>LR990941.1:5137032-6387032 GCA_905163415.1 Noctua fimbriata | reverse complement strand
GAGACGGTTTATCTGTTTTGGATCCTGCAATGAAATTAATCAGAAAATAGTAGCGAAGGAGTAAAAATGTCTTTCGCATACCGAGTGTAAGGTGGAAGTATACAGACGCTTAGTGCTTGCTCCTAGAAAACCATCATCATCAACATCCACCTTGTTTTTTTTCAACTTTTTTATAGTAAATTTCCAGTCTAACCGAATACCAGTATAACGGAAAAACATTTTTTTGCATTGAGCTACTGCCTATCTATCCTACAAAACCCTCTCACTGGCTACACGCTTGCACACAAACACATGGCCATATTAACTTATTTGTTACTTGTCAGCTACATTACTGACCAACAGTGTCAAAACACACTTGCGACTGGCATTAGTTCGACAGTTTGGTTTTCATAAGACCCGGCTTTCTGTTGCTATTTACTCTGTGTCTACGACTTGTGAAGATATTACCTCGTTCAGGTAGTCGAAGCTATTCGGATTATTTGGAGCACCCTGTACGTTCGAGTATTTATATCTGAGTGTAGATTCTCATACAGTTGAAGTATTTTAGGAGTGAATGTAATCTTCATGTGTGTGGAGTTAATCCTGGCTATTTCTGACGGTAGGAGTTGAATATAAGAACAATAATACAAGCCTACTTTTGTTCCAAAGCTGGACAAAGGCTTTCTCATACAGAAAAGGCATTAAGCATTAATTGAATTATGAAAATATCACTAACTTTTGGAAACAAAAAAAAAACTAATAACTTGTTTCAACTTGATTTTATACACAAACCCACACGTTAACATTAAGTTGAAAAAGGATATTGGGTGTGGAAACTATACATACAAAAATAGCAGGTAAAAAGTAAAACGTAATAAAAGTTTGTAAAACATTGTCATCATCTACCTGCCTAGCTATTTCCCCACTATGCTGAATACTAGTATTACATAGCTCGACAGTTAGTACTGAATAATACGATACCCCTTGGTAAGACTGGTAGTCAGACTTTAGGCCACTGAACTACCTGTAACCACTGTCAAAGATCTACAAATGACAGCCGAGACCAACGGCTTAACTTACTTGACGAAACTCGATATTTAATGGATTGTCACCCATCCACGGACCAACCATGACACGTGCGGCCGTTACTATTTAGCCAGGAGCTTCTTCTTCTAAAAATAAGTAACACTGTAATGTTTAGTATTTAAAAGGATAGCCTTATAAAGAAAGGCTTCTTCCTCGAAACATAACTGAAACAATGAGCGGCTGCAAAATATCAATTACAGTTCTAAAAATGTACAAAATATTTATAGTTTTTGAAGTTATTTCCTGGGAAAAGCTATGAGTTTTTTAAGGATTATAGATTAAAAAAAACATAAGCCTGCTGTAGCTGGTGTAAAAACTGTCCAATGGCAGACTATATTGTGAATCCTGAACCTCTTTGAATTTTAAAACAAAGAAGCTTTAAAAATAACAATAGCTACATGAATACAATTTCATAATACTAAAAATATGGCTACATTATTTGGTATTTGGCTAGCAAAATGAAAACAAAAAGACCCCCGTGTAAATCCGTAACAACATCATCAGCCAAGCCTTTTCTCAACTCTGTTGCTGAGTAACACTATACAAGGTGTAAACGGACTCTTCACGAAGCCGTCAACCAAGCATTACGTACATCAAACTAACTAATTTTTAACGACTTTGCTTTTGGGGTGAAAAATCTCGTTTTACGGTAGGACTCCATATAACGCACTCAAAACATTATGTTTATGGATGCATTGAACAGTACCGGGGTCGTGGAGATATTTAAAGTAAGAAGAAGGCTTCCAGCCCCCGTAGCATGACCACCGTAGACAAGGATTTCTTTGACGGAAGAATCGACAAAATGACAAATGTGCAAATAAATCTGTCATTGTGTCGACACAATCTGTCATTTTGTTGATTCTTCCGTCAAAGAAATCCTTGTCTACGGTGGTCATGCTACGGGGACAAGTGTGGTCTAGAACAAAAAAATATGCAATGACGGGGATAACAAGGGCCTTTCGGCTTCGTTAAGGGTATTTTTACACCCATTATAAAGTCAACAGTCCAAAGGGGCAATGCAGACTTTCGAGCTTCTGATTACCCAAAATGACCGTTGAAGATCTCCGAATAAGAGTCGAAGTCGACGACTTCACTTATTTGCCCAGATATGAAGGGATCGTGGAATGTAATGAATGGCAGAAAAGAGAGGAGGCCTATTACCCAACAGTGGCTGATTCCAGGTCGAAATGATGAAAGAAAATACATTTATTTCGCACACGTGCACGCATTATAAAAAATAAATAAAAGAAAACCAAAATAAAAATAACTCAAATATAAACAAAAAATGTAACACGGCTGCGCCAAATTGGCCCAGTTCAGCAAAATGCCGGAAAACCAGTGCCCGACGCTGGTGATGATGAATGGACGGCTAGTGGTCACCCATCTATGGACTGACCTCACAAAACGTTAAGATCGATCCGTGGGGCTATTATTATTTATCCGCGAGTCCGTTAAACCATATTAACGTTGAACCCAAAAAGCACCGCATAATTCGTATATTTTATCTTGTCAGCATTGTTCGAATTTTCCCTATCAGTAAATATGAGAACATTATTTTAACAGATTATTAGGTTGAACGAGGCTTAGGAGGTTAGTGTAACCATGAAATATTAATTAATAATTTATTACGATGTTGATGGTACACAAATTAATATCGCCTTGTATTTTATTTACTTAATAATGTGGAAACTGGATTTATCGGATCATTTAAGTTTTTTTTTAATGGCGGACTTTGATGTGCATTTTGAAATATAGTTTGAAAATTCACTGTGGAAAAGAAACTACAATTTTCAATTAGTCGCCCAAAGACAGCTCATATCTTCTTATTAATATTAGGCTTATCTGCATAAACATATTGTGAATATTGTATGTGGATTTATATCTGGTAAATAAATATTTCATTTCATTTCATTTATATTTCTGTACACAACTTAGGTGGTCGTGGAGAAAAAATACATAGGTACCCTACCTATTAAAAGAGGGTACTACGCTACTTCATAAAATATTGTTATCGCATTGTTAGGAGGTTCTTTTCTCTGGAGCCTTGATCACCGGTAGCTTGGACCCTGTTCCCAATACCTGTAGGCTAAAATTTTTATGTTTTAGTATTGTTTTTTAAGACATAATTATATAAAATGAATGAAATTTGTAAAGAAATTATCATTTCCCTGCCCTTTTACCACTGTCAGACGTCACGGCATCATTTATTTTTTTCTCTTTCATGTCATTCCTCACGCAATCCATCCATCTTTCCTTTAAATTTGTAAAGAAATAAATAATTATAATTCATTGACTATTACATCCTTTTTTTCTCCTATCCCCATACCTATTCTGGTCACAGGCTACTAACAAAAAAATACCACTCAATTTTAACAAAAGCAACCACAAACCATTCACAAAACCTCCATATTTTTCATTTATCCACAAAATACTTTCCCATTCAAATCACTTAAACGTCAATCTTGGTTATTCCTCTCACCCCTTTAAAAATAGGCACGTACGATGGGCTATTTTATCGTGGACCCTACCCAACAAGCAATTTAAGATAATCTACTTGCCTACGAGCCGGACTGAAGTTATTTACAATCAATTTCCTTGGCTATTAGAGGCTTGAATAAATGTTATGCACGTAACGTGGAGGCTCTGTTAGTTATTGAATGAGGGAACTACATAATAAGTATTATAAAGTAGATAGGTGTGTTTAATTTGTTTTTTAAAAGGGGACTTGTGGATTAGGCAAAATTGAGAATGAGTGTATTAGAGGGAGGTATATAGCAGTGATAGCCTAGTGGTGTGACCGTCGGACTGCCAAGTCATACATTCTCGAGTTCGAATAGACAGACGGACATGATAAAATTAGTTTATTAATTAGGTTACAGAAAACTACTAGGAAAAGAATGGTATAATAATCAGAGAGACACAGAACGGCATGTCGATGATTGATTATAACAACGACAAAAAAAAAACAAAGGAAGCATTGTAGAACTGAAAATCTCAAATCTAATAATTTTAAACAAAGTTACCTAAATTCCTGTAAACCGATGCTGGAATTCGAAAATGGAGAATTCTCAGAAAAACCGCATTGCGTTGGCGACTATTGGAATTCACGACACAAAGTACCTTGTGTGGACATAGTCAAGTTTGAGCTACCTAGTACGATAAAAAGAAAGAATGAAAAAGATATTTTGTAATATTCCGATACTACTTGTATGCTGTACAGTGTACATAATAAAGAATATTACATTCTAGAACGTAGATTTCATCTCGAAACGTAAAAAATTAAAATTATCTCCACGCCTACCATGTGCCTTAGTGTGGCTTTAAGAAGATATTGAATTTTTATATAAAACTAGCTTTCACCCGCAGGTTTTTCCACGTAAACTCTATGTTTGTACACAGTACTATAAATTACTAGTTTTTGATCGCGGTTTTGCTCCCGTTATAAACGGAAATTAGCCCACGGTAACGTTTTAAATGTAGCCCATGACACATTAAGAATGATGTAGCTTCCCGTAAGTGAAATAATTTTCGGAATCGGATCAGTAGTTCTGAAGATTATCCCCTACATACAAACAAATGTTACCTCTTTATAATATTAGTTTCATTTCATTTCTCTTTTTTTCCATTTTGGTTTTTTTTAAGTTTTAGTAAATATAGCTTATGTGTTATTCTGATATTCTTTTCTTATGCTCTGATATTCTTTGCCTCGTTGGTCTAGTAGTTATAAACGCGACTAGAAAAACCCATCACCTCATGGTGATGGGTTTTTCCATCAGGAATTTCTCAGTAGCAGACAAGGAGTCTGGATTTGTACCCGGCTGATGTCAATAGGTTTGAGTTGTATTTAAGTTTTTTTCCTATGTGTAACATAGGACTTAAATATAACTGGCGAAAATTTCGCCTTAGGGTTTAGGCGAAACCTGAATATAGTTTGTTCAGAATAAGTAACTGAATCGATTCCAATAATTTTTAAACCATGTTATATTTTGTCCAAAAAATATTTTTAAAAAGTTACAAGTTGGCAACGAGCGACATTAAGTACCTATCGCAATAATTTAGGTACCTACTGCCAAATTATTATTATCAATGAGCTCAAGACGACGCTGGAGGTGCGCGCGCGTCGCACTGCGTGGTGACCACGTTTTTATGCGCACAGCCAGGTAACAGAACAAGCTTATAACTTTGTGATTTTTCATGATACAGTTTTGAAATTTTGTACATAGATTCTTTACATAAAAATACTAGACACGTGTTTTAGGTTTCGCATATACTAAAACTAATGTTGTATATGGATATAATACTACATACCCATATTGGATTGATACAAACATAAGCTTACCAATAATACATACATAAGCGGAATTCCATAGAAAAAATATTGTAAAGGTGATACGTCCTCAGCAGACAGATGTCAGTCTGCCGAGGACGTATGACCTTCATTTCAACATCATAATCCTATATCAACATTGTTATTTTTCCACAAATATTTTGATTGAGCCTCACGAATTGATTTCGGGTTCCTGGAACTTTTGGCAATTCAGATACACTTATGAAACTTTTTCTATTATGTATTATTGAGATGGTACGTAGAAAATTGTAACTAGTTTCCCAGAAAATGCCTCAGACAGTCCGCCTTTTTACAGTATTTTTTTTAACCGACTTCAAAAAACGAGGAGCCTCCTCATACCTCATAACTCCGTCATTTATGAACCGATGTGTAAAAATCTTTTTTATGTGAAAAGATATACTTTCCGATTGGTCCCCTAGAAATTTCAGCAAAATCGGTTCGGTTGTTAGTGTTTTTTGGAAGTTGTTTTTTTTTTTGCCAAAAGTTTTTTATTGTACTTGTGCATAAAGTTCGAATAAATACAATGCGTTGTGTTTACTGTAAGAGTATTATTCCTATTGCCTTCCAAGTCATGCCCACCTACAGTTGCCTCTATTTATTATTCTCCTCTTTCTATAACCGAAAACCCTCCTGAATATAAAACTACGACATTATTCCGAACTACACTGTCTTTCAATCTACCCGCATTACATATTCATTGTATAACACATCCACCGAATCCTGGTCCTTTAAAAACGTTCCAAGTCACGAACATGCATCCAAGCAGGCGGCCATGTAAACGATTTAGCTTCAAGTCTTGCAGCAAATAGCCTTGCATCAAAACACGTAATAGGTGTACTAAGAAAACAAGTCGTAGACCGTGCTCTACTACCTTATATAATATCACGCCTTTTAACCGGAAAGGTTAAGCAGAGGTCTACTTGTATTACACTGACATTACTGTGATAGCCTAGTGGTGTGACCGTCTCGAAGTCGAACCCAAGACCTCTGATTTTTTGGATTCATATGCCTATTGTACAATTATCACTTGCTTCGGCGAAGGAGAACATCGTGAGAAAACCAAACAAGCATGCCTGTGAGATATTTTTCGACGGCATTAAAAGCGACGTCAGAAATTTCTGACTCCAGGTTAGGCACTAACCACACGAAAAATAAAAAAAAACAACGGCAGGTACGTTTAAGTCTCACTTAGGAGGGAAGGGAGGCCTCTGCCCTGCAGTGGGACACAAATGGCTGATATTAATAATAAAGTTTAAGTAAATAGAATGCATGCTTTTTGCCAGCGACCTGGTACTGATCCTGACTCCTAGCTGTTACTGAGAAATACCTGATTAAAAAAAACACACACAATAACACTTTGCTCGACCTGGAAATGGAGACCAGGACCTGACGCTCAGCAGCAGTACTTGTGAATAAACCAACAAGGCAGTGCATTACTAATCTACCTCCTACCATAGTGCCTGTATAATAAAATCTATGAAAGGGGAGTACCTGTAGTAGGGTTCTATATCAGGGTTGTGCCGTCAAAACGAAAAGCGAAACACGCGAACGATAACGTCTATGGCTTATGGTTACTGGCATGGTCCGTAGTGGATGCTTGGGTTGTCTATAAGGGTAATAAAAATTCGGACAACCCTTTGGTAATGTTTATTGACGGTAGTTTTGGTTATGTGAAGTTTTTGGTGGTCTTTGTTTTTTTGCAGACTGTTTGTGCTATTTACTTTTAAATGTATGTTCATTCTGGTTTTATGAAACATTATGTTTTACCTTCGGGATCGTTTGCGTTTAAATCAAAAAGTATTCCATGGGAAATATAGCTATAATCATTTGAAAAGTAGCCTTAG
Organism: Noctua fimbriata; assembly: GCA_905163415.1. Lineage (NCBI taxonomy): Eukaryota > Metazoa > Arthropoda > Insecta > Lepidoptera > Noctuidae > Noctua > Noctua fimbriata. The sequence goes on along the minus strand of LR990941.1, from coordinate 6,379,775 downwards.
CGTGAGTGGGCGGTGTCAACGTAACGTAAACGTCTTCTTATTCTTTATTGCACACAAAATGAAGAGAAATACTCACATAATTACAACATATATCTTATGTACCTAACCCAGAATTGGGTTTTCTTACAGCAAACCTTACTTGGATTGTGAGATTTGCAGAAGAGGATATACTTATGTGCATAAACAGTTCATGTAAACTTAAATTAACAAAATTTTATAACCAAACTTAACTAATATACAATATTATTTTTAGTATAATATGCGAAACCTGAATATAGTTTCTTCAGAATAAGTAACTGAATCGATTCCAATAATTTTTAAACCATGTTATATTTTTTCCCAAAAATATTTAAAAAGTTAAAAATTGGACACCGAGCGACTTTGAGTACCGCAATAATTTAGGCACCTACTGCAAAATTATTATTATCAGTGAGCTAAAGACGACGCCGGAGGCGCGCGCTGCGTGGTGACCACGTTTTTTTGCGGAAAACTAGGTAACAGAACAAGCTTATAACTTTGTGATTTTTCATGATACAGTTTTGAAATTTTGTACATAGATTCTTTACATAAAAATACTAGACACGTGTATCAGATTTCGCATAATATACTAAAACTAATGTTGTATACAATATAATATACGTAATGCATAAATCGATTTTTAAATCGAAAATACAATTATCATATTGCACTTTAGTTTAATTGTTTGCAACAAGTACAATCAGTATCATCCATAGATATTAATAAATTAATAAAACTATAAGAATATTATTAGTGAAACGAGTATTTTTTAAATCGACGTATTTATGTTACGTTCACACCGCGCTCTAGTACTAGGCCCTCGGGCCCCAGACTAACTGTCTGTGGTTTAGGCGTAAACAAGTTATAGTCATACTTATTTTCGCATTTAAAATATTAGTATGGAGTACGGATTAGATAGTTCCTACAGTCATCAACAGTAGGTATATTATCTTGCCGTAGGATTGTGATGTTTTTAGTCAATATGGTTGTTTGTTTTACTAATATTGCCGCCCTAAGGTTGTGTAGACGTAAATTACAAATACTACTGCCGAGCCTTTTCCCAACTATATTGGGGTCGGCTTCCAATCTAACCGGATGCAGCTGAATACCATACACACCACCACCATACCATATATATATGTCTATTTCCATTAATCATCATAAATTTTGATATATATTTATAGTATTTTATATATCCTTGTAGCTAATCTTAGTCTTAATTAAATTTATTTTCAGATATACACTCTCTATCTCTGTCTTTGCATCACCCAAAGGTTGACTGGTAGCAAATGCCTATGGCATTAAGTCCGCCTCTGTAGTTTTGTGCTTGAAGTGTTAAATAAATAAATACCAGTTTTTTACATGGAGCGACTGCCTATCTGATCTCCACAACCCAGTTAGTACTAGTTAATACAATACCACTTAGTAAGAGTGGTTGTCAGACTTTCGGGCCATTGACTTCGGACTTACAGGTAAGCAGTTCCAACAGTCCATTCACGAAATACGATTGTATTTTTTTAAAATTAAACACGACGTCTACTAGATTTGCTTTTGAATGTCAACTCAAAGTCAATGCCAAGGTTCCTTGAAAAACAGCTAAAACACAAAAGAAAATGGCTGCCCTTGAATAAAACATTCTACACGGGCCATTAAAATGGTGACATCGCTTCTATATAGCACTGACTATATTTTACGACAGCCAGACATTACGAGAAATATGAATTATTATTATTGTCTTACCTATGCCGCGACGAATCGTAAATTTCAACCAATAAAATTAGTATGCATAGAATAGTCAAACATTTGTATACGGCTATGATAGTAAACTTTATGGTCATTCAGTTATTGCTGAAAATCTTAAGATTTTTACTGACAGCTTTTATGTCTATGGACTTTATAAATGTGTGGGTAATATTTTTATGGACTTGCTGTCTATGGCGATGGTTTTATCTACGTCTAAAGTTTTGATTTTCATTTTGTTATTTTAAAGAAGCATTTTCAAAATATCATCTATGATTTTAAAGGTTACAATTGAGAGGATACATTTAATATTGTTATTTTTAATTAATTCTGTCAATTTATACACATTTATTTTAATTAATATCTTTAGTTAATTATGTTATTGTTATCTATTATTTTAAATTTTAAGGTGTTGGCCATATTGTATGTCGAAATACTACATAATACATTGATGAAATGTGAATTTATTATTTTTAAATTATTAATGTAAGAAATTCAAATGTATTTGTATGTACTGTAATTGTGTAATTTTTATGTTTAAATTCAGATACAAATTATTTGTTTATTAATAAATGACTATGACTATGATGACTATGGTTACAAGTATCTTAAAATTTCAATTTGTTTTTATCGCTTATTTCATACATCAAACTATATAAACCATTATGTTTAATTGTACACGTCCAGTCCAAACAAATAATTAGAAATAACATATCTTTGACGAGAACTGATGCGATTTTCAACTTTAAGGGCATTACATTGCTCGATGACCTTGATGATTTGATCCCTGTACTGGTTTTTGTTGACTTGCCCCGCACATTTCGCAAAATTTCGGTTTTTATTTATTATTTAAAATATTAAAAGAAATAACAGAAAAAAACAATACAGATTGTTAAGTATATCGTTACGTATTTGTTGTTACAAAATTCATGCCGATTCATTCAGCCGTTACAGAGATAATTTACAATTAAGGTTGAAAAAGGACCTATTTTCTAACATTAACCAAAAAAAATTGAGAAGGTTTATTAAAATTTTAAACAATACAATTTATTTGTGATGAACTTAACTATAACATACTTTTTTTACACGTAAAACGCACGAAGGGATTCATCAACAAATTTCTTTGAACATACGCTGTTTTTGGGATTTGAGCCATGTAATGCCCTTAATTGCAAATACTTACTTATGTATCAAAACTCACCAATAACATCACCCGTTGCCAAAGCCACGTCGCCGCGACCTGAACGATGGACATTCCATTGCATCGCTGACCACCATTTGCATACAACGACAAACTACAGATACGCCTTTATATAGGCGCTTGATGCCTGAAATTTGTGTGTTTGAAAAACAGAACGGATTTTCTACATATGTATACAACATTATTTTTAGTATATGCGAAACCTGATATACGTGTCTAGTATTTTTATATAAAGAATCTATGTACAAAATTTCAAAACTGTATTACTTTTTTAAATATTTTTGGGAAAAAATATAACATTGTTTAAAAATGATTGGAATCGATTCTGTTACTTATTCTGAACAAACTATATTCAGGTTTCGTATATACTAAAAATAATGTTGTATATATAGAAAATCCGTTTAACCCATTCTTGACCACTGTACCAATTTGGGAACACTTAATAAAATGAAGGTAGATAAATAAATTTTGACAATAATAATTATTATGACACTTTGCTGTGCAGTCGAGAGTGTGTTCAATTAGTAATAACAACGGATTATACAAATTTGTTCAAACATCTTTCTTTTTGACGTCACTGAAGTTCGTTATCCGGAGGAAGGTACAGGTAAGCGTGCTTTTGTTATTATTATTTATTACAGGTGATGAATATCGTGAATATTGTTTATATTTTCATAAAACAAGTAACTTACCTAACATCCAAAGCTATTTTATAACAGTTATTTTACATGTATGTAAAAATATAGTGACATAAATATTGGTGTGCCAGTTTGGGTACAATGGCTACATGTGTACTAAAAATAACCATTTAATTTACAGAATCAATATGAATACTAAGCAATATTTTAGTGGCACTAATGACTTCAGGGTCTTATAAATTATCAGCAGAATAGCAGAGGATAGTGACGACGACTTGGACTATGATTTAGCCATCAGTCAACCAGAGCCAAGCGTCGTGACTGACGAAGGTGATAATGATGTGACACCTAGTGCCCTACCAAACAATGTCCCAGGTAGTAATGAGGTATTTGATCGCAACGTGGGTACTCCGTGGAATCCGAGAATAGCAGCGATGATGAACCTTTGGATGCTAAAAGGTCACGATCTTCCTTTAGATCGGCCCAACCAGAGCAGCCCACTGTCTCTGTGCGCCGATAGTCATCGAGTCTCTCGCTTTGGCGAATGTGTTCACCTGAGTAATTACTCGACAACCTTCGAACAAACTGACTAATTATTAGTTCTCGAAAATCGCGTCAAGCAGGAACTACAAGATTTGACACCCGTTTCAATATTTGAGAAGCTTTTTGACGAAGAAGTTTTTACAATGATTGCTGAGCTTAGCAACTTGTATGCCACTCAAAATAATCGTCACAATTTCAATGTCACTGCTACAGAGCTGAAATTTGCCGGGCTATCACAAACTACCTCGAGAACATAATATGGTATTGTCTTTAGATGAGGATATTGGTGTTGCAGAGGTGTCAAAATCTATGTCCAGAAACAGATTTAGAGAAGTAAAACAAAATTTGCATAAAATTGAAAACGAGTGCGATGCCATAGATGCTCTATGCCATATAAGAGGCCGCTGAGCTTGCAAGAAGTTCAAGAAAACCCTGTGTTTTGAAAAATCGTGTTTCGCTAATTTTCACTCATAAGAGGCCATTGTGCCAATTTGGGTACACCACTGTAAAGTTATGAAAAACAAAAAAAAAGTTTTTTTTTGTTTTACTATTTACTTTTGTAGCTACTAAATTTCAATTAATAAAATAATTTTGTAAATCCGCTCAGCAGTTTTGATTTGGCCACGAATGGGTTAAATTATTTCCCACTTTTTTCCCATGGAGGTAGCCAGAAACTTCAGAACTCCATCTGCTATGATCCTTCCTTTAGTTATGACCTACGCACCTAATCTACATAACATAACATAACATCACGCCTGTAATCCCCGAAAGGTTAGGCAGGTGTACCTAACAGTACACCCACATTTCACCAGTTATGTTAAGTCCCATGTAATAGGGGGCGAGCCGATTGCCTTTAATCGGGCGCAAATCCAGACTCCGTGTCCTCCATCCTCTACTGAGAAATTCCGGATGGAAAAACCCAATAACACTTTCCCGAACTGGGAATCGAACCCAGGACCAAATGCTCAGCAGTCGTGCTTCTGACCTCTAGACCAACGAGGCAGTCACGTACCTGCTCTTTCTGAATAATATCAGCACTGAAGTCAGTTTTTTTAATCAGGACTGTTTTGCGTTGATAGTGACTGCTGCTATGTTTCAACTCATTCCACCATCTCCTTTCTTCCATCGGGAGTCCAGACGTACTGCAGGTTATCACCCATACCTTGTCGATGTTCCACACATTCGCACGAAGCGCTTTGCTACATCATTTATTATGCGCACAGCCAAGGAGTGGAATTCCCTGCCTGCGTCGGTGTTTCCAAGTTCATATGACCCCAATCTATTTAAGTCGCGAGTTAATAGGCTTCTTTTGGGTTGGCTCGTTCCATCGTCGACCTCATCTCTGTCCTCAGGACTAGATTGAGGTCAAGAGTAAGCCCATACAGAATATAAAAAAGGGGATGTTTTTACCACGTAAACGCAATCCTCACAAAACTGTTAACAACGCTCAGTGCGACTATTGGTATGTTTACTATGGTTATCGGGGTTAACGAACGTAATTATAAAACCTTACTTTTAATTATATTTTCTCCATTAAATAATGTTAGTTGACTCACTAAGAAATTGTTTATTTCATGCCTAACTAAGGGTTTATTATATTTACGTCCTCACTCGCACATTAAAACCGTTTATGGACTTACATTTTTGTCATAAAACTGCATATCTAGACTGTTAAAAGGAACACGCGACACGTTGACACGCCTAGAAAGGTTTAATGTAGTCAATGTAATTGAGCCTCTTTTCTGTTGCAGCCTAGATATCAACTCTGTTTGTCACCTAAGACCACTGCTGGTCTTTCCAAAGATCGTTTTATGACCAGCCGGGTAGACACTCCCATTCCCGATGCTATTATTTTGACAATTCAACGCAAAAACGCAAACATGTTATTGCGTTTTTTCCGTTGTCAAGCAGATTTCCAAAAGTCCTTTTTTTTCGGATGGGAAATCATTAAATGACCCCCCCCCCACTCTGGGCGGAGCGTAAGGGAGCGTCAGACTGCTACTGACTAAAACACATCCATGTTCGTTCTTTGCCCTTTGTGTTCCAGGGCCGCGGTATCTCTTTCGAACAGTCCCGCAGCCCTGGCAGGCATCGGCTCTTCCTTGTTGCTGACATCTCACGCAGTCGACACCAGCTGGAAGTCCTTCAAATTGCGATTAAAAGTGTGAGTGTGTGTGTCTGTGCGTGTGTAAGTGTGTTACGCATTTGGAGGTGCAGGTTGCTTATAACCTCTTAGCTCCTGATTTTGTTTACACATAGCTCATCGATGAAGCGCCGCTATGCGCTTAATCACTCCTGTTTAAAAGTTATTGGACAGACACTTAATCTGAAAATAAGGGGTATCGTATTACCCAGTACTAACTGGGTTGTGGAGGTCAGATAGACAGTCACTCCATGTAATATACTGGTATTCAGCTGCATCCGGTTTGACTGGAAGCCGACCCCTACATAGTTAGGAAAAGGCTAGGCAGATGCTGATGATGATAACTTAATCTGAAAATAATTTTGGATTTTGGAATAAAGGAATAAATTGCCATTGCCAAAAATAAAAAGAGTAGGAATACGTAGGGTATGAATACGTATTTAGATTTTATATCTATGAATGTACCTTTAATCCATTATAGTCATTTTAACAACACACAATCAGTTTGATGAGTTAACGAGGCCAAATTATGCCATAAACTGAATACCTTTATAATCTTCTCTACTACGTCGTCAAAGTAAAAGCATAGTTAAGTATGTCAACTTAATTGCTTAAAAGGTTCTATTAGGTAAAATATTTTTTAATAGAAATGATTTAAGTTTTCAATCGGACAGGTTTCGATCAGTCAGTCAGTTAGTCCGATCACAGACGTTGAAAAAAATAAGGCAATCAATACAAGACAAAAATATGCCAATTAAATAACAGCACCCTAATGCCTCAGTAATCCGTAATCGGATCCACTGTTATGCGACTTCTCGTGTGCCAGTACCCTAGGAGCGCAGAGATCCGTGCGGAGCGGCCGACGCAGCGCGATTCCCGATCGTCCGCGCGGTCGGGCGATGCACGTGTTTTAGGCATCAACGGATTTCGTACACCTTCCCACCGCACGGACGTGGGGTGAGAATCTTCTACGACTTTATTCATATCTTTAGGTGATACTTATTGAGTTTGTCGCAAAAATACAACCAGAGGACCACCTGAATTTAATATTGTATACATATCTTTATTTTTTTTGTATACATAGAATTTACATTTTTAAATTTACATTTATATCTACAACTTTATATATACATATATTTACAGACTAAAAAGAACTAAAGTAATGATAAAAATAAGACTAAAAGTAAGAAAATATAAACATCTAAACAAAGACGACAATAGGACACTTAGGCGTCAAAGTATACATTATGTACAACCTACCTAGTAAGGCAACTCCAGAACACCACCTGGTACGATTCTTACATACTTCTACATTTCGGCCACGTTCAAACATCTGATAATGCACCCACGCATTATTTAACACCCCGGGTATTAAATACTGCAACAGCTAAATAATTACAATGGACAGAACGAGGACGATGCGACGGTGGCGCGTCACTGCTGTAATGGAAACACCTTTTAACTTATGGCAACTGCATTGTGTGTGGCGGGCTACATTATTATGTTCCTGTATTTTGCAGTTATCTCCTGTCTTTCTACTTTAACAGGTATAATAGAAATGAAGTTGGGCAGTAGCTAGAGTAGGCAGTAGTAGTAGATGTAAAATAGAATAATATTAGCAAAATACCACGGGTCTTACCGACGGGTAACTAGGTCCACCTTGTAGCTGGGTTGTGATGGTCAAATAAGCTGTCACTCTATGGAAGCCGACCCTAACATACAACATGTAAACTGACCCTTCATGAAGCCGTCACCCGAGCATTTTGTACATCAAAATAAGTAACTCTACGCAAATATTATTGCTGGGAAACGACTTTTTTTTGAGGTGAAAAATCACATTTTACGGTCAAACTCAATGTAACGTACTCAAAACATTGTGCTGATGGATGCATTGAATAGTAAACGGATCATGGAGGTATTTAAAGTACAGTTAGAACCATAAAAACTAGTATTTTTTTTAAACTTGTGAAAAGGTGGGAATTTTGATCTCCAATATCTCCGTAACTAAAAGGTTCTCAGATATAGTCCAGAACTAAAAAATGATTGCAATGACGGGGAGAACAAATGCCTTTCGTCTTCGTTAAGGATCTATTTACAAACTTTAGTTGGAAATATAAACATCTGTTGTCTCTTGTATCATTTCAGCCGAAAGAGGTCCACTGCTGGACATAGGCCTCCCCCAAGAAGGGGGGTTTTGCCATAATCGCCACGCTTGGCAGGCGGGTTGGCGATCGCAGTATGGTTGTTATAAAACACAGAGAACGCTGCTGCCCATTCTCTGGTAAGTCCCTTAGTCGCCTCTTACGACACCCACGGGAAGATATGGGATGGTGCTATTCTTTACGTCCGGACACCATACAGAGCGTCTCTTGTATATAAAGATTTTATTATTATCTATCTATTGCACTTGGGAGGCAGATGTGAAAGACCGAGTCCTGGATTAACACACAGGATAATTTATGCACCTTCTCCTAAAGTGTGTGCTTTGCAACGCAAAGAAAGCAAAGTGAAAATTTTACTTTCAGAATTTCGCTGAGCATTTTCTTAAAAAAAAATGTATGTGCCTAATATCCGTTTTTTACGCTTAATATTTGGAGAATCAATTATTTTTTTCATTTCCAAAAGTTTCGTTCTTCAAAGCTAGGAGAGCTAAATATTGTCATCGTATTCGCAGGTTTTGAACTTTGGTCAGTACTGCAAATTCCAAAGTGCTATTTACCTGTACTTAAAAATGAACAATTTCATTGCAAAACTTGCACTACTACGATGCAAACAATATTTGTACGCCTTTTAAGGCAGCATTATTATAGTGATATACAATACCTATTTCTTTTATAAAACCATATACAAAAAGGGTGTAACAAGACCCTTAACGAAGCCGAAAGGCATTTATTCACCACGTCATTGTGATGTTTTTTTGTTCTAGACCAACCTGGAAACCTTCTAGTTACGGAGATATTGGGGGTCAAATTTCCAACTTTTTCACAAGTTTTATTGTTTAGATACTTGTTTTTAATTTAAGATTTTTACTTTAAACACCTCCTCGACCCCCGTACTATTCAGTGCATCCATCAGCACAATGTTTTGAGTGCGTAACATTGAGTCCTACCGTAAAACGTGATTTATCACCCCAAAAAAAGAAGTCGCTTCCCAGCAAAATTTTTTGCGAAGTTACTTAGTTTGATGAACATCATGCTTGGTCAATGGCTTCGTGAAGGGCACTTTTTTTTTTGTACTAAATGGGCTTACTCTTGACCTCAATCTAGTCCCGAGGACAGAGATGAGGTCGACGATGGAACGAGGTAACCCTTTACAGCTGCTTTTTAGCTATGTGTGACAAATAAGTTATAAAACCTTTCCTAGAATTTTGTCTAATACCACAAACGCTGCTACAAACTCTACGTCGAATGAATAGAAACGCTATACAGCTAGGTCCATCATTTAGAGAATTCAAGTCAAAGAGACATTTTCAGAATTTCGTGTTTGGTCTCCGAGAATTGAACTACAGTACCAAAGGTATAACAAACAGATTCAATCAACGAAACGAGGAGCTATAGAGGTCCTCTTCATACCTATACGCTGTAAGGTTATTATGGAATTTGGGAGTGACCACTCTTGTCGACGTGGAATCCCTTTGAGCCGATCACGTATCACCACATGTATCACCCATCGTTGAGTAAATAAACAGTCGCATCGAGGCGCGTCGTCCGATTTGACTGAAGCGTGGCGAATGTAGTCTTTCTGTCATAGACATTAAGCTCTTTCTATCCGACTCTAACCGATTCTGCGTCTATAATATGGTCCTATCTTAAACACCTTTTTTTTTTTGGCTGTATAGTAACAACATTGTTGTAGTAAGTTTCATAACTGTAGTACTCTCAGAACAGTACAAAATGAAATCCATATTACCAATAATCTTGTTCAATTTATATGATTAGGGTATAATAGTCGGGGTATAACATAAACTTTTGGATTTACAGGTATTAATAAAATAAAATACAACAAAAATGGACAATATTGTGATATTTTTACGTAGCTTACTTTATTTAATTAAAGATCAAAAAGAAAAAAAGATTGTAATCTTATTTTGGTATCTTTATTGCAAAGCTACTTTTAGCTTTACCAAAATTTGATTTCGTTGTAACTGACCATTGGATACAAATAAATACATATCGAGAAAAGTAAATTAACCCTATTATTTTGTAAAGAAAAAAAACTTTCGAAATCATTATATTATATTTCAGAGAAAACAGATTTCACTGGAAATATCCAAAAATAACTAGACAGCAGGCAGACAGATTAAAGAAAAATAAACTAGAAAATGTTTACAAATAAAAATCTAGAATTAATCTAACGCGGACATTAAAGCAAATAACATCAAGTCTAGACATTGTTTTTGTGAATATTCAGACAAGGGAAAATTGGTAGGTAACAAAAATGATTGTAAAACCCATTTAACCAAAGCAAATGTTTCAGGACCTCAATTTTACGAAATCTAATACCATTAACGTTACTTATGGTAATTTTAAAATGTACATAAAGGGTAATATGCGAACGCAAGAGAACTGAACCTTTGGATAAGCAATACGAAATAAAGCCTCTACTCCATATTAAAATTCACATTTCCATTACAAAATTCGAGGCTACCCTTGCCTTCGACCACTTTGGACGAATATCTAACACCTTTAATTTACTTGAAATCCCCTTTAATTTAACGGACGGCACGTTCCCTCATACATTTCCATGACCTCGTTTTATTGGGACAGATTATTTTAACACATGCTCTTACTCAAAAACTGACAACTTTATTCGAAATGATATAATGAGCGTTACCTCACTTCAGACCAGCTGCTCCGCTGTTCCTGTCATATTAAAGTTTTATCCACTTGTATATGACTGCATCTAAGTTGAATTCTATCTCTTATTGCTCTAGTGATAAGATCACATTTTGTATATCTGATAGCAAAATGTAAGTTGGCTCAATGGATGTTGCAGACGCCTCCTATACGTGTTTTGACGTTTTTATCTTGTTTAGTGTGGGTTGGGATGGTTTTGCGTGTTTTTAGTATTCCATTTCTTCTTAGTGTTATTACGGTTTTAGTGTAAAATCTGTTTTGTATATGAAAGAGGTCTTAATATTAGTATAACATGTTTATTGTCAAGAGTTATTACAAGGTCGACAGCCATAAAAGTTGTCTATTATACCAGATAATCTCGAGATACAGATATTAAAGAGGTTAGAGGAATATTATAATATTGATATACTTAGTCCCAAATAATAGCGTTGTGAGAAAAAATATCATCTTATATTCAATGTCACACTAAACCCACTACAAACGCTTTCGAATATAATCTCTCTGTAGGTAATATAAATAATCCCAATCATAAAGGTCTAAAAAGGGTGTAACAAGACCCTTATCGAAGCCGAAAGGCATTTGTTTTTCCCGTCATTGCAATCATTTTTTTGTTCTAGACCATACCTGGGAACCTTCTAGTTACGGAGATATTGTGGGTCAAAGTTGCAACTTATTCACAAGTTTTTTTTTTAAATACATGTTTTTAATGTAAGATTCTTACTTTAAACACCTCCACGACCTCCGTACTATTCAATCCATCCATCAGCATATTTTTTTGAGTGCGTTGCATTGAATCCTCGTCGTTTTCCAGCAATAATTTTTGCGTAAAGTTACTTAGATTGATGTATATAATGCTTGGTTGACGTCTCCGTACAGGGTCTGTTTACACCCTATATAAACCTATATAAAAGAACTTTAACTACACAGGTTACTTTAAGTTCTGAGAATTAAAAAAGCACCTTGGTTGACTGAATGCGAACCGAGTTTCTAGAGCAAAAATCACAAATGGGTACTGGCACTGTAGCTTCATACGACTTCTGACTCCTTCAATGCACCTCGGATTCCGTACAAAGTCAGCATGAATAGCCAAGAACTAATCTAGAACACCGAACGCCCAACTGTATATACATACACGATATATTTTCCAATTGCGAAAGCTAAAAATACCTATTGAAAGAAATCTTTGGTTCAATTTTGATGAAAGTAAAACTGAATCGTTCAACAAAAAATAATGATTTCCTACCCGTCATGTCCTTTGTCATTTGTTTCACCAGCACAATGTGTTGTTCGTAAGAAACAAGAGCGGTTCATATTTTTTAAAAATCGAATTTGGTTTGATTTTTTTTTTAATTGGTCGCGAGATTTCTTTGTCTTTGATTCTAAGCTATATCTTAGGCTACGTTCACACTGACAGGTGCCTAGGTTAGTGCCTAGAGCCTAGCGATTAGTGAAGTGTAACAATCTCGAAATCTAGAATTTGCATCCGGCCGCACTGCGCACTCGGCGCCTTCGCTAGCAAGTAGCCAGATGTTAAGTCATGAGGTGCTAGGAATGCACCTATAGGTGCGTACGTAACCTTATAGTTTCAGGAAAAGCCCATAAATTTGAAAAATGTTCCACCTGCATCTCCTTTTATGTCTAAGACTATACAGGAAATAAAAGTCCTGAACATTTTCATTCATATTCCGGATTAGGGTTATGCCCTATGCCAGCAATAAATTTTGCCGAAATTCAGACGTTATGATCCCAATTCCGCACGACTGAATGTATGCATGGATCGTTTACGGCATTAAGTGGGGGAGATAGGAAAATTATAAGAGGCGAAATGGTTGAATGTAATGGATAAGGAAGAAGATGTAGCTCCTGTACTATGTTTTCCATTTTTTTTTTGCCTAAATTAGGTTGCTAGCTCGTGGCTAAATAATAAAAACCGCTTGAGTCGATCTTCAGGTTAAGCCACGTTTGCCCAGGTTGGTCCGTGGATGGGTGACCACCCATTAAATACCGAGTTTCATCCGTGCCTCGGAAAGCACATTGAGCCGTTGGTGCCAGCGGTTATTTGTAAATCTTTGACAGTTGTTACAGGTACTCAGTGGCCCGAAAGTCTGACAACCTGTCTTATCTATCGTATTACCCAGTACTAACTGGGTTATGGAGGTCAGATAGACAGTCGCTCTATGTAAGATACTGGTATTCAGCAGCATCCCGTTAAACTGGAAGCCGACTCCACCATACCTAGTATGGAAAAGGCTAGGCAGATGATGAGCTACCTACATTTTGTGCATGAAAATTGTGTTGGACATATGCATATTAAAAAAGTGTGGTGTTGGGGTGTGGCTACATGGAATCAACACCGTTTTCGCGAAACAATAGTCTACACTGTTCTACACATGGGGATTAAGTTTTTTTTTTTTATTTATTTAAACATGTAGTCTTAATGCAGCAACCGCTGTGAGGCTGTTCGAAAGAGATACCGCGGCTCTGGAACACAAAGGGCAAAGAAGGAACATGGATGGGTTTTAGTCAGTTCAAGCCTGACACTCCCTTCCGCTCTGCCCAGCTCTGCTCTGAGCGGGGGGGGGGAAGGGGGGAAGGTTCGTTTGTTTTGTATCAATAAACCAGAGATGGTTTGTATTGGTACTCACATACTCACAAGTAGCTACTGGAGTTTTGTAACTTTTTAAATCTCATTCTTTAACCAGCTTAGTATCACTTCATGCCAGACAGATGACAGATGAAGAAAAAATATCAACAAGAAATAAAAGAACACTCATTTTTGTCATCATTCTTATTTTTTTATTGCACACTAAATAAAAAATATACATACAAATTGCACATCAAGCTACTACAATCTTTAATAGATTTTCAACTTTATCGTTATAGCATTAGGTTCAAGGTTGATTGTGAAAATTTGAGAGTTTCGGGTAGCTTGATGTGCTGGCGTCTGTACAATGGCGAGCTTAACCCAGAATTGCATTTTTTTACAGCAAACCAAATTTCGATTGCGAAATTTGCAGAAGAAGATATACCTATGTGCATTAATTTTGTAAACTAAACTACATAAATACAATATAATATTTATATTTTTTAATATTCATAAATAGGTATATACTGCTTCTCACGCACACATTCGTATACAAAACCATATTTATACGTACATACACACAACACTATCTTACTGTCTCTCACACACATACACAGAACACACCACAATACGACACCTTCCACTTCACACTCACACTTACAAACACACACGCATTTTTAGTTCCAATTTTATTTTATTTCTTTAGTTCCTTTTCTTGTTTAGCATTTTTAGTTCTATTTTTATTTATTTTTTTGATTTTATTTCTTTAGTTCCTTTTCTTGTTTATTCTTTTAATACAAAAGTCCTACATTTCCTACGTTCTAAAATTATCATAATCCCATTCTCGGCGAGGGGGCCAGGATTCCTTAGCACAGGCTATCCTAGTTTGGATTACTGACTCCCACAAACCTTTGTACCTCCTATATTTGGAACACTTCTTTGTTATAATTGTACTTTGTGGCAGAAAATAAATCTTTATTATTTTATATTATTTATTAATATACGTAATAAATACAATATATATATGCAATATACACATCATCTTCCTAGTCTTGTCCCATGACACTTGAGGTCGGCACAACACGTTTTTTTTCTTCCATTCTACTCTGTCACACACATTAGACATTTTACTCCTTTTTTCTTTCAACTCAACTTCCATAGTACCGAGTATTATATCCATACTGTCCAACATGGCTATTTATTTTTCACCTTGGCAACGTTTTATACCAAACATTGTCAACGTCCAAAACTAATTCTCAATAATTTGTTTTACAAAATAACCGGCTATGTTTGGCGACTCTCCCTAATAGATGGTTCGGGAATGACATTGCGGTTCTTATTTTCACCCATTTATTACATTGGTCTCGTCATAAAAATGAGCAGTGACGCCTTTTTGCGAGGCGGTCGATAGGCTACATTTCATTAAAAAGGTTTCTGACGAAAGTGAGACGAGTTTTTTGAGCTAGTTACTAAGTTTCTTTGAAGCAGCTACATAATTTGCTTTTTTTTTACTTTTTGGCGATTTTCGGTTTTCATATACCTCAAATCAAACGTCTTTACTAAACATGTCATGTGTTACAGATACGGTTGGCTCCGGTTTAAATTAATATGAGTAGTTACCTCGGCGACCGAGCTCGGCTCTGGTGAAAATAGAGAAAATGATTTTTCCCATGTGTAAGACCTAGTTAGATCGACTAATCGCCTCCATAAACACCTATTGCAACTTTCATCAAAATCGAAACAGTTTTCGAGATGACGTTCCCGAAAACGGCTCAATCGGCTCTCACAAATATTTACTATATTAGTTAAATACACTCAGCGGCACGGAATCTTGGCCAAGCGCTTATCTCGCGATAGCAAAAGCTGTAAGTGTTTTTGATGAATGTTTGTTATGCAGTTATGTCAAAAAATGTTTACCGTAGTTCAAGAGGGTAATTCATTATGTTTAAGTGCACCACGACGAAACTTTTAATTTTTAGTTTAATCGGGTCATTTGAGCGACTAAGTTTACGTTTTAAATTTGTGTGTTGTGAAAAGTTTACTGTTCTGTTATTGAATTATTGTGATTTTGTGCTTTTAATTCAATAAATAAAGGTGCTTTAAAACCAATAAAAATGTCACTAACACCAGCACAGGTTGCACAAGCCGTGGCATTATTTGACCAAGGGCTGACACAGCGTGAAGTTGCTATTGCACTTAACGTACCACGGTCATCGTTAACGATATGGATCATGGTCAACGATACCAGGAGACAGGCCAGTACACCCGCAGGCCAGGCAGTGGAGGCGTAAGGTGCACATCGGCCCGAGACGACCGCTTTATTGTCCTGGAGATTTTGAGAAACCGCTACCTGACCGCTGTTGAGATACGCCAGCTGCTTCAAATCGCGAGAGGCGTTAATGTTAGCGAGCGTACGGTAAGAAGACGAATTGAGGAAGTAAATTTAAAAGCTCGTAGACCAGCACGAGGTCCAGAACTTCTCAGACAGCACCGAGTAGCTCGACTTCAGTTCGCACGAGAACACGTCAACTGGACCCACGAGCAATGGGCGTACTGTTCACATATGAGTGTCGAATAGCTTTACGTGCTCCAGATGATCAGGATCGAGTGTGGAGAAGAAGAGGAGAGCGGTTTTTACCCATTACCACCACGGAAACAGTGAGTTTCCATGGAGGCTCAATAATGCTATGGGGAGGTATAAGTTCCGACGCACGTACAGAATTGGTTATCGTCGATAATCGGCGCCCACACGTCGCACATTGCGTAGAAGAATATCTAGAAGAGGTTGGCATACAAAAATTGCAGTGGTCAGCTCGTAGCCTAGACTTAAACCCAATTGAGCATATCTGGGACATGCTAAAAAGAAAGATAAAGTCCAGCTCCTACCCGCCGCAAACTCTAAACCAGCTCCGTACTTCAGCGCTGGCCGCTTGGGGCAGTATACTGCAAGTTGATGTCAGAAACATTATCCAAAGTATGCCAGAACGAATGCAGGCGGTTATAAGGGCTAGAGGAGGAAATACCCGATATTAAAACATATAGACAATAAAGAAAAAGACCTTATTTTTAATTTTGTAGTGTTTTTAAATTGAGAAAGGAAAATTATTTATTTCAGTGAAAGTGCGTAATTTAAAAAAACTGATTTGTTAGTGAGGTAATCTTTTCATTTCTCAGTTCTTAAAGCATAAGAGACACTTATTGAATCCACCTACCCTTTATTTATGGACAAAAAAGCAAATGCAATTTTTTTAATGCAAATAATCAGCAAAATCACGAGTGGCCAAGTTTCCGTGCCGGTGAGTGTACTTTTATAATTGCATCTGTCTCTGTTGCTCCATAAAACCAAATGTAGAACCGAACTACAAAATACGCTGTAGGTAGGTGGTAGGTCCCTACTTTTTATTCCGCATACAACCTCTTGATTTGGAGAAAAACTATCGATAGCAATACAGGGAAATGAACTGCTAAATTGCTAAATTTCTTCCTTCACACACACCTTTTTAACAAAAACCTAGAGAGATAAAATTGCACCGAATAACTATAGAAGAATGCAAAACAAAAACCGTATCACATGCAAATTCGTTGCAGAAAAAGTCAATTGAGGGCAATGGGTCGCTTTGGTAGGCAATGCATGCCAGCTAGTAGGCGCACTTGTTGTAGTTTTTTGAAACTCTAATAAAATGAGAGCAACGGTGGCCCAGTGGTGGCGGTCCCGACTTACGAGCAGTAAGTCGTAGGTTCGAACCCAGGCAGGTGCATTACTTTGTGTAATTTATTTGATCACCACTGCTCTCAAAAACGGTGAAGGAAAACATCGTGAGGAAACCGTCCTAGAACCAAAAAATTCGAAGACATGTGACAGTACCAGTGTCCCAGCAGTGGGAACATTATAGGCTGATTATGCTTATGTTTATGCTAATAAAATGGTAAATATATGGTGGGTCTTTTGAAGCATGGTTCTGATCAAAATTAACAAGGCCATTTTCAATACAAGTTCCACAGACAATTTCATAAGTGTTTACCAACCAGTTCTCCTGTTCATGTTTTACAAGGGCCAAAATGGTCATATAGCACTGTAACTTTTGGTTTATTCTAGTGGTCAAACTGTCGCCATGTCGTTTGTATAATTATCATATACAAAGACTCGATGCAGATGAATACTATTGTTACTTGACTCGACTGACTATCTGACCTCCACAACCCAGTTATTCCTCGGTAATACGATAACTCTTAGTAAGACTGGTTGTCAGAATTTCGGACCTGTAGACTCTACCCATGTTATACTTACTTAAGTCCTTAATTACTTGACATATCCATGTTGTTTCTGACCAATAGGCAGCTTGAAGAGTTCAACGGATCAGCGGTGATTACTGGTTCGGAAAGGAACCAAATTTGGTCTGGTTGACATGAATTTCGCGGTTAAGGGGTAGGAGATGATCGTCAGTTCTGACTCAAATGTCAAATTTAGGAACTAATGAGGGTAATTATTTATTAAAACCACAATTAGATCGCGTTACCAATTACATTTGTCTTTTTTTATTTGAGTCTTATGAATTCTCGTAGCTTCCCTGATTATCGCATGTCTGACTCAACTAAAGCGGTTATGGTATGCGTGTATGTAACAATATTTACATAAACGCATTGTAATAAACTTAAGTTACATACAATTATTTACTTAGAATTATTGTATGAATTTCATTCCGCATGTTTGAAATTTTTATTGTAGGTAGATCTATGTTAAAATTTACGTGGCTTTTTGTTTAATGTATGTTATAATAGGAAGTGTTTAAGCAAAATAACATAATTTTAATACAATTTTGAAGGTGTATAGTGTGGTCTATTTTGGCTTACTATATCATGGCGAGGAGGCCTGTGTCCAAGCAGTGGGAACATTATAAGCTCGTAATTTTTATCTTTTTGTATATATCTGTGTAGTGACTGCCTCATTGGTTGAGGGGTTGCAATCGTGACTGCTGAGCATGGGGTCCTGGGTTCGATTCCAGGGTCAGGCAAAGTCTTATTGGGTTTTTCCATCAGGAATTTCTTAGTAGCAGCCATGGAGTCAGGATTTGTGCTCGGTTTATAACAGTATGCTCGTCCCCTATTACATGGCACTTAAAACATAACTAGCGAAATGTGGCGTATTTATCAGGGGCGTGCCGTCCATACAGGCCATTAGGCCTAGCCTACCCTACCAACAACGCCAAATGTATTTATTATAACTTTGTAATAAAATAATACAAAATATTAAAAAAAAACCTTAACTCCTGTTAGAACACTTATAGCAACTTGTCGCGCCCGTGTGACGTAACTCAAACTCACACTATACTGTAAGGTAAGTTCGTAGCTACAAATTGTCAATTCTGAGGCTAGACGTCAGAAAGCCTATAAAACAATATGTTTCATTCATAATTTTACGCACACTGTTACATATTTCCGTGTGTAGGAACGTTACATGTTTCCGTGTGTAGGAACGGCACACATGTGTAGATTATGGGCGTAACTCCGTTCACTGTAGACGATCACCACGAGTTATGATTGGCTAGCTAGATTTATGAATGAAATAATTTTAGAACAGTGTTCCCAATTTGTGGACATTTCCCCGTTTTTCGGGGAATTCGAGCAAAAGAGACAGACACGATAGTTTCCTTAATGACTACTAGATACAATTAAAAGAACATGGTGCTATTGTCGAATTTATACTTTCCACAAAAATGATAAATTGTATTTATAAGAATTGCAAAAGCCCTATAAAAATAATTAAAAACTACATGAATTTTATTTTTCGCTTTGATTTTTTGGGAGTTTGGAAAAAAATTATGACAACATCACCGTTACTGTCGTCTGTCACTTATGTCAGAAAAAAAATTAGTAGCCATATTGTTTCATGTGACAAGCAAATTATACTCAATCATGAATGTTTTTATATCTAACTTAAGTTATAACATATAAGTCATTCGTTTTGAAACGTAAATTCATGTAAATATTATTTGTTAAGTACATTTACACTTAAAGATGGTATTCTGTTGTGAAGTGAAGCAATAAGTTTTCGCAATTATCGTTTAATGATAAGATTCATGTGGTGTCTAAAGATAGATGTATACCCGAATTACGAGAGTTAATCCAAAAATATGATAATTCACCTCGTACTCGTCATTTCAATCTTCAAAATATTGTGCAACATTTAAGCTGGCTGTGTGGGTAAGCGCTTCTAATTTACACACAAATAAATTATATTGTTTTCCGTGCATTTTGTTTAATACCTGCCCACACGCCCAAATGCCAAAATTGGGACCGGAACGAAAAAGCTTAACTGCTCAACGCCCAATTTTATTATTACTTTTTTTTTTTTTGACAGCGCACTCTGTGTTATTTTTTAGAATTTTCCTAACGAAGCGACATCCTTCGTTCTTGTATTGATAGAAAGCC
Source organism: Noctua fimbriata (assembly GCA_905163415.1). Lineage (NCBI taxonomy): Eukaryota > Metazoa > Arthropoda > Insecta > Lepidoptera > Noctuidae > Noctua > Noctua fimbriata. The sequence continues at coordinate 6,359,623 of LR990941.1, read as the reverse complement.
ATTGAAATACCTCATATTTTAGGCAAATGGCGTTGTTTCCAATCAGCTTAATTAAAAATTTATACGCTGTGGAAAAAGTTGAATTTTGAGTGAATTAATAGCTGTTTATTTTTTCTGTGGTTGTGTTTTGAAGTGATAGTTGTAGGAGTTTGTTATTTGTTTGGTAAATAATATTATATACTTTTTTGTTCCTGTTTTTACGGCCTTTCGAATGATACATGTGAATTTCGAATCGATTTGTAAATTAAATGATTAAGTCAATAGTTAGTTTATAATTTTGTCAGAAAAATCTTTAAATTAATAAAAACGTGATATGACTATTAGGTAAATTGTTAGTTTGTACTTAGTCATTGTGAATTTAAAAAAAAAGCGTGATTAATAACAAACGATTTAGTACCAATTCATTCCATACCATTTAGTTAAAAGTTCGAAGGTGTGTAATGATTTGCTTACGTAGTGTAGGTAGGTATTTGTTTTGACTAGAAATTTAGTCAACGCGATGATATTAATATCTTTAGTTCAAATTTTGTGTGAAGAGTGGTCACTATTATGATGTTATTTGATGCCTACTGAGTAAGGCTATAATTTAGGTTCAAAAAAACATAGGGTCATCGCTTTAAATTTTGAAATAATACAAGTTTTATTATGTTTGGGCTTATAAAACACAAAGGCAGTTATTCAAAGTTACTAGCCTACCCTCCGAGGACGACCACTGCACGCCACTGGTACTTATAGGTACACCCCTGCCTAACCCGTCGGGGATTCCAGGCGTGATGTTATGCTGTGTAGTATGTATGTTCAGGAGATTGGGTTGAGATGTTTTAGGAAATCAAAAAAAAAACAAAGTTAATTATAAAACCTTCGTTTATTTTCAAAACAATCTGTACTTATTTAGTACAATAAAATTTTACCTAGCGTTCGTTTTTTAACAATGAAAAATTACAAGGTCCTTACGATTATTAGTTATATTTCATTTTCACTTGACACTTATAATTTGATGCGTCTATGAAATAAAATAAAATAAACTTTATCAGCTAAATAATAGAGTCGACATTTATTTTTATTTTCATTTATCACAGGGAGACTGTTCTCACGTTATGCTGGGTCATCGTTGGCTTTGGCATCCAAAAGTTTTAAGACAAAAGGTTAACTTTGTACAAAATATTGGGTAAAAATGATATGTGGATTTGGGATGCCGTTTTGGTCAAATAACTTTTCATGCTGGATCTAGGAAATTATTAAGGTGCTAAAATAGTTGTTTTTTTCTTTAATTTTTCCACGTCAATGTCGATATTTTGCACGACGGACGGATCTTAAGGATTCATTATAATTTATATTTACAAATCTTTATAAAAGCATAGCATGAAGACAGTCCCAACATTAATATACAAAAAATATATACAGAGAAGATACAACACTAAATGTAGCTATTATTATATTAACATTTCATTTATTACACTTATAATTCATAAATTAGGCCTCTTAGAGGAGGCCGTCATTTAATTTTAAACTTATTAATTATGAAATAACACATTTAGAATCAATTTATTCGTTCATTACAGTTTCAAAAATGTAATGAGAAATAAATATACATAAATTGTAATATAATAATATTTATTTAAAATTATTGTTAAAAAGTTTTGTATAAACGCATTTATAATAAAATTATTCAGAAATATTATGTAAAAATTTATTTACAATCGATAGTTATTTAGATAGAGACAGAATTATTTATATCTGTTATTTACAAATCTACGGAATTCTAGTTGAAATGAAAAAGTTTACATGCCTTTTCCAATGACAGTAACGCTGATTGTACTTTTTTGCTATGTGTCAAAGCCATTCTGTAGAAAACATCACTAAACAGAAAATTCATATTTTTTTAAACGTTCGTAAATAAGAAAAACACTATTATGAACAGTTGGGTGTTGTCATAATATCTTCCCAAAAAACTCGCTGTTCTTTTTATAAATTCACAGAATATTATCATTAACACTGAAAACTGGATATATACCATGTTTACTATTTGTTTATCCGTGATCATGGTGCATACAACAGCGTCGAAATATCGGGAACTCAAAACAAACAGTAAATGTGGTAAATATCCCGTTTTCAGTGACCATTTCAATTTAAAAACTTAATTCTCAGAATGCCTCACTTCAGAATTCCCAATAGATTTTATTGCTACAGTAAAAAAATACATCGCACCACTGCCATCAGAAGAAAAACATTACCTAAAGCAAATAGCGTTCATTCATTTATTTGAGAATATTGTCGATATGTTCCACCGGAATCATTGCTTTACGAAAACGTATTTATCTACATACAATTTATTTACAGTCTTCACATTTTTTTTTACTTACATTCTAATGAAATAGCTAGTCAATGTCTATAACTTTCGCCTAGTTTCGTTTCTTTCTTCGATATTGTTTAAAAATTGCAACTTTTCAGATGCGTTGCGATACCTGTGAGAAAAACAAAATATTAAAAAAAATATATCAACAACTTGCTTATTGATGGATCATCATCAACAACCTAAAGCAGTCTCCTGCTGACCATAGGCCTTTTCCATCTACATAAATCGATTTCCGTAATTCTCATCCAGGTACTATCATCCCGAAGCGTTGCTAGGTGTCAACATTACGTCAAGCCTCTAGGACAAGTAGACAGTGCAGACAGAAACCCTAACGTCATGAAAAGTAGTCGGTTATAAGGGCAAGCCAAGGTTTTAGGCTTGTAAGAAAGTACCGAGTACATCCACCCTGCAAAGACCTTCGCTCCACCTAGCCGGAGATCCCTGATGGCGTCCTACCTTACATTTACCGATACAAGAACACCTCTTCTCCGACGGTCATCGGTTCTACGGCTAACATGGCTGGCCCATTGCCAGTTCAGCTTGTTTTTTTCTATGAGCTACGACTACAATTTTGGTTCTCTGGTGGATCATCTCCCTACACACCCGCTTATTACCATCCAACTATTGATAGTTGCTGCTTAGGTACTATTAACTAGAGTTTATCTATTAGATAATGTTATTACCTCCACATTATTTCGATAAGTACATAGCTTTTCAGAACACTCAATATTGAGAAAAAAACTTCGCTTTTCATAGATATTTATGTAACAGTTTGTCGTAACAATAGCTATTGAAACTTATCTAAGAACCCCGAAAACTAGGTTTGAATATGTGTAGGGTTAAGATAGTTAAAAAAAGACCTGTATTTTTCATGAAATAAAAACAGTAAAATTATGGCGCAGTGTTTGTAATAAAGAAATTCTCTGAAGTGAAAAGTAATTCTACAGAGTGAAAATTATTATAATATTGTATAAATATGCCAGTCTGCAGTAAAAGTTTACTTAACCAAGCTGCAAATATTATGGAGATTTTGTTAAAATAGTAGTAAAAAAGATTTTTAACTTACTTGGATCGTTTTTTTCTTCTAACTGTATCTACTGGCGTAGCTTCCACGCATAAAACTATTAGTCTACTACTGCACGAATATCTGTGGAAAAAAAGAATATTTTAATATTTTTCACCAAAACTCTCGCCTCACGTTAGCATCGCTACTGTATCCACACAAACGTGCGACTTTGACAAATCGACGCAATCCGATAGCAAAAATGTTTAAAAACATATTTAAAAATCAAAATCAAACCATTTATGTCAAGTAGGCCAGTTACAGGCACTTTTGAACTGTCGAAATAAAGACAACGATAAAATGTAGCTACAGTCCCAGTCACAAGGCATAAAAACTGTGCAAGTACTGTAGTTGCCCATCTCCTAGCGTAGATCTCTATGGAGAAGAACGGGCAAGAAACAAAAAACTCCATGGAAACTCTTTTAAATCATAATATTGTTACAAAACCTTGGTTACGTCATTCATGATAAGATGGTACAACGTTTTTGCCATCGGGATGCGGCCTAATATTCAGTTATGCGAACTCGCTGATGTAGTTATAAGATCATCAAGTGCGGAGGTGTCAGGGCATGTAGCTCTAGATGAAAGGTGGGCGTTGGGCCATTGTCTATGGAGACACGCCGCATACACACTTGAATCTGAGCCGTCTATGAGCCCCAATCTGTAGAAATTGTCTTTGCTACGGCCAATTTTGGTTCGGAGCGTTCATATGCGTTTCAGCATTAATGCTGAAGTGTAACAGCTTTGTGTCAGTAGCAATACAGAATCGTAGTTACGTGGGCCGAATACAGCATCGCGACTGTATCGTGGCCTTTTGCGTTTGTATCGTTACAAAAAGTTGCCGTGGGCGAAGTCGGCTTGACTTAGTAAGAAGTTTGAAGAAATAACTTGTTTATAGTTTACAAAATATCTGACATTAAAGTATGTTTTGTTTGCGATTCGATTTGCAAACAAAGTCAAACCAAAGTCAGAATCTCGACATATTTTTTTAATTTTTTTTCTAACCACATTTTTTTAATTAGAAACACGAATGTAACGAAAATAATTATTTTCTATCGAGCTCCTATTTCTACAAAGAAAAATATCAGAACCACTTACGTTTCTTGGTCTAAAAGCTTATTGGAGCGAAGCGAAGACGCGAGTCCGAACTTGTCCGGATTACTGCTGTGCCAAGCATCACAGTACGCATCCATCGCTGGCTCGCCATTTGGATTAGCGCCATGCCACACTGCCTTTGTAGGCCTAAAGCGCAATGTATAACATTCATGAGAAAAATTGTCATAACCCACGTAATTTCGTAAATGCTCTTTGGAGATATTGGTTTTATCAGACGCAATATGAACGTAAATATTATGAGTACGTAACACAAATTCGATAAGCTTCAGATTTCATAAAACTGACAAATAAGGCTTGTTAGATATTGCGAATTTATTGATGAAACCATTAAAGATAATGGGAAATGATATAAAAGGATACTGTTGGATGAGAAATGTATCGAGTAATGTGTTTAACAGGACATTATCATGAATAATGAAATAATGTTTCTAATAAACAAAACTCACAGACAAAGTTTAATCATAGGCTATACCACGATATTTAGCAGACTAATATTGTACTATAACTACTCCATTAATTGTTTCTCGTGGCCTAGAATCCAGTCTTTGTTCAGGTTACATAAATACCCATTCTGTTGTGGGTAAATTAAACGTCAATTTCACAATCCACGATACAAGTATTTCACAATGAGCTGCCTTTGTCAGTGAAACATTGTCTGGGAACTCTAATCACCCATTTCTAAGTACATATTTCTTTGGTAGGATTACAAGGATTATCTGCGTAGAGATTGAATAAATTGATAGGACGCCCCTCTTTGGGACTAACGATTATTTTTAATTAGAATATCTGGTTTTTGGTAGACGAACATTTTAAGTACTTGAAGCAACGATGTTTAATACGCTAAGAAATGATTCTTGATTATTATCTATCAGAATTACTTTAAGTTAAATAATGGAGATGGGCAGACGACATAGTTGACATCGGAGAAAAACCTGGATGAGACTGGAATAGAAACGTGGAGTTTGACACAAGAAAAAAGAGGCATTGGGTGAATTCAGGCAGTGGAAGATGATAATGATGAAATGGTGATTGATGAAGAACGTCGAAATGTTAGATGAAAGTTATCTGCTTTTAGATTAAGATTCAAAGTACAATTTGAATTCAAATTGCGATACTATTTACAAGAGAACCAATATGTGGTTGTAAATACAAATAAAATAAACGTAGGTGGGAAAACCAATAAGATGCCAATGAAACCAATCCAAGTCTCGGCAATACCAAGAAACCTGAACCGTTTACACTTTCATTTCTTGAAGCAAAGGCAATACAATATCCCAACCTTCGCTAGCTTGAGTGTATTGGGTTCAAAGATTGAAATACGGTAAGTACTCATACCGCCAGTCGTTTCCGAATTGCCAGAGAAAATAAGGCAGCTTATTTCTAGGTTTAGTCTACAATAAGGACTATACTCCTTTCGCTCTCCAATTTTCTTTCGTGTTCGATTTGCCATAGTGTTTCTAGACAATCAGTGTAAACGTTTTCGTTTCTGAACAATCATGCTGTACATATTTACTTAATTACTTTTCTATAATTAAGAGTAAATGTAGGTACTGTTATTAACCTAACTTTCAGAACGTCTATTTCTGAACCGTCAATTTTGATATTGACCTTACGAATATTTCAGCGTTATTATCATTCAATTTCAATTCGTAACGAGTTTACTAGCAGGAGGATCTTTTTATATCACTAACAATGATACAAACATATTTGTCAAAAAGTGACAAATTCACAGCAAATATTATTTTATAAAACACTAAACCTATGCAAATACTTGTAAAATTGTCGAATTGCCGGATTTCGGCCTGTAACCCGTCGGCTATCAGTTAAATTGAATAGAAACCTGATTTTTTCATAATGATAATGACTTTTAATAATACAACAATACAGGCTGAAAACAAAATCATGAAAAACAAAAAAAAATTGACTTTGACTTAAACAATAATTCGTCGACAGCTAAAGATACATACCATCCAGGATCCATGAGGACATTCTGTCCACTGAAGCTGTAGATCCTGGGTGCATGGGCAAAGAGTGCTCCTGAGCCATCGAACATCTCTCCCCAAGAGTTGAAGAGCACATCGCCCCTCGTGTTCACTACGGGTATCTCTCTGTCTACCCAACTTACTATGGAGTCTATTGTTTGTACCCTGCGAACAAAGAAACTATTGTAGAAACCATTCAAGTGTACCACAAAACTAATAAGTATGAAGTAAACAAAAAATACTTAGTTTTGAAAAATACTTACTATTAAATGAACGTGTTTTAATAAAAAAAAGATACAAAAGAGTGCATTAATATCAAGACTAAAAAGTCTTACGGGTATTCATACGCCTTTCTGTGGCAAAATATATGAATGAAAAGTACTGAATTTTCATTGGCCCAAATTAAAAGCCTCTTAACCTTTGAACCCTCCCATAAATACTGTTAGCCATAAAAAGGTTACCTACCTTGACGATATAAAGGCTCTGAAAGTGCCATCCATGTTGGCTCTCTGAGACTGTCTTCGACATTCGTAGTTACTGCTACTGACCCCATGCATATCACCTGTATGCGGCTCGTTTAAGGCTGCTAGGCGTAACTAAGGAACAAAATATAATATTGAGAAAAGAAAGACTGGCTGCCTCGTTGGTCTAGTGGTCGCAAACACGACTGCAGAGCATGAGGTTCTGGGTTTGATTCCCGGATCGGGAGAAGTGTCATTGGGTCTTTCCATCAAGAATTTCTCAGTAGCAGCCACGGAGTCTGGATTTGCGCCCGTCTGATGGCAATAGGCCCGCCCCCTATTACATGGGACTTAAACATAACCGGCATGAAATGTGGGTGTACTATTAGGTACCATCTGCCTTACCCTTCGGGAATTACAGGCGTGATGTTATGTTATGAGGAAAGAAAAAGTAGTTCAGGTCCTTTGAATGTCGCATTAAGATTTTATTAAACGGATTTGTCATCAAAAATATAGTCGACTCCATTTTCTATGAATTCGTTCCCCGAATCAACAGCGATTCCATTATACTCAAAGAAATCTAGTATTCACAGAAAAAGTCTGTCAGAACTTGAAAATTATTAATGTCACCAGAACAAAAAATGGTTTCGCAAAGTGCTAAAAGATTATTTCTTTTAAGCCTTGAGATGTTTTCATGCTGGCAACGGTTGTAAAATGTCAGGTAAAAAGTTCAAGGTTATAAAAGTGCTGATTCATCAATTTCCTAAGCCATATACAACCGGGTGTTTTGCATAGCGCTGGCATTTTTACCCGACTGCCAAGGAAGGGTTATGTTTTTCGCGCGTATCTTGTATGGTTTCTATGTAAATTTCTTTATTATCTCGTATGTTACAAATGGCTGGATAGATTTCAACGATTAATGTATCATTAGATTTGTCTCAAAAACCCAAATGTCCTTAGATAGGTGTTTAAAAAAAACAAAATGGCGGATTTTTGGCGCTTAATTGTAAGTCGTTAAAAATTTTTTTAACCAAACCTATCGAATAGGGTATCAAAATGAAGGAAATTAAAAGTAAATTACATTTATATAAATGTATAGGTACATAATATAATTTGTAGTCAGGTTTTTATATACTTTTAATTAAATGTTACTTGTTAGTGCAGTGTTTCATAGGGAGATAAATTAGTTTTTTGTTTTAAGGTTGGGTACACAATATGTACCCAACTGTGTCTGTGTACTGTTTGTGTGTGTATGTGTATGTGTTTGGTCAAAACTAAACATGACGTGATAAATGATTTATTGTAAGAAAACTTACCACAGGTCCTTCTACAGCTGGATTCTTATGATGAACTAAGCTGGAAGTTTCTAGAATGTTCTGTAGAGGTGTCCGAGTTGGACCTCCCGCTGGAGGCGTATGGATAGCCAGTAGGGAGCCCATCTAAACAAAAGATATTGCGTTACTTAATGTTACGTATAATAATAATATGAAACTGTTTTCGTCAATCAATACGACTTTTACGCATAGCGTTTGTGACTTCCATTTATTTTGTCAGCTACGGAAATGAGAAATCAGTCGTTGACACAAAACACGGATAGGAAAGCTTGAACTGTAGATACCGCTAAGACTCTCATCGTTGATATTTTCTCCAATTAATTCTGAGCTTTACCCACCGACTTTAAGATTCAAATTTAAATATTATGAAATTTGTGAAATTGTTAACTCATTCAGATGTATATCCACCGGGAATTGGAATAAGTTTCGTTCAAATAACAAGACCCGAATAAAAGCGGAGTTCCTTATTCCCAATAGGGTAAGGAAAAGAAAATTTTCTTTATTATTCATGAATATTTAAGGTCTGAAATCTCGTGGTAATAATATTTAGAAATCAAGTTTCTTTCGTCGATGACGGAGAATGTTTTAATCCAAATGAACAGGCCACTGGGGTCGGAGGGGTGGGGCACAAAAGTTATGAAACAATTTTGATTGAATATTCAATAAACCGTTGTTTCAATAAACAAAATATCTGGATGGATGCCATGTTTAGATTATTATTAATAATCTGTGAGTAATTCAACGCTTTCTGAATCAGTACAAAATTAATTTCAAATCTAATTATTTATGAATATGAATACAACAAGCGCCACTTTAATAAGTTTTTTAATTACATATTTTGAAATACGTAATTAAAAACTTATTAAAATGGCGCTTTGTATTGTTCTTTTCATTACTTAAACAGTCTAATCGCTGTAAAATACACATTCTAGCTTGTTAATAATTCTCTATTTCATTTCATATTCAGTTACGTGTCGTGTTAAAACTGGGTGTTTCAAATTATCTAACCACAACCATACATTAACTACCACGCACCCCACTTCACTGTATTGGCAGAGAAATTACTGAAATTAACATTCATTTTAATAAAGTAAACGCTAATAGACATCTTACAATGAATAATTGGCTTAAACGATTGAAAAACAACCAAATTATTTTTTGTATGGATATAACCAAAGGTTTCCACCAGATTCGTGAAAACAATCAATAGAACAAAAAAACACTTTTGTTAGCAACGTAGATATCCTATTTCAATGAACAGCCTACTGCTACGATATTGAACTATAAGACCGTTATACTAGAGACGAACAATGGAAACCTATCCATGAACGTACCTATAGGTAAGGTAGATTGTATAAGACCCGGACGATGGTTTTGTCTATCGAAGCTATGCCTACGGTCAGGCCTGTTCTGCTTATCAATACGATAGTGATACGGAGATATTGTTATGGATTTCAATAGGAGCGTTGCACTTGTAGGTACCTCTTACGGTGGACGGGGCTGAATAACAATTGGAGGCGAGGGCTATTGAAAATTATATTATAGAAATACATTTATCATGTATTGAAGGAGATGCTTGTCGTTCATTATTGACTTAAACTTGTAGTAGTTTTGATAATAATAATTTAAAAAGTTGCTATCCCAGCCCACGACTTCTTCCGCGTGCATTTTATTAAGATTTATGCGGCATGAAAAGTAACCTTTATCCTTCTCTGGCTAGCCGTCTATTGTACCATACACTTCATTGATAAAATCAGTAATTATTAAGGCAAAACAAGATTAATGATTGTTGAATTAGTATTTGGGAAAGGTTTATATCTAAAACAAGTTACTCACAGCTACGTACTGCCAGCCGTTGTTGACGCGAACTAGTAACGCTTGTTCTTGGATGACGTACGCCAAAGTGCCCAGGGGACTGTTTGTTCCAAGCTGTTGGAAAAAGTAACGTTTATTTCTTAGTAGTTGGCGATCAATGCCGTGACAATATGTTTAAAGGTGCGTCCAGGCTGTACGAGGAATGCGCTGCAAATGCATTTCTTTACTTTTCAGATCATGCATGATCCCTGAGGACCAATTAGAAGTCGACACAAAGCAGTTCGATGCATGCCTCGTACTGTCTCGATGCACCTTAAGGTGAATTAAGATCCCAGCAAAAACCTGGAGAATCTTTTACAGTGCTTAAAACTGATCCCGTAAAAGTTGCCCAAGTCGTAATGATCGTATACTTATGTTTGCAGATATAACACAACTTACCCGAATCAAAGAATCCGTAGTCTTGAATAGTATAGTCCCAACAATGGCCCTCCCATCTTCATCATCATCAAAATCGCCATTGTCTCCAAGAGGATCCAAGGGATCACGATATGCTGCAAAAAACCATTTTATTTAATAAACTATCTTTACCGTAATAGTGCTTGACTATGTTAAAGTTTGAACCAATTTTTTGCAACATTAAAATGTAAATAGAATTTTTTCAACTCTGCGAGTTTCAAAGTTTCTGCTGTATAAGAAAAACAATCCTGACTTAGTTCTCGGTAAAAGTGTTTGTGAAAAACTATTGCGTACCGTACGGCTCCTGGCGGTATTGTACCAGATGGTTTAAGTTTCTTAAAATTTGTAGAGGATCGCGTTGTTTTCCTGTTGAAAAAACAGAATTATTTTTAGGTACCGTAAATTGTTAAGATTTAAATATTTACTCCATTTGAAACAAGAATTTGTGTGGTATACTACAACTAAAAACCCGACTACTGAATAAAATGTAGTCTATGTTACCCGGGCCATAATAACGAATCGATTGACACCTTATTCATCAAAATCGGATGAATAGTTTAGGCGCTACGGAGGAACATTCGTAAATAAAAACATACATACATAGACTGCTAAAATCATTACCCTTCCTTTTGGCTTCGCCGTAGTCGGGTAAAAAAGTGAAACGGACAAAAGACTTTTATCTTTAAAGAACTATGCTCAAAATACGGCTCTTTTTGACCACTATAATATTATGATAAGTATTACGTGTCCTGACTTATTAAAGGAAATAATTTAAAAACTGACGCAGATGTAAAATACTGTACTATGTACTAGAGTGTAGGTATATTTTCCTTTAAATATTTTCTAATAAGAACAACAAAATATCCAAGTCAAAACATTTTTTCGCACTTTATCATAAAGTAACACTATTACTCACCTCCGCTAGGCTCAAGGCGATTAATCCCGGGGCTATCGGTCAGTGTATCTGGCACTTCGTTGGGGTAAACCCCGGGGGGACCCGGCGGGCCCGGAGGTCCCGGTGGCCCCGGTACTGTCATGTATTGGATGTTAGAGGCAGGACTCCCTGGGGGTCCGGGCGGACCTCTTGGCCCATCTTTGCCGGCTGGACCTGGCGCACCGTCGTATCCCCGATCACCTTTCTCGCCTTTCACCTTGATTTACACAATTTTGTTGCTTTCATATTCTTGAACAGCTTAAAGGGTCACGGTCAAAATGGGCGTAAGACCAACAAAATTATAATATTATAAGTACCGTAATTCATACTATTATAAAATTGCGACAAGTACCAAATTCGCCGGAGACCAGAGCTACGGCTGTACTGTATTTTGTCGGAGATCTGAGTACAACATTTTGTTTTCAAAGCATGTTGAAAAAATTGTTCTAAAGCTAAACATACACAGTAATTGATGAAAACTAGAAGACTCGATTTGATAATTAAAAACGAATGTTTGGCAAAATATATAAAAAGGCATCATATTTTAGGTGCCTCTATTTCTGTTCTCAGGTGACTTAGGTACTTAGTGTTTGAAGTATAGTAGTATCAAGTGACGTCCTCATTATGGAATACTATTTTGCGATATATTTTAATTTTGTTGGTCTTCAGATTTCATATAAGATTGCCCATAGTCCTTTCTTTTTGAAATCTATTTCAATATGCTTATACTTTAGTTTCAAGAGTATGCGCAACGCAAAAATGCAATTCAAAGAATCATGGACGAACTTTGAGAGAATCTTTTTAGATTTTTTTCTGTTTTGTTTTTCGCTACTTGGATGTTTTCTAGGATGTTTGGAAAATATTAAAAAGCTCCTCGTGGTTCGTTCCGCTTTTAGTAAAAAAGAAATACAAATGCGTTTCAGAGCTGCCGCATCATTTGAGCGTCTTAGCGCATAAATACAACAGCGTTTTCAATTACTGAAAGTATTAATTATTCAGATAAAACTGGTTTGGTTATGATGAGTTCATCTACAGACACGAAAATACAGAATAGGAATTTTGCCCAACCAATTTTGTCATCCACTGTAAAGAATCGAGTGGCTACGGATATACATAGGTAAGTACCAAAAGCCAAAGGCTCGTATTAGTCAATACGGAACAAAAGCGGATTGTTGGCCACATGCGGGCGCAGTTTACACTGCATATTCTAGCCCCTATGTTGTTTTTGGGTCAGAGTTTTTTGATTCGGGTTTTCCCTCCGGAATACCGAATAGGATATCGGCAAAAGAAAGACTGTAGTTATGTAGTCAACAAAGAGATTAGATACTTTCTCTGAAATAGTAAAATATTTGACTGAAAAATTTCAAGTTTAACCTTTAGTTCTGGCGTTAGATTTATCACTACTAAAAATAGCAAATCAAAACGAATAATCAAAACGTCGATACATTTTTAAGAAAAATATGAATCTAATTCGATTCTTTGAAAGCATTTTGTACAAATACACCTCTTCAGTTGTATCATTCGGAGTACCACTCTTCATAAAGGAAAAGTGGAAAGGAAAAACATACATATTCAGCCGTCCAATTAACCTGGTATATGGCATTACCTTTTCTAAGTCAAGTGGGGTCCCGCCAGGATCTCCTTTTTCCCCTTTCGGCCCGGGAGCACCCGGCTGCCCGACGGCACCGGGCGGGCCCTGTCAAATGTATAACTGTAATTATGGTTTATCCGGAATGTAGGACAGAGGAGAATTTAATATGAACGTTGGGCCATACTTACTTGAAGATGTTTTTGCGAAAGTAGGTTCAATTTCGGCAAATGTATTTAAAGGAAACTTGTAAAATCTTTTTCACCGTTGTAGTAAGTGGAACGTTTCGATAAATGAACGTTAAAGTTTTTCAGAAATGATTTGTTACCGTGTTCGTCGTATTTTCGTACAGCAATACCCGAGTGGAGTCCATTCCGTTATTTTTTGAAACGGTGAATCGGAAAGCTCTAGCTCAAAATTTCGACTGACTTTTTTCCAAGTCAGATAAATTCTTTTAACTTATTGATAAAATTTAAACTCTGAATAAATTCTGTTCCTCAAAAATCTTTGGAATATATAAAAATGTTAAAAATGTTATTGCTCACCGTCCATCCGGGTAGTCCTATATCACCAGATATTCCATTATTTCCCGGGGTCCCTGGTGGCCCGGGTACGCCTGGTGGGCCTCTAGGTCCAGGAGGGCCGGGATGTCCACGTTTACCTCTTGGCCCCGTATCACCTTTGTCACCCTGATTAACAAAGATTTGGTACTTTGAAACTCGATCATGACTTGCTAATGTTAGGTTAGTCAATAAACATGTAGGTACACGATTTTGCTCTTAGCTTTGAATATAATTATACTGTGTTAACTATTATTGGAAACAATATAAGTACGAAGTCTCGGCATACCAGAATCATTCAGAGACTTAGAGTATATGACTAAACTTGGTTGCTGCTTACAAAATGGACGAAACTTTTTAATTTACGAGTAAAATTAATTCAAAGTTAGTAAAATAAAACATATGTTTAATTTCTCACCTTCGTCAACACTAACGCTTCATCTCTTGATATTGCGACAGGTCCAGGTGGGCCGGCATCCCCTTTGTCTCCCTTAGGTCCATTTAGGCCCGTTGTACCCTGCGTGCCAGGTAGGCCGGATGGTCCAATATCTCCGCGTTCACCCGGCTTGCCGTCAGTTCCCGGAAAGCCTTGGGGACCTTCCATACCTCTGAGGCCCTTTTCACCCTGAATAAAGTATTGAACTTAAGTATTTAGTATCGGCACGTTTAATAACTTTTTTCCTTGTTCGGCGATGTTTTTCAACATATTTTATAGACTAATAAATTCATGTTTTGCGTAGGCTTGGGTAAGGTTTTTCTTTTAATTACAGGGTATTTTATAAATTTGTAGTAAATTTATAAAATTATTTTCAAGGTATCAAGTAATTTGGTTCAACAACCTTGATAAAAGATTTTCCTCATAAAATGAATATTAGATTTGTACATAGTATTCCTCCACATAATTAAGACAAGCCATACCTTAAAACTTTAAACAGGCAAATCTTCTTTCAATTCCCAATTAAAATTCATGATATACAGGGTGTAAACAGACCCTTCACATAGCCGTCAACCAAGCATTCTGTACATCAGACTAAGTAACTTTACGTAAAAATTATTGCTGGGAATCGACTTTTTTTTTGGGGTGAAAAATGACGTTTTACACACGTTTTTTTTAGTTTAAAAAAAAACTTGTGAAAAAGTTGGAACTTTGACCCCCAATATCTCCGTAACTAGAAGGTTCCTAGGTATAGTCTAGAACAAAAAAATGATAACAAAGATGGGGAGAACATGTGCCTTTCGGCTATTTTAAGGGTCTATTTATACCCTTTATAAGGTGATTTCTGGGAAGACAAAATCTCGAAAACATTTTCACAGTTTCAAGTATTGTGCCTTTTCCGAAAAGCCGTTTTTATTTTCTTTTATAATTACCTTGTCTCCTTTTTCCCCAGTGTCACCTCTTCCGCCTTTCAGCAACGCCGCTTCTGTTAAAATATTATTTAATTTATTTTCTGTGTGTAACGAAATACACGAAACAGGAGCTTATGTTATGACTTATGAAGGGAGGTTATAATTTGCGTTAACACCGTGCTTGAAAGGTATTATGATTAAGAATTTGATACAATGGGCTGTATATCATTGGTAATGAAACGAGTATAAGCTGGCGCATTTTCAATTCCAACTCCTTACCACCCTAGGCCAGCTCAAGGTCAAAGTGTTACAATTGACATGCATACATCATCTGCCCAAAGTTTTTCCAACTGTGTTGGGGTCGGCTTCTAGTCTAACCAGATGCAGCTACCAATATTTTACATGAAGCGACTGCCTATCTGACCTCTACAACCCAGTTAGTGCTGGGTAATACGATACCCCTTGGTAAGACTGGTTGTCAGACTTTCAGGCCACTGCCTCCCTGTAACGACTGTCAAAGATCTGAAAATGAGCAAAGGCTTATCGTGCTTTCCTAGGCACGGAGGAAGCTCGCTAATTCGAATGGGGTGGTCACCCATCCTTGGACCAACCTAGGGAAGCGTGGCTTAAAATTATCGCATCGCAAACAAACTCCTCGTATCGTCTGTTATTTTTTTTGATCATTTTGTGGCTTAATTGTATTCATCGTACTACTATAATAACATAATGTAAGTTATTTATTTATTTATTTTAGTACATGGAGGACTTACAGCTAATAAAAACAAACAAAAAAGGAAACCATAGTCACCAGACCAGCCAATTACAAATCCTCATGTATAGACTTTGAATAAAAAAAATATAGTACAAAAAACACATAATACACCGCTTAATCAAAGTAAGAAGAATATAAATACTTGGCTTGCAATTATATGACTAAAATAATAGAGAAAAAAGTAAAATAACAAAAAAGTTTTAACCCATACTTTATACTACCTACATATATTCTGCAATGTTTTAATTTCTACTCTTTCATCTCTACTGTCAAATAATCTGAGACTTTATGTACTCAGCGAAAGCTGTTCCTCCTAAATTCTCTCTCAAACTTGCTCCTTGAAGCGCTCCATTAGAAGGGAACTTAATTAGTGACTTAGAAATTAATGTTTGAGCGTTTTGTCTACTTGTATGAGTTTTCAAGTTTCAACAGTAATTATTTTTCGTGGCCTTCATACGAAGTTATGATGGAGTGAAGTATCGTTTGTTTTAAATAATTACGGGTTAGGCTGAGTTCACACTAGGCGTACAGTCAGCTGGCTGTGATTATGTATATAAAAAACCAAGGACAGTCAGTCAATCAATATTTAAAACCCTCTGAATCGATGAACCCCGAATTTACTGATAACTCTCGGGTCGGGCAAACCGTTATTGGGTTTTGCCATCAGGATTTTTTCAGTAGCAGCCACGGAGTCAGGATTTGTGTCCGGTTGATGACAGTAGGCTCGCCCTCCATTATTTAATTATTATTATGAGCCTGATGTGTTTGCAGGACATAACATAATCTATCTATTTTATTAGAATTTCATTAATAAACCAAAGCAAGAGAACCAATCACGTAGCTTGACAATGACAATAGCTTTATTGGACAATGTTTCAGCAACAGCTTGAAAAGAAGTTCTATTTAAAATAAAATCTATCACCATTTCACAAGGTTCGCTTTCGAGTATTGTTGCCACGAGCAGTCGTAGTCTCAAGCTATTTTCACAACATAGTGAACGACTGTCACGCTTTGTTTTAATTCATTCAGAATTCGCTAAAACCAATTGCGTCAGTCCACGAAAGACAGCAACCACTATTTATGTTAATTAAAACTGTAGTGAGCAGACCGCAGCTTTGTCTTGCTCTAGTTTTGGTTTTCTAATTTTGTGTGTGATTACAATTTCCTAGCGTTTGATTATTTTTACCCGACTACGGCGAAGCCAAAAGGAAGGGTTGTGATTTTAGCTGTCTATGTATGTAACTATGCTTGTTTGTATTTACGTATGTTCCTCCTTAGCGCCTAAACTATTCATCTGATTTTGATAAATAAGGTGTCAATCGATTCGTTATTATGGCCCGGGTAACATCGTCGATTTTGCCTTGTAAACCCCGATTTTAATTAGAGAGTGGTTTTTCAGTAGTCGGACACACATTCATGTTATAAGAAGAATCTTTTGACTGGTTTGGTTTAGTGGTAGTGTATAACTCAGTATACTCTTCCCATTCCATCATCATCAGCCTACCATCTAGCTTTTTCTCAGCTATGTTCGAGCAAGCTTCCAGACTAACTGGATACGTAAGTTTTTAAACTGACATGGTTACTAACATCATTAACACTGAAAACTAATATCAATCAAATTCAATATCGGGAACTCAAAACAAATAGTAAACATGGTAAATATTCCGTTTTCAGTGTTAATGATAATTGGATACAGCTGAAATCCAGTATATTAATTATAAAATATATTCAACACAGTTACTCTGTAAAACGATACCTCTTCGTAAAACTAGTTGTCAGTTATTTAAGCGTACGAGCTGGGAGACTAATGTTTTAAAGTCAATATCCGAAGCATGGAACACTGGGTAACACGATTCCCCTTGGAAAGCCATTCCCATTCCAATATCGTAAAATATCAGGGAAGAGCTTCAATCAACATAAGGGTCAAGGGACGATGATATTGCAGGCATTATGAAGAGATTATTCACTCTGTAGGTCCAAACCACCGTTAACATGGACTTTATTGTCTCGCTTCAGATAGACTGGTATTTTATATGCATATATTCATATCGAAATTAAAAGCATCTGAAATCAGATGTCCCCTTTTATTTCTTGTGCTCGTCATTTAGGGGGGTTTTGCCATAATCGCCACGCTTGGCAGGCGGGTTGGCGATCGCAGTATGGTTGTTATAAAACACAGAGAACGCTGCTGCCCATTCTCTGGTAAGTCCCTTAGTCGCCTCTTACGACACCCACGGGAAGATATGGGATGGTGCTATTCTTTACGTCCGGACACCATACAGAACGCCCCCCCCCCCCTTTTATTATTTATCTTCAATTATAACGAGCCCAAGCAAGGGCCAGCCTTACCAAGGGGTATCGTATAACCCAGTATTAACTGGGTTGTGGAGGTCAGATAGGTAGTCCCTCCATATACAATACTGGTATTCAACTGCAAAACAAAACCCAAACAAACATAGACACCCAAACATAGTCGGGAAAAGGCTAGGCAGATGATGATGATATAACGAGTCGTACAGGGTATAAATCTTCTTCTTTCAGTCAAATACCGGTAAAAAATCATTATCATTCTCTTGCCCTTAACTCAATTCGTTTGAGTTCAACCCAGCATTTGTTCTTCATTCATGCTTCTCTCTATTAGTTTTCATCTCAGTAGTTACCCACTTACTAACCACATGTCATATTTCACACAGTCCATCCGTCGTATTTCTGGTCTTCCCCTCTTCAGTATTGATACTCAAAACTTTCCTTAAGACATTTTCCTCATCGTAAAAAATAACTGCGCAAATAGCGTTTCAAATATTGCGTCCAAATATTATTTTATCGTCAAATGTTTACTCCCAGAACAGTCATCTAACATCTTGAACCTTATTACAGCTCCATTCAATACTGAGTCTCAATCCCTAAGCTCCTCTATATCTAGCAGATGGAAACGGACCAACCTATGTTATAGATGAGCTAATATCTAGCCATTCAGTATAAACTGATGGTCTCGCACGAAGATGATTAATGACTAACGATCGTAATAGATTAGCTTATCCTGGGATAGTGTGGACCGAACTCATATAACGTTACGTTATCAATTGCATTTGGTTCAACTTGACGTATATTCCTCTCATCAGAATTTAAAGCTTATGAGGTATAAAAATCTGATCGATCAGTACCCTTTCAATATCAGAAAACAATATTTTTTTGTTGTAAGCTGTATAACACTTTCTTTCGCTTAAAAGAAAGTGTTGGCTGTTTTTCGTTTTATTGCAAGTAACGTTAAAACGTGGGACTATTTTTATATTGTTTCTACCTCATAATCTAGATCTTTATTTCTTAAAACGATACCGGAGGGCCTACACAAATGGAAATCTTCGCTTTTAGAGAGTTTGTATTAGTACAACGTCTTTTAACACTATTGACAAAACTTTTCGGGACCTTACGTCACTTGGTATAACAATGTTAACTGTTCACATCGTCGCCTCATCTTCGCCCTCAGATACTGAATCATTAGCACACATTACACTTATTTCATCAATCCCATCTTTCCTTTTCAACAGCTGTTTGTCTTCAACATGTACTCCCTCCTATATAGCTACGATACCCACCTAAAATAGCTGGACATACTGTTAGAAGGTCTGTCCAATAATTAATTAATTAAATGGATCTAATCAGTTGATAGATTGATTGATAATTGTCTGGTGCCGTGTTAGCTATTAATTAGTTTAAGCGGACACAAGTGAACAGTTTCCGAAGTGGAACAGCTGGTAGGAAATTTTTTTAGAACTTTGGACCTTGTTTATCACAAAATTACGAAGTAATTGCTTTGGTATCATTGAACAGCAAATTGTTTTTTTTTATGATAAACCTGTGTTCCACCATGAACTGGAAGTCAGACGTATGGTAAATATGAAGACTTTAGATAACTAGTAAGCAAAACTTTTGAGTAAGTATAGATAGAAGATAAATGAAGATTCAAGACAAAAAGATTTAGGAAGCACCTTTTTGAAAAGTATTGTTATGTAAACACAGGTATAAAAACAAATTCTTACTTACACAACTAAGGTGGACATGTAGGCGGGGTCAAGGACAAATTTACATAAACCGAAGTAAATATACAGGACAAATTACACAAGTAAACAAATGATACGACTGTCAAGTTACAATGTTTCAAGTTGACTACATAAACTATATTGACACACCGATTTGGTAAATCGTTATGAATCAAAGTACCTATTCAATCAAATTGTTATATGATTTTGAACTTGTATAAATGTGACCTAAATATAGTGCTAATCAATCACCAAAATGGAAAAATCAAAAATGTATTGTTTTAAATTTTTCTTCCGAAAAGCTGTAATTATGTTCAAAGTTGTCATCTGCGTAGCCTTTTCTCAACTATCTTGGAGTCGGTTTCAGCCGGAAGCAGCTGAATACCAGTATTTTACATGGAGCGACTGCCTAGCTGACCTCCACAACCGAGTTAGTACTGGGTAATACGATACCTATTGGTAACGACTGTCAAAGATCTACAACTGACAGCTGGGACCAACGGTTTATTTTAGTGAAACCACGCAGGCTATTTATTGTAAAATAAATTACAAACAATTATTGGTTGAATTCGTAGAAGTCATAAAGGTATGCCTTCCATAAAATAATAATCAACTAATTGATTTTCCAGATACCCAGTGAAGGTATGGAATTATTAAAATTAATTTTAATGGGTTGATTAGAATTCCCCAAGTATGATGTTGTATATGAAGTTTAATCACATTAACTTACATTCTACTAGTAATTACTATTATAATTGACTGAGTATTTTAATATTGATGTACCTAGGCTATTTTTCTTCATTGGTAGAATTACCTTCTTGTACTTGTACTACAAAGTACTTTTTTTTAACGCTGTTCGAAATTTAAACATCATTCTATTTCTGTAAGCCGTTTGAATTTGACAGTGATGGAACGGTGTTTTAAATAGGTTTTTGTGCAAACATGTATTTTGATTCCATTCCACTATACTATTGCATAAAGTTCTGAACAAATCCCTTTACAAAAAAAAAAACAAAAAAGCAATGAAAATAGTACATTCAAAATACAAAAAATATAAGTTTCAATACTTACCAGTTCTTGTGACGTCAGTAGATATAGCGTTTTCAGATATAACAGGAATAGCAGGTCCTGGGGGGCCGGGTAGACCTTGAGCACCTACGATGTATTAAATATAACATATTAGTTAATGTAAGCCAAAAGCGTGCCTTCAGGGAAATGAAAAACATTTGGGGATTTGCAAATAAATTGAGACGTAACTTTCACAGAAGAAATTGTTACCAAGAGAAAACTTTTGAGGAAGAAATGAAATTCAAATAGGCAGGACGGTAGGTGTAACGCTTCCCTTTTCTGTAAATGTTTCAATTTATACAAATGGACCCCATAAAATACACCTGTCCGATTTCCCAAACATTTATTTCAATATGTTAACTTTACGGACAACCCAAAAAAAATAATACCGCCAAAACATCCGATACAGAAATAAAACAAAACTCTCAAGACGATCGTAAAAAGTAACAGCAATAATAAATAAACTGCGTGCAAGCACTCGAAAACCAATCCAAAGGGTTCACTGCGCGAAGAAATAAAGATTTTCCAAATCGTTACTATAAGCCCCTAAAAATCTCGCGAACGCTTTACCCGAGTATAAATATGGGTCATAGAGTAACATAAAATTTGATGGTTGAGTTAGTTTCTACCTTTTTCCCCTTTTTCGGCGGGGCGTCCGTGCGGGCCTGGTAGGCCGGGTGTTCCATCGCGGCCGGGCAGTCCCCGCTCTCCCTTCGCGCCATGTGGCCCTCGCGAGCCAACATAGCCCTGTAACACAGTTATGAGCTCACGGGTCGAAGGTAACATAACGCAACGTTACGAGGGTCAAACCGTCACTTATTGCGTTAGACCCAAGTTTATTATCCGAATACCTACTAATTTGGCGACGGGGCCCGTGTGATTTTATTTTGATTTAGTTACACTCGTAAAGTTCTATGGCTGTTTTCGTGTTGTTCTCTTTAGTAACATGCTGTAAAGGAACCCTTTGTTAAATTAATGTGAAGGAAGTAGGTACGACATGGCATGTGAACAAAGAAGGTAAAACAATATTATTTGAGCAGGTAACAAAATGGAAATTTTCTATATTTCGTTTCAGTAAGTTCGCGAGCTCAGGTGGTTTTGTTTGACGTAAATATGAGACTTATTCAAGCATTCACAGTTTTGTGTAAACCGCAGAAGTTGTGATTGATAGTCGTGCCAAGTTTAGCAAGACTAATAACCTGTTTCTCTAGTTTCTCAACGTTTAAGTAACACACAAAATAAACTATGGCGTCTACTTCGACTGAACGTACCTACTCGTGGGGATTTAGTGTCAAGTCTTTAGTCGCAGGTACGACAAGTTAAATTAGCTTAGTTATAGTCTATTACAGTAGTACAGTCACTAGCACCGATATTATGTAAACACTTAACAACTTTTAAAAGTGTTTATCTCCTACTGTTTTGATTAAAATTTCATGTTGTTACAAACATAGTATTTGGAAACTCATATTTTTATGAAAAAGATCCTGTCTCCAAGTTACAACCGTTGTTTCTACTGAAAATTGCTTTTAAATTTAGGAAAGTGTATACATATTGGTGCTCGTGACTGTACATCATAAAAGTAATTAAATAATCATTTATCAACAAGCTGTGTTAATTCGGTTATTATTAAACGGTTCAAAGTTAATACCTATATTATCTGATTCCACAAAATATCAAGTTTTGCAGAATTCATTGATTCTACGAATAAATAATCAACAAAAATATTACTCGAAATGCATTTTAATTGGATTCCGTTTATAAAACCGTTTAAAAACTAACAAAAAAAAACTGTTCTGCCATTGTTACGTCACTCAACGAATGTTTTTGTACAGTGGTTGATTTATGATGTACCTAACACTGTAATACTGACGTCACAAGAAATAACTTAAAACATCATCATCCTTCTGGGTTCCGTCGCAGTCGGATTAAAATTGGGTTATAATGGACACGCATAGTAAATACAGATTTTAAATCCGTCTGTATCCATCATATTGTTTAAGTTCTAAACAAAATTTTGTTTAGGCACCTCAAGACATATCGTTACGTGTGAATCAACATCAAGCTCACAATATCATATTTAGATAACACCCACCCTTTCGCCTTTGTCACCCTTAGGGCCATGTAATCCTCTCTCGCCTTTATTCCCTTGATATCCTCTTTCTCCTTGAGGACCCGGCAGTCCCATTGGACCCCTCTCGCCAGTTGGGCCGAGAATCCCTGGATTACTTGACCCGTATAATCCCGTTGATTCCTGCGTAAGACATGGTGATTAGTAATGTATTAAACAAAAGTTGGATGAGCAAAATGTTGGTGACGCCTTCTTGTGGTGGGATGTTAAAGTTTTATAGAATAGTGTCAAAGCTTGGGGTCGTTGGAAGATCAGAGTAAAGGGCCGTTTGAAAAAGTTTAACAAACTTTTAGGAAACTGGTTTGATCTATTCATTAATGAATGTTTTTTGGTTGTAGTGTCTAAGGATATTTTGGTGCAAAATTGGAACTAAAAATGCCATCTTGTTTTTCACAAAAGTTTTTCAACACTGAAAGTCATTTGAGCGGCAAAAGATTTGTGTAGCATGTAGCTTATGGTGACGTCAAAGAAAGCTACACAAACCATTTGAAAAGTAATTCAACACATAGCTTTATTGAGGAAGGTCTAGTTTTATCCATAACGAGCCACACAGTTAGATTTAGTTCAATTTTATAAAAACTTACGAAATCGAATAATAAAGTTTTCGTTGTTGAAGAACTTTTTCATTTTCCTATTCCATAAAAAGATCAAGGCTTTATTCGGACCAAAGCCAAAATTATGTCAAATTAACAAACTTCTTGTTTACTATGCTGCCTAACACCTAACAAGTTTGTCAATACATGAGTATCTTGAGCCCGAGCAACAATAACTTATCGAAGATTCGGGAGGTTCTAATTACATATCAGACTTGAAGTTGATATATGAGAAGCACTGATAGATGGGCGTATTATATTTACATGTTCGCAGTGTTCGGCGTTGGGAATACTAATACTATCACACTAATGCTGAGATCTATAGACATTGCTTAGCTCGTTCTTTGATTTAGCGTTATTCCTATCAATATCGCACATCTATCAAACTATAAGAGCAAGACAGAGACGAAAACATATCTAAATAAGCCGTCTTTATAGATTCTGACCACAGGCTCACGAAGAAACTATCTTGCTCCTTATTTAGTTAAATAAGAGCAGCATGCTAATGCGGAAATGTCTATAATCTAAACTACCATAGCGAAACCACTCCTACGACAAGTAAATTAGCAAGCTAAACACGTTACCACTTTTTCTTTAACACCGTACTTTAATAAAAACTACGCACGCTTCTTGTTACGAGAAACACTTCTATTTTAAAGAAAATTTATTAAAATAAGTAAGAAACTCGCTAGAAGCATAGCACATGGGTCAGTTAGAACTAATTTGTGTGGGTGAAGTCTGCCCGCATTTAGCACGCAACTCGGTGGATGGTTCACTGCAGTCATTTGTACCTGTTCCAGTCTAGGTAAATAGAATGAAACCTTTGAATCTATTGCTAAGTAATTGATGGAGATAATTTAATTTGTTTTATTCCATCGTGCTGAGTTTTTTACTTATTAAAGTCTATAATAGGGTTTAAACACGCTATTTTGCTTTTTTTAGAAGAAAGAAAGAAAATATATTTATTTGCCGCAGGGACATGACGTGCATCATACAAACTACAAAAAAAATAACAAAACACAAATAAAACAATAAACTATAAATTCAACAGGACGGAACAAAAATGTTTTCACAATTTGGGTTTTTTGGAACAAAGTTCATTTTCTTTAAAATTAAATGTAAATCTCCTTAGAATTAATATCAAATGTTCTACTAGTATTTTAAGGTCCTAATGTAATATCAATATATGTTTTAGGAGAGTTGTTTTATTTCGTCATTTTATGATTCAAAAAGTTCACCGTATAGAACACGACAATTTAAATAAATAATATTTAATTTAGATATTGAATTTTGAATCTATAAAAATAAAACAGATAATCTTTCAAAAATCTGAAGAATATTGGCCGAATCTTAATTAAAGTCCTGGTGTTATCACAGGAGATTTCGGTACCGAGCAAAAAATCTACCCGAGCAAAACAGATTTATTTAGATAACGATGTAATTAATGTCTACCTGAATTCTACTTAACATGGCTTGTTAAGTCAATAAAATCCAAGACATAAATAAAATTTAAGAAACTAATTTAATAATCAATGATATCAAAAGAAAATGTACTTACTATTAGCGCTGACGTCATCGGTCCAGGTGGGCCTGGCGGACCCGGAGGACCTTGCAGTCCAGGACTGCCGTCTGAACCAGGATCCCCTTTAGGCCCAAGAAGACCCTCAGGCCCAGGGGTGCCAGTCTCACCCCTCTCTCCCCTATCCCCCTTAGGCCCAATAGGCCCAGTCGGCCCTGACTCACCCATTTGTCCCTGAACCAATAAATTAGTGAATTCCGAAAAGAAACTAGAACCTAAATAATGAGAATCAGATAATGATGTCGTGTTTATAAATCACTACAATTTGTTGTAAGACACTGAAAAACTGCTAATCACGATGAAGATAATTTGGAGCAAGTTAATCAATACTGATTTGTTACATAATTTATTTGCCTGGAAGAATAATTACTCGCTTAAGAATTGAACATAATAAAATACACTGCTGTATTTTACTTAGATAATGATCGTGTCGTTTTAACGAACCTCCAAAAAATATGTATGATTTGGTAACTCACATGCTTTTGTGAAGCATGTTAATTTAAAATTCAAGTCTCGTGCAATCTGATTTATCTATACAGCAATAAGTTTATCCAAACAACTAAATCTCTAAAGGCAACGTACTCATTAATTTGGCTAAAACTGCGTAATTTACATCATTAGTGAAAACAGCGTGGCATATAACTGAATCTTAATTACGTATGTAATTTTAGTATAATGGTATTCATTACCGTTGAGACTTAAGTTTATAAAGCTTACATGAAAGGTAAAGGTAAAGGGAACAGCGGTAGCGGAATTCATATCAATATTTAATCCATTGCCATACTTGATAAATGACGTGTTTGATCTACGAGTTGCATTTGATACACTGTGCTGATTTCAATTTTATTTTACACATTTATTTTATTTCCTTGATCCATCAAATAGCCAATAGAACAGAAAAATAAGAACCGACAGGCTTTTAAAACTTGAAGTGCGGAAAAAAGTTTTTAATAGCTACTTAATTTTTTTTTAACATAAGTGTCCCCCTTTTTTTTTTTTTTTTTTTTTTTTTTTTGGGATGGGAAATCATCAAATGACCCCCCCCGCTCTGGGCAGAGCGGGAGGGAGTGTCAGACTTGTACTGACTAAAACCCATCCATGTTCCTTCTTTGCCCTTTGTGTTCCAGGGCCGCGGTATCTCTTTCGAACAGTCCCGCAGCCCTGGCAGGCATCGGCCCGTGCGGACCCCTACGTGGTTGCTGACATCTCTTTGAGGCGCGCGTGGAACACGAACGCGCCGTCGACACGGCCTGTCGTCATAAGACGGCTGGACGGCGAGCTAGCCCATAACTCGCCATCCACAGGCCCGCGCCTACGGTGGCCGGGGGCCACCACGTGACCCCCGACGCCCAGGGCGTCTCCCGCGGCGGCTGGGACGTGAGGCTCTTTCCCTCTCACGTTCCGCCACCTCCTTCACCAGCATGACTGCTTCGCAGAAGGAGGTGACGGCTTCCCATTCCCTCTCGCTCCGGACCATGGCTTGAACCAGGGCCGGGCGCGAGAGGTCGCCGCCGCCGATCGCCACTACGAGGACACGGCGCTGCTCCGCCCAAGCGGGGCAGACCTCCACAGTGTGCTGCACCGTGTCCTCCGGACGATCCTCACAATGGAAACACCCGGGCGTTTCCACCCGCCCGATTCGGTGCAGGAACCTCCCGAAACAACCGTGTCCGGTGAGGACCTGCGTCAGGCGGAAGGTGAGGGCGCCGTGGCGCCTCTCTAGCCACTCCTCAAAGAGGGGACTTATCGCCACTATGGTGGCGTGCCCTGCACGGGGTTGCGACAGTCGCTCTCTCCATGTCACCATGAGATCGCTCCGGAGGTCTGTCCGCTGAGCGGCGATTTGCCGCGGCAGCGGAGTTTCCCCCCCGACGTAGTGCCTCCGCGCGCCATTCGTGAAGGCGCGCGAGGACTATCGCCTCCAGATCCCATGGCGGCAATCCGGCAAGGAGGCTCGCCGCCTCACCGGAGATCGTGCGGTACCCCCGGACTAGCCTTAGGGCATAAGTGTCCCCCTAGGGTCTATCTTGGGTCAATTTCTGACAGCTACATTTCAATTGGTTTTTGGGGAACAAAGTATAATGAATGTAAAGTAAATGCAGTCATGTACGCTACCTACTATAATCGATTTAGTAGATTAAAATGTAAGCCTCACACATTCATATACGGACACAATATTAATACAAAATATTACACTCATTTTGACTGCGCTGTATATATTCTGTGTAGCCAAATAAAAATATAACGTACTAAGGATAAACGGGATTCACGAGAATCTATATTAATACTGTTCGGGTCCGTTGTGTTATATAGCGTAAATATTTACGAAAAATGTTCATTGAATGTGAACGTTTTTCTTTGGGCAAGTTTCGTTTTCGAACATCGTATATTAATAGAATGTGTTTTCTGAAATCTAATAAAAGTAAGTATAACATAGGTAGTATGAGTTACTAGAACTACTTTAGTACCCTACAAAAAGAATACCAAATATTTTACTAGGAACAATTTGACCTAGACTTTGATTTCAATTTTGGTTTGATTTAAGAGTAATGTCGTAGCTATCATTATCATTAAGATGCCGTCTACTTAAAAAAGTTCTAAGAAGATCTAAATTATAAATTCATCCGTTCACAATTTCTTAAATTCTACTAAGACTTGTAATCCGCTACCGCCTCCACTAAGCTCACTGCCTTACAAGTCTACGCCTTGAGTGTAATCATATCTTTTATTAACCTCATATTTTAATCCGCAAAGTTCCCAAGACGTCTTAGAGAGCTAGATTTCCCTTGATAATCTCCAACGTTAATGTCAGCCAATAAATAGCTCTGAGAGTGAAGTAACCAGTCTTTTGCATATAATTTTGCTTATTCTGTAACCACTTCTCTTTCATTTTTATATGATTGTGGAAAATATTTAATATTTGGGTATGTTTATTTAACGAGTTTTATTTCATCGTTGCTAAGTTGATAGCGAGGTCATGTGAAAGCAATAACCGACGGCTTCAATTTTTTGCTTCTGTCTTACAACGTAATGAAATCCTTCCCCAAATCTCAGTAATACAATCTTTCATCTCTTACCGTTTTCCCGGGAGCACCAGTAGTTCCATCAGCTCCTGTAGGTCCTTGAGGTCCAGGAGGACCTTTCAGCTCTGGCATCACCTCCAGAATTTGAGAGATATCGTTCAAACTGCATCTGCATTGTCCTTGACCCAAAACCTGGCAAAAATACAAACTATTAAATTCTCGTCAACCGAGCATGAAAATGTATGAACGGTTCCGGCACAGTTTTTATATTGTTATTTTATTCCGGGAATATGAATAATCTAACCACGTAAATCTTTTTTTTATCTCCTCTGACATTTTCCGTTGTATTGTTTTTTATTAGTTTTTTTGTGATACCAAAAGTATCTTCGGTATAAAAGAAGAAATTAGCTGAGTGAAAAAATTGCATATCATCATAAGGGTACGTTTAATTTATCTTTTAGAACAGTTCTTTTGAAGTAGTTATAAAATCATGGACGAACGGCAACATTAAGGTGTAAACTGCTACAATTAGTTCTCATAAACGAGAGTCTTTAAAACGTCGAGTAAGTTTTCAAATTCCTTTTTTATTGCCTCTCTCTTAAAGTTTCCTTTGTCAGTAGTCGGTGTCACTGTCTTTCAAGTCGACAATCAAGACAAGTATTTACTAATGGAAAAAGTTTTATTACTCCAAAACTGTATTGCGGTGAAATAGCTTTTTTTCGTATTCGTCGCCAGTGAAGGGTTAATCTAACAGGATTGCTTTACCTATCAAATGGAAAGGGACCGTCATCGCTATTACGTATTCTCAAAGCGTCTTCTAACAGCCCCTTACATCATTCAAAATATTCAACAATACGCCTAAGTGTAGTAAATAGAATATAGTCCAAACGTAACTCGGCCCCTTTTTCCCCGGAAAGGCTCACAATCTCATCATTCACATCGTCCTTATTGAACGAACCTTGTTTAAACATTACAGTTTATTATAATGCCTAATAGCATCTTCCCCCTTTTATTAACCCAATTCCACTAACAATTTCAGTTCACGATTGTGCAAAACACGCGAAATTTACTACATATCGATGTAAAGAGGTACGTGACCTGAGTTATAACTTTCATCAAACTCAAGCTAGGTGGGATGACAGAGATCCCTCGGATTAGTGAAATCTTGCCCAACTTCTGTAAAAGTTGTTCCAAAACTTCACAAAGTCTTCGGATTGTCCGTAACAAAAGTGTTTGTTTCGAATGAGTACTTAAGACGTAGTTTTGTATTGTTTATTGTATTCATATAGGTACTTACGTTTTCTCCTTTCTCTCCTTTGTCACCAATGAAAACTAGATCGGGCAAAATTGTGACGTCATTAGTTCTATTGATGAAAAGTTAGCGTATTAACAAAGCGGATAATAATGTAATCTTAGATACATAGGGTAGTTTATGGATCATTATCTATAGTTTGATCTTATTTACAATAATTAAATGGGATATTATATGTATAACACAAATGTCTCGTGTCTCTTAATTTCAAACAAATAATAATACACGCGTCATTATTTGAAGGCTATGTTCATCAACGGCAGGTATTATTATTTTAAGAGTAATATTTATTGGATTACCGACTAAAAATTATCACGTCTCTGTAATCAAAGTCAATAATAAAAGAAATATTGAGTTTAAATCACCTAATCATAAAATCTGTAAGAAATAAAAAATCAAGACGAAATACAAAATCAATGTAAAGAAAAACCGCTTCCCAAATAACTCCGTATAAAATATTACATGAAATAAATGAACCTATCGCCTCTGAAGTCAAAGCAAAGACTTACGAAAATACGTCAAGTGTGATTGATGTATTGTGAGGAATAAAATCCACTTACACGGCGATGTGTGTGACACGACAGCCAGTCTGTTCTCATCTGGGTTTACCTGTAAAAAGAAACGTTTATTTATATACTAAATAAGCCCTCTTATACTTTCATAGGGACTTACTTTTCTTGAGGGATGAAGACACATCAAAGGACAAAATGACAGATTTTATAGACTCCAAATTGTATGTTTATGATTTCCTTTGAAGCGATAAAAGCAAGTTGAGAATCGATTTCTATGAACGTATTGGAAACAGTTAAACGTTTGGTGTGACTGTGAAAGTGTAGAAAATAAGGACAGGCTCGCCAACCGGCGCTCACGGACAGCTTACTGACCTAATTCGCGCGTCGGCTATTATTCCCTTGTATACTAAGGAAGTGATATATTATGTGCCTGTTTGCTGCAAATTAGCCCGCAGCAAAATAGATTATGTAATAAGCTTGTTTTACAGATATTTCCAGACAACTTTTTGTTCCTGAGAGAACATAGACTACCAAAATCTCTATATGGGCTTTTACTAGATCATGATGGACTAAATCTTGCTACGCCTGAAATACAAAGGGTCCCTGAGTCAATAGACAACCTAACGTGTTTTTGTCGAAAAGCTTAAACGAGATTAGAATACAAATGCTCACACAAAAAGAGGTCGGGTTAACTACACGGCTCACAGTCCACTTAGCTTTGAAATGTACCAATTTGCAAGCGGTAGTTTAGGCTTAAAAAATTACAGCCCCGCAGTATGAAACAAATTGCTAGAACGAAGTCAGAATACCAAAATAATAGTGGATATTTTTTGACACAATGTAGATTAATCATCGACGCTTAATATCGATGGCTTATACGCAAAAAAAGTTCCTTGATTGATGTGGCAAATGGTCAGCTATTGTGAATTGTGTTCTATAGGCTTAGATGAAGGGTCGATGATCGCCTGAGCAGCTATTGTTACAGTAGCTCTATGTAAGCGTGTAGTAGGTGTTTGTTAATTACATTTTTAGGGCAATGACGTAATTGGAGTTTTGTCAGGGCCACTAAGATCTTATTACATAGCTGCCTGAAGCATTCAGTTTCCAATTTGTTCCTCCTTATTGACCAATTCGTGACATTAATTTACATGAATTCCTTAATAGAAATTACGCAATGAGTATAATGAAATCGCTTCGGAATTTGATATGACAACAATAGCATCACATTTCGGACGTTTTAATCATAAAAAGGTTTTCTATTGTGCTCAGAAAATATACTGGAAAGGTCTCTTAGAAAGATTATTTGAGTACTTGTGTATTTTTTTGGGCCGAGATTATCTTTTTACACCAGTTTCTACCGTTCATAATGAAAATTGTTTTGCATTTTACTGGAACGCGTAGCGAAAATCGTGAGCGATGACTATCAGGCTTCACCACACTACGTCTCTGCCAGGAAACCGCACGAGTTTCAAACTTCGCGAAATAAATAGGAACATTAACACGTAATCTGGTTATTGCGTTAAGTTTTTACAACGGCGGCAGTAATAAGGTCGGAGGAACTGTGAATGTACGAGTTGGCTTGAGTATAAAACTTTGAGACTAATCAGAAAGTAAGAAAAAGAAAAACGTAGGTAAAGTGCTAGTGAGTTTAATATTTTTCTTCAAAGATTTAAATTGTTAGATGAGCCCTTACAGCACTTATGTCCAAAAAAGGGTTTACATTGTGAAAAGTAACCTCGCATATTTCACTTTAAAAATAAGCTGTGAGGAATATCGAAAAATGCTCAACGGAGTCTCGAGCCCGATTTTGATGAGAACTAAAACTGCATCATTGGATTTTTGAAAAATCAATATTCCTGGCCAGGAAACGAACCTGTTGGTTTTGAAAAAAAAACACACTGTATTATTACACCATTCGATAGCGTCGCCATTAAGAATCAAATTTTGCATGTATGACCAGATGTATGAACGTAGACGAGGCAAAAAGAGTGTGTAGGGATCGTAGCAGGTGACGTTCTGTGGTTTCTGCCTACCCCCATAGGAAAAAGGCGTGAGTTCATGTATGTTGATTGTCAAAGAACACATACATAACATAACTGCACGCCAGTAATCCCCGAAGGGTTAGGCAGATGTGTACCTAATAGTACACCCACATTTCGCCAGTTATGTTTTGTCGAAGAAAGAGACACGTAAGTAATCAATTTTGAACGCGGTAGTCGGATCTAATGGTTAAAATCTTTATTTTTCATTGGGAGTTCTTTTATTATGAGACGTAGTATTACGAAGGTCGACGATTCTGACAAAAATAATAGTCGCTTATTGACACGAGGCTATTAAATATTTACTTTGCGATAGAGTAAGTATAAAGAAAGAAATATGAATGTTGAGATTGTTCCTAAGGAAAATGGTTTATTATATTGGGGAATAATTCATTGTTGTTTTATTTACTATCTAATCTACTCCCTAATTTCAATCCCTAATTTATTTATTCCATCGCTCATCAAATGATAACGGAAATCCTAAACCATTGGGTCTAGAGAAGCATACACAGGAGTTCCTCATATAACTAAAGTGAGCATTAAGGATTTTTGATCCCCTTAAAATAATTCTAACCGATGGGAAATCCTTTCGGGGTTGTGCTGCTATAAAAATTTCAAGAAGTTTTTAGTACCAAAAACTCAACTGAAGTTATAAAACAGTCTAGCAATCTAAATAATGTCAATGGATTTATAACAACCACTAAAAAAGTTACAGTAAACCACTGTCTTACGTCATCAACTATTGCGGCAACACGCAAAGCGTATGTATCAAATAATAACCTTTTATAGAACTACGGTGGTTTCGGTACCAAGAATTTCAGTTGGTATCAGGATGCAATACAAAGTGACTTGTAATGTTGTATGGTTGACCTGACATTTTGTCGCGTGGTTTCATGTCATGTTTGTCGCCTACGCAAGACAAAAGGTCAGCTGTTACGACTGTTAAAGTTTATAACTGTAATTTAATTAAATTCTAGTTTATTATGATGATTTTTGAGTGTTGCGATTAGTGGTTTTATGCTGTCTACGTGTCATGAACTCGCCAATGTGTTCTTTACAGGAAAACCGGCTGACGAAATTATATCTATGTGATGGTATCGAATATAAAAACCCACTCCTTTACAAAATTGAAGAATATTTTTTTCGGAAAAAAGACTTGAAAGTACTAGTACTAACTTCTTTCAAATATACTTCTGATATGATGAACCAAAATGATTAAACTAACAAACATAACTATCGACTCAATACTATATCGATCAGAAAGATATAATTTACATCATTTGTTTAAGCTAAAATTTCATCATTACAAGGAAGAATTCATTTGCGATTTTCGCTACCGGGACCCTAGCTGTAATTACAATTTGGGGCCGCGAATAAATTGTATTTTGTAAATGAATGTCGCTACTTTGATCCTGAAGCGAAACGGAATTTTCTGTTATTAATTATTTTATTTGTTCTGGCTCACCGATCTGGAATCATTATCAACCTTATTTTGTGTCTGTTGGAAGAATCAGGTTTTTTCTTGTGAATAAAATTGGTTCTAGTTCATCTACGTTAAAAGACATGATTATCATTGCATCTAAGCAGGCTTACATTTTATTTGTCAATTATCGAAGAAATAAGGTAGTGAGTGATTTCTGCCCCTATTCTCAACTAATTTAAGGTCAGCGCACCTTTTAATTTCATCTGCATGTATTCAGCAAATATTTGAGCACCAGCACTTTGATTAAAATATAATTGGAAGTGTAGTGATGTCACCTCTCACCAACGTTACATCGAATTTTTCATAGAGCAAAATTATTTTCGAATCCATTTTCGATATTCGTACCGATAAATCCTTTGTGGAGCTAGGAAAATATGCCTTAGCAGATACGTACGAAAATAAGGCGATTTTGCTACTAATACTCTAGTCTATCAACACAGAATTATTGATACCATTCTCTTAGAAACAAACTAAGAAAGTATCCGTTCAGCTGACTCAAACAATATGGCGGAATGGCAAACAGCTGACACCCAGATATTTTTTTCTATCCAAAAATCAGCATACAAAGTCGAATATTGTTAGTAGAGCAAAAGAAATCGATTCAGATTACGTCATATTTTACTTGACGTAGCAGAGATTGAAATCTGATACGTATCGAAAAACAACTGTACCTATGTAATCTAAATAATGGAACTTTCGGATTGTGGAATGGATTCCATGTGGGTAATTTAAAAGTAATTTTTACCTTTATTTTATTAAATTATAGCTGTAAAGTACATTATTGAAAGTGTTCTGTGTTCAAATCATAAAAAAACCTTATTAATTTGTTTTTTTCACGACAGTGGTGCGTAGTGGTTTAACTTTCGATGTGACTGTATGTGCCTAGGTAGGTACGTATTTCTGTTGCCAAGCGGCATTGCTGTTTCGGTTTGAAGTTTACGGGTGACGGTAAAATTAACTTCTACATGAGGCTTCTCGACTTTGTCCAGAAGTTTGCCAACTCACCAATTTTGGGTTTAACATAATTAAGTACAGGTGGAATTTGAAAATAATGAAGTAGGTACAAGAGAGCAATCATTTTGAAAAGTCACATAGATTAATCATAAGTCTTTTATTTCTTAACAAAATACATTGTGTAGAAAATAACGTAAAATTAGATTAATAAGGATTAGGTAGTAATTAATTATAAAAAAAAAATATTTAAAAAAATTTGAATAACTCATTTTTTACAATAATAAAATTAATAGTCGTTTAATATTATGTTAAAAGTTGAAAATAATAAAATTAATAGTCACTTTTTAACTGATTGTCTGCTTTCTTAAAATAAAGTTCTGGAAGCGTTCCGTTTTTGCCAAGAAAACGTAATACAATTTTTTTTTGGCAAAAAAACAGATTGATAACTAAAAATCCAAGCCATTAATCGTGACTGAAATTTCGAAAGATAAGTATCGACATCTTTGCTTCCCAAGCCATCAAGACTCCATTAGTATCTCCTGTCTTAATTGCCTTCGCGTTTAGCGATTACAGGAGTAAGGAGACGATTATGAGACTAACGGTCTTCTTTGGTTAAAATAAAAGTTACGGGGATTGAAATTATGTACTAAGGGACTTACTTTTAACAGAGCTCAGACATAAATGTAGGAAGGATTAATCAAATATAACTTACTGCCTGAAATCTTAAAACGTTATTTTCTATTTTCAATAAGATACATCACATTCTTTAGTGAAAGGCATTTTTTATCAGTCTTTCTAGGGTGATCCCTAAACATAATAAGAGATTTAATACTGGTTTACAAGAAAAAAATACACTGCATAAAACCTGTGCAATTTCCATTTTTTGATGATTTAAGGTTCGCGTACATTATGTCGGGCCGCATCGGGTCGGGTCGCAGCGCAAAAATTCGATCAAATCGCTCGTATGTATTTTATATGAACTATCACATATATGCAAACTATGCCGGAGCACAGCGGGCCGCATATGCCGCCGTATTGTGCTAAGTAAGCATTTTGCGCTGCGCTGCGGCCCGCTCCGCCCCGCTGCGGCCGGACATAATGTGCGCGAACCAAAATAGCATTTTCTCAATCTAGTACGCCACAATCACCTTCTACCGTTTAAATTGATCTAAATACTTAGGCCACTAGGCGTGTCTAACTTTAAGTCAGATGGAAAAAAAAACAAATCTGAATGGTGCTTATAAATGCTGGCCTACCGACCTGTCACCGTTCCGCCTAATCTTAACTAATGGAAGTCGGATTTGTTTTGTTTGGCATCCAGCTTTTACAGAAATAAAGTGGTCGGATTCGTACAAGCGAGGATTATAGTGAGAAAAAACTTTGAAGAGGTTTAATAGCATTTTCAGGGCGTGGGTCCTATCTGGAACGTGACCAACGAGAGCGATTGTTTTTTTTAAATGATCGATTTATTGGAAAATTCATATGTAGAATAAGGATAATACAATTAAGTAATATGAATATGATATATTTTGACATTGAATTTGACATTATACCTGCTATTAATTTGACATTGTATTTATTTGTTGACATATTTTAAATAAATTGACTCTTGAACTCATTTCACTACAATTTTAATAGACTTTTAAATGGATTTGTTTATGCATGTGATAATTTTATTTAATATGTAATGTTCAACACAATGTAAATTGTTAATGAATAAAAATAAATGGAAATGAAAAAATATAAAAAGGTACTTTTCGAAAACGAAGGGCTTAAAATAAAATGTTTGATATTTTCGACATAATTCATTAGAACTGCAGCGGCAGGGATCGTGGGAGAAACCTGGATGAGGCTGGCACGAAAACGTGGAGATTAGCACAAGAGAAGAGAGACACAGCAGTGAGTGAATTCAGACTGAAAGATGATCGGGAAGTTTTTCTTTAAATTGGTTACAGTTGCTAGATTCCATCAACATCATCGGCAGAGTCTTTTCCCAACTATGGTAGGGTCGGCTTCCAGTCTAACCGGATGCAGCTGAATACCAGTATTTTACATGGAGCGACTGCCTTTCTGACCTCTGCAACCCAGTTAGTACTGGGTAATATGATACCCATTGGCAAGACCGGTTAACAGACTTTTTGGGCCACTGACTACCTGTAACGACTGTCAAAGATCTACAAATGACAGCCGAGACCAACGGCTTAACCTGCTTTCTGAGGCACGGAGGAAATTCGGTATGTAATCGATAGTCACCCATCCACAGACAAACCTAAGCAAGCACGGCTTAACCTTAAAGATCGATCCGAGCGGCTGTTATTATTTAGCCACGCTTAAATCCGTTTACTTGCTAGATTCCGAGCAGCCTAATATTTAAGATCTTGCATGAAATAAGTGTTCTATTTTAATATAATGCTAATCACAACTGTAAATAAGCTACTCTTCTATCTAAAATTGGACCTTAAACGTCGCATGTTATTAAACTATTAGAACAAAATGCCTCCAAAACAAACTTGCCCCATTAATTAACTGTCAATTTATGAACGCACTATAAATCTTTCCTATCATTGTCTATTTAATAAAACATGCAAACGAAACGAAATAAATAGTGCTTTGGTTGAGGAATATTATAGAAACAATATTATTGATTATTTGTATTAATTGCCAGTCGGTAAGTGTCATCAGAAGTGGGATCTGAATCTACCATCCAAAATCCAATCACACATACAACACGATATAGTATTTACAGCAAAAACGTTACTGAAAATCAGTCTAAGTTCATAATGATAATTCGAAAAGTTTGGACTACAACGTGCTAGATTATGGTCCTATTCTACAAGGCTTTATTATTTTTTTAAGTATTTTTTTTCTAAAGTTTCATATTTGACTGTTTCTCATAATAAGTCATAAAATAGGTAAACAAACTCTCCACAATTAAATGAAAAACATTATCTATTATATTTTAAAGATAAACTTTAGTTTCCCATAACAATAAATCATAATCAAAGGGTCTTTTAATTTCCAATCAAAATCGTAGCTAACATCAACTGTTAATGACTTTTTTCCGTGTCCAAAAGCAGTCAGATTTGACTGTTATAGATATTTTTTTTACGTAAAACGCGGGTAGAACACGTTAAATATGATAAGCCTATAAAATATTGAATAGTGTACTATTTTAATCGATGTTAAATGATTATTTTTCTACTTCCTGGTATACATTTTTGATGAGTCAAGAGTATTTATCAGTAATCGTTAAAAAAATCGTAATAAGTTCGGACATGTAACCTTTGTTCCAAAAAAATAAGGCTTCTGATGGACC
The DNA here is from genome assembly GCA_905163415.1 of Noctua fimbriata. Classification (NCBI taxonomy): domain Eukaryota; kingdom Metazoa; phylum Arthropoda; class Insecta; order Lepidoptera; family Noctuidae; genus Noctua; species Noctua fimbriata. Next base: position 6,321,792 of record LR990941.1, on the reverse strand, counting down.
TATGAACTGGTGAAGGCTACAGGATTCCGTTGTATGTGAGAAGCACAGGAACGTATGACGAGGCGAACTTTGGGAGAGGCCTACGTCCAGCAGTGGACATGGAAACTGTGACCCAGTGGAAACAGCTGCCACTAACGTATTGCAGGTTAAGCTTTAACCCAGTCAGGCATAGTGCCGTCCGTCAGTCTGTGTCCATCTAAATTGTTTCATTACTTGATCTAAAAACGGTGTACTAAAAAAATGTCAAGAAACCGACAAGTTCTACAACCGAAAAACGAGGTCTAATGACATCCACTAATGCCTGACACTGCGTAAAGCGGACGCCCGCGCGATTTCATACAAAAGTGCTCCTGACTTTTCTATGAAATCGCGCCGGCGTCGCCTTTACACAGTTTCAGGCTTTAGGCACACAGGGCCCGCATGGTTGATTGCGGTCAATTACTTCTCACAGAGAATAAGCCTCAGTGGCCCATAAGTGGGAATGATGCAGGCTGATATACTTACGCCTCATCATCTGCCTAGCCTTCTCCTAACTATGTATGTTGTGGTCGGCTTCCAGTGTAATCGAATGAAGCTGAATACCAGTATTTTACATGGAACGACTGCTTTTCTGGCATCCACAACCCAGTTAGTACTAGGTAATACGTACCCCTTGGTAAGACTGGTTGTCAGACTTTCGAGCCACTGACTACTACCTGTAAAGACTGCCAAAGATTTACAAATGACAGCCAGGATCAACGGCCTTATGTATGCTCAGAGACACGCAGGGAAATCGGTATGTAATGGATGGTCACCCATCCACGGACCGATCTAGGCAACCGATCGACTCATGTGGCTGTTATTATTGCTATATAAATTACAAAAATACGTATGTACACACGGCGGCACATGAAGCTGTACATTTCCAGTATAAATTGGCCTCGCTTTGTATAGATTTCCTGTACATCCGCATAAATTGGTTTTGTGTACCTTGATCAGCCGCCGTGCGCACATCGACATTTCTGTATACTTTCAGTAGGTACCTACTCAATTCCACTATATCATAGGTATTATTAACAGAAACCTGTAGTTTGTTTGCTTGTGTACATTTCTATTTACGTACAAACCATTTAGTCCGTACGCTCAATCGAATAAACTGTTTGTTACATTAATAATGCAGTTGACAATTGGTTAAACAACCGCTTCAGTTAACAACATTGTGTACTGTGTAATTTTGATATATTTAAAAATGGTGAACACGATTTGATTGAATCTATAATTATAACTGTCATGTTTGTCTTGAATTAATTATTAGAAAATAATTACCACACTATAAGTAAATAACAGTGCCTGGGCAACTGAGCTAGACTCGGATGAAAATAGAGAAAACGACTTTTCCCAGATATCTAGCTAGATCGATTTTTCGCCCCCGCAAAGACATTGCAACTTTCGAGAACGTGATTACAAAATATATTTCTGATTTTATAGAATAGGATTTTGGTTGCTCGATTGGTGTTGGGACTCAGATGATTCTAGTAATTTTTTTGAACCATAGACTCGTCAATTTCCCAGATTCTCAAATATTAAATTGAGAGTTGTAATGAATACATTTCAAAACAACCAGATTTCTGTACTATATCTAAGTAAATATAAATTCACAGAATGATGATGATAACTACATCAATCTATATTGTGTTATTAAGGAAATCTAAGCAGACACGTAACTCAGCCTAGTTTTGTAAATTTTTTTTTTTTTTACAAGACAATACAATTCAGTGGACATTCGATAACATGTCGTACCTTTGAAGTAATTATTTACAAGCAACAAATCTATAATTGTAATAAAAATATGTTCAAGTATCAAAAGGGTTACAGGGCGTCAAAAAATTCGCCCACATCGCTATCGACATGAAAAGTAAAAGAACGCTGGTAGCATTGCCACGTTGGTTGGTTATGCTGATTCTTTGGCCAAAAAATAGGCCCACCCTCTGATAACGTAAAGAGTCGACCAACCGCTTGGCGATTTCCCGAAATACTAGGTGGGCACTCGGACCCCGTGGCCCTAGCGTTTCAACCCCAAACGGCTCAAACACATAACTAACAATTAAATTATTGTATTTGCGCCGTTTGAGCGTGAGAGAGTTTTCAGCACCTGCAGCAGCCGCCCCAGCACAGCTTACTGACCTAGGAAGATGGGATGGCGCAAGGGTGTCGTCGCAAGTTGCATCCCACACCAAAGGCCTACCCAACTTCCATGTAATAAAGTAATAAATAGTAAAACAACCTTCTTGTCAATAAGTGTATGGTTTTGAAGTCTAGAAATAGACCTACGATAATCAAATGCTTTTCACTTATCAATAAACCACATCAAACAATGATCTATCAAATTCATACGGTTAGCCATCGAATCTTTATAGGCAGCAATATAAACTTTATTGTTTGTCCCGCTTGTATACAATCATATCCGGCCCATTACATTCGAGTAGAATACGCATTAATGTCATGCTAACAGAATATTATCGATGGGATTTAGATATGGGCCTTGAAATAATGATATTTGAAGTCATAATCAGAGATCGAAATAGGTACAACATTATAATTACCTAAACTTCAGGGAAACAAGTAACATGTGGATAATACACACACGCACACATACATATAATATATACTTGCGGCATTAAGTCCGCCTACCCCCTACCACTCTAGTACATGAAGTTTAAATAAATAAATACAAAAAAATACTTAATCTTAATCCACATGTTACTATTTACTTAAAATTTAGGCAAATATGCTCTACCTGAAAAGGTAGGATAGGCAAACCGTCATTGAATGTGAACATTCAAAATTATGATGCAGAATCGGATATTTTAAAAGATGGTCTAGGTTTTAAAACTATTTTGTCTTTGAAAGTTTTCATCATAACGAAAGTCTGTTTTTCCAAGCCAAAAACATCAAATTATTAAAAACCAAACTTAAGATTAAATACTAGAAAAACTTAACCAAACCAGCTGCAAGTAAAAATAACAATCTACATTTGAATAATTCTAAAAGAAAACACTGGCACACTAAAATATAAATTCAAAATATTACAAGCATTTTTATTTCACAAAAGTTTTAAGCTTTACTCTGGCCGTTCGCTGCATTCGTGGCCACAACGAACCCGGCTGAAAACGTTGTACTGCGATCGTAACTTTGACCAGTAAACGTTGTGTGATTGTGGTTCCAAAATATCATCCGTTGTTTAGTTGCATTTTCAGTTATTTTAGGGGAAAAAGAAATATGAGAAAAGAAAGTAAAATATTAAAGTGAGGTAGGTATACGGGAGTCTTACTTTGAATGATAAAGAATTTCTTCGTAATAGTATGATTTATTAAAAAGTCCTGCTCTGACGAACTCATCAACGCCCATCCCAGACCCTTGGACCTAGAAAACTAAATTTTTGATGTAGCATAATTAAGGAATTGACATGACGGCACGGTTGGCGCAGTGGCTGAGCGATTGACTGCTGCGCTGCGTGTCGCGGGGTCGATTCCCGCACGGAACAAATATTTGTATGGCCTACAGGTAGTTTTTCCGGGTCTGGCTGTTTGTGTATGTGAGTTTAAATGTTTGTGAACGCACCCATGATATAGGAGAAATCTGTGAATGATATAAAAGAAAAGTGGGGAAAAGTATTTATAAAAAAAAAAACTATATTTCTTCGGATTTTTCAAGATTCGCGTGGACTGGCAAAGTGCTTCTTAACAATTATATGTTTTTTAAATCAATCTTATTGAAAATAAAGCAAAAACTCTTTCATCTAAAATTGAAATGTAAAATTTTCAATCGAATTAGTATAGAATGTCTCGTATCGAAAAATCCTTTATGCCAGGCGCAGAGATGAACTTCATAAAGAAATATAATTTTTGGCAGCAAGCCATTTTTATTATCCTATACGGGAGGTGAAAAATTCAGCCGGGGTAGTGTAGTTTTTTTTTAACCTATTTGGCAGTGAAGATCGGAAATGCTTGGAATTATTAATTAGGACTGGATTTTTGCTGCAATAATTACCCATTTTTTATACACCTCTTAGATATGGAAGAGATATATTTATGGAGGGAAGGCTGAGCTGCTACATTTTTGTAATATTTTGTACTAGTAGTTTTTTTTTTGAACGAATCCATCCATACTGCTATTCTGTTTGTTTGTTACCTTTTCACGCCTAAACCACTGAACAGATCACCCTGATATTTTGCATATACGTTGTCAGGTGTACAGAAACGGATATAGGGTACCTTTCATCTCGAAAAAAAGTACTGTTCCCGAGGAAAGCAACAATAACGTTCTTATGATAATAGATGGCGCCACTTGTATTTCGAATTATGATTGAATTATCTTGTTACAAGCAGATTACAACCCGAATTGATTGTCAAATTCCAAATTAACGCGAGTGAAGCCGCGGGCAAAAAATCTAGTATTACAATATTTCAAACTAAGCCCGAGGCTCAAGGTAAAAGAACGATATAACATAAAGACCATAAAATAATAGGAACTCTTTATAAACATTTATGATTAAAGAGTGTTTTCAAACTCGCCCTATTTATCAAGTAATTCTTACTTTATTTCCATACAAAATTATGGCAAACAATAAATAAAACCGTTGTACAATCAAAAGTTTAATTTCCGATACCATTTGGAAAGTTCTAGAACCATAAACTGGGGTTCATGACTCACAGACATTTTCTCGAAAAACGGTTGGTTTCGTGACTGTGTGATATCGTCGGTGCAGTCTAAGCTTTACATCAAACTGTATCATTTGTGCTTATTTTCTTTTATGCTATCTTTGTGCAAGTTTTGTTCTTTTTTTGGCGTGATTAAAATAATGGTTGCTTTAAAATGATACTGGCAACTTCGGGTAAATTGTAGAGGGAAAAATTGGACGAAAAAGAAAGAGGAACATATCAAAGCCACAGTGCCGTGAAAGGATTATTTTGTTGGTTGAATGACACTGGCAGGGAGGGAACTGTTGGAAAATATTTGTGAAGTTGTATTGAAAATACAGTATGGCGGCGTTGGTTTCGGTTTTTGCGCAGTTGTCAAAAATCCTTGTAGGTAACTCATACATCTATACAAATAAATAAAAGTGTTTGTAATATCAAAATAACAGCTTTTTACTGAATGCATACGAAAATATCTACTTGTCTGACTGTCTGTCGGTCTGTCTTTCTGTCGGTCTGTCTATATATTTGTTCCGGCTAATCTCCGAAACGGCAGAACCGATTTTGACGGGACTTTCACTGGTAGATAGCTGATATTATAAGGTCTAACAAAGGCTACTTTTATTTAAGAAAAATGATTTGGTTTTCGTTTAAAGATTCGACTCAAAAAGGGAAGTTATATTTTTTCACGTGAACGAAGGTTGCGGGCAACTGCTTGTATTTTTTACAAACCCCAAAGGGAGTAAAGGTATGAAAAGCAGTGTATTTAAAGATGTTTCTGTGCAGGGTTTGTGCAGGAAAAGCAGTGTAATGAAATAGTGAAGATTCAAAATACGATTCAATATTTACAAAAGGTTCAGGGAAATCTTCAGGTTGCGTTAAAAATATTTTTTTTAAATATGCGAACTAGTATTCGCAATTCGAACGATTTTGTGGTTACGTATGTGTTAGGTATTACTTTTATGCCCAAGGTCAAGGACACCTCCATTTGACCTCTGTCATAAAACCCACTTAAAACAGCCTTTATTAAAATAAATACATACATAATATCTAAAATTACTGTTAAACGCCTAAAAGCCTAACCACACGACGTTTCAAGTTACGTTATACCCAAGTTATACAAAGTGACACATTTGACCTTTGCCTCGAATTTCTAGAACTTTCCTGACCCTTGTCGTCACAATCAATCACTTAAAGTAGTGCTTGTATTAATACTAAGAAGTGTGGCTCTACTGTTGAATATGCATGTCACTGGTATAATCGTAGTCACGGTAGTAATATTGCTAGGTATTATGTAGATGAACAATCGGTAATTCAAAACTGAAATTAACACCTTTATCCATCATCACGTGCTTTTTAGGCTTCTGTTGGCAAATGGTAAAAACGGAACCCTTTTAAATTTTCCTGTCCGTCCTTATGTCACAGCCATATTACACCGAGACATTAGGAGAGCAGGTGTCTTTTTTGAACCGCTACACAAAAAAAAGCTGTGAAATTACAAAAAAATAAATAGGGGTGGCCCTGCATACATGTAACTGAAAATTGAAAGACACGAGAAATAAGATCGAGCTTGGAGGCTAAATAATAACAGCCGCTAGGGTCGATCTTCAGATTAAACTGTGCTTGTCTAGATTGGTCCGTGGATGGGTGTCCGCCAATTACATTCTGAGTTTCCCCCGTGCCTCGGAAAGCACGTTAGCCGTTGGTCCCGACTGTCAATTGTAGATCTTTGACAGTCGTTAGGTAGTCAGTGGCCCGAAAGACTAACAATCAGTCTTACGAAGGGGGATCGTTTTACCCAGCGCTAACTGTGTTGTGGAGGTCAGAAAAGCAGTCGCTCCATGTAAAATACAGGTATTCAGCTGCATCGTGTCAGACTGGAAGCCGACTGCAACATAGTTGGGAAAAGGCTAGGCAGATGATGATGACGAGAAATACGGCTTTCAACTACAGCTATACATCGAACTGAAACAGAGATCTACCTGGCGATTGCTAGCCACGTCATTGTTGTTCAAATAACATTTAAAATCGTATTGTGCCAAAAATATCAAACCTAAATACGTGATGTCAAAAACTAGCTCACGTCAAATGCAACTGAAAACCGTTTATAGCACCTGCGTGAGTTAAAAAACAAAACATGAAATTGTTAACGGGATGTCAAATAAGCTTCAGTCTGATTTCACAATAGTTTCATGCGGGTCTATACAAATACATAAGGTACATTTTTGCATACAATAAAGTATACTCTATTTCTCTATGTATTAGGTTTATTCTACTACTGAACGAACATACAGGACTAAAACGTTTAGACTTCGAAGAACCAAAACCGTCAGGTTGGGCGAATGGATTATATAGTATAGTCCATTAAATCTAACTTGATTAAAATAACAGCTGCCAAACTAATGTAACTAGTAGCTTCGGTCATATTGATACAAATTTACAAATGCATTCTTAAGCACGCAGTATCTCATGCTATTTAAATATGGATATTAATGGCCAATTATATTAAGAAACATACATAGTAATAATAAAATTTTTGTCTTATTTCTAAAACCTCTCATTTTAAGCAAGTTAAATTTTAAGAACGATAGTTTAACTTGTGACTTCAGTTGTAGTTTTTTTTATTTTATAACGCACAATTTTTTTTCAATTCACTGGTCATTGGCAGAATAGTCGACATCGGCTTTGCTTGCCATTTAATAAAAATAGGATAGAAGAACGATAGTTTGTTGTTATTAATAGACAGGTGAAAGAAGCTGCCTTTCCCTTTCACCTAATCAATAAGCCACGTCTACTTTGCATTTTTTTTTTGTAGACAATTTTTTATAAGAGTGCGCACTTAATTAAATAGCTGTTAAAATTAAAATGTGATAGCGATAGCTCTCTTGTGCGGAAGAGATAAAACTGAGATTTTCCAGTTAATCTTAGTTTTATTCTCTCTGATAAATCCTTTTGGTTTATTTTACCGACCAAATCCAAGAATCCGGGCTTTTAATTTATAGCTACAAGCCTTAAGGAAGAAACCTTTTCATTAACGATAGCCCAACTACTTTTCATCACCACCATTGCTGTGATAAAGTCAACATACAGAGGTGTAAACTGACTCTTCATGAAGCCGACAACCAAGCCTTCTGTACATCAAACTAAGTAACTCTATGCAAAAAATATTGCTGGGAAAAGACTTTTTTTGGGGTGAATCACGTTTTACGGTAAGATTCAATACAAAGCATTCAAAACATTGTGCTGATGGATGCATTGTACAGCCACAGTACAGGGTTCAAGGAGATACTTACAGTAAAGTTATAACATTAAACTTGTGAAAAAGTTGGAACTTAGATCCCCAATATCTCCGTGATGTGAACTAGAAGGTATGATCGCAATGGCTGGGAGTAAGTTTCGGCTTCGTTAAGGGTACTTTTACCCCCTTTTTTTTCTTACACGATCAGTTTTAATCATACCACCATGTCCTTCGACCCTCCTTTAAAGTTTTCCATTTCTGCCTCTTTATCGCAATTCTCGTACACTCTGGACCAGCCACTTTTTTGAGGTTTTTTGAGGCTTCCCGTTGTTTCGTTTGATGCCCTTTGCTTCTTTTTACATTCTTGGGATACTCTGTTTTTATTTTTTTGTCCATTTCTCATTCGTCTCTCTTACCATATTGTCCTGTCTATCTAACATCCAACATAATACAACATTAGTTTTAGTTTAAGCGAAACCTGAAACATGTGTCGCCTGCTAATGCTTGTCAACACCTTCTTACGTACTTACAGGTACCTCAGACCGTACCGGTACTATATTAATTAAACATTAGGCCTGTAGATTTTTTCTGTAAACACGGTAAAAATTTTTACCCAGCAGTTATGTAGTAAAAGATGAAAATGAATACTCAGTCCTCATAATTATGTCCCAACCGCGTGCCAGTGCACGTCTGCCTAACCCTTCGGTGATTACAGGCGTGATGTTATGTTACGTAATGATCTAAGTGTAAGGAGATAATGAGTCATTAAAGTGTCCAAACTTCTAACAGTGTCTATTCACACCTTGTTAACTTTCGTCACATTTTCCTGCTTAACAAATAATAAAGATTACAGTTTATTTACACTGATCGCCAAACAAGGATAACAAGGTATTATACAACGCTCCTAAGTCCCTACCTGTATATCCAATTACCAATATTATTAAAACGACAAAGTCCGTGATGCCCTTGGACAATCCACACAAAAAAAACTCATCATCGCAAAAAAAAAAGAATATACAATATTTTATTTCAGCACAAATTCATTATTCATCACTATGACGACCGCTTTCAGCGGAAAGCGTTCGTGACTGAAATCATTAATTTTTCATGCATTTTGATAATATAACTGTGGGTGAAAGTCACGGGTCACTCTAAACGAATATTTCATGTAGTTTATTCAAAGGTGGTTAGTATACAACATTATTTTTAGTATATGTGAAACCTGAATATAGTTTGTTCAGAATAAGTAACTGAATCGATTCCAATAATTTTAAAACCCTGTTCTATTTTGTCCCAAAAATATTTAAAAAAAGCTACAAGTATAATAGGACACCGAGCGACACTAAGTACCTATCGCAATAATGTAGGTACCTACTGCCAAATTATTATTATCAATGAGCTCAAGACGACGCTGGAGGCGCGCGTGCTGCGGCGCCGCGGACAACCAGGTAACAGAACAAGCTTATAACTTTGTGATTTTTCATGATACAGTTTTGAAATTTTGTACATAGATTCTTTACATAAATATACTAGGCACGTGTTTCAGGTTTCGCATATACTAAAATTAATGTTGTATAATTGTCCTACTGTGATCGTTAGCGTATTTAGCAAGTAATGGTCTTCAAATTTGTTAACTAGGTTTTTAGTACATTAATATTAAAATTCTCATTCAGCTAAGTTTTATAAAATAAAATTTTCCTCAGCCAGGGAGGTTAATTGGAAGGAATATTTTAACCATTTATTATTTCCGATGAAAAATATACTTCACCTTTATCAGTGTACCTAGGTACTGTTTTATTATTAAAATAACCTTTTTGCTTTTTTAAAGAATTTAAATTAGAAAACTTATGCAAATATTGGATGAAATAATGTTTTAGCATAACTAGACGCGCTTGCCCCGAATTTCAAGAGACTAGAACATAACTGGTGAAATGGTGGTTCGGGGATTTGAAACCTGAACCGTAAGACGACAATATTGATCTAAGAGTATTTATCATTCCTAATTTTATACTAATACAAACTTCAAACCCACATTCATACTTGTGTATGAATGTGGGTGGGTATAAGAGTAAAGGAAGACCAAAGAAACGATGGAGGGACTATGTGAAGGATGATATGGCAAGAAATGAGGTGACTGCTGAGATGACGAGTAACAGAGAAGTATGGAAGAAGAAGACATGCTGCGCCGACCCTAAATACATAAGGATACAGGCAGGAGAACGATGTTGACAAACTCCAAATCACAAATCAAGCTCAGTACACACGAAACCAAAATATCATCCATCATGTTTCCCTCGTGACCGAGCTAAACAAAACCGAATCGAATCCATGATGTAAATGACAAATACATATTCCTATGTAAATTACCAGTTTAGAATACAAACAGTAGAACCTTCTCAATAATTGATTGGGTACGTAACTTGATGCCGAGGGGGGTACCCAGTGTTGGTAGATTGGGACGTTCTCCCCTTTTTTGGGGAAAAATCGTTCGAGGGGAAATTTTAGAGAAAGTTTTGTCACCAAATATAGGTAGAACCAAAAAATAGTGTAAAATGTAGGAAATCAAGAGATATTTTATCAGCCGTTTCAGTAATAATAACTTGCTTATGTCTCGTGCGTGAACGGGAACGGGCAATACATACAATGTCACAAATTTCAATAGCCTGTCGTACGTTTTGTGAATGAACATAGATTTATAATAATATCTCCGTTTGTTTCATTTCCTGTTTGTAAAATAAATATGAAAAACGTTACAAAACGTATAATTTTGAGGAAAAATAAGATGAATATGGGCAAAAATTAGAAACTCGACCTAGCAACCCTAGGGGTACGAGGGAAAGTTGGGTCAAGGGCACACGATCGAAAAATCATTTAGGATAGCGTTTGAATGAGTAGTTTGGTGAAAATTAGTTTTGAAACTGGCGGTAGGGATTGATTTTTCGTTTTGGTTTTAAATGTGTTCGAGCGTGAGAAGGGTCTGAAGCTTTGTGATTCGAAGAGCTGGTTTAATTTTAATCCTTTGTCAATGGCTTACGTCAATAATATATATTGTCTAATAGGATTAAATACAATTATTGACTAACGATTCCAAGTTTCTATTTGACTTACCGAAATTATGACGTGAACGAGCAATAATAAAATTTAATTTTGGAAGTTCGGTTAAGGTTTTGTTTTACTCTTTGGTCATCAAGCGAGTTGAGGCTAAACGCAAGCCTATTTAATATTAAAAAACTAACTAAGTTATTTTCAAATTATTACATCATCATGTATACATATGTTATGGCTAAAAGCCGAAGTAAGGTTACACCTAGTTCTAGCCGATAAATTTAAATTTGGAGGTGTGATGCAACCAATTTAGATGTAGCGCTCGCCGGCCGCTGCCGCGGCACCGCTTGCTGCGCTCGCTCGGCTCGCGCGTGTTTGTTCCAGTTCTCACCTAACCCAACCTAATCCATTTGGTCGGTATATCGTAGCAATAAAAAGGATACACGTAAGTACAACAAACTGTTACCGGCCGCACATAGGTATAGCCGGCTAGAACTAGGTGTAACCTTACTTCGGCTTTAAGCCGTAACATATACACTACACACAAGATACTAATATGATTAACGTAATTTTCCTTTTAGCTAGCCGTAAAATCTTTAAAGCTAATGCGCTGTTTCCTACAGCGTCTGATTGTGCTCAACTCCGACAAAGCCAGAAGTTTTTCAGACGGAAGCTTTGTATTGTTGAAAGACAGACAGTGTCTGTCACTATAGTATCAGCTGTATAAACAGTTTTTAAGCAGTGCACTACAATAGGCCTCGAGTTATCAAAAGATTACTAGCGACCCAATGCAATGTAGATACATATAAACCTTCCTCTTGAATCACTCTATCTATTGCTGAAAACGGCATTAAAATCCATTGCGTAATATCTAAGCTTACAGTCAGCGCGAGCGACTTTGTTTTATACTATGTAAAGATTAATTTGTTTTGGGTTTTCGTGGTTCATAGGATAAAAGATATCCGAATGAAGTTTAGTTGTTTTTTTAATTATTTAATAAATAATATTAATAATTTTGTTTTTTACTAGCATACTTTTTGTGTGTACACAACACCGGGATTCTGTATCATAATGTTAGTTTAATATTAATTGATTAATGTTTATTACAGGAACTGATGAACACTACTGAAGGCGCCAGACTCGTGACTCGTGACACGTGGCTTAAAATAATTATCAGCAGTACATGTATGTATTATGTAGGTAGATAAGATTTTGATATAATTATTCTCATAGTCTGGAAAATTTAAGGCTCCGCAATTACGAATTTAAACTTAACTAGGTATCGATAGGCGCAGTGGCTGAGTGATTAGGCCTTAGTAGTACACTTTGAGGAACTCGTATGAATCCTGTTTTGAAAAAATATTTGACAGTCTGCCTCGTTGGTCTAGTGGTCGCAAGCGCGACTGATGAGCATGAGGTCCTGGGTTCGATTCCCAGGTCGGACAAAGTGTTATTGGGTTTTTCCATCAGGAATTTCTCTGTGGCAGCCACGGAGTCTGGATTTATGCCCGGTTGATAGCAATATGGCCCTATCAATACTTGAGAGTTAAACATGACTGGCTAAATGTGGATATAATATTAGGTACACCTCTGCCTAACCCGCCGGGGATAACAAACGTGTTGTTATATTATTTGGCAGACTTTAAAGATAACAAAGCTCATATTCCAATGTGGATACTAAAAATAATCAACTTAAGTAACACGGTTTTAGTTTTTTCACAGAATTTTCCCTGAAAAAATACGTCAAAACAGATAAAAACCAAATAAAAGAAGCCTTCATACATTCCACAACTCATCCGTTTCACACACATCAGCCCAGCAGTCATTAAGCCACTACCCGCCTTCTAGACAGAAAAGCTTTCAGATCTTGAGCAAGAAACGAGAAACATTCTCGAAAAAAAGAAAGAATATTCGAGAAAAAAAAAAAGTAACAATGTACATCGTTGGATAATGTAATTCTGTGCGAAGTTGTTGATAGGAGTGAACGTGTGAGTAGGTAGGTACCTATGTTGGTTAAATCCTGGCTCCCTTTCAAGGATGGGTGTATTAAGGGGAAGTGGGAGAACCCAGCTTAGCTGGTATGAAGGAAAATGTAATAGGAGTCAAGTGGTGTGTGCATATTGTCATGTATGTTTACCATTAATGGAAAACCATGTACCTACCTTTACCTCAGCATATTTACTTTCGACACTTTAAACAAAATTTTTATAGGTGTACTACGGTGTTTACGGTGTAATTTTCGGCTAGCTAGTACGTGTCTAAAAATACAGGGTGTAAAACAGGGTGTGTACAAACTGATGGGGTGAATTCAGTATATCATACTAAGATGACCGGTACAAGAAATTATTTCAGGAATGTTATGAGAATACAATAAATTTGATTTGTTTTATTTCCTCATACGCAATGTATCGTTACCGTGACAAAAAGGACATAGCGAACGGCAAGCGCGACGACGAGTTTGATGAACTCTGTGGCTAGGCAGGACGTGAACAGCTGATTTCACGCGTCGTTCGTTAGATTATTTCAACATCTATTGTTGGATCTTTGAATTTACCCGTATTATTTACATAATTATATGGAGTGCTGCGTACAGGGAATGTAATTTTACATTAAAATAAAAGAATAGTACTGAAAAAAAACAACATTATATATCTATACTAATATCATAAAAAGGTTTCTTTGTAAGTTTATATGTAGGGAGTAATTTTCGGAACTAATGATCCAATTCTTATTTTTTTTTCACTTATAGAAAGATACATTATTCGTTCATATTTATATCATGCATATTATCTATCACAATTTTTGCGGGCGAACTCGCGGGCGAAGAGCTAGTGCATGAATAATAAAGCTAAAATTACTGTTTCGAAATAGAAGCCTGATGAACGCTACAATCACAAGAAAAATACCTAAAATGACTATCATTGTTTCATGCAATGATACTTACCCGAACCGAACACTATTTTCTACTCGTTACACCACCCACTACTTGTACCTATCTAACAATCACGTAAACAAGAATTATGAGCGCAGATCGTTATATTGTCTTAATTATCGGATCGCGTGCACGTAAGCAAACGTTTTTAATTTCCTTCGCACCTTCGGTCAATGGCATGGCTATAAATTAAGCAATTAATATATTTACGAAAATTTCATATAATTGATACCTACCTAATTACGGACATAATAATGTTGAATATTTGCAAACAAAATCTACTATATTAATAATAAATGGAATGTTATTGGAGAGGATTGTGATAAAATTTTATGTCAATGATAATTTTCCGATGGTCATTTTTAATTAAAAGGGCGTACCGTATTTCGTGTGGCGTGGATTATATTTTGTGTCAACAATAATCGTAATTTCTGTGTTAGGACAGGCCTGGGGTCGATTTACCGAATGTTTATTATCGAAAATCGTGTAATTTGCACCGAATACCGTAATTGGAATCATGTTTCATGTATCGCTTTTATCTGAAGCTTTTTTGCTAGGCAGTGGCCCAAAAAGTCTAACAACCAGTCTTACCAAGGGGATACCCCTTGGTAAGTATTACCCAGTACTAACTGACTTGTGGAGGTCAGATTTAGAATACTGGTATTCAGCTGCATCCGGTTATAACCAAGTAACTGGAAGCATCAACATAGTTGGGAAAAGGCTAGGCGGATGATGATGTTTAATTTTAGTTGTATTATCATAAATGAAGAATAATGAAGAGATAATTATCTTATTTTGATGAGTAAATAAAAAAAAAAAATAATATACCTAAATATTTGCAGAATAAATATAATACCTTAGTCTAAAATTAAAATTTAGGTTTTAATTATTTTCTTGAAACTAGACTTTGCGCCTTATTTTTATAATAAACTCGCGTCCCGGCCCTACTTCGCAAAGGTGCAATGAAAATATGACAAAACATCGAGATTTACATGCGACAACAGCGCCACCTATTGGGTCTGAAACTATCATATCTTTCAAGCTAGAACTAATCATACACATTCACAAAGTTTCATTGAAATCGGTTGGGTAGTTTCGAAGATTAGCGTGTACGAACATAGTGACACGTGATTTAAATATTAAGATTTAAATAAAAAAGCTTAGACGACAGATGACAGTGGATTTCCACATAATCGCTTCTTTTGCTTGATGGCCACTCCGTCCATACCATTTCAAGTTTCTTAAAAATACAGTGTTATTTTTAATTGTTACATTATAATAGTTACAAGCTCAATAACACTAAAATAACAAGTACAAAATCTACATGTTTTTATTAAAAAACCCGGATTATGTTTCACCCAATTCACTTTGCTCTATTACTCGTACCAAAACCGTTTACGTATAAAAGCAACATCATTTTTAAATCCACCCAAATCCTATTTGCATGATTACGCACAATACACTATCGAGCTTCGCCTTAAGAGGTGCTCCCTAAAAAGTATATACGAAAGCGGATTGTTTCAATATCGACTCGTATCTATTCGTATGAATTATTTATATGTATCGTTGCGACTGTACCTTACTATGCTCCAACCGAGTGCTCCAGGGCGTGACTTGACTCTCCTGCCGAAGGGTTTCTATTGAACTGGCTCCAAACTCAGACCCTGACGGACAATACCAATATACCCGCTGTTTTATCAGCTAAACCTTTTCGTATAATATATACACTTATAGATCTCATTTCGATACAATTTGTATGAGTTTTGAGTTGTATCAGCTTTTCACTCCGGGCGGTACGGTACGGGATAAAATGTTTGTTGCCCATCTTCAATTTGGGTTCTTGAAAAATGGAAGCGTTTTTGCATTTAAGGTGGAGATGCTTCAAGTGCCTCGCATCAAAGGAGTTCTCGATAAATCAAGAAAAGCGTGGCCTTAAGGAAAATAGGTGGAGCGATACATACATATTTAAGTAAGTACGTAGAATGCGCCAGAATATAACCCAGTTATTTTGAGAGCAGCGAAATGCTTGTGCAAAACGAAGCCGGATCAAACTATAAAATTATATGATAAGTGTTATGCCTTAGAAGTACATAAAGGAATCCATACGAAAGTCTAAACGAACAACAATTTGTAGTTTATGAGAATAGATATTACGCGTATTTGAGCTGGATCAATGTAATGGAGTTGCGTAATGTGTATTCAGCATTTATATTACCATTAAACGTTAATGGAATCAATATTTACTTCCATCACATAAATATGTTTCAAAATAAAATCTCTGAGTATTTTGTAAACAAAAGCTTTTCATTGTAACAATCATTAAAACAACAGATTATTGTCCTAAAATACAAAATTCTAATTACATTTTGGGACACGTCCAATCCAATTTTTCGGCCAAAAATGTACCTACACCTCAAATCTCTGATTAAACAAAAATAAAATCAAATTATGCCATCGCCAATACGTGTTGCGGTACAAAATTTTAAAACTCTTGTGTTTTATGTTAATTAACGTTTGTTTTTATTTGAAAACGGTCCGCCATTTTGCGGGTGGCGGGTAAAATTTAACTTTTTAAATTTGAGCACGGTCGAGGAAGGGGTTTCGCTTACGCTATCTTCTTTATAATCTATGAAATTTGTCGACCTACGTTCAAGCGGGCGCACACTCGCATTACGGGATCGTGAACGTTTTGTGAGTACAAGAGCAATTTTAATGAATTTTGTGTGGTCGTAATTAGGTGACGTCTGTGCCAAAAGGCTTGGTTAAGTGTTTTTGTGTGAAATTGAGTTCGCTCAATTCAGAACCTTGTTATGGGTGGACAAGAGGGTTAATCACCTCTTTAGGATCAGGGTTCTCCGGAAATCCACTTTCAAGGATCATGGAATTTTGTTCCTGCGACAACTTTTCTCGATGCCATGTATTTGTGTTTCATGTTTTTGACTGACTATCGCTGATTTAACTATATAATATGTCGTTTTTTAAAGATATTATTTCTAATCCAAACATAAAGACCAAGATATTTAAGATTTTTCAGGAAAATCTGAAAGATTGGCTGCTCGTAAAGTAATTCTACAAAGTTTATGTCAGCCAACAAAATCTAGCTCAAAACATTTCTAAGCAAGAATGTTGAAGCTTTATACCAAAAAGATTCCACCTATTCTGTGGTTTACAACCTTACTGCCACACATTTTTGCGCCAAACAAACGGTCTAAGTACAAAAAAAGAAAAAAATTGTGAAAACAGAACGTTGTTTTGAAAAAATCTGAGGAATGCTCTGACATGTTTTTGTTAGAGGATTTTGAGGGCTTACTTGTAAATGACTGCGCATCCGTCACTCCCACTGCTTCTGTTTATATCCTCTCTTTGTGTTAGAAGCTCTTTGTTTTTGTTATTCTTTAACCTTGGGACAACATAATCATTTGACGCGGTTTGCTTAAAATATGTTGTTTGTTGTGATGAGAACAACGTTGCGTAAGTTGAAGAGCTCTAGGATAACAAAACTACTAATACTTGGTACGGCGCGGTTCTAGTGTAGTACCTACGGAGTTTTAATAGAATTACAGGCCAGCTTTTACTGGTTTTGTTACCACTGTCGCGTAGCCTACTATCCCTAGTTGTTATTTCAATTTAAATATGTGTATTTTAATCGGTCGTGTGTCTTAGAACGCAGTATCCTAGGCGTCAAATTAACCGACCATACATTTACCCCATACCACACTATGCTCCAAAACACATAGTACTGACGTTGCTCTAAAACCAGCTAAGTTGAAATGGGGCTGGATTGGCCATGTTTGCAGCATACCCAGCGAGTTGTGGGCCAAAATAACTACGATGTGGAGCCTTGACACAGACAGAAAGCGATACCGTAGAACCAACGACCGGTGGTCGACATTAGCCCTAGATCGAAAGATTTGGAAGTCATGGGAAAGAGGCCTTTTCCCAACAGTGTGATGACTCAAGCTAACAGTAACAGTAATCGGTCAATTGTATGAAATCTACACTCCTACGATATCGCAATCGTATCGTTTAGTCTAAAGCAATCGCAGGTAAGAATAAACGCAAAACATACAACGCAAAACTTTATCACGTTAACCTACATCCAGTCTCAAAATGTTCGTGAAATTCGTTTCGCTTTTTACCATCATTTTGAATCTAGCCTCAAACAAAGCAAGACGAATCCCTATTATCCCAAAACTTTTTTAAACACAAACATTAAATTTTTCCGCGTCAACATTCGTGAGAATGAACCTTTTATCTAAATAAATGGAAAACTGAGATAATTGGAAAAGTTTTTAGATAACTCCTAGTGCAACGCAAATTGTCAGAAATGTGAGTTCATAATGGAAACAGAGATGGCGCTGTTGAGTTTTGTAAACTAATTTAATAATGATGTGGAGTTTGGAAAAAGTATTATGGGGTTAATTAGCATAACTTAATAGGGAAAAATTTCTCATAGGAATTTGTTATAATTTTATATGGCTTTTAAGCCATATAAAATCACACAGTACACACACACACATACATTAATCATACAGTCACTATTTTAATAGTGACTGTTTTCATTACTAACGAATCTATGATATAATGACAAACTTGAAATTCAATAGAGTCTATTCTAAGACCCTAATTATATCTTCATATCTTAATTTCATGTAATATATTATGTTACAACGTACGAAACTAATACCAAAGTTAGTACGCATTGAACAATCGACAGTATTAAATAATAAAACAGTTTCAACCTTGATTCTCTGTTGTAACGAACCTTATGTATAGTGGATGACGTTTCGTTGATAAAAAATGAACTCTCAGTTAACCGTATACTATATTTAATTACTTTTCAGAATTGAGGCTGACGAATTCAATGATGTAATCATGAAATGTGTGTTTTTTTTTATCCAAAATCAACGGGATTAATTCCTGGCTAGTAATACTGATTTTTCAAATTTAATGGTGCCGTTTTAATTTTTCATCAAAATCGGACCCGAGACTCCTTTGGATATTTTACGATAGTCCTCATATCCCTTCACGCCCACTTGAAAAAATCACTCTGTATCACTTGAAAAAATCACTCTGTATATACCGGGGTCTGGATTCAGTGATAATTAAAGATGATGGGGCAGTCGAGATTTTGGTAAATGGGTCGTCTTAGTCTTTTATTTGATGAAAAGCTTCAATTAATTAATTAATTAATATCAATCCTGTTGAAAATCGTTGCAGAATTACGAAAGTTATTGCCATTTATTTATGAGAAATTATTATTCGATGCAACTAGCACCGAAAACTGGGGCAGATACTTCAGTAGTAAGGTGTCAGTGACCGGAACCGCGTCCATACTGGTTTGATGAAACTTAAAATGAGCTTTGAGTATTAAATAATAGCAACAATACTTACAGCACGATGTGTAACAAAGGAGGTCCTCCCTTGAAGCCTGGCGCTCACTTTAGCTGGAGTATCCTCATCTTCTCTCCTCGGATCAAACCAACCCACAGCTGCACCAACCACTAAGACAGCCCCAAGAATCATTAGCGCTAAGAATCCACCAATAGCAGCCTTTGTCGTTTGCGATATAACCATCGCCATTTTGTTTTTGGCACTTATCAGCTCATGCTTTGATTGTCTCGTGATCACTTCACTAAGTTCGTGGGCTATGTGTTCTGATTGTCAGTTTACGTATCATCGTATTTTAGGCTGTTTTTGGTGAGCATCTGGAACAAAAGAGAATATTTGAATTATGAGATATTAAGACTGGTGTTTTATTCCTCAAAACGCAACCATGACGAAAAACAGAGAGCGGTATGATGGATTCATTAATGTTTTTTCAATCATGGTTTCACTTTGAGGAATAAACTTATAATATTTTTAATTCGCATTTGTGAGCGCAACTAATGGTTGCGCTACGAGGAATACCCCACATTGGGTTAAGATTCATTCACAGCCCTATGTTACTTTGTGACAGTGTCTGTTTTAATACTTTTAACATTGTTACAAAGTAGGTAGGTAATAGTAGACCGTTCTATTGGAAGTTCATTACTATAGATATAAAATTTTTGCTCACAGAGCACTTCTAAATTCAGTCACTCTCCATAACATTCACGAAAATGTCATCAAATGTTTAGAAAGCACCTTTTTATTCAACAAGAAATTTTATCGATGCAGTAAAGCAACATTGATTGTCAATCCTCTCCGCGTATGGTACTAAAACAACTTTTATATGACCAATCAATACAGTTACCGCAGAATTCTGCCGAAACAAAAAACTTGACGAAGCAGGCGAAAACATTACAGAGAAACGAGCATAAATACCTTTACTTATTACAGTTCTGTACCAAGAAAATCTAATAAATCGCTACACTACACGACCGATATTAATCGCAAGCAATACAATGCCTGTTATAAATTGCTTTATGCAAATTGTGTCTGAACATAATATTCAATGTACCTGTTGTCAATACAAAGGTACGGGATCGGAAGGGAGGGGACAGTCTGTCGTCGCATTGTATGTAAGGAGCTCGATAACCCAGATACTAAGGTAAATAGGGTAAATAGTTCTATCGTAACAAAGAAACGTTGCTAGTAATTGTGTGTTTATATAATACAAATGATATGGGTCATTGTTGGGTTCGGCTGGCACCTAATCGTGTGTGAAGGTGTCGGAATTTCGTCGAAAATATCTTTTCGTGCCGAAGTTAGAAACTTTGTGAATAGAATGCGTGACTTATTACGGATTACCTGAAGGCTTTTTATGTGTTTATTTTAGCTTGTATCTTTCTTGGGAGAACTTTGTTAATTCAGTCTGGATCAGAATGGTTGTGATAAACATATTGTCTTGTCCATATTCCATGTTTTCTTATTATTTAGTTTAGTGGCGCTTGTCAGTGCTAGTAGTAAAAGTGCTGGTAGTATTCTGTTCTTATCATCCTCCAAAGTTTATCCTTGTGTCTTCTACTAACACCTAGCTATCTCAATCATCCCTCAGCTCAGTTTTCATCCTGACAAATTATGAAAAGTATAGAAGATGATGGTCTTTTATACTTTTCATAATTTGCCATAAGTAGATACTTTTCATAATTTCCCATAAGTAGAAGAAAAAGTAAGTAAGTAGTGTAATAGTGTGTGTAGTGTGTAGTAGTGAGTAGTAGTGTGTGTGTGTGTAAGGGTGAAAACTGAGCTAAAAGAAGACACACATTGTGAAGATTCACAATGGTTGTAAAAATACCCTTAACAAAACCGAAAGGCACTTGTTCTCCCCATCATCACGATATTTTTTGTTCTTGACCATAACTGGGAACATTCTACTTACGGAGATGTTGGGGGGTCAAGGTTCAACATTTTCACAAGTTTTTTTTTTTTTTAATACATGTTTTTAATGTCAGTACTTTACTTTAAATACCTTCATGATCAACCCAATGAGTTTCTTCACACACAAAACTGGATAAGTACGTTTTACAACATTTCAACGATTTTAACGTTTTCAAACTCATAATTCCATATCTGCATAACACCAATCTACTGAATAAAACAGAATCGTAAAGCGTAAAGCGCTTGTCAGCGCTAGTAGTAAAAGTCAAGCGCGGTATTATTCTGTAGTTCGGGTGCGATGGCCTAGAAACCGGTTACCTGTGATCTTTTCCAACACGTTAGTGCTGCAATACCGGGGGAATATCTCGGAAAATGTGACGTTACTTTGAATTTTAAGCTTTTAGCTGTAGCGAGAGAGACGCGATCTAACAATAATAGACGGATTTTGAAGGGGTTGTTTTCTCACAAATTACAGATTGCTTATTTTGTATCTCTTGGTGGATGTCCGAGGTTATCGGTAAATTGGGTGCATTTCTTGAAACGGGTTATACTACAGCTAATTGGTACATAAATATATTAATCCGTTTACTTTGGGTTCAAATAGGATAAAGACAAAAGAAGACAAGAAAAAAGTATAAGATTTTCACTTACGGAATATCTTAGGTGATTGTTCATTATTAGAACAAAATTACATACACACACATTATTACATTATTTGAATTTGTTCGTTATTTGTTTTTTTTTTTGTTTTGTTTTTTATTTGTTCAGTATAAGTTTATTTGTAAACTGTGAGAGCTTAAAACAGTGTTTCAAATAGGATAGTTTTCGGGTTAGGAAACTTTTAAAATTTTCCTTTTTTTCGACTAAACAGTGCTTATTGTGAAAAATTTACTCCGTTCCGGATGTTAAAAATACTGATAATAATTACACGCCGTAGAATGATTATTTAAAACCATCAATGTTATAATTTATTTGCTCCATACAATGCTTGTGATACAACTGACTTGTATAAATAAAAATAAATAATATTCCCTTACACCTTGTATAAGCTTCCCAGGAAAAACAAATTTTATAGCCACAGAAAACTCATTAAACCGTACAGAAGTTTTAACGAAATGTTGGTAAACATTGTACCTATACATAAAACATATATATCTAAAACTCTCAAACGTTTCTCGGTATTTCTCATTTTAAACGAACGTGGACCCAAAATTAATACGTCAAGCACAGGAAACTTATATAATTATACCTTTTATTTATTTTCCCTCGCAAAGACATCGTAACTATTTAAAAGAGAAAATAAAATACTGTGTAATTATTTTCACCGTTTTCAGCATAATTAATGTATGGCTGGATTTAATTTTGCGCTGAACATTTTATTACGGATCCTGTTCTAAGCTGTTATAATAGGGGATTTCCAGGATTCATTTCGGTTTGAACTAATAAAGTTGTTTGTGAAGTCAAATTTGGTAGTTTGCCATAATCATACACGACGTTTTTTTGTAAAAAAATGAACGTGTAATAAAAAAAGTATTTTTAGTTTTTCTAATTTCCTAATTACACATTCTTTCCCTCAACGATGAAGGAACTTTAGGGGGGGGTGGGGCTTTATGTCCAAGATAAACTTAGTTAACAATGAAAATATCACGCTTGAACACAAGAAAAATTCTAAACCAGACAACTAGGTAGGTATATCGGTTATCCGCTACAATAGCGTAGCTCCCGTAGCGCGTAGCCGTGACGTCACTGTGTCAGCTACGCCGTAGCAACACAACAATCCTTTTATATAGTAGTAGGTGTAGTTAAATAAATACCCTTTGTATCTAAATACGTAACGCCAGATGTGGAGGCAATGTCCTCAGCTTACATAATATCGTGGGTCTAATGTTGCTACGCAATGTGATTTAAGAGATACACATAAAGCCCTGCAAAGGATTTCCCAGCTAAATATTAATTAAAATTAATTGAAAACTAGACATGTGTATTCTCCCCATTCTGACATAATGGTGCACAGACTTTGTCCTTGACTAACATCCAGAAGTCCAAACTCAAGGTTCGCCAACGAGCGATGGAGCGCAGCATACTAACATAATAACTGACCGGATAAGGAACACCACACTGCGCTCCAGAACACAAATTGCCGACGTAGCTTATAAAGCGAGACTAATATGGGTAGTCCCATTTTAGTCTAGGTAGGCCATGTCTGCCGGATGCGGCGCACAGCTGTGGGCTCAAAAATCGCAAGAATGGAGCCCTGAGACAGCTAGACGGGGTTGCGGCAGGCCGAGAAGAAGATGACGGGACGTCTTGGTAGGCTTCCTCGTGAATTGGCGAGAAGAATCACATCATCGTGAGAAGTGGAAGAAATGGGGAGAGGCCTTTACTCAGGAGTGGGATAATATGGGATAAATAAAAAAAAAATTAAAACCGTTTTTTTAACGACTGAGTATTGTACTATATTTCATAATGTGCGTTTTATTTGAGCAGACATTGGCAGGCATTTTTTCTTTATCTGTGTTGCACAAAAAAGTGGTCCTATAATGAACACAAATATGTATACACCAGTATAAATAATTGGCTACTCCCCTCATAAACCCTTTTAGATTTCGTGTATAAATATAACAGAAACATGCTTCAATTTCTGGACTGGCAACATAACACCGTCGCAAAGCCCAGGTGTAATTTAGAAGCGTGTTACCGCTTACCGTCCGTGACAAAAATGAGGCGGGAGAGACTTAGCGTATGTACCTGGCCCTTAGGTGAAGGTCATAAAGAGCTTTGTATATGACCTTTGGATGTTACTGGTAATTGGAACGGGTAAGTCTGGTTGAGCTTTGAACAATTTGTTTTTGCATGGGAGAGCTTGATTGGCAGTGGGTCAGTGTTTAGCTTCAGCACTATAATATGGTATTTTTTTTGGATTTCCACATTGGAAAAGTAATGACTGATGGATACATGTCTGAATATTGTGACGATACATGGTTTCGATTTTGATCTAGGGTATTTTTCTCATAAAACTTAGAACGATAACGCTGATTTTATTACTATGTAGTTAGGTAATGCCAAGTTAGGTCTCAATTTCGAACCCAAGACACACGGATTTATGTGCGTATTGTGAAATTATCACTTGCTTCGGTGAAGGGCAACATCGTGAGCAAACCAGTGCCTGAGAGATACTTCTCGACGGCATGTAAAGCTAAGTCAAGAGGCCCATGGGCGCCATAAAAACTCTAACACCTGGTTGGGCACTAACCACACGATAAAGAATGAAGTAATACTTTCTCACTTTTCGTCATGTAAGCCTATTCAATCGTTTTCTATCTACATAGATAAGTCTGACTTATTATCTGATACCCGGCCAATCTCATCCACCCATACTGCGTAGATCGCTCCGCCTAGCTTAAAGGTGATCCGCGGTCTCCTATTCTATTCAACGTTATCTCTATTTTACTTCACCGCTATTCCGAAACCTATCTACCACACTGTACTCAAATCAGCGATCTTATAACGCACGGGAGTTATGAGATCGTTGGTAAAGTCTCTTTCAAAACTGAGTCACCCTTCTTCTTTCGTGTCGTTGGTACGATTTATTTAAATTTCTTGGGCCCAGTATGTGGCCACGTGAATCGCGGCGTCTGTGGCATCTTTTAGGTCCTCTAAAGTGTAGGTGTTGGTATACTTCAGCATGGGCATACCCAGCATTTTTTAAGAGGTGGGGCAGAAGTAAATAAAGTAAGTAGTAGGAAATTAAAAATGCTTTTTATTTACTGACTGATACGGTTCTGGCTAAATCTAGCTAAAATTTCGTTGTCAAAACGTATGTTGTGCTTCCAGAACCCTCTTTCTATGCACACTTATCATACAGAGTTTTCTGTCATTGTTGACCTTAACCAAGTTTTTATTTTAATGTGAAAAATGTTAAAATACACAAATTAATATTTAATTTTGTCATTATATTCATTTTGCCTAAACATTTAGCTTCGAACTGCGAAATATGTGTGTACGCCCATGTACTTCGAAGCTTCTAGCAACTGGGACATTGTCTGGTCGGGAGCACCGTATTCATACTGTGTGTCGAAAGGAGACTGAGTCACCTCACAATCAGCATTCCCCCACGAGAGCGACCGCCTGCAAGCTTATTACCTAATGCGGAACTGCTACTAATTGCGTAACAGTTTGTCAAAGCGTCCGTTCGCACGGCACGATGTAATTACGTAGCGAGCAACATCGCTCTTTGCATTTCAATTATGTTCCAACATTATGCCTGAACATGTGAACGATTGTCATTTTTGCAAACTGATATCGATAGCAGTTGCGGTTGTGATCGAATTGGGATGCGGTAGTTGTATGCAATAGTTTATACGACTATTGTATCGTTTGTTGACCATAAAGCCATGTTGAATTCCCAGAGCTCCCAGACTATTCGATCTCGATAGAGAATAATATTCCAGGAATACAGCCACCGTACCTCGACTTCAGTTAGGAAGATAATTCATTAAATGGAAATGCCTGAACAATTAAGAGGCCCGATTGTAATATACCAATCTCACAAAGCAATGGGTGAATTGAAACACGTCTACGTTCCAAAGGGTAATGGAGAGGGCTATGCTCGGAGTTTCCTTGCGTGATGGAATCAGAAATGAGGACATCCGCAAGAGAACCAAAGAATTGCCAAACTTAAGTGGCAATGGGCAGGGCACATTGCTCGCAGAGCGGATGGCCGATGGGGCCGAAAAGTTCAGGAGTGGCCACCGCGAACCGGAAGATGTTGCGTTGGAAGGCCTCGCACAAGGTGGACCGATAACCTGGTGAAGGTTGCGGGGATCCACTGGATGCGAGACGCACGGGACCGGTCAATGTGGCGACACTTGGAGGAGTCCTATGTCCAACAGTGGACGTCTTTCGGCTGAAATGATGACGGTGATGATACGTTCATATTACAGAATGATTGTAAATAAAAAATGCAAAAAAAAAATACAATTTTGGATTCGTCTACCAATAATTCGTCTACCGTACAGTAAGCTGCATATTATTGATTTCTAACCTAGCATTTATACTGTCCTCGCATTCTAATGAAACACCGCACTACGCTAAAACAGCTCAAGGACAAAAAAGATACCGGCTGAAAACATAACCTCCTGCTGTTTTTAGTAGTCGGTTAAAAATTAAACCACCGACATTATGGTCTACTATAATTATGGTCTACCGTAGAATGTTAATTAACTATCAGTAACATAATTATAATAAACATAGCTCTTACGTTTGCTTTTGAAACTTTTCCTTTAATTAAAAAGAACGTAATATGCGTCAGTTTTTCAGGAAACTTTGCGTATTGTTGTACTGAAAACTAATTGGTATAGATGCAACTGACTCTTTTATAATTCATTGAAATTCTTTACTTATTTTATAGTCAATGCCTTTCCACTTTTAACAGTAATTACTAATTTTATTTTATTTTATTTTATTTATTTATTTATTGGATCTCCAACAGAAACTACACAATTACATGCAAGTATACATTAAACAGGGACAGGTACAAGTGTGCGCTTCCAATTATAGGAGACCACATCATTCACTTATAATCTAGGTGCATACACTAAATTTGACAACGTTAAAGATATAAACAAATCCAAATACGTTACACGAAAATCATACTAAGGAAACAAGGTGAATTACATAAAAGATGAACTATAATAATAACGGAAATGAAAAATAAGAAAAAATAATAATAACAATAACAATCACACAACAACAAGATATTACGACTTGGGTATTGTGACATTTAAACTGAAACTAAAAATAGATTAAAACTATTGTCTATTGTTATTGTATTGAATGCCTCGTTGGTCTAGTGGTTGCAAGTGCAGCTGCTGAGCTTGAGGTCCTGGGTTTGATTCCCAGGTCGGACAGAGTGTCCTCAGGAATTTCTCAGTGGTAGGCTCGCCCCCTATTACATGGGACTTAAACATAATTGGTGAAATATGGGTGTACTATTAGGTACACCTCTGCCTTACCCTTCGGGGATTACAGGCGTGATGTTATGTTTATGTCAACATTTAGTAACTGTCACATAGTCACATAGACGTACAAGTAATATTTAACCTGTAGTGGTAAAGCAATTACGAGTGTGACTATACCATGTCTTGTTATCATAGTCGGTTTTAGTATTCTCTTTGAAGTCAAATCTCAAACAACACTCTGTGTTGTATTGTGTGTATTATCCAATTAAAATTTCCGATCAAACGTACATCCCTAAAATAAAGCCCAGAATACACAATAAAAAAGAAACTTACATAAAAGAGAGAAACTCTCAACAGCACTTGCAAAAGAAACATGAAAAACTTCAATTAAAAAAACTGACAGAGATCCCTTCGATCCACTTGAACCGTCTACAGATAAGAGCTTCGGGTGTAACTGTGTGTCTGACACTTTACCCCGACACTTAGACTGACACTTAGAGCTCTAGACACATTATACACCCCGAGGTGTCGCTTTGACATTGAATGTTTTGGCTTTATGTATTTACAGTTTTATTGTTGCAGTGGGCACAATCGCACGGATCAAAAATGATTTTAGAATACTCGTTTCATACATAATATTTACTTAGTATTTAGACTTTAAAATCACGAGTGCTGCTGAACTGTTTTAGCTCATTAAGTACAAGGATAAATATTAGGAGTTGTAGACAAAGTTCAGTAATTTAAGAGGCACCAAAAAAAAAGAAAGGCTTTACTAATATCTATGGACTTATTGTGCTTGGTGCATGAATTACAACCATATTGCAATAGGTTAGTTGTATTTTTTTGACTGCCTCGTTGGTCGAGTGGTCGCAAGCAGGACTGCTGAGCATGAGGTCCTGGGTTCGATTCCCGGGTCGGGCAAAGTGTTTTTAGGTTTTTCCATCAGAAATTTATCAGTAACAGCCACGGAGTCTAGATTTATGCCCGGTTGAAAGCAAAAGCTTGTGTGATCGAATCAGAAATGAGGACATCCACAAGAGAAACAAGGTAACCGATGTAGCCCGAAGAATAGCCAAACTGAAGTGGCAGTGGGCAGGGCACATTACTCGCAGAACGGATGGCCGATGGGGCCGAAAAGTTCTGGAGTGGCGACCGCGAATCGGAAGACGCTGCGTTGGAAGGCCTCCCACTAGGTGGACCGATGACCTGGTGAAGGTTGCAGGGATCCGCTGGATGCGAGTCGCACGGGACCGGTCAATGTGGCGACACATGGGGGAGGCCTATGTCCAGCAGTGGACGTCTTTCGGCTGAAATGATGAATGATGATGATGATGAAAGCAATAGGCTTGCTCCCTATTACATGGGACTTAAAATATAACTGGCGAAATGGGGGGTGGACTATTAGGTACACCTGTGCCTATTTACGATTCAAAAATCATTCTAATTTACGTAACATTTACGTGGCGCGTTCGTGCTAGGATCTCTGTTTTATAATTTTTATTCACAAGGTGGTAAAAATAATGAGAGGGTGGGATTAACATTCGGAGTAATCAAGCCGGGTTTGTCTAGTGGTTTTAATTCTGGCGTCTGAAATAATAAAACACTTTAAAACACAGAAATAATTAATGCTCCCATTTTGAGAAGACTGAGTAAATTCACGGCAATACGTGGTGGAAAGGATACCGACACGAAATCGGTTACCACGTATTCTGTACATCATTCTGAGCCCCCCTACATAGAAATTTTTCATCGGTCATTAAAAAAAAATTGGGAAATAAATGGCTTTGTTATTGTTATTAAAGAAAAATTAGCTGTTTCCTACAAAAGTGTAATACCTACACGGTCAAAATGTATGGAACAGCCGATTTTTTTTTTAAATAACCGATGAAAATTTTCTATGTATTCACAATAATGTATTGAATACGAGGTAACCGTTTTCACGTCGGTGTTCCTTCTACCATATAAAATCAGTGTATGGTCAGATGTAGGTATAAACTTAGACGAAGCAAAAGGATTATCTAAGGATCGTAACAATGGCGTAGTTACGTACGGCGTCGAATCAAACTATGCAAAACCAGTATAAGCGGATCTGTTATTATAAGGGAAATCTATTCAAAGTGAAGTCATGTTTTACTGGAAATGTATAGCTTGATATATTGCCGAGTGTACCTGTAGTTTATATCTATCCCCATGTGAAATCTGAAAAAGGCTTGAGTGTATGGTTATCTATGTGAGTAAACGACGCGGTGGCATCGAGAAAGAGTGTTGCTGGAAGGATATTGGGGAGGCCTTTGACCAGCAGTGGGAAATCCAAAGGTAAGTAAATGGTGATGCTATTTCACACATAAGGAACGTTTGACGTAATTAGATAATTTAATCTATAATTAAGTAGTTAATCTGCGAACTCGTATATGTATTGATCTAGCCGCCTTGTAAGCAAGATAATCGTGTTGTGATTCCAAGAGTTGGTAAGTACTACAACTCATTACTACAACGAGATATATCTTTTGATTTTATTTAAAACAATCCCTTGGAGTTTTACACGCCCACAAATCACACTTTTCTATTTATTCAACAGTGGACTACCTCACTAGTTTTTCTACATAAACATTACTGTAAATAAAACATTTACATGCGTGCGTGCATAAAAATGTTCAATAAATCAAATTCCTGTTGCAATATTTCAGCGAAAAATATTTTCGCGATACGTTTGCTGCGCTAGGGGTCGCAGAGGTCGCTTTCATGACAACGCATATATCTTCATTTTGTCGTATCAAATAGCGAGCGCACTTTACTGGGTCATTGTACACTCGTGCTAGAATCTACGGAACTTAGGTTATGGAATGTGTGGGAAATTTTATAGTAAAGTTCAGCTTTATGAAATTCCAACGATAGTTTTTATTTTAGAGACCCGCCGAGTGAGCTGTGGTGGCTTATTTTTCATTTATTTTGTAAATATTCTCTATGATCATCATAACATCACACCTGTAATCCCCGAAGGGTTAGGCAGAGGTGTACCTAATTTACACCCACATTTTACCAGCTATGTTTAAGTACCATTAAATAGGGGGCGAGTCTATTGCCATCAACTGGGCACAAATTCAAATACCGTTGCTGCTACTGAGAAATTCCTGATGGAAAAACTCAATAACAATTTGCTGACACAGGAATCGAACACATGACCTCATGCTCAGCAGTCGAACTTGCGACCACTAGACCAGCGAGGCAGTCATATGTATATAAATTTAATAACAGATATTTGAAGAAAGTTCTATCCATAAAGGCACACGCCAATTAGCACAAATGAGCCAGCAAAAGAATTGAATAATATATTATTCATAACAAGCTCTATTATTAATTAAATCACAAAGAGTGGTACACCGACTGTCAAAAATCTACAAGAAAACGGCTTAACGTGCTTTTCAAAACACTCAGTATATAATGGACGGTCATCCATCCACTGAACAACCTAGGAAAGCACTGCTTAACCTTGAAGATCGACACGTGCTGCTGTTATTATTCAGCCACTAGAAAAACTACAATACACAGCTAAATTCTCCGGATTATTATTTATACAACATTAGTTTTAGTATATGCGAAACCTGATACACGTGTCTAGTATGTTTATGTAAAGAATCTATGTACAAAATTTCAAAACTGTATCATGAAAAATCACAAGGTTATAAGCTTGTTCTATTACCTAGTTGTCCGCACAAAAACGCGGTCTCCAAGCAGCGCGCGCCTACAGCTTCGTCTTGAGCTCATTGATAATAATAATTTGGCAGTAGGTGCCTAAATTATTGCGATAGGTACTCAAAGTCGCTCGGTATTCAACTTTTAACTTTTTTAAATATTTTTGGGAAAAAATATAACATGGTTTAAAAATTATTGGAATCGATTCAGTTACTTATTCTGAACAAACTATATTCAGGTTTCGTTTATGCTAAAAATAATGTTGTATATAGTTTTAATAAAAGCATGAAGAAACTTTTAGTAAATAAATGCTACTATAATGTTGCCGACTATTTAATGAAAAATTAATACCTGAAGGGAACATTACAGTTCCTATTGTTTTAATTAAAACACCTTTACTTATTACGTAAGCCCTAAAATAAACACTTCAATCGCCCGCAACACTCACAGGGATTCATGAGTTGGTTTATTCTCAACAGAGAATCGTGCGGATTACGCGGCACGTTCCAGCATTTACACTATTAATATTAAAAACATGCAAAAACCTACAGTATTGACCATTTGTATTGTTTCCAATGTTTGTTTTTCTACCCTTTCGGTGTGAGCACTTCCATGCATATCTTATGTAAGAGTATTGACTGAAGCCTCTCGAACCTCTGAACGGTTTTTCGTTTGTATGTTTGGTTCGTTCTAACTACATATTGATTTTCGTTTGAAATGTTAGGTACGGCTGTTGGGGTCGGCTTCCAGTCTAACGGGATGCAGCTGAATACCAGTATTTTACAAGGAGCGACTGTCTGTCTGACCTCCACAGCCCAGTTAGTACTGGGTAATACGATACCCCTTGGTAAGACTGGTTGTCAGACTTTTTGGGCCTTATGTCTACCTAACGACTGTCAAAGATCTACAAATGACAGCCGGGACCAACGGCTTAACGTGCTTTCCCAGGCACGGACGAAAGTAAAGTATGTAATGGGCAGTAATCCACAGACCAACCTAGGCAAGCACGGCTTAACCTAAAGATCGACCCGAGTGGCTATTATTATTTAGCTACGAGCTCCTCTACGTACTCTCGAGGTAATGTAAATTAAACTAAAAAAAAACAAGCTTAAATTAAAAAGAAAATAAGAAAATTAGGTTTATCTGTCAACATTGAATGCGCATACAAAGTTTCGTGTCTGTGCTGTTAATCGTTGAGGAGTTCTCTCGTGAGGAGGCTATCCTGGCTGCAGCATCAAGTCATGTCTGTTATAAAAGTGTATTGTCACTAGAACCAAAAGTGTTTGCAAAATTTTAGCGCAATTGATATGCGGGAACTTATATGAAATTCAGTTTCAAGATTTGACTAATTCCTATTAACTATATAGTTAGTAGGAATTAGTCAAATCTACAAGGCGAGTTAAATAAAATCTTATTTAAAAAAATACTCTATGTCCTAATACTGGCCAAGGTCTATCCGTATGCTATCCAAATCCATAAATAGATTACAGACAGACAGAATAACTTAAACGCATTTGTAATATTTAGTGGATTACAAATACGGACTAGTGCTCAGTTATTAATGGTTCTACGTAAACTTTAATGAATAGTGTTATTATAATTATCTTGACATAGTTTTGTTATAAGCAAATAGATGTTGTAATATTAATATATTAATTTATAGGGCGCTGGGGAATCTGGCAACCAGTATTGAAATATGTTATAGGCATGATAATATTGAAGGTACTTATGTAAAACAAATATCTTGATGAATATACTGGTTTAAAAGAAGCCAGACATCAACAGTTTCATGACTGATATTTACTTACTATTGTATAAATAGGTAGGTACACGACAGAAATATATTATTATCTCTGTCAAGTATTTCAAATGAAAGAACGACGCGTTATGAACTAACCAAATCGGCGCCTCGCACCGCACTCGTAAATGACGTCATTTGTTATTGTTATGCTTGTGAGGCTTTGAATGGATTAGTAAAACTATACTAATCCATACATAACCTGTTAGCTAATTTAATAACGATTCCAATGATGTAACTGGTAGAGAGCTAACTATCTTAACTTCCGAGATATCGTCGTTTTAATCAGACGCGCCGTAATCGCGCGTGACCACCCAGAAATGGCCTCACAGACTTGTGATGACGCGCAATATGGCCGCCACAGTTGACGGGATATCAGGTATCATCGTAAAAACAATGACTCAAACTCAACGTAAAAAGTAAGACACAAATTATTCTATTACTTGACACGATCCATTAATTTCCATGTCTCTAAACCACTTTACCAAAAGCCAAAGGAGAACTGAAAAATTAAATGAAAAATATCCACAATATTTCAACATTAAATCGAAATACCTAATTACGTATTCCGTCAATGTAACACAATATTCCGTAAGTACTGGCACGGATGACGTAATGAGCGTAAAATGAGTTACCCGTTTATGAGTATGAAGTTACAGTATTTCCACAGTATACATATTATTATTAACATACAGTATTTCAACTAGGAACAAATGACACTCGGCTTACATAAATATACATATATGCGAAGTGTTTACACGAATACGCAATATAATTTGAGGCTGTCGCATCGAGACCAATGGTTACGTTTTATGTGTCCAATGAAACATACCAAAAAGTTTTAGTTGACAGTTAACTTTTGATTATTACGAAAGCGAAGCCGCGGGAAAAAGCTGATAAATAATAAAAAACAAGATGGCGGCGTTTCTTTGTGTATCTGTGGCCACGTGCCTATAATACCATGCAGCACTATAGTTGGTTCACTGGTTATCTTTATACAGTGGTATTTCGAATAATGAAACATTTTTGTGTCACTTTTATACGTAGCTGTAAAAACACAATAGAAGAAACGACGCCATGTTTATAAGTGGCGGTATTTTAAAAGTAGAATTAAGATGGCGTCGTAAAATGTAATAGAATGGTTTGTTTTTTGTTTAAATGTCTTTTTTTTGTAGGTTTTACTGTATTTGTTTTAATAGGATTCTAGCTTTCATAGACTTCAACTTGGCCCACGGTTTGATGGCGTTCTAAGGTCACATCCGCGTACTAACCAAAACGATCTATAGATACTCTTCTAATATAACAGTATTATTTTATTTCAGTGTAGGTAGGAGATGGAGCGAGACGACCTGGATACCTCTACCTCTTTCCCACAATTAAGTGACAGTAAAATAATTCTGCCCATTCTCTGGTAAGTCCCTTAGTCGCCTCTTACGACACCCACGGGAAGATATGGGATGGTGCTATTCTTTACTTCCGGACACCATACAGAAGAATGGGCAGCAGCGTTCTCTGTGTTTTATAACAAACATACTGCGATCGCCAACCCGCCTGCCAAGCGTGGCGATTATGGCAAAACCCCCCTTCTTGGGAGAGGCCTATGTCCAGCAGTGGACGTCTTTCGGCTGAAATGATGATGATGAAAATAATTCTGTACGTGGTAGTCGACAAATTCTGATCGTGGTTTTTCATTTTTGATAAATACGAACGCGACAATCGTGGATTAACGCAATCAATAGCTTTGATTAGTACAGCACCGGTGCGTCTTGGGTTCGAACTCGAGATCTAACACTTGGCAATCCGACAGCCACGTCACTATATTATCACTACTTATTTATTCTCTAATGAACAACAATTTTAATGCTCCAGTAAACAAAATAATTAAAATCGTTTACTGCAAAGCAAAATTACTAGTTCTTGAGAAATGTTAATAACTTTGTCTGCTTTCATTTTAATCTTCTAGTTTTGATTATTTGTTGCTGTTTTAATGAGAAACAAGTTATTTGCTGTTCTTTGATGTTGTTAATGAATAGTCATTCTGTATTGGCAAAAAATAATAATTAATATTTTGTAATGTTCTGTGGGTGTTATGTTTTATAGTATTTTAAAATACATATGTTGTTATTTTTTTAATAAAAAAAAATATTATTTAAAATAAGCCCGTTACCATCCAACGAAAGACTTCATATCGGCAAATATGGCGACCCATCATACGAACTTCCATTTCCTATTAAACCTCTTTAAGGTGAATTTTCAAAAAATCCTTCTATCGGGAACAATTTAGGAAAAAAGAAATTGACACATAATGGCCCTGCGTTGTTTGTCAGTGAATTTAAATTTGCATTAGGTAGATATTGTTGCTTATATTTAGTACAAAGTCAAGTTTCCTTCAGAAATTTTTTACAAGTCTAAAAGTTTCTTAAACTGTAAATAATTTCTCCCAATCAAATAGTAATCACTTTATCAGTGACCGTGAGAAAACAAATCGATATAATTTGCACGAAGTATCAGACAACTGTCTATTACGAGTGAATTATAAGAATCGAGTGCGGGAAATCGATTTATAATGGCACAGTCAGACATTTACGTTGAAACAATTTCTACTATTTTACTGACTTTCAGTAAATTGTTTATTGCGTTATGCGAAACGACCGTACTTTTCTAGCGCATATTCTTCTTGACTTTAAATTCCATTCGGGGGGTGAAACGCTTCATGAATATGAACAGTAATTGTTATTCGGCAAAGTTCTTTTTCATTCATTGATTTTTGCACACTCAAATCAATGAATGAAAAACTTTTCGTGGAACAGCTGATTTTTCTATGTAGGTACTTAGCTATAGTTTAAAACCTCAACACAAATATCTCTAAACCGTCGATTCATCCAATCATAGATAAACTACCAAAAACTAAAAAAAAAAACAGTTAACTCAATGCGTCGTCCATCACTCAACGTAGTCCATGAAATGTCAATCGTACGTGCGTGAGTGATAGATAGTTTAAAAAAAGAACCGCCGAAAAAAAAAAGAAATTCCTTCCCTATTTTTCTTTTTTCGTATACAACCTCCTTGTTTGTGTATCTTCGAGAATGTTCGGAGCAACCGTGCTCAGATTGAGGCGGATAAGTTATCACTCAAGTAACCCTATCTTGTCAAACGACATGTGTAATCTGGTTCAGGTCACGGGTTTTCGGAAGTGGTTACACGATAGTGAACGAGAGTTTGTGGGTGGTTCTGTGGGGTTCAACCCCACATGAAGCGAAATTGATTTAGTTTTATGTGCCGAAGTTGTACGGATGAGTATATCAAGGCTAAACTAGAGAAATTGTATGGGTTTCTGAAGATTTAAATATGACTTATTTAACGTGACGTACATCTAACGTATTTAACGTCAGATTTTCAATTACGACCGAGTTGACGACAAAAAATAGGTAAAATCGAAAGGTGTCAACTCGCGAGTTTCCCCACACGCCAGTTGACGAATAAGTCTAAAATATCACTGAAGAAAAAGTGAAATTCGGTTTTTAAAGATTGCTAAACTTAATGGGTAACTTGGCTGTTCATGAAAATATCATATTGTAATTATGGAAAACGGTAGGTATTTTGAAACAAACAGCACAAACGCTGCAGAAAATAGAAAATAAAACGTTTATGTCTGTTCCCTTTTGAAAATATTTATACAGCCGGTAAAGTTTGCTTACGTAAGGTAAACACGGATATTTCCTGTGCCGGCGAGGATTCTAAATGCGGGTTCCTAACGCGTTATACCCGAAGCACAAAAAAAATACATTTGTGATTAAACTTTTATAGTTTTTTCAATAATTTTCAGACAAAGAGTGTCTCATTGGTCTAGTGCTCGCAAGCGCTTTTGCTGAGCATGAGACCAGGGAATCGAACCTAGGACAGGTTCGATTCCCTGGTCGGGCCAAGTGTTATTGAAAAAACAAAATGGTGGCGCTAGTTCCAATTTTAGCCACACACCCTTGTACAAACTGTAACGTGACCATGACATCATTATCATCATCATCATTCTCTTGCCCTTATCCCAATTAATTTGGGGTCGGCGCAGCATGTCTTCCTCTTCCATACTTCTCCATTACACGTCATCTCATCATACACCTCCTTTCTTGCCATATCATCCTTTACACAGTCCATTCATCGTTTCTTTGGTCTTCCTCTACTCATATACCCATCCACATTCATACTCAAAATTTTCTTCACGACATTTTCCTCATTCCTCCGCATCACATGCCCATATCCCGACAACTGATTACCACACAACTTTTCAGTCACCAGCGCAACTTTCAGACTTCCACTTATGTACTCATTTCTTATTTATCTATTTATTATTATATATATAATCCATTCGCATAACAGCACACATCCCCATTAGCATTCTCATTTCAGCCAATGTGCAAATGATTTTCATTCATCTCTTTAGTGGCTTAACATTCTGATCCATACAAGACAGCAGGTCTATCCTAACATGACTAGGACAATCGAGATTAATTCTTCCCCTTTTAATTTCAATTCAACCAACTGTCATAAAATTCGCCCGTAGCCAACCCAACAAACAATTTTCTCTAAGTTGATTCGTTCAAAAGACGATTTCCGAAAGTAAAATTAAGTGAAGCTATCAAAAGTTTAAGGTAAGATAATTGCGTTTGCCGTGGTAGGTCTCAAATAGGAAATGTTAAACGAACATTATAAGTTGGGAAAGAAAATTAGGGAACTTCATTCCATTTGGAAACATTACTTTATTTGAGTTAATGAAGTACCTACAAAAACGAATGGAATTCAAAATGGCGCGCGAGAATTATTTAAAGTGACTTGGTATTTTGACAATGCGTATAACTAATTTTACCGGCACACGATATAAAGAGGCAGTACCCTTTTTTTTAAATCATGGATGTCATAAAAGGTGAAAAAAGCTGTTGGTAATTACCCTGTTTGGATTTAAATAACATCAAACTGATGAACGATTTCTGAGTCCTATGTCAGTGTTGGTCATGAATCGATGTCAATTAATGATTAGAATATTATATTTAATCAGCCTCGTTGGTCGACTGATGAGCATGAGGTCCTTGGGTTTGATTCCCGGGTCGGACAAAGTTTATTGGGTTTTTCCATCAGGAATTTCTCAGTAGCAGCCACGGAGTCTGGATTTGTGCCCGTTTGTTGGAAATAGACTCGCTCCCTATTATATGGGACTTAAACATGACTGGTGATATGTGGGTGTACTATTAGGTACACCTCTGCCTAAACCTTCGAAGATTACAGGGGTGATGTTGTTATCTTTTTTCGCGAGTGACAAAGAAAGCGTGTCTCAAAAAATTGGGTCCGAAATGTACAATATTCAAATTTCGAAGCGACCGTCACATATTTTGCGCGGGGTTTGCATAATTTCTGTCTAAAAAAAGTACGGCACTATGTTGTGTGAATGCTTAGATATAGCCAAATACACCCTCGAAGATTCCGATTGCTGGCGACGGCAATATTTGCAAGGGCGAGAGAATCGTTTGTTTTCTTTTTACGGAACCCACTTACAGAAACTTTGTTCTTTTTATTGCGTATACAACGACCGTATGTTTTCTCGACTCCCCTTTTTATTTTGCCAGCATGTAAGAATTTCTTGCTGGCTCTTTGTTGAGAATTTAAAACTGAATGGGCTATTCAATTGAATGTTTGATAACTTTTATGTTATTCATATATACTTTTGAAATTGGCATCGGTGAAGGAAACCTGGACTAAATAGTTAAAACAGCGTGTTTCAAAAAGGTGAGGTCATATTCAAAGTATGTGGTACAGACCATAAAACTGAACATCTTTTTTATGATTCATGTACACACTGCGACATTTCAAGCTATACATTTCCAGTATAACAATAGCCTCGCTTTGTACAATGAGAGATCCGCATAAAATGGTTTTGTATAGCTTGATTGGTCGTCGTGTGTACATACAAGAGAGAACATAAGGAAACATTATAATATAACTTTGAATACAAAGGCACGGCTTATTACAAAAGAACTTTCTACCAGTAGGCCTGCGAGGGGGAAAAAGAAAATTAAATGTAGACAGTAGTGTGTGACAGGAAGAAAATAACATGTATTACTAAAGTACTAGAGTTTCCCGCAACCTTCGTCCGCTTGAAATTATTATGAAATAACACTTCCCTGTTTGAATCGGATTTTATTAACAATTTCATGGGTTTTAATTCCCGTCAAAATTACGGGCCAGCCGTTTCGAAGATTGAGGAACAAACAGACAAAAATTAGAAAAAATGTTTTTATTTTGGTATAAGACATGCTTTCAGTAACAAGCTTTTATTTTGAAATTACAAACAGACACTTCAATTTTATTTATTTGTATAGATGATAAGATATTCATTCCTAAATATTAAATATAAGTACACAACATATAAGCACAGCCTTTCTTTGTGGGATCAACATCGTGGTGGCAAAAAAAAAACCGATAGTACGTAAAACATCCTTAAATATGATCACACCTTTTCCATACATGCTGTATAAGTCTGAAGTCACCAATCTGCCTTGAGCAAGCGTGGTCATCAATGCTCATGCCTTATCTTGATGAGAATTGAGAAGAGGTCTTCGACCTGCAGTAGGACAGTAATAGGCTTTTTTTATTACACTTTGTTGTCGCGTTTATTGAATTATGGTTGAAATAAAACATTATGCATAGGTACTGTTTATGATATTTTTGATCAAGTACATCTAAATTGTATTTGAACGTGCACAAACAACGTGTTACCCATGCAAACAGTATTAACTAACATTCCAAAATAGAAACAATTTAATTACCCAGTCATACCATAATCCAGTATTAAATACCTGACCTAACTAAATTAATTATTGCACAATACCTGCTAATGAAACCTAACATTAAAATAGTTATGTATATACAACGACAGCTAACCCGACCTCACCTGTACCATACTGTTTCATTGGTCTAGTAATCGTAAGCGCTAGTGCTGCGCGGGTCTTAGGTTTTTTTTATTTATTTTCTTATTTAACTACTAAACTTTCGTCTATCATTACAGGTAATCTTAAACCTAATTCAATAGTATGGCTATCACCCTCATTCCTAACACAGGTCCATTAGCTATCTAACTAATTAACAAAGGAGACATGGCTCCTTAAAGTAATACTTATAAATAAGAAACTAAGTTGGTTCAATTCCTGGGTCGGGCACAGTGTGATTTTTCCATAAAGATATTCTCAGTGGCATCTCTGAGTTTAGATGTGTGCCCGGTTGTAGGCAATAGACTGTCGTAGAAGCAGTCTTAGATTTTAACATAATTGGCAAAATGTGAAGATACCATGACAGGTACACCTCTGCCTAGCCCTTCGAGAATTACAGGCACCATATTATTTGTTAATACAAACGCACCCTATTATTCCCCTTGCTATTTCTACTAAGCTGCAAGCGATGCTCAAAGTGTACAATAGTACGGGACCCCTCTCGACCCCTCGTATCATCAGCCTCTCTTATTACTCCGTATCGTAAACAGCTGACACAGTTTATTTGTACCTAACTACTGAAAAGGCAATAGAAAAAACAATCTCGATATAGTTTTATGCTTTAAGACACAAATCTGCAGTGTTTGCATTCTGCGAAGTGTTTATTTGTCCTTCACTCTCAAACGGCCGAAAAACCGACAATGAGAAATATGTAATTGAAAACGGGCAGTGCCAATTACTAACAGTCTGGAATCTTTATTATTCTAAAATACATCTATACATATAATAAAATTGTAACAGGCCGATGTCTGTACATTAAAGATATTGAAAAATGAAATTATGTGGGGGGGTCTTTATTAGAGCAACAGAAGCCAAAACAAGAGTTTTTTTTAATTCTAGTCTGTCTGCGTGTCTTTCTGTCTGTACGTTTGTACGCGCATCACGCAAAAACTACTGCATGGCTTTGAACGCAGTTTTTACCGTTCTACTGCTAGATGCTTAACTTAAAATATAGGCTACATTAGATATAGTTTTGGACCCGATAGGTGGCGCTGTGCGAAGCAAGGGCGGGTCGCTATTATCACAATAATTGTTGAGATGAGCTCAACGATAATAATTAATGTCAAAAACTTGCTTGTACTCGAAAACTGATTCAAAAGTCCTTGGAATCCGTGTACATTCGAGCTTTCGGCTGTCTGTTTCTACAAAAACAATTTGATAGAAACTGTCACGATTCCAAGGTCGAATCGATCGACT
The DNA here is from genome assembly GCA_905163415.1 of Noctua fimbriata. Lineage (NCBI taxonomy): Eukaryota > Metazoa > Arthropoda > Insecta > Lepidoptera > Noctuidae > Noctua > Noctua fimbriata. The sequence goes on along the minus strand of LR990941.1, from coordinate 6,280,917 downwards.
TCCGTGATTACTAACGTATTTAATTTTATCTAAATGTAGATTATACGGCTTCTGAGAGAAACGTTAACTAGACACTTATACCGCTTACGATCAGTTTTCACTTACTCGATTAGTTACTGAATCCCCGTTTAGCATGTAGACGTACCTACTACAGTTTTTGATGAAAGTTCAAAAAAGTGGTTATTGAGATTTCTGAGTAGAAACCACGGAGTCTGGATTTGTGCGCAGTTGATGGCAATAGGCTCACCCCCTATTTTTTGTTCACTATTAAGAATACCGCTGAAGGATTAACCTTCAGGATAGATATCTTATAGACGTGATATTATGTGTTCCAACTAAGCAAAACAGTCAATTAAATAACGGGGCTTTTAATAACTAAAAGAGATTGACCAAAATTGGACCATATTCATGCCCCTATTGAATAATTAAGAGCGTTTGTACAGAAAGTGGGCAACGTTGCAAATAGCTGTCAAATATTTTGCTGTTTTGTTTAATTTAGCAATATTACTGGATGAAAATAAGAAATATGGCTATCTAGTGAACTAAAATATTGATTATTTATGGAATAATTTATATCGTAACACCGAATATTTAGTTTTAGATAAAAAAGGCTTTTGGAAAGTTTCCAAATACTTTTTTTAACCGTTTTAACGGTTACAATATCAAATGCAGTTTTTTAATTGCAATTCATTTTAATATTCTAGTTCACTAGTTAGACAAATTTATTATTTCCATACAGTAATATTGCCAAATTAATTAAAACAGCTAAATATTTGACAGCTATTTACGACGTTGCCAACTTTATGGATGAACGCTTATAATCCAATCCTCAATTTATATGTGTTTAAGTTACTGTTAGACGTAAACAGGAAATTCAGGAAGTTTTTACGTTTTTTAAAGCGTGCTATTGTAGCATTTTTTTTTTGGGACGGCTCGACGCTCTCTCAATAAGGTCGGAGCTTTGAAATAACCTTTTTCTTTTTATCCTATCGGTTTGGGTGTCTATTTTCTGATTCCGTGTTGGTTTGACATGGGCGACCGGTTCGTAAATATTTCTTTTTTTGCAGTACGTACATTTTTCGGTTGACTTGATTTGGAATAAGCCAGTATCATTGTTGGAGTGGTTGGTGTAGGTAACTATGTTTTTTCGACAGTTTGCTTTGGTATTTATCACACAATTTTGCAGTACTGTCCTTTGTACCTTTATTCTCTATGCCATAAGGTTTATGTCAAATCTAAAGTAACTTTGAAAGAACAAATTCACCGTATTTAAGCTAGACTACCACCTCACGACCCGCAACTTAATAGGTAGCTACTGAATTTACAGAACTGTCTATTGAATTCTATAAATTGTACATAATTTTATTTAAAAAAAGAAACCTTTTCAAAATACAAGATTTTCTAATTCAAAATACATGTTCATAATGAGTTTTTTGTAAGTTTGAGTTTTTTTGATGAAGGAGTTGGTAATAGAGAAGTATGGAAGAAGAAAACATGCTGCGCCGACCCCAAATAAATTGGGACAACGTAAGCCAATGATGATAATGAAGGAGGTAATCTCCAAATCAATGGATCTCAAAAAAAATCTTTCACGCATAGAGGACTACGCTAAGTGTCCTAACGTCTAATGTTAAAACAAAAAACTTCACGTCGTGTCGACGAACTTCACGGGCAGAAACTAGTTCAAATATTCAGAGATCATTAAACCGCTTGAGAAACTAACATTTCACAAAAGGAAGGTACCAGGAAAGCATAACACAGCACAAGTATCCTGTCACACCATCTCCATTCGCAAACGTAATCCTCTTTACATTTTTAATTACGATTCCTTTTAACAAAAATCTCGGGGCAAACGCTCTCCGTTTCCATTTTCTCAAAATGTACACAGTGACAGACAGACTGACAACTCTAATAGGCTTTCTTTCACTGAGACAGCTTGAAAAACCTAATTGCGATGCGTTTCTCCTGAATTGTCTGTTCAACAAAATAGTTAATTGCCCCGAAATGTGATGTTGTAATTTTGTAAGAAATGTTTCTTAAGAAGAAAATGTTGTCTGCAATTTATTTTCAGTTTAATTATTATTCTTTAGGGACAGTTTTGGATCAACAGACAGTCTTTTTGACTGACAGGATGCTGATGATGATGGTCGTGATATCCTGTTTTGGTGTACTTTGAGTAACACTATAAGTGCAAGTTACATAGTCGCCTCGACTTATAGGTTACTGGTCGCAATAGTTTTGCTGTCATGCAAGATGTAATCTCTGGCGGGAGCGGTTTAAACCCCCTGACAACTTCAAAGATCCATCAGAAAACCTTCCACCTGGACACGAGTTGCCGTGGCCGACTTGGAAATCTGTAAACAGACTTCGAACCCAAGTCGGCCGGAGTAAAGACAATCTCTGCAGATGGGGGTTCATGGCCGGCTCAAGTGCGTATGCGGCGTCTCCCCACAAACAATGGCCCACCTTCCATCTTGCCCCGCATGCCCTATCACCAGCGCTCTTGGTTTATTTACTGCATCAGTGAACGGGTTTCGCGTGGCTGAGTTTTGGGCTAAACATATTTAAACTTTTTGCACTCGAAACGCTAAGAAGAAGAATAATCATTTATTAATTTCGCGGTCGCAAGCACAACTGCTGAGCATGAGGTTCTGGGTTCAATTCCCAGGTCGGGCAAAATGTTTTTGGGTTTTTCGTCAGGACTTCCTCAGAGCAGACGCAGAGTCTGGATTTTTGCACGGTTGATGGCGTTAGACTCGCCCCCTATTACATAAGACAAAACATAACTGGCGAAATGTGGGTGTACTATTAGATACACCTCTATCTAACCCTTCGGAGATCACAGGCATGAATAATGTTATGTTAAATTATTCTAAGAATCAGAACTTTGGGAACGTCAAGAATTCAAGGTAACATAAGACGTAGTAGTACTCCACAATTTCTTAGTATTTCAGCTGGGCTGACTGCACGATACCTACGCAGAATGGTGGGGGAAAATATCGTGTGAAATGCTTGGCTAACACTACCAAGCATAATATTCCATGAAGCTGTAGGCAGACTTCAATAGAACACCCACATTCTGTCAATTATATTACAATTTTAACGCTAGAAAAGGCTTCTACTGCGAATTTCTAGTATTTTCAGACCATTCATGATCAAAATAGCTAAGACGCTGTGAGAGACCATATCTTATTTCTTTGGTCTTTTTAAGCCGATATCAGACGCTGTACTCGACGACTGGTCAGGCCAGTAACTATTCATTTTTGTTTAATTCCTTTTTCACACGAGACCGATAAAATTACATAGATATGCCAAGTGTATACATAACCTATAATCACGCCTGAAATCCCCGAAGGGTTAGGCAGAGGTGTACATAATAGAAGGTACACCTACATTTCGCCAGTTATGTTTAAGTCCCATTTATTAGACTCCGTGGCTGCTACTGAGAAATCACTGATGTAAAAACCCAATAACACTTTGCCCGACCCGGGAATCGGACCCAGGACCTCATGCTCAGCAGTCGTGATTGCGACCACTAGACTAACGAGGCAGTAATAGTATAAATTCAGTCATTAAAACCACCACACATACAAAATTAAACGAATCAACCCTAATTTTAATACAAAGAGTTAATACGCAAAATATTTTAATAAATTGATTTAATACTCAACAAGTAACATAGCAGCAACAACGCTTGTATTGTTGACCTAATTTGACATGTTGGTTTTACGAATAACTAATGCGACGTTGTCATTTAGCATGTAGTGCACAAATAATGATGCGTATTTAAACTTATATCTGTTTACAATGCCCTCGTAACGGCAATGCTTTACACTAAACTGTAGAATCAACTAATTTATAAAAATAAATGCGAGTGGGACTCGTGCATGAGGGTTCCGTACCATCGTGGTATCAGCCCCATTAATTTTTAATTTATTTTTATTCTTTTTTGTTATAGCGGCAACAGAAATACACATTCTGCGAAAATTTCAAATGTCCACCTATTACGGACCATGAGATACAGCCCGCTGACAGACGGACGGACGGACAGCGGAGGCTTAGTAATAGGGTCCCGTTGGTTACACTTCGGGTACAGGACCCTAAAAACGATCAATATAATCTACTTTCTATCTTTTTTTTTTGACATCAATGAGATCGGTGGAAAATGTAATATGGGTATCGGTTATACCTTGACTTTTAAAGAGTTGACATGGTCAATCCGCCTTACACCGATGACGACGTTCCGGAGGTGACTGGGGTAGACCTGAGAGTGGCGGTACGCAGGCTGAAGGCCAGAAATACCGCCCCGGGACCCGATGGCTTGCCTGGCAAAGCCTGGGTCCTGGCCTGTGAGGCTCTCGGGCCCCGACTGGAAGGGCTCCTAAGCGCATGCTTGGAGAGAGGCCAGTTCCCGCTTCGTTGGAAGACGGGGAAGCTGGTCCTCATCCGGAAGCCAGGGCGCCCTGCGGACTCTCCGTCCGCATACCGGCCCATAGTGTTGCTCGACGAGGTGGGCAAGCTCTTTGAAAGAGTTATTGCTAACCGCCTCGCCGGGCACCTCGCGGGGATGGGGCCGGATCTTGCGGAACACCAGTTTGGTTTCCGCAAGGGGCGCTCGACGGTGGACGCCATCATGCGCGTGAGAGCCCTCACGACGGGGGATGCGGTTTCCCGGGGCGGGGTCGTATTGGCGGTGTCTCTTGACATCGCCAACGCCTTCAACTCCATGCCCTGGAGCTGCATTGGGGAGGCACTCCGGTATCACCGGGTGCCGACCTACCTTCGTCGTGTGGTCGGGGACTACCTGACGGATAGGGCCGTCATCTACCCCGGTCAGAGCGGAGAATGGAACCGGCGAGAGATGTCGTGCGGTGTTCCACAGGGATCGGTTCTGGGGCCGGCCTTGTGGAACATCGGTTACGACTGGGTGCTGCGCGCCGACCTCCCTAGCGGCGTCAGCGTAGTCTGCTACGCTGACGACACGCTGGTACTGGCACAAGGGGGGTCGCACGAGGCGGCGGCCGAAAACATGACACGCGGGGTTGCGATAGTCGTGGAGAGGATCCGGCAATTGGGTCTCGAGGTGGCATTGCACAAGTCCGAGGCCATGTGTTTTCATGGGCCTCGGAATGCGCCACCGTCGGGATCCCTACTGACGGCGGGAGGGGTTTCCATCGGCGTCGGGTCGACGCTGAAGTACCTGGGACTCGTCCTCGACAGCCGGTGGAACGTCGTGGAGCATTTCCGACGTTTGGCCCCCAAACTGGAACGGACCGGGGCTGCCTTCAAGCGGCTCCTGCCCAACCTGGGGGGTCCAAACGCCTCCTGCCGGAGGCTATACGCGGGGGTCGTGCGGTCCATGGCCCTTTACGGGGCCCCGGTGTGGGCGCGTTCTCTGAGGCGGCAAGCCGCCCGCTACCTGAACGCGCCCCAAAAGGGGATAGCCCTAAGGCTAGTCCGGGGGTACCGCACGATCTCCGGTGAGGCGGCTAGCCTCCTTGCCGGATTGCCGCCATGGGATCTGGAGGCGATAGTCCTCGCGCGCCTTCACGAATGGCGCGCGGAGGCACTACGTCGGGGGGAAACTCCGCTGCCGCGGCAAATCGCCGCTCAGCGGACAGACCTCCGGCGCGATCTCATGGTGACATGGAGAGAGCGACTGTCGCAACCCCGTGCAGGGCACGCCACCATCGTGGCGATAAGTCCCCTCTTTGAGGAGTGGCTAGAGAGGCGCCACGGCGCCCTCACCTTCCGCCTGACGCAGGTCCTCACCGGACACGGTTGTTTCGGGAGGTTCCTGCACCGAATCGGGCGGGAGGAAACGCCCGGGTGTTTCCATTGTGAGGATCGTCCGGAGGACACGGTGCAGCACACTGTGGAGGCCTGCCCTGCTTGGGCGGAGCAGCGCCGTGTCCTCGTAGAGGCGATTGGCGGCGGCGACCTCTCGCGCCCGGCCCTGGTTCAAGCCATGGTCCGGAGCGAGAGGGAATGGGAAGCCGTCACCTCCTTCTGCGAAGCAGTCATGCTAGTGAAGGAGGTGGCGGAACGTGAGAGGGAAAGAGCCTCACGTCCCAGCCGCCGCGGGAGACGCCCTGGGCGTCGGGGGTCACGTGGTGGCCCCCGGCCACCGTAGGCGCGGGCCTGTGGACGGCGAGTTATGGGCTAGCTCGCCGTCCGGCCGTCTTATGACGACAGGCCGTGTCGACGGCGCGTTCGTGTTCCACGCGCGCCTCAAAGAGATGTCAGCAACCACGCAGGGGTCCGCACGGGCCGATGCCTGCCAGGGCTGCGGGACTGTTCGAAAGAGATACCGCGGCCCTGGAACACAAAGGGCAAAGAAGGAACATGGATGGGTTTTAGTCAGTACAAGTCTGACACTCCCTTCCGCTCCGCCCAGAGCGGGGGGGGTCATTTGATGATTTCCCAACCTAAAAAAAAAAAAAAAAAAAAAAAAAATGGTCAATCCGCCTTGAATCAGCATGGTAAATAATGCTCATGCCATAACTGAATGACAAGAAGCCTATTCTCTGCAGTGGGACAACATTGGGCTGGTATGATTAAACTATCTGGTTTCTTCGAGCTGAGCCATCATCATCTGCCTAGCTTTATCCCAACTATGTTGGACTCGGCTTCCTGTCTAACCAGATGCAGCTGCATACCAGTATTTTACATGGAGCGACTGCCAATCCGACCTCCACAACCCAGTTAGTTCTGGGCATTACAATACCATTTAGTAAGACTGGTTGTCAGACTTTTGGGCAACTGACTACTAGTAACGACTGTCCAAGATCTACAAATTTCAGCCAGGACCAACGGCTTAACGTGCTCTACAAGGCATGGATGAAATTCGGTAGGTAATGGGGGGTCAGCCATCCACGGACCAACCTAGGCAAGGGCAGAGCATAAGCATAATCAGCCTTTAATGTTCCCACTGCTGGGATACAGGCCTCCTTTCTATGAGAGGGAATGGGCTATAATCCACCACGCGGGCCCAGTGCGGGTTGGTAGATGTCACATGTCTTCGATTTTTTGGTTCTAGGACATACTGGTTTCCTCACGATGTTTTCCTTCACCGTTTTGAGAGCAGTGGTGATGAAATAAATAACACATAGTAATGCGCCTGCCTGGGTTCGAAACCACGGTTTACTGCTCGTAAGTCGGGACCGCCACTACTGGACCACCGCTGCTCTCCTCTAGGCAAGTAAAGATCGACCCGAGTGGCTGTTACTGTTTAGCCACGAGCTTCCCCTCCTTCTACAATCGATCCACCCACTACAAACAAAAATGTCAGCCTCATAACGCATCTCCCAATCGTAAAACCGATTTACACCATACGGGCACAAATCGATTGTCGTCGACTATCGTTACGGTCAACATCGGGCAATAATTTAGTTTCTTATCGATTGTCCGATCCGCTGAGTCAAATCCGTTCGTATTCGACTATCCTACACGGTAAGAATATTGGGCTATTGCCTAGATATAAGATTGGACAAGGGATTGGCTAATGCAAATATTTTGGTTGTATATTCAGATAAAAATGGTAGGAAGTAGTTTGATATCGGAAAGGTTGTGTGTTCAGGTTAAGAATATCTAAGAGATATTGTGCAAAAGAAATTTGGTTAAGAAAGGCAGATTGGCAGTCGCTCCATGTATAAAATACTAGCAGTGCCCCGCGACCTTTGTCCGTGAAGTTAGTGGTGTGAAATATACTTTATGACCTACAAAGTATACATAAAAAAAATCATAAAAATTGGTCGAGTCGTTTCTGAGGAGTGTGACCACAAACACCATGACACGAGATTTTTATATAAAATATTGGTATTCAGCTGCATCCGGATAGACTGGAAGCCGACCCGAACATAGTTGGAAGGGGCTAGGCAGATGATGATGACGATTATGAAAAAGAAAATCTTATAAGATCAAACTGGACAACTTCCTCCATGGGTCCAATATCGCAAATGCGAAAAAAATATCAGCTGTCCCATACCAAATTTCAATACCTACTCGACCCAAATGATAATTTTTTCGCATTTAAGATATTGGGCCCATGGAGGAAGTTTTTCAGTTCGACGGTCTGCAGTATATCCTTTCATATGACTATATCCTTTCTGTTACACCCTGTAGATATAGATTAATATAAGGAAAACTTTTCTACTGGTCTATACAAATCACAAAATTGGTCTGCAGGTCCAGTTCACCAATTCCAACATGCATTAGGTCGAGTGGAACCGCGGGTCCCGCCTGTGTGAGATCAGTTGACTAAAGCGCCCTAGGCGTTACATTTCACAAAAAAAAAACAAAATTAACACAATATGAAAAAGGCCTTTTAAACCTAATTTCACGTTCCGTTTCCTACACTATAAGTGCTAACCTGATAAAACGATGTAATTGTGCGAACTACAGCGCCCATTCACAAAGTTATAACTGACCAACACTCACCGTTTATTACCACAAACGTTTATGTAACGTTTCTGTCGACAAAACGGCATTTTTAACACCAAATGAGAAGCTTAGAATGTTCATGGGGACTCTCCTTTGGCATGGGTGCATATAAAAAGACTATGTATACAACATTATTTTTAGTATAAGCGAAACCTGAATATAGTTTGTTCAGAATAAGTAACTGAATCGATTCCAATAATTTTTAAACCATGTTATATTTTTTCCCAAAAATATTTTAAAATGTTAAATGTTGGATACCGAGTGACTTTGAGTACCTATCGCAATAATTTAGGTACCTACTGCCAAATTATTATTATCAATGAGCTCAAGACGAAGTTGGAGGCGCGCGCTGCGTGGTGACCGCGTTTTTGTGCGGACAACTAGGTAAAAGAACAAGCTTATAACTTTGGGATTTTTCATGATACAGTTTTGAAATTTTGTACATAGATTCTTTACATAAAAATACTAGACACGCGTATTAGGTTTCGCATATTCTAAAACTAATGTTGTATAAGACCAGAGTGGTTATTTATATATCTACCCACTAGCTGTTGCCCGCGACCTACATCCGCGTGAAATTATTATTAAAATATTACTTCACAATTATAATCGGATTTTGTTAACAATTTCAAGGGTTTTAAATTTTTTGGCATGAGACCCTAATCCATTTTAAAATACTAAGTCAAAAAGAAAGTTACTCCAAATAACATTAACTATCTGCCAGTAAAAGTTCCCTTAAATTCGGTGCAGCCGTTTCGGAGAATAGCCTGAACAAACAGACAGACAAACACAGAGACATAATTCGAACTCCTGTCAAAGCCAAACACTCAACTATTGCGGCAACTATGCCGCTAAAATTAATATCATACCAAGTACGTAACAACAAAATTCATAACTTCTGCCAAAATTCAGTTTACAAATTGCCAGGAAAGGTAACAAGCATCGTAGAAACTGCTTCCTTTAGTTTCCTTAAACAATTTGTATGTAATATACATTCGATACACAGTAACATGCACCCTAAATCAAGTGTTGGTGGACAGTCTAGTAAGTAGTAGTAAGTTCTTGGCAACTATACTAGGAGCAGTGTACCGGTAGTCCTAATTTTGGATGTGGCATAATTTAGCTAGCCTGTTATCGCAGCGTAAATGTGTTGTCTTGTCCACACTTGGGACTTATTCTGCAGTGTAAATAAACAATTGCATGCCTTTGATAGAATAGAATAGAATAGAATATAGTTACTTTATTGTACAACAAAATTTAAACGTAACTGTTTTACAATATATCTAATTCAATGGTTACAATGGCGGTCTTATCGCTGATAGCGATGTCTTCTAGACAATCTTTGGATGGCCTGTACAAGCATAAAATACATATAGGGCGGTAGTCAGTGGTGTACTGCTAATACTACACAAACATTAAAAATAATTGAATACAATACTTTATATCTCGCAATGGACATACATTTTATGTGACGGCAACGAGTACTAATGACGTCATGAAGTAAAGATGTTTCACGTTCTATTCTCGTAAATTTTCGTGATATTTGTGCTAGTGCAAATGAGGCATAAAGGTTAATGATTATAGTTAAGACAAGTATATTGACAAGCTGTCTTAAATTACAACTCACTGGTGTTTATTTAGTGTGGCCAAAATGGATTTATACAGGGTGTAAAGGCACCCTTCATGAAGCTGAACGAAATTATTTGGTGTGAAAAATCATTTATGGCAGCGCTAAATGTTGTTCACTCAAAAAATTAAGCGGATGGAAGCATTAAATAGCACAAGGGTTATGGAAGTATTTTAAGTACAGTTATAATATTCGAAACTAGTATTTTTTTAAACGTTTAAAAAACTTGGAAGTTTGGTCTTCAGTATCTCTGCAACTAGAAGATTCTAAAGTACGGTCCAAAAAAAAAAAATATCACAATGACGAGAAGAACACATGCCTTTCGGCTTTGTTTTGGAATTTTATTAATTTAAGAAGACGTTATTTTTACTGCACTTTTAGAAGTATTTAAATAATATTAATTAAGCGCTTAATTTTTTTTTACATTTGACTTTTACATTTCGCTTAAATTTGACTTTGGAAAATATATTACTTAGTAAATAAAAAAATATATATTACTTAGTAACTAAAAAAATATATATTACTTAGTATCTTGTGGCTAAATAATAACAGCCGTTCGGGTCGATCTTAATTTAAGGGCGCGCTTGCCAGGGTTGGTCCTTGGATGGGTGACAGCCATTACATACCGAGTTTCGAAAAGCACGTTAAGCCGTTGGTCCCGGCTGACATATTATTATGAAGATCTTTGACAGGTCAGTGGCCCGAAAGTCTGACAACCAGTCTTATCAAGAGGTACCGTATTACCTAGTACAAACTGGGTTGTGGAGGTGAGATAGGCAGTCGCTCCATGTAAAATACTGGTATTCAGCTGCATCCCGTTAGACTGGAAGCCGACCCCAAAATAGTTGTTAAAAGGCTAGGCAGATGATGAGTTATAATAAAATCAAGTTCTGTAGTTTATTTCTACTGAAACTTTCAAAGTAGTTTCAGTGAAGTGATTGAGGCTAATAGGAAAATAAGTGATGTGTACGTCGGAGACGTTTTAGAAGCCGTAAATATTGATGAGCCAGACTGTATTTTCAATAAAATATTAGGTAAAGACAGTTTTATTTACCTGAGATGGTTTTATTTTAGCCTTGAGCTTCATATTCTACACTGGCGGACAAAATTGATGGGCCATTTATCAGGCACTGGGCAGGTAGACATGTGTGCACAGACTTTCATGTCGGCAATTAAATGTATTTTTTATTTATTGTAATTTTGTTACTTACTAACAATAGGCTAAAATTATACTAACACCAAATATTCGGTGTTACAATATTAATTATTACATTTCATAGTCAATATTTTAGTTCACTAGTTAGCCAGATTTCTTATTTCCTTATTATTGCCAAATGAATTAAAACAGGTAAATATTTGACAGCTATTTGCGACGTTGCCAACTTTTTGAATGAACGCTCGTTAACCAAAAAAAATCTTATACAGGGTGGAAGAAACATCGACGCGCAAATGTTTCGTATTCAGTTGCGAGCCCCACATAGAAAATCTTTAAATTATAAAATGCTAGTTCCTACAAATGTGCAATACACTCAAAATGTTTGTGCCTCGATAAGATTCCACTCTGTATAAGAGTTCAATCATTCAAAATCACATCGTAATTTTTTTGACTAAAAACATAAAAATGTAAACTCAAACGTCGACGCATAGGCGTATGCCCAACTTAATTTAACAAATTGGACCAGCACTTCACCGCTTTAATTCTACTAAGCCAGAAAGTACCGCATGGCCGTTCTAGCTAAACAGGCATTGTTAGGCCAGACCCGTATTTCAAATGCTAAGGCCTTACCAGGCGGACCAATAAAATTCTGTCCTAAAATGTCAGCACTATTTCGTTTCGAGCTAGCGCTTGTACCTACTTTTATTCAGAATAGATTGCCAGTACTTAAATTGTGTGGATAGTCTGAATGGGGGGGGGGGGGGGGAGGTAAGGCAAGTTATGTAAGCACTGGAATGGTTTAAGGCTGTGTTTGAATGTTTGTGGGGACGAGTGTTGGTTGTTTACTAAACGAAGATGGCGTCATGCAAAGTACTATTATTATTATTTATTTATTTCAGTCTCCATATTAGTTATATTAATATAAAGGGTGTAAATAGACCCTTACAATAACCGAAAGGCACTTGTTTTCCCCGTCTTTGCGATATTTTTTTTGTTCTACACCATACCTGGGACTCTTCTAGTTACGGAGATATTTGGGGTCAAAGTTCCAACTTTTTCATAAGTTTTTTTTAAAAATACATGTTTATAATGGAAGATTTTTACATTAAACACCTCCATGACCCCCGTACTATTCAATCTATACATCAGCACAATGCTTTGAGTGCTTTCCATCGTGTCCTACCGTAAAACGTGATTTATCACCCCAAAAAAAAAAGTCGATTCCCAGCAATAATCATTGCGTAAAGTTACTTAGTTTGATGTACAGAATGCTTGGTTGACGGCTATGTGAAGGGTCTGATTACACCCTGTATATCACAAAAAACATAAAATGTTAGTGTGTTAGTAACACAAAAATGTACCTAAAAATATGTCAGTATGTTTAGTGCCTATATTTAACTAATGCCTATGGCTGTCCTGATCCACTGATTCTGGAAAGGACAGTCAAAACGGGCAGCAATCGCATATACTACACCACACTTCACTATTTCTTCTTAAAAATAATTTGGAAAAATCTGTATTCATAAATCACGCCTGTAATCCCCGAAGTGTTTGGCAGAGGCGTGCCTAATAGTAGACACCCACATTTCGCCAGTTATGTTCAAGTGCCATGTAATAGGGGGCGAGATTTTAGCCATCAACCGGGCACTAATCTAGATTCCGTGGCTATTACTGAGAAATTCCTGATGGAAAAACCCAAAAACATTTTGCACGACCTCATGCTCAGCATTCGCGCTAGCGACCACTAGACCAACGAGGCTGTCAGTGCTGTCTGTTGTGTCTGGCAAACAAAATGTTTTCAGTCAACTGATTGTTAATAACAATTTTAGTGATTACAGCTTATCGTTATAGAGAACATTTAGAGCAGAAGATATACTTCTGCTCTACACGTTATCCAAGTAAGATACCTACTGCTCTATTACATATCAATGCTTATAAATTAAGTCTGCCCAAACTTCAGATCTTTGATCCAACTTACGCAAATGTTCGCCCATATCTTTACAATCTCCCAAAATGTTGCGCATAAGACCCGCGGTTGAAAAGGCCTCTAAAGCTAAAGAGAGATGAGAGTCTATCGGTCAAGTTAAGATGTTTTATCAAGATAGCCTTTTGTGCGGTCTAAGTTAGAAAACCAGTCGAGAACCACGTTTACACTGGTTTAGACTAAACTATACACGTGTAAACACTTTATTTGATCCAGTTTTAAGTCTAGACAAGAAACTTTACAGTAAAACCTTTTTTCTTAATTCTGAAGACTGCTGAATTTAATTGTTTTTCAAATTCAGCCTCTTAACAGTCTGAAGCAGACCTTTTTGCCTTGATTTTTCTTTTGTTTTTCTCTATCAAGATGGATTCAATTTCATTATTTTCTCACTAATAGCTATTGGACCCAACGTTTTCTATTAAATTGCTGGATCCAATTGATGCGGGTAATATCAGATAGAATTACCTCCATTAGTGCTTACAAGGGTAATGGGATTATTATCTTGATGATAAGAAAGAAGCCATCAGTGTTTTTATCGAAGAAGATAGAACTAAACTTGGATTAAACCAGAATCACTGCCTCGTCGGTCTAGAGGCCGCAAGCGCGACTGCTGAGTATGAGGTCCTGGGTTCAATTCCCGGGTCGGGCAAAGTTTCATTGGGTTTTTCCATCAGGAATTTTTCAGTAGCAGCCACGGAGTCTGGGTTTGTGCCCGGTTGATGGTCATAGACTCGATCCCTGACTTAAACATAACTGGCGAAATGTGGGTGTACTATTAGGTACACTTCTGCCTAACCCCTAGTAGGGATTACAAGGCGTGATGTTATGTTATGTAAACCAGAATCAAACCAAGTAAACGAATGTCAATCCATATTAATATATCCAATCATCGGCGAAAGTATTATGAAGTATTGAAAAAGGCTTTTGACCACTGAATAAAAGTCTGTATTTTTAGTTCCAATGCAAATAGAGGGGTCGACGGAAACCCAAACATATGCATGCTACGTCATTCATACATGTCGCCTAGATCGTTGACCTCTCCACCTAGATTTAGAACTGAAAACTAGCATAAGAGCTTTTGAAGAAACGTAAATATTTCAAGAGTTTTCTTTACCGGATATATTTTTCTTTTCTTTTCTTACGAACATTTTATAGCTGGAATTATATGCATTAGTTACCTAATGGGGTTTACGTGAGGTTTGAAGTTGCACGTTTTATGGGATTCTACATTTGTTACCTTTATTGTTACTTTTATACTTAGCTCGTTGGCTAGAAAGTACACGTACTTATTGTAAAATTGCGAGATATTTTGTATTTTTTTTTCTGTAAGTTGTCATTTTTGCTTACAAGTTTATAAACAAAACTTACACTGTCCCTTCCGGAATATCTTCGGTGATTCTGAGCTACCGATATTTCGACGCTTTTAGACATCGCGTAACTGACAGTGTTAGTATAGTTTTAAACCGTTAATGCCATTATTTTTATTATATTATTGTTATATTTATAATCAACTAGCGACCCGCTCCGCTTCACACGGATGCAATATACATATAAACCTTCCTCTTGAATCACTCTATCTATTGCTGAAAACTGCATTAAAATCCGTTGCGTAGTTTAAAAGTTCTTAGCGTACAGACAGTGGGAGCGACTTTGTTTTATACTATGTAAAGATCATCCTCTACCTAGCCTTTTCAAAATTATTGGGGGTCGGCTTCCAATCTAACCGGATGCAGCTGAATACCAGTATTTTACATGGAGCGACTGTCTATCTGACCTCCACAACCCAGTTAGTACTAGGTACTACGATACCCCTTGGTAAGACTGGTTCTCAGATTTTCGGGCCACTGACTACCTGTAACGACTGTCATAGATCTACAAATGACAGCCGGGACCAACGGCTTAACATGCTTTCCGAGACACGAAACGAAGGAAACTCGGTATGTAATGAGCGGTCACCCATCCACGGACGGATATTGACCAAATATTATTAAACATTTGGACAAAAGATAGACCACGTCCTGAATTAACTTAAAACTGGATGCATTGGATGTACAAATAAGTTCCTTTAGGTGACGCTATAACTAATGAAATGCTTTGAATATCATCTTACTACTATTATAAATGCTAGTTTGTATGGATATATGGATGTAAACTGTTGAATAGATTTGGGTCAAATTTGGCACACAGATACTTTGTAACCTTTTTTTTGTTTTTTTTTTTTTTGGATTAACATATAAAGTAATTTTTATCCCGGTAGTACGATTCCGTGGGATAATTACCGAACTCGGAGCGGGTGAAACCACGAGCATTCGCTGGTCTAAAATATATTAGTGCTGAAAGTCTATGGTACTCGATCGCAAAAATTGAATGTCATGACACTTTAAACACACTTACACACACTTTATTGATGAAATGATGGAATTATTAATTAATTGATTGTTATTATTTGAGGAATGAATTTAAATTTAAATTAATCATCAAATTCTTACCACTAACATAGTTCTTAAGTACTTATTCACTAACCAAATATTTTATTTGATTTGATTTTTAAACACATACGCAGATATTGTATCATTTCATTGTATGTACATTTATTTCCTTTTTCAATTAAAATCACACCTAACCCTCCCTCCGACTCCCTAAACAATAAATATTAACTGTACCTACACAATCAAATTTCCTTTGAGGGAAAGCTTAATATAATAACAATGCGTTTGACATATCAAACATACGTTGTTAACTCGACGGAACATCGTGATATTTGCTCCGTATAACCAAATCACGGTATATTTAATTGACGGAAGGTAAATAGACGTTTGTTTATTTCGAACTGTTTTGGGATCACCAAAGTGTACCGCGACTTTGCTGCTCGAGATTTGATTTCGATTTTGTGTGTGATGCGTAAGTGGTTTCGCCAGTTACGTTTAAGGCTCATTTAATAGGGAGCGAGCCTATTGCCATCAACCGGGCACAAATCCAGCTGCAACTGGGAAATTTGTGATGTAAAACCAAAAAAATAATTGACATTATTATTTGACATCTTCTATTTTTGTGTGTTTATAGACTTGTAAAATAATTTATTAGTACTTCAATCATATTCTTTATTATTTCATAATTTCATTGATACTGACATTATTTGTTAAATTTTGCATGCCAAAACTCAGGCAGAATGTACCCGGCTCACTATATTTAATAACAACTTTATTATACAATATCTACATTCTATGCGAATAAATGATTTGATTTGATTTGGGAATTTGTCCCAATTGGGAATCGAACCTAGGACCGCACAGCAGTCGTGCTTGCGGCTACTAGACCAACTAGGCTATAAAAAAAAAATATTAATGGATGCTATGGTTCTGGTCGAGAACATTCTTAATTCTTCCATTCTTTAAGTAAGAGTAGTGAAACTGCTGATTCCTGTAACTGATAACAATAACAGACAACGCCTATCAACGTACCAGGCAAGCAAGATTATAGCAATTTTCCTTTTGACCATTCATTGGAGTAGTCATTGGGGAGCCATGTTCAACGTTATTCGGACTGGTAAAATTATAATAAACCAGCTGCTTTCGCGACCTTCGTTCGCATAAAATTATTTAAAAAATATGACTCCCTATTTCAATTATATTTTGGTAACAATTTCAAAGGTTTTTATTTTTTTACACGTAACCCTAATCCTTTTTCTAAATTAAAAATAGCTTTAGTTACTCCAGCATAACATCAGCTATCTGACTGTAAAAGTCCCATCAAAATTGATTAACCCGTTTCTGAGATTAGCCGGAACAAACAGGCAGAGAGACAGACAAAATTAAAGTTGTTTTGTTATAAGTAGGTACTTTTATACGCATTCAGTAAAAGCTGTATGAAATTACAAACAGACACTTCAATTTTTATGTACAGGGTTACTGGCCGGCGATGGCCATACGAAAAAGAGCTCGAGCCATGATGAAACGATTAGCCTCCTCACAAGGCTGATTATCTAGTAGGTACGTAGTTAAAGTATCGTTATTCCTGGAATAATTGGAATTTGAATGTGGCTGAGATGAGAATGCTGAAGGGGAAAAGTGGTGTTACGCGAATGGGTAAAATAAGAAATGAGTAAAAAGAGGAAGTCTGAAAGTGGCGCCGGTGACTGAAAAGTTGTGTGGTAATCGGTTGTGATGCGGAGGAATGAGGAAAATGTTGTGAGGAAAGTTATTAGTATGACTATGGATGGGTATAAGAGTAGAGGAAGACCAAAGAAACGAAGGATGGACTTTGTGAAGAATATGGCACAAAAGGAGGTGTCTGATGAGATGACGAGAGAAGTATGGAAGAAGAAGACATGCTGCGCCGACCCCAAATGAATCGGGACAAGGGCAAGAGAATGACGATTCTTGGAATAATGACAAAAAGTCTCTTTAATCCTGGGTTGAGGCCTCAAAACTTTTCGCAGAAAGATTACATAAAACATAAATATCAGCACAACGGGTAGGTTTGCCCTTTTCCGCAAGTTGTTCCCTTCAAAGTTTTCGGGAAGATATATGGTCTGGTCCTATTTGTTTTGTCGACCTTACTTTTTTATATAAATAAAAAACTTCCAAGGGTGTAATAATTCCAGTCGTATATTATGCTGGCCCCAAAATGACGATGTGGAAAAAAATTCTAAGTGGGAATGACGTAATCAGATATTCATAGAGCTGGAAACATGAGTTTTAAATGTACGCTCTGTAGGTCAGAATTATCCCCTAGATGGCTGTTCAGCAAATTAAAATAAGCTTCAGCGAGTGAATTTTTCAGCGATAAAATAACTTCTAAACGGGATCAGTGCGTAAATCACGGAGCAATTGTAAAACTTTTTTTTTCTATTTTTCATGATGGTGAAAATATTATGAGTGATACGCATTTGAGAGAGGAAAAATCTTTGGTTTTATGTCATTGTGAATGACATCTTTGTCTTTGTGATCTTCTTCTTCCTTTTAGGTTTATACTTACTTTTTCTTAATCTTAAATCGTTTATTGCTATCCATAATGTAGACATAGAGGTGGTAAAAAAATAGAAACAATTATGGACCCTGTCGGACACAGCGAATTTTTTTTAATTAGTAGAGAGATTCTACAAAAATCTGATATTAGGCTGATATACAAACGCTACCAAACAAAATGTTCAATTTATAAGGCTTCTTTAAATCAAGATATCGATTAACAAATTATAATTTCCAGAAATTTTCAAGAGGAGATTCTAGTAATTATTTGACACATTATTAAGTGGCTAATTATTGCTGAGACGGGGTCAACTAATTACCCTTTTAATTTTAGATGGTACTTAAAGGTTAACCCAAGGTTATCTAAAGATACATCTACATCTATAAAATGCAACATTATATCACGGGTTGACAACTTATAACCCAATGTTATGGGTTACCCTACCATACTGAAAGGGTTACCCTACTTTTTACTACACGAGACCTCAAGTGAACTCCATAAAATAGTCGTAAAAATAATCTAAATAATTATGAATCCAGTTAATATGAGTCATAACAGCTTTCGTCACTTTACCTGGAATAAATTATTATTAAAATAGCCTGACAATATTATTCTATTAACCCACTTAGGTAGTGACGTCACAGAGTAGTAAACACTTTTACTCACTAGTATTATAAAGTTGTTTACGGTATTTGTGTTTTGTTTTACGGTGCGGCCAGGTTATTTAGCGCTGGAAATGGTAATTTATATTACTGAGCGTATGAATATTATGCTGAGTTATGCTTGGTATGGTGGAAAAGGATTTGCGTTGTTTTCTTTTATTAGATTGCTGAAGGTAAGTTAACTAGAACAATATATATTTTTTGGAACTTTTATTTAATTTTACAAGAGTTAGTGTATAAAGGCTGCGTTTCCGCCAGAGATGAGTGAGGATGCGGAGCATGTGATGTTTGTGAAACTAACCAATAATATCGCTTCTTTCACAGCTCGAGATATTTTAGCTATGTGATTGGTTAGTTTCACACACATCCCTTGCTACGTATCCAAGCTCCTCTGGTGGAAAATCTGCCTAACTCCTGAATAAAATATTTATAAAAATTATAAAAAGCCCAATTTCCACACTCAAGAAGGCCTTAATTAGTTTCTTTTCGTCAACATTTTTACCGAAACCTTCTATTAAGTAAGTAAATCAGAAACCACTCTTATCTCCGGTGAGAAAGTGGGCGAATGTTCAGACAACTTTCAGAATATTTTGGTAATTAACTATTATCACTTAAATTCTTAGACATTGTGACACTTGGTGGATTATGTCAGTTAGGAGACCCGAGTCCATGCAGTGGGAGGGTTACATGCTTATTATGATATCATCATCTGCCAAGCCTTTTCCCAACTATGTTGGGGTCGGCTTCCAGTCTTACAGAATCTAGCTGAATAACAGTATTTTACATTGAGAGATTGTCTATCTGACGTCCACAACCCAGTTAGAACTTGGTAATACAAATACCCGTGGTAAAACTGGTTGTGACTTTTAGGCTACTTACTTGTAACGACTTTCAAAGGTACAACCGGGGCCAATGGCTTAGCGTGCTTTCCGAGGCACAGAGGAAACTAGGTTAGCAATAGATGGTCACCTATCAGCGCAACAACCGAGATAAGAGCGGCTTAACTGCAGCTTAAGAGCGGCTGAAGATCGACCCCGAGTGGCTGTTAGTATTTAGATTACTTTAAAGTAGGTACATATCCATTAAAGTGTGTCGCAGTAACCTGCATTCATTTAAAACATACCCTGATGTGGCGCAAAGCGATCTATTTTTCTCTCAAAAATGAAAGCTATCCTCACCCGTTTCAGAACAATTTTTCAATTTGAAAAATTGAAATTTCTCTTTGCGTCTCTCGAATTGATTTGAAGCATTTACCTTTAAGCTCACAAAGCTACGAAATAAAGGCTTCTTTATTATTTCATCCAACGTGAAATAAGGAAGGTATTTAATTTTCTTTTAGTAAAATGATATTGAGGAAAAAATATATGTCTAGAAATTGACTATAATAGGCAGAGTTAATGTTTTAAACATCAACTCAATAATATAATATAACACATCACGCCAGTTTATCTCGATGGATTAGGCTAATCTGGTGTATCTATACGTATACTAAAATTGTAACGGGCCGATGTCAGTACAGTGAAGATTTCGAAAAAAAATGGGGGTCTTTATTAGAGCAACAGAAGCCAAAACAAAAGTTTTAAGAATTTTTGTCTGTCTGTATGTTTGTACGCGCATCACACAAAAACTTCTGCATGGATTTGAACGCAGATTTCACCGCTCTACTGCTAGATGCTTAACTTATAATATAGGCTACATTCGATATAGTTTTGGACCCGACACGTGGCACTGTGCGAAGCAAGGGCGGGTCGCTAGTCCATAATAAAACTACATGCTGAGTTAAAACCTGGAACCTGCTTACACGCAGATTCTGTAAAGGTTCAGGGACTATGCGAAACCGCCAGTAAATAAAAAATCTAAAAACAAACGAGTAGCTAATTAAGTATCGTATGCGAAAAACGAAGGTAGATCCTAACCAAACAAACCGAATGTGCTAAGGACGGTACAGTCGTGGTTTTAGCCAGTAACAATCTGACATAACCTTCGAATGAGCGAAAATGCCAATGAGAATTTCCCAAAAAAAAAACAAAACGGGTGGTTGACTCTCGTCCCACCTCAATACAGATTAGATCATCATACAATAATATTTCCATGGGTATTTTACTATAGATATACGACCCTGATGTTGCTATGCCAATCCGTTAAAAAAACAGTGTGGATTCGTAAAAAAACTACTCATTAAGGAAACTATCCAATCAAAACCTGCAGAGTGCGAGTCTGTCAAAGCCTTTCGGTACCTGACAAAACTTACTTTTATTTTTTTCACGTCCATTCTCTTCATTATATATAGTTAAAATGATACCTACCCATAGTCCTGACAAATGGTTTCAGCATTAATTTCATTCATTCATTCACTCACTGACACGCACGCAGCTCGAATTTTTTGGATTCATGTGCGTATTGTATAATTATCACTTGCTTCGGTGACGGAAAACATCGTGAGGAAACCAACATGCCTGAGAGATATTTCTTGGGTACAGTCGAGTCAGAGGCCCGTGGGCAGCATAAACACTCTGACACTAACTGAACTCTTCTTTATCTTGTGGTTAGTGCCTAACCTAGGCACTAACGATAAAAAAGAGACTCACTGACAGAGATAACGCACAACCAAGCAGCAGGGATATATTCATATCATATTTTGGCATCATTTGGGGCCGTATTATTATTTTTTCTAAATGTCTCAGCACACACTAAGATTCATTATCTGTATGGCCTCGTACAGGGCCGATTTAGTTTAAGTAATGTTTCATTATTTTATTAATTTATTTTTGTTTGTTTTATTTTTGATAATTTTGTTATATTGTTTATCCTGTGTGAGTTCGATAAATTTAATTTCCTTTCTTTTATTTAGCACTGAGGAATGACTTTTAAAAAAATCATCCCCCAAAGGTGTTAAATAGGGGGTGTATGTTTGTAATATGAACCTAGGAAAAATCTCATCAAGTACATGGCTTGTTATGTGTATTGTGTAAATGTCCATACAACAATTTCTATAACTTACTCTTTATGAGGATGACGAACAAGATCCTTCTGCAAAGGATTAATCATCGCATGTCATCGTTACTGGCAAACAGGACGACGTTTGTAACCGGATAGTTAAGAGAGTTTGCCTGTCGAGAGGATTCTAGACGTCCCATTTTGAAACAGACTTTAAACGAGGACATGGTTATGTTTCTGGTAAAATTATTACAGTACAGAACAGTACTCTAGGATTCGGTGGAGTGACGATCTTCGCAGCTGGATGAGAGTTGCTGAGAATGCAGTTGAGTGGCGTGCGATTGAAGAGGCCTATGTCCAGCAGTGGACTGATGTATGACGGAAAAGGGGGGAGCACAAAAGAGTCGGACGCAGGAGTTCCAAGACCAAGTCAAGTAGCTTGTAATTGAGGAGAAATATAACCAGCATTGTGTGGATACAGTTTGAAGAAAAGAGAGTGGAGTTGGGTGACCCATTTTGCGCCATGACTCAAATAAGTATGTTAGTATTTTTCTGAAAGTAATACGTATTGTATAGGAGCCACAGTGTAATGAAAAAAAAAATATATAAGTTCTTTTCGTAGCTAATCCAATATAAAAAATCACTAACAGTTTTTCCAAAATGTAAAATGTGTTAACACTGAACGCACAATTAAAACAGAACCATAGTAAAAAAATACAAATAAAAATTCTATTTCCTAAAATGCCTTTATCGCTTTCATTTGTTTGCCAAAAAACGTTCTAGTATTTACAAAAGCTGTTAACAAACTGGCCTTCTATATAAACCTTCTATTTTTTTTACAAAAAAATATATTCAGAACCGTTTTATTAATATCCAGTTTTATTAAAGTAAAATACCAGTTTAATAATCGAGATAACCATTTTCGAGATAATAAGTAACGGTTAAAGCCTTCCCCCTACTGTTATCAATGACCGGCTCTTTAAAGCGGCTAATAACTGTACTTCCACAAAGCTTTCTTATCTCAACGGTCCATTAGTTACCGGCGCTTAACGTTTAACGTTCCCGTCTGAAATAAAACCTAGTACCGGTACCAAAAGTGGTACAACTTAAACCTATTTTATTACCAAGTAAAAGGATTTTACCTGTGAAATGTATTATTGAGAAAACATATAACACGAGAATAAAACACAAACACGTTCACAGTTTAGTCACTACACTAAGTCGGATCGAGTCACTCGGTTCCGACTTGTCCCGACTGTAGTACGGTTGGGTCGAGTCGTAGCGGTGTAGCGGCGTAGCAGCGTAGCGCTACACGTCCGACGCTCTACGAAGTCGCGGCGGCACTGGCTACGCGGGCGCGCTACAATCCTCGAGTTACATTTCGGATTATTGCTCGTAGCACAGATTCTACAATCAATAGCTTTAGATAAAATAGTGTATTAATTTTAACAAAATTCTTTTGAATTCCCATTTCAATAAATGTATTTACTGAATAAATGCTTCAGTCTTTACGTTCGATGGTATTGCTTTTATAAGGTAAAATTGGAATGAATGGTTGAATTTATTCAAATACATGATGTTATTTTTTGTTTGTAATAAATGAGTGTTAATTGGCTATTGATGCTTTTGAGGGTTTATTGATACGTTTAAGTAACTAAATGGCTCTATTTATTATAATTCATTGCTTTGTCTAAAATTCCAAAGAAGCGTTAAATAGTCAAATTATTGTAAACAAAACGTCGATACTAATGGTTTAAAAATTTGAATCTTAATTGCTGCATGAAGTCATCGCATCATACCAGCAGTTCAGAAATGTTAGCTTTTGTAAGAAACCTAAGTTCTTTTTTTCTTTATTGTATGGTTAGTGCTTAACCTGGTGTCAGAGTTTTTATACCGCCCAGGGGCCTCTGAATTGGCTTTATATGCCGTCAATAAAATACCACTCAGGCATGCTGGTCTCCTCACGATGTTTTCCTTCACCGAAGCAAGTGATAATTATACAATACGCACAGGAATCCGAAAAATCAGAGGTGTGTGTAATGGGTTCGAACTCGAAACCTATGTATTGACAGTCCGACGGTCACGCAACTAGACTATCACCAAGCTTTGGTGAGTAATCTAAGTAAGGTTTTAGTGACTATAGGATGCATATAAGTTCAATTGTTTAAGAAAAGAAGCGGAGGAGTTCGTAGCTAAATTTTTGATCTAAGCCGCGCTAGCCTCAGAAGGCACGTTAAGCTGTTGGACCATCATTAGTATATTCTCCATCCTTCATATCTATCGTCATTAGTCTGACAACCAATCTTACCGAGGGGTATCGTATTACTAAGTACTAACTGGGATGTGAAGGTCATTTCGCAGTCGCTTCGTGTAAAATTCAGATATTCAGTCGCATCCGATTAACTTGGAAGCCGACCCCAACATAGTTGGGAAAAGGCTAGACAGATAATGATATTTAAGTATAGAAGCAGGCACTCTATTGTTTCCTCTTAACGTTATTCCATTGATTTGCGACACTTTCGTATGATGTGAGCATCTGTAGCAACCACCTAGAACCATAGGACGACCAAGCTCAACAGCTTTTCAAAGTCTTTTGATGATAACACGATTAGTGATCTGTCTCGCTTATTTGTTAGTGCAGAACATATATTTCTGTTTTCTCGATATATCTTTCTTTTCTTTTTCTTTTCGTTTTTATAGTGAAGGAGTACAGTCACGAGCACCAATATGTAAATACTTAACAACTTTTAAAAGTGTTTTTCTCCTACTGTTCTTATTAAAATTTCATGTTGTTACGAACATAGTATTCTGGAACTCATAATTTTATGAAAAAGATCCTATCTCCAAGTTACAACCGTTATTTCTCGCGAAAATTGCTTTTAAATTTGGAAAGTGTATACATATTGGTGCTGGTGACTGTTCACCTAATTTTTTGTTGCCCATTATCTAATAATGTTTTGTGTATGTCTTTTATTGCAGGACCTAAAATAAATAAAAAAATATCTTTAGTAAAAGATATACCGAGAAAAACAAACCTATGTTTTGTGGTAAGAGAAACCGGTAGGTTTTCCTCATTTCGATACTCAATACTCATACAATTCATTATCATCATCATTTCAACCGAAAGACGTCCACTGCTGGACATCGGGCACCCCCAAGTATCGCCACATTGACCGGTCTCGTGCGACTCGCATCCAGTGAATCCCTGCATCCTTCACCACTTCATCGGGAGGCCTTCCAACGCAACGTCTTCCGGTTCGCGGTTGCCACTCCAGAAATTTTTGACCTAATCAGCCATCCGCTCTGCGAGCAATGTGCCTGCCCACTGCCACTTAAGTTTAATAATTCTTCGGGCTATGTCGGTAACCTTGGTTTTCTTGCGGATGTCCTCATTTCTGATTTGATTACGCAAGGAAACTCCAAGCATAGCCCTCTCCATTCTCATACAATTACTTACGTAATATGATAATTTGCGTGAATTTGGACGATACGGAAGGAGTGTAAGAATCGTATGCTAGTGGAGTTTTACAGTTTCTGCCTACACCCAAAGGCTTGATTTTATGAATGAGGAGAGTACCTCTATCCAACCAACATGATTTAAACAGTTTTTAATTATATTGTTTGTGTTGTTCAGTTTTTTATTATTGTTTTTACTTTTGAGCTCATTAGAGATTAAAATTCCTACTCGGACTACCAGGCATAATACATATGAGTTATTCTACATTACTGGCTCAAAAACTAACTTAGGTCATTACGCCGCTGTGCCAAGACTTTGTAGACAATATAACACACTAGCTAAGACCACCAATCTTGACATCTGTAAATCTCTCGCAAATATTAAAAAATGCCACAAAATACTATCTATTTGTTAATTACTATTTAAATTTTATTTTCCCAATTTTATTACAAAATGTGTTTTCATTTTCTAATTGCTACTATGACTTTGTTAATTTTAATTTTATTATTTTAATTTTATTACCAATTGTTTTGATTTTTAATTGCTACTATGACTTTGTTAATTTTATTACCAATTGTTTTGATTTTTAATTGCTACTATGACTTTGTTAATTTTATTACCAATTGTTTTGATTTTTAATTGCTACTATGACTTTGTTAATTTTATTACCAATTGTTTTGATTTTTAATTGCTACTATGACTTTGTTAATTTTATTACCAATTGTTTTGATTTTTAATTGCTACTATGACTTTGTTAATTTTATTACCAATTGTTTTGATCCTTAATTGCTACTATGACATTGTTATTTTTAAATTTAATTTTTCCAATTAAATTTTATTACCTTAATATGTTTTGATTTTAATTTTTAAATGCTACTAAATCTTTGTTATCTTAGTTATACATTTTATTAAGCATGCTGTGGTCTCCTGTAAGTGAAGGAGTACACCTACGTGATACTTGGTCGTCGGTTATTTCGTGTTTTTGTGTACATCCTTTGTTGGAGATCCTAAAGAAAGAAAGAAATAAATAAATATTGCCAGGAAATCAATTAGATATTTGTGTATTTTGAATATTGTGTTGCACACACGACACGAAAAACCATCAAAAGAAAATCTGTTCTGGTGTAAAAACAATTTATACGAAGTTACGGTTCAACGTCCACCTCGCGATTCCGGTAAAATTATTTTTTTGAAAACCGGTTTTTTTTTCACCTCCAATTTGCGGGTTGACCCAACCGAATAGATTTATTTTTCCTGTTGATGTATGGGTCAACTATTTTATAGGTTAGGTAAAACATTGAACTGTTTGTATTCAACATGCGTGGACTTTATATTCATAACATCACGTCTGTAATTCCCAAAAGGTTAGGCAGAGAGTACTATTAGGTGCACCCTAATATGTAGTACACCCACATTTCGAAAGTTATGTTTGAGTCCCTTGTAATAGGCTGCGAGTCTATTGACATCAACCGGGAACGAATCTAGAATTCGGGGAAACTACTGCGAGATTCATGACGGAAAACACCAATCACATTTTAATTGATCTGGGAATCCAACTCAGAACCTCATGCACAATGAGGTAGACTTTATCCATGTTTTTTATTAAACGAGTTTAATATACATTCAAAGAAATTATTTGATTATCAAATTTCCATATCATTAAGAAAGTGACAGTTGTGATTCAAATAATTATAAAGACAATAATTTAAGTTGGTATTTGCTACAGCTAAGCAATAAATTTCTTTGACTTTACCTAAATAATACGCTAGTATGACGAAGTCCAAAAATGGTCATTGTGCTTATATTTTAGTCGTAACGTCTTTGTTTGTAAAAAAAAAAAGAAAGAAGAAAGTATGGCGGTCATGACTGATTTATATTCAGGTTTTTTTTTCCATTTTCTATCACTACATCTAAAAACTACGACAACTACTAGAACTAGGTCAGGGATTCAGTTCAAGTTGTGCCCACAACAACTACCTTTAATATAATAATGCCAGGATAAACTTCTAGATGGAAGCTGTACAGTAAAATCGGCTCCCAAAAACAATTAGAGCTTTGCCGCTAAATGCGAAGCGACTGCATCAAACTTTAAAACGGTCCCAAGTTTCGGTACCCACGGACGATTCAAAATAGGTTTCGGGGGCTATTTAAGTGAAATCCGTTTCTCGAAAGTTTTGAAACGCTTAATAATATTCATTGTTGATGGTAAGATTTCAAACGTAGATTTTTAATGAGTTGTTGTTGGATAATAAGTGTTTTTTTGCTTTATTGGGAATGATTAAACTGTGCTATTCTAAATTCTATTTCTGTTTATCTAAACTTACTATACCAAATACCAGTGCTGTGACATCCATTCTTTTTTAAATTTTCCAGCGCCATGCTCTAACCTTTTGCCCTCGTACAGGACCAATTTAGTTTAATGTGTCTTATTTTTAATTTTATTTATTTATTTGATTATTTATGTACACACTAATATAGAATAGAAGAAAGGAACAGAAAAATTGTATTTTAAAAGTGATGCTTATTTCTAAAGGAATCTCTTTAGCTTTTAATATTTTCTTATGTTTACTCTTTACATAATTTTATTTTATTGTTAATTTAATCATTTTGTTTTGTCCTGTGCGAGATAAATAAATACTTTTTTTTCTTTCTTTCAATTAGATAACAACGCTACAGAATGTCATTTCAACAAGTCTTCTGAATTTATTTTACACTCACGTCGCACGTTCGTGCTAGATTTGATCGGGCAGTGAGTAAGGTAACTAACCAATGCTTAGATGATAGTTTCAACAAATGCAAAGCTTATTACTATTGCATCCCTTAATAAAAGAATGAAGTATAATTTTAAACGTAATTGACAAACAAACAAACACAAGCATAACATCAGACCTTGAATCCCGGAAGAGTTAGGCAGAGGTGTACTTAATAGTATGTACACACATTTCGCCAGCTATGTTAAAGTCCCATCTAATAGGGGGCGATCCTATTGCCATCAACCGGGCACAGAACCAGACTCCGTAGCTGCTACTGAATAATTCCTGATGGAAAAACCCAATAACATTTTGCCGGACCCGGAAATCGAACCCAGGACCGCGAGAGTCCCAGACCAGAGTCGCGCTTGTGACCACTAGACCACCGAGGTAGTCTTGACAAACAAACATGTTTTACGGTATTTCATACGGCTCTTTGGCTAGACGTATGTCTAGCCAAAGAGCCGTACATTTCTAGGAACGGAAAAACTTGGGAGATGTTACACACTTGGAACAGCGACCTTATCACTTCAATCACCTCATACCTACAGATCAAAGTGGGTGTCACATCAGTTTCTTACGAAACTATCTTAGACAGACGGCGAAATAAGTTGACAATCATCTTTTATGCATAACCAATGGTCCTTACTTATTATTATTATTTTTTTATTACTTCAAACATAACCTTTAGAAAGTTCTGGTTTCCGAAAACATCATCCTAATTTATATTATAAATGCGAAAGTAAGTTTGTTTGTTTGTTTGTTACCTTTTCACGCCTAAACTACTGAATGAATCTCCTGAAATTTTGCACAATATACGTAGTCAGGTGTACAGAACCGCTGGCAGCGGCGACCTCTCGCGTCCGGCCCTGGTTCCATCCATGGCCCGGAGTGATGGAAAGACCTCACCTCTTTCTCCGAAGCAGTGATAATAGCGAAGGAGGTGGCGGAACGTGAGAGGGAAAGAACCTCACGTCCCAGCCGCGGCAGACACGGGTGGGTCTTAGTCAGTACAAGTCTGACACTCCCTTCCGTTCCGTCCAGAGCGGGAAGGGTTATTTAATGATTCCCTATCCTAAAAATAGGTGTCCAGAAACGGACTTAAGTACCTTTCATTCCGAAAAAAGTACTGTTCCCTAGTAACACAACAATAACGTTCTAGTGATAATAGATGGCGCCACGTGTCTTTTGAATCATTTGATTGAATTATATTACTATAGAAACTTTAGTAGTGTGTTAGGAGTTTTATTGTTAAATTCTAAATTAACGCAAGCGAAGCCGCAGACAAAGGCTAGTAGTTGAATATGGAAAATCAAAATGGATATTAGATGTGAACTGTCTATTGTCTACTTTCAGATGTTTTATCGTGGGTGTTCTATTTTACCACCTTAGTACAAATTAAGTGGATTTAGTTAAATTTATATTTAATTCGGGTGACCATATGTAGTCGGCAATGTTTTTGTGTTTTAGCGCTAGTTGATATTGATATGATCATAATCAAAATATTTTATTTTACATAGGCCCACATGCCCACTTATGAAAGAAACAAACGCGTCAAGAAACGGACACAGTTCGAATTGGTCGTTTTTTATGGAATAGAACGAGCAAGAAACTCCAAGGTTACTTTTTTAAGGCATGTATTTAATGCGGCGACAAACTAATCTGATTTAGGGTTTTTAAAAATAATTAAAATGGGTAGCAAAAATAATAGGTTGGCAGCTACAATTAACCACTAGATTTTAGACAAGGCGTAGTCGTCGTAGCCCCGCTGTGCGGGGCTCCTATTTCTGTTTGCAGGGTTTAAAGTAACCTAACCTAACCTAGCTCTTGCTTCCTATATTCTCGTTACCGCAATGACCAGATAAATAGTTACTTATTTGGTAAAATGGTCGCCAATTAAATTTTTATTCGCCCGATTAATTTTTCCCCTTTTTTAAAAGCTCTCTCCACCCAATTTATATCAAGTCATCACCATCAGAGATCACTCAAGAAAAAATGACCCCTAAGGGTGATGGAAGCTACGGTTAATAAGACAGTCTTTTTGCCATTTTAGCTTGTCTATTCAATAAGCTTTATCAAGAGCTTTGGTTCTGCACCGGATTAATCTTTATAAAAGAGCTTATTTTTTATATTTTACATGTTACTATTTTTATAATCCTATCTAGAATAAGTTCACTTTGAACGAACCTCTCGCACATCCATTGTATTGATTGTAAAAACAAAACAATTTATTTATATAGGTACCATGATATTATTATACGTTAATCCATCTTCTTTTCCTGATACGGAATATATCAATGTCTTACCCTACACGAACGTATCGTTAAATTCGGTAGAGCATAAAAGGTTATCCAGCACTTGTTGGAGATTGGCTAATGGTTCGTCCTTATCTAGACATTGGGTTTGTATCTGTCTAGGCTGAAAGGCTGAAGTTATTCTTTTGATGTTTTGTGATTTTCTGTGAGAAGAATTTACAATTTTTGTCAAAAAGTGTCACAATTATAAATAATATTAATTCAAATATCTGGCTCGCGAGGTTGTTGACATGTGGCACGTGAGTACAGCAGTGATGGTGCCGATATTTAGGAGGTTCCTCTCTCAAGAGCCCTGACCACCGGTAGTTCGGACCCTATTCCCGATGCTGGTGGGCTACTATTTTTTATATAATATTTTTATACTATTATTTTTTAGGAAATATTATGTAAAATTATAAAATATGTGTCTTAAAATAAATAAACGGAATAATGTTAAAGAAATAAATCAGTAATGATTGATGCATTCGGTGTAGTGGTGTCGAGCACGACTGCGTGAGCGTATCCTCTTGTATTCAATTCTCATTATTCGTTGGTTTTTTCAAATAAGAGTATATCAGCAACAGTTTGGAGTCTGAGTTCGCAGCTAATAGGGTTACAAATTATTGTTGAGACTTAAACTAATTATTATAATATATTGTATCCATCGAAATGATTAGTGTAGATAGTATACACCTGCTTTGTTGTGTGGTAGTTGTGTGGTAATCGGTAGTCGTGGTATGGGCATGTGATGCGGAGGAATGAGGAAAATGTCGTGAGGAAAGTTTTGAGTATGAATGTGAATAT
Source organism: Noctua fimbriata (assembly GCA_905163415.1). NCBI lineage: Eukaryota > Metazoa > Arthropoda > Insecta > Lepidoptera > Noctuidae > Noctua > Noctua fimbriata. The sequence continues at coordinate 6,249,836 of LR990941.1, read as the reverse complement.
ATATATGAGTAGAGGACGACCAAAGAAACGATGGATGGACTGTGTAAAGAATGATATGGCAAGAAAAGAGGTATCTGATAAGATGACGAGTAATAGAGAAGTATGGAAGAAGAAGTCATGCTGCGCCGACCCCAAATGAATTGGGATAAGGGCAAGAGAATGATGAATGATGAGTATACACCTGCTTTATTTTCGGAAATGCTGCGGTAATTGTATATTATGATGTTATCATAAATAAAAGACGTATTTCCATGAAATACTTCTAAAAGATGTGTGTTGCATTAAACTTCATCTGCTGAGATGAGGAAAAAATTATATGAAAATAACAAAGCACTCTCTCTTAGAATTTATTTCTGTTAGGAAAATCTCATGTGAAGTTTGTTGAAGAGTAGAATAATTTCTTCTAAGAAAATCTAAGAGGGTATTGTGAGAAAACATCTACGTTGCTATTGACTATCAAATTAATAAGGATCCATTCTGCAATAACAACTAAATTAGATTGGAAAATAGAATGCGGGAAATGCTGAAAAAAAATTCAAATCGGATTTCGCTGTAAAATGTTAAGTGTGGTCATACATAAAAACAAATATATGTATATATATGCGTCGAATTGAGAAGCTCCTCCTTATTTTTCGTCGTTTAAAAAATTTAACACTTTATCTTATTCAACATTGCGTCATACTTACTTTTAAAGAAATAGTAAAGAAAAAGGAACTCCATCCATCCCACAATTAAAAAACTGTCTTAATCTGACTAAAATATTCTTAAAACCTACTTTTTAAGGCCAGACTCATTCGAACAAACTTTACTTGTAAAAAATCCAAGATATTTTTATCTTCAACATCGTTTTAGAAACTCGAAAATGTAGAAAGCAGAGTCAGTCGCCGACAATAATACTTTTAAAGGCAAGCGCTCCAAAAGAAAGAAGAAAACCTATTACATTAGAAAACATGCTCTTAAAATTTCCAAACAAAATGGAAACTTTAATAAACGTTACCGCTTTGGTAATCATTATAGCTGAATGCAAGATGGCGGATTTAAAAAGAGCGGGAATTCCTGATGGTGCGCCTAAAAGTGTTGGGCCCGGTAATTTAAATGTTAAGACTCGGCTTGAGACAGGATTCCGCGAGGAAACGTTTCATTCAAACTGCTAGCTTTTTAAAAGTTTGGATGGAGTAATATAATTTGTTTTACAGTGTGCAACGAGGACGTGGATTCTTCTTTAGTGTAGATTTTTTTCTTTTGCATAAGAATTGCGAGAATATCAATGCAATGTCTGCTTTTATGCGAATGTAATCATTTTATCATTAATACTAGAAACGAGATATTTACCATGTTTGTTTTGAGTTCCCGATATTTCGGCGCTGTTGTAAGCACCATGGTCACGGATAAACTGAAGTTATTGCGGGTGGGTGTTTATGAGCAGACATATTGGTCTGCCCTCTTTCTTTTGTACCCCTCTTTTTTTTTTTCTTTATGTTAGTGACCATGATAGTTTAAAAACTTATATTGTAATCATTTTTGCTGTACTATTTCGAGTTTTACTGTCAGTGTAAGAAGTATTTTCATCAGAGAACGCGCACGAGCGCACGTTGTAAAGCTAACGTAAACGCGTCGATTTTAAAATTAAAAATATTCGTTACGCAAATAAAATTTTCATAATTTTAAGAATTTATTCAAACTAGTGGGTGCTATTGATTGTGCTTGTTGCAAACAATTTAACTGAAATGCTTTAGGATAATTGTATTTTCGATACAAAAAAACGACTTATTTAAGTTACTTTTATTTACTCTGCGCGATCGTGCTACGGTAAACTCAATAATACCCGACCTAGGAATCTAACCCAGGACTACACGCTTAATAATGGCGCTTGTCAAAAAGAAAAACACTACACCAATACTGTTTTCAGCAATGTGATTGTTCCAAACTCTACTTTTACTAATAATATAGTATGGTAATAGTATAGTAGTAGTATACGACTAGGTAGGTATTGAAATCGTCGTTGACGTAGTAGTAGCAGTCGACATGTATCCCATTTGCAGTGCAATCAATATCATTAATTTACCTATGCACTCAGTTCGTATATGTTTGTACTGGCCTGCCCAATGTCGTCGCATCAATATTCTAGTGAAACTAGTCTCTGTCAACATACTACTTGAATTTGTAATTGAATGAGACTGATTTGATTTACCTAACTGTAGTTGTGTGGAGAAGCGTGACAATAACAGGTAAAAAGACAGTGTGAATTGTGGAGGAACAGACATCCCACCCCTTCTCACTTCATCAATCCAGCAGAACATCTTCCTCGTGGACAGGAACTACAGTGGACAATCTGGAAATCTCTTAACCGTTTGCGGGCCCAGGTTGGCCGCTGTTGAAATAATTTGGGCAAAAGGGGTATCATCGACCCGTCCCAAATACAATGTCAGTGTGGAGCCCCTCTGCAGGATATGCCCCACCTCCTTTCTTGCCCATCTTGCACAGCCACCTGCATCTACGAAGCCAACGACAGAGCTGTGCAGGTGGCAATGTACTGGTCGGGTATTTTTTGAGTCTATCGACAGGCGTAAAGAAGACAGGTAAATTTTTTGATAGTGTGGTTTTGGAAAAACAATCGTTGCATTTCTTGCTAATCCTAATAACACACAGCATAATATGTGAGCAGCCTGTTAGTTTCTGCCTAATAATTTGAGGATTAATTCTTTTTCGTGTGGTTAGTGCCTAATCTGGTGTCAGATTTTTTTTTTATGCCGCCCTCTAGCCTCTGACTTGGCTTTACATGCCGTCGAGAAATATCTCTCAGGTATGCTGGTTTGGTTTCCTCACGAAGCAAGTGATCATTTTACAATATGCGAATGAATCCTAAAAATCAGAGGTGCGTGTCTTGACTTGGCAGCCCGACGGTCACACCACAAGGCTACCAGTGGTAATTGAGGATTACTGATGTCATATTATATTATATTTGAGAAGCCAGATGCAGGTGCGTCTGGTTGTACCAACCTAGGTCATCAACATCTGCCGAGCCTTGTCTCAACTATGTTGGGGTCAGCTTCCAGTCTAACCGGACGCAGCTGAGTATCAATATCTTACATAGAGCGACTGCCTATCTGACCACCATAACCTAGTTTGTACTGCGTAATACGATACCCCTTGGTTATACTGGTTATTGTCAGACTTTCGGGCCATTGACTACCTGTAAAGACTGTTTTAAATCTACAAATGACAGCCGGGACCAAAGGCTTAACGTGGTTTCCGAGGCACGGAGGAAACTCGGTATGTAATGGGTGGTCACCCATTCTCTGACCAACCAAGGTAAGCATGGTTTAACCTAAAAATCGACCCGGGCGGCTGTTATATTATTTAGCTACGAGCTCCTACCAACCTAGGTATTGTAATAATAATAAGTTAGCAGACTGATGAAAATACGCTACACTGTGGACTCCACTAGGAATTTGCCGCTTCAACCCGTTTGTAAGTTGGTGGTAAACAGTTAAACACATTCGTACTTGGAAAAGCTCGCATGGTCGGTCCTGCGCCTGACCTCCCCCCGGACGTCGCCGTCGCATCGGACTCTCAAATGGTAAATGAACAGAGAGGTTACCAGTATTTACACTCACACACAAGCGCACTATTGTTATCTCCTACGTTGGCTTGTTTCTGTTGAGATCAATCTCTATAACCAAAATTAGGTCTGGAGTATATATCATCTCCTTTCTCGCCCTTATCCCAATTTATTTGGAATCGGCGCATGTCTTCTTCTTCCATAGCTTGCAAGCATATATATTTGTTGGTATGTCCATCAACACATCTGATCTGCCTAGCCTTTTCCCAACAATGTTGGGGTCAGCTTTCAGTCTAACCGGATGCAGCTGAATACCAGTATTTTACATGGAGCGACTGTCTGTCTGACCTTCACACCCCAGTTAGTACTGGGTAATACGATACGATACCCCTTGGTAGTCTGACAACTTGTAACGACAGTTAAAGATCTACAAATGACAGCCGGGACCAACGGCTTAACGTGTTTTCCGAGGCACGGAGGAAACTCCGTATGTAATGGGTGGTCACCCATCCACAGACCAACCCAGGCACGACTTAACCTAAAGATCGACCCGAGTGGCTGTTATTATTTAGCCCTCCTCTGTGCCCATTAACAATATTTTTTTCTTTCATGCTTGGATGATGGATGTAATTAACGGTAATACTCTCAAAGAAACGATTACAGCGCAGAGTGAGACGTTATTTTGTCAACTTTGATGAAACCGAGGATATAAAATAGATTTTGTGCATTTTGTGACTTTAGTCTATATTCTTATTATTTTTAATACTAAAAAATACGGGTTGGTTACCTACTCAAAGTTGCAAAAATGTTACACAGAGAATATAACAAAATGAAGTTTTCTCATAAACCAGTTAGGTATGCTCTCAAGAAAATTCTATTTTTACTTCAATAGTATCTACGTCTTCAATAAATTGTTCTTCGTGGTCCATGTAATCACTTCCGACAAACAGGAGGAAAAAGGACAGACATATACGAACATCCATATGTTTGAAGAGGAGAAGGTTAGGCCGTGTTGTGGCGAATTGCCTTCTCTCCCCGAGGACAGAATTTAATATCATAAACATTATTCCAAAATAACAGAAAGTCTTGCCTCAACAAATAATATATTTGCGCTTTAATAACTTTTACAAGGGAATACTGTATTGAATAAAAACAATATGTCTTCAGCCTCGCTTACTTTGCTTACATTTGCGTTTTGAAAACGTCGGTTTCGTGTTTTCATAGCGAACTTGCAATTTTAGAATAATATCGAGCAGGTCGTGTAATATTTATAGGAGATATTTAAAGAGAAAATGGATTGTATATATTTTATGTATAAGAAAAGGCTTTGAAATAACTGTTATCGTTTTGATGTTAAGCTTTACCTGTATCAATCAATTTATATAAAAAGTAAAAACGTTTAAATATAATTGAATTTTTTTTCCATGCATGCTCAAAATATGAATATTTAGTCACCAATAATAATCAATCAAAATCAATCTGATACCTGAAACTCATTTTACCAAACGGTTTCCGTGATAGGTATCTTGACAAAATAGTGTTGACGATTAGATTCCGAATCTATAATACCATACCTAAGTTATAGGCTTGAAACTGGAACTCAGTCGTTGGTACTCACCGCACACAACTATGGTTTTTAAATACATAATTTAAGTTAAATTAAAATCAAATAAAATGAAAATCACAATCAGCATCAAAATTAAAATCAAAATTAAAATAGAAATTAAAGTCAAAATCAAATCCATATCAAAATCAAAAACAAAATCATAATTTGATTTTGATTTTAATTTTAATTATGATTTTGTTTTTGATTTTGATATGGATTTGATTTTGACTTTAATTTCTATTTTAATTTTGATTTTAATTTTGATGCTGATTGTGATTTTCATTTTATTTGATTTTAATTTAACTTAAATTATGTATTTAAAAACCATAGTTGTGTGCGGTGAGTACCAACGACAAATAAGTAGTGCATGATGTGCTTACCTGTAAGAGGTTGATACACTTGTCTGTGACTCTATTGAATGTATCTCATATGTTTGAAGCAGTGTATTCAATTGTTGGTGAGCCAAATAAATAAATAAATAAAATAAACTCAGAAATATAGCTTGAACAAATACTGTAATTATCTGACAGTATCTGCTAAAAGAAGTCTTACAAATAAAGTAGTCATCTTTCTCATACCTACTATTATATCATCAGTCAAGCAGCCTAAACTTATACTGCCACTTACGGGATATCTTCCGTGATTGTTCATTATTCTGAGCTCCCGATAATTTGACGCTGTTGAAGGCGCCATGATCGCGGGTTGAAGTATTTTCTATTCTGGTCGTGGTTTGTCGTGCCTCGTTGGCCTAGTGCTTGCAAGCGCGACTCCTGAATTGATCATGAAGTCCAAGGTTCGATTCTCAGGTCGCGCAAAGTGTTATTGAGTTTTTCCATTTGGAATTTCTCAGTAGCAGCCACGGAGTTTGGATTTGTGCCCGTTTGATAACTGGCGACATGTGGGCGTACTATTAGTCACCTCTGCCTTACCCTTCGGGGATTACAGGCTTGATGTTATGTGTTATTTTGTTTTCTGGTAAGCACCGGTGCCGGTGATATTATACTGTACCAAAAACTAATTATTTATCAGCCTGAGTGCTTCTGTAAGGCAAAGGACTTCCTTTCCTTGTTCCACTCAACTCGACCCTGAGCCAATATCGACCAATCATGCCTGTAGGCGTAAAATTCTCCACGCCATCTTCTTCTACGGTGCTGTTGGATGTTCTGAGGGAACCACATTGTGGCGGTCTTAGCCCAAAACGCATCCGACATGCATTGCATGCAGACAATCCTCCCCGGTCCAGTTCTACTTGAGCTTGACTTTCTTTTTGGATGACCTCGGCGATTTGTGTCTCAAAGTGCTGTGTCATGGTCCATATCCGTTCTGCAATGCAAACTCCAAGGATAAAAATCTAACCCTGCAAAAAACAGGCACCTCACGAATAAAACCGACGCCCGTATCTTAAACGGCGACGACCGGCGGATTCCAGTCATTAATGAAGATTTAACGAGACCACAGACCACCAATTAAGTTCCGGCTTTGATCTTCTGCATAATTGAATCGGTTCGAACTACAGCTGGATGGCTACGCGTTTGCTCCTGACACCCGGTAGAGGGATATTTTTTGAGCTTAGTATTTGCATACTGATTGAGGAAATAATGGAGATATGTCTTTGTTTGGAGCTAGTGAATGGTTGTAGGATTGTAGTCGTTAACCCCAGTGTCTACTGACTTATTGTAGGGATAACGATTATTGACGTTGTCAGCGAAACGAGCAATGATTGTCTAGTGGTGTGACTGTCGGACTAATACCCAAGACACGCACCTCCGATTTTTCGAATTCATGTGCATATTTTATAATTATCACTACTTTCGGTGAAGGTAAACATCGTGAGGAAACCAAACCAGCATGCTTGAGAGATATTTTTCGACGGCATGTTAAGCCAAGTCAGAGGCCCATGGGCGGCCTAAAAAAAAACTCTGACAACAGGTTAGGCACTAACCACACGAAAAAGAAGTAATCCTCAAATTGTTAGGCAGATGCTCACTGGCTTCTCACATACTCTGCACTCTCTGGCACTGTGTGTTAATAGGTTTAGCAAGAAAGGCAACGACTGTTTTTCCAAAACCACACTATCAAAAAATTGGTTATCCTTGTGGTGTGACAGTCGGACTGAAGTAACAGATCTCAAGGTCTCTCTCATCGTGAGAAAACAAGCAGAATACGAGACTGGATCAGAGGTCTTGCCTTTATAAAGTAGGAATTTAAAGACGTAGATTTTACCAAGAAGAGCTCTTTTCATAGTTTAGTCGACCTCTGAGCACTTTTGTACTTTTGCAGAACATCAGTGTTCGAGTTTAAGAGTGTATTGTGGAAAAATATATTGAATATTATTTTTATATCGCAAAAGCTATCAATTTACCTACAGGTGACAGGATCAATACACGAAATGAATGAACGGCCAAACAATTGCGGCTGTGATATTAAACAAGCATTGTTTTCTACGACATAAAGCTGTGATTCCCGATTCGATTTCCGATTTTGGGAAGGTATATTTATCAATTAATAACCATAAATGAGCAAAGTAACTCTGTCTGTTACCTTTTCGTCTTTTCTGTTGAGCCGATTATTATGAAAGGCACACGTATAGACCACGGCTGGGTTAGAAAATAGATGGAACAATATTATGTACCTACGTACTTTTTATTTCGTACGATAATACCTTCCCGGGATCTTTGACAGTCGTTACAGGTAGTCAGTGGCCCAAAAAATCTGACAACCAGTCTTACCAAAGGATATCGTATTCATCATCATCATCATCATTTCAGCCGAAAAGTCCACTGCTGGACATAGGCCTCCCCCAAGAAGGGGGGTAAGGATATCGTATTACCTAGTATTAACTTGGTTGTTGAGGTCAGATAGGCAGTCGCTCCATGTAAAATACTGGTGTTCAGCTGCACCCGGTTAGACTGGAAGGCAACCCTAACACAGTTGGGAAAAGGCTCGGCAGATGATGATGATGATGAGTACGTTCCCGGGTGATAACTTCCAAACTTCATGCAAGCGAAGCCGAAGGCAAATACTAGTATTTAATAGAAGACATTTTCACTTACCTTAACTAACTTAATATCGATCAAAACTAATCGTTCACAAAAAGAAAAATGTAAAATCACTGGCACTTCAATAAAATTTTGATAGCTCGGCTATGCATGATATTATATTTTTTAGTATATGAAAAACCTGAATATAGTTTGTTCAGAATAAATAACTGAATCGATTCCAATAATTTTTAAACCACGTTGTATTTTGTCCCAAAAATGTTTAATAAAAGTTACAAGTTGGACACCGACCGACACTAAGTACCTATCGCAATTATTTAGGTACCTACTGCCAAATTATTATTATAAATGAGCTCAAGACGACGCTGGACTTGCGCGCGCGGGCGCGCTGCGTGGTGACCACATTTTTGTGTGGACAACCAGGTAACAGAACAAGCTTATAACTTTGTGATTTTTCATGATACAGTTTTGAAATTTTGTACATAAATTCTTTACATAAAAATACTAGCTACGTGTTTCAGGTTTCGCATTTACTAAAACTAATGTTGTATAACATCATAAGGCTGCTTTCGTAACCTTTGCTTAAACGAGTTAAGTTACTAATAAACAAAAGCATTCTCAACTCCTGCAATGGTAACTAATTACATAATACGAGTAAGAGGAAGTAAGTAAGTGCAGCTTATTTACTTAACTTCACTTTCATTCCGCTTCACGGGGACTATAGGGGTGTTGGGGTGCTAAGTAGGTTCTTGGCTGCGCTAGAGGCTAGATTGTTTCAAGGAGTATTCAGTCACTTTATATTTCATACTAACAGCTTTTTACTGAACACGTAATGGAAGTATACAGGGTGTTTGGTTAAACGTGGACAATACTTTAAGGGACTAAAGTACTCATAAATATGATCAACTCTTACTATGGGGCTAACTATAAAATATGATTAAAAAAATCTGCTGTTGCTTACATTTTTTCGAGTTACGCTACCAATAATGTATGGAGCAGCTAACATTTTTTTCTCGATTTCATGATCGGTTCAATAGTAAAAGTTACTTATTTTCATGAGTACTACACGTCCCTAAAGTATTTACTATAGGACCATGTTTAAAAAACACCCTGTATACGGTACTTATAACAAAAAACTTTTTTCGTTAATCTTTGTTCTTTTTTTAAAAAAACGTTGCCCCACACTAGGAATTTCTCCTGTATCGTGGGTGCGTTTACAAACATTTAAATTCACATGCACAAACAGCCACACCCGGAACAACTACCTGTAGGCCATACAAATATTTGTTCCGTGCGGGAAACGAACCCGCGACACGAAGCATGACTGCAGTCAATCGCTCAGCCACTGCGCCAACCGTGCCGTCAAAAGTCGTCGTCTACGTTTGTCTGTCTGTTTGTTTCAGCTAATCTCCGAAACGGCTAGACCGATTTTGTCGGGACTTTTACTAGCAGATAGTTGATGTTATAAGAAGCAAATTTTCATCTCGCGGTTGGGAGTAACTGTTTTAAAATTCAGTTGCATGATTTGACCTAAACAAACATTTAAATATTCAAACTTTGCAAGTTAATTAAAAGCTTGTAAAAATAACATTGTTCTGCGGCTGACTGATATCGGAAACCGCATGAAAATATAATGGATCTTCTACAAGAAAATCAACAAAAAATATACAGGGTGTAACAGAAAGGGTATAGTCATATGAAAGGATATGCTGCACACCATCACACTGAACAACTTTCTCAAAAAAATGTGTACGATACATATGGGTCGAGTAGGTATTAAAATTGTGTATGGGACAGCTGATAATTTTTTCGCATTTACGATACTGGACCCAAGGAGAAAGTTGTTCAGTTTTGATGGTCTGCAGCAAATCCTTTCATAAGACTATACCCTTTCTGTTACACCCTGTATAATACAGCTTTACATTCGTTACCAAGCAAAACGACAACACAACATCCTAACAAATTACAAACTTTATCCCAAACATTTTTCCTGACAAAATTACGATTTAAAAGCAGAATCTTGAAACAATATTCGTAGCTCTAATAAGCGAGTAAGAAACAGCTGTTAATTTTAATAATTCCTCTTATCTCCGCCCTGGTGCCGCTCCTTCGGATAATCTGGCGGTGGTCCCTTTTATAATTAACGACAAATAAGAAGCTTCTGAATAGTTTAGATGTTCGTATGGAGATTAGAGTAAGTGGACGGGTTTTAGAGTAAAGGATATTGATTCGGGTGTGTAGTAGTTGGAGTCTGTGTACGTAGTTCTGACTGAATTTTCGTATAGCGAAAGAGTTAATTTATTTAATACGTGGCAAATACACACTCGTATTGAATAGATTAGATATAACATGACTGAATGGCTATTATTTGGTTTACATTTAATTTTCTTTGAATCGGTGAGTGTGCCCAAGAGCTTCACGTGATCATTCCACCTTCTCTTCTTCCATTGGGAGCCCAGACGCACTGCAGGTTATCACCCATACCATGTCGATGTTCCACACATTCGCACGAAGCGCTTTGCTACATCGTTTATTAAGCGCAAATCTAAGGAGTGCAATTCCCTGCCTGCGTCGGTGTTCCCAAGTTCATATGACCCCAATCTATTTAAGTCGTGAGTTAATAGGCTTCTTTTGGGTTAGCTCGTTCCATCGTCGACCTCATCTCTGTCCTCAGGACTAGATTGAGGTCAAGAGTAGGCCCATTTAATATAAAAAACAGGTTTCATCCATTACTTCGTAAATTCCCTAATATCATCATGCTAGGTGTTTCGAGCCTTGTCGTTTAGTATTTTAGAAGCGGCTATCCCTGATTATTGATTCTGCCATGTTACTTTATTAAGTGGTTCTAAATATATCTACTTAGCTTAGAATAATGACTTGTTATCGATCGAAGCAATTGCTGTGTTTGATTACCTGTTATACAGTAATGATTTAATGCGTATTCACTTTCCTCTGATTTCTATTCATGGTCTCACAGAATAACCAACAATAACACAGTTCTTCTTCTTTATCGTGTGGTTAGTGTATAACCTGGTGTCAGAATTTTTAGGCCGCCCAAGGGCCTGTGACTTGGCTTTACATGCCGTCGAGAAATATCTCTCAGGCATGCTGGTTCCCTCACGATGTTTTCATAATACAACTATGACTTACCTACTCCATTTCAATTTTGTAGAACGTTTACCATTTTAAAAGGCTTTTATAATTTTAATACACACTAACTTCTGGCGATATGAACCACGCGTAGACTTGGTTAGTTAATCAAGGAATTTTATTAATCCTTAAGCAAATGTAATGGAGAGGGCGTGTGGGACTCAAGTGTTAGAAATAACATGACATAATATCACACTTGTAATCCCCGAAGGGTTAGGCAGAGGTGTATTTAGTTATTTTCAAGTCCCATTTAATAGGGGGCGAGCATATTGCCATCAACCGGGCACAAACCCAGACTCCGTCCCTGCTACTTTGAAATTACTGAAGCCTCCTGTTTTCCTGATGGGAAAACAAAATAACATTTTGCCCAACCAAGGAATCGAACCCAGGACCTCATGCTCAGAAGACGCGCTTTTTCGTTTTTTTTTTACTCAAGGTTGTAGTAAATAAGATATGGCGCACTCCTGCCAAAAACTATTTGAGACATTACGTCATAATAAAATATCAGTGGAACATAACTCGCATAAAAAAATGCACTGCTGATCAGGGGTGTACAATTAGCTACACCTTTGCTTAACCCTTCGGGAATTACAAGCGTGATGTTATGTCCCGCTGAAAACGCAATAAAAATATCAGTACACTTCAAGCGTGGAAAGAAATAAGCCGATAAAAGTAGATAGGAAACAAGCAAATCAATTTATTTATAAAAAGCATCTCCAGACGTGGACCAGAAACTAATTTGTTGAGATACCGTAATGCGGCCACAAACCACATTTTTTCACCCTTATTGAACGGAGAATTAATTAAAATTTCATTATTCAAGAAAAGATTATAACTTCCTTTTAGTCATTTGCATATTTGACTGAAATATTTAAAGAAATCCTCTTTAAGAGCCGTCTTATTAAATTTGTTATAAGCGTTTCGTTTCGAGTTCGCGTTCCTCGAGAACTTGTATTTCTTTTCCTCCCGTAACTCCGAACTGAGTTCAACCCAACTTTTTTTTGGGTACAATTGAATTTTAAGCAGTATAAGTAACTGCTTAATTTCATGAATTATTTTTATATCCATCAGTCCGATTTTATGAATGTTCAGTTATATTTTTTTCTTTTGGCTTTTTTGTTGGACTGAAACAGGATTTTATATTATTTTAAAAATACTTTTTTCTCCGTCATTACTATTTTTTTTTGTGTAACCTTTTCATAAATGTTGGCTATTTTCAAGTTAAAATAGAAATTCGCTTGTCGATAGTAATGTAAACTGTGAATTTGGCCATGTGATGTGTTCGCTAGCATAATCAGCCTATATCATTCCCACTGTTGGGACACAGGTCTCCTCTCTATGAGAGGGAATGGGCTGTAATCCACCACGTGGGCCCAGTGCGGGTTGGTAGAAATCACGTATCTTCGATTTTTTGGTTCTAGGACATGCCCGTTTCCTCGTGATGTTTTCTGTCACCGTTTAGAGAGCAGTGGTGATGAAATAAATTACAAAAAGTAATGCACCTGCCTGGGTTTGAACCCACGACTTACTGCTCGTTATTCGAGGCACCACCGCTACTCTGAAACTGTTATATAAACACAGCAAAATTAAATTCAATGCAAGCAAACAATCTTCTCTTTAAAATACCAAATTGATCAATCAAAACCTCACCCACATACAATATCAATCACCATCATCAATCCTTACTTTATATTGAGTACAAAACACATCTCAATGTTCTATCAATTTATTCTCTCAGAGAAACTTCGTGAGGAGTATCAATCATAGGCCGGAGGTGCATGATTGAAGGGAAAATCGTCGACAGATAGGTAAACGTGTACCGCAGAAGTTTTTAAAAGACTTGTCATCGAAGAGAATGATTAATGAGTCGATTGTGGGACAAAGTGAAAGTGACATCTGTATTGGGAGAGTTATGGCCGGATTGTTTAAGGGATGAATGACTGAGTCTGTGCGTCAGAGAAAGAGGTTCTTTTTAGTTTAAGTTAGTCATTAATTCCTAATGGATAGTAATAAAAGCTCTAACAATACAGCATTTTTATGACGTAATATTTTTCCACCTGCTTAAATTGCATTTTACCGAAAACTACAGTTTTACCGTCATTTTCATCGTAACTCACTTTGTATAAATTTAGAATTAACCTATAACATAAATAAAACAGGAATCGTCAAGATGAATTTCAAAATGTTGTAACAAGGCGTAGTCGATGTGGCCCCGCTACGAGGGGCTCATATTTCTGCCTGCAGAGTTTAAAGTAACCTAACACGACGAAGATGGCATGGTCCTGAGAGCGAGCGAACTAAGAGCTAACCTGTCCGGAGTCGGGGTGCCCCAAGTCCCGAGCTCGCACAACAACCACAAATCGTTGGATGTTAATTTGTTTTTCGGAAGTTTTATTATTTCCCATTCCTAATTAACAACATCACTTAAAATCACGTCTGTAATCTCCGTAGGGTTAGCAGAGGTGTACCTAATAGTTCACCTACAATTCACCAGTCATGTTGACTTATTCTCGGTTTGATGTTATTAGCAGACAATATGCCAAACAGATGACTACGCAAAACAAATACCCAGATCCCCATAAAAAATAAACTGTTTTTCCTAAATCGCCAATTAAGTACAAAGAAGGGTAGATAACAGCAATTTTCGAGCTAAAACTGAGGGCCGCTGTTATAGCAAACTTGACTCGAAAACGATGAATAAAAAGAAGATAAAATAAAAAATATATTAAGCTCCATAAAGCCGTTGCGAACTGACTATGAATGTTTTATTTGTTCAGAACTCGCAAATCTATTTTTGAGTGCATGTAACTTATATTTCGTTTGTGTAAATGTTGTATCCTTCCGGATTATTTCATATCGTATCGTTTTAGAGGATGCTTTTGTAGCCACTATTTTTATTAAAAGCTGCTTTGAGTGTGTTTTTCGATGTTAATAATTCAACGGTACTTTTTATGCTTGGATTTAAAAGGTAGGGTTGTCGAATTGAAACAAAGGGATTTTAATAAGCTCAAAAATATTCATAATTGCTGAAAGCATGATTGTGATACATCTTCATTTCAGCCAAAAGACGTCCACTGCTGTACACAGGCCTCGCCCAAGTGTCGCCACATTGACCGCTCCCGTATGTCTCGCATCCAGCGGATCTCCTAGATTGTGGCACATACCTACTAGTAATATACCTACGACATGGTCAGATAGTCAATCGCTCCATACAAAATACTGGTATCCAGCTGCATCTGCGACCCGAACATAGTTGGTAAAAGGTTAAGCAGATGATATGATGACGTGAAAGTGACAATATTTTGGCCCAACAAAATGTAGAATAATGTCGCGCTAGCGACGTGAAGAAGACGACAAAAATGATAAATTAATTATTCATCTCAATCCATCACAGTAGCTTGCTGGCATAGCTCTCACAAATTGACAACCAACATCCAATACCTAGTTATTCTTTTCATTATCGTCGTTGGATACTTTTATGTCTCGAACAAAAAACAAAAAGCGAGCGGAGTCATAGCTACGGTCACAGCAAGTACGCTCGTAATCAAAACAGCTAAACACCCCGAGTTACATTCAAACAAGTTCAATGTTCGCGTAACATGTTCGTACCCAATAATTTCAGCTACATCCTAACGGAAACATGTTATACCCCCAAGCATATTTCACATGCGCAATTACTACATTCAAAATTTATCGCGCAATAACGATATAATGACGGAAATGGTAGCGTCGTACAAGACGTATATATTAAAATTAACGTCCGGGCTACGATGAAGGGATGCCCCGGGATAAATTAACCTTTGCATATTGTTCGTGTAGTTGGGATGTCTGTATGTTGCTTTATTTTTGTAGATAAGATACACAAACAATTTTTTAGCATCCATCCAACCGCCTAATCCTCACTGGTTGGATCACGGCTCCTTTCATTTCGTAGAGATAAGGCCAGTAGTGGGAACAAGATAAATTACAGGGTGGACGAGACACCGACGCACAAACAGTTACCATATATTCAGTACATCATTCTGAACCCCCACTTAAAAAAAATTCATCGGTATTTTTTTTTAAATCGACAATACTTACACGGTCAACATGTTTCATACATTTCAACCGTGTAAGTATTGAACTTTTGTAGGAAAACTGCCGAAAACATTTCTTGGGTCATTGTGTGTGTTCTTCTCCACCCTGTATATATAAAGAATGTTGCAAGTCTGTGGCCACCATGTGTGAAGTGGAAGAAACAAAAGGTGTATCACATAAAGAGAATGGCTATTTGCTTGAACCCAACGAACGTATTTGTGTGTTTGAATTTTACTTAGATGCATGCGGCTTAGTGGAAAATGCGATCTGTAAATATCTTCTAGCCTAGACAATGATGATAAGTACGTAGAAGAGAACACAATTATCGCTTTTGTAAATCAAGAAGAAGATGAAATTCAAGTTCCTTTTATGATGTCGGTGTTGTGATAAGAACATAGATTATACTCTACGAGAATGTTGTCAGTTCTCGGGTACTCATTATAAATTAATATTAATTATTAGAAAATTTTAACATAACAACAAGTCAGGCATGATAGTTTCAAGGAACCAGTCTTCCAGCCATTAGCATTTCGACGAAATTAACGTACCGCGTTGTATAATTGTTCATAATAATTTCAACATAAGATTATTTATGTACTAAAGTAGAAGGTAAGATACGTCCCTACGTATCTTACCTTCTACTTTAGTAAATAAATAAAATGAAAATCGTAATGATGAAATTAAAAAAATCTTATTAATATTGCCTAATATTAATAAGAGTTTTTAATTTCATCATTACGATTTTCAGGACGTTGAACCAAATAATAAGGACAATATTTTAAAGACTACCTCGTGGGTCGCGGCTGGTGAGCATGAGGTCCTGGGTTCGATTTCAGGTCGGGTAAAGTACTATTGGGTTTTTCCATCAGGAATTTCCCAGTAGCTACCACGGACTCTGGATCCGTGCCCAGTTGGTGGCAATAGGCTCGCCCCCTATAACATGGGACTTAAACACTGGTGAAATCTGGTGTACTATATGAAACACTTCTGCCTAATCCTACGGGAATTACAGGTGTGATGTTATGATGAATATTTTTAAAGCTCTGAAACCATTTAAAATCAATCGCATTACAAATCAAACTACACAGCTCGAATTGTTTTAGAACTCGATTTCAGCCAAATTAAACAATTCAAATTCAAATTCATTTATTGATTTTGTGAACATAGGGTAAAAAATATACTGATGTTATATAAATAAACGTTGGTCCATACTGTGTCCCGCCAGAAGGCATACAAAATATTGTAGTTTAAATGTCAAAGTTAAAACGTATATGTCACAATTTCATGCTAAATATGTCAATAAATTAAGACGGCCGAAAACCACAGGGCAATGACCGTTTCTACCATAGCAGCACCTTTTTTCAAGCATATTCAAATTCAGGTCGGCTTACCCGAAATAAAATTGCTCACCCAACCATATCCTGGTCTAAAAGCTAGTAAAGATAACCCTGTTTTGTTCATATAATTATGTTGTATTCATGTCGCTTTACGAGGGATCCAAAATTGAGATAGATGCCTGACATAGGTGTGAAATTAACGTCCAAATTATTTTTTGGTAATTTATCAAAGTCCGTGATTAGGTTGCGTAATTGTCTTTAATGAGGGTTGAGGTAATTACGTGCTGGTATCCCTTGATTTCTATTAGGTGGATTTTCTTTATAGAACGTGTTTTACAACTCGGCCACGTAAAAAGGAATGTTGGTTGTACGAACGGTTGGGTACCGATAAGACACCATTAAGAAATAATTTAGATTTAGAATTTTACTGAATAATAAAAATTTTTGACCTTAGAGTATATGATGTGACCAAAACATTTATTTAAAGTAACAACTTTAAACAAATGTTTGTTAGATGTTTATTATCTTGCGTGTTTCCTTATATTTAGTTCAATTTTATATTGTTTTTAATGTTATAATGTTATATTAATTTTGCATGCCTAAAAAGCAAGAATGTACATGAAATCTCTAAGTATTTAACACTTCTATAATACCTGTATTCTTAGCAAATAAAGCTTTCTATTCTATTCTATCGAACTTGTGTGATGAATTTGTAAGTTCACCTGCTTTTTATGGGGAAGAAGGTGAAGTTGTTATTACGGGGGAATAAAACTCAATTTCTCTGTGAAAATGAGTGGGCAATAGCCGTCCACCACGCGAGTCTACTGCAGATTGTCGGATCTCTGTCACATGTCTTCGGATTCACGCAAAGTGCTTTGTTAAGTCTATTAGTTATCATCATCTGCCCAGCCTTTTCTCAAATTAATTGGAGTCGGCTTCCAGTCTTACCGCATGCAGCTGAAGACCAGTATTTTACATGGAGCGACTGTCTATCTGACCTCCACAACCCACTTAGTATTTGATAATGCGGTACCCCTTGGGAAGACTGGTTGTCAGACTGTCGGGTCACTGACTACTAGTAACGACTGTCAAAGACCTACAATTGACAGCCGAGATCAACGATTTAACCTGCTTTCCGAGACATGGAGAAAACTTGGTATGTAATGATTGTCACCCATCCATATAACGACCGTAGCAAGCGCGGCTTATCCTTTACAATCGACCCGTGTGGCTGGTATTATTTAGCCACGAGTTCTTCTTTTTACTCCATTAGTAATTTTCACATCAAGCCGCGAGAAGAAAACAAACTGCAATTTCTCCAAAAAAGAAAAACCTCTAAATTTAATTACATTGTGAATATTTGCTATACCTGATGAATCAAGTTACTCCTTATCAAATTATATCGGAACCTGCCGTTCGGCATATGGCAATAATTAACACCTGTCAGAGAACAATAGAGAATTGACAGGCCGCTACGACAATGTCTGTGTCTGAAGCAATTCGTCCCCTCTGAGACACGTCGAGATGGTTATGTCGCTTCAGTTGTTGAGGGCGTAAATTATTAATTTCTATACCAGACATTTCTGTATTTTGTTGTTCCTTGATAGATCTGTAAAGTAGACTCCTCAGAACTCAGCTTGTCTTTACATTCCCCGAGCATTGAATCATTTTGTGGGCCATTTAAAAAAAACAGCTATTCCATACAATTTCACCGGGACGGTATAACACGTTTGTATGAAACTACTGTTTTTACATGTCCTGTAGATCTGCTCTGGCATCTGTTATTCGCGTCAATGTGCTTTCACTATGTGTAAGTGCATGGCATCATCTGCCTAGCCTTTTCCCAACTATATTGGGGTCGGCTTTTAGTGCCAGTCTAACCGGATGCAGCTGAATACTAGTATTTTACATGGAGCGACTGCCTATCTGACGTCCACAACCCAGTTAGTACTGGCTAATACGATACCACTTGGTAAGACTGGATGTCAGGCTTTAAGGCTACTGACAACCTGTAACGACGGTCAAAGATCTACAAATGACAGCTGGGATCAACGGCTTAACGTGCTTTCCGAGGTACGGAGGAAACTCGGTAAATAATGGGTGGTCACCCATCCACGGACCAACCTAGGCAAGCACGGCTTAACCTAAAGATCGACCCGAACGGCTGTTATTATAAAGCCACGAGCTTCTCCCACAACCTAAATGATGACGCAGAACTCAAAAATGTAATCAATAACCATGTAATTTTAATATGAAAGTGACGCATAACAGTGAATAATTTCGTACATTTAGTTATACACGTGTAGGTACATATTCCAAGTAATTAGAGATCAGCCCAGCTAACGACGTCGAAGCTTATTTGATTGCGTTGCTAAATATTATCTTGTGGCATTTCTGTTCCGACCCCCTTTGAGGGTTGGTTTCGCAACCTTATCAAGAGTGGGTTAATTGCTGTACGTTTCCGTTGTGTGAAGGTATTTCATTAATACTTAAGTATTGTCAGTGAATTGAATGGAACATTTTGTGTCATTTTTTTTAAAAAAGGTCACGAATTGTCGTGGATACAAACAACCTACCACATGTATGTATGTCCCTCCTTGTGTACTCAGTTACCTACAGTCATCATCTGCGTAATAGAAATAGAACTAATATTTATTTGCGTAAAAAATGATGTTTATAGATATTAAAGACTTTACAGAGCAAACATGCTTTGCTTATAAAACATTATTTTTAGTATATGCGAAACCTGAATATAGTTTGTTCAGAATAAGTAACTGAATCGATTCCAATAGTTTTTAAACCATGTTATATTTTTTCCCAAAAATATTCAAAAAAAGTTAAAAGTTGGATACCGAGCGATTTTGAGTACCTATCGCAATAATTTAGGTACCTACTGGCAAATTATTATTATCAATGAGCTCAAGACGAAGCTGGAGGCGAGCGCTGCGTGGTGACCGCGTATTTGTGCGGACAACTAGGTAACAGAACAAGCTTTGTGATTTTTCATGATACAGTTTTGAAATTTTGTACATAGATTCTTTACATAAAAATACTAGACACGGGTATCAGGTTTCGCATATACTAAAACTAATGTTATATATCACAGCATGTAAATATTGCAGGTTACGTTAAACAATGTTTCCCGTCAATAAATTCTTTTATGCTATAAAAATTATTAGTGTTTAACCATAAATGTAGTTTTGTTTTAAACAATCTCATATCTTTAAATTAAATTTTTACATATGAGAGCCTAGCAACAACTATGTTGGGGGCGGCTTCCAGTCTAATCGAATGCAGCTGAATACCAGTATTTTACATGGAGCCACTACCTATCTGACCTCCACAACCCAGTTAGAACTCGGTAATACTATACCCATTTGTAAGACTGGTTGACTTGGTAAGCTGGCACTTTCGGGCCACTGATTACCTGTAACGACTGTCATTTAAAACTGTGAACCTTCAACCGATTGAGCTGAAATTTTGCATACACGTTTAGTTTGAATGTGGGTTAGCTAAGTGACATAATTCTAAATCCAATTTGGCGGACTCCCAAAGATGACGGACTAGTTGTTTTTTATGCACCCTCATGATATGGGTATCAATTGAAATTTGCTGAGAAAAATGCGAAATATTAAAAAGTTTGTTTTTAAAAATGTTTTTTTTTTTTTTGCATAAGCTTGGTTTTTCGTCAATAAAATCAAAGCAAGAGACACACTACCTCCACAAATGTCAAGTCGTCAAAATTTAATAAAAGAATAAAACGATCACAAAGAAAATATATCTGTTTTTATAATAGAGCACACTCCAAGAAGTACGAATTAATAATAGAGGTCTTATGACAAAGCTCACTGATCTTGCTGTAGGCACTTTGACGAAGTTATATTGAATACACGTGTAACTAATAAAGTCTGATATTGACATTGTTCGTTAAGTATTTTTTATTTTTCATAGAAATGTAAAATAATTTCTTTAATGAAAAATATATTATTCTCTTTTTTGGGTCTAAAAAAACAGGCCAAGAGCGAGTCGGACTCTAGTAAACTCATCCTGCGGGTCTCAAATGAGTGGGACCAGTTGACTAAAGAGCCAAGGGTTCCGTAGCACCAAACAATGGGTGCCATTATATTACATAAAAAGTCTCTAATTCCCGTATTCACTAACAAACATACACCTAAATAAATGCCTAAGGAAAACTAGGCCATCGTATTTTCAACGTTCGGTTCTGCGCTGAGAGTTCAAATTCTAAGTGTTAAGTCCAATAACGTTTACGTCCTCTACACACTGCGAAAGACCTCGTCGCTGAGTACTATGTTGACTGCGTATCACGGCTGTGTTGCATCGACTTTACAATACGGCCTTATACTATGGGGTAACTCAACAGATGTGGATAAAGCCTTCAGGGTCCAAAAAAAATGCATCCGAGCCATTTGTGGCATTCCACCATGGGAATCGTGTAAACCGTTGTTCCTAAAATTAAAAGTCCTTACATTACCCAGTATGTATATTTTAGAATGCGCTAAATTTCTTCTTCTTTTCTTTGACTTGTTTAAAAAGGCTGACGACCGTTGCCCTCGAAAAGTCAGAGATCCAGATAGAATAGTTCTGCCTAGAGCGCCAAGGACTTCTCTATATAAAAAGAACTCTTATAATATGTGTGGACTAATTTATAATAAAATACCAAAGGATTTCAAAGAGCTAACTAATAATTTATTTGTTTTAAAGCTAAAATTATGGCTGAGGGAAAAACGTTTTTATTCTATTAATGAATTTATAAATAATGCTAATGATTAATGTTAATACATTTTTATATTAAACTATTCGGGAAACTTACAGCTAATATAATCAATGTTCTTAAACAGTACGAATTTGAATGCCATTTACAAGTTGTTCTATCGATGAATTTAATGTTAATGATTAATCTTTTTAAAAATAATGTAACTTTAATTTTTTATAATAATAGTGAGTGATAGAAACCGACATTTAAAAACATTATTACGTATTGCTTGCTCTTACATTAAAATATTGTAAAATTTTGCATGTCATCTATATCTGACTATGTATTAGGAACCTCAACTGATTTAAGACCAAAATGTACCAATACTTATTGCAAATAAATGATTATGATTATGATTATGAACATTTAGGATTTCATTAAGGTGCCGATTAATGTACGAAAATCACCGTGTATTGACGGGCAAAATTACTTTGTAGTTAGCTACTCCACCAACATGCATTTACCACAATATGAGCACACGCAAATTTTCTCATTATATTGACACGAGAAAAGAAGACGAAAATCTTACAATAACCAACAATACCTAAATAAAACTCTGTTACCAATAACTCCATTTTTACATCGCGAACACACGAGCTTAGCACAAAACACGAGCATTACCAAAAAACGTCGCTTTAAACAAACGTGGAACATGGTACTAACACCCACGATTGGCTATAACACTCGTTGTGAACGTAAAGAAACAAAAACATGGCGGATAGATGGATATGATTACGGAGTCTAAAATAAATACGACAGAGAAACGGTGGTTAAGACAAAAGACGACTGAATAAGAAGTAATCGTGGAATAATTTTGAATTTACTAATCTCTTTTGTTTTCTTGTGTAAACAGATCATAATCATCCTTTACTAAAGGAGATTTGTTGTAAACCAACAATAGAATTTCGTTATTTAACACTTCTCGTCGAAGCTTAGCTTAGTGGAATCGGTTAAGCAGAGAGGAGAGGAGATGTCTCGTAATTGTTTAGGCCAGCGGAGACGAGAATAGACTTATGTGGCGTGCGGTGAGCGGTATACTGTGAACGGCGTCCGGTGAGCGGTATGCTGTGAACGGCGTCCGGTGAGTGGTATGCTGTGAACGGCGTCCGGTGAGCGGTATGCTGTGAACGGCGTCCGGTGAGCGGTATGCTGTGAACGGCGTCCGGTGAGCGGTATGCTATGAACGGCGTCCGGTGAGCGGTATGCTGTGAACGGCGTGAGGTGAGCGGTGTGCTGTAAGCGGGGTGCCGCTTTGCACTTCTCCGCACAGCTTTGGTGGATACACCCCAGCTCTTATGCATCTCCTCTACTCTCCGCTTCGCACATCTCCGTTCTTCTCCGCTTCGGCGGAGTCCAGGCCTTAAAGGTCCAATCCAACTGGATAGAGCGATTGCTGACTAGCCACGGACACCGGATTTGAACAGATATCTGTCCGGTGCCCAGAGTCCGATCCGTGATCTGTCCGTACTGATTTAAACATAACTTTAGTTTAGAGAGGACTTTCGATGCTGCAACTTTCGTTGTATTTCAGTCAGTTCAGACTTTATCGAGTGAAATACTTCTCTCCTAAAAAAAAACATAGATTATATAATACAGTTAGCTGCCACTGCTAAGTGAGATAAAGGCACTCTTAATACTTTGAGGCAATGAGAGAAGCATAACAATATTGTTGCATAATTTTTCGAGCTTACAAAAATAAGAAAGATGTCTTCCCAGCAGTTTCTTTTTATTTTAAAAACCTCTTTTTCAGGTAAACAAAAACCCGCACTAGTTTATAAATGAAAAGGGCACAATATCTATAATACCGACCCGGTAAGCATTTTTTGATGCGTTCCCAACCTCACGTATCTTTGAACAGCCCAATACAAACCCTATAGAAGTACCTGATACATTTTATGTGCTTCGTAAAAATGATAGCATCAATCACGGTAGTCATAAGATCATATCTGTCCCTTTCTTTCTTAGGGTTTTTTTGTAATGTTGCGTTTTGTCTCACTCTCGCTTGCACTGTATTTTCAGGTCTTGAAATATGTAAGTGGTGCTTGTGTTGACGGATGGCTCGAAGGATGTTTTGTTGGTAAACAAGACCTATGAGGCACACAAGACTGGCATAGCAAATATACGCTCGACACATTCTAGGTTTCCGTTAGATTGTGCCATTATGCATACAGGTTTATGGTATTTTTAAGCATTTATACTAGGAATCTATATTTGTGTGCTGTTAACAGACTGTGTTGAAGTATCAAAAAAATACAGGGTTAAAGGGACATCGACGCGAACACGGTTACCACGTATTCATTACATCATTCCATACATATTGAACGTGTAGGTATTGCACTTTTGTATGAAACAGCTGTTTTTTCTAAAGCGATTATCATAGTCTGCCTTTTCTTTTAGCAACTATGTTGGAGTCGGCTCTCAGTCCAACCGGATTCTGCTGAATACAAGTATTTTAAATGGAGCGACTGCCTATCTAACCCGCACAACCCAGTTAGAACCGGGTAATATATATATTTTAAACCGATGATAAAATTGTATGGTTCAGATTGATGTACTGAATACGTGGTAAACGTTTTCGCGCCGGTGTCCCTTACACCCCGTATTTATCACAATTTTCTCATGCATATACACATAGTCTGACTATGCTTGGACACATGCTGCCTCTCTTTGAGGTGAGCTATAATCCACCACCCACAGTGTTTTCCTCTACCTTTTTGTGAGCAACTACAGGTCTTTTCTACGTATTTTCATGATATTTTTAATTTGTTGGCAGATAGGTAAAATAAGTACCTTCCAATTTGGTTATGACCCGTAAGAAAGACAGGAGTTTGAAGTAAACAAAAAACCCGACAAGTGCGAGTTGGACCCGCGTGGAGAGAGTTCCGTACGTTATAGATTTCTTATAGGTTTTCCTGTAATCTTTAGGCAAAGAACTATTTTTAGATTTTTTTTTCTTGGCCCTGTCGGGGGGGGGAATGGTCAATAGTCTCCAACACTTTTATTTTCTAATTTACCCCCCAAAAGTAGCCCCCATTTTTTTTAATATTCATTAATTAACGTTCATCATCATCATTTCAGCCGAAAAGTCCACTGCTGGACATAGGCCTCCCCCAAGAAGGGGGGTTTTGCCATAATCGCCACGCTTGGCAGGCGGGTTGGCGATCGCAGTATGGTTGTTGAAGAATCAGAGAACGCTGCTGCCCATTCTCTGGTAAGTCCCTTAGTCGCCTCTTACGACACCCACGGGAAGATATGGGATGGTGCTATTCTTTACGTCCGGACACCATACAGAACCAATATAATTAACGTTACACATCCGTTTTTGGGTGACAGACGGACAGAGAGACAGACACGTGAATTATAAGAACGATAAGAGTTCCGTTTTTTCGGCAAATAAAAAGATGAAATTAAGTTAACAAATTACCAAAAAAGTAAACAACGAAAATTATTGATTTCAGCGACATAATTGCAAGTACACATTTACATTGCCCCGTTAATATAACATACAAACAAGCAACTCCGTACAAAGCAAAACATGTATGAGGGTTGTAAATTAAACTTTAGAAACTGCAACGCAGTTTGTTCGCAATCCGAGAAACTGTTAATCTCGGTTTAAGCCTCACTAACTACAGTTGTTAAGTATGTGACTTCAATATACAATGTTGCTTGAGTAACATCTCTTTAAATAAATAGTGCTTTAAGTACGTTGTTTGTGTTTATAGGACTTTCTGGAGCACATAATAGGGTTGGTACTTGGTGCGAGGAGGCAGTACAATAAATTGTCCTATGGGAATTCTAGAATCAAAGCTTGGCGGTTGTCTTGGTTGGACTAATAAATACCTGTCGGCTCCGGTCGTTAGTATGGACATATGATTCGCAAATACGCCGATGGTGACATTACGCGACCTACTTACAAGTCTACCCACACCACAGCATGCTTCTACAGAGCCGTGATGTTAACAACTCGAGGTGAGGATGACATTAAAGGTCTGTTCGCGGAGCGGAGTTGAGACGTCCTGGAACTGTACACGATTAATTGTGCCACGTGTTATTATGTTAAATTGTAATTTCAAGTAATTTGTTAGTTTAATAGAAACAGTGTATCGCACCCACTATATTTTCATTGCACAAAACCCATTTTCTGCCTACATGATGTAATCTAACTAAATAAATCCTGACAATTCGACATATTACCTTAATTTGGGCCGAAAAACTTTTTAATTTTTTTCACCACCTGTGAGTACTAACCACAACACCAAAAGAATTGAAACAGTTCTAGCGCTAAAAGACTTGTAAACAAGAGTGAAGTCCGTGTCTGTGATATCTCTGCATAGAATTTTTGGAGGAACCAAAATTACCGATTAAAAATCATGTTTCCATGGGGGGGGGGGGGGGGTCACAATACCGTTATAATAATCACTTGCTTCGGTGAAAGTATGGTATGGTAGGCATGTAAAAGCCAAGTCTGAGGCCCTTTGGTGGCATAATAAACTTTGACACCAGGTTAGGCACTAAACCACACCAAGAAAAAAAGAAGATGAAAAGTCTGTAACAAAGATGCCAGACTGTATTTTTCATAATCATGCACTACACTCTGTCTACACTGTCTTTTTAACCGTCAACTGCTATGTCACGCAAAGCCATCGCAATGTCCGACTGGCATAGTGTTTATGTCTACCTAACACAGGACTAACATAGCACCGTGGACAGCTTTATTACTCCGTGTAAAACAGTACCTAGAGTAGGGGTGATAAGAATTTAAAAGGGGTAGTTTAAATTGCATTAGGAAGTTAACAACTGTGTGGTTGTAATCTGTACACTGTACAGACGCCAGCACATCAAGCTACTAAAATCTGAAAAATTTCTCTAATAAATTTTCAACTTTATCTCTAAAGCATTAGGTTCAAGGTTGATTGGGAAAATTTGACAGTTTTGGGTAGCTTGATGTGCTGGCGTCTGTACATACAATACAAGAAACCGTAAGACTTGCAGACGTGTCGTTTCAAATTTAATGCTTAGAGCTCATCATCATCATCAGCCTATAGCAGTCAACTGCTGGACATAGGCGTCTGCTATCGCACGCTACTAAACTCGAGCTTAGAGCACATTATTGGGTTTTAGAATTTTTCTGTATCGAGATAACTATCTCCACTACAAACATTGTTTTGTTTTTTAATACATACTATAAACAGACAAAAAAAATTCAACTCTCCATACATTTATGTCCGAAGAGCTGATCGAGTTTTGTATGAAAAGTCGATTTTTTTTTGCCTGTTTTCGAAAAATTCGTAGAACTAATGTTGATGTTTATGATGTTAGTAATCTACTCCTGCGAGGTTGTTGGTGTTTTACAAATAACCCCGTATATATAGCCACGCAATGTTTAAATTCAAATTCATTTATTGTTTGTCTAAGGTGAAATGTCAGTTCTTATGATTATTATAAAGGATCTCTGTAACATACCTATAAGGTGTACAATAATTAATGCTGGTTCCATATTTATTTAACATTAAAATTATTATTCGTCCTAAGTCAACGTCCATCATTCTTTAAGCATTAATATAGTTGTTCATTCATCATCATATCATAATCAGCCTATAATGTTCCCACTGCTGGGACACAGGCCTCCTCTATATGAGAGGGAATGGGCTATAATCCACCACGCGGGCCCAGTGCGGGTTGTTCATTCATCATGGAGAAATTACGATTTCAGAAATTGTACCAATTTTAGTTTTAGGTGAAACCGAAACAATAACCCGCAAAATTGAAATCTTATATATTTTGTGATTTGGTGGACATAATCAGGTTTATTTTTATTAACTGGTTTTCGACCGTGAACTGAACCTTAAAAAAAAAGTGCATATAAAATCGCTGCTACTATCATGCTACAGCTTTATTAGATTTGTCTATTAATATAATTCAGTTATAGGAAGTTACCAATTCCCTTAACCAAGGCATCAGGTTTTTGTTCTGAACAGAACAGTTACCAACTGCTCAACATTTATGTTCAACTGTCAAACTGCTTACTTGCGATACGAATTCAGGTGGTGTGCTCCCTTTTGGGCTTGGTGATATTTCCAATGTTGTTTAATATATTTTTTTTGTTGGTTGTACTTGAGTTTGAATTATCGTGAGTGTAGACCCCCAACACAGCATATGCAGTACCAGCAGCAGTAGAGTATGAACATGGGAAAGTAATCAGTAATTCTTTTAACAGTTTTCATTTTGATACCAGTTATTACGTAAAATAATAATGATAATTCAATGTAAAATAATGAATTCCCACAGTTTTCCCAAAATGCCTGAAACTTTCAGATAAAGTGCCAACTCAAAAGTTAATGTTTCCTTACCAGAAATATAAAGTTTTCAAGAACACATGCAGTGTACATGTTCTTTACGTTGTACTTGGTTTTTTTATTCGAAAACTTTAGCTTCTTACCTTCGGGGATATAAAGAGAAAGACGACTGACAGACTGAAAGAATAATAGGTCCGTGAGGCACTGTTTTTTTCGTTTTTGAACTGATAATCCCAAAGGGTTCTAACACTTTCGTATACCTACGTTTTGTAACCTTTTTAGAGCATATTGAACTTTAGACAATGTAGCATTAATAATCTTGTTTTTTTTTATTTAGAGTTTGTTCCTCAATACAGATAGTATTTTGAGTGTACAGATTTGCAAATTATTTTGGTTTTATAACAATCAGTCCATCAATTTATGTGGTACTGAACCGCTTTGCGACACATTTTAGATATAGGAAATTTAAATTAAGTGGTCTCATGCCCGATTTTGCTTAGACTGGAAGACTAAGCAAAATCGGGCCTCAATATGACATCAGCTAAATCATGCGGTTTTTGGCATTCTCCAAATCAAATCGTAATTAATGACAATTTATATGGGTAGATAGATAGCACATTAAAGTTACACAAAACAATAAGAATCCGCATGTTTACGATTTCGGGCATACGTATGTATTTTCCTATCTCATTCAGTAAAATTTTACTGAAAAACCTCTCTCCTGCAACAAAAACGGAGAAATTATACCAATCCACAATAAACAGACTATCTTGGACGCAATCGGAGCGCACCATTCAAACAGGAACTAACTATAAGCTTCCACCACAGCGAGATTATTCTATCCCAAGGTTTATCTATAGGTTGTGATGAGAAAATCATGTTCTGGTTTACAGATTAGGAACAACTGAGTTATCAGTATCATTGGAACGGTGCCATAGTGTGGTTTATTGAATATTCTAATACATTTAGTAGATAATGAATGAAGTGGAAAGTGTCAGGTGTCTACCATGTGATTGGTTTTATTGTTTAGTGTGAATTTGGGGATTGAAATGATTTTTATTACTGTCGAGTTTGGTTACTGGGAGAATTCTGAAATTGAAAATTTTGTTTTGGTGTGAATCGGACGGAAAGTTCTGAGTATGAATGTGGATGGGTACAAGAGTAGAAGAAGACCTAAGAAACGATGGATAGACTGTGTGAAGGATGATATGGCAAGAAAGGTGTCTGATGAGATGACGAGTAATAGAGAAGTATGGAAGAAGAACACATGCTGCGCCGACCCCAAATTAATTGGGATAAGAGCAGAAGAATGAGGATGCGTGTTTTTAACCGTCAGGGATTTCGAATGATTGTTTCTGTCAACTAGTTTTGGACTTGAAATGAGTTAAACAGGCATTGGAACTGTGTAGATTTCGGCTTGTTACTATTATTAGTTTGTTTTTCTTACGCTTGGTATTTATTATATCCTTGATATAAAATTTGTTCAAGTTTTCAACTCATTCCATTACGATAAAGAAGGAAAAGTAGATGAATAACGAAAAAGTTTTGTCAGTGGCATTAATATTTTGATAAGATTTATAATAATAGTCCTGCTGAGCGTTTTCGGTCACGGCGGCCAATTTGAGGGGAGATTAGTCATCGGCGCGGGAG
The DNA here is from genome assembly GCA_905163415.1 of Noctua fimbriata. NCBI lineage: Eukaryota > Metazoa > Arthropoda > Insecta > Lepidoptera > Noctuidae > Noctua > Noctua fimbriata. The sequence goes on along the minus strand of LR990941.1, from coordinate 6,220,385 downwards.
ATATGTGCACAAGAGTGTAAGCTGGCACAGCAATCTCTCTTCTGACTGGAGAGAGATCAGGCGCAGGACCAACGGCTTAACGTGCTTTCCAAGGCACGAGGAGTATCATACCGCCAACTTCCAAACTCTGGGCTGCTTCTGAGAAATTCCCAATGGAAAAACTGAAAATCACTTTCGGCCCGACCCGGAAATCGAACCATGGACCCCTACGCTCAGCAGTTTCTATTTGCAATAGGCTATGTCAAAGCTTGGAAACTTTTCAATCCAGGATTTTTGAGAAATTTCAATAGGTACCATCTTTCAAGAGTGGAAGATATATAAAGAATTGTTCCCACCGAAAATACCTTCGAATATCCTCCGTCGTCGATCACCTCAAAAGTTAACTTCTGGTTTTTATGTGTGCACAGACAGAAAAATCCCGTTGGGCTCATAAAATAAAGTGAAATATAAAATGCACAGTTTTAGGACCAGCACTTAAAGTCGGCCATGATTTACTTTTATATCACAGAAAAGACGAATTTAAAATACTCCTTCATTGGTTTACCTTCCGAAGTTGTTTTACGAAAGTCCCGTCGTAGTGGCTGGGTTAAGTTCTCATTTATCTGTACGTGTAATAAAAAAGTCAAAACTGTTTCAGCTTTTCTTCTCAGATATCAGTCGGCTAAGAAAAGTCAGCGCTATCAATCATAAAATTGACTATGAGTGGCACAAAGAGCCATATTGGCTCCTATGCCGTGCTTGGCTCACTGCATGGAGCGAGCCATGCTCGGCATAACCCTTCTAGATCGAGTGCGTCATCCGCCGTCGGACGAAAGTCTACGACATCGGTGACCGGGCGGTGCGGCTTTTTTTTTTCGGATGGGAAATCATCAAATGTCATTAGTGTCATACTTGTACTTACTAAAACCCATCCATGGTTCTTCTTCGTGTTCCAGGGCCACGGTATCTCTTTCGGACAATCCCGGCAGGCATCGGCCCTTGCGGAACCCTTCCGATTTGCTGACATCTCTTTGAGGAGTGCGTGGAACACGAACGCGCAGTCGAGACGGCCTGTCGTCATAAGACCGACGGACGGCGAGCTAGCCCAATACTTAAGTGGGCTTGGGCAGGACATCTGGCTAGACGCGGAGATGGCCTTTAGAGCAAGGTTTTGACCGAGTGGTTAGCTCAAAAAAAACCAGGGCCGTGCTCGTTGGGTCGACGACATCGTCAAAATTATTGTTGGTTTCTTGCGGTCAGACGGAAACTATCTTTGAAAGGACCGTAACTAGTACTAGGAGTACATAACAAGATACGTACAGCTCTCAACAACCCAGCCGTACTTTTTCATTTACTTAACTAACTTCCGACAGAGTTAGGTACCTTTGTTTCAGCAGTAGTAACTAGTTGTTCCACTCCTGGTACAAATCTAGGACAAACGCAAATAAAACAATTAGTAAGAACAGCGTTTAAGTGAACTTTTCGAAGAGATGAATCAGGAAGGTCATTTTGTGTCAAATAGGGAATGATGTAGGCCTCAAAATAAGAGGCCAAATTTTGGCGGCTGTGTTCTTTAGAACTGTCGAGAATTAAGTATAATAATACAATCATATGAAACACACATATAAAAGGTTGTACAATTTGTGTTTGTCCACGAAGTGAGTAACTGGTTATACAAAAGCTAGTGATCTCTCCCATACAAAAAAACTAAAATCAAGAAGTAGGTTTAACATATTAAAATTCTTGTTTCAAATTGTAGTCATTTGTACTTAACCAAACATGAACTTTAACGCACAGTAAATTGAATTAATTTTAGAATAACAAGTATAATCAAGAACTAATTCATATTTTTGAAGTTTAGAGCAATAATCTGTACCTACTTTATACTGGGTTAATTTTTTTTTTTTCTAAAAACATGTACTTATTTACATGTTTGGTACCAAAATTACGAACATAGAATATAATATAATGGTAACGTCTTCTTACTCGGTTACTACAGTCAAGTATAATCTCAGGTGTCTTGATCGGCTCGCGTTATTTCTGGGAACCAATAATGGTGGTAAATGTTGACTGATCGGAGTATCGATTAAATTAATAGAAACGGTGACTATGCCATTATCTATATTATCTATCTAAAACGTGATAATTTCCATTTCACGAACCCGACTAAATAGGTACAGCCGCACGGGTCGATCTTCAAGGTAAAGCAGCGCTAGCCAAGGTCGGTCTGTGGATGGGTGACCATCCATTACAAAACAAGTTTCCTTCGTGCCTCGGAAAGCACGTTAAGCCGCTGCGCGTTGGTCCCGGCTGTCATTTGTAGATCTTTGACAGTCATTACAGATAGTCAGAGACCCGAAAGTCTGACAACCAGGTATACTAATCGGGTTGTGGAGGTCAGATAGGCAGTCGCTCCATGTAAAATACTGGTATTCAGCTGCATTCGGTAAGACTAGAAGCCAACCCCAACATGGTTCGGAAAAGGCTAGGCAGATGATGATGCTGAACCGGTAACAGCTGGAATAATTTTAGCAATATACCTAGAAATGTACAGTCACGAGCACCAATATGTATACACTTTCCTAAAAAAAAACAATTTTCGCGAGAAATTACGATTGTAAATTGGAGATAGGATGTTTTTCATAAAAATATGAGATCTGAAATAAAGTACAGTAAGAGATAAACACCTTATAAAGTTGTTAAGTGTATATTTTCGTTTGTGACTGTACCTATCTAATTACATATTTTTTTAGAAGATTTTTCTACAAATGTCCATCGAGCATTGAACTTACTAGATCTACATCAAGAATGTCAGCTGATGTCAGCGTCGACGTAACATTATACCGCGCAAGGTTGATTTCCCTAAGGTTTTCAAAAGGTCACATTTTTCATATTATGTTCCATGGAAAGCAACACTCTTTTCCGAAGCGAAAATCATAATATCACGCCTGTAATCCTCGAAGGGTTAGGCAGTGATGTACTGACGAAATGTGGGTGTGAGTACACCCACATTTCGTCAGTTATGCTTCAGTTTCATGTAAGTAGAAAGCGTGCCTATTGCCGTCAACCGGGCACAGATCCGGCCTCCGTAGCTGCTATTGAGAAATTCTTGATGGAAAACCCAATAACACTTTGCTCGACCCAGGGATCGAATCCAGGTCTTTACACTCAGCAGTCGCCCTCGAGAGCACTCGACCAATGACGTTGAAAAATTTTTAAATAAAAAAAAGTTATATAAAAGACTTTTCTGTAGTGATGTTCCATGCGACTTCATCATTATAATTATTCATAATGCGAATACACGATTCTGTTACAAAGTTCCGTCACTAGTGATGCGAAAAAAAGTACATTAAAAAGTTACGTCCTAAAACTCGTTCGCTTTGTCCACTACGACCCAGATAGTAAGTTTGCTAATTAGTACTGGTAGGAAACATGTATGGAACTTCTGCCTCTCCAATGTTAACAAGTTGCCTCTTTTTACTTATGTAAAGTTAAAATTATTGTGCAGTGCTTTTTTCATGCTCTGACTTGGAAGTGGGCTCGAAATTTGAATTTTATGAGGAGTTTTTTTTTTAGTGTAGTTATTATAGGTCATAAATTATAAAGAAGGTTTTTAAAAAAAAAAACAAACGTCATCAGTGTTTGTGCAAACAGTTCTGATATGTTTGTCTATAGGCATGGCTTAGAAAAAAATGTTACCTGTTCTTATTTCATGTCCCATAATTTCTATGGAACATGCCTGAACTAGTGCTAGGACCGTTTAGTGTTTGAAGAACAAAGTTCCGCAAATCGCGGTCATTTAGTGAAATCATCTTTCTCATATTTCATGAGCATAAGTTTTAAGAAAAGAGAAATGTAATTTCAATAACTTTAAATCATCAAGCAAGCATTTTTGAAAGAAAATAAAAGCACCTCGTATTTCACACAACTATTTCAAAAACAAATAAACAAAAACAATTTGCGTAACAAACCAATCATGTCCTGCTGTACCGGGTAGCATTTTCAATTTAAACTGTTTCCCTGCACTCCTAACCGATTCTTACCGCACCACCTATCTCTTTCCACCTATATGCAAAAGAGCGAGAGAGGTATATGCTTTCGGGTTGAAATTCAAGTAAATTTACTCGGCACAGCACCACAGCTGGTCTGGGTGTTAGTACAAAAGCAAAAGTTTAGGGTAAATGCCGTGTGGGGGCGACAGTCTCGTAATTAGACAGTGTACCTAGGAAGAGGGTTGAGAGTTAAATCCTTTGTTGAACTGTACATCAGGACACCCTGTTTCGTTAATGCCTGGTTCAAAAAGGTTCGATTCGATGTATGTTAGGCGAAGCAATGTTTTCTTATTTTGTTGATGGTAGTTGTGTGATGGTATTTTGTAGCGGGCTTTGTTTGAATTTCGAATTGTAGTCGGATTTCAGAGAATTCGAAAGTAGGTACTTAACAAGATTTTAAGTACATAGTAGATGCAGGGCGATACAACGTCGAAGTCACATTGGCATAGTTATTATTTAAACTCGTTATAAGTTTTCCGAATTGAGTTAAATTAAACATGTTTAAAAAGATAAGTTATGAAATCAGGCATTACTTCGCGGAAATCCACGACATTAAAAAAACATGACGCCCGCGCGGTCGTCGAGTCAACACCTCCTGAGGATACCCCGTGTCGAGTATAGATTTGGGTGCATGTCAATTATTACTGCTTTTCCTGCATGTGCATATTTTTACGGGCGAGAGGACGGTGCTGCATGCTGCATCCAGGCCTGGATTTTTTTCGCTGAATTACATCTTTAAAACGGTTGAATCGACCGATCATAGCCCACTTACTGGAGTGTCCAAAGTGTCTTTACACTTGCACTATAGAAGGCTTAAAAGAAGCCACAGGCCCCGCCATTAACGTGACAACTTACTGGGCCCAAGAATTTATGCCATTGATACGAAAGAAGCAGGTTTAATACCTCGTGCCTCTTATTCTAGATAAGCAATATCAAGTACTTTCCTACGTCTTTGGAACATTAAAGTTGTGCCTAGTCATCATCTGCCTAGCCCCTTCCCAACTATGTTGGAGTCAGCTTCCAGCGTAACCAGATGCAGCTGAATACCAGTATTTTATATGGAACGACTGCCTATATGACCTCCACAACCCTGTTACTGGGTAATACGATACCGCTTGGTAAGACTGGTTGTCAGACTTTCAGGCCATTGCCTGTCTGAGTGACGACTGCCACAGATCTGCAAATGACAGCCTAAAAGTAAAAGTTCTGTCATCGTAATGGTCATCGAACAGTCACTGGAACCAATCTGTAACAAATAGTAAGTAATAAAATGTCTTGAGTTCCATTTAATACTAGAGATATAATACCAACATTGTGACAGTATCAAGACAAATAAAACAGAAATCCATCAAATGAAACTACCGGAAGAAAACTCCAAGAGCTAAAATAAAAATAATTTATAAAAGTCAACATCCACCACGAAGCTGAACTTTAAACTTAAAACTTTATTTATTTTCACACGAAAAATCCAGTCAACGTTCAAGCAGTATTAGTGGAAAGGATCTCAACGTACAAATGGCCAGTACTATTGCAACACTCTTTTACAAGACCGTAGTTCGTTGTTTCGGCAAAGATAATGGTACTACTGGTTATAAATCTTATGTAATAGCTTAAAAATAAACAGTCTAGAAACAAACGCTTGCGCTAGTACCTCGAGACGGACGTTCGAAAATTTCAAATTGAATTCTTCGATCCATTGCTTTTTTTAAACTGCCAGTCCTTTTTTACTCTTGAAGAAATTCCGTAATGGATGGTGTATGGCGTTTTGTTACACGATTTTCCGTTTTGGTAGTGGATCACTTCGTTTGTAAACCAATTGTGGTCTTAATGCTTAGTTTTGGGAGCTTATAATCCTCGTGGCGTGGTAATAAAGCCATTTTGAATAAATCGGCGATTCATGTAACCTGGTAATGTTCTAGTATTTCCGAGTGAGCCGCATTGTATTTTAATTTAACGCCTGGTTATGAAAGTTTGTGAATAAAATTTTAGTTAAGTATAAAATATAGGTACTAATTGAGTGAGTACCTACAATTGGTGGTTAACTTAGTTGTCGATGGCTATAGTTTTTACAAGTTTTCCCTTATTATTTAAATAGAACTTTAACTTTACGGAGTATATATTTGTACCGCCAGCTCTTAATTATGTTAACTTTTGAGACCTCAAAAACACATTAATTTCTGTTACGACGATTCCTACAATTTCATCTTTTCCTCTGTGCCTTGCTAGCCAGTTTTAAAAATATTAAAAACTGATTTTCTATCATACCATTTCAATCAATATTACTCACAACATTCTAAAAGACCATAACCCACATTTGCGATGTTAACAAGTTATAAGTAACACGTTTCTTTCTGCATCTATGTGTAACATCTAGCGTTATTTTACTCATCAATAGTATCAACAAGAGTCTGGCTAGATACGGCCTAAATAGCAAACACCGGGTTAAATCTATAATAAAAAATAAAAAAAAGAACAGTTGAAACTCACCGCCACCACGCGTTACTTCCGCGCGACTTCCTGACTCGTCTCCGCTTCGTTTAAAAAACAAAAGCTGGCTATGAACATACTACCTGACATTATACAGGGTGTAACAGAAAGGGTATAGTCATATGAAAGGATATGCTGCAGACCATCAAATTGAACAACTTTCTCCTTGGCTCCAATATAGTAAATGCGAAAAAATTATCAGCTGTCCCATACAAAATTTCAATACCTACTCGACCCAAATGTATGGGACAGCTGCTAATTTTTAACGCGAATGCTAAGGTCCTGAGTTCGATTTCCGGGTTGGGCAAAGTGATATTGGGTTTTTCCACAGGAATTTCTCAGTAGCAGCCACAGAGTCTGGATTTTTGCTCGATTGATAGCAATAGGCTTATCCTTATTACATGGGACTTAAACATAACTGGTCAAAAAAAAACAACCTACCCTTCGGGGATTACAGGCGTGATGTTATCTGTAAAATCAGAGTGTGAAATAATTTTAAAAGCACTCAATAGCAATCGACACAAATAAATCACTCAAATCAATTCAACCAAACTAACAAAAACATTTTGAGTCAAAAAGTTCACCGCTCAAAAATAGTTGAACTCATTATACCATAAGTCTCATCCGAACGCCAAAGTTTTTCGTTTGCAAGCCACGGGCTGCATGCGAAACTTGGCGCACCATCTGCCAGGCTTCTTCGCAAGTAATTATACGTATTTTGAGCTACGTACTCTGCTTATACTTTCGTGTTATTCGGGGGATTTAAGGATTACATGGAGAAGACATTGCAGGAAGGTTGTGACTGTCTATAGGGTAGATTTTTGCATATTTAGAAGACGATTTCATTGGACTTGGCCTTTTACTTTGAAAATGTTCTAGAATTGAGAATCATTTCAGATCACAAGTAACAGAAAACACAAGAATTTCAGAAGTGTTACAGTTCATGCGGTGCATGCACGCAAAGTAATATTGTTATTTTTGGAATTTCTCAGTAGAAGGCGCATTGATCTACTAGTATCTGTCAAAAAAATATAGGCTAACTTGTTATAGTGTCTGCCGTATGGGACTTTTAGTTTCATAGACTTTGCTCTCTATTTTCCGCCTGAACTTAGTCCTAATTAGTAGATAATTGTTATTATGATAATGCTTTGTACTTATTGTTAATACAACTAATAATATCATTTTAATGTAGGGCAAAATTCACTCCAAATATCCTCCTTCAAAATAGGTTATAACATTGTCACAATTAATAAATTCACCCTTTTTTACCACCTTTTTCACATTCAATTATCTCAAACCCATTACCGCCACATGTAAAACATTCTAAAAATGACATTGAACAAAACACCGCTGATAGAGGTCACAATTTATAGGGACCATTATCGGAACAATTCTTGCATTTGCCACGATTCAGCCAACCAGTCCCCAGAGCCTTTCGGGACAATTGCCGATCTGTGACGAAGATAGCCGAAACACAAATGGACCATATCACATGGCATTTCCTTTGTTCTTTTAAGGTAGGTACAGAAATTGTTTACTCAGCTAAACTGGTTAATAAAGAAAAAACTGCTGATGCAACGATTATTGGGAAGAAATAAGATCTAGTACGATTAAATAGACGGTAAATCTTATAGGATATTGAGCGATGTACTCATAGTTTGATGACGTAATGAGTTCAGAAGTTCTTATTATTTTTATAGGTTGGATTTGTTTTGGTGACCCAAGAATCATAAATCAGCTTTAGGACCAAGGTCAAGGTCGGGGTAGAAAGAAACTGAATAATACTGAATAAAGGAAAAAGTAAGTGAGGAAGAATTGAGAGGCCAGACAACGTCTATACGAAGCGAGCAATTTCTGTTATCAATGTTCAATCCATTTCTTCAGTTGAATTGAAATTTCATGAACTTTTTCACAATATTTCATTATCATCTGATTAACCTTTTCCCAACTATGTCGGGGTCCGGCTTCCAGTCTAACCGGAAGCAGCTGAATACCGAGCGACTCCATATCTGACCTCCACAACCCAGTTAGTACTGGGTAATACGAAACCCCTTGGTAAGACTGGTTGTCAGAATTTTTGGGCCTGTAACGACTGTCAAAGTTCTACAGATGAGAGCCGGGACCAACGTCTTAACTTGCTTTCCGAGGCACGGAGGAAACTCGGTTTGTAATAGACGGTCACCCGCCCACAGACCGACATAGGAAAGCACGGCATAACCTAAAGATCGACCCGAGCGGCTGTTATTATTTATCTACGTGCTCCTCACAATATTTCTAACAAGGAAAATATTGTATATTGTTGTATGCTCGATTTCCTGTATCATAAATTGGAAAAGAGATAGACCATATATGTATGTCACAATCAAAACAGTAAAGCAGTCACAAATAACTTTTGACTGCAAAAATCTAAACTAAGCTAAACGAACTATTTTAACAATTCGATATGTAAAGTAAAATTTAATTATGTTGATTCCAAAACCTTGATTTTAGGTTTCTAAGTCTTACTTTGCTATTTTGAGCACTTAAAATTATAAGATCGCTCTTCAGCCATCTCTGACGTCATCACGAGCACGAGTTTGCAAATTTATTATAATTATAATTTTTATTAAGTAGAGTCAACTAACTACATACATAATTAATTAAAAACTATTATATAAACTAACAACAAACTATAAAAGGGCATCGAAAAACTCCTCCTCAACGCTGTCAGCTGGTAATATACCTTGGAATACAAAAATATTGAAACTTGTTTCATAAAGTAATCCAATCTACAAAATAAAAATACTAAAAAAAAAACCTTAACATACCGAGGATTTTTTTTGTGACCTCTTCTAAAAATATATTTGTAGTATTTTTTTATAAATTAAACTAAGGTGTTCCATACAAACTGATTTAATAGGTACAGAAAACTCATTATTTGAAATTAATAACGGTTTTGACTGAATTCAGTCAAAATTGTTTTTGACTGATTAACGGTTTTGACTGAAACCAGTATTTTTTTTTTTTGGCTTTTCCCCATACTAGGAATTTCTCCTGCATCGTGGGTGTGTTTACAAACATTTAAAGTCACATACACAAACAGCCAGACCCGGAACAACTATCTGTAGATCATACAAATATTAATATCTCAGCCACTGCGCCAACAGTGCCGTCAAAAAATTGCTTTTGACTGATTAACAGTTTTGACTGTAACATACATGTATACATTTTTGTCTGAAGTAGGTATTTCTTAGAGCAATCTTATCAACTTTCTATAAGAGCTCCCCAACACGGATACACATCCCAACAGTTTATAATATATTCCCGTTTCTTTGCCATTTCTGGTTTCCGCAATACATTACACCTTCAGCCGTCGTATCACCAACTTCACCCATATTTTATAAGTTTTCGAGTTTCTTCCAATATAACTTACTAAGGGAAAGTATATTTTTCGACTCCGTATGCTTTTCTTTTCTTTTTATGTAGATTTTTAATGGTATAGTGGTACTTTAGTGTTGACTTCTGATGGTGTTTTTGACATATTTTTTATGTTTTATTTTGTGTGTTACTGTGCCCCGCGGTTTCACCCGCCGCTTCTGACTTGTTTTATTTTTGCTCGGCTCCTTTTGGTTCTAGCGTGATGTTATATAGCCTCTAGCCTTCCTCGATAAATGGACTATCCAACACTAAAAGAATATTTCAATTCGAACCAGTAGTTCCTGAGATTAGCGCGTTCAACCAAACAAACAAACTCTTCAGCTTTATAATATTATAGTATAGATTAAAATCAGAGGTACAAGGTATGTTCATCACCTGTAATTTGTATCAATGGTACCTAAGTCTTTACTTTAGTGGTCATAAATGGAGCTATGTTAAGCGATGACTCTTAACTCATTTACCAATTCAATGCATTTTTTAAAATAAAAATTTCTCCTATATCGTGGATGCGTTTACAAACATTCAAACTCACATACACAAACAGGTGGATCGTACTAATATTTGTTCCGTGCGGGGATCGAACCTGCGACACGCAGCGCAGCAGCTAATCACTAACCGAGCCACATTTACAATGTTTCCACGCCTACTTAAAGGTACGGTACATAAAGATTGATTCTTGTACTACAATAGTACAAGAATCAATCTTTATGTACCTGAACTCTAAACCCTTTAATTACTTTGCAATAATGCTGAAGAAAGTTGCCTCAGTAATATCCCGAGTGAGGAGAAGCAGCAACAGTATTCTAAAGGCGTTTGCAGAGAGGCTGGATGGGCCTACCATGGGGAGGTTTACCAAGCTACATGTTGGCAACAAAGCTTGTTAAACCACCCTGTGTTTTTTTTTTTCGTTCCTGCATGTCACTAATATAGTTTTTAAGTAAGATGTAATACTAACACCCTGTGGGCCTTGATGCCGACAGTAAAATATTTTAATTTAATTTAATTTATATTTATTTAATGATAATACATATAATTTAGATAATTCAGCTTCTTGCTACGACAATTTCTGACATTTTACGTCGTAAAATGTTTCGGGTTACAATACTGTCAGAGTAAGTAATCGAAACACTTCACAGAATACTGAAATTGTAAGGCAAAGTTTCCGCTGTTACGTAATTCTAACACGTGTTCCTTGCCACGTGTAGGTCACATGAGCTAAGGGCCTTGACATCTCGTAGGCTGCTGTTAGAACCAATTGCTTAGGTACCGGAGATGTGTAGGTGTACAGTGATTCAGTCTACAGCCAGTGGTAAAACTAACAACGAATGACTGTTAGTTTTATTTACCTGAGATTTTGTGCTTTTTAGAGTTCTGTATCTCAAAAGGAAAAAACGGAAACCTTATAGGATCACTCGCGTGTCTGTCTGTTCGTCTGTCACAGCCAAATTTCTCCGAATCTACTGTACCGATTGAGTTGAAATTTGGTACACATATGTAAGTCGGTGACCCAAAGACGGCCGTGTAACGTTAATTAGTGAATTTTATACATCTTCAGCCACTTTTGGGGGGTATATCACATTCAAAAAAAAGTTTTGCAAACTATATCGTGTTATATACCAAATGAAAGGGCTTATTGTGAGTATCTCAAATATGTTTTTTTAATGATTTTAAGAGAAATAGTTTTGAAGTTATTTGAGAAAATATGCGAAAATTGACCCTTAGTCCGAAACTACAGGGTCGAAAATTTTGAAAAAAATCTAAAAATAGTTCTTTGCCTATAGATTACAGGAAAACCTATAAGAAAACATAATGAAAATAAATTAAAAATTAAAGGGTAACCTACTACGATGGAACCCTTCATGCGCGAGTCCGACTCGCACTTGGCCGGTTTTTTTCGTTATTTTACAATTGCTGTCTGTGATCATATTTCTATTAATATCAAGTACACTGGTATTTTGTAACATGAACTACGAGCATGACTCACTCAAGTGACCACCAAAACAAATTTAGCAGACGTTTATTTTTTTTATTTATGTGCACACAAAACAAATACTGCCGTCCTTTAACTGAAAGGCTGTTTAGCCCAAAAAGTTATTATCGAGATAATGGCAAAAAAGTCGCGAATCGTTGTTTCTTAAAAACGATGAAACTTAGTTTAATGATTGTTGGATGACGCAGCATCTCTTCTTCTTTCACACATCTCTTTATCTCGTCATTCATCAAAGCCCAACCACATCAAAGGCAACTGCATGTGGCTGAAATAAAAATACTAAGGGGTATGACTGGTGTGATATATACGAAAGTTTTTTTGTAATCAATAAAACTATTCAGTCACCAGTGCCCTCAGACTTTTTCTTATGTATTCATATCGTATACATTACACCCGTTATATCCCTTAGTATTTTTATGCAGTTGCCTTTTATTCATCTCTTTTATGGTCCAATGGCCCAACATGCTGATATTATAATGTCGATATACTTGATGATTTATTTATTTACCGCCGCAAACCGGAAGACTTTGCGTAGGAAGGCCTCCTACTAGGTGGACCGATGACCAGGTGAAGGTTGCAGGGATCTGTTGGATGCGAGTCGCACGGGACCAGTCAATGTGGCGACGCTTGGGGGAGGCCTATGTCCAGCAGTGGCTGAAATAATAATGATGATGAGATAAGATAAGATAAGATTTAAAACTATCATGGTCACTAACATTATTATTTACACTAGAAACGGGATATTTACCATTTTTACTGTCTTTGTTGAGTTCCCGATATTTCGGCGCTGTTGCAAGCACCATGATCACGGATAAACTGAAGTAAAAACATGGTAAATATCCCGTTTCTAGACTAAATAATAATGATGATGAAGATGGTTTATTTAGTACATTCTCACAACACCTATCTCCTTTATATCCCAAAATATCCTCGAACACATCAAAAATGTGTTATCCATTCATACTGACTTCTAAAAACAGAATACCCAGAATAACTTCTGTTTTCATGTAGAAAGTCAATCACAGCGCAAATTATTCGAGTCGGCCATTATATTCGCGAATCTATTCTTGTAATATCAGGATGGCGAGCACGTAGTGTCACCGAGCGACGAGGACTCGGGTCAATTTCCTTTAAAGGTACGTCCACATGGATAGTGTAGATGGAGTAGTTATTTTTATAAGACTACTTACACCCGCGTGCATTTCGGTAATGTCCCACGGGATCGTACTACCGGAATTAAAACTATCCTATTTGTTAATCCAGGTTATAAACTATCTATGTGCCAAATTTCATCCAAATCCGCTCAGTAGTTTTTGCGTGAAAGCAAAAACTACTGATCGAATGCATCCTTACAAACTTTCGCATTTATAATATCAGTAGAAAGTAGGATTTTCCTATGTGGTGACACTAGAAGGTGGCAAGAGATAAAATATGTATGGTTAAACTATTTTTCTAAAGTTTTGGCAACCACCAAAATAATGAAAATACCAGCAGTTGCGTGCAACTTTGATTGCGATTTAGGATGAAAGGAAAGTCTTTGTTTGTTCTACCATCTTATTTTGCAGCAACCGGTTTAGTGGTTTAGTTGTGTAAAAGTATAACATAGACAGATTGTCGCATTCATTTTGTTAGTATGGATTGGTTTCTGACAATATTCTAATGTTTAAATGATTAAATAATCACTACATAGTATAAAACAAAGTCGCTTTCTCTGTCCCTATGTCCCTTTGTATGCTTAAATCTTTGAAACTACGCAACGGATTTTGATGCGGTTTTTTTTAATAGATAGAGTGATTCAAGAGGAAGGTTTATATGTATATATTGCACCTGTGCGAACCCGGGGCGGGTCGCTAGTGATTAAATAAATTGCCATTAAGAGTAGATTCTTACAACTATTATAAATGCGAAAATTTCGCTGATCGGATCTGGATGAAAGGCACAGATAGATTATAGTCTGGAATAGCACATAGATTACTTTTTTTTCTCACACAATCAAGTTTTCCACGCGAACGAAGTCGCGGGCAACAGCCAGTAACTATATAACAGAGTGCACTACAGCGGTACCTCGTATAATGTTGTAAAAAATCTCATAATTAATACCATACAACTAAATATTTTTAGCTTTACAGCCCAATGCCTTTAGTCACGTTAGCTGCTCTAATTCAGCATCTCCTAGGCATCCTACGTAGATTATCACTCCACTGCATAAACACAGCAAAAGATTTCATTTTCAACTCCGTCTTGAATACTCAAAAAGGGCTTACATTAAAAGTCAAATCTTTACCTCCAAAACACTGCGTTATAAAGTCTGAGTACGAAACAACGCAGTCTACCACTCTTAGTTCCTTTCCTTCCTCTTGTTCCTCTCGTTCCTTGACTCAAGAGCTCACAAATATGACCTCAGCTTTAGAACTGAGAGTTGAGACAGGCAAACGATTACTGCGATGTGAATGTGTGTCAACAGTCGGAAAAGCTTTAACAAAGACGTGAGCCAAAGGACTCATCAGCAAACCAATTTAGTTTCGCCCTTTTGATTTGGACATCAAAGTTTCTTGAGGTTTCCGAGTTTCGGGTTTTCCGGGATGAAATGAATAAACGTTGTGTGTGACGAGCTTAGGAATGTTAATGTTGTTTTTTGTTATTTATCGGTGGTGTGTAGTATGGGGAGCTCGTGGCCAAAATAATAACAGCCGCTCGGGTCGTATTTTAGGTTCAGCCGCGCTTGCCTAGGTTGGTCCGTTAATGGGTGACCACCCATTACATACCGAGTTTTGTTTTGTTGCCGTTGGTCCCGGCTGTAATCTTTGACAGTCGTCACAGGTAGCCAGTGGCCCGAAAGTCTTACAACCAGTCTTACCAAGGGGTATAGTATGACCTAGTACTAACTGAGTTGTGGAGGTCAGATAGGCAGTCGCTCCATGTAAAATTAGCTGCATCCGTTGAGACTGGAAGCTGACCCCAACACAGTTGCCGATGACGATGTGTAGTATTTATTGACTCTGAAATGGAGTTGGGCAGAACATTTGGCTAGCTGTGATGGCGGGTGAAGTAAATACCCCACTGAATAGTTACTAAGAGACGGTAGAATGATTCTTGGCAGACTAACAGCTAGACGGTTGGATCATTTACAAAAGATCGCACACCAGACCCGGTTGAGACCAGCAGGGAAGCATGACGCAAAAGAGAGGAGGCCTATTAACTCAGAGTGAAACATGAGCGAACTAATTTGCCTACAAATACCTTATTGCTGTCATATTTTGTGTAATTAATTCTTAAAACGAGGTTTTCAAAACAAAATTAGTTCATGCGGCCCAACAACAACGACAAAAATGTATTTCTCGTATAAATCTCAATACGAAAACTTAACAGAACGCAATATTAATTTGTTTTTCAATCGAAGATTTCAAATAAAGCTCGCATAAAAAAAAATATTCAGCATAATTTTATAAAATAGAACCAAGCAATTAAGAAATAAAAAGCAATAAAAGAAACTCATAATAACGAAATCGAGATTTAATAAAAACGTATTCTTTTGTCGCCTTCGCCGTATTAATAATGGCGTCATGTAAGAGCGAAAAATTAATAAAAAACTTTGGTCTAATCGCGAAAATTATAAATTAAACTAGCGAATGGGACCAGTGAGCGCATGGCACACTCTGAATAAACCAAGAGATCTTTGCAATTTGCGGACAAAAACCGCTCTACGCGACTCGAATATAAAGCAGGCCGTTTTTAATTATTTTCCTGGCCATTTTTATACGTAATTATTAATGTGGTGTCTGGCTATACAGAAAAAATAGCGGAATGTTTTTTTGTAGATTATATGTTTTTCTTTTATTAATTTCTGTGCCCAATGCCAATTATTGAGTATGTTGGCCTTAATAAGCCCTTAAGAGGGAACAGAGGCTGCGATTCTCGAAATGTATTTTTTTTTCTTCCTGAATAATGCCTCTAGCGCAATCTTTTTTTAAAAATAATATTAAGGTCATCTGTAGACCTGTTATTTCCTTATTTCAGCAATTAATAAGTAAAGATAATATGACCGTCCAAAAATGACAAAAAATGTCCCATTATTACGGCCGTGTTTAGAGGACTACCAGGTCAATTCAAATAGTTTTTGGCACAAAAAAAATTGATGGGAATCTAGCCCATACTCATTCTTAAAATTTTAATGTCAATAATAATTGAATTGGTCTAGTTTTCGAGGAAAAAAAGGAGAAATACGAAACGTCGATATGGTCTCGTTTTGTCATAATCGGTCTGAGTCACTCTACGGAGGAAGGCTTGACGGAGCTCGACGGCAATAGTTTCTTTAAATAGATATTTTTCAAATTTCTCGCAGGTACTGTTTCCTCTTATAGACTGATGGTTATAGCAACCATCTTCGTAAATTCTAAAAGAGAACCTAAAATTCCACACCTAAAAAAATAAAAAATAATATTAGAGACATTAGTTAGTAACTGTGGCTTTACAACAATTACTTTGATCCAACAAAACTTTGTAGGCCAGAAAACAAGTCCCTCATCAACAAAACACTAGTTAACAAACGCAAACAAAGCCAAACTATGGCGTTTTATGGAAACATTTTCTGCTATTAAGACGAACCAAACAACGGTAAATTGGCCATTTCAAAATTCCGAATAAGCGCCCATAATTATAGTTTAAAGTTCTACCCTCTATAATTTCTCGTTAACCCAGAACTGTTTATTTTCTGATTTCATGAATTACTGCAAAATCTAGTTTTGATGAAATCTGAAACTGTGAAAATAACATCATGGTTGCAATTACTGTGTTAATGTTCGTATTAAAGTAATCAGACTTCCTAGTTGGTCCAGTGGTTGCAATCGCGACTGCTGAGTGTGAGGTCTTGGGTTCGATTCCCGGGTCGGGCAAATTGTTATTCCATCAAAAATGTTTTTTTTCCATTTTTTTTTTGTATAATGTTTGAGTCGACTATTTAACTAACCTGGTGCCTGGAATAGAAATAAACACGTAGCACGAATTTCCCGAATAACAAAACAAAAACTGGACGTGCAACATTGTATAATATACGTCATCTAAGGCTACTTTTGCGACAGTTTTACACAATACTCAACGTACTTAACAGGTTAACGGCAAAGCACGATATGCTTATAAAACAATTTCAAAAACCTCTTGCCTATCGGCCTTAAAGTCATTTAAGTTCAAAGAAACTGCAGAAACAAAAATAATCCTTTCTACAAGTGCCCCAAGAGCTAGAATAATAAAATCGCTACGTTGCAATCTCTGTTCTGCAACGTGACAGGTGCTCGTCCCATAATGTATGTAGATTATTTCTTCTAGTCCATGCTTACGACTGCACAGCGAGATAAAGTCAATTTATGCTTTGCTCTCTTTTCCTCGCTGATTTTCTTTAATAATTTGGTTGTCGCCGTCAGTCTTGATTTTCTTGTCTTACTCGCGCATTTTGCTGTTGTGAAGATTAGTTCTTGCTTCTAGCTTTTGTTTCAAAATTCAAATAAGAAATTCCATTTTGTGCAAACACCAGGGTCCACCGATAGATGGCAGGCTCGGCTAACTTCCTATGGTACAATTCTTTTATGATCATTTGTAATCAAGGTCAACGCATTTTAATAATCTTAAAACATAATCCTGGGCTGCAAATCAATTCTACATTTAAAGAATCGTGCAGTATTTTGAGAAAAGAATAATTTTATGACCATAGTTTCATGCAAACGAAGGACTAGCAACATAGTATAAAAAGTGCTACAGCGCCATCTATGACACAAATAAAGAACTAACACACAAGTTTTCCGAGACTTAAGACTGTCTACCTAAATAGAAAAACCCGACAGCAGCTGTCGGGCAGACACAACACAACACCCGTCTGGTCGGAGGATCCTCCCTTTTCCATGGGGAATGAAGGATTTTACACCCTGTTTATCATATCCCTATAAAGGGTGTAACAAGACCCTTAACGAAGCCGAAAGGCACTTGTTCTCCCCGTTGTTTTTGAGATATTTTTTTTGATCTAGACCATACCTGGGAACCTCCTAGTTACGGATATTGGGGGTCAAAGTTCCATTTTTTTCTCAAGTTTTTTTTTTTTAAATACATGTTTTTAATGGGCAACTACAGTACTTTAACAGTTTTTATACCTTGTGACTGGGACTGTAGCTATATTTCATTGTTGTCTTTGTTTCGACAATTCAAAAATGCCTGTAACTGGCCTACTTGAAATAAATGCTTTGATTTTGATTGATTTTGAATGTAAGATTTTTACTTTAAACACCTCCTCGACCTCCGTACTATTCAATCCATCCATCAGCTCAATGTCTTGAGTGCGTTACATCGAGACCTACCGTAAAAATGATTTTTCACCCCAAAAAAAAGTCGTTTCCCAGCAATAATTTTTGCGTAAAGTTACTTAGTTTGATGTACATAATGCTTGGTTGACGGCTTCATGAAGGGACCGTTTACACCCTGTTTACACCGTGTACACTGGAATCTACATTTCCAGTTTATGTAACATTTATTATTGACAACTACGATTAAGTTGTTCAATCTTTATTTATTTATTTTATTTGGCTCTTCAACAATGGAATCTGACATCTCATATGATCTGATGATCTTACATGTTTTGATGGTCGTCATCATTATCTTTTCCTCATCCCAATATTTGGAGTTGGCAAAGCATATTTTCTTCTTCGTCATTTCGTCGTTCTCTTACTTATTACATTGAAGACGACAAAACAACACGTGCAGGGTGCACGGTTCTGTAATTTCCAATCTCAACATCAAATAAAGCGCTTTCCGAACAGAATTGCATTTTCCAACTACTTTACACAGTGCGCACACGTACCAATTTTATAACGGCTAAACAATAAGTTTTTAATTTTCCAACACCGTGTCGTCACGTTTTCGCAACCTGTTCCATCGTGTGTAGGAAAAGAGGAAAATCACTTTGCAATGAAGTTAGATGCGCGCAAATAGCACCAGTGGACCGTAAAATTAGTTCTGAGTTTTCTTGAGATGTGTTTTCACTTGGTGTTCTGCGAGCACACATTCGTAGCCACAAGAATCAAACATGTTCGGTCGTAGTTCGCCAGAATGCGCTCTTTGTAATAAACTGAAATCAATATCTTCAATCTAAGGCACACTACGCACTATGTTCGGGTCGGTCTAATTAGGCAAATCCAAGTAAAATAATGTATACTCGATTTTTCCACAAAGATTGTGCAACCCTAAGAAAAAAAATTAAAGTAAATAATATTTGCCTTTTTATGACGAAACGGAAATATGTCCATCGAAGCATAAGAAACAAATAATAATTAAAAGTTCAACCAAATGGCTTGAACAAAAAGGATTCAAAGCAAATGCTTTGAGCAAATGCTCAGCAAAGTGGTTTGCAACAAAACTGTAGTAGAAACATAATTATGTTTTAAACATACACATAAGAGCTGTCAGCTAATCAGGACAAACGTGTGTTCATAATGCTCAACGTAAAGGCTCCTTTACGCGAACACTATGAAATGTAAACTCCGTTGGCTTTTTGAATTTCCAATAATTTTAAATTAGGTCTGGAATATAAACTCTGGTGACCTGTGAGGAACTTTGCTAACTTTTTGTAATTTTGTTTTAAAACTAGAACACTTGTGTCCAACATTATTTTCAGAGTTTTTTACCGTTCGATGATAACTAGGTGACAAAAATTAATCGGTTTCTTCTAGACAAGCGTGCTCCACCTTAGGCCGCATCATCGCTTCACATCAGGCGAGTAGCTGCCAAACGCGAGCCTATTTAGTTTAAAAAAAAACTGTTATTAAGTCAGATCTTCTCCTAGAAGATTGTAGGACGAGTTGAACAAATACAGCGATCAGTGGAAAAAAATTGTCCTGGATTGAAAGAACTGGAAGTCATGGGGCCTTTGCCAAGCAGTGGGTGGATATAGGCTAACAGTAACAGTATTTAGTCAGGTGATTAGACTGAATGAAATATTTATACTTATTGTCGGTCCTACTGTCGCTGTCCCTCCATACTTAAGTACTAATGCTGTAACATAATAATATTGTAATACTAAATGATTTGAAATTGAGTTTCTTGTCGGTTGTTCTCCTTAGAAACCGACCAACCCGAACCGTACACCTTTTTTCGACGTTTTATAAGTGCCCATGTAGGCCTAGGTGAAATAAAATATTTTGATGCAAATCAATTAAAAAAAAATCGTTAAAAGTGGACATAATTTCATTTATTTCGTTTGTAAGACTATTAATTTGGTCTACTTCGCAAAACATTTAGTAAAGGGGATGTGCCTACTAACCTAATTCACTTTCTCAAATACGCAATGCGGATCTTCAAATAACTTTTTATGTCTCCTAATAAATATATTCTTAGTAAGTAATAAGCATTTCATTTCTTTATGATTTTTAGGCCAAGTCTTTTATATGGATCAAGCATATTTTGTTTAATTTTTTTTTGAGTAATGGTAAATATAAACTATGTAAATAAATAATAAATTTAAAAAAAAACACTTAATAAGTACAGAATGTAATAAAACTCTGATTAAAAGCCAAATAAAATACAAAAAAAAATAACGCAAAAACAAAGCGAAATAGAAAAAGACTTCACCTCGTTCGCAGAAACCATATTTTTTAAAAGAAAAATTATGTGAAGGTCTGATGTGACACGAATGCTGGGACTATTACTCAAGGTGTCATCTCGTTTCGGGCTAGGAAACGGGAGTGACGCTTGTTTTCCTCCTCCTTGAAGGTTGGTGCAAGTTAGAAGCGGAAAGCGAGCGTATTTTCTTTCTTTTTTTCCTGTTTTTTTTAACAACAAAAAAACTTTGCTAATGTCAAGATTTTACCAACACTAAAATTGACTTTATCAACATTTATTTTTTATCGTTTAGCTAGTGCCTAACTTGGTGTCAGAGTCCTTATGCGCCCATGGGCCTCTGACTGCCCAGCATTCATTAGATATATAAATGATTTAAGATAATAATCGTCGTTAAATAAACACTCATTCCCACTGATTTACACCGTACCACGGTACGAATAAATACACAGTTGCCTGGTGTTAGAAGTACGGTAAGCCTAACCGCAATTCACTTAAATGCTTTTTTCCATTATTGTACTTTTACATGGGACAGACTAAACAGAATTAGCGAAATGTGTATGTCTATCTTGGCCATATGCTTTCATTTGGCAAAGAACATCAACAAAAAGAGATATCCCGAAGAATACAGCTCGGGTGGGCCGCGTTTAGCAAATTGGACGACATTTTGAAATCAGCCAAAATTCCGTTATGTCTAAAGTCCCGCCTCTATAACCAGTGTGTTCTGCCCACAATGACGTACGGTGCTGAAACATGGACGCTCACGCAGGAGGCTGTGTACAGACTGAGAGTTGCACAGAGAGCCATGGAGCGTTCCATGCTCGGCATAAAGCTGATAGATCGAGTTCCTAACGTCGAAATCCGGAAACGCACAAAGGTTTTCGATATTGGAAATCGCGTTACGGAACTCAAATGGAGTTGGGCAGGACACCTAGCAAGGCGCAGTGATAACAGGTGGACTAAGGCTGTCACCGAATGGCGTCCAAGAACTGGCAAAAGAAACGTGGGTCGTCCGGCGGCGAGATGGGCAGACGACATAGTTGCCATCGGGGGAAAAACCTGGATGAGGCTGGCACAGGACCGTGGGGATTGGCACGAGAAAAGAGAGGCCTATACCCAGCAGTGGGTGAATTCGGGCTGTGGATGATGATGGGTGTATGGGGTCACCTTAGTACCTTCGGAGTAAAAAGATGATGTTATGTGACCTATGTTAGTTGTCTACTGCTATTGTTTAGTTCAGTTTATATTATTTTTTTAATAAATGCTGCGCTGCCCTCAATGTTATGTAATTACGTTGTGGAAGTAGTGCTTGAGGGGTTCTAATTCCAGCAGTGGAAGTCTCAAGGCTGAGATGATTATGATTAATTTTGCATTTAAACTTTATGTATACACTTGTATCGAAAAAAAAAATCCAATCATAAATCTAAGCAAGCGAATGTGTCTAAAAAAAAATAATCTGTCGTAAAAGAGCTACCATAAAAGACAAAAGTAGCGCTTCTTCCGGATCTGTCGGTCAAAAAGATAAGGGTAAGGGTTGTTTTTCTAAGACATCTTTACATGTTATCAACAAATAAATAAATAACTTTTCAGTTTCTTATGCCCGCTAGATTACCCTTGTGACTACCATAGTGATTGTGACTAGCCTTAAGATATCCTTAGTGAATCCAAAAAAAGCGATATAGTGGTCTGCTTTCAAGGTTTAGTGGTTGAAATGGCTATAAAAGCTTTTTCAGCAGGTACAACCAAAATCATTTGATTAATAATCTCGTTATTTACTTCGTAACTCTTCTGTAAAGGCTAATTTGAAAGTTAGCGTTAGTCAGCATCAGTGGCACTATTTCCAAAATTAACATAACTGGCGTGAGGCAAACATAATCCTTTTTTTTAAATACCTTGCTTATAATAACTATGCCAAATAAACATTTTATTAAAAATCGCTTCCCTTTACAAACTTGGACCACATTGTTTCCGACAAAACGAAGGTATCTCGAGTTGTTACTTCGATGGTACAAATTAACTGACGGGTATTTTATGGCTAGAACACTTTTACGATTACACTTGGGCACTTTACTTTTGTAATTTTTTTCATTTTAATTGAGGAAAATACCTGGTGGCGTCGTAGTATTTTCTTTTATTACCTGTAGTCACAGGAATCGAGGAAGGATCGGTGTTTATAACCGCTCCATTGATGTAAGAATCCATTTTTACCTGACTTTTACGGAACGTAGGTTATGTTTTTCGATGTGGTTATTTTTACCTCGTTTTTTTTTTTTGTATGCCCATGTTTATCGGACTTCAAGCTTCATGATTTTATAGAGGAGGCTTATCTATCTCATGTAAATGTAATTTTGAGTTTGTGCTTTTAATCGGACAAGATTCAGTATGCAGAGTAAATTACTTATATATGAGATAGATAGCTGACGAGGCAAGTCGAAGTATTTTGGTCAATTAATCCACAAATACTTCATCATCATCTGCCTAGCCTTTTCCCAATTTTGTTAGGATCGGCTTCCAGTCTAACCGGATGCAGCTGAAAACCAGCATTATACATGGAGCGACTACTTATCTCACCTCCACCACCCAGTTAGTTGCTACCCCTTGGTAAGACTGGTTGTGAGACTTTTTTTGGGCCACTGACTACCTGTAACGACTGCCAAAAATCCACGAATGATAGCCGGGACCAACGGCTTAACATCAATACTAAACGTCATCTTAACGAATGCCTAAATAAAGAGGTGCTGCTGGATTTTAAATGCTGAACTCAGCGCTGTGCTTCGATAATCCAACAGTACAGTTTAATTAAGGCATTGAAGTGTCAATGACAAAGGGCAATAATATCCTATAGCATCTTTGCTGAGAAATGTGTTACTATTCAATTTAAAGGTTGGTAATAAACTATAGCAACATGCAACGTTGTAGGTGATTCCATGATATATCACTTTACAATATTGCAAGCTATATCCACTCCTTTATAGTTCAGGGTATCGATGAAACTACTGTTCTCGGTAAGGCAAGTTATATCTAGACTTTGTCTTATTCAATACTAGAACTTTATCGTACTACGGATAACATTAAAAATACAAAAAAAGGGAAACAAAAGAAAAAATAAATGCTGTAGAAAAAAAAACCGATCAAAGGTAAGACTCCTATTCTTAGCTCCTTTAACTATAAATAGAACATGACAGGCAATTCTAAGAAAACTTTACTTCGGTACAAAATAAAAGAATAGCGCATAGAATATTCCAGAATTAAAAACTCCCAGGCATTAAGAAACTATACGGGGTGGAAGGGAGACCAACGCGAAAACGGTTACCACTTATCCAGTACATACATCATTCTGAGCTCTCCCACATAGAAATTTTGTCATCGGTAATTTAAAAAAAAACAGCTTTTCCATTCATTTTGAACGTGTAGGTATTGCACTTTTGTAGGAAACAGCTGTTTTTTGTTTAATAACCGATGAAAAATTTCTATGTGGCGGGGCTCAGAATGATGTACCGAATACGTGGTAACCGTTTTCGCGTCGCTGTCCCTTCCACCACGTATAATAGTGTGACCCGTATGTTCTTATAATCTCGAATTAACTCTGGCACGTTGTAAAGAAAAAGGAAATAAACAATAAGGTTCAAATTAGAATAAAAAAGTTGAGACTGCTTAGGCGTCCGTCAAAGTGTGACAATGTAAATTTATAATTTTCGTTCCAATAATTATCAGAACTCAACGTCTAAAAGCCTTTTATGTATTACAGTGAGCATAATATAGCCAAATATAAAATCATTACATCACACAGCCGATACCTACAGTACAATACCTTGATGTTAAACTTACACATAACATAACATCACGCCTGAAATCTCCGAAGAGTTCGGCAGCGGTGAACCTTATAGTACACCCAAATTTCGGTAGTTATGTTTAAGTCCCATGTAATAGGGGGCGAGCCTATTGACATCAACCGGGCGCAAATCAGACTCCGTGGCAGCTACTAAGAAATTCCTGAAGAAACCCGATAACACTTTGCCCGACCCGGGAATCGAAGCTAGGACCTCACATTCAGCAGTCGTGCTTGCGACCACTAGACCAACGAGGCATTAAACTTACATGTACCTAATAAAGAAATCTTGATGTTTTTTCAAGTCAAAAATACCGTGTGAAGCAAGGGCGGGTCGCTAGTTTCTTATAAAAGAACATTAGCCTGAACGTGCAGAGAAATAGGTCAATAGAACAAAAATATCTAACGAATCCAATAAATACGGGTAACAGCCTTTATCCCATTGAATTGCAAATTAGATCTGTCAGCGGAAAGTATAAAGTAGCCAGTTCCCTTATTCAGGATACTGAGCAGGAGCTACTAATTTGTAATACGATTTATTATTGATTGATGAAGACTGTTACACTGGGGACTTTTCATGCTCGCCATTTTATTTGTAACTGGATATTGTCCGCTTCTTCGTCCTCCATAATTTGTTTTTCATAATTTTCATCCAGATGCATTCATCCAGGATAAAAGAAGCCTGTGTCTGGATCTTAGGTCTTAGAGGACTATGTGCCAAGTTCATCATAAGCCTTCAGCAGTCCACTGCTGGACATAGGCTTCAGCCAATTGCACGCCAGTCGGCTCGACTCTCATTTATCTACTTAAGTTACTTATCTTGAATTTGTAAAGAACGGTTCAGTAGTTTAAGCGATAACAGAAACTTTTACTCTAAATAATATTCTAATCGACAGCCTCGCTGGTTGAGTAGTCGCAAGCGCCACTGCTGAGCATGAGGTCCTGGGTTCGATTCCAAGGTCGGGCAGAGTTATTGGGTTTTTTCATCAGGAATTTCTCAGTAGCAGTCACGGAGTCTGGATTTGGACTCGGTTGATGGCAATAAGCTCGCCACCTATTAAATTTAACAAAAAACATAACAGGCGAAATGTGGGTGTACTATTAGGTACACCTCTGCCTAAACCATTGAGAATTACAAGCGTTATGTTATGTTATGTTAATATTCTTATCACACGTCGAGCGAAATATAAATTAAGTAGCCTAAGTAACTGCGGTTTTATTTAGACTAATAAAATGATTGGCCTCATAATAAAATCATCGATCAATTACTCATAGACCAAAGAGAGTACCTACCTAACCAGAAACAGTAATAAATCACACTTAATGCGCCCTTAACCAACATTGCCACAAAAAATAAACTCCAATCAAGTAATAATCCCATTGCATCAGTCGCATGCAGAACATTTCAGTCCATTTTATCAAACCACAATCTAAATGGATGTATTCGAGCCCGCCCGTATATAATTTCAAGTGACGTTTTTGCGAAATAACGTGATGAAAGCCTATAATCCTCTTCCATTTAAGCACTTATTGTGTGGGTGATCCCGCCGCTCTTTTACGAAATCATTTTTTCATGATTAAACAGTCCCCTTTTGAAGTGAATTGTATGGGTAGACCGATTAAAAATACGATGTTCGGCAATTTGTAAATCCTTTTGGATTGCTCATTTCGGTGGTATATTGCTGGATTGGGCTCTGCAGTGATTTATCTTACAAAGTCTGTGCTTAAATTGTAGTCGAGTTAAAATTAGTTTTCGGGGAATCTAAGGTCTGGATCTTACCCCAAAAGGAGAAGTCGTAAGTCCTGCTGCTGAGCATGAGATCCTGGGTTCGATTCCCAGGTTGAGTAAAGTGTTATTGGGTTTTCCCATCTAGAATATTTTGATTGCAGCTCGGAGTTAGGTTTTGTGACCGGTTAAAATGTAGGTGTACTATAGGTACTTACAGCTCTGTCCCATCCTTCACGGATTACAGGTGAGATGACATGGAAAATCATTTTCCAGCCTTTTTTCCAAGCATTTTGCATCAAAATCCGCTCTAAACCTTGTCAACGTTTTGTTATTCGTGGTCAGGTATGCATCGATGCTTAGTACACAATCAATTTCTGGGCTAAACAATTAACGTAAAATAGTTTCATCGAAAACCGAACGTGAAATTACATTTAGTGTTTTGTTTTACCAATTCCAGCACGAAACAATTAAAACAGCTCATAATATTCAAACACACACTATATGGAGTCCGCAATAAATACTCCTCCTCAATATTCAGACAAAGAGAACTAGTTGAACCAAAATACGGTCATTTCACAGCAATTCCAAGTACTGCTCAAATTATGAATAATAGACTTATGATCGGTGTGTAGTTTATAGTACCGTTCATTTTGACAAAGAGTAGAGAACAAATGAAGTGCCCTTAAATCAAAATAAAGATAAGAGAGATAAAGAGGTTAAAATGGGACGTGGGTCACATCTCCAGGATGAGTCAGGATAGATTTGCCAGAATCGTCACACAGTGGTTGCCTGAAGATGGTCGTCGTCACAGACGCAGGCCCAAGAAACGCTGGCGTGACGGTTTGGACTCGTTCCTGACTTTGAGATTTGGAAAGGAATGGGGAAAGCTTTTGCCTAGCAGTGGGACAGAATAGGCTAGATAAAAATTAAAATGATTTAAAATTCATCTTTTCTAGCAGTTGTTACGACAGGATGCACCAGAACCGATCATAATCTTGGTTACTCCAAAAAATTGTGAAACGTGGTGATGGTAACTTATTGTCGGGTTGTGGCCGGGTGTTATACTGATTAGCAATTTAACCACCCCTGTCCCCTCTTGTCTGGTCGTGGCATATTCATGGTAGTCACTAATCTGCATAGTTCTCATGTGAGTTAACCAAGATTATATGTGGACCTTAAAAGAGAGTATGACCTCTGAGTTTGTTTCGGCTGTTTCTTCTCAGAGTAGTCAGGTACGAAACACCGGCCTCATCTAGTTTAAAAAAAATATATGTAAAATTGTTTGTAAAAACCTAATTGCAAAATAAATTAAGTTATCATTTACCTAGTTAAGTAGTTCCCCGTCCAAATTGTATTACAAGCTTTCCAACTCCACTTCTATCCATCGCCGCTATAATTTTATCCTGCAACTCATTCACTTGTCACTCCATTAGTAGTTAAATCTGTGTAAAATGCACCGATTTCCGTATACCAAACCGATTCGTTTTAATATTGATGTTGGGAAGGAAGCGGCCCGCGGTTTACGTAGCTGTTTATCGTTGGATAATGAATCGACAGGTTTTTTGTTCAGTGTTCATTTTGTTTTATGTTAAAAATTAATTTTGAAACTTTATTTATTTTCTGTAGTTTCTATACTTGATCGTAGCTTTTTGATAGTTTAATGTTTACGCTTTTTTTACTTTGACATTATTTTCAGTAACTACCGTTTGGATACTTGTGTCTTCGGAACCCAAAACTTATTTAAAATGGTTGGTTTTAATGGAAACTCTCTCTGTCTATAATAAGTATAACATTATTTAAGTTGATTAAACACAGCAGAGTATAATAATGAGTAACATAACATCATGCCTGTAATCCAAGAAGGATTAGGCAGAGGTATAATTAGTGGTCATCGTATGACCTGGTGAAGGTTGCGGGGATCCGCTGGATGCGAGACGCACAGGACCAGACAATGAGGTGACACTTGGGGGGGCTATATCCAGCAGTGGACGTCTTTCGGCTGAAATGATGATGGTGATACGTAATAGATTGGAAAAAAAAACATAAAACCCAAAAAACATAAACTACTATAAAAAAACTACTAGCATACTTTTGGTAGTATGGCAAGACAAATGCATGTTTCCAAATACACATTTAGTCACGAGCCCTGTGTCTGCAAACCATCCTATACCAAAAGCTCGCGGTTTTAAACTCAATGACCTAGTATTCAAAATGAAACTCAGTTATTAAAACAAAACAGAAAAAAAACAATATACATTTCTTTAAAGCTGAATAAAGCAGTCCTTTCCGAGTTACAACTGAATGGATTGTCGCAAAGCGCAATACATTGTTTCAAACAATAATAATTCTTACGTGTAAATTACAAGGTAGCTTATCTAAATAATAAGTAAAAGGGTCTGTTTGTTCGTCTTTCCAACAATTTTAACCCTCTTGATAACAATCCTGTTGAAATACTCGTAATTATTGTCAAAACATAGGGGCGAATCCGGGAAGAAATTTCGTTATCATTATATTTATTTGAACACTTTTGGAACAATTGTTAAGGAGTGGTAATTTTATGGTTATCTTGAATGAGAAACAGAGTTAATTCGATGGTTTAAGTTATCGTAAGAGGAAAACTGATGGTTGGTCTGGTAACCGCAAGCTCTACTGCAGAGCTTGAGGTCTTGGGTTAGATATCCAGTCAGGCTGTGTGTTTTTTCCATGAGTCCGGTTGATGGTAATAGGCTCATCCCAATAACATGCGACTTAAGTTTGACTGGCGGAATGTGGGAGCACTATAATAAGTTACATCTGCCTACCCTTCAGGGAAAACAGATCTAATATTCATCATCATCATCATTTCAGCCGAAAGAGATCCACTGCTGGACATAGCCCTCCCCCAAGTGTCGCCACATTGACCGGTTCCGTGCGAGTCGCATCCAGCGGATCCCTGCAACCTTCACCAAGTCATCGGTCCACCTAGTGCGAGGTCTTCCAACGCAGCGTCTTCCGGTTCGCGGTCGCCACTCCAGAACTTTTCGGCCCCATCGGCCATCCGTTCTGCAAGCAATGTGCCCTGCCCTCTGCCACTTAAGTTTGGCTATTCTTCGGGCTACGTCGGTGGTTCTCTTGCGGATGTCCTCATTTCTGATTTGATCACGCAAGGATACTCCGAGCTTAGCCCTCTCCATTGCCCTTTGGGTGACTTTAAGCCTTCTGATGAGGCCCATTTTGAGCGACCACGTTTCGGTCCCGTATGTAATCACTGGTAACACACACTGGTCATAGACTTTCGTCTTGAGACACTGAGGTAAGTTGGACGAGAAGATACCACGCAACTTGCCGAACGCTGCCCAGCCGAGTCGGATTCGACGATTGACCTCTTTCTCGAAGTTAGACCTACCTAACTGGATCGTTTGTCCCTGGTAGACATAATCGTCTACAACTTCGAGTGTAGAGTCTCCGATCTTGATAGGAGTGGGTGTTACATGGGTATTCAACATGATTTTGGTTTTGTCCGTGTTCATTTTAAGACCCACTTTTTCGAGAGCTCTACTAAGGTCATCGAGCATTGTACTGAGGTCCTCCATGGTCTCAGCCATGACCACTATATCGTCAGCAAGCCGAAGGTGAGAGAAGTACTCGTCATTGACGATGATGCCTAGCCCTCTCCAGTCGAGAACCTTGAAGACATCCTCCAGTGCAGCGGTGAACAGTTTCGGAGATATGACGTCTCCCTGTCTCACTCCTCGCTGCAGAAGGATAGGTTCCGAGGTCTGGTCCTGTAGTCGGACTGACATGGTAGCGTTTTTGTACAAACACTTCAACACCTCGATGTACCGATAGTCGATTTGGCACCGTGGGAGAGACTGCAGTACAGCCCAGGTCTCGATCGAATCGAAGGCTTTCTCGTAGTTCACAAACGATAAACAGAGAGGCAGGTAATACTCTTCGGTCTTTTGTATAACTTGCCGCAGCGTATGTATGTGCTTTAGCACCGTAGACACGATGCTAAAGCCTAATATTATTATTACAAAGTTATTTTCACAATTTTCACTTCTTCCGTGTAACCATCACGTGCCCCCTCTTAATAGGCATTATGACAATTAATTAGCTATTTGTAGAATGTACATCACTATGTTCCCTTAGCCCCCAGATTTTTAAACACTTAATTTCGACATTTGCTCCAGCAAGCAACATGCAGTCCTGATTTATCCTACTAACAATTTCAACCCGCAAATGTCAACCAATCAAAACTCAGATCTACAAAAAGAGAAAAAAAAAATATTCAAAAACAAATGAACAACATTTACAAAACCACACAAGCGGAACCAAGTACAAAATCATAGTATTTTCATGTTAATAATCACGGGCAGAACAAAGGGGCATTGTCCCGCCGTGTAAGAAGTGGGCTGCAAATGAAAGAAACTCTTTTGTTTTGGGGTCATCCGAAAGAAGTCGTTTTTTTTCCTAGGAGAGTTTTTTTTCCTTGAGAAAAACTCAGTTGAAAAGAAATAGGATGAACGATGTTTCTGCTGCCCTGGTAGGCTTTATTGCTATTTGTAATTGCAGTGGGAATTTGTTTATTTATTTACATACTAACTATTGCCCACGAACTTCGTCTGCGTGAAATTATTACTAAAATACTAGCTTTTGCCATCGACCTTCTTTCGCGTGAAATTATTATAAAAAATTGTTACTTCGCTTTTTGAATCGGATAGTGTTACCAATTTCAAGCGTTTTAATTTTTTGCACGGTACCCTAATTATTTTTCTAAAATAAAAGAAACCTATGTTAGACCTTATAACATCAGCTATCTGCCAGTAAAAGTCCCGTCAAAATCGGTCCAGCCATTTCGGAGATTAGCCAGAACAAACAGACAGACAGACAGATAAAAAAAAAATAGCTTTTATTATAAGTGCCGTATATATTTTAATATTCATTCAGTAAAAAGCTGTTATTTTGATATTACATACAGACACTTTAATTTTATTTATTTGTATAGATGTTTATATTACTTGGGATATTTGAATCGGATTTGATTAACAATTTCAAGGGTTTTAATTGTTTTTGCACTGAACCCTCCTTTTTCTAAAATAAAAGCCTAGCCTGAGTTACTTCTTATAATATCAGCTATCTTCCAGCCCCGTCAAAATCGGTCCAGCCGTTTCGGAGATTAGACGGAACAAACAGACAAACAGACTGACAGAGTGTATAAGTACTGTTGTATATACTTTCATATGCATTTACTAAGAGGCTGTTAAAACCCTTGAAATTGTTAACAAAATCTGATTCAAATAAGTAACATTTTATAAGAATTTTACGCGTACGAAAGACACGGGTAACTGCTAGTTTATAATGTGTAGATGTGTGTGTGTGTGATGTGTGTGTGTTGTGTAAACTTCCTGTCCAATTTAAACTTCAGCAATCAAGGACACATCATGCCAAAACCGATACAAACAACACATCCCAATAGAAAAAGAGAAACCGCTTCCTCAACTTTACAAAAGTTTTAACCAAAAATAAATATGAGCACATTACCAACAAACTCAACCACGATCAACAGTAAATTCCTTTCCATTTAAAAACATTTTACAAATCCGTTCGAAACAATGAATTTTCCGCCAACAATCTGTCTAATTTAGTATTTACGTTTAAAACAGGTAAACTCAGGGATTTGTCGTCTTCAGTATAATGTAATTAAATGTGTTATTTAAACAATTATGTAAATGTCAGAGAAGGGAAATGCTTCTAAGGTTGTTTCGTCTAAGGGTACCTTAAGTGCCAGATACGAAATGTTTAAAGATGGGGAGAAGTCTTGTCGGGTTTATTTTTTGAAATTTTATAAGAAGTTTCATAATATAACATCACGCCTGTAACCCTCGAAGGGTTAGGCAGAGGTGTACCTAATATTACACCCACATTTCACCACTTATGTTTAAGTCCCATGTATAGGGAGCGAGCCTATTACCATCAACCGGCGCAATTCGAAATCCGTGGCTGCTACTGAGAAATTCCTGATGGTAATGACGCTTTGCCCGACCGGCGAATCGAACCCAGGACCTCATGTTCAGCAGTCGTGGTTGCGATCACTAGACCAACTAAGCAATTTATTCATATCTATGGATTACACTGATGAGCATTATTGTTAAATTGATGAGCATTATAGTTATAATTGTGTTTTCGATTCAAAAGGGCCTCTGCTAGTTGCACGACGCTTATGTTAGGGCACGGAGTAGGCAACTAGGTTCGCGCACATTATGTCGGGCCGCAGCGGGTCGGGTCGCAGCGTGTCGGGTCGAAGCTCAAAAATCCGCTCAAATCGCTCGTATGTATTTTATATGAACTATCGGACACTGCTGGGGTGCAGCGTCACTAATGTGATAAGTAAGCATTTTGCGCTGCGCTGCGGCTCGCTCCGCCCCGCTGCGGCCCGACATAATGTGCGCGATCTTTGAAGAGTCTAAAGCCTGTCTTATATCAAAGCAGGATTCACGGTTAATGGTCACGCTATGAGTGTGTCAGTCACTGAAACATTTCAAAAGCTTATATTTAAGTTATGATTTATATTAGCGCAACTTAAAAAGTAACAGTTTAATAACAATTTATTAATAGAGTATAACATAGATATTTTAAAAGAAGCCAATCTGAAGTCTGGCTACTAACAAGCAAATATTTTACACTTTTATTCCTTTCGACAAGTTTCCAATCTTTAGCAAAACTACAAAATAGTGTTTGATATAATTACTTTTTAAATACTACTGACGTAGATCTTTGAAAGCAAAACACTAATTTTCATTTTTATGTATTCTCTTTGAAAGAAAGTTTTATTTTAGTACCATAAAAATGTTTAATGAAAATCGGAAAAGTTGGTCCTGAAATGACCAGAGTAAATGGGCCCATTTGGTTCGTGCCTCCAAACGTGAGAAGGGACCAAAAAGTAAAAGTATTTATATGAATGGATAATAGGACTCACTCATGTTTCATGTTAAAAGTTCAGAAACCGGTGGGACACGCTTATGTGCGTCACAGGCACATCTGATTCGGCAGTACTCCTAGACATTAAATGTTATGCAAAATATTGAAAATTTTTGTTTTTACTTTTATTGTGTAAAAAATTAATTTATCTTTATTTTATTTATTTTTAGTATATGCGAAACCTGAATATAGTTTGTTCAGAATAAGTAACTGAATCGATTCCAATAATTTTTAAACCTTGTTATATTTTTTCCCAAAAATATTTAAAAAAGTTAAAAGTTGGACACCGAGCGACTTTAAGTACCTATCGCAATAAATTAGGTACCTACTGCTAAATTATTATTATCAATGAGCTCAAGACAACGCTGGCGCGCTGCGTGGTGACCACGATTTTGTGCGGACAACTAGGTAACAGAACAAGCTTATAACTTTGTGATTTTTCATGATACAGTTTTGAAATTTTGTACATAGATTCTTTACATTAAAATACTAGACATGTGTATACATTTATTAATTAAAATAACCTATATTACCTAACTTACTTAAAAATAAACTTAAAAAATGGCGTGTAAAAACTTCTACTCAACGCTGTCAACTGGTAATGTACCCAAAAGACTGGCGGCGTTGCCTTGTTATATGGAAACGCTAAGCCATTGCCCAAGGTAAAAGCCAGCCCTTGGGTCACGGGAAGAGTCAAAAATATTAAATTTTAATTCCGAGAAAAAGATCGGAGGGTGGAAACGTGGAGGGGCGAAACACGTGTCGAGTATAGGTTTGGATGCATGGCATGCTAGTTATTATTATTTTCCTGCATGAGCATATTTTTGCGGGCGGGAGGGCAGTGCTGCAAGACCTATATATTTTTCGCGGAATTAAAATTAAATATTTTTTATAACATTTTATATCGTGGATGTCCGCAAAGTAACGCCGTCGTGGTCTTGGGGGGTGGCCCATAACTGCGGTCATTACATCATACAAGTCTATGAATATCGAAACGGGCGGCCGGCGCCGGTTGCGTGTTCTGTTATTTCAGAGCGAGGTATTTAGGCATTTTGGCCTAAGTTCAGTATCTACCTTCACGTTAAGGTAGGCTACATACAATTTAAACTAAGCCCAGCTTCTTTTTCCTGCCCACAGTCATCTACAAATTATTCGATTTTATCGAACTACTGAGCCTATTAATTTGGCACACTGTGCTCGAAAGTTTTCCATACCTGCTCTGTACACTTTAGACTTGGATGCCGACGCAAACACGTACCCAGCACGTCTGAGAAATAAAAGGTCCTAGAAATGCGACGAACCGGAAAATAGGATAGGCTATCTAAAATCTGCTAAAGGTCGCGGGGAACTTTGTGATATAAGCAAACCACTTGACGTGGAAATCTTGAGCCTATATCTACTAAAAAAGGACTACAGAACAAAGGAAGGTCTACACTGACTGACCTAGGATGAAAATGATGAAAACTTTACTCAGTTCTTTCTACAGGGGACATCATTAATAAGCATCGAATTAATTGCGCCATACGCAATCGCAATGCTTTTCATTTTGACAATTTCACAATATTTGCGAGCAGGCGAGTTTTTCGAATATAAATTACCTCCAAAAGTTTTTGAATTTCGATTGAAAGTATGCTACAAAATTGGGGTCGACGACCTGTTTCTCTATCATGTTTTTCAATCCAGAAATATGAGGAGCTCGTGGCTAAATAATAACAGCCGCTCAGGTCGATTTGCGGAGGTCAGTCCGTGGATGGGTGACCACTAATTCCGTGCCTTGGAAAGCACGTTAAGCCGTTGGTCCAGGTTGTCATTTATAAATCTTTGACAGTCGTTACAGCTAGTCAGTTGTACCAGAAAGTCTGACAACCAATCTTACCAAAGGGTACCCAGTACTACCTGGGTTGTGGAGGTCAGATATCCAGTCGCTCCATGTAAAATACTAGTTTACAGCTGCATCTGGAAGTCGATTTAATATAGTTGGGAAAAGGCTATGATGACTTCAGAAATCCGACGTAGTAACTGCCCTTATCCAAAGCCAAGCATACAGCAGTAGAAAAAAAAACAAATGAGCTCCATGAATCAACACACTGTCTTGATCTTCCAACTGACTGGCTTAATAGCTGATTTTTTACCTTCCTTCTCATTTGCTTGTTTGATTTATACTTGATATCACTCAATTTTACGATTTCCGAGAAACGTTTTCTCATTCAGATTAAGGTAGAAAAATGTGGGTAGGAACGCAAATGGTAAAGGAAAGTTAATGAAGCCATCTGATACGTATGGAGGGTAGGAATAATGACGCCATGTTTTTAACGGTCTTTGTTCGAAATTACTTTAAATATCGTATTTTTTTAAAGGAACTTTTCGGTATTTGAGCGAGTGAGGGAACGAAAGTTGTTCTATATTTGAAATTTTAAAAAATTGGACTTTTTCTTGTGTAACATAAGTTCCACTGTACATTATTTATTGTGACCCTGATGTGTCCCACTGCAGGGCAAAGGCCTCCCTTCTCTCTTTCCATTTATCTCTGTCTTTGGCTGTTTCTGTACATTATAAACAATATTATTCAATAGCTGAGTATCAATTTAGGTGTACAATAAAGTATAATCTATCTATACAGGGTGGAAGGGACCGAAGCTACGGTTACCACAATTTTTTCATCGTTAATTTAAAAAAAAAAAGCTGTTCCATACATTTGACCGTGTAGGTACTGCAGTTTTGTAGGAAAGGCGGTTTTTTTAATAACCGACGAAAAATGTATATCATTAACACTAGAAACGGGATATTTACCAAAAAAAAAATAAAAATAAAAAAAAATTCGTCACCGGGGGGGTTCAGAATGATGTGCTGAATACATGATAACCGTATTAACGTCGGCGTCCCTTTCACCCTGTGACAATTATACACTAAAAAAATAACTAAAAAAGAAGTTACTTAGGTATCATAGTAAATTTATTCCTGAAATCGAGTTTTACAAATCTAACCTTAGGCTTAGATATCCACCAATATCCTTATACTTATTCCATGAAATACCATCATAAACATAATGAAAGAAGTGGAAAAAAAACAACATCAGCTCGGCTTTCACAAAGTCATTATGGGACAATAAAATAACAATAACATTCTAAGTAAAGGTAATAAGACATTATTATCTTGAAAGCATATTTTCTCTACGAACCGATGAAGTTTCCTGAAAACTAATGTATACTAGCTCATGTCCGCGGCGTCGCCCACGTAAAGGTCATTAACTGTCCCACTGGATCATGCAATCGGGATAAAAAGTATCCTAAATGTTAATCCAGGTTGTAAACTATCTATGTGCCAAATTTCATCCAAATCCGTTCAGTAGTTTCCGCGTGAAAGAGTAACAAACATCCATTCATCCATCGATCCATCCTCACAAACTTTCGCATTTATAATATTAATAAGATTTTTAATTATGCTTTTATTTTTTGTTTTATTGTTAATTTTAATCATTTTGTCCTGTGTGAGACAAATTATCTCGTTATATAGCGTTATCTCATTCTAAAACCACCTAAAGAATAATCACACAAACTTATCAACTAATTTACTTCCAAAGAAGTCCGGTATAACTCCCCCAAATTGACCCATACATCAAGGACAAGTCCTCAACGATGCATTGAACTCACGTCACTCTATTTCCAGTTCTAATTAGGAAACTTTTTAATATCCCCGCCTTTTTTATTGTCTATGCCGGCTGGCCATTGTTCACGACGAAGTAAATTTTACAATTCCCCCCATCCCGACAATTATAAAAGTTTTAATTGCTCGTACTTTTCTAATTACAAAAAATACAGTCTCATGAGCGAAGGGAATAAAAAATATAAAGGGAGAAAACTTGCAAAAAAAAAATTCTCGACGTTATTTTCGCGTTCGAATGGGAGGAAAGTTTGATAATTTATTGAGCAATAAAATCTTAAATTATAGAAAGTTACATTTAAATGGAGCTTGCGTTTTTTTTTTGGACTTGAATGCATGCATGCATTAGTTATGCGAGGATTAAAACTAAGTGAACGATATTGTGCGGTGGAACGGAAAATAATATTGAAACCGTGTGTAATTTAATTTTTATTCCAATGAGTAATGCTTCTGTATCGTTAAATTCTAGAGCTTTTAATACGAGTGGTTCGCTTTAGTTTGTACGCTATTGTTTTGCGATCTAAATTACAGTGGATTGGATTTAGTAACAAGTGAGATTTCTTTTACTTACATAAGCAAAGGAGTTCTGATATGCTCATAGCAAAAAGATAAAGTTTTTATTTGATTGTTTAATGTTAATGTTTGTTTCGTTATGTTTTAATTTTAAAGTAATTATGTATTTCAATTGGGATTTGATGCCTTTATGAATACATAAACAAATAATAATAACAATAGCCCCTTGTAACGCGATCACAGAATGAATCCCAAAACAAACCAACTCCGACCAAATTTCTTTAAAAAAAACAGTTATAGTTCTAACAATATACGAAAACTTAATTCAAAATTATAACCAATGAACTTCCATTTAAAAACTACTTAAAGTACTATAATTTGCCTCTTTATATTACCATTTATATGAGTTATATGCTATAACAAGCAACTGTTATTATGCCCCTAAACATTTAATTAAGAAATTAAAAATTGTGGTCATGCAATGTCCATTTTGAGTGAAAATATGTTAATTGGAATAAATATTTTGGTTAAACTCTGTTTATAACAATATATATAGTATAGTATAGTCAGCCTATTAATGTTCCCACTGCTGGGACGCAGGCCTCCTCTCTATGGCTTTAATCCACCACGCGGGCCCAGTGCGGGTTGGTAGATTGTCACATGTCTTCGAATTTATGGTTCTAGGACATGCCGGTTTCCTCACGATGTTTTCCTTCACCGTTTTGAGCAGCGGTGGCCCAGTGGTGGAGGCTACGACTTACGAGCAGTAAGTCGTGGGTTCGAACCCAGCCAGGCGCATTACTTTATGTAATTTATTTCATCACCGCTGCTCTCAAAACGGTGTTTATAACAAATTAAAGCTATTTTATTTCATAATGTAAGTAATTTTTTTAAAGAACAATAGATGGACTGTGTATCTTTAGCAGTCTTACCAAGGGGTGTCGTATTACCCAGTACTAACTGGGTTGTGGAGGTCAGATAGGCAGTCGCTCCATGTAAAATACTGGTATTCAGCGGCATCCGGTTGGACTGGAAGCCGACCCCAATATAGTTGGGAAAAGGCTAGGCAGATCATGAATAGATGGACTATGTGAAGGATGATATGGATAGAAAGGAGGTGACAGCTGAGATGTCAACTAATAGATAAGTATGGAAGAAGAAGACATGCTGCGCTGACCTCAAATACATTGGGATAAATGCAGGAGGATGATGAATCAAAGTAACTTTTTGACTTAAAATACTTCGAAGTACCTACTTTTGTTTAATATAATGTGTGTGTGTATGATGTGTTTTGTGTGTGAGTGCGTGTATGTGTGTGTGTGTGTGATGTGTTACATCGAAATAACAGCATTTCGCCGTGGACATTAAAGTTAATTAAGACAAAGAGATAATTATGTTTATTAATATGAATAAATGGGCTACTGTATAATTATAGACTGCTGCTCTTGAGTTGAAGTTATCTGTTAATGTGATGATTACTTTGTTCACATGAAAATGACTGAACCTTCAAAATTTCACGTTGTCTGAATCGTTGGTCTTGTGATCTATGTATTCCCAGGACGGTTAAAATGTTATTGGATTTTTCGATTAGGAATTTCTTTTAGCATTCCGAAATCTGAATTTGAGCCCGGTTGATAACAATAGGCTCACCCCTTATTACTGGGGACTAAAAACCTATTTTTTTTTGTTTTTGAATGGCATCTCGCAGGTCAACCTATGAAGCTGGCTTCTGCTTAACCGGACTATCCTGTGACTTGAGTGTAAGGCCTCCAGCCAGGAGCAAATAACTTAAAACGCAAGTGACAGCGCGTTAAGGGCATCCCCTGTAGGGTTCGAGCCTCAGCTTTTATTTATTTTTATATTTTTTCTGATGGGAAATCACCCCCCCCCCCCCCCGCTCTGGGCGGAGCGGAAGGGATTGTCAGACTTGTACTGACTAAAACCCATCCATGTTCCTTCTTTGCCCTTTGTGTTCCAGGGCCACGAGGTACCGTGGTACCTTTCGAACAGTCCCGCAGCCCTGGCAGGCATTAGCTTAGGGCGATGCTGGGGGAGGGCAGCAAAGCGACAGGCTGGATCTGAGTGTTTAAAATATAAATGGAATTTAGCTGTTATATAGGTACACATCTGCCTAACCGTTTGGGAAATACATACAGGATGTTATGTCAAAATGTCGCATTAAATGTGTTTTCATCTTTATAAGAGTAACTTCTATATGTCGTAACGACGCCATAGCAACGAAAAAAAAAATATCTGAGTGTTTTTTTTTACCAAATTATTAAAAAAAATTGAGACATTTTGCATAAAACCTTTACTCCCA
The DNA here is from genome assembly GCA_905163415.1 of Noctua fimbriata. Classification (NCBI taxonomy): domain Eukaryota; kingdom Metazoa; phylum Arthropoda; class Insecta; order Lepidoptera; family Noctuidae; genus Noctua; species Noctua fimbriata. The sequence continues at coordinate 6,180,854 of LR990941.1, read as the reverse complement.
TATTCTAACAATGACAGTAGGTAAATACGCCGTAGTAAACTAGCGTAATGGATGTTTAAAGTAAGGAGCCAGTATTTATTTTGTGGGTCAAGTAATTTATATTATTTATTATTTTAAAAAATATACACAGATAAAAAAAAATCCCTTAAAATGGTTTCGTTATAGCCGTTAGATGATTCTCTGAAAATATTTCGTGTATGAATAGTTAGACCTTATATACAAAATGATTTTACTTCTTCTTTATTGTAGTGAGAAGTTAAAAAGGAACTCAATCCTTTGGCAACGAAACCACCTCGATAAGGGTGTTAGAGACAGTGTTTTAACCGCTGCGTTTATTCAGGTCCGCTTATGTGTTTAACTGAAGAATGTGAAGCAAGAAATATTATACCGGGTTGGAAACACATAATCGTTTTTCTTTTCTTTTAAAAATAGAATTTCAAATGACGTTATATGAAAGCGCTAGCAGGAAAGGGTTCCACGGCTTTCAACGTGTTAACAAGCGAATGGTCATGATAGGAAGACTTAAAATGGCGATTACTTATGTTCCAGATAAAGAGTCAAAATTTCAGAAAACTCAAATACGTATCGTACTAACATAAAGCTACAGAAAAAACTTATGTATATATATATAAATAATTTACTACAAATAATATATTACAAAAAGTGCAAAACGCTCAGTAGTATTATTTCTCATACAATGGTATAATAAATGCTTATATGTAAATTATAACTAAAACACATTTAACATTTGCAAGAAATGATAATGAAAAATTCAAATGTTTGTTAGCGACCTGTCCGATATTCAAACATGTGTTTCAGGCCTTACATAGTGGAGTGCCTTGCTTAGATTGAGGAGGCCTATGTCCAGCACTGGACTGCTGTAGGCTGATGATGACTTTTCATAGTACAATTGCTTGTAGGTAGTTAATAACTGCAATATTTTAAGAAGTAACCAAATTATATTCCAGCAGCGTTTAAAATGTCTTATAGCTTTTGTTTTACACAATCACAAAAAAAACTATTTAAATGAAAAAACACATCTATCACTCGTTATCTCAGCAGTCACCTCCTTCCTAGCCATATCGTCCCTCTTACAGTCCATCAATCGTTTCTCTGGTCTTCTTCTACTCTTATAGCCATCTACAGTCATACCCAACATTTTCCGATGGCGTTCTAACCGCCAAACGTGACGTCACCCTAACTGAAACTGAAAGAAATCTGAAAGGGTTAGTGAAGTTCTTTGAGACGTTTGTCGACGTGCGCTGCTGACGCGTTTCTCATTCTTAGTGACAAAGTCGCGACCTCTGTGGACCCGTACTTATGTCGAGTGAAATTGTTGGTACTTGAGATGAATTTTGCTGTACTTGGGATAAAATTATGATAGGTATTCGGAAGATTTGTTGAATTTTAACCTACTTAGTTTGGGAGAGGGATTTCTTTCTAATTTTGTGGTACAAAGATTCGAGCACATTCCCAGACACTTTCATTTTCTAAAACATTGTTACAAAATGTTTTAATAATAAAATACTAGGTAAATGTCATTGTAAAAAGTATTAAAATAATACTAATTGATTCGTACAGATAGTACCTATCTACATATTATTATAAATAACAGACCCTGCTTTCACAATAATTAAAATACACAATCTTACAAAAACCTCTGAATGGCTCTAACTGAGATATACAGTGATATCCCCATGAAACAAATAACCACGCAAAGAAAAAGATAATATACCAAAACTACGAAACTTGACGTGCCAGGATTTCGATAAAAGTAAACAAAAGAGGTTATATTAAAGTAACACCATAGGTTCTGCTGTCAATAAACAAGGAAAGGATTACATAAGTTCAAATAAAGAATCAGAATTCATTCGAACACAAAAATAAAAATCTTAAACTTTTAAAAGAACAAACAGAAAACGAAACCGATCCGGAAATCTCATATAATACACGTAAAAATACAAAAACTCAACCGAACATTGAATCTAGTCTTCTGAATCTTAATACTATCCGAATCCCCTCGCTGCCCGGCCATAGATTTATGAAGAAATTAGAATTGGGACGTGACCGAGTACTTGATATTCACAAGCAACGTCCACAAAAGGCAAGATGCGTTTGCGTTCAGAATTTAGACCACGTACTGAGAGAGAATGCCCCGAGGAGTCTATTTCCACAAATATTGGACTGCACTGCTCCAAAGATTGTAATATCTATGTAGATGTACAGTTATATGAATTGGTATGGAATCTGCGAGCGTCTATTTAACTATGGACGGTAATTTTAGCGTTTGGCCGTTCCTAGTGATGTTTATACATGGACATATGGTTGTTTGTTTGTAAGTTTTATCTGGCTTAAGAAGTTTCTGGAAAATGGTTTTAAAGCAGTGACTAGACAAAATGACATTATTTTAGCGACCACAATTATCGAATAGTCAACAATAAAATATATAATATGGGAAAGGTGCCGAAAAACTAAGTCTTAAGAAATATGAAACGCTTGGAAAGAGATCGCTGCTGCTGGTACACTAATAATTTTGGTCTGTTACGTTGCTAAAACAACGCAAAATAAGTGTTGAGATACATAAAAACATAGAAATTACCTACTTTGCTAGAAAATTTCAATTTCAGCTATCAAGGATTCTTTTTTTTTTTTGTAAAAACATCAGATATCAGCATTTATTAATCCTACCCTAATAACTCCTAAAACAAACTGATACAGCAGTAAAACCTTAAAAAAAGGACTCCAGTTTCCAAACAATAAAATTAATTTAATTTTCATTTCATTACCGGGTGCGCGCCATTTAATAAAATTTACGTTATATTAGTCGCCTGAAGAACGTTCTAGATTCATGTCTCAACGCCAGTGAAGTGTGGGATAGCGAATAAAGAGAACAATAATAATTTTAATCAAAAACAATGAGATTGCGCTCGACGCAAATTGGTCTTCTTTTGCCATTAACATGATGATGGAGCGCTGTGATGCTTGGTCGAGGGAGGTGTTAGCAGGGTTCTATCACACCGTAGTCTAAGAATTACTTTGATTTTCAGGTTGACCACTTTAGTATTGTCACCAGGGTGAAACTATAATACATACACCCACTTTTTACGGGTTATGTTTAACCTACATGTAATTAGGGAGGAGCCTTATGCCATCAACCGCGCACACATCTCAAACTGCTACTGTGACATTCCAAATAATAAAACCAATAACAATTCACTAGGGCATCGAACCCAGAACGTTAAACCCGGCAGAACAGGCTTGTCAACACTCGACAAATGTAGCGATTTAATTTTAATGATACTTTAAACCTGTGGCAGGAGGTACTATCTGCGGCTGCAACTCAGGAGTTACAGCTGAAGACTGTACCTTAGAAATCATTCCAACCAAGAATGACGATTCAAATTAAACATTTAAAGCAACACAAATATTTATGCAGTTTTGAATCGAGATTGATGCTTTTGTATTTTCTAGAATACAAGCCTAAAATTTAAACAGAATCGTCGCCCGCCACCTGCAATGCGACTAAAATACGAACTTTAGCATTCATTTATGACATTTGTTGGTCTCTTCATGACTTCCATTTTAAGCTGAAAAAGCCATTTAAAGAGTTCGGTAGGTAACTTTAATTACATTTTTCATTCTATACAAAGTTGACCCATTTAAAATTAATAGAAGCCATCCTAAAAAGTTTAATGTCTCCAGTAAAAGTTTTTTACTTCAGTTAAACTGTCACTTTATTACACTACGGTGTCACAGGCGACCGTAAAGGGAAAAGTAGTAAATCAAGGTTTAGCATAATTCCTTTTTTATTCGACCTGACATAAAAATCGTAAACTTGTTTAGAAGTGGGTGTTTCTTAGTTATTTTGCTTTAAAACACGGTACATCATTAACGTTGTTTGGCGAAAAACGGTAACGAATTTATGATTTTAAGTTATTTTTATACGAATTTCTTCGAGGGTTTTGTTGAGCTGTTATGTTCAAGGTCTAATTATATCAATGGTACAGAACTTCTACGTCATCTTAATACCCATCTACTACACATCTGGTGAAATAGTATATTTATTTATTTATGTACACACAAAATACAAAAAAAAGATAAATGAAAATGATTAATGATGATAGAAATCTTTCTTTTGTTCAATCAAATAATGTGGATCGAATTGGGCTTGACTGAAAACGGGATATACCTACTATTTAATAATATTAAAAAACCATTTAGCCAGAAACTTGTGTTTTTTCATTCGATATAAAATTATCTCAAAAATATTTCAGTAATTTTTTGATAGAAAAATAAACCATTAAAATCTAATCTCTATTGAACAAACACGAAAAACAAAACCAAATATTCCATTTACAAATCGAATTTAAATTCGACTCCCTTACATTTTGAACAAACTCTTTCACTATTTACATAGAAAAACAGTTTTGTGAACGTTAAATCTAAAACAAAAGGTGCAGAACGAAAAAAAGGTGAAAAAAAAGAAAAATGGCGCGTCTGTCGACCTTTCAAGAGGCGTCTAGCACTTGAAGGCACTTTGAAGTATGCTACAGGCGTTGTAAAAGATGTAAGACTTGTATGGATCATGTGAAATGCGTAGGTACTAACGTTTCTTTAAGAAGAGGTACTTTTGTTTGAAAAAGAACTGAGATTTTTTAAGCTTTTGAAGAGCTGATGATGACGTCTTGAACTATTTTAAAATCTTTTTAGTTTATTATGGGAGAAAATGTTTAGTTTTGTTTTAGGTGCGTAGTACTCGAAACCGGCGCGGTGTGCTTGTATGGCCAGATGTAGGAACGAGGACGGGGCAAAAGGAGTATGTATGTTCTGTGGTATTTTTGTGAATTTATGTATGTGTCGGATCCGGTCGTTAGTATGGATATAAAATGACTCGCAAGTCCGCCGGTGGTGACATCGCGCGGTCTACTTACAATGCTACCCACACCACAGCGTACTTATACAGAGCCCTGATGTTCAGCTCGAGGCAAGGGCAATATTCAATGTCTAATCGCGGCGGAGTTGAGGTGTCTTAGAACTGTACCCGATTCATTGTACCTCGTGTTATTGTGTTAAGTTGTAATCTCAAGTGATTCGTTAGTTTTGCTAGAAATAGTGTATCGAACCCAGTGTGTTTTCGTAGCACGAAACTCATCGTCTGCCTACATGATGTACGAGCCTAACGGAATAAATCCTTACATAACCGACATAATAATATAATGTATGTCTGTATGTTTAGTTTTCCACATCCTTCCTTGCCGTTATTTTTGATCTTCGCCCTATTTGAAGTTGAAGGGCAGAGTACTTATCTAACCTATTTTGGTTATCGTCTTGTTTTCATTTTATTTATAAAGGCAATATAAAGAATATGTTGCCCAGTGACTGTCTTTCCGAAAATAGCTTCTCACCACTTCACCTCCTCTAAATTATTCACGAAGATTTCTTTCAACTCCTTTGTAGGAAAGAATGTCCGTGATTTATATTGGAAATATATTCAATCGGACTTAAAATAGTAGCAGCCAAGTATTTTAAAAGCATTTGAATGTATTTAAAATGGCTTTAAAGGTTTCGCAAATAAAACTAAAGGTCGGTAGTAAAATTGGAAATCCTTTATTGGAATCGTGAGTTAGTTTGTTGTTATTTTTGTTAGTTCAAAGGATAAATATCCTTTTAATAACCGATATTTGAATTTTGTTGACCTATAAAGTAATTTTCAACCCACAGACTGTATACGTCCTTTTATAGTTACATAACTGGATAAAAACAAGTTAAGATATTTATATCAGTAGGTCTAAGTACTGTTTATTATTGCTCAGGGACTTGTAGGTTGCCTTTCCACCTGTTCATAATCATCTGCCTAGCCTTCTCCCTAGTATGGTGGGGTCGGCATCCAGTTTAACCAGATGCAGCTGAATACCTGCAGTATTTTATATGTATTGCCTATCTGACCTCAGTTCGTACTGGTTAATATGATACTCCTTGGTACGACCAGTAGTAGTATTTTCCAAAACCATAAACTTAGAGACAAGTAATTTAAAAATTGAAGTTAACATTTCAACATCACTCCGCTTTAATACGTATAACCCAAAAAACTGCCAGATCGGTCGACTGGTTGCAAGCGTGAGTGCTAAACACGAGCTCCTGGGTTCGATTCCCGGGTCGGGCAAAGTGTTATTGGATTTTTCCATCAAGAATTTCTCTGTTGCAGCCACGGAGTCTGGATTTGTGCCCGTTTGATGGCAAATAGACTTGCCCCCTATAACATGGGGCTTAAGCATAACTGGTGAAATGTAGGTCTACTATTAGGTACAGCTCTGCCTAACCCTTTGGGGATTACAGGCGTGATGTTATATTACCCAAAAGTCTCCCAACACAATCTTTTGCGATAATCTAAAAACCAAACTAAAATTCTTTTCTTCAAAATTGTGACTCCCAAAAGAATTTGGCAAAACTTTTATGACTGTACCTAAGTTACGTTTCAGGAATTCCTACATTTCGTCCTACTTTATGAATCTTGGACTTCCCAGTGGGCCTCGGGAAAAATTGCTCAAAATGTTCTTCCAATACGTTTCGGAATTCCAGTTTGCTTTGCAGTTTTTCGCTTATTTCCATTAAAATTGCGCAAGTTACGATCTGTATTCAATTTGTTCAGTTGCGCGTTATGGTCCATTCACAATTAATTTACCTCTGACGACAGCATTCTAATAACAACCTTATTGCAATCGTACTTAAGATCACTGTACCGTGCTTCGAAAATCAGGTTAAGCCGTTAATTCCAGCTGTCATTTGTAGATCTTTGACGGTAGTCAGTGGCCCGAAAGTCTGACAACCAGTCTTACCAAGTGGTATCGTATTACCCAGTACTAACTGGCTTGTGGAGGCCAGATAGCCGGAAGCCGGCCCCAACATAGTTGAGAAAAGGCTAGGCAGATGATGACTTAAGATCACTGTGATTTTGACCAACTTGACAGTGGCAACAATTGCAAAATAGGAAGATAAGGATTACTGTGTTTTGACAGTGATGTCAAATTAGAGGCACATTAACTGTGAAAGAACTGTAGAACTATTTGACATTTATTCACGTTTGTGTTTTGTTTCGAATTGTGGACGTGCCAATTTCAATGTAAACCTATTGAATGTTTTTGATTTGATAACACTGCTCTTTGGCGCCTATTTTTTAGTTTTATTTAGCTTTGAAATGGTCACGTTTTGATTTTGTTTTTTAATGTTTAGTGTTGAGCTCTATTTCAGCTATTCGTTTCATTATTTTTATTTTTGCTATCGGCTACTTTGGTAATTGCTACGCGCTGAAGTAAAATAAAGTTAGTTTTTTACTTTAGTTTTGGTTTTTTATTTTGTTAAGTGACATTTGAACTACACTATTTTGTGTGCCTTGTGTCGGGACATAGTATGGACCAACATTTTATTTATATAACATTTGTATATTTAATGTTCACAAAATGAATAAATGAATTTGTACTAAATTCTAGTTCATATCATAATCATATCATAATCAGCCTATAATGTTCCCACTGCTGGGACACAGGCCTCCTCTCTATGAGAGGGAATGGGCTATAATCCACCACGCGGGCCCAGTGCGGGTTGGTGTTGTGTTGTATGTGCTGTGAGTTGAAATTCTAGTTACATATTATTTTTTCAATGGGACAAACACGGTTGTAATCTATCTACTGTCTTTTTAACCGACTTCTAAAAGAAGGAGGTTATCTGTTTGTCAGATTTTTTTTTGTGTGTATGTTCAGCGATATCTTGGCCAATTGTGAACTGGTTTGGATAATACTTTTTTTTTGTTTGGAATAATATTATTTTGTTTTAAGTGACATCATCTAGAATCATCACACTGTTTCAAACTAGAATCGAGTTCCATATATTTTTTACCATGGGACTTACCCGGTTATAATGTATGAAACTACTGCCTTTTATAATCGTTGTAAATGTTTGTGACATGATGTCCCCCTTTCACCATGTATTACTTAGCCATACCTAAGCAGAATAAATTGGTTAAATTAGGTCTCCATTTATATAGGCAATGAAGAGTAAACGAAAGTACACCATAAAAAACTTTGTTGGCCAACGCAAGTGAAAGCACAGCAGACTTGGCATTAAAAATTTGATAACCGGCCTAAAGTAGCTGTTAACGAGTATTCTGTTGTAAGCCTGAAGCAAAGAATCCTTTCAGACATAAAACGCCAGTTAACGTCTTTAATGAGGTTGTAAAAACATTCTAGTTGCTACAGCCCGTTGGATCCGGGGGAATATTCTAGAATAACAAAATTATACGATTCGTGAGAGGAAATCGGGGAAAGAGCGATCGGTGTCGTTTTTAGCCGACTGCCAAGGAAGGGTTATGTTTTTCGCGCGTATCTTGTATGTTTGTTTGTATTTTTTTTTTATTACTTCGTATCTTTCAAACGGCTGGGTGGATTTCGACAATTAAGGTATCGTTATATTCGTCTTAAAACCCAAGTGTCCTTAGATAGGAAAAAATGTTTGAAAAAAAAAACAAAATGGCGGATTTTTGGCACGAAATATAATAAGCTTTTTTTTTAATAAGATTATAATAAGCTTTTTTTTAACTTATTAGAAGTTAAAAAAGCTGTCGAATAGGGAATCAAAATAAAGGAAATTAAAAGCTGAATACAAAATTATAAAACAAATTATATGTTTAAATTTAATTAGGAATAATATAATAATAATATAGGCAGTCAGATTTTAGATATTTTTAAATTTTGTAACTTGTTATTCATTGTACCATGTTGACGCACCACAATGTTTTAAGAAAGGAATTTATGAAAAGGGTCGACGTGACGTGAATGTGTTATAAAGCTAGTCCCTCCCCCAGCGTCGGCGAAAAAATTAAAAAGAATAATTTTTCGCGAACCAAGAAAATAAATAGCGCGAAGCGTTTATATGAGCGGACATGACTGATATGGCGACAATTTACTTAAAAGGAAAACACGTTTTGTAAGTCCCGTCACTTTACGTTGAGATTTGTCAAGATTTATAAGTGGACATTTTTCTTAAAATAAAAAGAAATAATTTTAGAATGTTTTTACGAGTTACATATCTTTTGTAAGACGTGTGTGGTAATAAGTTGAGAATTTTTTTTTATTTATAGTCTTACATAATAACCAAGTACATACTTATGTAAGTTTTGTAACTTTAACCCAATTATAAAAGTGTTAGATTATTTGAAATTTGGTCCTGGGTTCGATTACCTGGTCGGGCAAAGTGTTATTGTGTTTTGCCATCAGGAATTTCTCAGTAGCGGCCACCTTGTCTGGATTTGTGTCTGGTTGAATGCAATAGGCTCGCCTATTACATGGGACTTAAACATGACTAGTGAAAAGTGACTGTACTATTAGTTACACCCCTGCCTAACCCGTCTAGGATTACAGACGTGATGATAGTATTTGAAAATAACACAAAATCCACGTCCGTTTTTACCTATAGTTGAAACACCCAAGTTTCACAAGATATGTTTAATTTCCACGTAATAGAGGGAAAGCCTCAAGACTCCGGCTGCTTGAGGAATTCCTGGTGGTAAAACGCAATGATAATTTTCCCGACCTGAGAATCGAACCCAGGATCTCATGCTCAGTAGTAAAGTCACGAGTACCAATATGTATACACTTTCCTAAATTCAAAAGCAATTTTCGAGAGAAATAACTTGGAGATAGGATCTTTTTCATAAAACTATGAGTTCCAGAATACTATGTTTGTAACAACATGAAATTTTATTCTGAAGAGTAGGAGAAAAACACTTTTAAAAATTGTTAAGTGTTTACATATTAATGCTCGTGACTGTATACTTGCAGTCGCTAGAACTACGAGTCAGTAAGGACGCAATAAGGAATATAAATCATAAAAACAAAAAAAACGTCTCACAGTCAAAAGAGACACGAACTATAAAGAAGGTTCCCGATTCAACTTGAATCACGCAAAGACAAATAAATACCAATAAGAAAGAAAATTCAAGGCCCACATTAACGTGCAAGAGATAATCAGTTCAGGCAGAACTCCTAGAAACTACAACATTAACATCAGGCCAAAGAAAAAAACTTTTTTCATTACACTTACTTCCAAAACGCCGTATAAAAAGAAAACAATCCAAGGAGATTCGAATTCTAAATTACTAAGCCTATTTATTTTTCAGGAACGACGAAATTACAGAATCCTTTCGTGGCAAAAAGTTTAAATGGGCTCTTAATGCGATTGGGTTCCGGCAAGAATTTCGTTAATGTTAAACGGAATCTGCACAATCTGATTGCTTCAATAAGTTCCGGACAGTTTCCTTTCATGCTTTAATACTTCGGAATTCCGGACGCTCCTTGCTTTGTACGGAGATTTTACTGCTGAACTTTATAAGAATCCCTTGAAAACTTTTTTTTTTCGTCGATCTTTATGTACCATTTCGGGAATTAATTAGCCTCGTATGTAAGGAGGAAAAGTTTCAATAATAAGAAGATAGGGGATCTGAGAAGAGGATGATTATTAACTGTTTTCTCAGAAAAACTGTGTGCTGAAATAAGTTCTCAGAATAATTCCTCAGCTTGCTGGGAACCACAAAGTGTTGGTATGAAGTAAACGCATTAATTAGGTATCGACCCACATTTGGTCTAGACTTAATTGAGGTTTTTCTAATAGGTTTTTTACTAGAAAAAAAAACATCTCATCAAGCTTTACAGACTTAATTAGAACTTTAATTAATACGATACACTGGACAGTCTTTATTGTGTAGACATAGACAAACGGGAAAGACTAATTCTTTCTTCTTGTTACGTCATAAAATGGGAGACAATAAAAAGCTACAATTTTTTACCAGCCAAGACCAAACATAGCCTTAACGGACAAAGTACTAATTAATGGATTTTTCCATCAGTAATTTTCTCGGTAGCAGTCTGGATCTGTACCCGGTTGATGGCAATAGGCTCGCCCCCTATTACATGACACATAAAAATATAACTGGCGAAATGTGGGAGTACTATAATTGGGTACACCTCTGCCTAACCCTTCGGGGATTACAGGCGTGATCAGCTTATGTCACATAATAAAAATTAAGTCGCTTTTCTTTTGAATGTTCTTTTGAACAGTGCAACAGATATTGATGTGGGTTAAACAACCACTTGTCACCAGTTTCATCATCATCATTCTCTTGCCCTTATCCCAATTCATTTGGGGTCGGCGCAGCATGTCTTCTTCTTCCATACTTCTCTATTACTCGTCATCTCATCCGACACCTCCTTTCTTGCCATATCATTCTTTATACAGTCCATCCATCGTCACCACTTGTCACCAGTTTATTGTGAATTATTAATATGTATAAAAACATCATAAAGACAATAGGCTATTTGACAACATCTCATCCTCACTATCATTACAGGTATTTCCAAATTCAATAGTGTGGCCATAATTACAGTTTTATTATTTATGATAACATATTCTGTACATCGTAATTTTTGTGAACTCACTCAGAGAACAAGTAAAAAGATCTACGCTGTCTGCTACGTCATAAGTACACGCAAGGTACGCGTTATAGGGGCTTTACTCAGTAGATTGGTCCTACTACTGTGCACCGCCAATAGACGGGCCGTCGCCTTCGCAATACATAATTGTCACATTGTACATAACTGTGTTATTGTATATAATTATATTTAGTCCGTCAGTTAGACTACCAAAAAATGTTGGACATGTATTTTTTCTTTTGTCACATAATCAAAAAATGACGACGATACAGCGCATCAAAGTTCAAGTGAGGGGGCTTGTGACGTCACTGGCTAGTAAAAAGTGACGTCACGCGAGATTTCAACGCGCTGTTATATCGTGGTCATTTTTCGTTTACATGACAAAAGACAAAATACGTGTCCAAAATTTTTTGATAATCTAACATTCAGTCATTGTCGCGTTGTAAAAAACGTGCAAAGCAGGGGCGGCCCGCTAGTACAGTATACATATTTTGTTAAGGAGTTGAAACGACGGGTTCTTTGTGAGTTTATTTCTCCATCCACCTCAATGTTGATATAGGTAGTGTAAGTAGCAAGCATTTCAGGATTTCCTTTGAGGGCTGCCCTCTAAAAATAAACTTGTCTTCCATACTTTTTTGTAGTTCCAACAGTAGGTACATTTATATCTTTGTCTTATTACATACCTTTTCGTTTCCCAGGCATGTTATTTCAGTTTTTTCAGCCGGCCTGGCAGTAAAAGAAATACATAGAATTTATAGTCTGTTTATCATGCCTGGCTAGTCGTAAAAAAAGGCTGGAAGTAAGGATTGCTATAGTACTTGCCTAGGCGTTGAACAGGCAATGACGGTCCATAATTTAGTTTTATTTGTGACCGGTTTTTTGGAGCCCTACCATAGTTTTAGCTGGGTTTATTGATTTGAAGTACTTTGGCCTTGATGTAAAAGAAACATAACCATTTCTGTTTTATTTGGAGTCGTAAATAGCTCTCAACAAACTACATATTTATGTTCTAGGAATATTGTCTTTATCGACATTACAGAAAAAATAGAATCACACAATAATGTAGGTCATTTTTAATCTGCGATACTCTTAACTCGTAGCTTAATAATAACAGCCGCTCGGGTCGATCTTTAGGTTAAGCCGTGCTTACCTAGGTTGATCTGTGGATGGGTGACCACCCATTATATACCGAGTTTATTCCGTACCTCGGAAAACATGTGATGCCGTTGGTCCCGGCAGTCATTCATAGATGTTTGATAGTCGTTACATGTAGTCAGTGGCCTCAGAGTCTGACAACCAGTCTTACCAAGGGATATCGAATTACCCAGTCTAAATGGGCTGTGGAGGTCAGATAGGCAATCGCGGTACTTAGCTGCACCCGGTTAGACTGGAAGCCGACCCCAACATAGTTGTGAAGAGTTATGCCATATACTCGTCACTAAATTTTTTTTCATACAAGAAGTCCCGATTCGTCATCATAAGAAAACAAAATATTTTTTATTTAATATTGATGTTCACGATTCGTCATCAGTATTGCGTGTCATAATGTACAGTTATCTGGAAAAATATAGTACATCTTTTAAATCAATCTGATTATAACTACCTCCAAAAAACGCTAGGCAGATGATGATACCATACAACTTTTTAGGCAAAAGTTTGACGAAGATACTTAGCACGCACTCAAAAACCCTAAGCACGTTACCCAAACACACGATTTGACCAACAAGACAGCCATACAACAAAACTTTTTCAATTTCCTCACAAACCCGTACATTAAAATAAGACGAGGTCGTAATGGCTGAGCCCGAAGACGCATAAAGACGCATTCTTCATGTCGCCCTTGTAGAGTTAACGAATTGTTGCCATAAATTTGTGGACCATTCTTGCGAAGCATTTGTCCGTCTGACTGTTGGAATTGCCAACTCTTACTGTCTGCTGGACGGCAAAACCTAGTTTGGCAGCGAATGGTTTATTTTACGTAGTTTATATGTTATGGGATTATCTGTGTTTTGGGATCTTTTTGGTGGAGGTTGAAGCAAGTGGTGGATGTTGGTGTTGATTCGAAGACATGTGAGATCTACCAACTAGCACTGGGCTTACTACTACTTCTTGCAGAGAAAAGGCATGTGTTCTAGCAGTAGGAACTTTATGCGGGGTGGAAGGGACACCGACGCGAAAACAGTTACCACGTATTCAGTACATCATTCTGAGAAACCCCCTACATAGAAAGTTTTCCTCGGTTATTAAAAAAAATCAGCTGTTCCATACACTTTGTAGGTATTGCACTTTTGTAGGAAACAGCTGATTTTTTTTCAAATAACCATTGAAAATTTTTTATATGGGTGGGCTCAGAATGATGTACTGAATACATGGTAACCGTTTTCGCGTCGGTGTTCCTTCCACCCCGTAATCAAGTTAAAACAGGTGGAGTATTAAAAAAAAATAATAACGGACTTAAAAGATAACTGTTTGTTATTGATGGCTAAAAATACAATTACAACAGTACAAATACTTATATGTATAGTATCGATCGGTGTCCAGTCTCCGCAATTTATCTATACTTTTGACTGATTCTTTTCAAGAGAACGTAGAGCATCTTTACAAATCATTGATGCAATGTTATACAACTGTTTTGTTCTTAATTATTGCCACGGAGGAAATAATTCTTCATAGGAAAAGTCGATTCGAATTTTCATAACCATTCTCATTATAGATAGGTACCTCAAGGCACCAACATCATCATCATCTGCCTAGCCGTTTCCCAATTATGTTGGGGTCGGCTTCCAGAATAACCGGATGCAGCTGAATACCAGTATTTTACATGAAACGACTGCCTATCTGACCTCCACAACCCAGTTGGTACTGGGTAATACGATACCAAGGCACCAACATAACAATACAAAATTTGTGACGTCATGACTCATAAAACGAAACTAATTCCAAAATAATTTTACCCAGACCATTCTCCACATTCGTTTCCCACATTTTAATAGAGTTACTTATCTGTCTCCGAATCACACAATTTCGTACCGCAACACACCTGACGGAGAAATAAATTAAAATATACTCCCGCTGCAAGACTTGCAACGGGAGAGCTTATTTTCTATTTGTGCAAAACAACGTCCAATAAAGTGACACGACAATTATTGTTATAGAGGAAAATGTGTGCTGAAACTTTGAAATGTGAAAGACTGAAATAATTAATGTTTTATTGAATACACAGTGTGTTGTGGTGATGATAATCTTAACTAATATTATAAATGTGAAAGTAAGTTTGTTTGTTACCTTTTCATACGCCCACACTGAACCGATCATTCTATCTATGCATATGCAAAACTTTAAAAAAACTAACAAACCTTTGTCAAGTGTACAGAAACGGACATAGGGTACCTTTCATCCCGAAAAAAAGTACTGTTCCCGAAGAAAGCAACAATAACGTTCTTATGATTATAGATGGCTCCACATGTCTTTCGAATCATGATTGAATTATATTATTATAGAAACTTTAGTAGTGTGTTATTAGTTTCAATTGTCAATTTCTAAAGCATAAAGAGTCTATAATGTTGTCAGTGCTGGAAGTCAGGCCTCCTCTTTTTGAAATAGAGTGAGCCATTTTGAACCATGCAAGCAGTGAGGGATCCTACCGGCTGCGACATGTAATATTCAAATGAACGATTGAAGTCTTTATTGGTTTTATTTTTGTAATAGTCACAGATTAATAATGAATATTAATACGATCTTACAACTGTGTCTGCGCGGATGTGTGTCAGGTTAAGCTCTTGACATTTCTCAGCTAAGGTTACGTTAACATTGACATTTGACATTGACAGGTGCGTTCCGTTTCTAACACAGGTGGATGTATAAGAATTGACAGCTATAGAAAGCTCAATTAGCTCAGCTTGCTATGCCCTAAGAAGTCTTCGAGATGTGATCGCTATTGAGTAATTAAAAGTGGTATGTTACTCGCTTGTAGAGTCAAAACTTAGGTACAGCATCACTCTATGGGGAGGTAGTTACGCGTACAATATAAATACTTCTTTCATTATACAAAAAAGAGCCGTAGGAACCATGGTGAGAATTCCACAGTGGGTATCCTGTAAGGGGTACTTTACAGAACTTCAAATACTGACGGTCACTTGTTTGTATATTTTAGTGCTTCTTACTGATCTTATGAAAAAGCTCCAGAATTTTGAAACACTAGAGGAAAGAAGTAAGCGAGAAGCTACTAGGCGTAGAGACTTACAAAATAAGATACAACCTCATCTAAAAGTAGTAACTCATGCTGCAGGTTATCAATCAGTTAAACTGTTTAATAAACTACCAGTACATTTAAAGTCGATTTACAACTTAAATCAGTTTAAGCAGCATTTAAAATCATTTTTAATAGAAAAGTGCTACTACACCGTTGACGAGTTTCTCTGTGACAAATACAACTAGACTTTAATTATATACTTACCATTTTTATTGTGACCTTTCTGATTATATGATATTGATTATTCTGATTTTTGACATTTGTATGGGAATTAGTAAAACATTTTTTTTATTTTGCTATGTAACATAATAATAGGGGAATTGACAAATATTTTAGTTTTTTTTGGTTACTGTTATAGTAATGATTGTTACTGTAATTTAAATTTTTAATTTTATAATTTTGTGAAACATTTCGACACGATGTAAAAATTGTTACACGAAATAAAAAATTAATGAATGTATATACCATTTGTTTTCCAATTTTCAGTTTTAGGACATACTGTTCCTCACAATCTCCTCCACATCGCCATTGCCTACCCCTTTGGACATTGAACGCATTCAGAAAATCGTGTCGATCGAGAAAATACCACAATGTCAACCAAATTCTAGATTTGTATAAATATCTTCGGAAAATTAACATGAAACTGTTCCAAGATCTAGACCCTGCCTAATAACAAAGAGGAAACAACTCAAAACCATTCAATAAACTTCAAAGCTCCCATCAACTACACATTAAATTGCCTTCATTTCCCTCACAGCAATCGATTTGTAGGAACGGTAACCGAACGGCCAAATCTAATGCCTGTTTTGGACTGACCGCAAGAGTTAGAAGCTTGCGACCAAATGCCGAGCTACCGAACAGCGAGGTAACCACCAGACCTGTCAACGTAAAGCAAGTCAATGGATGGTGGATGGTGGTTGCTTAGGAGTGCAGTCTGAGTGTGGTGTTGAAGTGATTTATTGGTAGCTACTATAATAATTAACCTGTGATTGTTTAGGAGCTTTGCGTTTTTACATTAGATTTTCTGGAACCGTACCTATTTTTAAAAGTCGCTTTGAATGCTGTCACTTGGTACTCATAATCATCTGCCTAAGTGCCTAGCATTTTTATAATTATGATGGAGTCGTCTCTAGCCAAAGCGGATGCAACTGAAAACTATGGTGTTACTTGGTAGTCGTGCGAGAAAATAACAGCATGGTAAAATAAAATAATATGCTATACTAAAAATATATATGTATCATAACTGTTGTGGAATCTTTTATTCCCTAGAAAAGTTAACAATTAACGAATCATCCAGCTTTTTTTTATTTTTTATTATGTACATTATATACAGACTATAAATAGAACTAAAATAATGATAAAAAGAAGACTAAAAGTAAGTACTAATATACATTTAAACAACGACGACAATAATCCAGCTATTTTAAATAATTGAATACCTCTAACAAAATTAATAGTGATACTTTGGAAAAAATTGGAACCAATGCTGCCATATTGGTCATTGTCAATAGAATTTTAGCCAGTAGTGATAACCTAGTGGTGTGACCTTCGGACTGCCAAGTCATAGGTCTCGAGTTCGAACCCAAGACACACACCTCTGTTTTTTTGGATACTTGTACGTATTTAATTATCACCAGTTTCGGTGAAAGAAAACATCTGGAGGAAATCAAAGCAGCATGCCTGGGAGATATTTCTCGACGGCATGGGCATATAAAGCCAAGTCAAAAGCCTATGGGCGGCATAAAAAACTCTGACACCAGGCTAGGCACTAACCACACAAAAAGAAAAAGAATAGAATTTTACCACAATGTTTAATATGTGCCCCTAGTCAATGTCAGTCATGTGGAAAAAGTAATTTGCAGCACTAGTTATCGCACAAGACCATACGAAACGAGTTCAGAAATGCATTGGCCATTTTCTATTCCAGTCCAAAACTCTAAAGCGCATTCCCAATAGCCAACAATACAGTATCGTCTTACAATTTGTTTCTCGAACATTCTGTTTATAAAACGAACCGCGTCCTGTTAACCGTTGGAGGTAGTTTATGGACAACGTGAGGAGAATACAAGTTGTAGAAAATTCGCTTAGCAATTAACAAGCTATGTTTACTTTAGAAGTCGAATGTTAATGTAATTAAAGGACTTTAGGAGTTATGATGGGACCGTATTGGGTAGCTGAGGATGGCGGGGTTGTGTCGTGCGTTGCTTGGAATTTGAGAGGAGATTTTGAGAAGTTTGTCTTGGAATTATTTTGATTCATAACAGTCGTCGCTTATGTGGTTTTCAGGGCGGTGTCTGGATCGTTTTTATAGGCTTTTATATATTGGTCAAATCTTGCAACTGAATTTCAAACCAGTTCCCGCAAACCGATTGAGCAGGAATTTTGCACACACCTTTGGTTTTGGTGACAATATATTTTTATGATAGACATGATTTGATATTGCAGCCAGGATCGCTTACTCACGAGAGAACTCCTCAACGGTTAATAGCACGGACACAAAACTTTGTATACGCGTTGAATGTTGATAAATAAACCTAATTTACTTCTTTAAATTTTAATATAAGTATGTTTTTGTTTAAAAAAAAAGTTTAATTTATTATTTTTACAGCCAATTTCTTAGTTTTATTAAGAAATCATCATCATAATTTCAGCTAAACGTAAGCCATTGCTGAATATCGACGTCCCCCAAACGTCGCCACATTGACCAGTTCAGTGCTTCTCTCAATCATTCCGGTATAGCTTTCATCAAGCTACTTAATAAAAATTTCGTTACGCGCTACAAAAAAAGTGATGAATACGAGTAGTTGATGTGGTATTTAAACAGCTTATTTCTTCGATTACTTGAAAAAAAAACCGGCCGATTGCAAGTCGGACTCGCCCATAAAGAGTTCCGTACCATCATAGTATGGGAGCCCCCTTTAATTTTAAATTTATTATTTGTTGTTATATCCCTTCGGGTACGGAACCCAAAAAAAGAAAGTTTTTTTTTGTATTGTATCCACACAGTGCAAACAATAAAATTATAAAAAATTAAAACAAAAAAGAAATAAAACTAAACTGGTCCTGTACAAGGACAAATTAAAATGCCTATCTCTGCATACTTAAGACGATGACCAATCGGTATTTCTGATAATGACTGTTTTCCACTTGAGCCGTCGAATTCATCGACCTATTACGGCTACTTTCAAAACATACACTACACGACTGTTTTATACCTTTCCACAAAAAAGTTCTTCCGACACCCCTATCTCCAATCTCATACATTAATCACTCCTTCACACTTACAAATTCACTCCAATTCATCATCCAAGATACAATCTAGCACTCCATGTCACGGTAAATCAAATTGGGGCCGAACAGGCCTCACGTCACCATACATCCAAATGCAGACAGACGGACGTATCGGAGACCGATTGACACAGTGACATCGGCTTAGGATAATTGCTGGGCTGGAAATATGGTTTGGAGGCTCTGGTTGAGGGGTATTGTGGTCTGGCTGTACCACCTAACAAATGCTTTAGCCACAGAGACTTTTAAAAAAGAAAAAGAACGTAATATGATGAATTGATGATTGATTATCATTTCAGCCGAAATGATTGATTAAGTTTTTGACAATCACTATTAGTAGTTGTAAGCCTATATTCAGGCCTATGTAACCAGAGATACCTCTACCCCGGTCATACAGGATGTCCTAGTTCAGAGGTCGAGACCAAATTGATGTAATGTCTACTGAAATTTTAGTAATAAATGTGTTATTTATTAATGTACAAGGACCAAATTAGTACCCGTTGCCATATTCAACGGTAATCATAATAAAACATGCTACATCTGTGTATGATACGCGTTCGATATGAAATTTAGAGACAGTTAGGATCATGTGGATAGGGATCATTTACAATTGCGAGTTTTTGGTACAAGTGGACATTCACTTGTTTTGCGAGCTTGTAACGATTCTACTATGGATGTAATTTTATCATTTGCAATCGAGCTATACACAGTTAATTTAGTTAATAGGTTTAGAAGGTCAAATTAAATTCGCTAGCTAAACTTCGAAATTCATATCTAAACAAGAGAAAAGAAATTAAACGGTAGTTGATATCATCTCACTAACATTATACTGGTCACCATGTTCGTTCCCTGCAACCCCACTAGAAACCCTGAAGACTCAAGTAATTGTCTATTTTTTCTAAGGAATTAAAATTCCACCCGGGTACTAAACGGTATCGGTAAACGGTTAAGATCGCATAAAAGTAAAAAAAAAACAGTATCGATTGCCCAGCTAACCGCTCAAAGACTATGCTGAAATATATTTTTTATTCTAGCTTATACACTGAAACTGCTTGAACTTTTTTGCACGCCAGAGGCAAGGCAAGTTAAAAATGGAGGGATCTCTGGCGCAGACAGACTGTTCGATGTCTACAAAAACGGTGTATTTCATGAAGACAAAAGTCGGTTTATTTTAAGTTAGATAGAAAATTTTAAAGGAAAATCAGTTTGTTTCTTTTATACGGAAAAATGCATGAAGAAAACTGGTTTCCTGGTTCACTGATGTGACAAATATGAAGAAAAAGTCATTAGTGTCTGTGTACTTTTTTTTTCTTATTTATTATCGAAGGCTTTTATCCTCAAAGGCAAGTCAGTCACATCATCACCTCAAAATTCTCCTGCCCTTATTCACCAATTCATTTAGGGTCGGCGCAGCATGTCTTCTTCTTCGATACTTCTTTAT
The DNA here is from genome assembly GCA_905163415.1 of Noctua fimbriata. NCBI lineage: Eukaryota > Metazoa > Arthropoda > Insecta > Lepidoptera > Noctuidae > Noctua > Noctua fimbriata. Next base: position 6,160,393 of record LR990941.1, on the reverse strand, counting down.
TACTCGTCATCTCATCGGACGCCTCCTTTCTTTTCATATCATCCTTTACACAGTACATGCATCGTTTCTTTGCTCTTCTCTTATACCCCACATTCATACTCAAAACTTTCCTCACGACATTTTCCTTCACAAAAGATAAAATCAACAGCAACACGAATTATGAAATAAATATGGTAGAAAAAGATAAGCTTGCTTGATGTATGGAAATTGCAAGCGAGAAACACCTTAAAAAAGATTGTGTTGATCCACATTTACCTAATTGCCGAGAAGTCTAGTTATTTTGACCTAAAGAGACAGTACGGATAAGGCGTGCTTCACACATGTTATTGACGGATTCGGTACAGGCCGAACCGAGCATGTGTGCAACAGCCCTAAGCAAGTATAATACCCATGTCACTAATCGAAAACCTTTAAAAAGGAACATCATCATCTGTCTAGCCTTTTCAATTATGTTGGGGTTGGATTCCAGTCCAACTAGATGCAGCTGAATACCAGTATTTTACATGGAGCGACTGCCTATCTCACCTCTACAACCCAATTAGTACCTACTGGTAATACGATACCACTTGGTAAGACCGGTTGTCAGACTTTTGGGCCACTGACTAACTGTAATGACTGTCAAAGATCTACAAATGATAGCCGGGACCACGGAACGGCTTACGTGCTTAAGATGAAAAATATTGAATTTTAATTCTATTTCGATCTAAATAACTAAAACTATCAAGCAATCTTTAATTTAATTTTTATTTATTTTATTTTATTTTATTTTATATTACATAACATAACATAACGTCTGTAATTCCCGAAGGGTTAATGTGAAGGAACTTTACAAGGTAAACATACAGACTCTTTTAATTTCAAGAAGAATTGTAGAAAATGGAGCAGGAACAGGATGAACAGTATATCCCCCACTTCATCTAATATTGCCCATGGAGGAAGAGTTTTATAGGTATTTTACAACCTTTTTCTGATGCTATTAAACTTTTTACTAAAGAACAAACTTATCCTAATTTTTCTAATTATATTTGTTATTATTTACTACTGTACTTAGATATACCTTTGATTAACCCTTCGGGACAAAGGTATATCTAAGTACATCCACATTTCGCCAGTTATGTTTAAGTCCCATGTAATAGGGGGCGAGCCTATTGCCCTCAACCGGGCGCAAATTTAGACTCTGTGGCTGCTACTGAAAAATTCCTGATGAAAAAACCCAAAAACACTTTGCCCGACCCGGGAATCGAACCCAAGATCTCATGCTCAGTAGTCGTGCTTGCGACCATTTGACCAACGAGGTAGTCAAGGTTAGTATTTTACTAAACCTTTAATAATATACTAACCAACGATAAACTTACCAACTCTTGATACATTCCTTTCACTTCAACTTCCAATCGATATGTGTTAGCCAGTTTTATACAAGTTACGATATTACGTCATTACGTAAATTTTTGAAAAAACCTATCTAATTGCCTGAACCTACTTGCGATCAAAACCGCTCTGACGAGTGAGTTATTATGTGTGGATTAAGTAATATCGAATACCTAGCAACTTAGGAACTGCTTTTTAATGTGATTTGATACTTTATGTCATAAAAATGTTGTTGTTTCTTCACCTCTGCCCTTAAAACGGTAGTGGGAAATATCGTGAGAAAACTTCTTGGTCACAAAAATGTAAAGACTTAATATTGTGTCTTTAAATTTTGGATGCTTCAATCCAAGAAGAGTCTTGGATTGAAGCATCCAAAATTTATAATCGCCTCATGGTGACATGGAGAGAGCGACTATCGCAACCCAGTGCAGGGCACGCCACCATAGTGGCGATAAGTCCCCTCTTTAAGGAGTGGCTAGAGAGGCGCCACGGCGCCCTCACCTTCCGCCTGACGCAGGTCCTCACTGGACACGGTTGTTTCGGGAGGTTCCTGCAACGAATCGGGCGGGAGGAAACGCCCGGGTGTTTCCATTGTGAGGATAGTCCGGAGGACACGGTGCAGCACACTGTGGAAGTCTGCCCCGCTTGAGCGGAGCAGCGCCGTGTCCTCGTAGAGGCGATTGGCGGCGGCGACCTCTCGCGCCCGGCCCTGGTTCAAGCCATGGTCCGGAGAGAGAGGGAAAGGAAAGCCGTCACCTCCTTCTGCGAAGCAGTCATGCTAGTGAAGGAGGTGGCGGGACGTGAGAGGGAAACAGACTCACGTCCCAGCCGCCGCGGGAGACGCCCTGGGCGTCTGGGGTCACGTGGTGGCCCCCGGCTACCGTAGGCGAGGGCCTGTGGATGGCGAGTTCGTGTTCCACGCGCGCCTCAAAGAGATGTCAGCATCCACGTAGGGGTCCGCACGGGCCGATGCCTGCCAGGGCTGCGGGTCTGTTCGAAAGAGATACCGCGGCCCTAGAACACAAAGGGCAAAGAAGGAACATGGATGGGTTTTAGTACAATTCTGACACTCCCTTCCGCTCCGCCCAGAGCGCGGGGGGGGGGGTCATTTGATGATTTCCCATCCTAAAAAAAAAAAAAAAAGACCCTAATCGCAGACGTTTGTATTGTAACGCAACCGCCAAATTAAAATGGAACTAGGCAGGCCACATCTGCCGCATGTTGCATCAGAATTGTGCCAAAGTGGCAACAGATTGGGTTCCGAACAACAGAACCCGACGTCGCGGTAGGCCCAGAAGGAGATGGCGTGACAAGCTGGACTCTTGTCAAAAAGGATTGGGTCCAAATGGCCAAAAATTGAAAAGGAAAGAGGGAAGGGAGGCCTTTGCCCTTTTTTTTTTTTTTTTTTAGGATGGGAAATCATCAAATGACCCCCTCGCTCAGGGCGGAGCGGAAGGGAGTGTCAGACTTGTACTGACTAAAACCCATCCATGTTCCTTCTTTGCCCTTTATGTTCCAGGGCCGCGGTATCTCTTTCGAACAGTCCCGCAGCCCTGGCAGGCATCGGCCCGTGCGGACCCCTACGTGGTTGCTGACATCTCTTTGAGGCGCGCGTGGAACACGAACGCGCCGTCGACACGGCCTGTCGTCATAAGACGGCCGGACGGTGAGCTAGCCCATAACTCGCCGTCCACAGGCCCGCACCTACGGTGGCTGGGGGCCACCACGTGACCCCCGACGCCCAGGGCGTCTCCCGCGGCGGCTGGGACGTGAGGCTCTTTCCCTATCACGTTCCGCCACCTCCTTCACTAGCATGACTGCTTCGCGGAAGGAGGTGACGGCTTCCCATTCCCTCTCGCTCCGGACCATGGCTTGAACCAGGGCCAGGCGCGAGAGGTCGCCGCCGCCAATCGCCTCTACGAGGACACGGCGCTGCTCCGCCCAAGCGGGGCAGACCTCCACAGTGTGCTGCACCGTGTCCTCCGGACGATCCTCACAATGGAAACACCCGGGCGTATCCGCCCGCCCGATTCGGTGCAGGAACCTCCCGAAACAACCGTGAGGCCTTTGCCCTGCAGTGGGACACATCAGGCTCATAATAAATAAATTTTGGATGCCTGTGTGTCCGTTCGTGGTGGATTACTGTTGGTTACACTCCCTCTCATAGAGTAGGCAGGCTGTGGAGGTATTCTTGTGGTGGGAAGAAACTTATTAGGTTGATTATGCTAAAATAAATCATCATCCTCCTCATCGAAGGCCTCCCACTAGGTGGACCGATGACCTGGTGAAGGTTGCAGGGATCCGCTGAATGCGAGTCGTACGGGACCGGTCAATGTGGCGACACTTGGGGGAGGCCTATGTCCAGCAGTGGACGTCTTTCGGCTGAAATGATGATGATGATGATGAAATCATCATCCTACGATCCCAATTTATTTGTGGTCGGCACAGCACGTCTTCTTTATCTGTACTTCTTTACTTATCGTCATCTCAATGGTCAGGTGATATCATCTTTCACAAAGTTCATCTATCATTATGCTGAGACAAGTATCTTTATTTGTTAACTTAATTTCCTTGGTGATGTGTCCGTCTAGGGAAATAGGTATCATTAGCTATTTTCACTGTTGAGACACATCGCTTTATACGTGGAATAACAGACACATGGGACTTTTTACTACAGTCGCTACGGTCGTTTATTCCACACCGTTTTGTCAGAAGTCAGTGTGTACTCGTAACATAAACTTTTTACTAAATAAGAAGTAAAATTGAATATGTATCAATGGTAATTGGTAAAATTCTAGGTTTTCAGAAACGCCATCATTGAAACATCTTTAGTACAATACCAATACTAGTGGATTTTCTCACTACAGTTCACCTGAACGTTTCCATCCATGGCGGCTAATTTTAGTGGAGATTAGCCATGGATTCAGAAAATATCACAAGTGTGTGCGCACTGCGCAGAAATACTTTCACTCTCATAATCCGACAGGACGGTAAACAGACACGACCGGAGATCAGGTGCGCAAGACTAACAGCTTTACGTGCTTCACGAGGCACGGGGCATCCTACCACCAACTCCCAAATTCCTAGCTACTATTAAGAAAATAGAAAACACCAAACCTAACCTGGGAATCAAAAAACAAAAAAAAATCAGGTCATTGACTCATATTAGATACAAAACAAAATATACTTTTGTCAATTTAACAGGTGTCACTATTCGTGCAATAAATAAGTAATAACTGAAAAACCCTATGCCCCACCCACGCTCATCAGTCGCGCTTGTAACCACAAAACCAACATCACAGTTACCACACTAAACTATTGCTAAAAGAAAACTCATCCTCCTCAACTTTACTACAAAAATAGGACTCGCTTTGGACTTTCCCGAAACCCACAATAATCAGCAATTCCTATATTAGTTCCGCAATAAACCTTTGATCTTATTAGCCTCGGGGCACTTGTCTGAAATGACGGATAGAGTGTCCGTACGTGATGAAATACGAACAGCCACACGATCAACATTATTAATATTTAACATCTGCGCCTTTTATTTCGCCCGGATATAATATTCAGCTAATATAATGGTGGAGTACAAATTGCTGGATTACGATGATTTGTATCTGGTCGCTTGAGGGCTGGTTTCAAGTGATTTTTGTACGTTGATAAGGGATCAACGGTTTTTTGCAGATTGATATATTTATTGTGTTTTTTTAATTGGAAGGCCTGTCAAGGCTCATTATAAAAGACATCTGACCAACGAGGTCAAGCTATTTTGAAATATTAAATTACATTTACAGATTCAACCAATGAAGCTACATGGAACTAGCCATTAGAATTTTTATAGTTGATTTAAAAACAAATCTGCTGTTCGACACAGTTTGACCGTGTGCGATTTCACTTTTGTAGGAAACAGCAACATCTATCTGGTTTGGAATGAATGAATGAATCGTGTTAATCGTTTGTACGTCGATGTCTACGATGTACTTCCACCCTGTATTTGTTTTTACAATTATATAGAGGAATGTTGCAATATGAAATCTCTTTGCAGAAACACGAGCATAATATTAAAAAAAAATATTATTGGTGTTTACTCAGATCATTTTTAACCCAAGGCTCGTGTTGAACTCGACCTCCAAAATTATTATCGAAAACTTTTTAACCCCAAAATACCAAATCCTAAATAATAAAAGCACAAAGCCTAATAAAGTCAAAATATTTCCAACATCTCCTTTTCACGCTATGATATGTACGCTAACAAATGAGTCTATGTACGTGTTAATATATGGAATGACAAAGTGAAGGAAACGCGTAAAAGACAGAGAGTAATGGACGAGTGTGGGGAGCAGTCAAAGTCGTGGTTCAGAAAGCTAGAGGATCTTGGCTCGAGTATTTTGGAAGCTGAAAGATCTTGTTTATTAGTGACTAGCTGTGCCCCGCGTTTTCACCCGCCGCACCCGACTCCTATTGGTCGTAGCGTGCTGTTATATAGCTTATAGGCTGCCTCGATAAATGGACTATCCAACACTAAAAGATTTTTTTAATTCGAATCAGTAGTTCCTGATATTAGCGCGTTCAACCAAACAAACAAACTCTTCAGCTTTATAATATCAATTATAGATTCGGAACTAGTATTTTTTTTAACACGGTAGTAACCCTTTGCTCCATACCGACATTAATTTTCAAGTACTTACGGGATTTATTCCGCTTTTTTTGGAGTTTTTTTTTTTTCAAAGTCATTATCTGCCTAACTTCTTCTATGTTGGGGTCGGCTTCCAGTCTAACTGGATGCAGCTGAATACCAGTATTTTTCGTGGAGCGACTGTCTACCTGACCTCCACAACCCAGTTAGTACTGGGTAATACGATACCCCTTGCTTGTCAGACTTTCGGGGCACCGACTACCTGTAACGACTTTCAAAGATATAACAAAATTAACAGCCGGGACCAAAGAAGACACTCGGTATGTATTAAAGGGTGCTCACCCATCCAGACCAACCCAGGCAAGCGCGGCTTAACCTGAAGATTAACCAGAGCGACTGTTATTATTTAGCCACGAGGTCCTCTTATTCTCGTCTAATTTTTATTAAGGTATCGGGGCCTTATTTTCCGGATATCCATACTTTTGCACTTCTTCACCAACACTAACTAATTCACTCTTGGATTTTCAGTTCTCGACTCGGGGCCGAGATTTGAAATTCCAACAATGCAATAATATTTAAGCATTCCTATAGGTCGCATAGTATTACGAAAAACTGGCATTAGACAAGCGACTTTGAATCTAACAGACTGCTGACGTGAATACATTTTGACTATTAGAGGGAAGACCTCACTTATTTTACTTCTCTCATATTTGTACAAACATTAAAGTATGGTCACTCATATTGAATATATTTTAATACACCACACATTGCTCTAAAATAAAGTCCGGTATAACTAAACTTCGGTTCCCCAGAATTTGGTGCCAATGAGAGTTTTCACCAAACAACAATGACACGGAAACTACACGAACATTTCGTTTGAATCAAACAGGACTCGTTTAAGCTGTGTCCATTCCACTGAATTGTTCTAAGGGACTTTATTTTTCGCATTACGTTTAAATTCACTGAAATTCCGAATTCCTAGAGAAAACTGACTCATAACAAAAGCGTATGATGCTTTTCAACGCAGTTTCATCGTACCGTTACAGGAAAATACAGAAGGTTCTCTTGCTGACATGTTTCTTATTTTTTGCAGATGTCGGATCGATGAGGACTTTTCACATTTTATTTGTAATGGTGTACCGAACATTCGTACCTAAAGATTTTCGGTTTTATGCGAATTTTTGTAACCTTGCATGTCTATTTTGACCGGGCGATGTCCCTTTACATTAATTATAATCTTCTTATTTTTTATTAAACAACATTCTGTACCTAGTATTTAAGTAAAATCATCACGCATGAGTTTCTAGTTATTAATCTAAATTAGTTTTATACCTGTAAGTCTTGGGGGGCCTGGTGAACTTTTATTTCTACTTTGTTATAATTTGAATAATTAGAAGAAAATAAAATGATTAATTATAGTTTATTTGTTCGAAGAAAATTAAGTAATTTTCGATTAATTATGATTAGCCACACTTCCACAGTTAGCGCTATTTTTACGATTTTCTGAAATCTTTGAACGGCCTCTCCGTTCAGCTCCACCTTACTGCGGCACTTCGCTTCGCTCGCGTTAATTTAGAATTTGACAATCAATTCGGGTTTTACTCTACTTGTAATAATATAATTCAATCATGATTGGAAAGACACGTGGCGCCATCTATTATAATAAGTACGTTCTTGTTGTTTTCCGCGGGAACAGTACATTTTTTTGGGATGAAAGCCTATGTCCGTTTCTGTACACCTGACAACGTATATGCAAAATTTCAGGATGATCAGTTCAGTGGTTTAGGCGGGAAAAGGTAACAAACAAACAAACTTACTTTCACATTTATAATATTAGTTAGGAAGTTAGGAATAATTAAAATTGAATCTTATAATTTACCCATTAAATATAACGTGTTTTCTACTATAACATTATAAACACTGTTTAAAGCTTTCACAGTTAATAACTAAACTTATACTGTCACTTACGGGATATCTTCTTAATATCGGGAGCTCAAAATAATGAACAATCACGGCAGATATCCCGTAAGTGACAGTATAAGTTTATAACATCATATAAGCAGTGGTCCTTCTCCACATTTTCTTTTTTTTGCCACAGTTCCATGGAATTTCAAGCAACGGCCCCAACTTTGCCATACACTACGCCACACATGTTCAGTCCGCACCTGCGTACATTATGTTTAAACGTTTCATCTAGCACGCTAACCGTTGTAGTAAAAACTTGTGTTCGCCGCTGTACGTAATCTGTTTACTGAGCTGTTTATGAGAGACTAAGGATGTGCATAGTGTTATGTAATTTTCGCTGAACTTTGGTTGAAGCATAAAGTTCTGTTCAGAGTTTTGTTAAAGTACCTAATAGTGGAGCTTCTTGTGGAAAAGCTGGTCTGTGGAAAGTACCTACTTTCAACTTTATCATAACATAGGCAGTTAGGCAGAGGTGTACCTAATAGTACACCCACATTTCGCCAGTTATGCTTAAGTCCAGTGTAATAGGGGGCGAGCCTATTGCTGTCAACTGAGCACGAATCTAGACTCCGTGGCTGCTACTACTATTTACTTACTTTTTCAGTATCATGCTATCATGCAGTTCAATGCTTTACGACCCTAAGGCATCATCACCCTTTACCATCTTACACGTCATTCAAAGTCAAAATATAGCTGTACAGAGATCTTTAGGCTATATTTGGAACAAACGCCGCCATTTCGACATTTCTCAAATCAATTTGACAAATATTTTTATTTTTGTCGTCGGACCAATTTGATACTTGAAACCATAGTTGTGTAATTTCAATTGTTTGGTTTGTTAAAATAGGTAAAGTATTTACGAGTAAGACTATACTTTATTATTCTTTCTTTTCTTTAGCTATTACTAATATGTCGTGAAGAAAACGTTTTGATGTAAACTGATGTAGGTACGTCGATTTTAAAATAAAAATACTCGTTTCACATAACATATTTTCATAATTTATTAATATAATAATATGAATAAATTCTTAAAATTGTGAATTGTTAGGGGGGCAGAGTTATTCGCGTCCGTAGGAACTACCTAGCCACTACCCTACACGTGCCCCCTGGGTGGTGCCAAATGAATAACAACGCCGGGTCTCGGGCGGCGGTGAATTAACCCGACCAAACCAGCCTAATCAGCTTGGTCTAACAGTGAGAGTAGGAAATGACTCACACAAACCGCAACCCTGTGAACTCTATCTGCAGGATCGGTAGCCTTGGCTTAATTGTCCGGACTATGAAGAAGACAACTTCTATAAAAAATTACCCTAAGTCTACGGTGAGATTCGTGCCAAGAGACTGCATGGCTGGTGGGAGACCAGTCGCAAACGATCCACATCGACGGACCTGGCAAACGTCGTTGCATTAGCCTTCTAGGGAGAATAGGCGTCACCTTCCTAGCGACCTGTTATATCGACCTTACTCGTGGGAATAAAATGAACCAATTAAATACAAATAATCAACAAACTTTACCAAACTCTAAAAAACCAACCAACCCTAACAGCATGATCCAACAAACTCTGTATGAAAGCATGTTTACTCGGAACAGAAGCAACTCGACATCGTCTCTGCCAACTAAGCTTAATTACTATAATTACAACCAACAAAACAAGGAGAAAGACAATCTGGATTCACAGACCGATACTCTGCCGATTGCCAGTGACGACATATCAGACCATGAAGAATGGCAAAGGGATGAAATTCCCACCAGAAGAAAGAAAAGGAAAGAAACAAGTCCAATTCACAATGACGGGAATAAAAAACAGAAAAATTCCCCAGACTTTGTGATTCCTACACGCAATAGTTTTGAACTACTCGATACGGAGCCTACGAATAAAACCAACAATACAGATAAAGTATATGTACCAAAGCCAGAACCCATCTTTGTTACGGGCGTAATTAATGTAAATTCTCTTAAAGATGTACTAAACAAATTTGTAAAAAGCGATCTTTACCTCATGACCACACTAAGATCTGGGCACGTCATAAAAATTATACCTAAAGACATCCAGACATACAAAACGATTCGAGAGAATTTCATTGCCGATAATATCTCACACTATACTTACCAGCTTAAAAGCGAGCGTGCGTACAGAGTAGTATTACGCGGACTCCATGCTTCAGAAAATACCACAGAAATTTCAAAAGAATTGTATGAAATTGGACACGAAGTGAGACAAATAGTCAATATCAGACATCGAGCTACAAAGGAACCGTTGCCTGTTTTTTATGTCGACTTAGAACCAAAACCAAACAACAAAACCATTTTCGATGTAAAATACTTGAATAACATGAAGATTACTTTTGAAGCCCCATATAAGAAAAAGGAAATCATTCAATGCAAGAGGTGTCAGAGATTTGGGCATTCCAAGAACCAATGTTTCAGGCCCTATCGCTGTGTTAAATGCGGTAGCGCTCACCCTACAACAACATGTACCAAAAAACCAGACACTGAGGCTACTTGCGCGAACTGTGACGAAAAACACCCCGCTAGTTACAAAGGATGCAAAGTGTACAAGCAGTATAGAGAAAGAATTCTTAAATTAGACCCTAAGACAAAAGAAACACCAATGCCTAGCAATATAGAGATGAAAAACCCGGGTTTCCACCCGGGTTCAAAGCCTAACTGCACAGATAATCAAAACCTAATTAAAACCTATTCAGAAGCAACGAAAACCAAAAAACAATATACTCAAAAAGACATAAAGAACGACTTGGCCGACCTTACTGACTTAATGGACATAATGTTCGAAAAACTACAACATTCAATGTTGACAATGATGGAAAAAATCATGGACAAAATGATGGACCGTATGGTCCAGCTAGTCAGCAGCCTGGTTAAAAAATGACCCGAAACCTCCAAGTAGTCACTTGGAACGCCAACGGCTTGACGGAACGACGTCAAGAACTAGAAACTTTTCTCAGAACAGAAATGATTGATATTGCACTAATCTCTGAAACAAGATTCACACCGAAGACACACATAAACTTTAATAACTATACAGTGTATACAACCAATCACCCAACTGGGAATAGCCATGGAGGAACAGCAGTGATTATTAAAAGCAACATTAAACACTACCCTATTGAGGAATACCGAACAGAAAAAATACAAGCAACATCTATTAAACTTGTAGACAGCAAACTAGAAACAGTATTCTCCGCTGTATACTGTCCTCCAAAACATACTATAACTGCCAGCGACTTCGTAAATTATTTTTCTACATTGGGTAACAGATTTATATGTGCTGGCGACTGGAATTCAAAACATTTAAATTGGGGATCTAGGCTGACCAACACTAGAGGAAGACAACTCTGTAAAGCCACAGAAGAGATGAAGTTAGAATGTCATTCCGGCAGAGAACCTACCTATTGGCCTACCGACAGACTAAGAATCCCAGACTTATTAGACTTTTTTATTGTTAAAAACATAGATAGTAACTACTTAAACATAGATCCACGTATAGATCTCACATCTGACCACACACCAGTTATACTGAATGTTACTACAACAGTTAATCTGGTAGAACCCCCCCTTAGAATATACAACTTGAACACTACAGACTGGACAATCTATAAAAATATAATCACGACAGAGACAGAACTAAAGACCAAGATTAATACAATAGAAGAACTCGAAAGACAACTGGAACAACTTAATATGACTATTCACATTGCTGCCAATTCTGCAACTCCAAAAAAGACAGGTAAAGGAAAACCTATGAAACATAACTCATATCCAAAGGATATTAAAGAGAAAATACAAGAGCGCCGTCGTTTGAGAAAAACCTGGCATACTACTGGATATCCCAGTGATAGGACTGCATTCAATAGGTTCTCAAACGAACTCAAAGGCCTTATCAGCACCCTAGAAAATGATAATATTCAACACTATCTTTCGAACCTAGATCCAACGAGAGACACAAACTACTCGTTGTGGAAGGCTACCAAGAATCTAAAGCGCCCGAAAATCCACATATCTCCTATAAATGTTGGAAAAGGAGGATGGGCAAGATCAAATAAAGAAAAGGCAACAATCTTTGCAGAACATTTGAAAACAGTTTTCCAACCATTCCCTGAAAACAATCCCGAACAAACTATGGAAATCAAGAAATACATTGAATCTGCGAACCAAATGTGCCTTCCACTAAAAAGTACCAGCCCAAAAGAAATCATGAAAGAAATAAGGAACCTTAAGGAAGGTAAAGCACCCGGCTATGACCTCATTGATGCCACATTACTTAAAAACCTGCCTCATAAAGGTGTAATGAAATTAGTTAACATCTTTAATGCCAGCTTAAGTCTAGAACATTTCCCTGGGCAATGGAAAATTGCACATGTAGTCATGGTACCAAAACCCGGTAAACCCCCACACGAAGCTACTTCATATAGACCTATCAGCCTGCTACCAGTTATTGGCAAACTATTTGAAAGGATATTGCTTAACAGGATGAAAGAACATCTAAGTGCAGTATTACCGAACCATCAATTTGGATTTCGGGAAAAACACGGGACAATTGAACAGGTACACCGTATAATTGACACCATTAGCAGATGCCTTGAAAATAAATTATATTGCTCGGCAGTCTTTTTGGATATCAGCCAAGCGTTTGATAAGGTATGGCATGACGGCCTCCTGTTCAAGATAAAAAAGCATCTCCCGCATTGTCTATTCCGAATACTTAAATCTTACTTAGATAAAAGATGCTACCAAGTGAAGTACAGCGATGATCTCTCAGAAGTACACGAAATAAAATCAGGTGTCCCTCAAGGCAGTATCTTGGGCCCTGTACTATACCAAATTTTTACAGCAGATATCCCAACAACTGACTACACCACGACTGCGACTTACGCTGACGATACGGCATTACTGTCGGCTCATAGCAACCCAGAAACGGCTTCATCACAGTTGCAAAACCACCTAACAGAAGTTGAGACGTGGCTGAAGCGTTGGAGAATAAAAGCCAATGAGAGCAAATCGGTACATGTAACATTTACACTTAGGCGAGAAACATGTCCACCAGTAAAGCTAAACTGCAAAGTTATCCCTCAAGATAATAACGCAAAATACTTGGGCATGCACCTAGACAGAAAACTTACATGGCAAAAACATATTTGGACAAAGCGGAAACAACTAGATGGAAAATTGCGGTCACTGAACTGGTTATTGGGACGCCAATCACAACTAAATCCCAACAGCAAGATGCTAGTGTATAAAACTACCATAAAACCAATCTGGACTTACGGAATACAGTTGTGGGGAACTGCCAGCAATAGCAATATAGATATCCTGGAAAGATTCCAGACCAAAGCTCTGAGAACAATGTTTGGCATCCCTCATTATATAAGTAATAGATACATATACTTCGACTTCGGCCTAAAAACAGTTCGGCAGGAAATAGCCCAACACAGCCTGAAGTATCAGGAGAAGCTGACCGTCCATGTAAACAAACTGGCACACGCTCTAAGTGGAGAAGATGCTCTTCAGTATACCCGGCTAAAAAGAAGTGACATACCGAGCCTACATAAAAGATTTACCACTTGACAACAAGAGAGTCGTGTGAAAAGAATTTTCACACAAGTGTGGCTCTTGAGGAAAACATAAACTGAGAAATCAAACAAAGAAGTGGCTTATTGTTGGAAAACAGATTGCCATGAAGCAGAAATCATCAAAAAAAAAAAAAAAAAAATTGTGAAAATGTGTATCTATGGATGATACTGATTGTGTTTGTTTCAAACAATTTGACGAAAAAGATTGTATTGTCAATTAAAAAATCGTCATACGTACGTTACATATTTTACACCGCACGCTCGTGCTAGGGCCTCTGGTCTGACCTTGATCCACGTTTCTAGTTTAGTTGTACAAGGATATTTTGGCACTTGGAGGACACTCTCAGAGCGGAGTTGTTAGTAATTGAATGGTGGCATTAGTCCCTATTTTGGCGTATCCACTAAATTATCCTCGTACGACCAGAAACGTTGATCTATGTGCCTTCACAAAAACAGAGGCATTTGCATTAAACGCTTATAAATACTCCATAAAACAACTCGTGCAAATACTCCAATTTGAGCCAACAGTTAATCAGGGTCAGTCTTATCCCCCACCCGAAATTATTCGCATACATTGATGCCCGAGTTCAACGCTAACCGACGGTTTATCTAATTATGCAAAACAACACCGAGTTTGTACGTAGTTTACCGTGTACCGAAACGGAGAGGCAACGGTGAAATAATAAACGAAAAGCCTCAACGAAGGTAGAACCACAGAGTAGATAGAACAGAAGGCCAGGTCCGTATAAAGAGCGAAACTGTCTCAGTGAAACCGGTTCGGCGGATAATTCAGAACATTATTTGTTGGAATGTGTCCGGCGTCGTGTCCGCAATTTGTCCGTATCGCTTCAACCTTAAAGACACATAAACGTGAAAAGTTTCGCAAAGGTCGTTTTAGACAAAACCGAGCGAATACACAAATTCTATACATCATTTCAGCCGAAAGACGTCCACTCGTGGACATAACCCCCCAAGCCCCCAAGCCCCCAAGTATCGCCACATTGACCGGTCCCGTACGACTCGCATCCAGCAGATTGGGGATCTGCTGGATGCGAGTCGTACGGACCGGTCCCGTACGACTCGCATCCAGCAGATCCCCACAACCTTCACCAGGGCATCGGTCCACCTAGTAGGAGGCCTACCTAACTGAACCGTTTGTCCCACGTAGCCATAATTGCCTACTACTTCGAGGGTAGTCTTCGATCTTGATTGGAGTGGGTGTTACATGGGCATTAACTGACCTCGGTTTTGTTCATGTTCATTTTAAGACCCACTCTTTTGGAAGCTCTAGTGAGGTTCATCGAGTATTGTACTGAGGTCCTCCATAGTCTCAGCCATGACCACTATATCGTCGGCAAACCGAAGGTGTGTGATGTACTCGCCATTGACTTTGATGCCTAGTCCTAACCTTGAATACATCCTCCTTGCAGCGGTGAACAGTTTCAGAGATATGACGTCGATGATATGTCAAGTATGATGAAGGAGCTGATCTTCTGTACTTATTTATTTTGTGGTAAAACGCTAGAAAGAGCCAAATCAATGAATATTAATGTGAAAACAGAATTTATTTAAAGCTGGGAATAGACTTCTATTTTGTATTTTAAAGTCGGATAAGTAGTTTGAGTTATAACAAAGGGATTGAAAGTTTATGTCATTGCCTTTATGCGGTGGATTTGGGTGTGACAAGCAGCTATGAATGAAGTGGCTAGAAGATCATAAAGGTTGATTGCACCAATCTATACTAAATACTAAGAGGTAAAGATTGTAATTTTGGATGCAGGAGTAAACTTAGGAACTACTGATCCGATTTTTTTTTTGTCACTACTGGGAAGCTACATTGCTCCCGAGTATAATAAGGTTATATTTAAAAAGCTCCCGTGGGATATTTCCAGCCATAAAGCGAGCGAAACCGCAGGAAAAAGCTAGTTATAAATATATATCTTGATGTATATGTGGTAGACACAGTTTACCTCTGATAACAAGTGATAGGAATAGGTAGTGCCTATTTGCCTAAACTTCGAAGAATAGAGACAAGAAACGGAGACTTCCTTAGGACTAAATTTTTTCCGAGACATCTGTCCCGAAATTTTGAGACAACACATAAATACAATTAAAAAAATTGTTATTTGGAATAAGTAATTCGTCTATATTTACCTAAAGTTTGCGACTAGATATATCATAATAAATAACATACATAGTCGTTACAACCATAAAATTTTCTGAATTTTTTTTTGGAGAACATTTTGTAAATGACTTGTTGATCGTAATACACAATGAATCACAATGTTTGAATAAGAAGCCGTACACGTTTCGAAGTAAATATCTTCTTTCTAGCTCACTCTCGGCTACGTTTAATGAGATTTCTAAAGTTCAAGTGTAAAAAAGGCATTTTGTCTTTAAAATAATAAAACGGTAATTTTTTATCATTTTAGCATTCTCTATAGTAGAAAGAATTTATCATTAAAAAAAAGGTATTTAAAATAAATAAATAATTTAGTCCTAAGGAAGTCTCCGTTTCTTGTCTCTGTTCTTCGAAGTTTAGGCTAATAGGCACTACCTATTCCTATCACTGCTGATAACCATAGGACTTATTTGGCACGAAATAAATACCGACTTAATTCAGTGTTCTGGTTTCTCCTAATCAATTCCTAGTCGCATCATATTTTTTTTTAAATTGCTTCTAATATAATATAAAAAACACCTATTCTATGCTGTCTTAAAAAGTGGCATTACCTTTTAAATGAATATCTAAGTCACAAAGGGTTTTTTTATTTATTCAATACTGCGCTAGGTGACATACTTCAAATGAAAAGTTACATACCCACCTGGACGTGAAGATGGAATCCAAGTTACGAACTTAATCATCAAAGACAGAATCGAACGCACCCAGCACTAGTTTCTTTAATTGAAGGAATTCCCGTCGAGGCACATATAAATTACTTGGCAATTGTGTACTGCATTTGTTCCACTATGTTTCTAGAAAATGGCGGCGTTATTCTACAAAATACGGAGTAGCGTAAAATAGTATTCTTTGCTCCATGTGTGTTTAAACTTGCATTTTCTGTCGTGAAATAATGGGACGTGAATTTTGTTTTTTTTCTCTGGTTAATTTATTTTATTTTGATAAATATTCTCTGGTTGCAATGTAGCTCAGATTTACAGTCATAAGAGACTTAAAATGGTTACAGCGCATGAACAAATTAAGGGCATTACATTGCTCGATGACCTTGATGATTTGATCCCTGTACTGGTTTTTGTTGACTTGCCCCGCACATTTCGCAAAATTTCGGTTTTATTATTTAATAATATTAAAAGAAATAACAGAAAAAAAACAATTCAGATTGTTAAGTATATCATTACGTATTTGTTGTTACAAAATTCATGCCGATATATTCAGCCGTTACAGAGATAATTTACAATTAAGGTTGAAAAAGGACCTATTTTCTACGATTAACCAAAAAAAAATGAGAAGGTTTATTAAAATTTTAAACAATACAATTTATTTGTGATGAACATAACTATAACATACTTTTTTACACGGAAAACGCACGAAGGGATTCATCAACAAATGTCTTTGAACATAAGCTGTTTTTGGGATTTGAGCCATGTAATGCCCTTAATTTAAGGATAAATCGCATATTTTTGTTAATGGCCGTTAAATTCCTGATAAATAAAAGCTATCTATACTTATAAAATTCAAAAACCTGACTGACTGACTGATTGATTGACTGATATATCAACGCACTGCCCAAAAAGTCCTAGAGACATTTAGGAGAGGAGATTGAAATGTGCCAAGAGGCACATTGGTGACGATTAGCTGGTTGGTACCAGGCTTCATAGCCTGACCCACCGGCGTAAAGTTGCATGATTGTTGGTCTTTTACAGATCGTACTTTGGTGAGTGCGCCCAAGAGATCCACGAGCTCATTCCACCATTTCCCTTCTTCCTTCTTCCTTCGGGAGTCCAGACGTACTGCAGGTTATCACCCATACCTTGTCGATATTCCACACATTCGCATGAAGCGCTTTGCTACATCATTTATTATGAGCACAGCCAAGGAGTGGAATTCCCTGCCTGCGTCGCTGTTGCCAAGTTCATATGACCCCAATCTATTTAAGTCGCGAGTTAATCGGCTTCTTTTGGGTTAGCTCGTTCCATCGTTGACCTCATAACACAAAAAAAGCACGTTAAGTTACAAACAACATCCAACAACAAAATAACATTAAGATAATATGAGGATAATTAATACCAATCGCTCATCCTCTGAATGTAATCTCATTAACGTTATTCATTAGAAAAAAGTACACGATGAACTTATGTTCAACGTTGAAACTTTTTAGTAGCTCATAGGATACCGAATAAGCTCCTATATACTGGCAGTACATAAACAAAAAAAAAAGCACCGAAGATTGCAATACACACGGGAAAAAACATGGCCGTACCGATCCGCGGACTGAATTTCAACAACATTGGAAAATTTGCTTGTATTTGCTCCAAGTTTCTTTTAAAATCCTAGGAAATAATCTGGGTGAAAAATAGAGAACATTTTTGTATCCGTTGCTGTATTTTATAAAGGTGGAGACCTGACTTTACTATGCTATATTGTGTACTAGCTGTTGCCCGCGTCTTTCGTTCGCATGAAATTATTATAAACATATTACTTCCCTTTTTGAATCGGATGTTTTTAACAATATCAAGTATTTAATTATTTGCACTTTTAAAAAAAAATCAACCTATGAGCCAGTACAAGAGTCCCGTCACAATCGGACCAACCATAATTTCACGTGCATTCAGTAAAAATCTATTATTTTGAAATTACAAACAGACACTTCAATTGTATAGATTAAATGTGTTGATCTAGCTAATGGGTATTAATGAAATGTCAAACAGCTTGTACCTGACATAGGTTTTCAAACAGGCAGAATTTGTAGTCTTAGTCTTTCAGAGTCTGCTTCTAAGATACTCATAAGCCCACAGCATAAAATTACTTCATTTGAATCAAGACATTCCGATTTATTAATCAAAATGACTTCCGAACAAATCTTTTTTTAAATAAGGGATTTTCAAAAGGGGCGTAGCCGTAACCACGTTTTGTCTTTCAAAAAATACAGTCACTGGAAAGAAGCCTTTTCCTCTAAAAGAGAAAACATATTAAAAAAATGTTAATTAAAATTTTATTCCAAAAACTAGTAAATAGGGAATAAGTTCTTTCTTGGCATTAATAAGGTATCTTCTAAAGATAAACCTAAAGATTACAAGCTATTATATTCCTAAAACCAGAATGAAAGGCCTATTTTATGTAAAGAAGAATTTAGAGATAGTTCCCATTTATTCTTAGAAAGCTCAAGTTTAACGAGATATCAAATTTTGGTTACAACCCTTAACGTTTTTCTCTTACGTCTAGATCAGGCCTGTCCAACATACGGCCCCCGGGCCACCTACCGGCCCGTCTAGGTCTTTCATCCAGCCCGTGAGCTATTTAAAACTTTATAAGACATCAATAAATATTGCGGGAACATTGTTTAAAAATGTATAATTTTTTTTTTTTTTTTAAACTTTGCCCCACACTAGGAATTTCTCCTGTATCTTGGGTGCGTTTACAAACATTTAAATTCACATACATAAACAGCCGGACCCGAACAACTACCTGTAGGCCATATAAATATTTTTTCGTTTTCGTGCGGGAATCGAACCCGCGACACGAAGCGCAGCAGTCAATCGCTCAGACACTGCGCCAACCGTGCCGTCAAAGTTATTCCCGCGTCATATTGACCTACCCTCCAAATTACCTCATTCAATGCAGACCGGATCATCGTAATCTAGTCCGGCCATGCTGTTTTTATTTTAATTTAGATGTCACTTTGCACGTCTTTTGACCCGCTGCTGTTACAAAAATCCTAAACTTGGCCCTTACCTACTAAAATGATGTTGGACACGCCTGGTCTAGATCATTAATCTGTGTATTTGGAAGTGCCCTTTGGGAAGATCTCACTCTTATTAAATTCTACTGAATGGGACAAATTTTTTTTGCAATGTATAATCTTAAAAATAATTCGGTTTTCTGAAGTCTACGATTTATTAGTAATTGAGACAATGGTGAATAAAAATAGTATTCAACTGATATATTCCTAAATATAGATGGCTTAAAGTCACCCAAAGGGCAATGGAGAGGGCTATGCTCGGAGTTTCCTTACGTGATCAAATCAGAAATGAGGATTTCCGAACCAAGGTAACCGACAGCCCGAAGAATAGCTAAACTTAAGTGACAGTGCGCAGGGCACATTGCTCACAGAACGGACGGCCGATGGGGCCGAAAAGTTCTGGAGAGGCGACCGCGAACCGGAAGACGTTGCGTTGGAAGGCCTCCCACTAGGTTCACCGATGACCTGGTGAAGGTTGCAGGGATCCGCTGGATGCAAATCGCACGGAACCGTTCAATGTGGCGACACTTGGGGGAAGCCTATGTCCAACAGTGAACGTCTTTTGGCTGAAATGGTGATAATGATGATAATTATATTCCTGGAAAAACAGAAAAACATGCTTAAGAAATGTAATTTTGAACAGCCTCTAGACTGGTGACCGCCTAATTGGTCTGGTAAACATAGTGTTATTTTCAAATTACGAAATAAAACAAATCTAAACTAGACTATACTAATATTATAAAGAGGTAAAATTTGTTTGTAAGTTTGTTTGTTGGGGGTAATCCTCAGAACTACTGATCCGATTTAGAAAATTCTCTCAGTAACGGGAAACTACATTATACCCGAGATCATAGGCTACATATAAAACATTCCCGTGGGTTATTTCCGTACATAATAATTGTCGGTGCATATTACTTGTATTTGCAATCAAAACAAAAGAGTTTTTATTTAAACTTCATGAACAACAGTGATGATGATGATGGGGCATAGTTTAAAAGACTACTCCAACTCATCATCCAAGCCTTCACCTGCCTAGCCTTTTCACAATTATGTTAGGGTCGTCGTCCAGTCTCACCGGATACAGCTGAATATCAGTATTTTATATGCAGTGACTGCCTATCGGACCTCTACAACCCAGTTAGTACTAGGTAATACGATACCCCTTGGTAAGACTGGTTGTCAGACTTTTGGGAAACTGACTACCTGTAACGACTGTCAAAGATCTACAATTGTCAGCCGGGACCGACGGTTTAACGTGCTTGCCACTCAAACTTGAAACTCGGTGTGCAATGAGTGGTCACCCATCCACAGACCAACCTAGACAAGCACGGCTTAACCTAAAGATTGATCCGAGCGGCTGTTATTATTTAGCCACGAGCTCCTCTAAAATACTACTCCAACTGAGGGGGATTAAATTCGCACCGATTGCGGCAACAAACTTTGTAAGTGACTTCCTAATCATTGAAACAAAACACGGGTTTACTCCCACGTGGGCTTAGCTGAACTAAAGGTAAGCTAAAACTAAAGAAGCATCTCTATTAAGGTTCATTGTGTGAATCCAATCAAAACACTGATTTCAATCAGTCCCTTTAAACTTCCAATCATTTTTAAATAGAGGTACCGTCGTAAATCATTCAGCGTCGAAGAGTTTCATGCCTTCCAATCTGGTTTTATATCAGCTTTCACGGTACAAAAGGCGATAACATTTAGTGTTTTCGATAAAACAAGGGACCTATAGGTAGTTGAGCTATAAAATTATTTTATGATTTTACTAGGAGTTGTAAATACTAGTTTAGGTCCAGGCATTGTTTGTTAGGCTAGGTTTATTTTGTAGTGTTTGTTCTGGAAAATGCCTCATTGGTCTAGTGGTTGCAAATGCGACTGCTGAGCATGAGGTCCTGGGTTCGATTCCCAGTGCAGTGTGATTCGTGCCCGGTCGATGGCAATGGGCTCGCTCCCTATTACATGGGACTTAAATATAATTCGCGAAATCTAAAATCAAAATAAA
Source organism: Noctua fimbriata (assembly GCA_905163415.1). Lineage (NCBI taxonomy): Eukaryota > Metazoa > Arthropoda > Insecta > Lepidoptera > Noctuidae > Noctua > Noctua fimbriata. Next base: position 6,138,903 of record LR990941.1, on the reverse strand, counting down.
AAAATGATGATATAATCAATTAATCAGTGATAATTTATTCAACATAACATCACGCCTATCAGCAAGGTTTAGGCAGAGGTGTACCTAATAGTATACCCAGCACTAATGACTACATCTCTGGCTTGTCCCCTTTTACATAGAACTTAAATACAATTCGCAAAAACTGGGAATACTATTAGGTACACCTCTGCCTAACCCTTCGGGTATAGACATAAGCGTGATGTTATGTTGAATAAATTATCACTGATTATATCACCTCTACACTTACAACAAGTAAAAAGCCTGAATAACTATAATAAAATATATGAAGAAGCCTTAATCCTTATAACACCTGACTGTGGAACTACAAAACGATTTTATGAGCATACAGCTCAATGTATTTAATATTCTTATGAGACGTGGAAAAACCCTATTTTATCCTAGGCATAAATCCAGCCAGAAAAAAAAGGAATAAAGTAATCTGTTTTAAACGATATTGTTTTACCCTTTCTACCCGCGGAAGGCTTTTCGGTCGGGTTGGTCCGTTTAGCTAGTGCAAACTGTATGCTCTGTTCCAAAACAATTTGATGAAAACGTAAACAAGTGGGTCAGAAAACGTATTTTTGGTAGCCAATTTGTTTAGAGCAAGGCTCGGAACCGGTTTAAAAAGAGCGGTTAATTTCGATTAAATACCGGTAAATATATATATCGTTCCATCATTTACCGGTTAAACAAGTGAACTGTTTTTTGTGACCCAAATGATAAAGGTTACCGGTTACATAAGCACAAATGGTTTTGACACCCAAATTAGCTGGTTCATTCCGTAATTCGTAAATATTTTTCGTCAACTTTTCCAACGTTCAGACCGTGCGAGCGAGGGTGGCGGGGGCCGGGGACCCTATCAAACTTGGTTTTAACCGGTTGACAGTAACAAAATCAAAATTCATGAAAAACCGGTTTTCCGCAAAAACCGGTAAAATCCGGTAAAGTGCAACCTTTAACCTAAATCGATTCCTGTTTGGGGTCAATGAACGTAACCGGTTAAGAATTTCAACCGGTTTCCGAGCCCTGGCCGAAATTCTGAAATATTTAAAAAATCTTGTCCGAAGAGCTCCTTGCTCTACCATTCCTCCCTGCGGTCATAAGTATCTAATACCACAGGTTAGCGCCAGTTCTCGTTAGCCAAGGAGAGTGGCGTGAGGCCCTTGTCCACTGAGGCCACGAGAAAGTATTCTCTGTGACTGTACTCACGGTTGTGCAAGGTCTTGGGGTCTTCATTATTTATACCGGGAGCTCAGAATTATTGATAATCTCGGAAGATATCCCGTAGGTGACAGTGTGAGTTTTGTTATGAACCTTGAAAGCTTAAAACAGTGTTTGATATCACACAAAGTACAACAACAAGAAGTCCTGAACAGTTCCACAATGCATTGGTTAGGAAGTGCAAGTTATGCTACATACTACTAAGTCGCCAGCACAAACCAAAACTTCTACGATTCTTGCACCATAGAACAGTGAAACGTTCGCGTTTCGCGGATAAATGGGATTTTAATGGTATTAGTTGTAATCCTACTAATGCCTTAAGTTGAGTGTACTAATGGATTAGTTTTGAACCCTCTACTGCATAGTATCTCATTACTAACGGAATCTGAAAATAATTGTTATGTAATGAATTTTGATTATAGTTGCTAAATAATTTCGAGAAGGCATGGGTTTGTTGCATTGTGAAAACTATTCTATGTTCTCAGGGAAAGGGTTTAAATTTGATTGTCACAGTTGGTTTGACTGAATTGGATTTTGATAGATATTGTGTAAGTACTATTTTAGAGAGTTTAGTTATTTGTACAAGGTAGCATATGGAAGAACTGAGCCCAACAAAAAAAAAAATTGATAGGTAGCACAAGACAGCGAAGTGAGGAGCTCGTCGCTAAATAATAACAGCCGCTCGGGTCGATCTTTAGGTTAAGCCGTACTTGGGCACGCCACCATAGTGGCGATAAGTCCCCTCTTTGAGGAGTGGCTAGAGAGGCGCCACGGCGCCCTCACCTTCCGCCTGACGCAGGTCCTCACCGGACACGGTTGTTTCGGGAGGTTCCTGCACCGAATCGGGCGGGAGGAAACGCCCGGGTGTTTCCATTGTGAGGATCGTCCGGAGGATACGGTGCAGCACACTGTGGAGGCCTGCCCCGCTTGGGCGGAGCAGCGCCGTGTCCTCGTAGAGGCGATCGGCGGCGGCGACCTCTCGCGCGCGGCCCTGGTTCAAGCCATGCTCCGGAGCGAGAGGGAATGGGAAGCCGTCACCTCCTTCTGCGAAGCAGTCATGCTAGTGACGTGGCGGAACGTGAGAGGGAAAGAGCCTCACGTCCCAGCCGCCGCGGGAGACGCCCTGGGCGTCGGGGGTCACGTGGTGGCCCCCGGCCACCGTAGGCGCGGGCCTGTGGACGGCGAGTTATGGGCTAGGTCGCCGTCCGGCCGTTTTATGACGACAGGCCGTGTCGCGGCGCGTTCGTGTTCCACGCGCGCCTCAAAGAGATGTCAGCAACCACGTAGGGGTCCGCACGGGCCGATGCCTGCCAGGGCTGCGGGACTGTTCGAAAGAGATACCGCGGCCCTGGAACACAAAGGGCAAGGAAGGAACATGGATGGGTTTTAGTCAGTACAAGTCTGACACTCCCTTCCGCTCCGCCCAGAGCGGGGGGGGTCATTTGATGATTTCCCATCCAAAAAAAAAAAAAAAAAGTTTAAGCCGTACTTACCTAGTCCTAGTACAATCTAGATTGGTCCGTGGATAGGCGAATACCCATTACATACCGAGTTTCCTCCGTGCCTCGGAAAGCATGTAAAGCCGTTGCTCCCGGCTGTCATTTGTAGATCTTTGATAGTCGTTACAGGTAGTCAGCGGACTGAAAGTCTGACAACCAGTTTTACCAAGAGATATCGTATTACCTGGTACAAACCGTAGGCAGGTGCTCCATGTGATATGCAGCTGCATCCGGTTAGACTGGAAGCCGATACTAACACAGTTGGGAAAACTAGGCAAATGATAAGATAACACAAACCACGGAGACCCTCGGCGACCATTGCTAGAGGCAGGCATTGTCAACACTTTCCGTACACACCAAGTTACTCTAACTAAGACACTGATGACGAAAATAAATTGACGGCTTTGAAGGCACCCCATGACAGAAATTAAGTCCCATGTAATAGGGGGCGAGCCTATTGTTGGCAACCGGCCAAAAATCCAGACTCTGTGGCTGTTACTGAGGAATTCCTGATAGAAAAATTCAATAATACTTTACTGGGCGACTGCCCAGCATGCGCTTGCGACTACTCGACCAACAAGGCATTATAAAAGATATTATTTGTATATTTCTGTTATGAAAGTAATACCTATTCAGTAGCACTTACACAGATAATTAATATTGATAACTAAAGTACTTGTTTATATTACAAGTAAGTATATCCTGAGGGCCTAGGAAAACAATTTATACTTCCCTAAGAAGCTTACCTATATTGAAATATTTATTAGTTCTAAGACTTAAATCTAGTCTTCCGTCTTAAGCTTGGGCAATGTTTTGTTATCCCTTACTTAGTAGGTATTAAGACTCGACTGGGTCACGTCAGGCTTTTGTTAATAGGATTTATAAAATAACAAACCATTTAGTTTTCCTATTAACATAACCGAAATCATGATCTTTCACTTTCTCAGTTATTGACTGGCTCCTTGGTTTAGCAGTCGCAAGCGCAACTGTTGAGCATGAGGTTCTGGGTTCGATTCCTAGATTGGGTTATTTTGTGTTTTCCAACTGCGATAGGGTCTGCTTCTACTTTAACCGGATGCCGCTGAATACCAGAATATTGTCAATGGTTCTGCGTGTGCGGTATCTACAACTGAGTTACTGGTAACATGGTACCCCTTAACAAGACGTCTGACTGGTGGTCAGCCAAAATGATTAATCATAGAATTAATGATTTGGTTTTTTGAAATATTTTAATTTATTCCTAATTTCTGTGATATCACCTAGTTTTATGTGCATGCTGTGGTCTCCTGTAATTGAAGGAACACACTTAAAAAAACATACAGACACAATATAGGTCACAGTTATACAGAGGTTTCTGTATAACTGCGACCTATATTGTATCTGTGTCTTTTGTTGGAGATCAAAATCAAAAATTCGCAGACATTGTGACATCTACCAACCCGCACTTGGCCCGCGTTGTGAATTATAGCCCATTCTCTCTCATAGAGAGGAGGCCTGTGTCCCAGCAGTGGGAAAATTTTAGGCTGATTATGCTTATGCTAGGTTTGAACTTTATCTTACCAGATAAAGTTCAAACCTAGCATAAGCTACCGCAAGGAATCGCACTTTTCCATGCTCCTATCTTTTCTGTCGCCCAGAACCGTCATTTGCTAGAACGAGAAAAAGAGTGTGCTGCCGATGGCATCGCCGATGCTGCTGTGTAAACAGCACTCCCGTTCTGTTTATGTCTTCTTCTTTGCGTGTCGATAGACTCAAATAATACCCGACCTTTATATTGCCACCTGCACAGCTCTGTCCGTTTAAATCTTGGAAGATGCAGGTGGCTGTACAGGAAGGGCGAGAAAGGAGGTGGGGCATATCCTGCAGAGCCCCCTCCACACTGACATTGTATTTGGGACGGGTCGATGATACCCCTTTTGGCCAGATTATTTCTACAGCGGCCAACCTGGGCCGCAAACGGTTAAGTGTAACTATTTATATAGGATAGGAGCATGGAAAAGTGCCGTGCAAAAAGATAAGGTTCAACCAATGTTTGATGGGATTTTTTTTTCTTAGAAAATGTACGTGTAACATTAATATTTCCTTTAGTACTTACATATTTCTCCTTTAAAACATAGCTTTCATATCCATAGAGACAAGTATAGCAAAATTTATGGCGCAAATTAGCCCAACGTCGACTGCGATAAATTTACATATGAAACTCATAAGTTAAAACCCTTGGCTTGTGTGTTTATTACTAGAAACGGTACCCGTGCGCTATTAAGCGTTTACCTGTGCCAAGCATTGCTGAAAATTTAACATATTGTGGTAAAAATTACTTTTATGAAAATGTTTCATAAAGTTTTCTGCAGCATTAAAGTGCCTAGAACTACCCCTTGCTTATTTATTTAACGATTAAAATATGAAAATATGAATAGACATAAAAAAATTACTTAGTGCTGAAAGTTACACATTTATCTTTCTACTTGGCTACAGCAACAAAATTATGTTAAAAAGTTCTATAATACTATTTTTCTATACGCCAACTTTTCCTATTTAACCAATTAATCTGAGTAGATTAATTGATTAAATTCAGTTAATCTACTCAGATTAATTGATTTAACAGTTGGTTAGCTTATTCATTGATGGACATGCGCCTCTCTTAAGCTGCGCCTGCACAATACCCTCCACCACTTTCTGTGTCTAGTCTGACCCAGTCATTTTTTAAGGTCGTCGGTTTATCTAGCTGGGCTCCGTCCCACACTACCTTATTCTATACGCAGTCTCCGCTCCAGGAATTATTTGCTTTCACTTATTTCAACAGCACAAACAACGATTTTTCACAGGATAGAAAATATTTTCGGTAACTACTGTCAGTCTCATTCGCTTGTGTCTTGTCTGTCATGTTATCACTGAAAGACTGTTACTAGTCCTTAAAAACTAACTTGATTAAAATGATAGCTGCCAAAGTAAAGGGACTTGTAGATTTGGTCATATAGAAATCAATAATTACAAATGTATAGTTATGCAATCAGTATTTTACGATAATATGTAAATAGGAGTTTTAACTGAAAAAAATATATCATAGACATAGTCTTAATAAAATTATCGGCTAAATTATGTACATCGTGATAGCTGTCAGTTTAATCAAGTTCAATTTAAAGAACTATAGACCCTCTTATGCTGCAAAAAAACTATTTAAAAAGACAAAAATCAATGTTATTCATCACGATTTTTTATAAAGGCTTAATCCAACCACAGAAAATACTACAATTGTGCCAAAAACTATTCAATTGACCCTCCTACCAAAGAATGAAATCCAAGCAAATAATATCTTTTACTAAAGTATTGTCACTTCAATTTTGCTTAAACCTTTTTCCTCCAACCTAACAAAAAGTCTATAAATATTTAGGGGTACTGTTTCCAGAATTTGGGCTTTATAGCCTTTATATCTCATTCTGTGTCGTCTACACAATATACTGCTTTACTGTACTCAGTCAACTGGAGTAATATTTCTTTTGCCCAATCAGGGGCGAAAGCATTCTTATCTATCACCCTCATCTTATTTTGGTAAGAAGCTTAATATATTTAAAGGTGAACAGTTCATAGCGGGACGCGGCTTTTCCTTTTAATTTTTCTACACATCGATTGTGCTGTATGGTGTCCGGACGTAAAGAATAGCACCATCCCATATCTTCCCGTGGGTGTCGTAAGAGGAGACTAAGGGACTTACCAGAGAATGGGCAGCAGCGTTCTCTGATTCTACAACAACCATACTGCGATCGCCAACCCGCCTGCCAAGCGTGGCGATTATGGCAAAACCCCCCTTCTTGGGGGAGGCCTATGTCCAGCAGTGGACTTTTCGGCTGAAATGATGTTGATGATGATGACACATCGATTGTAGGATTATAGTTCGGATTGGATTTACAGTCCCGTGTGACGGGACGTAGCACTTTAACTGCAAAAAACAAAAACAAAAATACTAAGTTCCAACTATCGCGAGAACGGCAATAAACAAATGAACTGAAGACTTTGTTAATTAGATTTTATAATAAACTAAACACAGACTCCTGGCAACACCTTAAATGACGATGTAATTTAAATAAAACAATACGTTATTTACAAAGCTATCTCTTTTGTTTTCGTTTAGATAATTCAAGGCTAGGTGGTCTGAACTTGAATAAATTCGTTTCTTTTATAGCATTGTCTTACCTAGACAATTGAAAAACATTTAGGCAATCAGACGAATCCTATTAGTTCCAATTTGTCTAGATTGGGTTAGCCATTTGAACTAATTTCGGTTACAAGCTGTAAAAGGCAACGATTACTATCAATAAATTGGTAGTTTGTTTTCATCATCAGCGCAACACGTTTTCTTCTTCCATTCTCCCCTGTCAGACGTTACGGCATCATTTAATCCTTTCTCTTTCAAATCATTCCTCACACAATCCATCCATCTTTTCTTTGGTCTTCCATAGATCTCTCTCCCTGTCCATTACATGTCCATACAAAGACAATTATAGTCTCCCTTTCAATAACTGGCGCCACTTTCAAACTTCCTCTAACATACTCATTCCTTACTTTATCCATTCTTGTCACATTCATCTCAATATTCTCCAAATTGGTAGATTATTTTATTTTTCATTACTGAATAATAATGACAGATGTATGGCCATTGCCATAAAAATGCATAATGAGTATGTAATCTTTCCACTGCGGGGACACAGCTCTCCTCTTTATTAGAGAGAATGGGTAAGGCCGGTCCAGTGCAGGTTGGTTGTAGTCACATGTCTTCAATATTTTCGTTCTAGGACATGCCGGTTTTCTCGCGACAACGTAACGCGCCACCCGGGTATTCGATCCCACCAACTAACTCGTAAGTTGGGACCGTTACCACTGATTCACTTGCTGGCTCATCTGCTGGCGGACGCTGCCGACGTGGTGAAGGTCTCTGGTTTTAAGTTATTTTAGTGGTGAATTGAGAGAACTCGTGGCTAAATAATAACAGCCGCTCGGGTCAATCCGTGGTGGAGGTGGAGCCGTGCTTGTTGCTAGATTGGTCCGTGGATGAGTGACCTCTCATAACGTTCCGAGTTTTCTCCGTACCTCACAAAGTACAATAAGCCTTTGGTCCCAAATGTCATTTGTAGATCTTGGACAGTCGTTACGGGTAGTCAGTGGCATGAAACTCTGACAACCAGTCTTACCAAGGGGTATCGTGTTTACCCAGTACTTGGGTTGTAGAGGTCAGACAGGCAGTGGCTCCGTATAAAATATTGGTATTCAGCTGGATCCGGTAAGACTGGAACCCGACCCCAACATAAAAGGCTAGGCAGTTGTTTATGAGTCGTGCATTGAAAGAAACTACCACTAACAATTAATGTTGAATATACACACATATAAAAAATACAAAATAATTATCAGCCAGTACCTATCCTAAAAATGTACTTTTCTCTTAAAATGAATTAATCAAATAATACTGCTATGAAATAAGCATAGACTTGCGTATAAGTTTTGGCTATCAATAATAATTAGCCCAAGATTGATGATACTTAGTTCCTAAGCTAATATACTTCTAAGTTAGTAAAGTTAGTGCTTATCCCGAAAACTGTGGTCTGGGAGTTATGAAAATCTAGGTTTCAATAATCAAACAAGACCTGGCCTCCCCACAACCCAAAATTACTTACTCAACCCAAGTAGGCCGCTGTAAATACAATTTGGTGATATGGGGAATTAAAGATCCTTCCAAGACACAGTGTGAATGCGACACTTGCTGGAGTGTCCCAATAACTACACTTTAGAGGACGCCACAGACGTGCGATTAACGTGGCTACAAACTGAGACCAAGACATGAAAAAAGGAGAACTTACTAACACTATAGATTATTAAATACAGAGTTAAATTATTCGTATTAATGCAAAATGATTAATGAGCAACTAACCAAGTTGATAGCAAAATATTTGAAATGCTTAAATATCTATACCTATTCCTCAGTAAAAAAATACAAAGACTGCACGAACAAAAAGATAAACTTAAACATACAACGTCATTTACAAGACATATTCAAAATTACGAATACTCAACATCATGTAAATACATCGGGCGATAAGAATTCACCCCTGAAATTACATTCATGTCATACACATCAACTTGAAGGAGGAAAAAGCTACATGTATGTACACAACTGTATACATACAAACGTACATTTTCTTTCTAAATATCCCCAAGGGGTGGCACGACACAAATATGGAACATTTCCAGTAAAACATTACCTCTTTGTTACAAGCCGTATGTAATCACATGCTTACGGTGCGAGCCATATTGCAATTTCGGTGTCGCCGGCGCATTTTCCTACGTGGCAACCCTGACGCAATATGTGCCGCCGAACACATGCGATAGTGATGTGTTGGTCCGTCGATAGTTTTGATAATGTGTGAATTTGTAGTGAAGCGAATGGTGTCATCCCATCCAAGATTTGCGTGTTAAATATCAGTTTGACATAGCTCTAAATATTTATTACACCAAGTATTTAACGTGATCAAAATATACACTTATACCTATGTTAAAAGCACCTAAGTGGAAGATTTCATCAAGAAAGTAATACACATCATTGTTCTGCATACTTGAAAATAATTTGAAAAAAACAATATCTCTAGAACTCTTGCTTTTAGTAACTTGATTGTGTTGTTAGTGGTAATTCCGGTAATATGAAGTATTTGTCGTTTTTCCTATCGATTAAAATAGTCTTACTTTGGTCCTTGTCGGCCTAATCGGAGTAAGCGTTATTGGGATTTTGCATCAGGAATTTCTCAGTAGCAGCCATGGAGTCTAAATCTGTGCCCGGTTGATGGCAATAGGCTCGCTCCTATTACAAGGGACTTGCGAAATGGGGGTGCACTATTATATAATATTCACATCTCTGCCCTTAGTATGTTACTTTTCGTCGATTGATTTCAACGACTCGCTAACTCCTTTACAATACATCACAGCTCGATACACTTCCCAGCACTAAATGCTAATAGTTGACATGAAAACAAGGGTGCACGTGAGTGCCTAAGCTATTAATGGCTCCATAAAACTATATTAGCCGAGTAAACGACCTTTATTTCTTTAATTGCTTATTTTGCGACCAACTTATAGACGTGGCCGGGAACTAAATTGGATTTATTTGGATTTGTTTTGTTTCTGCTTAGATTTCACTTTACTTTGACTTGACTTTATGCCTCGTTGGTCTAGTGGTCGCAAACCAATCCTGCTGACCTTGAGATGTTCGGTCGTCGCAATTGTTTTTCCATTAGGCATCTATACTATTCTACTAATATGTATTATAAAAGTAAAGATTTTTTGCTTGTTTGTTTGTACCGAATAAGCTCCGGAACTACTCAACCGATTTTAACCATTTTTCGCCAATAAAAAGGTAATTTATCAGAGAATAACATAAGCTATAAATTATGTTTATATCATCCAAATTAGCCGAGCTATCACAATTTTTGCAGACGAAGTCGCTAGCGAAGTGCTAGTATTATATAAGTAACTGCCGAGAGTCTAGAGTTGTGCCGAATTGATGACAGTAGGCTCCCTTCTTTTACTTGGGCCTCTAGCGAAATGTGGGTTTACTATAGGCACACATATATGTGTGACTATGTGAGGATTCAGACATGATGTAATATCACCTTGGATTGTACGCATATAAAATTCTGTCCAAGCTTTTCGTATTCCAAATACGAATAGTGTTTATCACCTAAATTAATTATGCTAATAACCTATTAAACATTAATGGAGGTCAATTAGCTGTCTTTTAACCTCTTAATACACTCTTAATTAAAAACGATGAAATTATTATTAAGATCGAAGCGCCAGGGTAGCCTCATTCATTTAATCTCATTGAATGACTATTTCATGAAAAAGTCATTCAATGGGATTAAATGAACTTACGGGGTTGTTTTGATGGTTTTAATAGTTTTACTCTGTAAAGCCGTATTTGTTACTGTCACGAAGCATATTTTAATCAACATTCAACCTAACAGTGACCTGCAAAATGCAAAAAAAAATAAAGTAAAAAAAAAGATAAAAGAAGATAAGATAAGATTAATATAATATGTGATTACCTATTTAATCAATTAATGTTACCCCCAATTGCCTGAAACACAGGATTACCTAGGTCAGGCACAAATCATGGGTGAACTTGGCATAGATTAGAGAAAAACTGTAAACGTTGTACCTTTTATTTTTGAATATTTTTTTTACGAAGCCATTTAATTTCATCAAAATCTCTTCTACGCTAAAACCAGTACATGATTTAGCTCCCAAACAAAGCTATCCAATAAGCTCATGTAAAGGTCAGTCGCCACAATGGCTATATCGAATATCATGAACCCAGAGTCATGACCTTCTGCTTAACTGATTACAGATTGTCTTGCACTGAATAATTAATTGACAGATCGGGGATGTATTACAAGGCATGTCTTGTGTGTTTGTGTGGTAATCCATTAAGGCGATCTATTTGAATGGTCAATATCGTATCGTATATCACATGTAGTATTAGGTGGTAACAAGATTAGCAAATATTGATGCGATTATTGTAGAATTAATAATACTTTTTCTAGATCCAGGTTATCATTGGGCCTAACCCGTTTCCTTTCAAATTAAATTGTCTGAAGCGTCTGTAAGACGTGTTACATTTTAATTTGGTCAGACATAAATTGAAAAGATAGCAGAAAACCTTCCTGTGGTATTGATATTGCGGTGCAATAGATTATGCTGAGTCGGTAAAGAAAATTCTATCATGCCGCGCTCATGGACGGTCGACTAGTTTTCAACCTTATAACTCCTGGCATATGGGTGAAAAGTGGTCGACCGTCAGTAAGTGCGGTAGAACATAAGGAATACCTGATTTTGAAGGGTTTTTCGGTGATATCCCATTAGCTTTGTACGAATAGTTGAGAAAATAAAAATTAGTATATTTGCATTATTATCTCTACTTTATTAATAATCAAATAATAAAATAAATATTACACATGCAAGGCTTTTGCATGTGCAATATTTATTTTAGTCGTATACATAGCTGAGATTTTAATAGATACCCTAAATTTTGTGATAATGTGTTATGTTATAACAGTACCACATAAGTTATTTTACTGTACTTTATGTTTATAGAATAACAGAAATAAAATTGCGGTTATTAGTTAATAACACTTTTAGATAAAAAAAATCGTTGGTAGTCAAATTTTGACATACGCTATATTAGAAATTTTCCCACTCTTTTGAATTATTTAAAATAAACTGTGTGTAAGATTGTTCTAATTTTGGTCAGTTGAACCCATAAACATTTCGTTATTTTTTAATCTTTTTAAAATCTGTCTTTTTTTATTCTCTTGTGGTAAGATTTTGGTGTTGTGATTTCTGAGTACATCATTTTAAGTTTGTTTAATTCGTCTTCGATGTCGGTTTTCTCTTTTAGTTCCTTTGTTAGGAATTCAATCGTTGATTTCATCTTGTCTATATCATCTTTTAAAATAGTGTTTTCTATACGACATTCAGCCAACTCTTTTTGAGAGTAGTATCCTAAAGACCGTTTTCTTCTTTTTCTTTTTTTTGCATTTTTAGCTTGGCCGTCATTTCCTTCAACCTGAAACATGAATGTCAAAATGGGTAATAAACAAATGAAATGGAATTTTTTTTTCACAACAATTATTTTTTCTTATAGCTTAACTATAGAAGAATTACTAAAAGTTAAATAATTGACGCCAATGGATATATATTTTTTTATATATATTTATTTAGTGACATTTATAATCGCAATGCGTATGTCAGTCCCATCGTACCCTAAATACACACTGTTCACATCTGGGCCATGAACCTAAACAAACTCTTCGCATCATCAATGGATAAATGATGATGTTAATTCAACCAATATTCAATCTCAAAATCTTCTGATCCCTTTTTTAATACTGTTCGACCCGCACTTGGCCGGTTTTTCAGTTACAACTTAGCAAAATGTCAGCCAAAAGTAACACATTTAATAATGATATAGCTAATGGGGTCCCGTTGGCATCCTTTATAGGATAGGGTAACTAGAAAATATTTGTTTTAAGATTTACCTTGTCGTGAATTGACATTAATGTGTAATCATCTGCATTAGTATACAAGCTTATTTCTTCAATGAGACCCTGAAACAGTTAAAATAATTTATTTAAAAGTCTAATTTGAGAAGAGACATCGTAATAAAAAACATAAGACGGATCAAGACAATACTTTACGAACTTCTAACACAATTGAAATGCGTCATGGTGATTTATTAAGTATTTGATAGTTTTTTTTTTAATTTATCAAATCGACAAATATAACCCGATGGCCTAGACCGAAAAAGCTGATATCAAAGCTTTTTGAACATAAATATTACACGAGACATTTCCTCAAAACGGGTTAGTTCTCCAAAAATAAATAATAGCATTATGTGCGAGCACGACATTAAAAATGTTTAAATTTTCTTACAGTCCTTCCTCACCGGGAGCATAAATATTACACGAGACATTTCCTCAAAACGGGTTAGTTCTCCAAAAATAAATAATAGCATTATGTGCGAGCACGACATTAAAAATGTTTAAATTTTCTCAAAACGGGTTCGGGCTTCGTCTGGCATGTACAGTCACGAGTAACATAGAAACGCCCTTTAAATCTAAATTCATGTAGCAACATTAAATCGCAAAAATAAGTATGCTAACTGTGTCCAATAACGTTAAACGTAAACGTACGGTAAACCTTAAATTATGTCAAAATTAACTACACATTTTTATCAAATTTTCGTTAACAACAAATTACTAAAAACTAATATTAACTTTTAGTTACATAACTAAGTACCCAAGGAAATTTCAAAAACATGTACCTAAACATTACAGTTTCGAAATTATGTAAACAATTACAAAACAGCAGTTTCAAGCAGCTTGAGCTCGAAAATAAGGGTTGGAGTGTACATAACGGGGCACTGAGAAAAAAATACTAAAAAATTTAACCAAATAAGTGTTATTTTCGCAAATCATTTATTTTCTTGATTCCATCGTATAAGGCTAAAAGCGTCTTGGTATTTTTTGTCTCCAATCAGCCGTTTGTCCTAAAAAATATAACAAAGGGATCGGTACAAAGTGCAATATTACTGTACGAGAAGAATTTAGGATGCAAGAACGAGCGAAACGAACTCGGGACACCCCGACTCGGACAGGTTAGGTTCGAAGGGGATGGCGGGATCTAGTGAGCGAGCAAAGCGAGCGAGCTAAAACCGTTCGTGGTTTTTTTTCAGAAGTAGGACTTCTGGAAGTAGGACGGGTTGACTACGTCCTATTATTGTTGCCCGAATGTAATGTTACAGTATTAGGCACATTTAGGATGCAAGAGCGAGCGGAGCGAGCTCGTGACTTTGGGATACCCGACTCGGACAGGTTAGGTTCTAAGGGAATGGCGGACATGACACGAAGGAGATGGCTTCGTGTTAGGTTACTTTAAACCCTGAAAACAGAATTAGGAGCTCCGCGCAGGATCAGCACCTACAATTGACAAGCCTGATACCACGTCTGCCACGCCCAAGGTAAATGCGGTATATATCCTTTATGAGACGACAAAAGAGGGCGGCATTATTACCTACATGTTGAGAATTACGCGGCAGGCGGTCATTAAGAGGGGCAATTTTTTCATTATTTTTGCCCTACGACACACCGTTTTCGAGATATAAGCAAATTTAGAAGAAAAAAGAAACACTGTTCTTACACTCGAAGTCAAGGGGTCGCTACTGTCACGGCACTGGAATTCCAAACACCCAAGGTCACTTAACCTTGACCTCAATGTATTACAATATTGACCTGTTACTGCTACAGAGAAACGTTGTATTATACAATGGTTTATGAATAAATTTATCAAAAACAGGAAAAAGTAGGTGTACACTTTCAATGTAATTTTAACGTCATCATCATCTGGCTAGCCTTTTTCTAACTATGTTGGGCTCGGCTTCCAGTCATGTCATTTTAATGTATCCATGATAATTTCTATAACACGTATACAATTTCTAACGATGTATACATGTTATCGAAATTGTCATGGATACTTAAAATTTACATTGGAAGTGTAAACTTTTTACTGATTTTACTTCGTTTATATTACTGTGAAACCAGTGTATACCCAGTTTTGACACAGTTTGATGGTTAGGTAATTTAAAAAAAAATATCGTACACATATTTTTTGAATGGTAAAAGTTAAGATATTTTAGAAAATGTGCCAATGTATATTATTACTCTTGACTGTACCAATCCAAGATTCGATTATGTAAAGATAAAAGTGAATCTGTTACAGTACGTCGGCGAAGTTTTAAAACCACGTATGTCAAAAATAGCAATTTTACGGGATAGTGAAAAATTTGCATATTTATACCCAGGTTGCAGTACAAAACTTTTTTTTTAATTTGTGTTCACTTCAAATTAGATAAAGAGTTGCTTGTTTTTGAGTGGCAGGAATAACGCGTCTTCCGATTCTTTAGCAAGCGGCATTCAAATGTCGAAACCGCCAAAAATTGACTTACGTGGTGTTAGAACTTCAACGACAATTACAGACGATTGCTCCCGGTCAGGGAGCGCCTTTTACTTACTTTTACTCAAATATACATCGCGATAAGTACCGGGTGAAGAAGAATGACACCCCTAAAGAGATTGCTTAGTGTTTTCCTCTATAAATACTTGGTGGTTATAAAATCGTAATTGACCACTTATTGTATCATTCTATTTAAAATTACATTTTTTGTCAAACTTTTAATTTGTATGGTGTATCTATGTGTGCATCTATCTATCTTATACAGGGTGTAAACGGACCCTTCACGAAACCGTCAACCAAACATCATGCACATGAAACTATGTAGCTTTACGCAAAAAATATTGCAGTGAAACGACTTTTTTTTTTGGGTGATAAATCACGTTTTACGGTAGGACTGACTCAATGTAACGCACTCAAAACATTGTGCTCTATCGATTGAATAGTACGGGGGCCGTGGAGGTATTTAAAATAAAATTCTTGAATTAAAACAAAATCTTGTGAAAAAGTTGGAAATTTGACCCCCTTAATATTCCCGTAACTAGAAGGTTCCCTGGTATGGTCTAGAACAAAAAAATGATCGCAATCTTCGGCTTCGTTAAGGATCTTCTTACACCCTTTATATTGAAAGAAAATACCTTAAAGCTGAAAAAAAATTCAATGACACACCTTAAATCCTCTGTCCATTAATGAAGAACAGGAATTAGCCAATTGGATCTTCATATCTTCGGTAAGAACCACGTCTGTGTCTTTCAACAGAGTCAACGTTTCGCACTGCTTTATACCGTTCAGGTACAAGTCTGCTGTATCATATTTGACATACAAGACGATTTTGATCCATTTTTCTTTTATATTCTCGAAGAAATTGAAAGAAATTGAATCGGATGGTGAAATCAATTCAGTATACAGAGTGAATTTTGTAATGTCCTTTCCAGCAGTTTCTATACATAGACTCATAACTGTACTATTGTTTTGGGTTATGGAGAACAGGCATGATGACTTGCTGGAGAAAGATTTAAAAATGGCTGTCACTATGAATGGGGTCGACAAATTTAGGCCAACAAGGTCTGTGGCACTAGGATCCACTTGCATAGGTTCTCCGCTGGTAAACTTGTATGATGACATTCCAGGAGTGTAAGACTCATCCACAATTTCCGCATCATCCGGTGGTTTAAGTAGTTCATGTTTTACACCTGGAAAAAAGTGAATAGACTTGCTTTTATGATTTCAATTATTGCTGATGGGACTAGAAAAGTTCATTGGAGATTTAAAGAGCACGATGACGATCAAATACAGAAAAAAGAGGAAGATGTGCAAAACGTATCACATTATGAACGTAAAATACGTTTATTTACGTACACGGAACTCGTAGTTGGTGTGAGCTACGGGAGCTTCTTGGTGTTCGCGATGGAACAAAAGAGAAAACTGTAGATTTGACTTCTAATGCGTTTAATCGTTTACAACAAATATTTGAAATAATTAATTAAAAATTAGTAGCAAATTGAATAGACTATTTTGTGAACTTTTGGAACGATACCGATGTAGCGTTATGATATATGGTAAGTAAGTTGGCTCGTAAGTGTTGCTTGAGGGCTACGATATCGTGTAAGATTTGGCTTCGAGGATTGGCTGTTTAATATGACGCCATATTGGGGAACGGTCACTGGTCAAATGGCGTGCCGCAATGACGTGATTTTGAGCGTTGATCATTGGTCAAGCAGTGGCGTAGACAATCGGTATAAAATAGAGTATCATACTTAGGGTTAATTTACCTAGTCGCGTTGTTTGTACAGTTTCACTAGGAGGTAGAAATACGCTTTCTCCTGAAATCCCAGGCAGGCCTGGTGGTCCGGGAGGACCTGCTTCACAAATACAAGTGCCAGGCAGTCCTTGTGGCCCAACTGCACCTGGTGCTCCAGGGTCACCCGTGACTCCTTTGTCTCCTTTATCGCCCTTTATCTGAAATATTTGGGTTTAAAGATTCTTTCTTTATTCTAAAAGAACATACATTGTTCACTTATCGAATACTGTTTTAATCCTTCACGGTTTACAACTAAACTTATAATGTCACTTACGGGATATCTTCCGTGATTGTTGTGATATCGGGAGGTCAAAATAATGAATAATCACGGAAGATATTTCGTAAGTGACAGTATAAGTTTAAATACATAAGTAAGGTAAGGTGTAGTCCAGTAGTTAAGAGTTTTGTTTTCTTAATATAGGTAGGTACGATGCCTACATATTATTGTGTGAAAGACTAGCTTACTAGTTAACTTAATAGTTTTATGTTGTTAGTGACGTACTGCTTGAGTTTAGCTTTAAATAAGTTGAAAGATAATGTGCTCCTGATATCTGCCGGCAGTTTATTAAAAGTTGAACACCTTCGTACTATATATTTTTTTTGCCATATTGCGTTCGCGGCTCCTTTATAGTTTCCTTTACTGATTAGATAACTGAATTTTAGATTCAAGCAACATTATCTTTCTGTCCTAGATCTTTCATAGTCGTTACGAGTGATCATAAGCCAGAAAATCTGACCCACCGTTCTTACCAGAGAGTATTGTGTTACCCAAAAACTGAGTTAACCCAAACATAGTAGGGTAAAAGGTGGCAGAAAAGCAAGGAGCCTTTATTATCTTATTTTCTTATTATATATTATAAAGGCTCCCTTTTTGTTTCAAAAAAAAATCTGTTATATTTATTAAACTCACCTTGGACAAATCAATTTCTGGTGTACTTCCTTTTTGACCTTTTAGTCCCATATATCCTGGTGGTCCCCGCGGTCCCTAAAAACATAAAAATACAATTTTGATGGATATCAACCCACAGGTTGACTGGTAGAGAATGCCTTGTGGCATTAAGGGCATTACATGGCTCAAATTCCAAAAACAGCGTATGTTTAAAGAAATTTGTTGATGAATCCCTTCGTGCGTTTTCCGTGTAAAAAAAGTATGTTATAGTTAAGTTCATCACAAATAAATTGTATTGTTTAAAATTTTAATAAACCTTCTCAATTTTTTTTGGTTAATCGTAGAAAATAGGTCCTTTTTCAACCTTAATTGTAAATTATCTCTGTAACGGCTGAATAGATCGGCATGAATTTTGTAACAACAAATACGTAATGATATACTTAACAATCTTTATTGTTTTTTTTCTGTTATTTCTTTTAATATTTTTAAATAATTAATAAAAACCGAAATTTTGCGAAATGTGCGGGGCAAGTCAACAAAAACCAGTACAGGGATCAAATCATCAAGTTCATCGAGCAATGTAATGCCCTTAAGTCAGCCTATGTACCACTCTTGTACATGAAGTTTAAATAAATAAATATAAAATACTCGCTTTTGCCCGCAGCTTTCGCTTAATGGTCGGATATTATCCCGCGGGAACATTTTAAATAACCGATGACACCCAGAGATAAGTATTTTCCCATTTTTCTTTGATAGTAACATTTGTGAGAATTACTCTGTTAAACATGGATTTTTTTTTAAATTATAAGTCAGTACGTGGTCTTCTAGGCCGGTGGTGATAGATGCCCGGACTTTCTACCACGTATACATCCAAATAATGTACCCTTAGACGGGGTGAATCAGTTTCAATAACCCCAGGGCATGTGGTAGACGGATGAAGGATAACAATTTCGAACGAATAAAAAAACGTAATGCACAAAGATACTTTCTTGAGGCTATTGGTAGAAGCACCTCAGAATATTACGCCATATCGCACAGTTATGGAGAATGGAAACTTGTTTAAATTGTGTACAGCATCGCAATATTTTTTTTTTTTACTCTTTTGACTGTGTGGTTTCCAGAACATGGTGGTCTAGCCCTAGAAAAGCCAATGACTGCCTTTATATTTTTTTTGGCGGCCACTATCTAACCTATATCGTCATGTAGGAGAAAATAATTAATTTTGTATGGCGAAAAAGTTCAAAACTCAGATCGAACCGAGTTAAAAAAGTTTAGGTGCGTGCATTTGGTGATTTTTGGATAAATTTAATAAAAAGATAATACAGATATTCAAATAGTATGATGGTAGTTACCTGATTTCCTTTTTCTCCATTAATACCAGGATGTCCTTGATAACCTGGTATGCCTGGTATTCCCAACGGCCCAATGGAGCCCTTTGGTCCTTCAAGACCTGCCCGGCCTTCATTGCCCTTATCGCCTTTTGCACCTGTCAGGCCACGAAATCCCCTTTGACCCGGCATTCCCAAATCACCTTTAGCACCCATCGGGCCTCCAAATCCTATTAGCCCCGGCATACCTATTTCACCTTTATCGCCTTTAGCTCCTGGCTGCCCAGGCATTCCGTACCGCCCTGTCAAACCATCCCGTCCTCTAAGTCCTCTAAGACCTTGTTCACCTTTATCACCTTTATTCCCTGGCTCGCCTGGTAATCCAAACTGCCCAATCGAACCTTTTGGTCCTTCGGGACCTATCAGACCTTGATCACCTTTATCGCCTTTATTCCCTGGCATGCCTGGTATTCCAAACTGCCCTATCGAACCTTTTGGTCCCTCGGGACCTGGCCAGCCTGGATCACCCTTATCGCCCTTTTCACCGTCCCATCCAGGCTTTCCATCTGGCCCTATCGAGCCTTCTGGTCCTTCAGGTCCTATAAGACCTTGTACACCTTTATCGCCTTTACTTCCTGGCTTGCCTGGTAATCCAAACTGCCCCATCGAACCTTGTTGTCCAGGGGTACCTCTCAGACCTTGTTCACCTTTATCGCCTTTATACCCTGGCAAGCCTGGTATTCCAATCTCCCCAATATCCCCTTTTTGTCCTACGGGACCTGACCGGCCTCGATCCCCCTGCTCGCCCTTTTTTCCTTCCCGTCCAGGCTTTCCATCCGGCCCAATCGAACCTTTTGGTCCTTCAGGTCCTATAAGACCTTGCTCACCTTTATCGCCTTTACTCCCTGGCTTGCCTGGTATTCCAAGCTTCCCCATCGAACCTTGTTGTCCAGGGGTACCTCTCAGACCTTGTTCACCTTTATCGCCTTTATACCCTGGCAAGCCTGGTATTCCAATCTCCCCAATATCCCCTTTTTGTCCTACGGGACCTGACCGGCCTCGATCCCCCTGCTCGCCCTTTTTTCCTTCCCGTCCAGGCTTTCCATCCGGCCCAATCGAACCTTTTGGTCCTTCAGGTCCTATAAGACCTTGCTCACCTTTATCGCCTTTACTCCCTGGCTTGCCTGGTATTCCAAACCGCCCCATCGAACCTTGTTGTCCAGGGGTACCTCGCAGACCTTGTTCACCTTTATCGCCTTTATACCCTGGCAAGCCTGGTATTCCAATATCCCCAATCTCTCCTTTCGGTCCGCTGGGACCTGACCAGCCTGGATTCCCGTTCTCACCTTTGCCACCTGGCGCTCCGGGTATTCCAATAGGCCCTACCAATCCATTCCGTCCTCTAAGTCCTCTAAGACCTTGTTCACCTTTATCGCCTTTATTCCCTAGCTCGCCTGGTATTCCAAACTCCCCAATCGAACCTTTTGGTCCTTGGAGACCTCTCTGACCTTGACCACCTTTCTGGCCTGTATCCCCTGGCATGCCTGGTACTCCCGACTGCCCCTCCGAACCCTTATCTCCTTTGAGACCTTCGTAACCCCGATCACCTTTATTCCCTGGCTCGCCTGGTATTCCAAACTGCCCAATCGAACCTTCTGATCCTTGGACCCCTATCGGACCTTGATCACCCTTAGGGCCTGTATCCCCTGGCATACCTGGTATTCCTAACTGCCCCTTCGAACCCTTATCTCCTTTGAGACCTTCGTAACCCCGATTACCTTTATAACCTGGCATCCCAGGCTGTCCTGGTGGACCGGGAGGACCTACTAAACAATTACATTTGCCAAGCGGTCCTTGTGGCCCAACTGCACCTGGGGTCCCAGGGTCACCCTTGATGCCTTTGTCTCCTTTATTGCCCTTTATCTGCAATATTAGTTTCATCTTAACAATCTGTGCTGTGGTCCTTTGTTAGAGATCTAGATCACTTGCACTTGCGCGAAAAAATATTTGCTCGCATGTGCTTTTGCGCGACTGAACATAATTATGCGCGAATGCGCGATTAGACATTTCCGCGGTTGAATACTTGTGTGACCTAATGGCCCGTGAGATTCCTTTTAGACAAAACATTGTTATGTTTTGTCAATAATATCAGGCGAGTAATATGACCTGGCGTGATGTTTTACGCCTGATATTACTTGAAGAGTGGGCTGAGTTGTAACTATTTATGCCAAAATTTTCATCGGTGCTTACCGATGATAATTTTTGGTTTTTCTTTCATGGCTTACGTTTCTATGATTTTCGAGGCTCTGACAGGATTGGAAATAATCAAGATAATTATTGTCTTTAAAAACTATTATCATAATTACCGGATAACTGGAGATTCAGATAGATTTCATTCGGTAAAATTCAGAATGAAGGACAGCGATCATAACTATTTCCTTCCAGTTTATCTGGAACTTACGTTACTCATTTACAAATGAGCCCACCGTTTAAGTAATATCAGGCATGATGTTATGTTCAGACTGTTCGGCATCTCCCGGTCCATTAATAAGCGCAAATTCACGCAAGTAACAATATTATGTCCATTCGCGCAAGTATTGTGTTACCCAGTAACTGAGTTTACCCACACATAGTAGGGAAAAGGGTGACAGATAAAATGGCTCCTGTTTTATTTCTAAAAACACTCACCTTAGACAATTCAATTTCTGGTGTACTTCCATTTTGACCTTTTTGACCTTTTATCCCCATATGTCCTGGTGGTCCCCATAGTCCCTAGATTAAAAACATAAAATAACACTTTTGACCAATATGAAATACTAGCTTTTGCCTGCGGCTTTCGCGTACATCATCTTCCTGCCCTTGTCCCATTCTATTTGCGGTCGGCGCAACACGTTTTCTTCTTCCATTCTCCCCTGTCAGACGTCACGGCATCTTTTTCTCCTTTCTCTTTCATATCAGTCTTCACAAAATCCATCTATATTTTCTTTGGTCTTCCTCTCCCTCACCATCCCTCAATATTCATGTTGATGACTGGTCGCTAGTAGATAATAAATATTGAATGGTACAAACCATTCAATATCTGCTTAACAATTTCAGACGACAATATTTTCTTGTTTCATACTTTTTAGATATCGTTATGTAGGAGAAAATAACATAACATCATCATCAATCTCTTGCCCTTATCCTAATTCATACTTTGTCAGCGCAGCATGTCTTCTTCTTCCATACTTCTCAATTACTCGTCATCTCATCAGACACCTCCTCTTGCCTTAACATCATTCACACAATAAAAAAACATAATAAAACCAACATAATGTTGTATAGAAAAAAAAAACTCAAAAGTCATGCCGATCTGAATTAAATTAGTTGAAGTGTGTGCATTTAGTGATTTGTGGAAAAATTAAATTAAAAAAATAAATACAGACAAACAAATAATTATAATGGTTTGATGGTTGTTACCTGATTTCCCTTATCTCCCTTAATACCAGGATATCCTTGATTACCTGGCGTGCCTGGTATTCCCAACTGCCCAATCACACCTTTTGGTCCATCGGGACCTGCCTGGCCTTTATCACCCATAACGCCTTTTTGACCCGGCGGACCTTGAAATCCCTCTTGCCCCGGCTTTCCCAAATAACCTTTATAACCTGGCTTGCCTCCACGTCCCATTGGACCCGGCGTTCCCATTTCACCTTTATTGCCTTTATCTCCTGGCCACCCAGATATTCCACGGAGCCCAGTAGACCCTTTTGGTCCTTCGGAACCAATTAGACCTTGTTCACCTTTATCGCCTTTAGCACCTGGCCATCCGGGCAACCCAAACTGCCCATTCGGACCTTCTGGACCCTCGAGACCTCTCCGACCTTCTTCACCTTTATCGCCTTTATTCCCTAACTCGCCTGGTATTCCAAACTGCCCAATCACACCTTTTGGTCCTTCGGATCCTGGCCAGCCTGAATCCCCTTTAGGACCAGGGCCACCAGGCCATCCGCGCAATCCATACGGCCCTTTGGAACCTTCCGGTCCTCCGGGTCCTATAAGACCTTGTTCACCTTTATCGCCTTTAGCACCTGGCCATCCGGGCAACCCAAACTGCCCAATCGGACCTTCGGGACCCTCGAGACCTCTCCGACCATCTTCACCTTTATCGCCATTATTCCCTAACTCGCCTGGTATTCCAAACTGCCCAATCTCACCTTTTGGTCCTTCGGGTCCTGGCCAGCCTGAATCCCCTTTAGGGCCAGGGCCACCTGGCCATCCGGGCAATCCATACGGCCCTATGGAACCTTCCGGTCCTTCGGGACCTACCAGACCTCCTTGCCCTTTATCGCCTTTAGCACCTGACCATCCGGGCCACCCAAGCTGCCCAATCAAACCTTCTGGACCTTCAAGACCTCTCCGACCTTGATCACCTTTATCGCCTTTATTCCCTAACTCGCCTGGTATTCCAAACTGCCCAATCACACCTTTTGGTCCTCCGGGACCTGGCCAGCCTGAATCCCCTTTAGGGTCAGGGCCACCTGGCCATCCTGGCAATCCATACGGCCCTATGGAACCTTCCGGTCCTTCGGGACCTATCAGACCTTCTTCCCCTTTATCGCCTTTAGCACCTGACCATCCAGGCCACCCAAACTGCCCAATCAAACCTTCTGGACCTTCGAGACCTCTTAGACCTTGATCACCTTTATCGCCTTTATTCCCTAACTCGCCTGGTATTCCAAACTGACCAATCACACCTTTTGGTCCTCGAAGACCTGGCCAGCCTGAATCCCCTTTAGGGCCAGGGCCACCTGGCCATCCGGGCAATCCATACGGCCCTATCAAACCATCCGGTCCTTCGGGACCTATAAGACCTTGTTCACCTTCATCGCCTATATTCCCTGGCTTGCCTGGTATTCCAAACTCCCCATTCGAACCTTTTGGCCCTTCGGGGCCTCTCAGGCCTTGGCCACCTTTACGACCTGTATTCCCTGGCATGCCTGGTGTTCCCAACTGCCCCTTTGAACCCTTACCTCCTTTAAGACCAGTGTCACCTCGGTCACCTTTATAACCCGGTATGCCTGGTATTCCAAACTGCCCAATCGAACCTTTTGGTCCTTTGGGACCTATCAGACCTTGTTCACCTTTATGACCTGTATCGCCTGGCATGCCTGGTATTCCTAACTGCCCCTTTGAACCCTTAACTCCTTTGAGACCTGTGTCACCTCGATCACCTTTACAACCTGGCATGCCTGGTTGTCCTAGCGCCCCCGTGGGCTCTATAGCACCCTTTTGCTCAGGTATTGTAACGGTTTCAAAATGTATCTTCTCCTTTTTTTCTACATGACTGCTATTGGTAGTAAGAAAGGTATTTGACTCCTCGTTCTCCTTCTGCCTCCCAAGCTGTAAAACATTATATTATGAAATTGAGAGATTTTCATCAAAATACACTATGAGGGACATCGACGCGCAATCTGTTGCTGTAATTTCAGTACGTCATGGTTTTTAGAACTGCTCGTGAGTCAAGAATCGTGTAGGTATGGAGCCCATGGTAGAAGTTCATTTCACGATATTCCTTACACGGTGTCTAAAGAATGGTGGGTTTCTACTTATTTGTTTCTTTATCACTGTTTAGTAAAAAGAGTGCAATGAGCGCTAAACACATGAAAAAACAAACATAATAATAATTAAGAGATGTTAGACATTTTTCTTTATTGCACGTACCTCATCACAAATATACTTTAATGAGTCATCATCAGCATTAGTGTACAAACTTGCTTCCTCAACGAGACCCTGAAACAATAACACAATTAAATGGGCTGTTTTTGAAATACGACAGAATTTTGCATATGATTTGTGTTACCACCAAGATTCAGTAAATAATTCAGTGTATCCTGAACTTTGCATATCTTTTTTCTCTCTTGGAAAATACGAATGATATATCCAATTGGAATAGAAATAGGAGTTCTTTAGGATATTTTATAGAACATGGTTAGAGGAGGTTATCAATATTATGATAATGAACTAAAATTATGACATTTTAAAAACAATTCGAAATTTTTTCGAGTTTATGTAGTATTTTTATTTTCAAAACACTCACGGAATTAGGCCACATTATTTAAATTCAGTCATAGTGTGATTAAAAAAAAGTTTCTCTTCAATGTAGATAATTAGATATAAATTAATGTTAGTATAGATGATAACAAATGTCTCTAAAGGTTATCAAGTCAATGACGTGAACACGTCTAGAAAAGCCGTATAACCGAAAATAAGCTATTCATCTTGAAAAGAAATTAATCCTTCATCATCTAATGATTTTTTTTGGAAATTAATGGCGTCTTTTGTTCGATACCCAGTTTGGGTAAGAGCTGTTGGGTTTTATCATCAGGAATTTCTCAGTAGCAGCCACGGAACATGGATTTGGTTGCCGGCAATAGGCTTGCCAATTGTCTTGTACCTACGAAGGTGAACTTTGAGGTAGCAAGGAAAAAGAATTCCTAAAGGATTTAGGCAAAAAAAGGCTTAAAAAAACTTACCTCAAATTCAGCATTAACGGGTAATGAAAATACCAAAATATCGTCGAAAAATTTGATGCTCAAAGATTTTGTCAGAAGCACGTCTTTACCATTCAAAAAAGAAAACTTCCGACTTTCTGGCATTTTGTTGCAGTTGTGATAAAAAACTGTAGAATTTTCTCTCACATGCACAATAATATTGAGCCATTTATTAGGCAGATTTTTGTTCCCTTTTTTGTAGTCTTTCAATTTATATCCAAAATATGCCGAATATATTGAATCCGAGTGAGTAAACAGATTGACTTGCCACGACTTGTTTATACAAAGCCTCATAGTGAAATGGTCATCTTGCTTTAGAGAGTAAAAACACAATGGCAAGGATGCACTTAGAGGTTTAAATGTGAACACCATAATGAATGGTGCTGATAACTTTTGGTCAACAAGACCTGTGGTACTGGGATCCACTAGTATAGGCTTATTGACGTTAAACTTGTATGACAGTCGTCCAGGAGTGTAGGATTCATTTACTGTTACCACGTCTCCCGTTGGTTGAAGTAGAGTATATTTTAAATCTAAAAACAAAAAGTTGAAATGAAAAAAAAAGCTTGCTAAAATGGTACTCGATTACCAATTTAGTTTCAGAACTTTGGCATGTGAGTGTGTGTCACAAAGATTTTAAGTCTACCCTACTCGGCAGGGACCGAATTACCGTTACTTTTTTCTTAACGTTACCGATTACCGTTATGTTAACGTTAAAAAAGTAACGATATTTATAACGATACCCGTAAGTCCGTTAACGTTATCTAATAACTAATATTAGTATCGGTAAAAGTAACATAATTATACCGGTAATTTATTCGCCTATCTCTTTCTAACGATGTCGGTGGGGAGTCTAGCTTCTTACGATGTTAGTACACACGGCCGCTCATCAAGGTCAACTGTTTGGACTTTGAACTATTAGAAGTTGAACGCTGCAAATCGTGCGAGAGGGTCCGATATGTTGTTTTTATTTCGTCTCTCTCACGCGCAGACCGTATGGTATGGAAGCGCCGCGCCGCATTCTAACCGTACCTACACGTAGATATCATGTAGGCATTTTAAAAATATTATTTTGTAAGCGAGTTAAGTTCGTCGCATTATGATTGTTATGGGTAGATTATTTTTTCTATTTGCGCTACACCTGTGCACTAATAGGTCTATTATTAAAAGTTATTATTTTATTACCGTTTTTAACAACGATAACTATTGAAGAAAATGTTTGTTTAAGAGTATAAAAGTATTTATGTCTTAGATTTTATTCATTAAATAAAATAAAAAGTTGAAGCTAGGTAATTATGAAAAAAAAAAAATAAACCATTAATGTTTTTTTTTCCATTCGCACTGGCATATAAGTGTCTACTATGAAATTTAATCATATTACTATTAGGTATGGTTTTTGACAAAATAGCAAAAGGCATTTCAGTTTTACAATTTCGTGTGGCACATTGATTGGTGCCAAGCAGCTTAGACAAAATAGATAGCTAGAGCTACCTATAAACTGGATAGCTACCTATTAACTGGATGAAAAGACGGCAAGGTTGATGGCGCAGTGGCTAAGCGATAGGTTGCTTCGCTATGTGTCGCGGGTTCGTTCCTGTAGAGAACAAATATTTGACCAACTCCGGATCTTGGCCTACAATCGCACTATCACAATCCAGGAGAATTCCTAATTGTCCTTTTGGTCACAACAATCGACGTGATTATTCGTAATGACGGTGAATCCCGTGTGCGTCAGAATGGCTGACTGGCTGTCTGTATCAGTTCACGTCTGGCTGGTGACCAAAAATTGCTACTATTTGCTGTTTTTTAGTAACTACATCAATTAATTGCTACACAACTTGGAAAATAAAGGGACTTCAAAATGACCAGCCATTCTGATATTAGGATGGCTGGTCAACTCTCCGTTTGTGTAGACTATTTAAATTCGTGTTATTATTTTTACTTGAGTGATTGCTACCCTCACATCTTTCAATGCCCACCTTGTAGCTTTAACAAGTAAAAAGTTATGAACATTTGAAATTTTTACAGGGAATGGATTAAGGTTATTGAATAAAGCAATTTAAAACGATTACAACAATGTTTCTTTTTATTCGTCATTCTGAAGTCCCTTTATTTTGTTTCCAAGTTAGATAGCAATTAATTGACTATAGGTAGCAGTGGCGAAGGTTCCATACAACCCGATTCCTGCCGGGAGAAGGGAAGCCCTTTGAAAAAAGGCACATTCAGTATTCTCCAGCCAATCATATTCTATACAGTCAAGATATGTACTCCGGCTTAAGTTTTACAAAAATTGGCCCTTCGCTACTGATAGGTAGTAAAAAGAAGCAAATAGATAGCAATTTTTGGTCTCAACAACCAGCCATTCTGACGCACACTGAATTTCAGTCGCTCGATATTTGGAAAGTGTTGACTTGAAATGGTTGACGGACGACACGACACGATGCAAAAAAGTGCAACTGTGTGTCTAAGTGCAAAGCATTAAACGCTACCGCACTGTGATTGGCCGATGCCTCGGTGCTTAGTTCCTTTCCGACGATTCTCTATATTGAATGTAACGTAGTTATAGTTGGGTTCCTGAGAACCGTGGGTCTTGACTTTCGGAATTTTGACCTTGACCTCAAGGTCAATGCCCAAGAGGTGTCCCATGGTGTTCCCCCACCCTACTACTCCCGCATCCCACCGGGTCCCGAAGGCTCTTATTTTCATAGTGCCCCGTTTCGTATGATCCACATTAATTTTTCTTTAAAATGTTTAAAATACTGATATAATGTATCAGTATTTTAAACAAAAAAACAAACAATTTTTAAAATGTTTAAAATACTGATATAATATATCACAATGCACTTCTTTCGGCCCATAATTATATTTTTTACAAAAAAAAACTAATAATTAGAACAACAAAACAAATAGTTGTATTTGACGTACGCCATGTTTGTGTGACGTCTTGTCCTATAAAATGAAAAACGTGCGAGTCGTCGCGTTTTCGTAGGTATCTGTCTGATCGTCGTGAAATGCTCGCTGTTGCCGCTCCGATTTGAAGAGCCGAACGCGGCGCGCGTTCGGTTTGGCAACGTCGCGCCAGATATTGTTAGTTTTTAGCGAAATAACGTTATTGGTAACGCTATTTAAATACCGGTAAATCCTATGATTTAACGATATTTTTAACGTTAATAGTTAACGTAGCATAACGTTAAGGTTTTGGTAATTTTACCGGTATTTTTGTGGTAACGGTAACCGTCCCTGCTACTCGGTGATAAAATATGGCACTTGTCCTATGTCTAGGACAAAAAAAAAAAAATAAACAGGACTGAAACGAATTATCCTAAAAGTTTCTAATTTTCGATAACAGATATTAAACAAAATATTCAGTGAAATAGCATTCAGTAAAATAGGTTTTGTAAAAAAACTTACCATATGCATTTGTAGTACTCCCGTACATGACGAATGCAATAAAAATTATATATCTGAAACAATAGAACACATTTTCAAATACACTGGTTGACAGAAAAAAAAAACACAATTATACTTAATATTTAATTTTTAACCCCCCACGCAAAAAGAGGGGTGTTATAAGTTTGACCGCAATGTGTGTGTGTCTGTCTCTGGCACCGTAGCTCTTAAACGAGTGAACCGGTTTGGATGCAGTTTATTTTATTTGAAACCAAGTTTCTTGGCGATGGTTCGTAAGTTATCAAAATCGGTGCAGCCATTTACTAGTTATGGGGGATGAGAGTGGGCAAGAAAATTCGACTTTTCGTGGAGATTGGGGTATCAAATGAAAATGAAAGTGCATAATGTGTATATTACAATTAGAAATGTTTTATCAAAATCGGTGTAGCCATTTACTAGACTTGGGGGATCAAAAATAGAATATTTTATACCCAAGTGGGGTATCAAATGAAAGCGAATGATGTGTATAAACAATTAGACATATTTCATCAAAACCGGCTCTCAGCCATTTTATTGAATTTTCAAATGTTTGTTAGCTTTTCTTTATTACGGTGTGGGTTTTTTTAAATTTAAAATTCAATTTTGTATAATAAGTTTTTGTTTGAGGTATGGTTGTGGCCTAAAAATATAAAAATAAACATGAATTTGTACATATCGATGTTCCCTAGCAATAAATGACTAAATTATGTTAATTTTCTTCAGGTTAAGCCTTGCTTGCCAAGGTTGGGCCGTGGATGGATGAACACCCATTACATACCGAGTTTCCTCCATGTCTCGGGAACCAAAAGCAAAGTCAGAGAACCAGTGTTACCAAGGAGTTTCCTATTACCTAGTACTAAGTTGTTTGTGGAGGTCAGATAGGCAGTCGCTCCATGTAAAATACTGGTATTCTGCTGCGTCCGGTTAGACTGAAAGCCGGGTTCAAAATCAAAATAAAAAAAAAAATATTTTATTTCACATAGACCTAGATGCATTTATAAAACGTCGACAAAAAGGTGCACGGTTCGGGTTGGTCGTTTCCTATGGAGAAGAACCGGCAAGAAACTCCATGAAGTGGTACTCCATGGTTAGTTGGGAAAAGGCTTGGCAGCTGATGATGATGTTAATTTTGTAAATTGGTTTTTACGAACACTTTTGCCCTGACTGCTCTGAGAAGAAACATCCGAAACAAACTCAGAGGTCATAGTCTCTTTTAAAGTCCAGACATAATCTTGGTCAAGTCACATGAGATCCATGCAGATTAGGGTCTGAGATAATCTTTTGAAGAAAGAACTAGACAGATTTGAGTGTACATGTCCTTGTCCAGTCAGTGCAAGCATGCTGTAAAAAGAAAATTCTGTGTTTGTTATTATTATCATTTCTGATGCAGTACGGAAACCGTAACCGAAGAATAGCACCATCCCATATCTTCCCGTGGGTGTCGTAAGAGGCGACTAAGGGACTTACCAGAGAATGGGCAGCAGCGTTCTCTGATTCTACAACAACCATACTGCGATCGCCAACCCGTCTGCTAAGCGTGGCGATTATGGCAAAACCCCCCTTCTTGGGGGAGGCCTATGTCCAGCAGTGGACTTTTCGGCTGAAATGATGATGACGGAAACCGTTACAACCACCTTAGGCGCGATTTATACAGAAACGGCGTAAGGTAAAGGCGCGGCGCAGACGCAGCGTGGGCATGATGAAGAAGCAGCTCAGGCAGGAATGAGAATTTATAGCAGAGTAGTTTGTCATGGTGACTACCCTTAACCTTTAGCTACTGAGGTGGATTTAATTTAACGTAAATACTGACGTGGGGGCTTCAGAGGCCTGCACATAAATATCCTTATAATTAAAATCTTTAGGTTTTTTGGGGTTTAGTGTTTAATAATTAGGTTGAGTGGATATATTTAAATGAAATAAAATTGTTTTTGTATAATATTTGTTTATAATTAACTATTAAATCAAAAAAATTAAAACACTTCATATTTTTTGGCAAAAATCACATGCAATCATAAATCTTAAAGTATTAATTAAAATTATTAAAAAAAAAACAACTAATTCACTTACAATCTTAATTTTAAATAGTCTTCCTAACAAATGGCACATCAGTAATTAAAATACTATAATGGGGACAAAAAATACAGACATCAATTATTGCGAATTACACACAGTCTGGGCACATGTTTCTTGCATGCATAACATGTGTGTGTAGATTTCCTTTGAAGCCTCAAGGGACATCTGTGGCACCTTCTTTTTTCCTTTTTCGTCAACTTCTTTGGCCTTCGAATCGCTAGAGTCTTCACGATCTATCCACGACAAAATCGTTGTTCCCTGGCACTACAGTCCTTCTATTTTTCGCTACATGTTGGTTATTATTATTCCCGAGAGACCGTTTGTCCCTGACGACGTACTGGGCTCCATATTGTAAAAGTTTTCAAACTACTGCAAAAAAGACGATAACTAAATCGAAAGTAGTTACAAAAAAAGTTACGTGAATACTGAGGTGGGGTCTGAGAGGCCCACGAGAAATTTCAAAATGAATTTACTTACCGAAATTGTGCGTGCAAATACGCGCACAGCTGTTGACAGCCTCGATGCAACTAACTCGAAGGTACTAGAAGGTACGCGTGTGTCGTGCGCGAGGGAAGGAAGTAATTCAACAATTTTACTTTCTCAAGGCCTGGGAGGCCCCCACCTCAGTAGTTAAAGGTTAATGTCCTAGTCCTACTATCATAGTATTTTAATTAGGGAAAAATAATAAATTTCAATGTCACCGCACCGTTGTATCGTTGAGATGTGAAA
This sequence comes from Noctua fimbriata, assembly GCA_905163415.1. NCBI lineage: Eukaryota > Metazoa > Arthropoda > Insecta > Lepidoptera > Noctuidae > Noctua > Noctua fimbriata. The sequence goes on along the minus strand of LR990941.1, from coordinate 6,106,831 downwards.
AAGTGGCATCATGTAAGTTGTTTAATCTCAGACTGTTCGGTTATACATCATTATTTTTAGTATGTGCGAAACCTGAATATAGTTTGTTCAGAATAAGTAACTGAATCGATTCCAATAATTTTTAAACCATGTTTTTTCCAAAAAATATTTAAAAAAGTTAAAAGTTTTACACCGAGCGACTGTGAGTACCTATCGCACTAATTTAGGTACCTACTGCCACATTATTATTATCAATGAGCTCAAGACGACGCTGGAGGCACGCGCTGCGTGGTGACAACGTTTTTGTGCGGACAAATAGGTAACAGAACAAGCTTATAACTTTGAGATTTTTCATGATACATTTTTGAAATTTTGTACATAGATTCTTTACATAAAAATACTAGACACGTGTATCAGGTTTCGCATATACCAAAATTAATGTTGTATTTATTTTGCTGCTCAACCGTAAGCCAGTCTGCAAAGATCGTGTTGATGGCGCCACTCCACAATGACCACAATGACCACCACCACCATCATCAGCGAGGGCAACAGAATATAAACCAAAAATAATTAAAACGTTTAAGGTAATTAATGTAAAAAAATGTTTGATCATATACTGCTTGTATCCTATTGAAATAATAGCGTGATAATAGAACTTAAAACTTTTATTATTATAACATCATTCAAACGTACCTTGTAGGCAAGTATCACGCCCCTGCAAGATAGATATCTTGCAGGCGTTTCACAATTCTTCGTAACTATCTAGTTACGAGAAATTGTTATTGTCAAACGAAATGCTACATAAGCTAATTCTTAGCGACGCGCCATAGCTGTTAATCAAAAATGAAGTATCCGGTCCTGTAATAATTAGAATGTAGAATAATGAAACAATGTTGTACAAAAAAACTAAAGGGAGGAATAGTGCAGAGGATTGATGACGCACATGTTTTTTTTTAACCTTACCCCACACTAGGAATTTCTCCTGTATCGTGGCTGCGTTTACAAATATTAAAACTCACATACGCAAACAGCCAGACCCGGAACCACTACCTGTAGATCATACAAATATTTGTCCCGTGCGGGGATCGAACCCGCGACAGCCAATCGCTCAGCCACTGCGCTAACCGTGCCGTCAATTGACATTGTGTATTCGTTTGCAATTGTAAGCGCAGAGAGCATTTGTTCCGTGAAGTCGTAATACTGACGCGCGAATTTCGGTATTTGTATTGTGTTTCAATTGTAATATGTACTGTGTCTAAATTAAACCAATAACAGAACTTTTAATTCTCTCTGTACACACTTCCAAGAACATTACACGCACAGACAAAACAAACATTTAGAATACAACAGGACAGAACAAAAAAAAAGTTGGCAGCTTGCACGTCATGACTGCGACAAAAAGGTTACCACCCAGCATGATGCTGTGCTATGGGGGACCCACAGCACAGCGCTGGTTTTCAGTGGTCACACGTGAAAAAACGTACGGAAGCCAATACAGCATAAATATTTGACTATAATATGAATAAGAAAAATAAAACAAACTGTACTTAGATTATACACACAACATTGGCTAAATAATAACAGCCGCTCGGGTCGCTTAAGGTTAAGCCGCGCTTGCCTAGGTTGGTCCGTGAATAGGTGACCGTCCATTACGAGTTTCCTCCATGCCTAGTAAAGCACGTGAAGCCGTTGGTCCTGGCTGTCATTTGTAGATCTTTGACAGTCGTTACAGGTAGTCAGTGGCCCGAAAGTCTGACAACCAGTCTTTCCAAGGGGTCTCTTATTACCCAGTACGAACTGGGTTGTGGGGGTCAGATAGACAGTCGCTTCATGTGAAATACTGGTATTCAGCTGCATTCGGTTAGACTGGAAGCCGACCCCAACATAGGGGAAAAGGCTAGGCAGATGGTGATGATCACTCTAAACGGTCGGAACTCCTATCACTGCAATTTTTGGTCCTCTGTTATGGGATTCTCCCACATTAAGGCCGGAACTACTAGGCTGAGCTGATATACTAAGTTTTTCAATGTCTTCTTTGTTCTCTTAATAATAACGCCCCCGTGTTTTGTTTTGGGCAATTATCTAACTATTTCATTTGTTCAGGGTATATTATTTTAGGACTAACGATTTTGTGTCGTCACTAGATTTTAATTTATCTGTTGGATTAATTGCAATAGAGCTGCAATTATTTGAGGTTAAGTTGAGTTGTTTTGATTTTTATTGGTTATAACCAAGTTAGCGAACGAAACTTTTTCTGCAATAGTCCATGTCCTGACGCAGTCTTCTTGAATGCTAGCTGGAATTGTTTTCTGGAAATTTTCAAGACTATCCGTGAGCTCCCGTTTTTATCTCAAAACTAGAGCTAAATTTTTAAATTCTTTGAACTTTCGCCTTAAAAGCGTTAACGTCTTACGGCATTTCAAACAAACTTTCAAGTGATTTTTTTTTAGAACTTTTCGAAATGTCTTGTTAAAAAAAAAAGATAATTGGAAATTTCTGTTTCTATCGAAAATCTAAAATCGGTCTAATTTAGCTGTAACACTATTTTTTGAAAATGTTCTCTGTTAATCACAAACTTAGCAGATAAAAAGGCGATTTGATTTTTAGGTCACAGATCACTCGAATACTATATATATAATAACGTCATTAAATGAAAATACTACTTAGACACAGTTCCGCTCTGCTTAAGTGCTAGAGCATAATCAATATTTATTTAATCAATATGTATAATTTATCATTATTTATGTTCTCTAATGTCATTAGGAAAACTCAAAAAAAAAACTAATATGGATTATTTCAATCAACGTCATGTCTTATCCCAACTTAGTTTTACGTATTTTTTAAGCTTTTTTTAGGAGCCAGGAATCGATCCATCTTGTTTAAAGAAAACAGCGCCCTGTATTATTGAACTAACCGATGGCTTTTCATTTGAGTCATTGGTTTTTTTTATGCGTCGGACACACAAGCACACTGGACTGTAGGATACACCTACTTAGCTCATTGATTACATATCAATGTATAAAGCAAGATATACTAAAAGAGACCTCCGGGCTTTTTATTTAAATTTAAAAGCATTGGTTATTTAAACGACTGAATCTTGCTGTAATATATTGATAAATACATCTAGTAATAAAATTGACTTCTATTTAATAGCATTTTTCCCCTCCAAAAACTACATTGTCCTGTAAATTTGTCTTCATAATTCATCGATGTAAGCTACTGTAAAGCATCGTTGCTATTTTATCTTAGAATCTAATGTTATAACTTAGTACGTTTAAAACAAAGTAAAGTGTGACTAATTCATAACTTGTCCTATAATTTTTTAATAATAAAATGTACTAATAATTAACTATAGCCACTAAATATAAGTAACAAAACAACTGCAGCGTTTTGTTTTGTGTACAATACTCTTTTTAGTGTTTCATTTCACAGGAAGTTCTAGGTTCATGGTAAGCATCAATATTTTCTGATAGGCGTAGTCGACGTAGTGTGCGGCTCCTGTTTACAGAAACAGGGGCCCCGTCTGCTCTAAATACCTTATTTATTTAGACCGAGCCTAATTAATTAAAAAAGAAAGAATAAAATACTCACATTAGTTTCATGTTGAACTTTTTGATTTTTGTATGTTTTTTGATTTTCGTATTACAATTTTGTATGTTTTCGGCCATTTTAATGCGCACGCGTTTTTATCCGTTCTCTAGGTTGTGCGGCGAGGCTGAGACTGGCTTGGCTTATCACCAGCGTGCAACGTTTGAGATATACGAGTCAAGACAAACTAAAACATAACGTCTGATTAGCAAATATAAGAATGTAATTTTAATTTTAGAACTTATAATTATCTTGTGTGATCCTCATATCGTTTCGATAGCCCAGGGAGAATATGCCGCATTCTTGTAACTCCATTGTATCTACTTCATTCTTATAGGTACATTATTAGGACTATCATACTGAACTCCGATGTTTAAAATACCGATTCACTTATTCATAAATTTTAGAATAACGATTTGCGTGAGTTACGCTATGAAGAATTACTTAATTGAGAAGGTTCATCATCACGATGTACGGAACTACGAAAGGATGCTAAGATGAATGACCAAGGGAGCAGCAAGCAGAAAGGCACTTGTTCTCCCCGTCATTGCTATATTTTTTTTGTTCTTGACCATACCTGGGAACCTTCTAGTTACGGAGATATTGGGAGTCAAAGTTCCAACTTTTTCACAAGTTTTTTTTTTAATACATGTTTTTAATGTAAGATTTTTACTTTACACATCTCCATGAACCGCCACTATTCAATCCATCCATCATCACAAAGCTTTAAATGCTTTTCATCGAGTCCTACCGTTAAACGTGATTTTTCACCCCAAAAAAAAAAGTCGTTTCCCAGCAATAATTTTTGCGTGAAGTTACTTAGTTTGATGTACAGAATGCGTGGTTGACCCTGTATTTTGAATGTTCATTGATCAATGAGTGAAGAATTCAGCTGGGCTGGGGCAGCGGTTGGGAAGCTTTTTCGAGTCTTCTCGTTGCGTATTCCACAAAACCTTAAGACCAAAGTCTTCAATCAGTACGTCCTGCCTGTTTTGATTACAGTACCGAAGCTCACGCTCACGTTACGGCGGGACCATAAATTCAAGGTCGCTCAGCGAGCAACGGAACGGGTTATGATTCAATCAACATTCGAAATTTAGTTATTCGTCTTAGCAAGCTTTCGAAGTTCCGTACATCGCGATGATGAACATTCTCAGTTAAATAATTTGTCATAGCGTACCTTTTAACTCGCGCAAATCGTTCTTTTAAACTTTATAAATACAGTGCATCGGTATTTAAACTTTGAAGCTCAGTATGGCAGTCAGACAGTCTCAGTCTCAGTCAATGAGGAGTAGCTCCTTAGTGCCGCGGGACCCATTCCTTCATCCATTTTGAGAGGCAGACATAATGGAGTTTTTGTCAATGTGTGTATTAATTTTATCTCTCAAAATGGATGTAAGGAGTTTATAGACCGTCGACAAACACGTGATCGGTCTATAATTTTTGGATTCCGCAGGACTACCTGACTTATGGAGCAGGTGGATAACGCCTGTTGTTAAAAACTGCGGAAGGGACCCAGACTCTAAGGATGACTGGAACACAGATGACTGGCACACTTGCCTGGCATCCCAATGCCAGGCAAGTGTGTGAACTACTAAGCCATTTGAGCCAAAAGTTGTGCAGTTGTCAGTATTACTATTTATTTTAATAAAATATTGCTGTTAAAGATCAACGTACACTTGAAAGTAGTGCACGGGATCAACATCGCTTCGGTTCGTCTGTTCATCGACAACCAGGCGCCCATCAAACTTAGTATGTAGCTCGATCGGCTCAGCATCTAGTGGCTTGACAAAACTCAGCTTACGGTGGGCCGACCACCCGTATTGGTTGGGTGAAGGTGGTGACGACCCTACGCAGGAAAGTGAGGTAGTTGCTCACCGTAAGCGGGTGACGTTGCATCGTAAACTCGGTGACTGCTGTTTACTAGCTGATCGTAAACTGAGTGATTCTGTTACCACGCTTAAGAAGTATGCGCTGCAGTGTCATGACTAACGGTGATGAAGTTTCATAGAAGCAATCATGAACGGCTCGGGTTGAGGCCATAATGACCCAGAGCAGTGCGTATAAATAACTGTGCGGTTACCTTTAAGGGCATTACATGGCTCAAATCTCAAAAACAGCGTTTGTTCAAAGAAATTTGTTGATGAATCCCTTCGTGCGTTTTCCGTGTAAAAAACGCGGTAAAAAGTATGTTATAGTTAAGTTCATCACAAATAAATTGTATTGTTTAAAATTTTAATAAACCTTCTCAATTTTTTTTGGTTAATCGTAGAAAATAGGTCCTTTTTCAACCATTGTAAATTATCTCTGTAACGGCTGAATAGATCGGCATGAATTTTGTAACAACAAATACGTAATGATATACTTAACAATCTGTATTGTTTTTTTTCTGTTATTTCTTTTAATATTTTTAAATAATAAATAAAAACCGAAATTTTGCGAAATGTGCGGGGCAAGTCAACAAAAACCAGTACAGGGATCAAATCATCAAGGTCATCGAGCAATGTAATGCCCTTAATTTGTTAAATTTAGCATTTTGTGTTTCGAGCCACGGTGTCTGAAATTGTGCCAGGCAGATGTCAATAGACTCACCCCCCATAATATGGGTCTAAAACAACGACTGGCGAAATTTTGATTTACTATTAGGTATACTTCTGTCTAACCCTGCTGGACTCCCTGCAGGTGTGATGTTATGTCTTATGTCATTTGTTCGTCGACGACAACTAAGTCATTGGTCCATCTGTATTATTTTTACATAGTATAAAACGAAGCTGCTCCCGCTGTCTGTATGCTTAGATCTTTTAAACAACGTAACGGATTTTAATGCAGGTTTCAGCAATTGATAGAGTGATTTAAGAGAAAGGTTTATATGTATATTGCACCCGTGCGAAGCCGGGGTGGGTCGCCGGTAATAGAATAAAAAGCTATTATGAAAATCTTATGGTTTAATATTTGAACTGCACAAGCACAGTTTTTGTTTTCGTTATTGAAACTTAACAAAATAATTAGTGTAGACAAAGATTAATACTACTTATTTAGAATGCCTTTGGAAGTAAGCATATATTTTCCAAACAAAATGATATGATGTCATAGATATCCCTCTATAATCAACACTACAATAATTGTGGATTTGCAATGTGATATACTCTAAGAGCTCTAGAAATTCGTGCTCTCAATAGAATCCCTCCAAAATTTTGTCAGTTTTGTCTAAAGTCGTTGAAGATTAGGGAATTTCAACTGTCGGCCAAAATTTTGAAAATTCTGCAGTGTATTTTATCAACCAGTTGTTTTTTTTTTTTTTGTTTTCTTCTAACCATTCAAGCTTTCATTATGACGGAACCTCTCGGATGAGCAAAGATACGGCGAAGCGTCACCGTTATATGGTTGAAGTTCCTCGGACCTGAACAAAGCGCTATGCTTCCACATTTATTATGCAAACCGCCAGTCTATGGAATTCACTGCCGGCTTTTCTGTTCCCTGATCATTATAATCTGGATCTATTCAGAGTTCGAGTGAATCAGTTTCTTCTGGGCAAGCGTGCTCCACCCTAGGCCGCAACATCTCTTCACATTAGATGAGTTGCGGCCAAACGCAAGCCTTTTTAGTATAAAAAAAACTATACTCGTGAACTCAGTTTTAGAACAAAATTCGAAACCAGTGCATCATCATCGACATTCTCCTGGCCTATTCCCAATTTATTTGGGGTTAGCGCAGCATGTATTCTTCTTCTTTTTCTATTACTCGTCACCTCAGCAGTCACCTCCTTTCTAGCCATATCAACCTTCACACAGTCCATCCATCTTTTCTTTGGTCTTCGCTTACTCTTATAGCTATCAACATTCATACTCAAAACTTTCCTCATGACATCCTACAATCTCCCTCTACTTTGGTATTATCAAAACTTCCCTTCCCCCCCCCCCCCCTTGTGACGTAACAGTAACGGACGGTACTTATTTCATTAATCCAACAGTCCGCGGTCACTAACTAGTCGAAGGTAGAGGAAACTTCCAGAAGTTTGTTTTTTGTTGGTTAATTAGTACTGAAGACAACCAACGAGTGGCGCTAGTTAGCCGGACTTGTTCTGTACTTGTGTTTGTACGTTGCAGGAATGTTGATGGCTGGCTGTTTTTGATAAATACTTGTCTTTTGAGGGTTAAAAAACTAGTAGGTTCGGGCTCTGGTCAGCAACTGAAGACGATTAACACTTCAGTTTTTGTTACCATAGTACATACAGAACATTATGAAAAAAAGAAAAAACGAAAGAGTATACAGTCTTGTGGACTTTAGGTTTATTTTAATCCGCTGACCCTACCTAGGTACAGACGCCAGCACATCAAGCTACCCGAAAGTGTCAAATTTTCCCAGTAAACCTTGAAACTAATGCTATAGTTATAAAGTTGAAAATCTACTAATAACAAATTTGACAGATTGTAGTAGCTTGATGTGCTGGCGGCGTCTGTAAATTTTTGACTGAGATTCATAACACTATTAATAAGCATTCGTCTCACAAACGACCATAATTACCCTACTTATTAGACCATAATTATTGAAACAAAAAGATCCTGTGAGATGAAAAAAAAAAACTAAAAATTACAGCGATTTGAATCAATCTTCTGGTACGTAATGTAAAACTTTATCAGTTTCTGTTTAGTCCCTCAATTGTATATTTTTGTACTTTTTATCAAGCACCCATTAATAACGAAAAGTCAAATCTATTTTGTTATTTGCTATTTAAAATTTACTGAAAGAAAATCCGAAGTTTATCTTGAAATTACTATTTTAAATCTTGAAAGGCCATTGTGAATTTCAGATAAATTGTTCACATTAGCTGTTAGTACACACAAAGTTTACATTGAAAACTATATACCTAATGTTTTAATTCTAAACAAATATATATACTAACGTGCAAGAGCTCGTGGATAAAATAATAATAGCCGGTCGATTCGAACTTCAGGTTAAGCGCATGCCTTTTTTTTTTTTAGGGTGGGTTATCATCAAATGACCCCTCCCGCTCTGGGCGGAGCGGAAGGGGGTGTCAGACTTGTACTGACTAAAACCCATCCTTGTTCCTTCTTTGCCCTTTGTGTTCCAGGGCCGCGGTATCTCTTTCGAACAGTCCCGCAGCCCTGGCAGGTTAAGCGCATGCCTAGGTTGGTTCGTAGATGGGTGACCACCCATTACATACCGTGTTTCCGCCGTGCCTTGGATAGCACGTTAAGCTGTTGACCCCTGCTGTACTTTGTAGATCTTTGACAGTAATTACTAAAAAAAAATTGACGGTAATCAGTGGCCAGAAAGTCTGACAACCTGTCTTACCAAGGGGCATCGTATTACCCAGTACTAACTGGGTTGTGGAAGCAGTCGCTACATGTAAAATACTGATATTCAGCTGAATCCGGTTAGACTGTAAGCCAACCCCTACATAGTTGGGAAAAGGCTAGGCAGATGGTAATAGAATACGTCATACTACTGTATAACGCTAAAGTCTGATCGAAGACTCTGTCTGGCAACTTTTCAGGTCTTACAGCTGAACGAATTTCAAGGTTTGGCTCACAGGTAGACTTTGTCCTGGGTCATGGATACTTTTTATCCCGTAGTACCTCTCGTGTGATAATTCCCAACCTCTACGCGAGCGAATCCACAGGTTAATCATGAATATTTTAAGTTGGGCAAAAAAAATATTTTTGCCGTAGTCTTTGCTCAAAGGAAAATATATTTTTTTAATTTAATTTTAAGTTTCAATGTAAATATTCATCATCATCATCCTCATTTCATCCACTGTTGGACATAGGCCTCCCCCTCCGCATAGGCATCCCGGCAACCTTCACTAGGTCATCGGTCCACCTAGTGAGAGGCCTTCCAACGGTACGTCTTCCGGTTCGCGGTCGCCACTCCAAAACTTTTCAGCCCCATCGGCCATCCGTTCGGCGAGCAATGTGCCCTGCCCACTGCGTAATATTCACAGTCGTTATCATTATTTTGTTTTAATTTCTGAACAGAAGAAAAATTAATCTTCTAAGAAATCCAGCTCTTGAGACGGTTAATAAAATGGCGTAAGTAAACTGGCGTTGGTTTTTAATTATTTTCTAGTGTTTCATTCTTCATTTTAGAGATTTAAAATGAAACTTTACATTTTTATGCTCGATATTTACCTAACTCATCAAAATTTTTCTATCCCTTCATATTCCAACTTTACAACCCGCTTAACATTTTTTTAAATTAGCCTGTGTCCCAGCAGTGGGAACATTATAGGCTGATTATGCTAATGCTATGCTATGTATGCTTGATTCTTAAAACTACTAACATGTGACTTAAATAATATAACTGGCGAAATCCGGGTGTACTATAAAGTACACCTCTGGTGAACATATGTAGGATACAGGTGCGGAGTCATGTAGTGTGTGATTTTTAAAACGAAGTGAGAGTTATGGCAGATCGCAAAATAAACGAAGTGAAACAACAACCAAATTAGAAATAAAATGCTAAAGTTCAACAGGACATCTCTGATACGAAAGCCTTTCTTTAATTAAGACTCCTATCCTAAAAAGGGGGTCCATATTGGCTCACCTAAAGTTCTTTACCCGAAATTGTTCTTCCTAATGATTTGTAATCCGAATGATCACTCTTCCTAAAATTTTTCATCCTAAAGTTTTCATTCATACTATTTGTAGTGCTACCGGCGATGTTCATAACACTCATGTTTCCGAAAATTGTAATTAATAATATCATTAATGTAAATGTATTTAAACTCCTACTGTTTTTTATCATAACGCTTTTATCCCTAAACATAATTGCCATAATATTTTAGTTTAGAATTATTAAAAGTCGTTTCACTGATTTTTGTCTTAAATGAATGAAATTCAGGTCAGAGTATCGTCTTGGGGGCACTATGAAAAAAATACTTAGAAAAATTTCGCGACCAATTTCGAGGTAGCGCTCGCCGGCCGCTGCCGCGGCACCGCTCGCTTCGCTCGCTCGGCTCGCGCGTAGTTGGTCACAGTTTTAACCTAACCTAACCTATGGATCCCACATCGTTTTTACGACAAACGGTTAGTCGGAGACAAAAACACCAAGACACTTTTAGCCTTATACTAGCTGTTGCCCGCGACCTTCGTCCGCGTAAAATTTTATAGCCAATATTATATAACCTTCCTCGATAAATGAGCTATCCAACACTAAAAGAATTTTCCAAATCGAACCAGTAGTTCCTGGGATTAGCGCGTTCAAGCAAACAAACAAACAAACTCTTCAGCTTTATAATGTATATGTATATATGTATAGATTTAGGTGTTTTATACGATAGAATCGAGAAAATAAACGATTTGCAAAAATAACACTTTTTTGGAAAATAAAGTTACGCAAAATTAATGTATATAATACTGATTATTATGAATAAAAAGAAATCTAAACAAAAAATATATGACTTTGAATAATAGTGTAAAAGATGGTTATGTTGAGAAAATATAGGAAAAAGAATAAAAGTATAATAGATGTTTATTGCTACTGACATTATGAAGTTGAATGCTTCGGAATTATGAACATTAGAGACAGAGTAGTTAGGAATTGTGATTGTTAGGATGAAAAATGTTAGGAAGAACATTTTCGGATTTCCAATTATCGGAGTTGAAAATTTAGGTGAACTTTGGCGCACCCCTAAAAAGGTCACTAGCATTTTGACTCGTCAGTCACGGAAAAAATACCAACCACTACCAATTGCAGTAGTTAGAATCTCAGCAAAACAAACTGCAAACCACATCGATAGCACTAAGTCCGAGGATACTAATCCTCTAATTACACAATATAAACCGAGCTGGGCTAAGTTTAATCCCACCCTTTGTTCCAAGAGTTTCCCAAAGGAGTTTCGGGATGCACGGGTGTGTGGTCAGTTTCTTCAACTTGCCAAGTTTAGAACTTCGTGTAAAGGACAAACCGACTGGGAATTTATTTTGTCTGTTTTGTTAAAGAAGGTTTCGCTTCTGCGGTTTTTAGAATTGTTAGGTGTTCTTGTTTTGGAAGTTTGTCATTTGTTTTGTGTTTCGGGGGCAGTGAAGGGTTGGTGACAGAAAATATAGGTGTTGGTAACAGAAAATATACCATGCATCGTTGTCAAAGAGACATTGATATTTATGCTCTTATCGATAAGTTTGTTGGTACGTTGATATCATTGACAAAATAATATAGGCATGAACTTTCTGCGTACAAATGAGATAATGTAACCCAAGTCATCGTCATTCACTTGCCCTCCTCCTCACAATCCCCTATATTTGGGGTGATGCAGCATGTCTTCCTCTTGCATACTCTATTAATCGTCATCTCAGCAGTCACGTCCTTTCCAGCCATATCATCCTACACACTCCATCCATCGTTTCTTTGGTCGTCCTCTACTTTTTTAGCCATCTACATTCATACTCAAAATTTTGTTCACTTGCATTTTCCTCATTCCTCCACATCACATGCCACCATAACCGATTACCACACAACTGTTCAGTCACCGGCGCCACTTTCAGACTTCCTCTTCTGTACTCATTACTTATTTTATCCATTCGCGTTACACTACACATCCCCCTATGCATCCTCATCTCAGTCACATGCAATTGCCTTTCATTCACTCCCTTTTTTGACCCCAACATTCTGATAATGTAGCCTAGTATTCTTCGAAAACGAAAGACCAGCATCACCGTAACTTAAACAAACCCTAAGCTACAACCAAACAGTAGATATGTAATATCTACACGAACAGACCATACTTTACATCCACATGTTACCTGATCTTCCTAACATTTCTGTCGGTCCCTTGCCATGTCCAACACGGTTTCACAACGTAATTTTGTCAAAAGTTAGTTGCTCGAGGTGCATAACTTGCTAGTATTAATAAGGCCTGTGTAGTTCGAAACTAGGAGGCCGTGGAGGAAACTGCTCGTCTAATTAATAATTGTCCACGTGGAGGTCTAAGTCACTGAATAGATACCTACAGAAGATCAGTTTCATACAATAAATGAACGCACACAGTTCTTGATACTGCCAGCGGCCGTAGAACTCGTAATCAACTGAAGTACGGTACTTGAAAATCTTTTAATTATAAAATCAAAAATGTTTTTTTTTTGTCATTAGATATCCGTTACTTCGCTTCGATTCGATTTGTAAATCGCTAATGAAATAGTCTATCGAAGGGTCAAGTCTGCTATTTTCAATGATTATGAAAACCTTACCTAAATAACGCCCTTCCCATTGTTCTAAAAATTCATAGTCTCCTGTTTTTTTTGGGTGGCTTTTACTTGCCATTATGTACCTACGAGATTACCAAATACGAACATTTAATCAGTTACGTCATCGGAAAATCATAACGAAGCTTTTGAATCAGGAAATAACTAAAACTGTCTAATTTTACAATCACGGGGCCAGTGATCGACCTTTCCGACACAATTATTACATCAGGTTTGACCCCTGAACTACATTCATACTCTGGACGAATATTTTCACAAATATTGGCGGTGCAATAGACAGACAGGCTTCCGAGCCACACGCCAAATGTCAAAACTGACACAATATGACTAGGTAACTTTTTAAAGGCACAATAATTCAGAAATGTTTCATGAAATCGGTAGATTTTTTTTTGTTTTTGACTGCATTCTATGTGTGCTTTTAAAAAGGTTTTAATGCGTATTTGCGTATGAAGTTACCGTTCTTCAGTATAATTTGAAATGTATTATGTATAGTTGGCAAATAATTCTAAATTCGAATTAATTTATTTAAAAAATATGTAATTCTATTTTCAAATTCAGACATTTGTTTATTGATAACTGTTTTGTTTTTAAATATTTTTTCGTCAGTATGAACACGTTACAAATACTAGTAAATAATGGAATACGAGTTCCGTTGTGGTAGCAATTGAAAGTTCTGCGTTATCCACCACATTCATCAGACCTTGACCTTACAAGATTCTACTAACTAATTCTACTTCTGAAATATTTTCAAAGAATACTTGAACTATGGGCACGTAGCGCTAGGGCCAACCTCCACTCATTTGGTGTCCAGTGTGCACAGGATTGATGGAACACAGCAAATGAAGACGTCATCTTATACTCCGTTGATGTAATTGTTGGTTGGCGTTCCAGTGCAGGGCCCAGGTACGTAATTGTTTTTTTTAATAAACTTTCACAAAAACGAACTTATAGGACATAACTGCAATAGCTAAGCAAACCACTAACTAAGTCAGTAATACACTTTCGATTTCTCAAGAGAAATAAATACAGTTTCTTTAAATGGCACCTTCCGTATACCCATAACATTATGTTTTTTATTACCCCGTCATGACAACTAGGGCTTTTGAAATCCTATTACCCACGCGTTATCTTACCGGGGATAAGTCGACACCTCTGTGTATTAATAAATTAGCTGCTATAGAGCGCATCGGTTTCCTTACCTACTTTCTACTTAATGTAGTATAATTATTTGGCATTCGAGTATTAGTCGTTGATTGACAATTTTGTTTAAAAGTTCGGTTTCTTTAACAGTCGCACAAGTTATAGAATGCATGTTGGTATGGGCACCATATACGCCTTGCAGTTGACGTTGGCGCGACTCCAGCAGCCTTTGGTTGTTTGGCGCATACTTCAGCCTTTGGTGAACTTCACGATGTCTTTGGCTTCAGTGGTGTAGTGGAGACGGGAGCCTAGACCTGGGTATTCGAAACAGCGGCGTGTAACTTTTCGTTGGGCTCCATAGAAGCCTTGACACAGTTGTTTTAAAATTATTGATGAAAAACCTTCAAATGTAGACTATGACGTTATTTTATTTTTTGTGCCAGGATTTCTAGGTACCTACAGCCTAATATTTTTTTTCATTTCATGGTACCATAAGTTTATTTACGCATTATACTTAGGAAAGAATAATAAGGAGTTCATTGTGAGGAGGTTCTTATCGCTGGAGCCATAACCACCGGTAGCTTGGACCCTGCTCCTCATACCAGCGAACTACTATTTTCAAAAGCTGCTTATGTTTTACTTTAATAAATATATAAAATTATTATTTTGATTGGAAACGGAATATTTACAATGTTTACTGTTTCTTTAATAATGTTAGTGACCATGATAGTTTAAAATCTTAAATATTTAAAAATCTTACAAACATTTTAAATTCGTAAATTTGTAAGGATGGATGGATGGATGGATGTTTGTTACTCTTTCAAGCAAAAACTACTAAACGTATTTAGATAAAATTTTGTAAACAGATGGTTTATAACCTGGATTAACACATAGGATACTTTTTATCCCGGTAGTATGATCCCGTGGGACAATTGTCGAACTCTACGCGGGCGAAGCCGCGAGTATTAGCTATTATGTTATATGTGTTAAAAATGAATATAGAAATATGAATGATTGAAATAGAAATATTCGTATGATTGGCGTTGGCGCTGTAAAGCTTTTCTTATACATACTCTAACGACTTGACGCTTTCAACAAGTCGTATTTTTTAGGATTTTAGCGATGTCTTATTTTTGATAGAGTTTCTACACACACCATATATTTTCAAGTCTTTGTCAAGGTCTACATGATTTTGTGGACCACAGTAATGCATCAACAACTCTTTTGTAACCGTGCTATCTCAACATTTTTAATTTGCAAAATATGCGGACGAAGCCGCGGGCAAAACCTATACTAGTAGTTACATAATACGAAAATAAAGTATTATTATGCAATGTTATCGGTTCAAATACCACACACGTCAAGGTTACCTCACAATTACGGTTTCCGCATGTTTATTATCAATTTATACATTGATTGAATAATTCTGCACTTTTTAAAAATCTTATTTTGGAAACTCGTCACGTAAAAATTCAAATCGTTCACCGCTTGTCTTTATATTCTTTGGTATCGTGTTTGCTAAAATTGCTACTACATAGATTGTCTAGTCGAGGACAGAATTTATGATTTCATATACATACATTCTATTTCCAATGTAAAATTATGCCAATACCAATTACGGGCCCACCCATACTACTTCAGTTTTTTTTATTTTTACTATTAACAGATACTTTATTAAGTGTATAAATAAGCTATTTCATACAAACATGCAATGCTACGCTGTCAAAATGTGTGGCGTAGAACATTTTCATAAAAAACTATTTCCGCATGCATTCTTAAAATCGTTACATTTTTTATTATTAAATTTAACATTTTTATTTTTAAATTATTATTAATCGCACTCTGCACTGATCTTGTTTGCTGGGCGAACATGACCAGATATCGCACAAGATAGAGAGGTTTGGAAGCAGAAAGGGGAGGCCTTTGCCCAGCAGTGGGACACAACGACAGGCTAAGAAAAAATATAAACCGACGAAAAAGTCGGTAGCTTGGACCCCGTTCTCGATACCGGTGGGCTATAATTTTTATATATTTTAATGTTTATTAAATTAATATTCAAATATGTAATTCATTTGTAAAAAGATGAATTACACATTTCAAAATTTTCATTTAATTCATGGTACCCGTTTGCAGTTCGATTACCCACCCCTACACATTGTATAGGTATTTCATAAAGGCGCCGCTTCACAGCAGCTCACGGCTAAGCTACGCAAGCACACTTAGCTTCACTTCGTATGAAAATCCAGGTGGGATCGTTCACTGTGACTCTCAGCCACGCTGCGCTCGAATTCTTTTCTGGAAAACAATGAACCGCCGCAGCGAACGTGGCAAGCCTCTCTGTTCACAACCTACATGCATGGGCATGCATGGGCGATTTATGGCAGCAAAGCTTTTCCGCTGTACTGAACGTTTTGTTAAGGCTCAATAGATGGCGGTTGACTTTCTGAAGTTTCATGGTTTCATGGCTTTTTATGATTGACCAGTGATTAACGGACATAGAAAAATTGTGGAAAATTTGTCAAATAGGTGAATAAAATAATTGATAACACGTGTTTTTTATCATAATCAAACCAGAAAAGAATTTAAGGGCGTCAAAAAAATTCGTCCACATCGCTGTCAACGGCGAAAGTGCCTAGAAGGCACAAAGGCTAATGCTGCCAAGCATTACCACGTTGGATGGCAATGCTGGTGCTTTGGTTAATTCTTTCTTTAGTTGCTGAGAGCCCAAGAAAGGAGGTTATGCATCGTCTGCGATGCATTTCGACATCCACAGATTGAGAGATAAAGAACAATAATAATGATTAGACTCATCATCATCATCATTTCAGCCCAAAGACGTCCACTGCTGGACATAGGCCTCCCCCAAGAGTCGCCACATTGACCGGTCCTGTGCGACTCGCATCCAGCGGATCCCTGTAACCTTTACCAGGTCACCGGTCCACCTAGTGGGAGGCCTTCCAACGCAACGTCTTCCGGTTCGCGTGATTAGACTATAAGAGACTAATTGTTAGACTTTGTCTTTAATTTCTAGACACCCACGAAAATCTTTCAAAGGTCAAGTTATAAATCAAACAACATCCCACGCTTTTATTTATTTCAAATATTAATTGGCCATTATTTAAACTTTCATCAATATCTTATTTAACTTCAACATAATTTATAAATCCGTTATTATTGTAACTGCCTCGTTGGTGGTCAAGGTTTTTTTTTTGGAATTCTTTTTTTTTTGTTTTGGTTTATTTTTTTTTTTCAATTTGGTTTTTGGATTTTTCCGTAGGATATGTGCCCAGTGCGCAGCCGATTAGATTAGACACAATTTTATTATTTGTTTCGACTTAAGTTTTTAAATTATTTATTTTATTTTATATTGTGTGCACTTTTGGCATGTCATCATCATCATCATCATTTCAGCCGGAAAACGTCCACTGCTGGACATAGGCCTCCCCCAAGTGTCGCCACATTGACCGGTCCCGTGCGACTCGCATCCAGCGGATCCCTGCAACCTTCACCAGGTCATTGGTCCACCTAGTGGGAGGCCTTCCAACGCAGCGTCTTCGGGTTGCGGTCGCCACTCCAGAACTTTTCGGCCCCATCGGCCATCCGTTCTGCGAGCAATGTGCCCTGCCCACTGCCACTTCAGTTTTTTCGGGCTACGTCGGTTACCTACCTTGGTTCTCTAGCGGATGTCCTCATTTCTGATTCGATCACGCAAGGAAACTCCGAGCATAGCCCTCTCCATTGCCCTTTGGGTGACTTTAAGCCTTCTGATAAGGCCCATTGTGAGCGACCACGTTTCGGTCCTGTATGTAATCACTGGCAACACACACTGGTCATAGACCTTCGTCTTGAGACGAACTTTTGGCATGTATCGTTCTTTCTTTCAGTTCATATAAATTTATTTACAGTGAAAATTGAATAGTGTCTCTCTATATTAGGTATTGGATTCCTACAAGGAATCTTAACCGTGACAAAAAGCGAGTATCACCTCTGCCTATTTATTCCTAGAAAACAAGCGTGTTGTTATATTTTGTAATTGAGACATTACACAGTTCGAATCACACAGTCAAAATTTTTTTTAAGACTGCATACGCTATTGACCGCTACTTCGTCCACATGAAGGTCGGAAATTATCCCATGGGAAAGTATTCCCGGTATAAAATCCTAAGTCCTTACCTAGGTCATGGTCAATCTGTTTGCTAAATTTCACTCGGGTTCATTCAGCCGTTATAGCGTTAAAGGGCAGAGTAATTTTAACATTTTGACTATGAATTCTAAACATACGCTAACGAACTTAAAACTGTTATGAGCCGAAAATTGACAATTCTCACATAAATTATACTGTTTATTGTAGAAATTGTCACCGCCTGGTGCCCACATGTCACTGACTGGAATGTTTGTTCAACTATGGCGACCAAAATGAGCATTATGAATGAATTAATCATAGAGCTTGTTATGATGATATATGATTCAGTTCTTCTGATGGCTCATTTGTGTTAATTTGTGTGTGCCTTTATGGATAGAACTTTCTTTGAATATGTTTCTTAATTTATTTATTAACTAGCGGTGGCCCGCGACTTCGTCCGCGTGTAAATATTATGAAAATATTACTTCCCTATTTGAATCGGATTTTGTTAACAATTTCAAGGGTTTTAACTTTTTTTTACGGAACCCTAATCCTTTTTCTAAAATAAAAGTCAAAACCAGTAAAAGTCCCGCCAAAAAAAGTCCAGCCGTTTCAGAAATTACCCGGAACAAACAGACAGACAGATAAAAATGTTAAAAAAATGTTTTTTTGTAATAAATATGTTTTTATATAGGCATTTCATTAAAAATAAAAAATCATTTACATTCAGTAAAAAGCTGTTATTTTGACAATTACAAACAGACACTTCAATTTTATAATAAACAAAATTGAAGTGTCTGTTTGTAATTTGTAAATGTATAAATTGGTTTTTTTTTGTTTGAGGAATTAAATACCACTCTATGAGGTTACCAGTTTTCCAACAGATAATTTTAAAAAGTTGTGTGTTGATGAATCCTTTATCTTAGAGAGATTTTTTAATCTAAGTAAATTTAAGAATATACATACAGAATTTTGACATCTAGTAGGACATCATTATGATTATTAGGGTATTACTATTTATATTAAGCTACAAGCAAAATAATATTTAGTTTTTATTTTATTTTTTAAAGTAAACTATGTTTGTGTTTAGGTTTTTTGTACTATGTTTATATAAGTAATTATGTTATGCTGTGTGTGTTTTAATGGTGTAAATATTTAATAATGTTGTTATTTTTTAATTTTTTATTTTTTTTATTGTAAGTATATTAGTTTAAGTTCTTAACTGTCGCATTAGGGTAACCCTGTAAAGATAGTCTAAGCTGTTATAAATAAATAAATAAATAAAATAAAAAATAATCATACGAACCGATAGCATTAACCCAATAAATATCTCTGCAATTTGTATACACTAAACACACACACACGCACAC
Organism: Noctua fimbriata; assembly: GCA_905163415.1. Lineage (NCBI taxonomy): Eukaryota > Metazoa > Arthropoda > Insecta > Lepidoptera > Noctuidae > Noctua > Noctua fimbriata. The sequence goes on along the minus strand of LR990941.1, from coordinate 6,087,407 downwards.
ACAAACACGTCACACGTCTACACTATTTTTTTATGTACACTTGCAAATTTCACTGCCTAACCTTTTCTTATTTATGTTGGAGTCGGCTTTCAGTCTATCTGGATGTAGCTGATTAAGATTATTTCAAACAGAGCGACTACGTCCTTTGTTATAAGTGTACTCTTGTACAACTACCTACTAAGTTTTTTAGGTTGGTTTAATAGTTCTCCCAAAATTGGGTCTAACAATCAATCCCCATTAAAAACAATAATCCCAATGTTATCAATGTAATCATCATTTACAATTGCCACAATAACAGTAAATCTAGAACCATCTATAAACTCTGGAATTGCACCTTTAAAAACCAGGGACTGTACCACCACATCTTATTATTATAACTGTACTAGGTTATGCCCGCGGCTTCGCCCGCTTGGAGTTCGATAACTGTCTCACAGGATCATACTACCTCGATAAAAAGTATACAATGCAGCATACTAATCCAGGTTATAAACTATCTGTGTGCAAAATTTCACCCAAATCCGTTCAGTAGTTTTTACGTGAAAGAGTAACAAACATACATTCATCCTTACAAACTTTCGCATTTATAATATTAGTAGGATTGCACATGCATGTGGCTAAACAACAACAGTCACTCGGGTCGACCTTTAGGTTAAGCCACGCTTGCCTAGGTTAGTCTGTGGAATATACCGAGTTTCCTCCGTGCCTCGGAAAGCACGTTAAGCCGTTGGTCCCGGCTGTCATTTGTAGATCTTTGACAGTCGTTACAGATAGTCAATGGCCCGAAAGTCTTACAACCAGTTTTACCAAGGGGTATCATATAACCCAGTACTAACTGGGTTATGGAGGTCAGATAGGCAGTCGCTCCATGTAAAATACTGGGATTTAGTTGCATCCGGTTAGACTTTCAGCCGACCTCCACATAGTTGGGAAAAGGCTAGGCAGATGATCGCTTTAGGGTTAAATCGCATTTATACGGACGGATCAGCGTATTCGAGTATCTCTATGTCATTCTGTCACGTAAAGGCGTCATTTACTGGAGTGAGACGTCATGTCGCAAGTATTCGCATTGAAAGCACTTTAACGCCGTGCGATTTGATCTCTCACTTTAGCGAGTTGCAATTCTATGTCACAGAAAGAGAAAAAGATGCAAGCTGATCTGTGCGAGATATTGTGATTTCAACCTTAATCTTACAACTGTAACAACCAATAGAGTCATTCAGAACGTCTAGCTCCATCTCTTTCCCACACTGAAGCATAAATAACATAATATTATCCCCGAAGGATTAGGCAATGGTGTACCTAATAGTACACCCACATTTCGCCAGTTATGTTTAAGTCCCATGTAATAGGGGGCACCTACCAGGCACAAATCCAGGCTCCGTGGCTGCCACTGAGAAATTCATGATGGAGAATCGAGCCCAGGACCTCATGCCTAGCAGTCGTGCTTGCGACCACTAGACTAAAGAGATACTCACACTGAAGCATGACCAAGAGAATACTGCTATAAGAGATGGTGGCCCCCTGAACGAATCGCAATTACAAAGAAAAACTATCAAAGTGCCGTCGACTGGAATACTAATCTAGAACCATTTAGAAACCATTAGAGGTATTGGACTCTTAAGATGTACGAGCACAAATGTCACATATAAAACGTTGATTAATTTATCGACTACATGAGCTAGGTCGTGCACTTGTCGGGTGGTTTATTTGGTGTACTTACATGACTGTGACGATGAGATGAGGTCATACAATATTTCGGCCAAGGCAAAATGTGTAAAACTTTACCCCAACATAGATGAAAGTATGGTAAGATACCTCTGCTCCGTAGATCGATGGATAGATTAACCATTTATTCAGTGCACACAAAAGACATAGAACAATGCACACAATTACATGACAACACAGTTGGGAAATGGAAATGAAAAAAATGAATGAAATAAAATTATTTTCAGATTTACACCTACCACTGCTTGTCTCTCACCCAAAGGTTGACTGGTAGAAAATGCCTATGGCATTAAGTCTGCCTTAGTACTTTTGTGCATAAAGTGTTAAATAAATAAATGGCTAGGCAGATGATGATGATGTAACTGAATTGAATGATAAATTAAATACCACGACAAAACACTATTTTATTCCCATTGAACACATGGTGTATGTATAATATAGTTGAGTCTAATAAAATGTTCATTGTCTACATGGCCGTACTACGATTTTGGTCCATAAATTAATCAGCATTGAATAGTTTTCTTGTCTGTGTTTACATTTTGAGAGTTCAATAATTAGTAGTCAGTAAGTCACCTAATTTTTCACGAATTAACACAAATGTATAAACACTGTCCTATAACCGGAAAACAATCAAACACATACACCGTGACTTTGTAGTCATCTTCCAAAGGTGATCCACTCAATGTATCCGACATAAAATAGATCTAGGCGCGTTTTTTTCTTTTTTACCGTTAATTAAGATTAGACGATTAAAAACTCACGTTGTATAGCCTTTTCAAACAGTATATATATAAGGAGTAAGGGACAGCCTTCCACAAACTGAGAGGGTGCATTCAGCTCCTTATTTTGAATCATATTCCACCGGAATTTTTCTCCGGATATTTTTTTTTTTCATTTACTACTTACCTTTATTTCAACGTAAAGTTACATTCCCTGTACGCAGCACTCCACTTATGTAAATAATACGGCTAAAATCAAAAATCCAACAATGGATGTTGAAATTCTGTAACGAACGAGGCGTTAAATCAGCTGTTCACTTCGTGCCTAGCTATAGAGTTCATCGAACTCGTCGTCGCGCTTGCCGTTCATTACGTGCGTTGTGCCACGGTAACGATGCATTGAGTATGAGGAAATAAAACAAATCAAATTTATTGGACATTCTTGAAATAATTTCTTGTACCTGTATAAATATTAATTTGAAAAAATATGATTGAATTCAAATGGATATACATATAACTATTAACTTCTGCTTTGTTTACGTTTACTGATACGTAATGTTTAACTTTATGTAAATACCAAGTGACCTTTGAGAATCTATAAATAAATCTTTCTTCATCTATTTTCGTGGTCATCGTCTTTCATCGATGCTATTTTTAGCTCAAATAGCTATTCTGGGCTTTTCCCTTTTGTTTTTATTTTTAACTTCAGAAGTATCGAATATCTGCTTCTACTTTACATCGTGCTATATTTGTTGTGAAAAATCACATACACTAGGGCTTAAAAGCATAGCTCACTCAAAACATTGTGTTGATGGATATATACATATAATTGAATAGAAAAAGGCTCATGGAGGTATTGAAACTTTTATTTAGAAAAAAAAACCTTTGAAACGTCGACCTGCAATGTCTTCGTAAATAGTTAGGACCCAGGTGTATATAGGGTGACTGGTAATTAGTACTGGTAATTAATACTTAAACACGTGATTGTACTCATACAGCGGAGCTTTACGGAGCGGGCTTGCGAGCCGTGCAGGTGCTCTGCCTACCCACTGTTGCACGGTACGATAGTAATGAGACAGAACGGCGTCATGCAGCTAACAGCTGATAGGTCAAAGGCGCACGCGCGCGAATTTCATACGGCCCGCTGTTGTGATAAAAGTGAATGAGTATTAAAAAAAATGTTTCTTTGGGAAAGTTGTTCGTTATCATGAGTACAATCACGTGTTTAAGGCGCAGATATACGACTTTTAACGTTTTTAAATTGAACATCACGTCTAAACTTGTAGTCTTATTTCTTTGAAAAAAATATATGTTATACTAGACAATTTTCTTCATAATTTGATATGTGAAAATGTGAAATTATATTTTTATAACATAGTGTAATTAATTTGTAAAGTAATGTCTAACGCGGGCAATAGACGATAATCACGCAAAAACTATCGGGCGTATTTGCATGAAAATTTGACCATCTAAAAGACAATTAATGAGCCATATTTTAGTATACGACTTTTATTTGTATTGTGTTTAATAAATCAAGGAGGGTTGATTTTTTCGAAAAAACTTGGTGCGCGTTGAAGCGGGAGCCCTTGCGGGCGATGGCTCGAATACTCGCTCAAGGTCGCTGGCACTTAATGTCGCCTTAAGTATCGGTCACTAATACCAATCACCTTATATAGTAAAGACCATAAAAATCACCGTTGCCGACTATTCGCCGACTACAAATATGGCCGGATTATCGACTAGTCGGCTACGAATCGGTACATCTTTACTAACGATGAATCTAGTTCTATCGCAACAGTTGATTTGAAGCCATCATATTTACGATAACTATCAAGACCGTTCTATCAATAAATCATCGAATTCTGTGTAACACATTACAACATTTTGTGTGTAATTTTCTAGCTTTTATGCTGAATTGAGTTCACTGACAACTTGATTGATGTTTGTTTGATTGACTCACTAGGTCTGCTGACATCATTTACAATTTATTTATTTTAGTATAGCGTTTCTGTTTACATGTGTCCTAGATTAATTAAATAGTTTCATGGAAATCTTTTTTTTTACTTTTGTGAAGATTGTGGTCAAAATGATTAAAAGACTGGACAAAAATGCTTTACTTTTTTTAAAATATTTTAACTAATTTTCCGATTGATGTCAATTAAATCGCCACCATCTTCGGCCGAAACCAAAGCCGAAGGTTTATTAGCTCTAACTAGAAGTAAATAACATAATGTATTTGGTCTTGATCAACAAGGGCGTAAGTCCAATAGAATTGTAATACATTTCTAATCATAGCCTCAATAAGTTATCCAATTCATACTATTTCGACAAATGCCAAAGGCACCGGAGACCGGTGCTACGGTCAATTGAAAACTTTGTAATTCCTATATTTTGTCAAGTCATTTGTTTTTATAGGCCGAAACCGAATGTGAAGCCGCAGCAACAGTAATTTGTTTTTAAAGGCCGAAACTGAAGGTGAAGCCGCTGCTTCGGTTCCGACATGTTTCATTTTATCCTCGCCGTATGTAATTCTGTGAAACACACAAGGTACCTAGTAAACGACTCTGACCTAGTCTTAAAGACTTTGAGAGCACTAAATTACGGTGACCGTCTACCTTCTGACGTCATACAATTTATGCCTTACGCTGGAATTCTAGAAATCCATATAAATTTAACTTCATGTTAGCACTTAACGAATATACGAAGTGTTTTACTGGCGTACCCAACACACCTGAAAATTAGCATATGCAATAAAACTTTATGTTGAAACATCGTGGGGTAGAATAACTTGGTATATTTCGGGGAATATGGTAAGACTCGCTGGTGTTATGTACTCGTTATATTGGGCGATGTACTTATTCAGTTCTATTGCATGACTGATGTTTTTTATTTTTTATTTTATCTGGGTATAATTGCTGTGAATTTAAAAGTTGAAGCAGCAACGCTTACATAGTTCTATTTGGAGTTTTTAAACTGAATTCTATATGGCCGCGTCCTTACGTCATTTGTTCAGAAAACCGGCGGTGCGCCGTACTTCGTAGGTTTTACAGTTAATTGCCTTTAACGTCGTCATATTATTAATGGAGATGCATTGGTCACCAATAACTTAGATGCTTCACAACCGGCGGCGGCGTGCGTGTATAGCAAAATATATTACCGTGATCGAAACAACAGGAGGATCTAAGGATCGTAAAAGGTGACGTTCTGTAGGGGAACTATACTTTCATAACTCAAAATTCTACCCAAAAATTGATAACAATCTGGACATTCCAGGAGAAAACATGCTGATAATAATTAATTATATCAGTGCAGTATTAATGAAATAGGTAATACTCGTGCCGAACTGACCTAAATTCTTCGATTAGGTAGGTCAACATTGGCAAAATAATTGGCACCAGATTCAAATAATATATTTATTTCCCAGAATTTAAAATTTTGTAACCGTTCATGTAATTGTAACCGATGGGAATGCTATCGTTTTTAACATTAAGATACTAATGCAACTACTAGCTGTTGCCCGTGACTTTATCTGCGATCCAGAGGGAAAAGTAGCCTCTATCCTTCTCTCGATCCAGGTTACCTATCTGTGGGCTGCGGGACTGTTCGAAAGAGATACCGCGGCCCTGGAACACAAAGGGCAAAGAAGGAACATGGATGGGTTTTAGTCAGTACAAGTCTGACACTCCCTTCCGCTCCGCCCAGAGCGGGGGGTGGTTCATTTGATGATTTCCCATCCTATGAGTCTTAGTACATTTTGCCAGTGATTACATACGGGACCGAACGTGGTCGCTCACAATAGCCTCATCAGAAGGTTTAAAGTCACCCAAAGAGCAATGGAGAGGGCTATGCTCGGAGATTCCTTGCGTGATCAAATCAGAAATGAGGACATCCGCAAGAGAACCAAGGTTGCCGACGTAGCCCAGAGAATTGCCAAACTTAAGTGGTAGTGGGCAGGGCACATTTCTCGCAGAACGGATGGCTGATGGGGCCGAAAAGTTCTGGAGTGGCGACCGCGAACCGGAAGACGTTGCGTTGGAAGGCCTCCCACTAGGTGGACCGATGACCTGGTGAAGCTTGCAGGGATCCGCTGGATGCGAGTCGCACGGGACCGGTCAATGTGGTGGCACATGTCCAGCAGTGGACGTCTTTCGGCTGAAATGGTGATGACATTTCCGAAATATTATGCGGTACGTAATATGCAATATTTTGAAAGCGATAGAATTATAGTTTTGAAAATAATCACGCGTATTTTTGGCCATTTTATTTTAGATTTTATTTATTTATTTATTTGCATCAGACACAACGATCCATAGTTGAGTTAGTAAGTACACTTAAAAATAATGTTAGTTCCAAAATAAACAGAGATCAGAATACACACCACACAATAATATTATAACATAGTTGTACTCACAATAAAATTTAAATTAAATTAACAAAATCATGTTCAATCTGTACTGTATGGTGTCCGGACGTAAAGAATAGCACCATCCCATATCTTCCCGTGGGTGTCGTAAGAGGCGACTAAGGGACTTACCAGAGAATGGGCAGCAGCGTTCTCTGATTCTACAACAACCATACTGCGATCGCCAACCCGCCTGCCAAGCGTGGCGATTATGGCAAAAACCCCCCTTCTTGGGGGAGGCCTATGTCCAGCAGTGGACTTTTCGGCTGAAATGATGAATGATGAACAAAATCATTTTTCGTCAAATAAAAAAAAATACAATTTAAAAAAAAGTCCGTAATCAAATTAAAAAAAAAAAAAAATGTCATTAGTCAAACCATCATTATTTATACAATAAAATACGTTAAAATTCAATACATTTGAATAAAATTGAGATAAATAAATTGAATTGAATTGAATTAAATAATCAAAATTAAAATTAAAATAAAATAATAATTAATCAATATAAAATTATAAAAAATTGTTTTAAAATTATGTGGTGTTTTTTTTACCTGCCCCAAGTACGATACACGGGTGTATGTAAGGCCTGCCAATGCCTCATGAAAGACACGTCCAACAAAAAAAAAAAATCGACCAATCGATCGATTCGTCGTATAAATATGTATTGTTTCGCCATATTACTATAGTAGAGTTTGTCACTAACCATGCGTCATCTTTAAGTATAATCAGGATGCAGTCAGTCATTACAATTATAAATAAACTAATCAAAATATTTAGGGCATGATAGCAGTTGAAGTTTAATTTGATTATTGTTAAAGATTATATAATGACATCACTTGTCATAATGTTTATAAGAACTGTCATCGCTTGATTGATGAGTTGAATACGAGAATGAATTTATTAATTTGGCCCTGAATTTATATTTTTATCCTACCTCTTTAAAAACGTGGCTTGTTTTTTAAAAAGCTTGTTCTTTTCGACCCATTTCCGACTGTGTACAGAAAAATATTTTTCAGAAATGAATCATCATTTTCTATAATCTGACAAATTTTCTGATTCCCATAAATAATTTCGTAAATGTTCGGGTTTGACAATGAATAAAATTGATGGTTTTGATATTTTCCACAAAACTTTATTTATTACAATATTCAAGTTTATATTACTAATTAAGAAAATTATGCACACATAAACGTCAAACAATAATAAAATCGAAAATTCTGCGACGTTTTGTAACAATGAACTTCAGATGTTTGTCCACATTTTCCTCAATTTAAACCACAGTGCTTGGTGTCGTTCAGATTCTGATGCACGTCTCTAGTAAAACATATTAATAGTTATATCTATTTTATTACCAGAATTGCCGTTAAATTAATAGATGACTGTATCAATATGAATAACATATTTACCTTTATATGTTTACAATATAACTGACGTGATGTCATTTAAACAAAATACTAACTTTGCCACATTCTAAGCGTCATTGAAATATTTTTGTGGTTACAAAAAACGTTAATTTTGTTAACAAGTTTATTAATTTAAGATTTGATATGTTGAAAAAGAGAGAGACTGGTAAAATACAATATGAAAGGGACCCCGACTCTAAAACGGTCACCACATATTCATTTACATCATTCTGTACCCCCCACATACTAAATTTTCATCGGTAATTAAAAAAAAAACAACTGTTCCATACATTTTGACCGTGTAGGTATTGCAGTTTTGTAGGCAACAGCTGTTTTTTTTAATAACCGACGAAAAATTTATATGTACTGTATACATGGTAACCGTTTCAGCGTCATTGTGTCCCTTCCACCCTGTATTATGACTGGTAGATAAGGCTGGGGCCATGAATGGCTGGGGCCATGAATTCAAACATTTTGTTCTATAAAAGTTTTATAAAAGTAAAGAACATACGGGTATGTTGTGGATTTGCTTTTTAAAATTTTACCACCTTATTTTATTACCCACCTATAACATAACATAACATCACGCCTGTAATCCCCGAAGTGTGAGGCAGAGGTATACCGAATAGTACACCCACATTTCGCCAGTTATGTTTAAGTACCATGTAATAGGGGGCGAGCTTATTGCCATCAACCAGGCACAAATCCAGACATCGTGGCTGCTTCTCAGACATTCCTGATGTAAAAACCAAAATAACACTTTGATGGACCCGGGAATCGAACCCAGGACCTCATGCTCAGCAGTGGCGCTTGCGACTAATAGACCAACAAGACAATAATAAATAAATATTCTATTCTATTAAGAATTTACCCTTTCGTTGCTAAAGACCAGAGTTATCTGCAAAAAAAAAATCTATAATCTGTAAATCTCTGAAAATAATTAGAAACACTCCTTTTCTTCGAAGATAAAAGCAATCTGACAAACAGGGACGAAACTATAAATAGCGCAAGATATAAAAATGATGTCAGTTCTGTTGAGACGAAGTCATAAAATGCAGCCATAATTCAATTTTAAAACCCTATACAATTGTTTATTAGCTCTTATGAAATAACAGCCACATGTAGGAGGATGGTAGCTTAACAATCATAAAATCGTAAAATAGATATAATAACTTCGGTAGTAGCCACGGAGTCTGGATTTGTGCCCGGTTGATGGCAATACGATCGTCCCCTATGGCCCTACTACATGGGACTTAAACATAACTGACGAAATGTGGGTGTACACCTCTGTTTAACCTTTCGGGGATTACAGGCGTGATGTTATGTGTAGATATAAAAATAAGAGGTAACTAAAACAATGGGAAATGATAATAACAGTCCTGCTAATCGTTTTGATCACGGCAGCCAATCTCAACGGATATTAGCCATCGGCGCGGGAAATATTATTCACAAGTTTCTCCAATTTTTGCCAGACACTTGCAAGTGTCTGGCAGAAACTCCGTCAACGGGAAGCATCTGGTAGTGTTAAAAATTATTCTTAACACTCTTCTATACAACATAAAAAAGAATCAGCACTCAGGCTAGCAGAAATATTACTATTATTTTTACGCAACTTTAGTAACTGATAAAGAGAAATAAAATTAGCATCGGCACAAGTTACCAGGTATTCGTACGTTCACAGCACATACAAACACTATTCGATGCCACAAATTTTGTTAATCAGAAAATAAGTAATGTCTGGTGGAACTAGGACTTGCTCTATCACTCTCATAGTTCGATGGGACGGCAATCCAACGCGACCAAAGAGAGATAAGGCGCAGTACCAAAACCGCTATGATTTTACGAAAATATTCTACCCTATTAGTTGTCCATTTGGAAATCTTTTACAATGCGAAATTTCGCAGCCATGAAGAGTCCTGAAAACCGAAAATCAGCGAACCGTAACCAAAACAACTTAATTCAGAATCTCAACAGGTAACTGAAAACCGTAATAATATATCACATTCACAACCGGAAGCTAATAGCAACCGCCATTAATGCATTATCACTTCCGGTGCGCTGGAGTTTCACGTTATTTGCTTCGCCCGCACATTTAATTTTGCAAACTAAAGTTTGTTGAGTGAAAATAGCACAACACAATATGCCATTACTGAGTTCGTTTCCACTTTAATGTTTTTGAAAGGACATAAAATGAGGACGGTTTGTTTACTAAAGGATAAATACACTACAATATGGGTCTACGGAGGGATCCCGGATAGTGGGATTTCGAGACTTAAATAAATACGGTAAGAATTAAGTTATCGTTTTATCAATTTTTAGAGTTATGTTATTTTTTTTTCCGTTCCTCACCATCCATCACTTTTTTGTCCGTCTGTCAAGACATTTTTTCTCAAGAATGCGTGGAGGCATCAAGCTGAAATTAATATCAAATACTCAAGTATGTTAACCCTTAGAGCAGTGATAAAATCAAACTTGTAAATCAATGCGTTCAAAAGATATGGTGCATACTTTGCGATTTCACAAGGGAATCAAAATCTGTACCCTCTGTTGACTTAGAATCATGAAATTTGGCAAGAAGCAATGTTTTACAGCACATGTAAAGGAAAAATCTGAAAACCGTAAAATGTAGTTTAATAACAAAATACCTACAAGTTTATACGGAACCCTCGGTGCGCGAATCCAACTTGCACTTGACCGGTTTTTTTTTGTCGTAAAGTTCACGCTTAAATACCATCAAAAGTGTATGGTTAGTTTGATTATTACACCACGGTTACTATGACATTATTCATGATTAATATTACACAGCTTAGTAAGGGTTTTGGAAGGCTCACTACATTAAGTCATCTGCTTTGCATTCGAAGTGTAACGAGAAGATCTTAAGTAAGCTTAAGTATTATTGTTTATATTAAGTTGTTCTTAATCACATAGGTATTAAACCTGCTGCAGTCGTTTTTAACCTAAGACGCCACACACTTACGAAGTGAAGAGGCCTTCAGGGCAGTCGGTCATCTTAGGGGTGGATTTGTAGGAGTTGGTGTATACGCTTAGGGGCAATATGAGCAGCAAAGAAACCAAAACAAAATGAGACAGTCAATTTTAAAAAATCTGAAAACCTTAAATATTTTAAAAACAAAATACCTACAAGTTTATACGGAACCCTCGGTGCGCGAATCCAACTCGCACTTGACCGGTTTTTTTTGTCGTAAAGTTCACGCTTAAATACCACCAAAAGTGTATGGTTAGTTTGATTATTACACCACGGTTACTATGACATTATTCATGATTAATATTACACAGCTTAGTAAGGGTTTTGGAAGGCTCACTACATTAAGTCATCTGCTTTGCATACGAAGTGTAACGACAAGATCTTAAGTAAGCTTAAGTATTATTGTTTATATTAAGTTGTACTTAATCACATAGGTATTAAACCTGCTGCAGTCGTTTTTAACCTAAGACGCCACACACTTACGAAGTGAAGAGGCCTTCAGGGCAGTCGGTCATCTGAGACAGTCAATTTTTTTTTTCGGAAATTAACCTATTTAATTGGAGTATCGGGTTGAAATTGTCTATTGAAACCATTCAGGGTCTGTAAAGTATGGCCCTGCGAAGCACCGTTTCCGAGTTATGAGCCTTCGATATTTTTGAATTTTCTAAGACGATCTATATTTCCAAAATGGTACCTCGCATGAAAATCTTTTAGGGAAAGACAATGAGAAAAAATACTTTTTTTCTAAATCCTCGCTTCATGTCGCCCTCAAGGCTCCCCACCAACCGGCCTTCAGACTTGTAAAAAACTTCAGAAATCAGAAATCATTTATTTGCCATGAATGTGGGTATAAAACAAGGTGTCAACATTGTTAAAAAAAAAAAGAGAGGCTTCTCTTTTGCTGTAGGACAAGGAAAAAGATTACGAGAAAAGTATGACAAATTCTTAATAAATACAATTTTATTCAGTTCGCATGATACGGTACAATATTAAAAAGCTCGTAACATAAAACAATGAGCCTTAAGCGCTACATCGTACATATTCCCTGGAACGCCTCCTTTCGCTTCCTGCGCACTAGGTCACTGGTTACCTTTAGCCTGTTGCATCCCACTGCTGGGCTAAGGCAAAATGACTTCCAGAACTTTCGAACCATGGCTGATGTTGTCTTTGGTTTTATCCAGCTCGTCCTGCCACCTCTACATAACAAATGCTTACTACAACAAATTATTCCCAACCACCTCAGAACTAAAGATAACTCCTAAAATTGGAACTCCCGAAATATTCGTACATTGTCTTTGACAAAATTACATCACACTACGGGTTTACTATGTAACAAACTTCGTCGCCTTTGTCGGTACAAACTTAGTTCTGTTTATACCATCCTCTTTGATCTTATTCGTTGGAGCGGTTTCCAGAAGTGAGTGAATGCGTTTTGTAATATTGTTTTGTTGAATTTTAGTTTTAGAGGGGAACATGTGTACATTGTGGTAGAATGTATTGACGAATACGTTGCTATAAGGTAGTTTATTAGTTTTATGACTGCTGTAACTTATTCCAAAGCAAATATTTTGACTAGTATCTTGAAGTTCTTCTTCAAAATATGAATTTCACTACAAAGAAAACAGCAGTGAGCAGTGATTGCCTAGTGATGTACCCAATATATATACGCACCTCTGGCTTTTCGGATTCATCTGCGTATTGTATAATTATCTCTTGCATCGGTGAAGGAAAATTTTTGTGAGGAAACCAGCCTGCCTGAGAGATTTTTGTCGACGGCATGTAAAGCCAAGTCAGAGGCCCATGGGCGGCATTAAAACCCTGGCACCAGGTTAGGCACTGACCACACGATAAAGAAAGAAGATTACACTGAAAGATGTATAGATTAGCGATTTTTGTGACTCTTAGCGCCTTTTCACGTCCTCGGATGATGCGACTTGGGGCGACTTTTTAATAGACACTTGTTTTGTGAACGTGTACCTCATGACCCCGGGCCTAAGGTGTTTTTTTCTGGGAACTCTGAAACTTATTTCCAGTATGTTCAATTTATAAGTTACGGCTATGTTATAACAGTAAAGATTAAATCGTGGTTGTTTAATGAGTTATGTTGTATACACAAACTTGAGATGTCTTAAACAATTTAAGTGTTGTCATAAAAGCTATTTCTACTATTTATGTATGCTATGATACAAACTAATCAAAACAACATCGTCTTAATTTTATTAGCTGGAGGCTTTTTCATTAAACTGACTGGCGACAGGTAACAGGAGATACGACAATTCGACAACTTATTTTTTTTTTTAAACTTTACCCCAAACTAGGAATTTATCCTGTATTGTGGGTGAGTTAACAAACATTTAAATTCACATACACAAACAGCCAGAACAACTACCTGTAGGCCATACAAATATCTGTTCCGTGCGGGAATCGAACCCGCGACACGAAGCGCAGCAGTCAATCGCTCATCAACTGCGCCAACCGTGCCGTCAAGTCGTCACTTTATTATGTTTCGTTCTGCAATGACAACCAACTTCACCTTTGTGACTGACCACTTGAGATCTGCCTGTAAATGGATTAATAAATTCTTGATGATGACTTTGATATTGACAAAATATCTTGGTGTTGCTATTCAGATAGTCAGATCAGGTTGATCGGGTTGTGGAAGTCAGATTGCTCTGTGTAAAATTCTAGGTTTCAGCTGCGTTCGGTTGGACTGAAAGCCGACCCCAACATAGTTAGTTTTTTTTTTTTCTTTAGACTGTATTGTACCACTGCTGGCAAAGGCCTCGCCCATAGCTTTCCACTCTTCTTCGTAGTATTATATTATCTGACTCTTCTCTCCGTGCTGTTTTCTCCAGTCAATCTCGCACAAACGAATTAAGTCGTTACGCCAGCATTTTATAGGCCTTCTTAGGTGATTTTAGTAGATAATTATGACGACGGCAGATATAAAAACATATATATTTATTTATTTATCACAAACGCTACTAACATTAAAAGGAATTCCTAATGCGTTAGCGTGGTACTAAATTAAACTATCTTATATAACTGTCTTAAATAACATAATACATACAATTTTTTTGTGAATTCATTCAGAGAGCAGAAAATAAATAGACCCTGTCCGCAGTGTCATTTAGTGCGTGCAAGGCGCTTTGCTGAGCCAGTTGGTTCGTTCGTGAGGCACTGCTAGTAACCGTGGCTTCCGGCGCCGCAATACATAATTGTCAGGCACATTTAGACATACCTTCTAAAATAAAATTACTCTATTAATAAATGCGTGAAATCCAGTATGCAATGCCCACTGAATTTCATGCCTTCACGGAATGCACACTGTGCATCGGTCAGCTCAAATTAAATAATCATTTACAAGGTACTTAAAAATTCTTTATGGCACTTTATAACCATTTCTTCACTTAACGACGTCAACAAATGACTGGGCGGACACATGCTTATTTTATAACTTATGCTCCACTGTTATTAATGATTCTAGAATTAGCCAATTTGTCTTCATGATTCCGATAAAGATTTGTTTCTCGTTTTGCCAAAAAGTTGTTACGAGTAGTTAACCTCTTTTAAGCTCAAGTATTCTTATTGGAGTAAGGGCTGACAAAAGCATTACAGCTTAGCATGTCACGAACATACGTATATTTCACGCCATCTGAGTTTTTCTGAGGTGAAATCACATTTGAGTTTTTTACAAAGACTCAAAAAATTAAAAAACAAAAAAAATTAAAATAAATAAAATATTAATAATTAATAATAATTTTTTGAATATTTTCTGTAAATTTCGGAGCCATTTTCCTCAATTTTCTGTAGTGAAAAAGCTATCATCCATACATATAATAAAATTGTAACAAGCCGATGTCTGTACATAGAAGAGATTGAAAAAAAACATGGGGGGTTTTTAGTAGAGCAACAGAAGCCAAAACACCTTTTTTTTTTTAATTTATGTCTGTCTGTCTTACTGTCTGTATGTTTATACTTGCATCACGCAAATCCTACTGCATGGATTTCACCGCTCTACTGCTAGATGCTTAACTTAAAATATAGGCTACATCATATATAGTTTTGGACCTGATAGGTGGCCTTGTGCGAAGCAAGGGCCCGTCGCTAGTAGAAATTAAAAATGCATTCTATAAGTTACTGCATACGCACACAATCTTCCTGAACAACAAATCTTAGCGATGCTCCTAGTAAGAAAACTGATTTGAACTGAACCATTACCTGAAGAACACCCTACACAGAATTTCAAACTCTAACTTCAAAATCTTAAAGTCAGTTTTCAAATGAGACGGTTCCCAAAAGTGGTGTGTAACAGCTGTTCTGAGTCGTTGACCTGACCTGAAGAAGATTCATTCATATTTAATACCTTTTGGAGATATGGTCTCTGAAATGAGTCACTTTTACTTGATTCAGGGACGATAAACACAGAGTGAACGAATTAAATTATGTTTGCGTATCAAGGTAAAAATGGCGGTTTTAACCGACAGTAATGAAGAAGGAGGTTCTCGGGCGTGTTTTTTTTTATTGTATAAAAGCAAAAAGTGCTGATATCAGCTTAATAAAAAATAAACTTTTGTTTTCAGTTTTTTAGTAAACAGATTGTGTTGCTTATTTTTAGGTCGTCTAATTGACCCTGGTGTTATTATTATTTTCATAGCTACGGGTACCCGTAGACTGATGAAAAACTTCAAATATTGAAAGCAATCGAGTCTCTATTTATTTTTAACACCAATTTATAAAGTTTATAACGTTTTTTTTCGGTTTATTTCTTTAGGGTGCCTAATGATAAAGGAATGCGGATTTTTAATTAAAAAAAAAACCGTTGGAACACAAAACCTCCTCCTTTTTTTGAAATTGGGTAAAAAAGCTTTTAGCTGGTCATAAGACACAATACGTTACATGACTGTTCCTAAAGCCCATAAAAGGACAATTAAAACTTTACATGTTCAGTTTTCATCCGTTTGCTTTTTTATTTTGATAGCACGAAATATTTTTATGTACTAAATTTTTGTTGAAAACTGTCGATATTTCGTTAGTGCGGCACCTCTGGTTTACCATACCACAAACTAAATTGCATTTATCAAACTGAACTGCATTTTAAAAAGTTTTGAAAAAAAACTGTTTTTTTTTTTAATCTGAGAAATTTACATAATCGAGAAATAAAAAATATTATATCTTAATAAGCGCAGTATAAATACGGAAAAAAACTATAGGCACATAAAGTCATTTTGAATAAAAAAGTAGTTCTTTATTTAAGTCTTTGAAATCTGACATAACATTAATATAGTACGTCAAAAGCTCTCAACACCCAGCTAAAAAGCTACCCAGTAGGTATTAATGTTGACTGACGTTACCATCAGTTTTTGTTGACTGTAGGCCGATACAATTTAGGGCTTCTAACATTAGCCCAACGTAATCTAGACATGCAGTCGACGCGCGTAAACGCACCGCAAACCATTTTTTTAAGTTTTAGAGCTTCACAGCGTATTTTAATTGAGCATCCGGCTCGAAGGACCCCTTAGAATTCCCAAAGTATTATCTCTAAGTACGTCGAAATAAAACGATAACTTCAAAACAAGACTGTCCATCGAGCCGGATATAAAATTAAATTATCTTGTTCTGAAGTTATCGTTTATGATATAGGACCGTTCTTTGGGAATTGTACAAGTGGTTCTTCGGTGAACACCATGTAAGATAGTGTAATCGTACCTCAGAAGGGAGCAGAATTGAAACAACGAATAAATCAACACAATAACAATATTTATTATAAATTATTCAGCCTAGTTTAGTGCATATCACATTATTTCACTAACCTTAAAACTTGTCACTCCGGTGCCTCGTTCAAGACTGATTCACGTCAGCGACTTGTTAAACTGAATATTCACTTCAATGTAAAAATAATTTTATAACTGACAGTGACACTTTCCACTCTTGAAGGTTTTAAAATGACACAAATAACTCGACTATTATAAGCTCATCCATAGACTCTTTACTAAAATAAATCTACCCTCACATAGATCAGTCTCGTTACAATAGTCATGTAAATACGCATTTAAAATACGCTGTGTAGCCTCCGAAAATAAAGTAAGTAACACATAACGATGATGAAACAAAGGGAAAAAAACATGTCACGTCAATCATCATCATTTCAGCTCGTTATCATCCCACTGCTGGGTATAGGCCTCCGGGTGTTCCACGCGCGCGTCAAAGAGATGTCGGCAACCAAGTAGGGGTCCGTATGGGCCGATGCCTGCCAGGGCTGCGGGACTGTTCGAAAGAGATACCGCGGCCCTGGAACACAAAGGGCAAAGAAGGAACATGGATGGGTTTTAGTCAGTACAAGTCTGACACTCCCTTCCGCTCCGGGCAGAGCGGGAGGGGGGGAGGGGGGGGTCATTTGATGATTTCCCATCCGAAAAAAAAATAAAAGGCCTCCCCATTCTTCTGCCATACTTCTCGGTACTGCGCGTCCGTCAATGTGTCAACTATAGTTCTAAGAATTCACACAACCTTATCGAATGAGCCATTACTAACCAAATAGCTTATTAACAGCGCTTATTGACAAGTGTTCCATAAATATTTAGCAGTACTTTACTAAATACGTTAATTTATTGCCTTGTAACTACTCGTACCAAGGCTGGTCTAAATGTTCACGTGGGCTGGACATAAAACCTAAACTAGTTCTATGTTTCACTATTAGTAATACTAGGCTTAACATGTGGTTTTGTTTATTTTCTTGTTAATTTATCATCTGATCTTCTCACATATGTCACAGAGCGACACAATCATAACATAACGTCACGCCTGTAATCCCCGAAGGGTTAGCAGAGGTGTACCTAATAGAACACCCATATTTCGTCAGTTATGTTAAAGTTCGGCGAGCCTAATATCATCAACCGGGCACTAATCAGACTCCGTGGCTATTACTGAGAAATTCCTAATGGAAAAATCCAATAACACCGGGTTAGGAATTTGGGTCAGATTTGGAATAATCCAGTCCACAGGCAGAGCAAGTTTTAGTTTATTGAAATTTTTCAAATAAAATGTCAAATACACACATGTCAAAATGACAGAACTTGCTAAATAACAAATTGCTCAAAGACAAACAGTATAAATATAATACATTTAGTAAATAACCAGTATTTGTCTGCTCATAAACACCCACCCGCAATAACTTCAGTTTATCCGTGATCATGGTGCTTGCAATAGCACCGAAATATCGGGAACTCAACAAAAACAATACACATGGTAAATATCCCGTTTCTAGTCTAAATAATAACCAGTATTTGTGATGTAGTGTTGAACTTACCTATTTATAGAGCAGTTAACTTACCTATAAGGAAAATAATTACTATTGGCAATTCCAGATAAGAAGTTTATTAAAACCTCAAGTGACTAGTTCTATGAACAATAATTTGAATAAAACAGGTAAGGATATGTACTAAATAACGTGTTTTGTATACAAGGAGGAAAAAAATCGTGGTTCAAACGAAACAGGCCGATAGTTTGGGTTATCAGGGTCATTTTATGGTAATAATTTTTCTTTTTCAGTGAGGTTCTGATGTTACAAATAATTTTTCGTGAGACTTAATTGATATTGAATAAACTGAAAATACTCATAAATCATGGTACACTCTGTCATAAAAGCACTTTTGTAGTGATGATACATTTCCTAGAAGCAACTAAACACCACTAATTGCCTATTTAGTAAAAAAATGGTATTTTCTTTAAAAACACTCAAGTAGTCATAACTTTTAAGGAGATCAAGTTAGGACTGTGTCACATAGATATTTTTTACTGCAAATAACACCAACTATCGCCCTGTTTCGTTTGAACCACGATATTTTACCCACCCTGTATAATTTAATAATAGCAGAGGCCCTAGCACGAGCGCGCGGTATAAACGTTACGTAAATACGCCAAAGTACTCGTTTCACATTTCGATGAAATCGACATTATCGAATCAACAATCGTGGAGACTTTTTAGGGTCCCGTACCTTTGTCGGCAAAAACGGTACCTTTATAAGATCACTTTGTTGTCCGTCTGTCAAGACCATATTTCTCAAGAACGCGTGGAGGTATTAAGCTGAAATTAATAATTAAATACTCAAATTTGCTACCCCTGGGAGCAGTGAAAAAATCAAACTTTTAAGTGAATGCGATCAAAAGATATGACCGTTTATGTCGCATATTTTGCGATTATACAAGGGAATCACAACTACTTTCCGTTAACCTAGAATCATGAAATTTAACAAAAACCAATGTAATTATATAGTTTAATAACAAAATACCTAAAAGTTAATACGCAGTTCTCAGTGCGCATGTCCAACTCGCACTTAGCCGGTTATTGTCTACCAAGATACAAACGATTCGAGTAGTCCTTCATTTTTACATTACCTAATATTTACTCATACTTCAAAATAGACAAATGATCGTAGGCCCGTAGTGCTAAAGTTTTATTACAAAACGGTTGTTCTCTCAAGAAACTTATGAGTTAACAGTACAGACATTACCACCTAAACATTATCTAAATAGTCTAAGATAGGTATTACGAGCAATTTTGATTTAGCATGTTGCGCCCACAGAAGGTGACATTCCCTGCCTGATACTACCAAAACGCTACACTCTAAAATCAATCTTATTGCTTAGTTCTAGATACGCGGTAGTGTGCTAAGCCAAGTTCAAGCTAACATTATATTAGATTATGCCAGTTAAGGTTCTAAGTTCTATATCGTTATATCTAGGTACTACAAAATTGATCTCAGTAACCTCAAATAATTACTATCTAAATACCTTAAATCGCTTCATTAATGAATATTGGCTATATTTTAATTATCGTTACCATTATGTAAATTAAATAGGCTTTTAAACCGCGTATAATCGTTAACTAGTGTAGATATTATGGAGAATAACAATTTGTTCAATGTGAGCTCGAAATGCGATTAATAAATTATGTAACACGTAATCAAAAGTCAATGAATATTGAAAAATGTGTACTGTTTGTTTGTACACAATATTGAATAATCATAATCATCATCATGTTCATCATCATTTTGATGCCCTCGTCCCATGTTAGTTGGAGTAAGCGTAACACTTATTTTTCCTCCTTCGAAAAAATAGATTTTGCAGCTACGCACTACATCATCCATATCGTAAATGTATCCACGATATCAATGGACACACAGATAGACACAGAACTAGAAAAAATATTAAGTTAGACTTCTACTTATTATGGTTACTATCTCGAATAATCCAGTTAACATCGACTTCCAACTCACCTTTTTTCGACAATCGAGATGTCGAAAAAAAGTGAGTTGGAAAGTATTCTGTAGTTAATAAAAATATATTAGGAAGACTATCCTAAGTTTTCGATTTTTAACATTTTAAGAAACTTTGTCCAAATGTTAGAAAAACTAAGGTTTTTATACCCTCCCCCGAAAACTTAGGATAGTTAACTTCAGAATACTTCCTAGGTAAAAGTACAGACAGCACATCAAGCTACTACAATCTGTGTGTTAATAGATTTTCAATTTTATCGTTAAATTATTAGGTTCAAGGTTGATTAGTAAAATTTGACAGTTTCGGGTTGCTTGATGTGTCTGTGTGTAATGATAACTACTGGACTAGAGTAAAAGACTACAAAATTTTACAACAGACGAACTTTAGCTAAAAAAACCTTTTTATATTTTTTATAGCACAGCATCGCGAGTGTCCACTACTACACAGGACAAATAAATTGAACGGGCAATTTAATATTTCGACGTTCATTTGTAAGCATTCTATTGGCATCATTATTATCTATACTTCTATACAAATATTATGAAGAGGTAAAATTTGTTTATAAGTTTGTATGTAGGCGGTAATCTCCGGAACTAATGGTCCAATTTAATAATTTTTTTCACTGGCTATAAATTATATTTATATCATGCATATTAGCCGAGATATCACAATTTTTGCGGACGAAGTCGCGGGCGAAGTGCTAATCCAAATTGTATAATTACTAAAACCGCGTGATAACCTAATTTTGATTAACGATTAATAAGGCCGTTTATTGAAATTTTAATTACTAATCTAGTAGCAAATTTAACGCGATGTCGATTGCATGCTGTTACATTATGTGCCGTGTATATAGACAATGCAAATTATGTGCTTAGTTATTACTGCATATTATTTAATTTTAAACTAGGGAAGTAATTATTATGGGTACAGGGAAAAGAAACCTTTATGAACAACGTCGCGGCGTATATGAAGTATAAATGCCTACTATTTTTATAATTGTACTGTCGTGTGTTTTTTGTGTTTGTATTGTGTTGTTGTTGATTTTTTTGTTGTTGTGTTTGTTTGTTGTTGTTTTTGTAATTGTTGTTGTTTGTAGTTGTGTTGTTGTGTTATTGTGATTGTTTTGTTTTTGTGTTGTTCTGTTTATTGTTGTTGTTGTGTGTTTGTATTGTTGTTGTTGTTCGGTAACTGTCCCACGGGATTGTACTGCCGTGATAAAAACTGTCCTATGTGTTAATCCAGGTTATAAACAATCAGTGTGCCTTTCATCCAAATCCGGTCAGCAGTTTTTGCGTGAAAGAGTAACAAACAGCCAGACATCCATACATCCTCACAAACTTTCGCATTTATAATATTACTAGGAAGTATAATTTTAACATACTGAAACATCACAACCTATAATCCCCCAAGGGTAAGGCAGAAGTGTTCTTAACAGAGCACCTACATTTTTGTCACCCGGTAAAATTAAGTCCCATGTACTTGGGGACAAGCCTTTATCCAGCAACCTGACACAAGTTCAGACTCCGTAGCTGCTACTGTAAATTTCTTAAGTAAAAACGAAATAACGTATGCTGCATACTGGAAGAGATTTCCTTAGAAATAAGCATCACCTTTTTACTATTTTCTGTTCCTTTCTTCTTTTCTGTATTAAGTGTGTACATAAGTTAAAAAACAAAAATAACACTTTTTGATGACCTGGGATTCGAAGTCAAGATCACATGTTCAGCTTGTTACCGCTAAACCAACGAGACAGTAGAACATAACATTAGAACACTTTCAGGATATCATTGTTTTAAAAAAATACCTCAATAGCTGACTTATATTAAGCCAGTAGGTAGGTACTTATCTACTTTATTACTATAACCAATAGTAGGTATGCAAATACCTATTTATGAATCACAGTCCAGTATCAATTTGAATGGATGTCAACTGCAATGACTACTTACTTATAATTAATGCAGGAAACATGAATGATCTCAATACATTACATTACAATATTGACTATGACTAAGTAATTACTTTGAAACTCGGCCGTTTTAGCTAATCCTGCTGATATTACGTAAATATTTGTGGTTAATTGACTTTTGTACTATTTATTCATCATCATTCATAGCCCGACCGAGGAGCTTGTGGCTAATAATAACAGCCACACGTGTCGATCTTTGAGGTCAAACTGCGCTTGCCAAGGTCGGTCTGTGGATGGGTGAACATCATTACATACCGAGTTTCCTCCATACCTCGGAAAACACGATAAACCGTTGGTACCGGCTGTCATTTGCAGATCTTTGACAGTCGTTACTGATAGTCCAAAATTCTGTATATTTATAAGTAGGGAGGTACATGTCCAAATAAACTTTTGCCTGCTTTTGTTATTAGTGAAGTTAGTCACACTGACATTTAATTTAATGACTACTTATTTATTTATTTATTTCTTTATTAAAACTTTATGCACAATTTAAAAAAAACTGCACAAAGGCGGACTTAATGCCATAGGCATTTTCTACCAGTCTACCTTAGGGTACCACTTAGGGGACTACTTCTCACTTCATTGCGTTTAATTGTTTCCTGGGACAGTCAGGCAAAATATGTTGCAGGATAATTGAAAAAATCGTTAAAAAAATCCAGTTAATCTTTAGTAAATCGCGAACAACGATGCTGATATGAATTAGGTGTATATTTTATTTTTATTATATGAACTTTATGCACTGGATACACAAAAAATAGAAAAATAATATTTAAAAAAAAGAATATAAAAAAAAGTGAAAAAAGTGTGTGTGTGTGTGTGTGTTCGCGTGTAAATATGTAGTTTCACTCTAACTAAGTTCTGATCAACGAGAACGAAGAGATTATGAATGGACTTTTCAGCAGTCTATTTCGGCAAAATTCAGAAACGATCACTACATAGAATACCGGTTGTTCGTTTAAGAACAGTCCTATTTCATAATACAATGGGTTCCAGGTTGTATTTAACAAAAAAAAACCTACATTACGGGAAAAACACAACGAAAAGTTGCTAATCATACATATTAATGCCTGTGACTACTTTAGATTATCCTGTCCAGACAAATTTAAATGTCAAGCCTGTTGGTGATCGTAAATATAAAAGTTATTCCAGAATCAGTAAAACATCAAAATTTAGTAGGGCATCGAGTTTATAAATCAGAACTAGTTATTGTTAATTGGCGATAACTCCTATTTTAGATTTGTCAGCTAGAAAATGATAAAAGATTCAAATATACGTATGCAATACTACACTGTGCTCCAAAACTCAGATTACTGACGTTGGTCAAAAAGCCGTTGAGCTGAAGTGGTAGTGGACTGGCCACATGTGTCGTATGGCCCTGACACAGCCAGAAGGCGACCTCGTAGAAGATGGCGAGACGTAGTGGATCCAAGAGCAATGACTATTACCCCTGGATCGAGAGAACTGGAAATCATATGGAGAGGCCGTTGCTCAGCAGTGAGATGATGTAGTCTAACAGTAACAGTAAATGTGATCTCATACATCAAACACACACACACACACACACACGACACACACACACACTGAAAACTCATACACACTCACACTCAACCAACACACCACTCACCACCACCACCACCACTCACTCAACTCATACTGAAAATGAGGTCTTGGGTTGAATTCCCAGATCGGGCAAAGAACTATTTGTTTTTCTATCAGGAATTTTTCAGAATCAGCTAGGAGTTGGCGGCGCATCCAGCCATACATTTCCAGTATAACATGGCCTCGCTTTATTTAGATGTCCCGTACAATGAGAGATCCGCATAAACTAGTATTGTAGGTATAGCTTGATTGACTGGTCGTCGTGCGTACTTTAAATTATAATTTTAATAAAAAACATCACGTCTGTTTTCCCTCAAACGTTACCCCAAACAACATAAATAACAACTAAGATCTTAAAAAGACTATGTTAGTGAAGAAATTAAAAGAATTAGCTTAGGACATGAGTACCTAGTCTTTGCCAGTATTTTCTACTTCAGGGTCATTGATCACGTTATAGGCAAGTGCATTGGCACGATAAAGTTTTGCTAATAATTCGTATTTTACCTCTCCCAAAAAAAGTAATTTAATTAACGTTCTTTGAGACCGTGCCAGCAATGCGTTTACATCGCACTACATCCTGTTATCTCAATTTTATTGCATTTTTATTTCAACGTAAAATATTAAAAAAAAACTGGCCAAGTGCGAATTGGACTCGCGCACCGAAGGTTCCGTATAAACTTGTAGGTATTTTGTTATTAAACTAAATACTTACGGTTTTCAGATGTTTTCCTTTACATGTGCTGTAAGACATTGCTTCTTGCTAAATTTTCTGATTTTAGGGTAACGGGAAGTACCCTATAGGATTTGAGTCCCTTGTGAAATCGCAAAATTGGCGACTTAAGGGCATTACATGGCTCAAATCCCAAAAACAGCGTATGTTCAAAGAAATTTGTTGATGAATCCCTTCGTGCGTTTTCCGTGTAAAAAAGTATGTTATAGTTAAGTTCATCACAAATAAATTGTATTGTTTAAAATTTTAATAAACCTTCTCAATTTGTTTTGGTTAATCGTAGAAAATAGGTCCTTTTTCAATCTTAATTGTAAATTATCTCTGTATCGGCTGAATAGATCGGCATTAATTTTGTAACAACAAATACGTAATGATATACTTAACAATCTGTATTGTTTTTTTTTCTGTTATTCCTTTTAATATTTTTAAATAATAAATAATAACCGAAATTTTGCGAAATGTGCGGGGCAAGTCAACAAAAACCAGTACAGGGATCAAATCATCAAGGTCATCAAGCAATGTAATGCCCTTAAACGGTCATGTCTTTTGGTCGCGTGGACTTACAAGTTCGGATTTTTTCACTGCTTCAAGGAGTAGCAGACTTGAGTATTGCATATTTATTTCAGCTTGATACCTCCACGCGTTCCTGAGAAAATTTTGACAGACCGACAGACGAACAACAAAGTGATTCTATTAGAGTTCCATTTTTGCCAACTAAGGTACGGAACCCTAAAAACGAACATAAACCAAAAAATCACATGGATTCTATCAATCAACAATAAATTAAAGGTTCGAATTCACAGAAAAAGACTTTCATTAAAACATAACCCAGGCTGACAGGAAATCCTGTTGGGCACACGCCAATTATGTTTAAGTCTCATGTAATAGGGGCGGTTGGTGAAAAAAGCAACGACCTCATGTAGTCACGACCCTCAGTCATGAGAAAAAGAGAAGGGGCGATTCTTTTTTTTCGGACAAGCCCGCCAGACTATTCCCAAACCACTGCAACTCTTGAAAGCCAGAATCAACATTGACGACCACCGGAAAAGCGACGAGATAATGAAGCTAGACGAAGTCCCAGAGAAACAATTTAACTGTCTTAGATCCCGCAACAAAGTTATTCAGAATATAATAGCGAAGGAATGGGAAACACATCATTTCCACTTCTCTCCATATCAGCAGGAGAACAAAACAAGGCATATAGACACAAATCAAAGTTTACTACTGGAATAAGCCTAGTTGCCTAGCACCACGGATAAATATTATCAATAATTAAGGGGCGAGTCTATTGCCATCAAAAAATCTTGAATTCCGTCTCACTCTGAGAAATTCCTTACGAGAGAACTTCATATAATCATCATCATAATTTCAGGCGAAAGACGTCCACTACTGGACATAAGCCTCCCCAAGTGTCGCCACATTGGTCGGTCCCATGCGTCTACCACCTTTACCAGGTCATCGGTCCACCTAGTGGGAGGTCTTATAACGCAACGTCTTCCTTGGTTCTCTTGCAGATGACTTCATTTCTGATTCGATCACGCAAGGAAACTCCGAGCATAGCCCCCTCCATAACCCTTTGGGTGACTTTAAGCCTTCTGATGAGGCCCATTGTGTGCGACCATGTTTGGGTCCCTTGTAATCACTGGCAACACACACTGGTCATAGACTTTCGTCTTGAAACACTGCGATAAGTTGGACGAGAAGATACTGCGCAACTTCCCGAACGCTGCCCAGCCGAGTCGGATTCAACGATTGACCTCATTCTCGAAGTTAGACGTACCTAATTGAACCGTTTGCCCCAGGTAGACATAACTCCATAATAATTCTGGAAATCGAACTCTCGACCTCGTGTTCAGCAAAAACGTTTGCGACCACAACATTTTGAATATACAACATTATTTTAGTATATGCGAAACCTGAAACACGTGTCTAGTATTTTCTTGTAAAGAATCTATGTACAAAATTTCAAAACTGTATCATGAATAATCACAAAGTTATAAGCTTGTTCTGTGATCTAGTTGTCCGCATAAAAAACGTGGTCACCACGCAGTGCGTCGCGCGCGCGCCTCCAGCGTCGTCTTCAGCTCATTGATAATAATAATTTGGCAGTAGGTACCTAAATTATTGCGATAGGTACTTAATGTCGCTCGTTGCCAACCTATAACTTTTTTTAAATATTTTTGGGACAAAATATAACATGGTTTAAAAATTATTGGAATCGATTCAATTACTTATTCTGAACAAACTATATTCGGGTTTCGTATATACTAAAAATAATATATACGAAAAATAATGAGGAGCTCG
The DNA here is from genome assembly GCA_905163415.1 of Noctua fimbriata. Lineage (NCBI taxonomy): Eukaryota > Metazoa > Arthropoda > Insecta > Lepidoptera > Noctuidae > Noctua > Noctua fimbriata. The sequence goes on along the minus strand of LR990941.1, from coordinate 6,060,294 downwards.
TGGCTAAATAATAACAGCCGCTCTGATCGATCTTTGGGGTAAGCCGTGATTGCCTAGGTTGGTCTGTGGATGGGTGACCACCCATTACATATCGAGTTTCCTCCGTGCCTCGGAAAACACGTTAAGCCGTTGGTCCCGGCTGTCATTTGTAGATCTATGACAGTCGTTACAGGTAGTCAGTGGCTCAAAAAGTCTGACAACCAGTCTTACCAAAGGGTATCGTATTACCTAGATACTAACTGGGTTGTGGAGGTCAGATAGGCAGTCGCTCCATGTAAAATACGGGTATTCAGCTGCATCTGGTTAGACTGGAAGCCGACCCTAACATAGTTGGGAAAAGGCTAGGCAGATGATGATATATACTAAAAATAATGTTGTATAATTTTCCTGCTAATATGATTAGGTTAAACGTTCTTTTCTTGTAGACGTTTAATAAGATACATAAGATTAATAATTTTGTAAATACTTTCTCCATACCAGCTTAACTTAATCTTCTTCAAGCAATTCACTTAATTACAGTACAACCAGGAAAACAAAATCACTATCCCACGTATTAATCTTTTGCTTGTAACAATTATTTTCCCTCGCAAATCTCACACGCAACTAAACAGCTCTATCTATTTACTTATGTTATATCACGATGCAAAGAAGACTAAGAAGGTCCACTCCTTGCAACAACAAACCAACAACACTCAGACAGTAAAACTTTTTCTGGATTGTAAGTTTAATCTTTCGGAGCGTTCGCAAAATAAAATATTGCGTATATTAAATCGAACAGTTACTTTACTTTGTATAAACTGTGGAGGCTTACAACATAGTATAGAAAAACCTCGTGAGGATACTGGGCATGCCCTAGAATTCAAGATTCGAAAGCCGTGTTGCATCCACCGACCGGTGTGTCGTGCATGCAATCTCATAGGCTTTTGGCCCATCAGATCCGTTAATGGATGTTTACGGAATATACAGACCATCCGTAAGGACGCTGCCATTTTCATAAGGACAAAAAAGAGAACTTCTGGATAATGATTTCTTCTCTGCTATGCACGTCAGCATGGCAGAACAAAATCAAAAGTTATTAAATACAATAGTTAAATATAAGTTGTTTTTTAAATTAGGCTGGTAATCAGCACTTTTTGAACGTCGAAGTTTACAAGAAACAGTCCCCCAAAAAGCCCGACATTCGCCACTTCCTAGTGTTTTTGCTGGGAAGAAGAAGTGGTGGAACAAACTCCCCAGCAACAAACACACCTGTCTGGTAGATTAGATAGACAAGATGTTAGGAGGTCATCTAAACAATTTAGCAATACATTATTATTCTGTACTCTGAATGAAGAAAATATCGTGAGGAAAGTTTTGAGTATGACAGTGGATGGGTATAAGAATAGAGGAAGACCAAAGAAACGATGGATGGACTGTGTGAAGGATGATATGGCCGACTAAGCTAAGGATGGTTCAGGTGACTGTATGAAAGGAGGTGTCTGATGAAATGACGAGTAATAGAGAAGTATGGAAGAAGAAAACATGCTGTGCCGACCCCAAATGAAATGGGACAAGGGCAAGAGAGTGATGGCTCTGTTCGACACGCACAGCGCTTTGGTTATTGAACCTTCTGGAATCATCTCTTCGTTTATATTTCGTTCCAGTCACGCAACAGTGTCAGCTAGATCACTCGCGATAGACGTAACGTGCCTACGCTTTGTTAGCTAGAGGAAATCACTTCAGTAATGAAATAGCTTGCCTATATAATCTGTTCGATATTGAGTGTGTTGGGTACACAGTTTAGTAGTGATTTTAGCGATGGTTGTCTCGAGTGAACGGTTTAATCAATGACTGGACGCTCTTAATGTGCACGTCTTTCTACATCGTTCTCATATATATGTATAATCTCAACATGAACGATGTAATCATGATTTTGTAAAATAATAAAAAAAAAAAAAAAAAAATATTTTGATTAAAAAGAGTGTCCATGGATTTTCTTGCCCATTCTTCTCTATAGAGATCTACGCTTTGGAATGTGCAACTACAGTACTTTCTCAAGTTATTATGCCTTGTGACTGTGACTGTAGCTTCGCTTTTTTTTTGTTTTATTTGACATTCCAAAGTGCCTGTGATGTTCTCATTTAAATAAATATTTAGAGTTTGAGTTTGACTTTTAATTTTTGTTTAATTTCACTTTCACATGGCACCGACGAAACTAGAGCACTATGAGAGCTGCAAACGGATCTTCGAATAACGCTTGTGTGACAAAACTGTACTGCGACTCACTATAGTTCGAATGCACGCAAGGGCGACAAACTGAAACTGGACATCTCGACGCTTATGTGACAGCAGCGCTGTCTATCATGTCAGTGTCGCATAAGCGTTAGTTGGACTTGGGTAGTGTCGAACTACTGTCGCACAAGCATTTGTCGCACTTGCGTGAAGTCGAGTTTCAGTTCAACTTTATTTTCTAAATTTCAATTATTCCAAACATAAACTGTCACTTACGGGATATCCTCCGTGATTATCCATTATTCTGAGCTCCCGATATTTCGACGCTATTGCAAGCGCCATGATCGAGGGATGACAGAAGATATGCCGTAAGTGACAGTATAAGTTTAGTTTTAAACCGTGAAAGCTTAAAACAGTGTTTATTATTCCAGTTCTTTATTTCTAGACATGGAGGTCTTCATTAAAGTTCTAAACACAATCATGGAGAATTTTTATGTCTGATTGATATTCACTAAATAAGGCTTATTTAAATGATTTATGCCTATTTATGCAAAACTCATATACATTTAAGTAGGTAGTAACTTGTTTTATGGCTTAGGAACTGGCGGAATCTTAAATACTGTTAACGGGTTTTTTAAATAATTTCTGTCTTCATAAGAGAAGCCCAGCGCTAACTGTCGTTTCGTAGGTCAAGGGTTGGAACTTAGGAAAGCACAATATCATCATCTTCCTGCTCTTGTCCCATTTTATTTGGGGTCGGCGCAACACGTTTTCTTCTTCCATACTCTCCTGTCACGGCATCATTTACTCCTTTCTCTTTCATATTATCATTGCGCACACAATCCATACATCTTTTCTTTGTCCTTCTCCCTCTTCATCCATCCATAGGAAGACACATTATGCTTAGTGTAATTTATTCCATTACCCTTGCTCTTAAAGATAAGTCTAAAATTTGAAAATTGCGCTAGTTACAGAAAAGTTGAAAGCGAATCGACTGTCTTGCATGCATGGCATGTGACTTAAAGAGTGATGAATATGAATGTTGATGGATGAAGAGGGAGAGGAAGACCAAGAAAATGATGGATGGATTGTGTGAGGAATGATATGAAAGAAAAATGAATAAATAATAAATGATAATTGACAGGGGAAAGTGGAAGAAAAATACGTTTTGTACTGACCTCAAATAACATGAGACAAGGGCAGGAAGATGATGACCTTAGTCTAAAAGCCGGTATCAAAAAACCAAAGACATGTGTGACATCAAATTACCGGCACTGATGCCGTATGGTGGATGACAGCCCACTTCCTCTCATAGAAAGGTGGCCTGTATCTGAGGAGCCTGCCAGTCATGAGAATGTTAAACATTACCATGACTTGCAGACTTATTATGCTACGTACATACATACTTAACATTACGCATGTAATCCCCGAAGGGTTAGACAGTAGTGTACCTAACAGTACACCCGTGTTTCGCCACTTAAGTTGAAGACTACTTGTGCTATAACCAGTTTCGAATGCTGTTTTTTTTCCAATTTGCAATTTAATTCAATCGACGCTATTAGTGCTAGACGAAAAAACATTTGCGGCAACGCCTAGAGAACTGTAACGTTAATGGAACCTAAAACTAGAATTTATTATTTCTAAATGGCATTTGACAGCCAGTTTCCGAGATATCTAGGTCCCCCACTATGCCATTAGAACCGACCAAGCTGTCAACTTTAATAAAACTTAAAAAACTTCGCAGAAAAACGTAATTAGGTCTCAAGACGCGATATTTAAGGCGGAACGAATACTGATGACAACTGGAAAATTCGGACAATTAAAATAGATTAGTTCTTTTTTTTGTCATGACTGTTATCTTCGTGGGACCGAGGTCTTATCTTTAATAAGTGTCTTATGAGTAATATTCAAACCGAAAACTTTAAAAATGTCTTTAAATGTAATAATAAAAAATATGATTTCTTCGTCTAGGTAGACTTATTTTAATGTAAGAGCCAAGAGGTTTGGTCTTTTCATATTCCTTTTAACAAGTCTTCTATAGACTCTTAATTCTAATATTTTGCTTACTGAAATAAAATAATAAGTTAACAATTATATTATCCTGTAGTTTTAATCATCAGTTCAATATTCGTTATATTGAACTGCCGACAAACTGTCCTGCAGTTTGGCAGAGGACGAGGAGGACGAGACGGGGACGGGACGGGGGGACGAGGAGTTTGTGTGACTTATTGTAACTTTTGTTAAAAAAAAAATGTTACACCAAATAAAAAAATATTCTTCTAATTGGTCTTAATTTAATCATCAAAACATTCAAGAACCCAATAAAACCTCACTAATAGAGCAATCATCATACAATTTTACATTAAAATTATTTACAACACATGTGTAAGTAAACAAAGAATAAGACATTGAGGACACAGTCTATAAAGTAAAATGAAAATTCTCAGGGTTAGGTTCTCTAAAAAAGTACATTTTACAACCAAGTGTTGCAATCGTTCGAAGTGAATTATTTCATTGCATAACATTGTGTAATCAGCCCATAACGTTCCCCTGATGAGACACAACACACGCCTCCTCTACATGAGAGGGAACTATTTCGTTGATCTGGCCCTACATATCATGCAGTAAGCGGATTGGTATTACAATAGAGTCACATTATTATTGTTATTTATTTAAATAAGTTTATAACATAATCGGCTCAGATTTTATATAAATCCAAGATTATTTTATCAAGATTTTACAATTCTTTGTGAATATAAGGCGTTAAGATAGCATTAAAGTTATCTAAGGCCGAAGCCAAAAGTTTAAGAGCGTGTACGACTTATGGCATTTCATACAAACTTTCAAGTGAAATGACTGAACCGATTTTAATGAAAGAAAGAAAGATAAAATACGCATAAGCAGGGTACATAAATGTATAAAAAGTTATCAGAGAACATTTTCGAAAAATTGTGTTACAGCTAAACTAGACCGATTTTAGATTTCAGTAGAAACAAAAATTTGCAATATTTTTTTAAAGACATTTTTTATCTTACTTATGCGTATGAAGTTTCATTAAAATCGGTTCAGCCATTTCGAAAAAAAAAGGACTTGAAAGTTTGTATGAAATGTCGTAAGTCGCTCCTGAGATTCGCTAAAAAATGTATAGTTTAGTTTTTAGGCTGTGTGCTGTTTAAGAACGAAAGTTTTATAGAAGTTCAAATCAAATCAAATCATTATTTATTTGTCAGAACATGGTCGGTATGTATATTACATGGTCTTGTGTTAATGTAGATTGTCTCAACTCATTCTACCACATGGGCGTACAAATGTTAAATATACATTGGTGATTAATAATAATATTTTTTTTAAATTATAATTTAAATTCAAAAAGGAATGTCTGATGAAATAATATAAATAATAATTGAATTAAATTACAATGTCAGTGTCATTTAAGTAGTCATTCAAATTATAATAGCATTTATTACATAAAAATTCTTTAAATTGCTTCTTAAATTCAGCCAAATCTAACACTCGAATTGATTTTTTGATTTTATTATAAATTTGAGGGGCTCTGTAGAATATGCTTTTCCGCATAAGAGCTGTAATGGCTCTGCGTCCGCGTAACATGTCATTTCGCCTGTTACGTTGTACAGTATCAGATAGTTCGTTAAGTTCCGATGAGAAATCCCACTGGGGCACACGGTTTCACAAAACAACAATCTAGGTCATATTTTTGCTGAATAACTCAATGATTATATTGTTATCCATAGCTTCTATGAGAACGACTGTTAAATACCAACCGCCTACTAAATTGGTTAATTGCTATAGATAATCGCATGTCCGATGTTTGGAACAAAAAACTTTAAGAAGAACTGTCTTGTAGTTTTTTGTCTTCATCGTTATGGTTGTCCTAAAAATTAATATATCCTTATAGCATACTAGTTTATGCCCGCAAATTTGCCCGCGTAGATTTCGGTAAGTATCCCACAGGATAGTACTACCGATATAAAAAGTATCCTCTGTGTTAATCCAGATTATAAACTATCTGTTTGCTAAATTTCATCCAAATCAGGTCAGTAGTTTTTGCGTGAAAGAGTAACAAACATTCATCCACACACAACACTGCGTGATTGTCTAGTCTCCGCTATTATTAAATAGTAAGCGTTTTAATATAGCATGTTAGATTCACACCTAGTACACGTCAATCAAAAATATTGTATTGTAACTTTTTATTGCCTTTGTGATTGTACATACATCAGTTTAGTGATTAAACTAAAAAATGAAATAAAAAATTGGCCGCCATGACTAGAAACGGTGAGGGAGACTCTTTAGTACCTTTTTATGATTTCAAGTTACAAAACAACCATTTTATTACTATTTAAAACTTGGCTCTTTTGATCTTAACTTAAAATTCAAATAAAACCACAAATAACTTCAGCGCTGAATATAAAACAGTGTACCTACTATGTTTTATGGTCAAAAACAGGCTAAAACAGTAGCTTCGAAGAACAATAACTCAATAATATGGTCATAAAACAAAAATAGACATAATGCCAATCACCGAAAATTACATCATCAAACGTGACGAGACACCGAAGATGCAAAAACGTGTGATTATGTCATGGCGCCATTATTTAACTTGATACTTTATCCTCTATTTGTAGTTTGTCCTTTGTGAGGGACAACCGAATGGGTTTCATTTATACTTTACTAGCGACCCGCCCCTGGTTCGCACGGGTACAGTCACCAGCACCATTTTAAAAAGTGTTTTTCTCCTACTGTTCTGATTAAAATTTCATGTTGTTACCAACATAGTATTTTGGAACTCATATTTTTATTAAAAAGATCCTATCTCCAAGTAACAATATTTATTTCTCGCGAAAATTGCTTTTAAATTTAGGAAAGTGTATACATATTGGCGAGTGACTATACAGATATTAAAACATCGAGATTTCTATAATAATTTAACTTAGATATGAATATATGAAAAACGGTTGCATTGTGCAGTTGCAAAGATGAATGTTTTTTTTTTTATTTTCTTTTTTTTTTAAATGGTCTCCCCTGATTTCTTACCCGTCTACGACGAAGCCAAAAGGAGGGTGATTATTTTATATACTGTGTAAATAAAGCAAAATTGTAGTTTATCCTCTAGAAAAAAACCAAATGACTGATTGGTGCCCATCTGAGGAATCTATGGCCTATCAGAAAATAAACAGACAAATATCGTTTGTCACAATAGGAAACGTGCTTTAAACATACTTCAGTTCACCTGTAAAACACTTTACAAAATATCAATCAAAAGATGACTGGACCTAGGCTATAAAATCCTCCATATCTATAAGATCCAAGCAACTCTCCTTCTTCTATAACCACTCAAAAACCTAAGATCATGAATTGGGCTCATAGTAAAAGTTGTTCACATTCATGCAAACTACACTCCCTCAAAGTATACCCCTCATTTAAAATGTAACGCACTGTATAAAATGTAACAACCTATAAATAACAAGACAGGTGTAGGTAGATGGGTACCTATCCCTAAGGCTGCGGTTCCACAAGAGATGAGCGAGGATGCCTAGCGAGAGATGTGTGTGGAACTAACCAATCACATAGCTAGAATAGCTGAAGCTGTGAAAAAGGAGCGATATTAAAATAAAAATAATAATATTAACCATCTTTCGAGGCTCTCCTTAAGCGGTTGGATCAAGGGCTTAATTCAGAAAGCAGTACTTCTGGACACGGCGCGTATCGTTAGGAGGTTCCTCTCTCAAGAGCCCTGACCACCGGTAGCTCGGACCCTATTCCCGATGCCGGTGGGCTACTATTTTTTTATATTTTTAAATGTTTTTTTTGATATTACTTTGTATAGAAATATTTAAAAATGTAAATTATATGTATAGAAAATAAATAAAGGATAATAATAATAAAATCTTTATTAACAGGTGATTGTTCAAACATCAGTGTAGCGTTGGCTCTTGTACTAGGATCACAAGAGCCAGACCTCTCAATTCACAGGGAACATTTATAAAAAACGATAGACAAAAAAAATGGGATACACTATAAGATATAGCATGCATTCAAAGTGTTTACAAAAATAAAAAAATAAAGTGAAAATAATATGGGAGTATACATTTTATAAATTAAATTAGGTTAGGTACCACTCACTGCATCCTGAGAAAAGTGTGGGTAAGTGTGACTGGGGTGAGTGTGTGTGTGTGTGACATTATTGGTTAATTTCACACACATCCCTCGCTACAAATCCTCGCTCATCTCTGGTGGAAACACAGCCTAACAGGAGTAACAAGGTACACAAAGATAGGTCCCATAATTAAGTGTCACCCCTCATCGCAATGCGACCGTGCTTAGCGGGGACAATATCCTGATGCCTTTCCCCGCACACAATTAATTATTAGTTATTTATAGTACGTGCTAAGGGTGTTTTTAATATATTGGATGTTGTAACTTAAGTTCTTGAGTTATGGGTGTGTTTGCAGTCACAAATCTTGCATTGACACACATTAAATCATGGAAGAAACATCTGTGGGCCAGGATTTTTTTCTACTGTCTTCGAGCCAATATTTTAAATGTGGTGTGGTTTATTTATTTATTAGGAGCTTTTACAGGAACCTTTGACACTCTTTTATAAATCATGCATTTCATATGTACGAGCTGTTACCTTAATATGCTATTTTACTTCCATTTTTGAATCGGATTTTGCTAACAATTTCAAGGGTTTTATTTTTTTTGCATTGAACCCTAATCCTTTTTCTAAAATAAAAGTTAAAGTTAATACCTAAGTTACTCCTTAGAACATCAGCTATCTGCCAGTAACAGTCCCATCAAAATCTTCCAGCCCTTTCGGAGATTAGCCGGAACAAACAGACAGACAAAAATTTTAAATAAATGCTTTTTGTTCATACCTAAAAAAAATAGTAAAAAACTGTTATTTTGAAATTGCAGACACTTCAATTTTATTTACTTGTATAGAAGATAATCAGGAACAAAAAACAATCTTCCCAGCGGAAAACAACAAATACACCACATGTGTTGCATTAGACATCTTGACCCATTCAGAAAAAAAAACAATGAGTCGACAGCCCTATTCCAGAACGAGGATTTGTCGTACGTGCAAAATTTTAATGAAGACATGTCATGTCATTTACGCGGCCCAATTTTTTGACGTTGATTGCAGCTGTAATTAGAACTCGACACTTGATGAATTATTTTTTCAACAGAATCAGGTCAAGGCTCCGTAAACTCTGGGAGTATGGTTTTCTATTAATTGAGGGGATCATGTTTGAAAGAAGCCATTGTTTTTGGTAAAAGGGTCCAATTAAAAGCTGTTTTTAATTAATAAGGAGTTAAATTATAATCATTACGAATGTTTTATTTAATTGTTTTGATTGTCAGAAGGTTGATTTTAATTTAGAATGAATTGACGTGTTGCCGATTGTGAATGGACCATTATGGCCACGTTCTGACCAAAGCGATCGTTACGCGTACACGCGACTGTTGCGTTAATTTTGTTAGGCGGACCGGAGTACTAATGGACCGAGTTTACAGACGCCAGCACATCAAGCTACCCATTTTCCCAATAAACCTTGCACCTAATACTAGCGATAAAGTTGAAAATCTATTAAATAAATTTGATAGTCTGCAGTAGCTTGATGTGCTGGTATCAGTACATGCCGGTTTCCCGAACAAATGTGTGACAATTTACGCGACTATCGCGCTACCGATCAATTTGTTTACGACTCAGGGTAAGTTCTAGTTCGTGAGAGCCCTCACGACGGGGGATGCGGTTTCCCGGGGCGGGGTCGTCTTGGCGGTGTCTCTTGACATCGCCAACGCCTTCAACTCCATGCCCTGGAGCTGCATTGGGGAGGCACTCCGGTATCACCGGGTGCCGACCTACCTTCGTCGTGTGCTCGGGGACTGCCTGACGGATAGGGCCGTCATCTACCCCGGTCAGAGCGGAGAATGGAACCGGCGAGAGATGTCGTGCGGTGTTCCACAGGGATCGGTTCTGGGGCCGGCCTTGTGGAACATCGGTTACGACTGGGTGCTGCGCGCCGACCTCCCTAGCGGCGTTAGCGTAGTCTGCTACGCTGACGACACGCTGGTACTGGCGCAAGGGAGGTGGCGGCCGAAAACATGACACGCGGGGTTGCGATAGTCGTGGAGAGGATCCGGCAATTGGGTCTCGAGGTGGCATTGCACAAGTCCGAGGCCATGTGTTTTCATGGGCCTCGGAATGCGCCACCGTCGGGATCCCTACTGACGGCGGGAGGGGTTTCCATCGGCGTCGGGTCGACGCTGAAGTACCTGGGACTCGTCCTCGACAGCCGGTGGAACTTCGTGGAGCATTTCCGACGTTTGGCCCCTAAACTGGAACGGACCGGGGCTGCCTTCAAGCGGCTCCTGCCCAACCTGGGGGTTTACGCCAAACGCCTCCTGCCGGAGGCTCTACGCGGGGGTCGTGCGGTCCATGGCCCTTTACGGGGCCCCGGTGTGGGTGCGTTCTCTGAGGCGGCAAGCCGCCCGCTACCTGAACGCGCCCCAAAAGGGTATAGCCCTAAGGCTAGTCCGGGGTTACCGCACGATCTCCGGTGAGGCGGCGAGCCTCATTGCCGGATTGACGCCATGGGATCTGGAGGCGATAGTCCTCGCGCGCCTTCACGAATGGCGCGCGGAGGCACTACGTCGGGGGGAAACTCCGCTGCCGCGGCAAATCGCTGCTCAGCGGACAGACCTCCGGCGCGATCTCATGGTGACATGGAGAGAGCGACTGTCGCAACCCCGTCAGGGCACGCCACCATAGTGGCGATAAGTCCCCTCTTTGAGGAGTGGCTAGAGAGGCGCCACGGCGCCCTCACCTTCCGCCTGACGCAGGTCCTCACCGGACACGGTTGTTTCGGGAGGTTCCTGCACCGAATCGGGCGGGAGGAAACGCCCGGGTGTTTCCATTGTGAGGATCGTCCGGAGGACACGGTGCAGCACACTGTGGAGGCCTGCCCTGCTTGGGCGGAGCAGCGCCGTGTCCTCGTAGAGGCGATTGGCGGCGGCGACCTCTCGCGCCCGGCCCTGGTTCAAGCCATGGTCCGGAGCGAGAGGGAATGGGAAGCTGTCACCTCCTTCTGCGAAACAGTCATGCTAGTGAAGGAGGTGGCGGAACGTGAGAGGGAAAGAGCCTCACGTCCCAGCCGCCGCGGGAGACGCCCTGGGCGTCGGGGGTCACGTGGTGGCCCCCGGCCACCGTAGGCGCGGGCCTGTGGACGGTGAGTTTTGGGCTAGCTCGCCGTCCGGCCGTCTTATGACGACAGGCCGTGTCGACGGCGCGTTCGTGTTCCATGCGCGCCTCAAAGAGATGTCAGCAACCACGTAGGGGTCCGCACGGGCCGATGCTTGCCAGGGCTGCGGGATTGTTCGAAAGAGATACCGCGGCCCTGGAATACAAAGGGCAAAGAAGGTACATGGATGGGTTTTAGTCAGTACAAGTCTGACACTCCCTTCCGCTCCGCCCAGAGCGGGGGGGGTCATTTGATGATTTCCCATCCCAAAAAAAAAAAAAAAAAAGGGTAAGTTCTAGTTCTGATTGTCGTTCGATGCATGATGAGAGAAGAACTAATGAGGTTTCGGTATAAAGAATTGTCGTAATTAATGGCATCTGAGTCCAAGGACTCCCAGAAACGTGGTCGCTAACAATGGGCCTGATCAGAAGCCTTAAAGTCACCCAAAGGGCAATAGAGAGGGCTATGGCCGGCGTTTCCGTGCGTGATCAAATCAGAAATGAGGACATCCGCAAGAGAACCAAGGTTACCGACGTAACCCGAATAATTGCCAAAGTTAAGTGGCAGTGGGCAGGGCACATTGCTCGCAGAACGGATGGCCGATGGGGCCAAAAAGCTCTGGAGTTGCGACCGCGAACCGGAAGACGTTGCGTTGTAAGGCCTCCCACAAGGAGGACCGATGACCTGGTGAAGGTTGCCACTGGATGCGAGTCGCACGGGACCGTGGCGACACTTGGGGGACGCCTATGTCCAGCAGTGGACGTCTTTCGGCTGAAATAATGATGATGATGATGAGTCCAACGATAGATAAATAAATTGGCTGAATGTAACCCTTTTTCATATAAAAGTGCATTTCGCAAAAAGCATCCTCTCTTTTTTTGGGTGAGGACACCCTTTCAAAAGGTCAGATCCGTTCCGGGATTCCCGGAAGTCACTCAATGGGCGTTGGAATTATTGAACTCGAAAAATTTGCGACCCTGAGAACTTTGTCCATCATTTAAATAAACTTTTTTGCACACATGGAGTAAGTTAATCTGGATGGAACATGGCCAAAACCTGTAAAAGAGAATAATCTTTTTTCATTTACTTTTTGCCGTGAATTCGTATGACCATTCGCAGTGAAATGGGGGTGCATGTCAGAAATGCGATTAAGATAATTTGACCGTACTTTAGGTGACCTTGAACGTGGACCTTGCGCGTGGACGTGGCCTAGCAGCGTCTAACAAAAGACACAATAAATTCCCTTTTATATACGAATTCACGAAACAGTGTCAAGTGTTACAAGGGGGTAGTAATGTTCATCAGTAGCTACACTGTGTGAGACTAAATGATTCTGATGTGAATGTGGCACCATGGTTCCGTACTAAACGTTTATTTCGGCGCTGAACCCTAACAAGTTAACAAATAATCCTGCCAATAGTATTGTTCAAGTCTAATAGAGTCATTGGCCCCATTCCCAACAATCCCCCCACACCTTAATCTATTCAAAAATTAATACGTCACAATTATCACTAACTAGATTCGGCAGACCGAGTCGGGAATAGGGATGTACGATCCAAAGTATCGATACATACGCTAAAGGTATCGTATCGAACCATTCTTTATTGATCCTTTTGTGTCCTCCTTTTGTATTCTTTTGAATTGACTGATCAAGAAATTTCGGACAATATTCCATGATATGATTCATTCATTACGATACCGATAATTTTGTAATGATCAAAAATATCGGAGTATCGCATCTTGTTGTATCGATACTGTAAAACATCGGATCGTGCATCACTAGTCGAGAACATTCGTCGATACTCGGCCCGGAAGCAAGGGTCATTGGTTCCTATTAATGCGCTCAAAATTGAGGTTGTAGCCGAATTCTCGCGTGACGTAAGCAGGGACTATCGCTGGGTTAAGCTTGTTACCGCTTGTTCACGAACTACACACGTATTGCCACTGCGACTGCGGAGGAAATAAATGAAAGAAAATACTGAGATAAGGCCACAAGTCACCGTGACGAGAAAGTACGAAGGAAATTTCAAATAAATGACAAAAGGAGCGTCGCAATTTACATCGCCTGAGGTCGTGAACTAGCCTTAGCTTGGGAATAGGCTGGGGTGTTTCAAATTCGCTTTGACTCTAGAAATTAATTTTATTGGTGTCGTAATATACGGAGGAGCTCGTGACTAAATAATGAAAGCCACACGGGGCGATCTTCAAGGTTAAGCCGCGCTTGCCAAGGTCGGACTGTGGATGGGTGACCGTCCATTACATACCGAGTTTCCTCCGTGTTTTCGAAAGTATGTTAATCCGTTGGCCCCGGCTGTCATTTGTAAATATTTGGCCTTGATGTCTTTGACAGTCGATACAGGTAGTTAGTGGCCCGAAAGTCTGACAGCCAGTCTTATCAAGGGGTTTCGTATTACCCAGTACTAACTGGGTTGTGGTGTTCAGATAGGCAGTCGCTCCATGTAAAATACTGGTATTCAGCTGCATCTGGTTTGATTGGAAGCCGACCCCACAAGTTGGTAAAAGGCTAGGCAGATGATGATGGGTGTCGTAATACGCTACTAAAGGCATCAGAGTCATCAGCGTTTATCAGCGATCGAGCGTAGCCAAATGGCCAGGCCTGGTGCTTCCTCGTTTCCAACAGTTATTCGCGGTCTTCTCCAGGTATTCCAGCACCAGACTGCCCCTCCAGAATATTTCGGCCCCATCAGCTAACTTCAATTTCATTAACCAACAGTGTTTATGGAAACCAACCTGTCACGTCCATCCCACTTACGCACATAATTCACACAATTAAATTACCAGATGACAATATTTCGACATCAACTGACTATTATTACAACATTAATTAATAAAGTAATCCCATCTGAAAATTACTGCTTGTTTACGAAATTTTAACGTCACCATGTCGAATATTTATGACATCGTCGCCATTTATGTGTCATTAATTAAAATGTGTCATGGCGGAACAATCTTAGCGTGTGGATTGTTAATTGAATGTTAGCTTTATTGGATATACAAGGCTTCGATGTCGGTGTTGGTAATTATGCGGGAAAATTGAATCGTTGAATGTAGTTTGAAACGTTTTTAAAATGGGGGCAGGGGAGTGTTTACCCGTATGGAATATGCATATAGGTAGATACTTACACTACTGTTGTGTTTGGCTCTCTGTAAAAGTTTTCACAGTGATCTAGTAAATTAATAAAATAATAAATCTTTTAGCGATTTATTATTTTATTAATTTATGAATGAATCCCATAAGGAATCAACAATACAATATATACATTAGTTTTAGTATATGCGAAACCTGAAACACGTGTCTAGTATTTTTATGTAAAGAAAATATGTACAAAATTTCAAAACTGTGTCAAGCAAAATCACAAAGTTATAAGCTTGTTCTGTTATCTAGTTGTCCGCACAAAAACGCGGTCACCACGCAGCGCGCGCCTTATTGCGATAGGCACTCAAAGTCGCTCGGTATCCAACTTTTAACTTTATTAAATATTTTTGGGAAAAAATATAACATGGTTTAAAAATGATTGAAATCGATTCAGTTACTTATTCTGAATAAACTATATTCAGGTTTTGCATATACTAAAAATAATGTTGTATATTTGTTTCATACAATATGAATCGGGAATTAAAAATGTAGATAAAATAATTTTAGATGTCTGTACTAGGATAATCCTGTATCACAGGCTGCGGGAGCTCTAACAAATGGTATAATACGTAGGACAGTAGTTTCTTTTTTGTTTAATATTTAACATTGCGTAATGATAAAACTTATTTTTACTAACTTAAACTCTGCTAACTTAGAACTAAACACATAATTATTACAGGAAAGTATTGGCGTCAAATGAAAGGTTAACATTTATCTTACCAATAGGTGTAACTGTTTTGCGGAGGCATGAGCAAAATGTCTTGAAGAAAGTATAGGAGACTGAAGAAACAATGGATGGACAGCGCGAGAGACGTGGTATGGATCAAATGGGGTGGTTTCTGAGGTCACAAGTAATAGATAAACTAGTACGGAGGGAGAAGACTTTCTGCGCTGACATCCAAAAAACAGGTATGAGAAGAAACTTTATGATGTTCCTGTTGAAACACTGAGTATTAAATATGAAACAAATGATATTCGTCCCCCCAAAAGTCTACCTCATCATCAATATCATTTCAGCCGAAAGACGTCCATTGCTGGACATATGCCTCCCCCAAGTGCCGCCACATTGACCGGTCCCGTGAGACTCGCATCCAGCGGATCCCCGCAACCTTCACCAGGTCATCGGTCCACCTAGTGGGAGGCCTTCCAACGCAACGTCTTCCGGTTCGCAGTCGCCACTCCAGATTTTTTCGGCTCCATCGGCCATCCGTTCTGCGAGCAATGTACCCTGGAAACTGCCACTTAAGTTGTTGTCCTTGGTTCTCTCTCTGAAAGGACACCGGGAACCTCTGAAGGGAACCTGTTATAGAAAAATCTTTATAGTATCTAAATCATGGATAAATTGGTGGTTTTATTTTCACTACCTTTTCTTGACGGGCAGTCACGCGTGGACCGATGTCATCTTTTCTTTATTGCCGCGACCAGCTATGCCTACAAAATACGGTCGTGCAGACATTAGCGACCGACAATCACGATTTTTGATGGGTGATACTATCAATGTATCTACTACTAGATAACATTGTTCCCATGTGCATGGTAGTCAGTAGTGGCGTATAGTATTACCCAGTACTAACTGGGTTGTGGAGGTCAGATAGTTTTTATTCTTTTTTCTTTCGACATGGCATCTCTGTGGTCAACCTATGAGGCCCGGCTTCTGCTTAACCGGACTATTCTGTGTGGATGCCTTGAGTGTAAGGCCTCCAGCCAGGGGCATAAAACTTATAAAACTAAGCGACAGATCGCTTAGGGTAATAAGATCCATCTTACTACCCTTAGTGATCTGTCGCGACTGCCTATCTGACCTCCAGGTCAGATAGGCAGTCGCTCAATGTAAAATACTGGTATTCCGCTGCATCCGGTGAGACTGGAAGCCGACCCCAACTTAAATAGTTGGGAAAAGGCTAGGTAGATGATGATGATGATGCTAGGAACAAACTATAAACAATGCTAAATGTTTCACAGTTACCTTCCTCATTTTATTACATTTTCATATTTTTTTTACATTAGGTAAGTGCGCAGAGGCAAGCAGAGGCCAATAACTCAATAAACGATCGTCTGCTACTTTGAAATTAGGCTACCTTCTCTTGGCTACACTGTTTCTTATGTATTTAGCTTAGTAATCTAGCTACAAGGCTTACAAGTCAACAATGCCTATACTTTGGCATGGAAGTACCTACACATTCTAAAGGTCATATCGTATCAAATTTCTATAACACAACATACGTTGACATGCATTTATGTATATATTTGCATACAATGTTATTGTTTTGATTTACTGACCTATAGATAAATTAATAACAATAGAATGATGTATAGGGTAAGTATATTCAGCCGCGGTGCAATTGCGTAACATACTCGCGTTCCCAATGATGTTCATTTTGACAGTTCAACCACATTCATTGCGTTTTTAACACGCTTTCATTAGGTGCACCTGTTACTAACTCCGAAACGAATCTTAGAAGTTCAATTTCACCTGTTTCCCGGTTTTCGATTAAGCTGAAATTTTGTGTACATGTGTAGTTTGGATGACAACGCTAGTTAAGTGACGTCATTTTAAATTCAATATGGCGGACTCTTAAAGATGGCGGACTAGTTATTTTTATGCACTCCCATGATATGGGTATCAAATGACAGAGTTTGCTGCGTAGAATATAAGTTTTTTTACCTAAAATATTATTTTACGTTGTTCATCATCATCATCATTTCAGCCGAAAGACGTCCACTGCTGGACATAGGCCTCCCCCAAGTGTCGCCACATTGACCGGTCCCGTGCGACTCGCACGTTTTACGTTGTTGATTAGAAGATTTTTTCAAACTTAAGAAGCAATGTTTTACGAATTTCTTCAATATCCTTCGTAATGCGATGACAAAGGAGAT
This sequence comes from Noctua fimbriata, assembly GCA_905163415.1. Lineage (NCBI taxonomy): Eukaryota > Metazoa > Arthropoda > Insecta > Lepidoptera > Noctuidae > Noctua > Noctua fimbriata. The sequence goes on along the minus strand of LR990941.1, from coordinate 6,042,780 downwards.
TACGCTATTAGTGTGTTAATTATTACATACTTTTACAATACCTATTAATGCTATAATTGCTTTACATGGCCGCTCTTAACTTCAAAAGGGATACGGACACCACTCGTAAACCAACTTGCTGATGATAAATTCTATTAGTAAGCTGCATAGTTCATAGCTATTAAAGTTGTGACCTTTTGGAAATATGAAGATTAAAAAGCAAAAGTTTTTGCTCGATAGTTACATTATAATGACATAAACAATAATGTGTGGTAATCGGTTGTTGTGGTATGGGCATGTGATGCGGAGGAATGGGGAAAATGTTGTGAGGAAAGTTTTGAGCATGAACGTGGATGGGGGTATAAGAGTATAGGTAGATCAAAGAAACGATGGATGGAATGTATAAAGGATGATATGGCAAGAAAAGAGGTGTATGATGAGATGACGAGTAATAGAGAAGTATGGAAGAAGAAGACATGCTGCGCCGACCCCAAATGAATTGGAATAAGGGCAAGAGAATGATGAGTTACATGTTCATGACATACCGAATCAAAACATTGAATACGAAGGGATTCCCTTAATTGCTCCCTACTAAATGCAGATTAAAGTATTAATTATTATGACTTCTATTTATACAGACACAAAAGAATACATTATCATCTGTAAGTATGACATACAAATGAATGAAAGTTTTGATGTTGAGGGTAATTTTCGGAACTACTGATCGAATTCCGAAAATCATTACACTAATGGGAATCTACATTATTCTTGAGTGTTATAGGCTGTATTTAAAACTGGATCAATTCCCATAACGCGAACAAAGTCACGGTAAAACGCTAATACTAGGTAAAGTATGGTCTGTTACAAAAGTATTTTATGGAATGAAAACAGATGAAGCAGAAATCGTGCCAATGAATGTCAATTCAAAGAGGTACCTATTTAAATCGCTTTTAAAGATATTTCCATGGAACAATATTTGAGGTTATTTTTATAAGTATAAAATTTTCTTCGATGATTTTCAATTACAATATAAAATAGTTTTATCATTTAATGCGTACCTATTTAACAATTAGTTTGGTTGATCGGTGGTCCCCAATCTAGGTCTTACTTTATCGTACTTGTATCTTGGAACAATTTCAAGCAATTTATTTGTTGTAAATCGAATATAGATTAAGCATTATAAGCAAAACCTTTTAAATACTTATTTTTTATACTGAGTGTAAGATTTACCCTGTTTGTTTATACTTTCATCGATACTTTTCATAAAATAGACAAAATATTCTTAAACACTGTTTTTAGCTTTCACGGTATAAAACTAAACTTAATTAAACTGTCACTTACGGGATAGCTTCCGTGGTTGTTAATTATTTTCATGTATGTTTTTATGTGTCATGCCGCGATCATGGCGCTTGCAACAGCGTCGAAAAAAAACAATCACGGAAGATATCCCGTAAGTGACAGTATAAGTTTAAAATATTCTTGTTGCTAACGTAAATCAAAGAAAATAAAAGCTTAACTATTGTTTAAACAACCATAGAGCGAAATGAAAACATAAAACCTTCATAAAAGATTTCCCCGCGTGGGAAAATCAACATCAAATCAAGAAAATGACTAATCAGATCACATTTGTTTACTAATAACCGCGTCGGTTAACATGGAAAGTTTTGTAATATTACCGCGCTTGTATTATGAGGTTAATTTGTCAAACGAAAACAGCGGGAAGTCACATCGAGGTAATTTATCTTGGTACCGGTTAGTAACTAGCGTTGAATTTCCTAATAAAACCTTGAAAAACCAGTATGTTGAATGTTGTTTATGAATTGGTTGCAGATATTGGAGACAGAACGGCTATGAGACCGGCTAAATGTGGGGAAATTGAAATGCAACATGGCTTCGACCTCTGTCTCTATGCCACTTAGCACTGACCATCTTTCAGTTGATGATGATAACTGATATGCAGTGATAGCCAAGGGGTGTGGCCTTCGGACTGCCAAGTCATGGGTCTCAAGTTTGAACCCAAGACACGCACCTCTGATTTTTCGGATTCATGTGCTTATAGTATAATTAACACTTGCTTCGGTGAAGGAAAACATTGTGAGGAAACCAGCATGCCTGACAGATATTTTTCGAGGGCATATACAGAGGAGAGGTCCATGGCCGGCATAAAAACTCTGACACCAGGTTAGGCACCAACCACACGATAAAGAAAGAAGAAGTTGATGATGCTGGCGATGACTTTATTGTTTGGAATTTTAAACCTTATTATTACAGCCCAAAAATGTGAAAAGTCTGAAGTCTTTATTTTCATTTGTGAATGAACTGATGGACAAATGGGTATTTGGAGTTGTTGGAAAGACATCAAAAGTAGAGGAGATCGTTCAAACGTTTTCATTACATTGAATTTTGAAGTTTTGTTTTTTTAAATGACAAAAAAAATGGGAGTTAATATGGTTCTTAAAACCGTTAATTTAGTGATAATTTATTCTTGGCAACCTACGGACACTATGATGACAGCAGGCGCAAGTGACATAGAATTGAAACCATCACTCGACATCTCGCCATAAACAATTCTCGAGAAGACACTTCGAGAAGTCTCGCCATATTTTATGCTAGTAATTTAACAGCGGCCATATTATCATGAGATATGACAGGTTATAGTACTTTTCGTAACTGGACAGCGCGGCGCGCGTTGTGGCAATAAAATAAATGAAAGTGCAAAAGCTATTTGTGGCAACTTGTGAGTCTTGTGTGGTGCTTACGATGCCTACTCTAGCTAGACTTTGTGGCGAACGCGCCATCTCCAGTTATAAATTTGCAATTTCAGTACTATCTTCAATTACTAGGCTATTACATCTCTCTTATGCATTTTGAATAAGAACTTCTTAAAATAAATTTAAAGGGTATGAAAGTATATTTAAGAGTTCGTATTTTTATCGATACCAAATCAACTGAGCTGTTCGCAAAAAACTAGGAAAAATGCGACCCACGGATGCCCCTCAAGTTAAAGGAGAAAATATACAAGTCCGTTATTAGACACGTCGTGTATGGATCAGAATGCTAGGCTGTGTAAAAGATGGATGAAAAACGATTGCATGTAGCGAAGATGAGAATGTTGAGATGGATTTTTCTGGAGTGACAAGAATTTATCCATTCTTCATTTCACTCCACACAAATAAGGAATGAGTATAATAGAGGAACTTTGAAATTGGCACCTGTTACAGAAAAAATGAAAGGAAGTCGTCTGTCTTGGTATGGACATGTAATGAGGAGGGATGAAACGCATGTGACTAAAAGAGTGATGGATATAAATGTGAGAGGGAGGCCAAAAAAAGATGGATGGATTATGTGAGGAATGATATTATGAAAGAGAAAGGAGTAAATGATGCCGTGACGTCTGACAGGGGAGAATTTGACAAGGGCAGGAAGATGATGACCAGCTTTCTGTATTTGGAGAGGCACCAAAAGAAGACGGTGGGTCAGAGACTTTAATCAATTTGTTATGACACGTAAAACACCGGAATATTACCATATCACTATATATTTCCACTTACCTGTATTCATATTATCAAAGTTTATCGAACCAATAACATTTTAAAGCTAGTGACAGGTTTTCGATACAAGGTATCGGCCATTTTGACCTATGACACGTTCGGCGCCGATTAAGATGCAAAGACTGTTTGATTACGTTTATATTTATAGTTTTTTGATAATGCAGCATTATATTAAAATTAAATAAAAGTTGAAAGCAGGCGGGATCCATATATTATGGTTGCCGCCTGCTTGCAACTTTTTTCTGCTTTTCACTTTTTCAGTCGGGTTTTTAAGATTTTTATTTTTTTTTTATTTCTAGGTTTCGCAGACGATTTAACTTTTCTTATTATACGATTTGTTTTTCGTTTCGTATTGGTACTTTTTAACATACAACTCATGTATATTTTTATAGATGTATATTTTTAGAACCGGAAGACGCTGCGTTGGAAGGCCTCCCACTAGGTGGACCGATGACCTGGTGAAGGTTGCAGGGATCCGCTGGATGCGAGTCGCACGGGACCGGCCAATGTGGCGACACTTGGGGGAGGCCTATGTCCAGCAGTGGACGTCTTTCGGCTGAAATGATGATGATGATGATGATGATATTTTTATAATCACCTTTTAAAACTCTTTGTTGTAAACGACGGGTTTTGAAAAAAAATTGAATTACACAATATTGTGCTGCAATTGGGTCGGGTAAAAAAAACTAAATCCCTTTTGTTTTTTGAGTATTTTTATAGTCTAACAACCAGTCTTACCAAGGGGTATAATATGCCCAGTACTTATTGCGTTGTGGAGGTCAGATAGGTAATAATAAATTAGGAAAAGGCTAGGCTAGTAATTTTAGGATACCTTTACCTAATATAGAATCCTTTACTAAAATTAGTCCGGAACGCCTACTGTTTAGATTTAATCATTTAAATGTTTTTCTACAAAATCTACGAGACTTTTGAACGTATTCATCTTAATTTAGTTATAAAAATAGTTCGTGAACCATAGCCAATCTTCGTGTGTAGTCTGTCACCAATCGCAATAAATCTGCGCAGGAGTTGTGTTTCTATTATTTTACAGACGCGCTCAAAATTGCGTGACGCTTGTTATATTTTTATCGATGATTATCTTTTACGAATGTAATTTAATCTCAAACTGTTATTTTGAATAGGAAACGGTGGCCCAGTGGTAAGTACCCCGACTTACGATTTTTAAGACGTGGGTTCAAACCCAGATTTAGTGTTAATTATTTCGTTACTACTGCTCTCAACTCTAGACTGCCCCGTTGGTCTAGTGGTCGCAAGTGGGACTGCTGAGCATGAGGTCCTGGGTTCGATTCCTGCGTCGGGGAAAGTATTATTGGATTTTTCCATCTGAAAATTCTCAGTAGCAGCCATGGAGTCTGGATTTGTGCCTAGTTGATGGCAATAGGCTCGCCCACTATACTTAAATATAAATGACGAAATGTGGGTGTGTTAGGTTCACTTCTGCCTACCCCTTCGGAAATTAAAAGGCTGTTGTTGTATCGAGTTGTTCCATCATTAACATTATAGGTATTTCAAACTTTAAGAAAGCAATTGAATATCAAACAGTTATCTAAAACATACGTCATAGTCACGGAATAATAAAGAGTCTATTAAGATGTCTGCTAGACCAATTTAAAGAGGAATCGAATTACTCACAATTTCTTTTAGTTAACTATCTCGACTTGTGTGGGCCAACCATTTAAATTTTACGATCTGTTAGCTTGATAAACTTTAATTAATAAAACAAAATAATATCGTTTAAAAAACAGCTAATTTAGAAAATTCTTGAAAGAAATGCTTACAACCTAATTAGTAAATACCGATCGTTTTATAGTTGTTTTAGAATGCTTGTATCTTTTACATATTTTATAAACCAGGTCAGGTAGCCTACCTATACGATCTGGTTCATACAAAAAGCCGATCTAAAACTTTGACCTTGAGCTGGTCTAGCGAAGTATAGAGTTTCAATGGAATTAGAGGCCAGCTTGAACTGGTTTAGATATAACTGAAGTGGAGTCTGCCGTACATCTAATTAAATCTCTACGTACACAAAACATGTCTTTGTGTCTGTCTGTCTGTTTGTTCCAAATAATAATCTCTAATCTCCGAAACGGCTGGAAGGATTTTGACGTTACTTTTACTGGCAGAAAGCTGATGTTATAATGAGTAAATAAGGCTACTTTTATTTAAATTTTAAAAAGGATTAGGGTCCCGTGCAAAAAAAATAAAAACTCATGAAATGGTTAACATAATCCGATTCAAATATGGAAGTAATATTTTTTATAAAAATATCACGCGGACGATGGTCGCAGGCATTATCTATCTATAAGTATTTATCAACATTTACATTATTCTCATAAAACATAACCAGGCGCACATACATTAGAACCAAGAGGCAGTCGTAAGTTCACGCGATTTTCAAATAATTATAAATCACACTAACTAACGTATTCCTCGTTAGCTTTGGCACATGTTATGGACGCACGCGCACGTGGTTGTATCCGATTCTAGATCTACAGTTAGAGATCCGCAGGAATATGCAAAAACGGATGATTTTTTTTTATTTATTTAATTATTTTAATGCACAATGTACACAAAAAAATTTACACGCTATGCTTAAACTAGTGAGTACATGACCCTATTAGGGCGCAGCAAGATAACTTAAAACTAATATTGTAGAGTATCTATTATTATTTATCTAATAATTATGACTTACATAGATCATTAGGAACTTTCACATTTAAACATTATATTAATTAAACTTATAAGTTTAATTTAAGTTATTTCGTGAATTATTGTAAAAATGGTAACATTTAATTTGTATGCACGCTAAGAGCTACTTGCCGAGACACCGAGGCAAGTCCAAAAAACGCTTTCGTGACGATTTGGGCTAGTTTTTACTGATTGGGCAGAGAAGGCAAAATACAAAGAAAATTCTAAAGGGATGAATTTTTTCATCACCCTTTGCCCAGCAGTAGCACAGATAAGGGTGATGAAAAAAAACCCTATACATCATTTTAAATATCATTCGTTTACCAGCGTATCATAATTCCTTTCTTTTAAGAGGTAGGTATGTAAATCGTTTTCACCACAAATAATAGATAGGTACCTCATTTCCACCTAATTGAGGATGTATGTCCAGTATTACTAACTAAATTGAATGTTTTACCTGCGTAGTAACAATAAAAATATCAAAAAGCCGAAGGAATATTTCCTGTTAGGTATATAAAACGAGGACTTAGGCCTACCTACGAACAAAATGAAGGAAGTAACTTTAAACCTATTTTAATCCTTAAAATTAATAATAAAGGTGAGCCTAATTGATTAGGTACTAGGTGGGGTATCCTACTCGCTATTTTAATTACAAGGAAAATATAAAATAATGAACGATATTATTTACCTATACATGTAACAAATCAAAAACCCAATTTGCCTATTTCTGCTCCTGACAGCAGTACTATTTTTAGAATTAGCCTTATTCTCTTGAACTTAGTTTAAATTAAATCCACACCAATCCTTTTTCCTCATACACTCACACTCACTCATTCACTGACAAATACACTCACACTCACTCATACACTTACCTGTGCACTCTCGTGCACGCACAAGCACAAATGTGCAACATAAGTTAATAAGTAGCTTAATTTAAATGTAATTTTAGTTTATAGTATTAATTGTATTTTTTAATTAATTTTAAATTTCAGCCTATTATATTTTTACTACTAGACTAGTTCACTTTGTACCACGTTCGATTTTTATGATGCAACCTATTTTGGAAGGCGCTGGTGTCTGTGATACTATGATTTTTAATCATTAGTACAGGCTCCAACGATTCACTTTTGTCTGAAATGCTCATTTTATTTGAAAATTGTTTTTGTGAAGCTAAAATGTGTTTTTTCTGAAAAAAAAAAAAATATATATTACTTTTTATAATTTTTATTGACATTATGACGAGGCCTAAAAATGTCGATTTCAGCCAAAACTGTTCGAGACATGATCTACAGGTGAATGGCATACTGTTTTATTGTTTGTGATTTTGGACTCCCTTAGTACCAATTTACGGATCAGGTTATAACTCTCATTGTTTTTTTTTATGGTACTGGAAAAACTATAACTAAAATAAGTAACATAAATATCACTACATAGTATAAAACAAAGTCACTTCCCGCTGTCTGTCTGTACCTATGTATACTTAGATCTTTAAAACTACGCAACGGATTTTGATGTGGTTTTTTTAATAGATAGAATGATTCAAGAGGAAGGATTATACGTATATTGCACCCCGTGCATAGCCGGGGCGGATCGCTAGTTTGTAAATAAAATTTAAAACTTGTCAAACTTAAGCCAATATCCGAGTCTTCCTTAAAACAGCAAGATTATTTCTGCAGTCCCATTTTATGGTACTATAACATAAACAGTAAAACCTACGGAACCAAATTAGAATACTAGAACACACAAGACCGTTTATCTACCGCAGCTTCTTAGTCATAAGCTCATGACAGTATCTGCGAAACGGACAAAAGGTTAATGCCAAAAAATAAAAATAAAACACGGTTTAGCGGTTCGCGCTGAGAAATAACTATGGAGTTGTATTTGATCTAAAGTTGTGGGAGTGAATCTCCGGAAACTGATCGAAATTCTTTTTTAACTTAATTTTTTTTTTAAGATTTTTTGCTATATGCAATAAATTGGGAAATGTATACGAGTGTCATAACAAATTAGGTCAAAAGTTGAAATGACTTATAATACCATTTTAAATACATAATGTGAATCATCTGCATCTCAATCGCTATCCAAAGTCAGTATGACAGCGTACTAAAACTAAATTTAAATGGGCACTAGATGGGACTTTTTTTTCATATAGGTACCTTAACAAAAATATTATACATACAGTTGTACAAAGTGGGCCTTCTGTATACCTATTTTCAATGTATTTTGTCGCACGGCCATCTCTGGCGCAGGGCGCTAAGCCAGTCTCAGACTTCCCGCGCACACGTATAGATGCGCGGGCGCTTCTAAAAGTGCGAAATTCGAAATAACGATCTTTTTGTACGAAAAAATGTGATACAAAGTTTCATAAATTAATTTATTTTTTAAATCGGTGATGGTGATTATGTTATATTAAATTAGTGTGGTGGTTTTTTTTTGTAGTGATTTATTGGAATTTTAAAGTTCAATATGAAAATTATTTTGTGAGTATTTTTTTTTTCTTTTAGCTTATTAGTCTTATGATGTTAATCAAACTTGTTTCGCGGGTTATTTGTAGTTTTTTCCTACATTTAATAGATTTTGATATTCTTTTTTTTTATGAATATCGAAGAAAATTATTGGTGTCTTATGTTTATACATATAATCGCGTTACCTACTACACTATCTAAAATCAATGCATGTAAGCTAGTGAGATACCTAAATGAAATCATTAAAATTAAACACTGTTTTAAGCTTTCACGGTTTAACTTTAAACTTAAACTGTCACATACGGGATATCTTCCGTGATTATTGATTATTTTGAGCTCCTGATATTTCGACACTGTTGCAAGTCATGGTATCGTGGAATGACTGGGGAGCTCAAAATAATCAATAATCACGGAAGATATTGTGTAAGTGACAGTAAAAAATTATCATTAAAATTTAAAAAAAATCTGCAAAACTGACTTGTCCACGTAGAGTATGACTCGGACTAACAACATAACTATATTATAATATTAAAAACTATTTGCACGTAGACCATAATAATTACAGCTACGTGCAGACAGAATAATTATTTCTGATGCCTTTTTAGGCCATCTTGTCTAAATTGTTAGAATAATAAGGAGTTTAAAACTACTGAAGACTCCATATATGGTAGACAAAAGAACAACATTTATTTGAGTGTTCATTAAGTTAAAGTAATTAAACTTAAAGACTTAGCAACCAGACTTAAAGTAGTAAAATAGCTAGACGTGTGGTTCTTTTCTCAAAAGACTATCCCAGACACTGATCTGCATTGTGTTCATATGACTTGGCTAAGATTATCTGGACTTTAGAAGATAGTGTGACATCTGAGTTTGTTTCGGATATTTTTTTCTCAGAGTAGTTGGGTAGGAAACACCATTCCCAACTCATTTAATAACATGATAGTTTGACGTGTAAAAGTGTTTTGCAGCTACAGAAAAATATCTGTTGCCCACGACTTCGTTTGCGTAGAAATTTGAATGTGTTAAGTGAGAAAAAAAAAGAAAAGATAGCCTATGGCCTTCTCTAGGATATAATCTGTATCCTTGCCTAATTTTATTACAATTCGATCCGTCGTTTAGTCATGAAAAGGCAACAAACAAACAGACTTACTTTCGCATTGATATATGGAGTTTACTTTAACCTAAATTTGATCACGTTGATCAATTATGTTTCTCAGCTGATATCATATTAGATAAATAGATTTCAACTACATTATCATTAACTGAAATTATAATTCTCAATTTTATGTTTTTATTACGATATGTTTGCCTTTGAATACTGATTTAATAAAAAAATATGAACTCGATAAACCAATATCATAAAATATACGTGAAAGTTACTATGGGATTAACTATAGTACAAAAATATACAACAAAATTTTTACAATAAAAAAAAAACAAGAAAATATGACACGATTTCGTGTCTAACGATAAAAGAAAGAAATGAATGTGTTTGCTAAAAAAGTCGAACAGCATTGTGCTACCTTATTGTTAAAGAAAAATACGCCAATAATCCTACTTATACGAGAATGTATGTTACGAATGTGTTTGTATATTACGATTAATACAATTATTTGAAAAAAAAAAAACAAATTCAAATTTTGTATTCCAATTAATGAATTTTTCAAAATCATTCAATCAGCTGTTGTATTATACAATTTCAAATACTTATAGTCTTTGATAACACGTTATTTAAATAAAACAATACGGCAAGTGCACTCTTCACAAACATAGGAATAAAGTTACGCTGACTCTATAAAAGTGTAAATCAATTCAAAGCCTTACAATCGCATAACTTCTACTTTATCTTGGTTTTATCGATTTTGTGGAACTGGACGTAACAAATGTAGATATAAAACTGACTGATTTTGTATAAAAAATGTTGTATAGTTTTTTTTAATTATTATGTTTTGTCGGACAATATCTTTATCGGTTTTTCCATCAGGAATCTTTCAGATTCAGATTTATGCCCAATTGATGGCAATAGGCTCGCCTCATTTTACATGGGATTTATATACTGACTAGCGTACAATATACATATAAACCTTTCTCTTGAATCATTCTATCTATTGCTGAAAAATGCATTAAAATCCGTTGCGTAGTTTAAAAGACCTAAGCGTACAGACAGCGGGAGCGACTTTGTTTTATACTATGTAAAGGTGATGTGATATACAAACACCTCTACCTAACCCATCGGGGAACACAGGCGCAATGTTTTGTTATGTGATGATACACTCAGACGATCGGTAACTCCGACATTTTGATACGGAAGCCAGTTCAACAATGTAGGTCTCTTCGATTTATTGTTAATTAATTTATGTAATAGATTGTTTTTACATAAATTAAAAAAAAAACCTCAAATCGTATTCTAAGAGCCCATCATTGCTATTAAATAAAAAAATAAGAACAAGAAAGCAATCGATTCTCTTCATTATACAAATGTTTGCACGGCCATGAACAAGACCGGCCGATCGTAAATATAAATAAACAAAATGACTCATATCCCTTTAGAGTAAATCGTGGAGTCGAATAAAATCTGTTTCATTGATTTGTATTAATCATAATGTGAAGACAGAATTACCATAAGACAGAACATTGGTAAAAAAACGTTTAGGGAGAAGTTTTTTAAAAGCTTATTGGCTGAACCGGGCTATGCACTTTTTTCTACCTTTGTGTATTTTTTTACTACTCTACCAACCTACCTACCTACATACCCCTACCTACCCTTCAGAAACCTTCCCTTGCGTATGTAAAATAACTGTGCAAAATTTCATCAAAATCGGTTCAGTAGTTTAGGAGTCTATAGATTTCGAATAGACGAACAGAGGGCATTGATTTTTATGAATCGATTTAAGGAATTTCTCGTTGATTTATTTCTGTTAATTATTTTTGACACTACTACAAGGTCATATTAACTAGCGTACAGATGGGCACAGTCAGCCACGACGGTTTGCTTTACATTTTCCATCTATAGTTTTAGAAATGAAATTCATTTCGTCATTTTTCTATGTCCACAGTAGTCAATTAGAAAAACTGTTTTTATTATTAATGAAAATCTGTTAATTACATTCTGTTTGTTGTTATTAAAGACGCGATTGTCGCGAGCATTTATGAATTAATGAATTTGAATCTTGATGGATGGAGAGGGAGAGGAAGACCAAGGAAACGATGGATGGATTGTGTGAGGAATGATATGAAAGTTAAAGGTGTAAATGATAGCGTGACGGTTGACAGGGGAGAATGGAAGAAAATAAACATGTTGCTTTGATCCCAAGTAACATGGGATAAGGATAGGAAGATGATGATGATGTTGGGAGCATTTATGACTAATTTGCAAAGAACATGATTGCAATGATTTTACTTTAAACAAAAAATGTTTCTGAAATAATCATCGGCTTGAGGAGCATGAATAAATTATGAAATAAAGATTTGGTTACTATTCAAGCGTCAATCAATCAATATAAAGCATTACGAGAGGAATAAAACAATTTGCATTTAATAGTAATTAATATTCGACGACACAAAGCACAATTTATAATATTTGCATAAAAAGCATATTTTGATTTTAAATTGCATTTGTTTTATATTCGCATGTCATTTTTGGGATGCATGTTGCGTACTGCAAAGCAGTCGATTGTTTTATTTATTTTAAGTCGTCAAAGTCCTTTTTTTATAAAAATGGTAAACAGTAAAATAAAAACACAGTTTATGTGCCTTTCTTATCTTATTGAATGCACAACACTGAGTCCTGACTGCAAAATAATTGCCTACAACTGTGATTTATAATCGTCTAACTCAAGTACTGTAATATACACCTACTTGAAGTATTTATTACTGAGTTTACTGTACGTTTCATAATCTTAAAACCTAATCTTGAGGAAAAACTAGTCCTAAAATCGCCCGTTTTAATAAATCTCGCAATAATAATAAATCAGAATTTATGACAGAACCTCTTTGGATTTATGATTTTCGGTAACATACAATATTATTTTTTATCTATTCAATATTTGAGTAATAATAAAATTACACTTTGAAACTAGAAATCCACTCTCAGAAAAGTGCTTGATAGATTAAAACCCAATAACCCTCTCTGATCTGAGAATCAGACCTAGGATCTCGCGCTCAATAGTAGCGACCACTAGACCAATCAGGGAATCATGGCTCATTTACATTAGATCGTTGTGACTGATTCGGTTGCAGCCCGTATTCGGTCACCGACTAGTGTAAACGGGTTTTTTGTTTAGCCGTATTCGACCACAGCCCGTATTCGGTCACCGACTATTGTAAACAGGTTTACAGTTAGCCGTATTCGGCCGCAGACCGTTTTAGGTAACTGAACACGGCTGATTTGTTATATCGTACACAGTTAAAATTACTTGTACAACAATATGTCTGTCCATGATGATGCATTCAACACGAGTGCACACAGTTCGGCTGAATGCGGTCGCCAAATCGACAACTTAAACGAATACGGTCGCCGTTTTCGGTGACCGACTTAATGTAAACAGCCTAATTCGATGAATCAATTCGGTTAAACGCAGACGATAGCCGACTTAATGTAAACGCGCCATTAGTCAGGGTATTACACGTTTATACGAATTTAGACTCGCATGACATAACCGATAATCCTCCAAACCGGTCCAAACATAATAAAATTACGAAAGCAAAACAATCTTAAGGTGACGCCAATTTTCTTCTTTTACACCCTGACACATAATTCGCGATACTTGCCAAATTTTGTACTGCCGCCAATGTATGTAAGAAAGAGCTAAAATTGTTTGTTTTACATTAAAAACAACTGAACTTCGGGAGTTACGTGACAAGATGCAATAGAAGGCTTAAAGTTAAGTCGGACATACGGCGCTGAAGTTCGTTGAACTTGCAAGATAATTTTGTCTTAGGTGTGGGTATTATTTTCGTCTTTGTATAATAATATGCTGATTGCTACGGTGCACATACCCAGGTAAATTAAAGTAATTTGTTGATATAAATTAAGAGTAGTTTTTCTCTATTTTTGTCTCCGCGACTGACATCACTTAATTATTTTTTTTTAATAAACTGTTTATAAATAAGAATAACAATTGTTGATCAGTAAATATATACTTTTTGTATAATTTAGTCAACAATTTTACAATTGAGCTGACACACTGTGTCAATTAGCCGTATAATACTGTTACAGACGAGTCGGTTGTGAATTACTGGATAATTAATTTATTGAAGTTTATGTTTTTTCTTGTCAATCAAATTTCTAGCTAGTTTGCTTCCCTAGTTAGTCAGTAGTAGGTTGATATTAGTCAAGCCTAGACTTCCTATCTTCTGTTTCTTAACATAACATAACATCACGCCAGTAATCCCCGAAGGGTCAGGCAGAGGTGTACCTAATAGTACACCCACATTTCGCCAGTTATGTTTAAGTCCCATGTAATAGGGGGCGAGCCTATTTCCATCAACCGGGCACAAATCCAGACTCCGTAGCGGCTAAGAAATTCCTGATGGGAAAACACACAGACTCGGGAATCAAATCCCAACTCATGCTCAGCAATCGCGATTGCCACAACTCGACCAACGAGGCTGATGATCAACTCATCTCTGAATGATGACGTGGACATCTCTAATATTCATAATATCACCTCTTTCAATCCGACATTCTTTGATTCCAAACTCAACCTTTGTCAGCCAATGTATTTTAAAAATCAAAGCCACCTACAAGTACCCCTTAAGCAAGTTCCTTTAGTCCCAAAATGGGCAATTTCAGCAGATTTTTTACTACCCTCAGCCAGTGCTTGTTGAGGAAATTTTAAAGGACGTAAACGAAAACCAGTAAGTCTTTACCGTTTTTAAATCGCTTTTCTTAACTTTGTAGGCTCGTAAAATTCGAGTTTAACTATAATTTGTTTGGGCAGTGAATAAAATTTGTCGTTTGTTTTGTATTAAATTGTTCCTCGAGACGAAGATGTGGGTCTTTATGACGTCATATGTTTTAGTGTTCGTTTAATTACTTGGAAGGTCTAAGATGAATACATTGGGTCCTTACTTTATCTCCTTAAAACTCGCTATCGTCAACTATGTTGGCTCTTTACACTGGTCCCACTCACTTCGGACCCTAGGGATAAGTTTACAAACTTTTTAGATTTTCGATTGAATCCTCTGCTAAAATTAAAAAAAAAGAAATGTCATCGAATTTTAAATAAGAGTAAGTGTTAAGAGTTATTGACCTCTTTACTTGGAGTACAATTGACCGTGTCGACGGCGCGTTCGTGTTCCACGCGCGCCTCAAAGAGATGTCAGCAACCACGTAGGGGTCCGCACGGGCCGATGCCTGCCAGGGCTGCGGGACTGTTCGAAAGAGATACCGCGGCCCTGGAACACAAAGGGCAAAGAAGGAACTTGGATGGGTTTTAGTCAGTACAAGTCTGACACTCCCTTCCGCTCCGCCCAGAGCGGGGGGGTCATTTGATGATATCCCATCAAAAAAAAAAAAAAAAAGGAGTACAATTGAGAGTTTAAAAAAAATACAGTGGTCTATTACCCGCGCCCATTATTAATTTCTATTTTAATACATTTCCTTATTCTATTTATTAGAATACCTACAGGAAAAATGAAAGGAATTGATATTAAAGGAAAACTGCGTACTCCAACTATGTGGAAAAACCAGCAGGACAATTTTTTCCCAGGTTAAACTACTTTTAGGTATAGTACGGAGAATGATAAAAGGTAAATATGCGATTGAAATCATAATAAAACCTATCACGCGCACCCGGGGAAAACTAAGAATAGAAACCAACTAATATAATATTACTAGCTGTTGCCCGCGAACTTCGTCCACGTGAAATGATTACTTCCCTATTTGAATCGAATTTTGTTAACAGTTTCAAGGGTTTTTTTAATAAGTCCCGTCAAAATCGGTCAGGTGTTTCGGAGATTAGCCGGAACACACAGAGAGACAGACAAAAATTTAAAAAAATGTTTTTTTTTTGTTATAAATAGGTACCTACATACATTATACAACATTATTTTTAGTATATGCGAAACCTGAATATAGTTTGTTCAGAATAAGTACCTAACTGAATCGATTCCTTTTTTAAACCATGTTATATTTTGTCCCAAAAATTTTAAAAAAAGTACAAGTTGGACACCGAGCAAAATTAAGTACCTATCGCAATAATTTAGGTACCTACTGCCAAATTATGTCTATCAATGAGCTTAAGACGACGCTGGATGCCCGCGCGCGGGCGCGTTGCGCGGTGACCACATTTTTGTGCGGACAACCAGGTAACAGAATAAGCTTATAACTTTGTGATTTTTCATGATACAGTTTTGAAATTTTGTACATAGATTCTTTACATAAAAATACTAGACACGTGTTTCAGGTTTCGCATATACTAAAACTAATGTTGTATAGTTTCATATACATTCAGTAAAAAGCTTTTATTTTGAAATTACAAAAACACACTTCAATTTTATTTATTTGTATAGATAACGAAAATTTAAATAATTTTTGGGCTTTTTTTACTGAAACTAAGAAACCATTATTTACACTTTTGGAAAACCTTTTATTATATTTTTCTCAGAGATAGCATTGCAAATAAGTAATACCAGCTTCCCTACTTTATGTTAATCAATGAAACACTCACCCTGTAACGTGACCTTGTAACTGTCCGATTGCAGAGCAGCTGCAGACACATCTTATTGAGATAAGAAACGTCATTGAAACTCACGCTTGCTTAGAACTCGCTGAGTATTGAAGATAACAGATTTATCTAGTCCAGCTTTCCCTACGTTGTTTTTCTTCACCGTAAATCAGAGGTTCGAATAACCTTAATTTACTTCTTCAAGGTTTCGAAATACCTAGTACAAAACAAAGGCAATTTTAGTGTCTGTCTGTATAACTTTTAATAATAAATAAAAAATAATTTAGCGAATTTAAAATTGATAGATTTAATTTAGAGACTGTTTTTTTTTAATTTTATTAAAAGTATAAACAGCCTTTAATTTTCCCACTGCTGGGACACAGGTCTCTTCTATATGAAAGGATGTGGGCCATAATCAACTTCGCGGGTTCAATATTTAACCAAGATAAAAGGACAGAAATATCGATTTCAATGTTTTGACATGTCAGTAAACGGCGGGTGGTTAATCATAAACAAAAATATAAACTAATTTATTATTGGATCACGCCTCTTTGTTCAATCGAACCTCTATTGGTTGATACATCATAAAAATGGCAAAAAATTAGGTACTTATTAGAAAATAGTAGCATCATAGCTCTGCTCTCGTGCGCAAAAAGAGGCAATAAAAATAATATTAGTCACTATTATTTTTATTGTTACTTTATCATGACTAGTTAGAATAATATTAGGACAAACAAAATGATCTTCCAATTAACCTATTTCTTCATTTATTAAAAAAAACTATGAGGCTCAAAATAGGCCAAAATAGCTTTGATCGCAAAATGAACTTTTTCGGTTTTTTGATCTTTGGCCTTATTTCTTATAAACGACTACATTTTCGGGCGAGAATCACATGTATAGTTAAATGCAAATTATAATAACATTTTGTGACTCAGAAATTCTCAGCCGTCTGTCAATTTAGTTTTAGTATCCACCATATGGGATTCCCGGAGTTTATTGCCGGAGACATTCTTGCACATTACAGTGGATCTGATGACATTATTAATACGAGACCGTGTAGAGTAATGCTAGCTAAAATTTAGCTGAAAATATCCTAGCCCGGGAAATCTGTTACCTCAAAAAAAATGGTCATCTTTCTCTACTGTTGATTTTGATACAGAACTTAATGTTCAATCACATTATGACAGGACCATTCTCCTGCGTCTTCAACTAATAGTCGTAATACTTGCGAATTTTCTGTCAAGTTAGGTGATGTTTAAATGCCATTTTGACAGCAAGGACCTAAATGCACATAGGGATTGACGTCATTGGGGATGAAGCTAATAGTCAGCGAGCTCGGCACTTCGGGTACCTATTTCTAGTATTTTAACGCCATAGCTGGCACAGTAGCCAAGTGATTAGCTACTGCGCTGCGTGTCGCGGATTCGATTCCCGCACGGAACAAATATTTGTATGGCCTACAGGTAGTTGTTCCGGTCTGGCTGCTTGTGTATGTGAGTTTAATTGTTTTTAAACGCACCGACGTCCCACGAAACAGGAGAAACTCCTATTGTGGGGCTAAGTTAAAAAAAAAATATACATTATTTTTAGTATATGCGAAACCTGAATATAGTTTGTTCAGAATAAGTAACTGAATCGATTCCAATAATTTTTAAACTATGTTATATTTTTTTCCAAAAATATTTAAAAAAGTTAAAAGTTGTATACCGAGCGACTTTGAGTACCTATCACAATAATTAAGATACCTACTGCCAAATTATTATTATCAATGAGCTCAAGACGACGCTGAAGGCGCGCGGTGCGTGATGACCATGTTTTTGTGCGGACAACTTGGTAACAGAACAAGCTTATAACTTTGTGATTTTTCATGATACAGTTTTGAAATTCTTTACATAAAAATACTAGACACGTGTGCGAAACCTGGCATATACTAAAACTAATGCTGTATATATTGGCGTCTCTCTTTAGCAGTGAGTCTCACGACTAGTTTTTCGCGTAACACCGAGCATTTCCAATATCGCTCGTGTTGACACCTATGAATGTTACCTGTATGAAACGTGACTAAAATCTGCCTTTTGATGCCAATGTAAAGTTCAAAGAATATTGGAATAGCAATGGATTTAAGATTTATTTTTGACCACGTTGTACCTAATGCCTAATGCTGCATCTGTTGAGTTGCCGTATTTGAAAGCATATTGGTGATATTTTTTTTAATGAATTAGGCTAAAGACACGATGAATGGACTGTATAAAGGATAATATGGCAAGAAAGGAGGTGTCTGATGAGATAATAAGTAATAGAGAAGTATAGAAGAAGAAGACATGCTGCACCGACCCCGAATGAATTGGGATGAGGGCAGGAGAATGATCATGATTAAGACAGTATTACTCAAAGAAAAATACTGCTGTTGTTAATTCCCACTACATTTTAATAAACAATGAACCATTAGAAAAAAAAATTGGATTTGGTTTACAAACATTCAAAGACTTGCAAAATTCCCGTCACTGGGTTTGAAATGTTTAGTTCTTACACATAAACTAAACACACTGTCTTTTTCAATTTACTTTGATATCATACTCCTTCCTATTTCCAACTAACTATAATCTAAATTGAAACCAGTTGAGTTAAAGCTACTGCAATCCAATCTAGCATAAATTCTGTTCGTGTCAAGTTTAAGATAACAATAGTTACTACTTAAATGTCCACTAGATTAGCGCCCACACATACCATTAACTTGTTTCCTTTAAGGCTTACTGACCACTTGTACGCTGCATCGAACCGAGGAAAATATTGGCCAGTAAGATTGCTTTCGAATGGTTATCCAAGAATGCTTCGATTGGTTATCCATCATTTTTCTCTTACCAATTTATTTCCTTTATTTATATTTTACAAATTATTTACATTTTTAAATATTCCTTACAAAAAAACAATATAAAAAACATTTAAAAATATAAAAAAATTGTAGCCCACCGGTATCGGGAACAGGGTCCAAGCTACCCGGCGGTCAGGGCTCCAGAGACAGGAACCTCCAACAATAAGAACCGTGTCTAGGAGTACCGCTTTCTGAATCAAGCCCTTGATCCAGCTGCCTAACGAGAGCCTCCTCAGGTATTATTATTAAACTGCCGCGGGGCAGTATATCTTCTTCATCCATTCCTATCCTTCATCTAGATCTCTTCAAAGTTCGAGTGAATCGGTTCATTCTAGGTAAGCGTGCTCCACCCTAGGCCGCATCACCGCTTCACGCGAGTTGCGACCATAAGCGGCTTGCATATTTGGGATTTAAAAAAAATCTTTTCCTCGTCATCTCATCAGTTGCTTGCTTAGAAATCCAAGCCTCTCAAAACCAACTTAAATCATCATCATCTGATTTCCCCTTTTTCCCGGCTTCTAGTCTTACCAGCACGAGTAGCATGACCACCGTAGAAATGACAGATCAAACAAGAAATCTGTCATTTTACCGATTCTTCCGTCGGTAAACCCCGTTACTACAGTGGTCATGCTACGCGTGCAGATGACAGAGACCCAGAGACATACCAATATTTTAGAACGACTGCCTATCTGACCTCCACGACCCATTTAATGGGTAACGCGATTGCCCGATACTGATTATAATGACAAGCGTTTCTTGACTTCGAAGATCGACTCATGCGGCTATTATTATTTAGCCACGAGCCCTGCTAAACCATAGCTCAGGTATAATTGGTAGGTATTTTCGTGCCTGCCACAGTACTGGTCGATAGTCGAAAATTGTCTAGATGTAGTACTTATATAATAAATATACGCAAATCGCCTTGCAATATGTAAATGCCCATTGAAGCTTAAGCATAATGCCAGGTGTCAATAAATTCACACTGTATATAAAGCCCGGCTAACTGACTATTCATGGAATAAAAGGCTCCAAGTTTCTCTCATGAATGCTATAATGCTAATTGGTTATCACAGAGAACAGAGATCGTATCCAGTACTAACTGGGTTGTGGAGGTCAGATAGGCAGTCGGTCCATGTTAAATACTGGTACTCAGCTTCATCTGGTTAGACTGGAAGCCGGCCCCAACCTAGTTGCGAAAAGGCTAGGCAGATGATGACGAGAACGGAGACACGTCGGATGACGCGGCGGCGGCCGCTGTTAGAGGTGGCATGATTGTCAATACTTTTGTATATTTACTCGCACTACGGTACTAAACAGACAACTTTTAAGACTATCCGTAACAGAAGTTGACAACAATGAGTGCTCAACGCACTTTCGGCAATTTGAAATTTAAAAGCACCTGCTACCGTTTCTAATTGACTCCGTCCTCTGAGTTTAACTATCACGGAGTGAAAAAATATATAAAAACCATGGCCGGTTAGTAAAATTGCCAATGTCATGTTTCCAAATACGTTTATCTCATAAAAAGTACTTTCTACTTTCCTCAAATCCTAAATCCACGCAGAGATAAGATAGACTTTGGCGGTCATAAAACCTGCTTTTGTAGATGTTAATCATACAACAGTAAGAGGTACGTGTGTTGTCAATTAGACCCCCATAAACACATAGCGGAGAACAGTTAAACAACAACTTTGTAGTTTGTCATACAATACCATTAATGGCTTCATTTTACTGTTTGTCTATTCGTTATCTTGGCTCCATTGATAGCCCGTATTTACTCATTCATAAGGTATCTTTTTGGAACTTTTTGTTTTACAGACTTAATCTAGCCTTTTTGTAATTACCAAGTGCTCAAAAACTTCCTCTTTCATCATAAAATTCAAAATGACAACATAGTATATTATAAGTTTTTATCAAAACATTTTCCTACTGAACTCAGTGACCTCCGGAATATCGTAAGTAAACATAACGCATTCTGTTGTCACTAGTCACATTTCTATGCATACACGAACATAACATAACATCACGCTTGTAATCCCTGAAGGGTTAGGCAGAGGTGTACCCAATAGTACACCCATATTCCGCCAGTTATGTTTAAGTCCCCTGTAATAGAGGGCGAGCCTATTGCCATCAACCGGGCACAAATCCAGGCACCGTGGCTGCTATTGAGAAATTTCTGATGGAAAAACCCTTACACTTAGCCCGATCCGGGAATCGAACCCAAGACCTCATGCTCAGCAGTCTTGCTTGCGACAACTAGACCAACCAGGCCAATACATAAACTCACGCCTTTTTCCCATGGGGGTAGGCATAAACAACAGAACACCACCTGCTACGATACACCTTTTGGCCTCGTTTAATGTAATTTCATGAATTTAGAAAGTTAAAAACATTAAGGTAGGTTATCATCGAAATTGTTATCAAGTCCATATGAATCAAAATAGATAGGAATACGCTTATCTACGTAAGGAAACTGATAGTCGAGCATGTCTGCGAAAAACGGGTTACTTCAGTGCAATTACCTCTAAGACATGCTAATCACTAGTGTAATCGGTGTCTAAATGATCAGTTATACTATGTCATTACATATTGACCTCCTTTTTATCAGCGCGACTCATGTTTTTCACTAAGTTTGCCTATAAAATTGTGAACGATTAGTTAGATTTCGTCAGTACCTACGTATAGACAGCTGGTTAATGAGAGTACCGAGATACAGCATGTAACAGTAACGTGTGATCATATCTGAGGTAACAATTAAATTGAACAAGTTTTTAAACTATCATGGTCACTAACATTATCATTAACACTAGAAATGGGATATTTAGAATGTTTACTGTGTTTTTTTTCTGTTTCCCATGTTTGCTTTTAGTAAACATGGTAAATATCCCTTTTCTATTGTTAATGATAAATTGAAGCACTTTCTCCATGGAATCAAAATCGATTTTTTTCTTTTGTCAGCCTATTCTGTCCTGGCTTTTCAATTTTCTTTATCATTTGCTTTCTCCGACCAATCCGTTAAAAATCAGTCCAGATCTTCCCGCCAGCGTATCTTGAGCCTGCCTCGATGACAACGACCGTCTTCAGGCACCCACTGTGTGACATGAAGTTTGCGGGGCTTTGTAGATGGTGTTGAAAGTAATCTTGAAGACGTCAACTTTTTTGAGTAATTGCCGAGTAACAGCATTTCACATGAAGCGACTGCCTAGATCTGATCTTAGATTTTTGGAGAAATAATACCAAATATCGTTTAACTGTCAGCGGAAACCTGAATTCGAAGGTTCCGATATGGTATTTTGGTCTAATTTTAAGCTCAATCGCCATAGGTACACAGATGACAACCCAAAATGACAAATTTTACTGCTGCCCGATTAGTAAACATTTACTGCTGACTGCGTCAATGTTGGCTAACCTCATTGATCAAAATGAGTCCTATCGGTTCGTTAAACTCCAAATCCTATGGTGGAGATACATGTTGAACTGTGGCAAGCATGGGCCATTGCGTACACGCAATCGCTCCCGTGGGAGCCATTATAAACGGTAGGGGGCATACAATTGATAATAACCACCTACATTCAGAGTCCGGAAATAATTTCGACCCGACATGTTAACTTTTACTGAGCAGCTATAATTAAAAAAAAAAAACGAGTCCAAATAAAAGGCCTGAACAACGTGATATTTAGTGATAATGATCTAAGATATAAGGTTAGAAACGGGATATTTGCCATGTTTCCTGTTTGTTTTGAGTTCCCGATATTTCGGCGCTGTTGCAAGCACCATTGATCACGGATAAACACAAACAGACAGACACAAACACTGACAGACTGTCTAACTGTTTACAAACAGTAAACATGGTAAATATCCCGTTTTCAGTGTTAATGATAATGATCTAAGATATCCAAAAGTCTTGTTGATGTTTATCCTGTAGAAAGTCCTAGTAAAATAACAAGAAATTTGAAAGCAGTTGCCGCTTGACTAGGCTCTGAGATCTTCACTTATACTAAAACGTGACCCGAAACAATGAAAACATTAAGCCTGTAAGAAATGCCGACAAACGTCCGTTGGCGTCAAGTCTCGACAAATCATAAGAAAAAGCATTGTACTGTTTACTTTACAACGTGTATTAAAGAGAAACCGATTGGTCTCCGAAAGTCTCCGAGCGCATTCGGTTTCGGCGTTTACAAAAACATGCGAGTACTGTTGTTTTATGCAAATTCAGGGGAGTCGAATCAGGTCTCTTATCCCGTAAATGGTGTGGTACTGGTCACTTTTAAGGAACGGTTAAAAGCCTGTTCGAAGGTACATATTATTTTAACTACAAATTGAAGGTGTAAGACGTGAGGCATTTTAAAATAAGAATTAATGGCGCGTATAGCTAAGGAGTGAACTCCTTGCCAGAAAATGTTTTTTAAAGGAAATTATTAATAGGACGACTACAAATGTTTAAAACGGCGACTTAAAAATACATTTTTGAGTTACTAGTTGTTAACCACCAAAGCTTATTAACCACTAGATTATAGATAAGGCTCCTATTTCTGTTTGCAGGGCTTAAAGTAACCTGACACGAAGGGGATTGGATCTTAATTCGCGCGCCCACTTACTATTTCAGTCGCTCATTTTCAGTATCTTTGTCACCTTTAATTTGAATTTATTTTTGCTCATTTTTTTAGTAAGTTCGATTTGAAAGTCTTTAATTCTCGAGTAGATTGGTTACTGCTAGTGCAGCACCTTTGACTGCGTCTTCTCCTATCGTTAGTTAAGACACTTATCAAACGCGAATCAAATAAAAAACAAAACACAAAGCATTTGCTCGTTGCTGCTAAACAAACAATTTATGGCTATCTTTGGAATGATCTGGAATATTCTCAGAAAAATCTAGAAAAAAAAACACAACAGCGAAACAGAAATCAAAGGCAAATTTAATCAACGATAAACATTCCAAGTGTCAATATCAACGTTATCAGTCACGATAATCGCAGTTCAATGACACTAATCGACGACTTTGTCCTAGATGTTAATACCACGAAAATATTTCCTAATCTGATTAATCGTCTGACATTTATTACACATAAGTAAACACAGACGAGTGGCAAACTGGCGATGCCTTCACGTACTATACAACTATTCTTCAAATAAAACTGTTATTATCAAGTGTTTCATTTATGAAAAAACATATACCGATGCCCGATTCTACTAGCGCTAAGGGACACCGGCCAATGACCAGACACTAGGTGAATAAAATTAATGTCCATCCAGATCATGTTAAGCCAAATCATAACAATATTATATACATTTATAAATTAATATAAACTAAAGTAACTAACTTAACAATAAACTAAAAAATGTTCCCAAGAGACTGGCGGTGTTGCCACGTTGTATGGCAACGTTAAGGCTCTGGCCAAGGTAAACCAGCCCATGTCTCACGGGAAGTGTCAACTAAGCATTTTGAAACTTCCTTGAAAAGGTTGTGAGCACTCGGACCCCACGGCCCTTGAACTTCAAAGATCATTGATCGAGACAAAACAATCGATAGAATAAACATGAACCTAGCATCAATATTAACTAAAACAGGTCGGTGATATACTGATACAGGAACAGCTACAGACGTTGATTTATTAAAACATTATCATTAAATGGTGTTAGATTGCAACACACTGATGCGGCTTGTATCAAATAGATGAAGCGTGCGTTTGATAGTAATGATGTGGAACCTGTTATAAGTGATGAACTTAATGATCATAGAGAGAAGGCTTACATGTAGCAGATCTTATTTAAACTAATATACAAATTTTTCTTTCTCGCGGTTGACCATCGTCTTGTTTTTGCCTGAAGTGGAGAACGCGCATCGGTAAACGTAGCTTGGGACAGCCCTAAATTTTAGTAGTCAGATGACCTTAAAAAGTGGCTGCGATAAACTATGCTAAAATGCTTTTTTTTTTTCTCATTGGAAATCATCAAATGACCCCCGCTGCTCTGGGCGGAGCGAAAGGGAGTGTCAGACTTGTACTGACTGAAACCCATCCATGTTCCTTCTTTGCCCTTTGTGCTCCAGGGCCACGGTATCTCTTTCGAACAGTCCCGCATCAAACTGTTATAGGCTGAGTGGATTGTTTGTCTGACTACCAGCTTACCTAATAGTAAGCGATGTTTTCGTCGCTAATGCTGCACACTTTCTTATTCACTAGAGGTAGGAAGACACAGGCGTTAGCCTTGGGTAACGCAGACCCCGACAGTTAGTTTCATTCCATAGCTTCATCCTTACTTTCTGGAGTATTGCTATCGATAAAGGCTTCTCTAGTCTTTTAAGCAGGAAATGTAACTTTTACACTATGTCGTCTTTTATCCATATTGCAAAGCGAATTTCTACCGTCATACTACGTAACATTCAAAATCCAATTAGATTTATACAACAGATTTGAGATTGACTAGGCACCTACCGATCTTTGCATATGATAAAATTGACTTCTGTTATTCATTTATTTCGATCTAACAAGATATTAAATTTAAGTTCAATGTTGGGGTTTTTTTAGTTCAGAAAGTCCGACAATGTTGCAAAGCAGCATCTTCATCTGCTTAGCAACATTGTCGGGGTGGGTTTCCAGTCTAGTTGGATGCAGCTAAATAACATACATGACATCACGCCTGTAATCCACGAAAGGATAGGCAGAGGTGTACCCATGTAATGACAGTCGTGAGATCTAATGCATTATGTTATGTTATATCAGTATCTACATACAGATATAGGTAGGTATATGTGAGTCTGTAGCGTGCGTGAATCATGTCTTATCTCATTATCACAGAATATGAGGAAGTTTGTAAGTAAATATGTACAGGATTACAAAACATGTTTGTTGTAATAACAGTGCGTAAAATGAGAGGTTGGCTTCTCGAAATAAGTTTCAAAGAGAATTTCTGATCTTCATTTCATTTTTTTTTTGTACAGACGCCAGCACCTCAAGCTGTCAAATTTTCCCAATCAACCTTGAACCTAATATTTTAGCGATAAAGTTGCAAATGTATTTAAAAAAATGACAGATTGTAGTAGCTTGATGTGCGCCACGTCTGTACAAAACGATGATGGTCGCATAATTTTTCTTACTTAGGTATACACATGTAGTTTCAATAACCGGGGCTAAGAGCAAAACTGCACGGTTTTGTATATTATTAAGAATCTTTAGTTCAATAATGGGATGATAAACATATAAGATAAAGTGACTTTCAAGTGTTTCTAAAAACCACATTTTTATCAGCGCATACTAACCAAATATTGGCGTTCCATAATCTTTGCAGTGCAAATAAAACGATTAAAAATAATCAGTTAAAAAAAAACACGAAAAGTAAAATACAAAAGTAACAAGATGACGACATAATTTTGGCACACTTCCATGCAGAATACTATACAATACAACTAAACAGATACTTCGAGGAAATTGGTAAACAATTTATTAAATAGAACAACGGTAATAACATGTCAATAGAAAATGATAAGTTCATAGAAATGTACACACTGTAACTCAAACATTTCTAACAAAATCTCCCGCTAAAATCAGCTGTATAATATTTGCTAAGTTCATTCACGGGCTACTCTATCAATCTTGTACAGCGTTGAGAGCTATACAAACATTTATTTTACACCTAACAACACCAACACCACTTTTATTCTCTCCGCCTTAAGAACCGATTTCGTCCAAACTTTCCTTCCTCGTGTACTTTTTCGAGGGGTCATTGTCATTGTTCGTTCCTAGATTTCGAGCTAGAACACCTTAGTAAGTCTTCCTAACCGTTTGAACTGGAACCGTTTCCAATATATCTTGAGCGTCTACGAAGTAGACAAATGGAAGTGTCGTTTGAATAATGGATTTTGATATGACCATTTTTGGAGAAGTTTTTATTGTACTCAAGAATTTACGAGCAGAAAAATGCAAGGGTATTAGATTAACGCCTAATCATTATGCGATGATCGTAGAAAATGATATAAAGATGGATTTTGCGAAACACACAGCAAATGTTACTGGCAAGAATTCAAACTCCAGTCTCCAAAGACAAATAAACAGTAATAGAAAATATTTCTACAAGCAATGAATATCATTCCAAAGACAAGATAATAATCAAGCATCCGTTGCAGGCTCACAACCTGTTACCATTTATTCACCATCACGAATGTCTATAAATTTATTACAACACTTTGCTTCCGATAGTGTCAAGAAAAGTTATACCGCTGATGTCGACTCGGATTGTTTAAGTGAATGATATAGGGATAGAAGCTAATAAATAAATGGACTAAGAAGAAGTAGATGCTTATTTATATAAAACCGGTAAAAGAAATAAAGTACACAACATAGTGATCACTTTTACGTATGCATATCTGTCTCAAACTGCATCCAAAAAGCCAATCTTACGCAAAACACTGCACATTTTTGAATCCCAAAATGATTTAGATAATCATTAGTCCAATATTTGAATCACATTAAAATCTCATCTAAATGAAATTCACTCAAGTAATATTTGCGCTTTTAAGACCTAATCGAAATCTTTATGATAAAAGTTTACATCCAATCGATGCAGCACTTTAAATTCATTATCCATAACTGGTTGAATGTTGATATAAAAAAGAAGTTCACTGAATTGTGTACAGACGCCAGCACATCAAGCTACCCTAAACTGTAAAATTTTCCCAATCAACCTTGACCTAAATGATTTTGCGATCAAGTTGAAAATCTATTAAAGAAATTTGACAGATTGTGGTTGCTTTATGTACATTTATACCGTGAAAAGTGAATTAGAATTCACTTTTTATGTTTGCATGTTTAATCATATTGTTTTTCTACACTGTGAAATAGATTTTGATATGAATTTCATAATCATTTAGAGAATTGACTTCGGAAGATTTATGTTAAACTTAATTAAAGTAAAGAACAAAATGTTTACATTACTAGATGTTTTATCAAGTCGTAAAAACCCCGGCGGGTCGCAAGTATTTTTTATCAATGTAGCTCTAATCAAAGTAACATTGTTGTGTTAATAACCTCTGGTTACGTAGAGAAAGGCGTTCCCTTTACTATCAAAGCTGCCGCGAGCAAGACTCGCCTCCACCTGTATCGTGCAAAATTAATTGTTAAAGCAAGCGTTAAACGTGCAAATAGGTTACGGGAAGCCAGACTCAACTCTTCAATTTAATATAGAAAACGAAATATAAGAACGTGTCGTTTAAAGAATATTGGAACCGGAATAAGATGATAAAGATTTATTGGAAACGTGGTGTAGGCTGTATTTACTGCACAAGCCCAATCTGTCTATAATGTTCCCACTGCTGGGACACAGGCCTCCTCTCTACGAGAGGGAATGAGCAGTAATCCACCACGCGAGCCCAGTGCGGGTTGGTAGATGTCACATTTCTTCGAATTTTTGGTTCTTGGACATGCCGGTTTCCTCACGATGTTTTCCTTCACCGTTTTGAGAGAAGTGGTGATGAAATAAATTACACAAAGTAATGCGCCTGCCTTGGTTCGAAACCACGACTTACTACTCGTAAGTCGGAGCCGCCACCACTGGGCCAGCTGCTCCATTGCAGCTACATAAACTGGTATTTAATCATTCTACCAACCCAACCTATCACAGTCTACTGCTGAACTAAAAGCTTCTGCAAAACTGCGTCACAACACCCTGTTCTTCACGTTCCGCATCCAGTCTGTCCCAGCTACCTGTTTAAAACCGTTGGTCCATTAATTTGGGGGGCGTCACACGCTACTCTGGCTAATACGTGGTCTCCACTCCTTGTATTAACCACCTGATATTTAAATACAGATTAAATGTGAGACTTTGTACGCAAAGGGACATATAGTTCTAGTTGTATAATAACCGTTTTATGGTTCTCGTCTTATCGTGTTTCTACTATGTTTGTGTAGCAGGACTCTCAAGGAGTGGATGCCATTTTACTTTGTCTTATTGTTTCGTTTTTGCTGTACTTACTTTTTTATCTACTTAAGCATGTCCTGTGACTGTGAGTAGGGTTGGCATATCCTTACCTCTGGCTTTAATCTTGACATCGGTATATTATTTTCTTGCTAATGTGATTTCAAGATTATTTTGCTTTTAATATTGGCAGTTTTACTTGTGATCGTCAACGTCAAGAGACGACTATTTAAATATGTTGTTTTTTTGTGTTATCAAAATCGACATTTACATTTATTAATATTGATATACAAATAGGAAGGGCATCTTGACACATATTATTTTGCCATTTCACAGTATATTATAATTGTAGAACTCCCACCATTATTTTTTTTTGGTTTAAAAATGAATCAGATGTTTCATACAAAAGTACAGTTTCTACATGCTCTAAATATATAGCACAGCTATGTCACAACATTCCTTTCACCGTCTACATGAGGCAAACTATCTACAACCTTTTCTCCAATCAAAGAAGAAAATATAAATCACAAAATGTCAGCAGTCGAGCAAGGAATTTCATATGACGATCGAATCGAATTGACAACGAGTATTGTGCAGGTTGTGCTCCTGAATAAGCGAACGTGGAATGTAGTCAACTGTGTTTTAGATTTGTACAGTGAACTAAGGATTATTATGGCATTTAGTTGTACTGTTTACTTAACCGAGCAGCTTGATGTTTTCGGTACATCTAAAGTTACTGAAATCTGGTAATTTATCATAAGTAAAGCTGGATTTATAAGATTGAAAGTTACTCTTTTCATAAGTACAGTCAAATATCTTGTATTGTATTTAAGGCTGGTGTCCGCAACTTCACGTCCATAGCACGTAATTTGCGGACCTACAGTAATATCTTACATCTACAAGTATTCATTTATAAGAGGCTTAGTATGTGGCAAAATTACCGCTGCATTATCATTATCAATCGCGTTCCTCAGACGATGCAAAAGACAGAATTTACTTACGACTATTTGTGAATGCATGACAACGACACTTCTTCTTATAGTTACATCACCACAACTTACTAATTCAGGAAATAACGGGAGATGCAAGCCACAGAATTTAAAGAAAACATTAACATAAACTTGCGATGCTCAAAAGCCGATGACCAAAGAATTTATATTGACAGAAATTTATTCAGTGAGTGAAGTTAATTTAATTGAACACGATGTTATAAATAGTAACAAAGTTACATAAATTCTATCATTCAATAACTTGCTCTTCTGCGGGTGCGGTCCGTAGCAGCCAAAGCTAAGGATTTATTTTTATACGATTGGAAAAGACGGGAGCTGTGAATGATCTATTGCTAATCTTTCACAAATATATTTTACTCATCCTAAAATCAACGGTCAATTGAGATTAGCCAGTGATACTGCTGGTATGTACAGTTTGATTGATAAATCAAAGATACACCTTTCACAGACCTTTGTATGTTAATTCATTGAATTAACCTAGATACGTTTTCTGTTATAATTTAAGTAATCAAAACTTTTCATCAGCATTATTATCAGTTGCTAATTCTTTCCGTATGAATACACAAACACCCGTAGATTTCTCAATAGTTTCATAAATATTCCACAATTTAGTTCGTCCTCCGTTCGTAGCCTTTGATGGAGCTTCACCTTACTTGACTCCATGCCAACTGTTACAGTGAGTCATCAATCAAACCAGGGGTGCAGGTTTCTTGTTATAAATAACTCCGGCTTGTTAGTGTGGGCCTACTTGCAAATTATGCTGTCAAACTCATCAGTCTCTTTTTGTTCACAGCTTTTTTGAAGGATAATTGCATGTATTATGTTCCTTTTTGGTTTTGTGTTGGGAGAAAGCAGACCAGCTGTCAAACTTCTAATGAACTGGTTTTGGAATCATAATATATGAGTAATTGTTGTTTTAGTATTATTTTCATGTCCTTCTCCTACCGATTCCAAGATATCAGCATCATAATATGACCATGATGTTGGTCTATTTGTAGCTTATTTTACCTTATCATTGTATCTAAATATAAACTAATATATTCCAGTATTTCCCACCTTAGAATCTTCGATTGCCAAGCGATGCGAATAGATGGTCTTCAAAATAATCAGGTAGTAACTATTCTGACCATGCCTTCATCACCCTTTGGCGCCTTATTTCATTTAGCTGGAATTTTAGTCTCAATTGTGAATTCTCACTTTCGCGGATAAATTCAACATTTCCACCGCCCCCTGAAGGCTATTCCCGAAATTGGATTTGGAACAAAGTAAGCCTTACAGAATGCTTCGAATGAATTCGCGGAGGTAAAGTACAAGAGGTAGGAGCTACTCGCGTTGTGTACGATAATGCTGGCCTTATTCGATCTAAATCCGATCCTGATAACACTCGAGATTAGACCGGGTGATCGGCCTTCTGAATAGGAACTCAAGAGACTTTTGTATAAGTAACACAAATTGGTATCAAACCTGTTATGAAAAGAAGAACTTGTTTGTTTTGATCATTGTTATGCGATCGCTCTTTCAATTGTTCGCATACCTAAAGCTTGGTGACAAAAAAAAAAACTTTCAAATGTTAAAGATTTATTGCTAACATTATTGGCCTTTAGTTTTAGAGATTATTTAAAATGACATCTAGTGTTCGAGTGGCTTGCAAATCCCTAAGGGAACAAACTCTTGAATTATGAACGTACAGAAATGATGACAAACAAGATCCTAGCGTCTCACATTTATTATAATTTGATCCGTACATTAGTTACGTGAACGGTGTTATAAATGAAATAAATAGAATAGTTTTAATGTTATTGTAGTTATTGAAGACTTGGCGCAACGCCAATGTTCCATTCGATATGTCACCGATTCATAGTGATCATTTTTGTCAAGCGCCAATATAAACAGGAATTTCCAAGAATTTGTGTTATTTTTTGCATTTCATTAGAGGTCATGCAACGATTAATTGAATGGCCTTCGGCGAAAGATTTAATATCAGTTCTTATACAGGGTGTCGCCGACAATACGACAATAAATTTTATCTGCGCATACAAAAATTCATTCGAATACATCCAGTAGTCACTGGACATTCTTTTTCATTTTCTACATTATGTAGATTGATAGGCTGGCACTGACAGATTAACGCCTCGGTTTAAACACTAAACGCTTGTTGTCAACTCGATATTTCAAAAACCTTTCAAATTTGTTCCATAAATTTATATTCAAACGCGAATTAGTGCAAATTATACCTAAGGTTAGTAAACCAATATTTATAACTGGTGTTGTATTTCGTTAACAGTTTTATGTTATTTAGCTTGTTTGATTTTTTTTTATTTTGTCTTAGGATCTATTTGATAGTTAATATTATATTCATTTATTGTCGTATTGTCGGCGCCACCCTGTATAATCATAGTGTTGGTATCTATTTAATCTAACGTATCGTTTTCCGTTTCGAATATATCCATAGTTATTATTTCATTAAACTGTTTACTTGCAATTGTTAGTATGCACGAGTAAGACCGCCATTAACTATAATTTATTCTAATGTAACGTTTATCATAAAATCAGGTGATCTTTACATCGATGAACAATTTTGTTTTAATAGAATAATAATAAAATAATTATTTAAATACAACAGACTTCTGTCTGGCACAATTAGGAAAAACTACACTAAGATCTTTTCAAGTATTGCTGCGTTGACGGAACAGTCAACTTTTTTTATTTTTAATTACGTAAAATACATAAAGTAAATACTTTTTAGTTGACTAAGACTATGAAACAATGCAACTGTCTCCCCGAAGGGTTATGTAAACGAAAGGTACACCCACACTTTACCGAACGATGTTAACGACGACGGAGCAAATATTAAATTCAGCGATTACATATCGCACGTTAGCGAACCTATTTATAAAATTGTATAAAAAACTAGCGACAGTTGTGTCATTATTTCTTTAATAAACTAGTTTAGTAGTAGTCATAAATAGACCACCCATAGAAGTGTTGTATATCAAAATGTTCGCAATACAATTTCATATCAAAAACAGAAATTAATCATTGAGACAGATTCATTCGTTATAAAAGAACAACTATTTGTATAGTTTCATTCAATGCTTTTATTTATGGATGTTTTTTTATCAAAGTACCTATAAGAAGAGCACAAAACTGAGATTTTTTTAATACTGAGAAATTAACTTTTTGAAGAAAAACCAATTGTATCGTTTTTCTAACAAACTGATCAGAAATAATTTATTCTATCTATAATCTAGATATATAAAAAATATAAAAACCAGAATAATATATCAATATTTACACAAAAGACAGATCAAATGAAAAACATAATAAAAAACGACTACGATTTATAAATCTGTTTCCAATTTATAAAATTCTTGCTGAAAAGCACACTCATGCGAATTTAAGATTTATTTTGGACCATCTGCTTTTTGCTTCGTTTTCAATTCGGTTTTATTTTTAATAACTCTATGCCTTTATAAGAGTGTGATCAATGTTCATTTTACTAAGAAAAAAAAACGTCTAAAAATATTGCAGCCATGTTTTCCTGCATCTTAATTTCGTCTGGTCTACAGCTCTTGCACTTATAATATAAAATACTATGTTCCGCCCGCGACGACGCCCCCTTCAAGTTTAAGTCGACCATACCATAAATCATACCATGATACTTGGCAATAGCGTCACTTTATATCAGCGAAAGAACTTTCGTAATCGGATCAGTATGTAGTTTGAGAGATTACTTCAAATTCCTCAAGCAAATAAATGAACAAATTTTCCTCGTCATAGTATAATATAACACCATGCCTTGTAACCCTAGAAGGGTTAGGCAGAGGTGTACCTTACAAGTACACCCACACTTTGCCAGTCATGTTTAAGTCCTATGTAATAAGGGGCGAGCCTATTGCCATCAATTGGGCACAAATCCAGACTCCGTTGCTGCTATGAGAAATTCCTGATGGAAAAACCCAATAACAATTTGCCCGACCCGAGAATCGAACCCAAGACCACATACTCAGCAGTCGCGATTGCGACCACTAGACCAACAAGGTAGCTCTTTATAATAACAGTTTAGAAATTCGAAGTTTAAATGGTAATTGTAAATTAAAAAAAAAAAAAAACGAGTGTGATCATCATCATCTGCCTGCCCTAGTCGCACATTACTTGAGTTCGGAGCAACACGTTTTTTCTTACCATTTCCCCTGTCAGCCAACATGGCATTATGTAGTACTTTTTTAAAACAAGTGTACGAAAATAATATTTCACCTTCTACAAACTAAGTCAGTATTTAATACCGGTAGGTAATTTACTCAACCATCCATCACCACCTAATAACATTTATCTTAGCTTTCTTGACAGCTACAGGAAGAAATGGTACATAATGTACCTATTCTTGGCCAAGACCACACAGCGTGTGTCTGGTCTGGACCGGATAGGTCTAGACACGTTACCTCTGGTAAAGCTTCATATTCGCAAATCATTGAACTAAAAGTCCCATTTGCTTTCGAGCCAAAACATCATGTTACAGCGGAACATATCCTTTTGATTCTGTTCCAAGTGTCATCTGTCTGTTTCAACTTGTAAAGATCACCAATAATAAATTAATGTTTAGAACGAGTATACAGGGTGTTGTTAATTTTTATCTATCTAAGATTTACTGATAAATCATTTGTTTGATTCTTTAAGAGGTTCTGGCCTCTTAACGAATTAAACAACTGATTCTGCTCAGGTTGCTAATTATAAAAATAAACTTGATACAGATTCTACAACTGTACTGTATGGTGTCGGACGTAAAGTACTGTATGGTGTCGGACGTAAAGAATAGCACCATCCCATATCTTCCTGTGGGTGTCGTAAGAGGTGACTAAGGGACTTACCAGAGAATGGGCAGCAGCGTTCTCTGTGCTTTTTTTTTTTTTTAACAACCATACTGCGATCGCCAACCCGCCTGCCAAGCGTGGCGATTATGGCAAACCCCCCCCATTGGGGGAGGCCTGTGTCCAGCAGTGGACGTCTTCCGGCTGAAATGATGATGATGAATGAGATTCTACAAAACAAATAACCTGAATCTTTGAGCTTAAAATCGTAAATACAAAAAAAAAATGGAGAACACGTCAAAGTCAGTCTTAAAACTACTAAAAAAGTATTTATCCATAGATAAAGTAAAGCTAATAATTCCGGGATCAATTCACCTATTTGAACCAGTTCAATGAACTGTGAATAACCTTTGATCGAAACAGACAACCTCCTAAAAAAATAGAGAAAGAAAAAACATTCAAAGTTTGTTATTTCATTGAAATACCAGTCTAGATCAGACTTTTAAAACAACAAAACATTAAACTGTTTAGAGCAATTGAACCGGAACTATAAAACACATTTTATATACCCGACAACAGCCGAATATAGACAGTTAGCAGACATTTTAATTAAATAAACTCAGACTATTATTAGTAGAACACCATAAAACTTTAAATGTAGGTCACTTATATTAGTTTTTGCAAACAATAAACTGTTTATACCAGGCGCACAGCATGGCTAGGAATTATAATAGATAAAAATACTGAATGAAGCTATACAACATTATTTTTAGTATATGCGAAACCTGAATATAGTTTGTTCCTAATAAGTAACTGAATCGATTCCAATAATTTTTAAAACATGTTATATTTTTTCACAAAAATATTTAAAAAAGTTAAAAGTTAGACACCGAGCGACTTTAAGTACCTATAGCAATAATTTAGGTACCTACTGCCAAATTATTATTATCAACGAGCTCAAGACGACGCTGGAGGCGCGCGCTACGTGCTGACCACGATTTTGTGCGGACAACTAGGTAACAGAACAAGCTTATAACTTTGAGATTTTTCATGATACAGTTTTGAAATTTTGTACATAGATTCTTTACATAAAAATACTAGACACGTGTATCCGGTTTCGCATATACTAAAACTAATGTTGTATAGTTGTGTATTTCCGTGTTGAGTTGTTGAATTCCGACCATGGAACCTATATGGCTCTGGTTATCATATTCTTGTGCGAAACAATATCGTGGGAATATCGTTTAACACTGACAGAACATTAATCTTTGGTATTTTAAAAATTTAAACTCATTTGTTTTTAGGTGTATTCGAATCGTGAGTGACTGTAGTTTTTTTTAAGCAGGCATGCTTGATGATTATTTTACAAGGTCATAAATAAACTAGTGAAACTCCAAAGACGTTATGGGTATCGATATAAAAATACAAAAAAAAATGATATTTTTTGGGTTTTCCGCAGATAGTGTAGTCACTTTCTTTTTCTGTCGACTTTCTTTACATATTATATATTATAATTGCTTAATTTTTTTTTTATGTAAGTGCTAAATAAACTATAAACAGATCTAAAATAATAATGAAACATTAAGACTAAAAATAAGTTATTATAATTAGCATCTGATCATTAGGCGAGATATTTCAGTCCAATATAAAAACAACCGTGTTTGCCACACTACAAAAGTGTATAGAAAGTAAGTCATTTAAAGAAAAAACTATATTTTAATAGACAGTTCTGAAACAGGCACGTCTATCCTCATTCGGTTCCTTTTACATAATATTATTGTGAAATACGGCTACTTTTCTCTGCTTCCTAATGTATTATTTGCCCACCTACCATTTGTATCAGCTCTTACTGGTTATGACCTCCTGGTACTCATGACTTGTTAGTTTAATACAATGTAGGTTATTTTGTCCAGTCTTAAATAAATAATTATGATTTCAGTAATATTGACCTTCCATAGAAATAGCAGCAAAGTTAATTAGCTGCAATCTATCATTTGTATTATTATAACTTCTACGAGTTTAGAAACCATAAACTTTGCCAAGATTCTTAAGCATACATTGTTTGTACGAAATATTTCTGAAAATATAATTTAAATTCTTTATTACAAACCAGACTGCCTCGTTTATAGTGGTCGCAAGTGTTACTGCTGAGCATGAGGTCATAGGTTCGATTCCCAAGTCGAGCAGACTGTTATTGAGTTTCACCAACAGGGGGTTGTATTTGTGCCAATTTGTTGGCAATAGGCTAGCCCCACTATTTTGAGGACACGGTTGGCGCAGTGGTTGAGCAATTGGCTGCTACGCTTCGTGTCGCGGGTTCGATCCCCGCACGGAACAAATATTTGTATGGCCTACAGGTAGTTGTTCCGGGTCTGGCTGTTTATGTATGTGAATTTAATTGTTTGTAAACGCACCCACGATACAGGAGAAATTCTAAGTGTGGGGCACCGTTTAAAAACACAATCAAAACAAAAAAATATCGTACTTAAACATAACTGGCGAAATGTATAAGTAAATAGATAGAATATGCTTTATTGAACACCAAAATTGTAACACAACTCTTTCACAATATTGCCAGTTATTCAGAGTCAAGGCCGTTTCTCATGATATGCTTTTGTTTACATTAGTACGATTGTATTGAGGTATCACAAGGTCAATTTTAAGTAATGTAAATGTTAGTATTGAGATGTGAAAAATCGAAGCTAATTATGAAATACTGCAATTTGTTTAAAGATATTTTTTTTTTAAAGAATTATGATGCTATCATCATCTTCTTCATCATTCTCTAATCTTTCTTTATCTGGAGTCTTCTTCATATTATCGTCATTTCATCATTCATACATTCCATCCATCATTTCTGTGGTCTTCTCGTAATCTTATAGCCTTCATTCTCAAAATGATCCATGTTTTTCTCGTAAACATGGATGACAGATTTGGATACTTGAGAATCGTCGGAAAACGTCTGAACATTTTTTTCCACGAAATTAAACTCTTCGCCAAATATTTATCATAACAGTTGCTACTAAATTACATACTCTAGTCGCGAACGTACTTATAAATAAACAGTTACGAAGTCCTAAATACAAACTTGATCTAACAAACTAATCGTAGCATAAAAGCGAAAAGTTCTCAGTATTATTTAATTATAAACATGTCAATAATAAAGCTCACGTATTA
This sequence comes from Noctua fimbriata, assembly GCA_905163415.1. Lineage (NCBI taxonomy): Eukaryota > Metazoa > Arthropoda > Insecta > Lepidoptera > Noctuidae > Noctua > Noctua fimbriata. The sequence goes on along the minus strand of LR990941.1, from coordinate 6,004,630 downwards.
ATTTACGATGACCGGTCGGAACAGGCGCATACTTACTATAATTACTTCAGACGATATTGAATCTTATTGCGTCAAAGTAAATACTATTGAATCTGATCCCCGTAATACTATTATTTATAGTATTACATTCAAACCTGCCTACCTCAACATTATCGAAGGTTGTTCTGAATATATAAGCTAGCCCGTTAATTATTAAGTGTTCTAAATCTAAAACAATAAAAAACATAACTGAACTTAATGGGTTGAGTATAACGAGCCTGATTTTTTGTTGATTAAAATATTGGTCAAGGTTTATAAAAGCTTTTTCGAGTATTGTTCCTAATGAATCTGTTTTATCAATAGATTAGTGATGATGACAGAAACATACAACAGAATTACCTAACGGTAAATTTCTATTCGGTAATACCACAGAGTACGGACACAACTCGGTGGCTACAGCTAGAGGTGGCATCATATTTTCACCGTATTCTCGCAATAAGACGCTAAATGATGCATAGGAATTGACGGCTTTCAATAGTGGTCAGGGACTGACGGACTCCCTCATACATAGAGGAGACCAGTTTCCCAGTAGATAATTAAACGTGCAGTCATGAGAAGACATGCTGCGGCCGACCTTAGGGTTAATAAATTGGGACAAAAGCAAGGAATGATGATGTTGATAATACGGTAACAGAAGTTTTGCCCTTAATACATTTGGCGCGAAGGATTCTATTAGTAACAGAACTCGTCGCGCCAAATGGGCGTTAAGGGCACGGCGACCAATCAAGCAATGCAAATCCAGTGTATATTTATCTCTCATTGTACGGGAAATCTATACAAAGCGAGGCCATGTTATACTGGAAATGTATAACTTGATGTGTCGCCGTTTGTACCACCGTCGCTGTAAGCTGCCTGATTCCGTACTCCATGTTGATGACGATTGGTACAACCACTACCTGAACAAGGGATAGAACCGTTAATGATATGTATGGGGATAACATTTCCGGATAACATGCGTGTTCCAAAGTTGGCTATGAAGATTGTCGACGACTCGTCTCATCTCTATTGGTCGTCTTCGAGTGCCTATAGTTACCTGTATCGGTAGTTTTATATTATACTAAAGTAAAGGACTGCCTCGTTGGTCTAGTGGTAGCAAGCGCGACTGCTGAGCATGAGGTCCTGGGTTGGGTTCCCAGATCGGGAAAAGTGTTATTGGGTTTTTCCCTCATAAATTTTTCAGTAGCAGCCACGGAGTCTGGATTTGTGCCCAATTGATCGCCCCCTATGACATGGAACTTACACATAACTGGCGAAATTTGGGTGTACTATTAGGTACTCCTCTGCCTAACCCTTCGGGGATTATAGACGTAGTGTTATGTAAAGTAAAGGTTCAAAAATTGCCAATCTTCACAGACGTGACAGTTGTCGGTGTCAAAAAATTATAAAAAGGATTGATCCTCTATCGTAAAACATTAAAGAATTTTAATTTTGATAATGATTTTAGCAAGTTCTGCTCGATGTAAATCAAACGATATATGAGATGCAAACAGTTACGTTTACATCAATGAAAAGCTAAGCTAAATAAAGTACTCGCATGAGAAACTATGCAGTATTTTGCACCTAAAACCATATGCATTATTGAACAGAGAAAGTACGTACTTACAAGATATCGTGCAAGTGTAAAACTAGCAAGCAATACTACACACATTATGTATGCAAATGAAACCAATAACAAATATTTGGTGCCAACATTAGTGATGAAAGTGGCCCTTTAAGTCAAAACACCAATATTGGGCCATGGCTGACCGGATCGTGAGTTCATTTCCAGTACTAATGACAAACAAGTTCAAAAAAATAAACAGCGTATTGATCAATGAGATTAACTAAGGTTATTAAGAAATGTCGCTATCATAAGAAATCGTTTGAACGGAAAACGTAGATAAACAGTCGATTAAGTACCGATGGACATTTGATAGTGAGGAATCAAGACATAACGTGGCGGCGGTAGTAATCGTAATCATGGGACTGAATAATGGCAACTGCAGATACAGTTATGTAGTTTCAATGACTGCGTGAAAGATAACACGGCTAGGAAGGAAGTAGGAACACAAAGGCCTGATGCCTGTACGTTACAGGAACAGATGAAGGCTACCAAACTCATAGCTACTGCCTGAGCAAATTCAATAAAGATTTCCATCAACCCACTAGCAAGACGAAGAGAAAGTAGCTGATGGGCATGATATACAAGATGTAAGAGACTTCGAGACGCAAACTTTTACCAAAGATTTGGTACATAGTTCTAAACACCCATGATTTGAATACCCAACAAATTGAAATGCTTGTTAGTATCATATCGATTGATCATAGAATCATCTAAGGCTACTTCATCATCATTCTCTTGCCCTTATCCCAATTCATTTGGGTTCGGCGCAGCATGTCTTCTTCTATCATATATCTAAGGCTACTTAATCAATGGCCAATTTTACCGAAGCTAAAATTTTGAATCACAAGAAGAAATTCATATTGCTCAGACACGAAATAAATTGAGAGGAGAAATAAAGAATCACTAGTTCTTATTGCAATCACGATAGTCACATTATACGTACATATTATTTGTTAATAGACTCGGTATCGTGGCATAAAACTGAACAAAAAATGACAATTTGAAGGTCAGGTTACCGGAAAATACAGTTCTGCTGCAAGTATTCCTATTATTTAAATGCAGGTTATTAATGGTGCAGCTTTAGAATCACTTATACACATGACAGCAATAATATTTATTTGTCTAGGTAAGGACTGGTTTTTCTGCAGACAGAAAAAATAAACAAAGTAAACACGCAATGTTTTGGTTTATGCATTGACAGTGTCTAGGTTTGAAAATCTGTTTTATTACTTCTAGTGTCTGAATATTTGTTGATACATCACGTAAGATTTCATAATTCTCTTGCTCTTATCCCAATTCGTTTGCGGTTGGCGCTGCATGTCTTCTTCTTTCATACTTGTCTATTACTCGTCATCTCCTCAGATACCTACCTCCTTTCCTGCCTTATCATCCTTCACACAGTCCTTAATAGTCCATGGCAAGAGAATAATGACATCACGTAAGTTGCACCGCGGAGTTCATAATCCCCAATAACCAGAGGTCATCTTATGCTAAGAAGTCCAATTAGTAGACACATTATCAAGAATTACACTGAAATCATTATTTTAGAAACACATTCCACGCTTCTGTGAGTTCATATCAGTTTTGTTTCTTTCGATTTGCACATTACGATAATTTTCCTCTCGTTTTATTAGCAATACTGCAATGATCTGACGCAATTAAAACATGACAGACTAATGTAATAACGGGCTGTTTTTTATCACAATATCCTTCCGTGAATATTATATGTACATACAAGCTACCGAAGGTTCCCCGGCCAATCTCCAACGGGAACCATTACGATTATCCGCTCGGGTTATCTTGTAACTTGCAGAAAGATAAGTGTTTCATACTCGTAGAATATCAACGTTACTATGCAGTGTATAATAACATTGTAACAGCTTTATTATATGAAGGTATATCGTGTGTTCTAGTATACATACAGAGTGTAAACGGACCCTTCACGAAGCCGTCAACCAAGCATTATGTAGGTACATAAAACTAAACTTTACGCAAAAATTATTGCTGGGAAACGACTTTTTTTTGGGGCAAAAACTCACGTTTTATGGTAAGTTTCAATGTAACGCACTCAAAACATTGTGCTGATGGATGGATTGAGTAGTCCGAGTCGTGGAGGTGTTTAAAGTAAAAATCTTACATTAAAAGCATATATTTAAACAAAAACTTGTGAAAAAGTTGGAACTTTGACCCCCAATATCTTTGCAACTAGAAGGTTCCGTAACAAAAAAAGAATATCGCAATGACGGGGACAACAAGTGCCTTTCGGCTTCGTTAAGGGTCTTGTTACACCCTTTAAGTATAATTTACTTACCTGTAAAAATATACGGCATTCATAGATCCCCTAAACATAAACTTGCGGTCGTAATCATTAACAATTACAAGTTTGAAAATGCGCTTGTATTATAGAAGTCTTTTTTGTCATCACTTTATCAAAATGTTCAGTATTTAAGCGCCAAGCAGATGAACTTAAGTAAGGTCAACTTACATTTGCTTTGGTACAGATAAAATTAATTATAAAGATAATAATTTTACCTAAATATCATACAGTTACATGCCAATTACATTGTTTGTTAAAATAATAATTTATTATCAATTTGAGAGCTCAAAAAATTACAAAAATGTACCAACAATTAAGATAAGCCAAATTTGTTTTTTTTAATCCAGATAGTAACAGTCAATTAGGTATTATTTATCTTAACATGTACCAATTAGAAACATGAATACGGGTGCAAATGGTCAAAGAAGATAAAATATATCAGCGTGGGAAAACCAATGTATGTACACTGGAATAATACGTGTAATCTATGCTTTTCTTTTTAACGGAGACGCAGATTAGGACTTCGTCAGACGTGGCGTACCTCAACTACCCAGGTTACTCGCTTGAACATAAGTTCGTAAAACGAGCTGGGGTCTGTGTGTACGTCCGCGATGACATATGCTTTCGGCGTCTCCGTTGCTTTGAGGATTCCGGGTTATCTACTATCTGGATACTGGTGGATACCGGGGTGGCGAAATCACTCTACGTCGGTGTCTACCGGTCGCACAGCGGTGACCAGGAGACGACCAGGCTCTTTGAACACCTGATGGAGATGGCGGATTGTGCCCAGCAACGGTACCCGACGATGAAGCTTCTTTTTCTGGGGGACTTTAATGCCCATCACGATGAGTGGTTGTTCCCGTTTCAGAAAACTGACCATGCTGGGAGAGAGGCGCGCAGATTTGCATTGTCGCTAGATCTCACACAGCTGGTGACTGAAGCTACGCGGGTGCCAGATGTTGACGGACATACACCCAACTGCTTGGACTTACTGCTGACCACTGACCCAGACAGGCACTCAGTATCGGTATCAGCCCCACTGGGAACATCCGACCACTGTCTGGTGAAGTCCGTGTCTATCAGCTCTTCTCCAGATGATAGCCCTAGGGGCGAGAGGCGAGTTTGGCGATACGAATCAGTAGACTGGGATGAGATGCGGCATTTTTTTGCGTCCTTCCCTTGGCATCCAGTGTGCTTTTCTTCGGGCGACCCCACTTGTTCAGCTGAAGCGGTTGCGGACGTGATACGGCAGGGAATGGAATACTATATTCCATTCTCCGACATACCGCTCGGTCACAAAGCCCGTCCTTGGTTCAACGTGGACTGCGTTCGTGCTAAGGCTCGAATGCAGTCTGCATACCAAGCCTGGGTGCAAGTCCGTGACCGCAAAGTTCGAGCTCGACGGGTTCGCGCGAAGAAGAGAGCTTTTAATTCTGCCGCAAAGTCTTGTAAGCAGGTGATCAGAAAGGCGCGTTTCGATCACGTCAGTCGTATAGGGGCTAAACTTGCGTCCTACCCCTCTGGTGGTAAACAGTTTTGGTCGCTATCCAAATCGGTCGAAACCAACTTCTGCCGGCCCACATTACCTCCCTTGCAAGAACCGGATGGGTCGCTAGCTCACTCCGCTACCGAGAAGGCAAACCTGTTTGCATCTCTATTTGCTAGCAATTCACGTCTAGTTACTGACTCAAAACAGCCACCAACGATTCCTCACTGTGATTCTTCGATGCCGGAGATCACAATACACATGAAAGAGGTTCGTAGAGTTCTCTATAGCCTAGACGTGAACAAGGCTAGCGGTCCTGACGGCATACCAGCAAGAGTCTTGAGGAACTGTGCGCCTGAGTTGTCTCCTGTGTTGACACGCTTGTACCGCCTCTCTCTTAAAACCAGAACGGTTCCGAAGTCATGGAAGGTTGCCAATGTACAACCAGTACCCAAGAAGGGTAGTCGTGCCGACCCCAGTAACTATCGACCAATCGCCATCACCTCTATACTTTGTAAAGTTATGGAAAGGGTTCTGAATGCGAAGCTGCTGGCATACCTAGAAGCAAACGACTTACTCAGTGACCGTCAGTATGGCTTTCGCCGGGGATGATCAACTGGGGATCTTCTGGTGTTTGCTACGCACTGCTGGGGGAGGCCATCGAGAAACACGGCGAAGCCCTTGCCGTTTCGCTCGACATCTCGAAGGCTTTCGACAGGGTTTGGCACGCAAGTCTGCTGTGCAAACTTCCTGCATACGGCATCCCCGTTGACTTTTGCCGCTGGATATCTGACTTCCTGAGTGAACGGTCGATCCGAGTGGTCATTGATGGCTGCTCCTCTGACCTCATCGCTATTGATGAGTTCCTCAGGGGTCTGTTCTCTCCACTTCTCCACAACACTTTTCCTGCTGCACATCAATGACCTTCTGGCTCCTGGTATTGTTGGGTACGCAGACGACCGTACTGTCATGGAGAGTTATGCATCCAGCGCGAAAGCCAGCGGTGATGAAGTGCGTTATTGAGAGAGGCCATGGTAGAGCGAACGAATTCAACCTTAAGTCTAGTCTCCAAGTGGGGTGATGAGAATCTGGTTGTTTTTAACGCCACCAAAACACAAGTGTGCCTGTTCACCGCCAAAAGGCAATCTGGCTCCTACTTTCCGGGGTGCATCTGTACCAGTCACCGACAGCCTCGAGCTTCTTGGTACGAAGTTGAGTGCGAATCTGAACTTCGGTGCCTACATTGAGTCGAAAGCCCAAACTGCGGCAAAAAAGTTGGGTATCCTAAACAAGGTTAAGCGTTACTTCAAGCCTGGACAGCTTTTAGTCTTATATAAAGCTCAAGTTCGGTTCGGCATGGAGTATTGCCGTCACCTTTAGGATGGCTCAGCCAAATACCAATTAGCCACACTCGATTCTGTTGAGCGCAGAGCCAAGAGGCTCATTGGTGACCATAAGCTGGTTGGTACCAGGCTTCATAGCCTGGCCCATCGGCGCAAAGTTGCATGTTTGTCGGTCTTTTACAGATTGTACTTCGGTGAGTGTGCTCAAGAGCTCCACGAACTCATTCCACCATCTCCTTTCTTCCATCTCCCGATGGAAGAAACTAGTCCAGACGTACTGCAGGTTATCACCCATACCTTGTCGATGTTCCACACATTCGCACGAAGCGATTTGCTACATCATTTATTATGCGCACAGCCAAGGAGTGGAATTCCCTGCCTGCGTCGGTGTTTCCAAGTTCATATGACCCCAATCTATTTAAGTCGCGAGTTAATAGGCTTCTTTTGGGTTGGCTCGTTCCATCGTCGACCTCATCTCTGTCCTCAGGACTAGATTGAGGTCAAGAGTAAGCCGCGGTAAGTAAAGCGGTAGTAAGTTTTTATGTAGGGGGTAAACTCAAAACTCAAACTCAAAGCATTTATTTCAATTAGACCATCACAGGCACTTTTGAATGTCAAATAAAACAAAAAAAAGCGAAGCTACAGTCACAGTCACAAGGCATAATAACTTGAGAAAGTACTATAGTTGCACATTCCAAAGCGTAGACCTCTATGGAGAAGAATGGGCAAAAAACTCCATGGACACTCTTTTAAATCAAAATATAATAATAAATAATAGCTCGTGGCTAAATAATAACAGCCGCTCGGATCGATCTTTAGGTTAAGACAAGCTTGCCTAGGTTGGTCTGTGGATGGGTGACCACCCATTACATACCGAGTTTCCTCCGTGCCTCGGAAAGCACGTTCAGCCGTTGGTCCCTGCTGTCATTTGTAGATCTTTGACAGTCATTACAGGTAGGCAGTGGACCCAAAATGATAACCAGTCTTACCAAGGCGTATCGTATTACCTAGTACTAACTGGGTTGTGGCGGTCAGATAGGCAGTCGCTCCATGTAAAATACTGATATTCAGCTGCATCCGGTTAGACTGGAAGCCGACCCTAACATAGTTGGGAAAAGGCTGGGCAGATGATGATGTATTATATTAATTTGGTGATGGTTCGTTTTATGATTTATTGTTTTTAAGCATAGATTATTTATAAGCTATAAAAAGGCCATAAAATATAATTATCATTTGGGTAGTTGGGTGGTCCATACTTAACTATTTACGAGCTGATATGAAAAGAAATAAAACTAACAATTTCTGTAAAGCTAAGTGTTAATTTTATTTCTATTCATATCAGCTGTAGACGTAGTTACTACTTACACAGTACACACTATTATTAATAATTACTATTATGTATATTCGATTAATAGACAATCGCGGCGGAACTATGGCGCCCTTTTGACATCTATTATAATAGCAGAATAATAAAACGTACCATGATAAACAATGTGTCGATAACGCGGACAGTGTAATTGTAATTCATGTAGCAGAAACTTAGGCTTCGATTTAAAATAAAAATCTATGTTGCTATGCCTAATTTTCATGGAGTTTTTTACTACAGTCCACCAGCACCACAAATCACTAAATGCGTTTAACAGTAAACTTTTAAACTGACATTTAGTCTCTGTAATCTTCAAACGCTTAACAGAGAAAGTGTACGATGTTTTTAATTCTTTTAGTGTTAAACCTCTACTTCAGTGATTTGTGGAGGGTGAGGGGTGGGGGGGGAGGACTTAAAGTAAGAAAGTTTATTATCGGTCAAGTTATTTAACTGATACTTATCGAGAGGAACAGAGACAGACATATAGTTTTCAGAGTAAGCTCTGAGGTGCGAGTCGCGACATTCGTGCTAATTCAGAAACATAATCGAAGCGCATACTTTTTCTGGTTTAAGTGTACTTAATTGGGTTAAAGGTTATTTGCAAAATATTGAAAATAACTAATAGTACATAATACATAGTAGTCTGGGATTTCGTCGAGCTTCATTTTCTCCGCAATTTTCTGGTGGTCGCCACTGTTGAATCTGGCTTTCAGGAGTTGCAGTGGTTTGGAAATAGTGTGGCGGGCTTGACTAACAATAAAAGGTAGGGACTAAAGAAACAGTTTCTGTTACCCACCCACAAATATTTTAAATATCCCAGTATTACAGATTATTAATTGCATTTGCTGTACAAATGCAGCGTCATTTCGATTTCAAAAATAAATGATCCTTGAATTATGTCATAGATTTATGCTTGGCAACAAAACACAGGCAAAAATAATGTTCTAGTCTAGCAAATGCACGTTTATATTTAATTATAATGACAGTCGACAAATTGTTTTATCTTAACCATATGTCCGACCTCTTTCAAGGAGGATTACCACAGCTTTTCAGTTAAGAACAATATTTACGAAATGTGGCGCTTAAATCATTCTTTAATTTTATCTGCCTTACGACATGTTTTTTGCGCGCGGTATGCACATTTCATAGCAACTCTTTTGTTTTTTCCAAAACGGCGCCACCGCGAATGCACGGTATTTTTTTTGCTACCCCTACCACGGCGATTGTTTTCAAACAAAAATTTCTTATTATGGTGTCAGAAAATAATAATACATACATACTAGCGTACATAAACTCACACCTTTTTTGCATGGTAATAAGTCATAACTACAGAAAACTTGACTGCCTCGATCCAGTGGTCGCAATCGCGGCTTGAGCATGAGGTCTTGGGTTCGATTCCCGGGTCGGGGTAAAGTGTTATTGGGTTTTTCTTCCATCAGGAATATCTCAGTAGCAGACACGGAGTCTGGATTTGTACCCGGTTGATGGCAATAGGCTCCCCCTCTATTACATGGGACGTAAACATAAATGGCGAAATGTAGGTGTGCTATTAGGTACATCTCTGCTTAACTCTTCGGGGATTACAGGCGTGATGTTATGTTACAGAACTCCTAGTGGTGGTACTTTCATACAAGCCTACAACACAACAACCAAGCCTGACTTGCTCTTCTAACCTACTACTCTTCATGATGTCAGAGTTTCTGAACAGTCTGCTTGTCTTATGGGCTTGCCGTATTGTTGATTCCTAGGCACGCCACTGAACACCACCTACCACTAAAATGACAGATTGTGTCGACACAATGACAGATTTCTTTGCAACAGCAAAGCGTATGTGTGTACTATACGGTCATTGGTTGGATTCCCACAACTCAATGAAATACTTGCAAGCAGGTCATTTATCTTTGTAAATCATGACTTAACTTAAGAAAACCAATTGATCGTGACTTATTAATGGGAGTATCGCAGGCATAGTACATTCCTATCAAGATTTAATTACAAGATATTAAAAACTATTGCTTGCCAATGAATGCTTTATAATCTTCGTACTAATTGCAGCATTTAACTGAGAGACACGACGAATTTGTCATCGTAGGCGGTGGACTGGCCACCTGGTGTTATTCAGAACGGATAGTCTATACGAGTATTTACAAACATCGAAGCTAGATAATTTGGAACTGTAATTAACCAAGAGTCAATTGGCTTCTTAAGCTTTTATTAAGTATAAAGGATAATTTCTATGTTGGGGAACTTAGAATGATGTACTGGATACGTGGTAATAGTTCTCACGTCGTCGGTGTCCCTTCCATCCCGTATGAAAAAAAAAAAGTGTTTACTTTAAAACTCGAAGTTACGGATCTTTGAGAAAATATATTTTAATAATAATAATAACCAGGCGGTGAAAAGTCCAAATTAAAAAAAAAAACATCTAGTTTTGGGGTTTCCCTAGGTAATTTCATATGACCCTGTATAATAAATGTTTACTTCCCTTTGAGCTTGACGCATCCCTCTTAAAAAAGCATTATAAACAGTAAATTGCCTAAGTGTTACATAAATTCCCACTATAATCAAATTTCTATTTGCAAATATATTACCTGATATGCACCTTGTCTCGTTTATATTCCACTTGATCATTATGATAATCGTAAGTAGTCAATAAAAGAGCTCATTGTGATTAATCGATGAAGACGACTCAACCGGTTTCTAATATTTAAAAGTTGATATTGAAAATGTCATCGATTTTGCATTTCTAAAGATTCTTTAAGCACCTGGCATCAAGCCGTCAAACAAGTTTGTCAAAATAAAGTTGTATATGTATCCAACAGAAAGTCAGTAATAAATGAGTTACTTTAGTCAAATAAAACTCATCACCATTCTTCTACCCTTATCCCAAATAATTTGGGATCGACGCAGCATGTCTTCTTCTTCCATCATCATCATCACCATTTCAGCCGAAAGACGTGCATTGCTTGACATAGGCCTCCCCCAAGTATCGCCACATTGACCGGTCCCGTGCGGCTCGCATCCAGCGGATCCCCGCAAACTACTCACCAGGTATATCGCTCCACCTAGTAGGAGGCCTTCCAACGCAACGACTTCCAGTTCGCGGTCGCCACTCTAGAACTTTTCGGCCCCATCGGCCATGCGTTCTGCGAGCAATATGACTTTTCTGTTTGGCAATTCTTTGGGCTACGTCGGTAACCTTAGTTCTCTTGCAGATGTCCTCTTTTCTGATTTGATCACAAAAGGAAACTCCGAGCATAGCGCTCTCCATTGCCCTTTGGCAGCTTTTGAGACTTTAAGCCTTCTGATGAGGCCCATTGTGAGCTGCCTTTTCTTCCATACTTCTCTATTACTCGTCATCTCAGCAGTCGCCTCCTTTCTAGCCATATCATCCTTCCAGTCGAATAACACTCTTGCTGCAAATAAATTTTAAATGCATCTTTTAATAAAAATAATAGTAGCTAAAATCACTCAACTCATTCTATAACAAATATTCTGATATGAAATACAACAACAAAACCATTGTTGTGTTCGGAGACATTTGCCAATACTAAAAAAACCGGCCAAGCGCGAGTTGGACTCGTACACCGAGGGTTCCGTATAAATTTGTAGATATTTTGTTATTGAACTTAATATTTACGGTTTACACATATTTTCCTTTATATGTGCTGTAATACATTGCTTCTTGCCAACATTCATGATTCTAAGTCAACGGGAAGTACCCTAAAGGTTTTGATTCCTTTGTGAAATCGCAAAATATGCGACATAAACGGTCATATCTTTTGATCACGTTGACTTACAAGTTTGATTTTTTCACTGTTCTAAAGGGTAGCAGATTTAAGTATTTGATATTAATTTCAGCTTGATACCTCCACGCGTTCCTAAGAAAAAGGGTCTTGGGAGACAGACAGACGGATAACAAAGTGATCCTGTAGGATCCCGTTTTTGCCGACTGAGGTACTGAACCCTAAAAGTACTCAAAATAAACACTTTGACGAAACGCAGTCTTAAAATTGAAGGTTGACAAAATATCCAAACCATTCTATAGACTAAGCAGTGCAGATTGTTTTGTCTACAGGAGACCTTAAGCCCTTGTTACGTAAGTTGTAGGTTAAAGAAGTCACGACTCAAGATTGTCGTGACGATTGATTGTTTAGATAGGTGGGTACCTATCGTTATAATAAGTTATCCATCTGACTTCACTTTCACTGTTGATTCGAATCGTGACTTGTTTGATAAGAAAATTAAGCTAGCCAGAGATCTGGGTGTAAGCTTAACCTTGTAACTTGTAGTTAAAAACAAAGGTAAGAAAAAAAAAGTTATACTGTCACTTACGGGAAATCTTCCGTGATTGTTCAAAATTTTGAGCTACCGATATTCAACGCTGTTGCAAGTGCCATGAAATAATAAACAATCACGGTAGAAATCCCGTAAGTGACAGTATAAGTTTAGTTGTAAACCGTGAAAGCTTAAAACAGTGTTTAAAGGTAAGAAAGACTGCTTTCTTAGAAGTCTGTTGATTCTAGAGTAGAGAGTAGATGTTTGTCTCTGCATCACCCGAAGGTTGACTGGTATAAAATGCCTATGGCATTAAGTCCGCCTCTGTACTTTGTGCTTGAAGTGTTAGTAAGAAAGACTGCTTTCTTAGAAGTTAGTAGATTCTAGAGTAGAGAGTAGATGTTTGTCTCTGCATCACCTAAAGGTTGACTGGTATAAAATGCCTATGCCATTAAGTCCGCCTCTGTACTTTGTGCTTGAAGTGTTAAATAAAAAAATAAATCATCATCATCATTCTCCTGCCGTTATCACAATTTATTTGGGTTTGGCGCAGCATGAAATCTTCTTCCATATTTCTTTATATAAATAACTAGCGACCCGCCCCGGCTTTACACGGGTGTAATATATACATATAACCTTTCCTCTTGAATCACTCTATCTATTAAAAAAAGCTGCATCAAAATCCGTTGCGTAGTTTTAAAGATCTAAGCATACATAGGGACAGACAGACAGCGGGAAGCGACTTTGTTTTATACTATGTAGTGATAGTGAAATTAGCTCGTTTACCTTCGGCTTCGTCCGCGTGGTGGTCAAACATTGAATCTTTCAATCTAACAGGGACGTATCCACTACCGGTATTAACAGATGATAATGATCCCATGTCGTACCCTAAGATTAAGGTCTATCTATTAGTATGCTCTAACCCGATTAGCTGATAAGGTGTGAAAAAATAACAGACCGACAGAGTTAATTTCGCATTTATTATTACCTAGCTTATGCCCTCGGCTTCGCCTGGGTTTAGTTCGGTAATTGTCCCACGGGATCGTACTACCGGGATAAAAACTATTCTATGTGTTAATCCAGGTTATAAACTATCTGTGTGCCAAATTTTATGCAAATGGGGTTAGAAGTTTCTGCGTGAAAGAGTATGAACATCATAGGCATCCAGATACCATAAACTTTCGTATTTATAATATTAGTAGGAATTAAGTCATTATTTGGAAAAGGCTAGGCAGATGTGCCTAGCCTTTTCCAAATAATGACTTAATTCACAGTGTTGCGGGCTTCCAGTCTTACCGGATTCAGCTTAGTACCAGTATTTAACATAAAGTGACTGCCTATCTGACCTCCTCAACCCAGTTAGTACTGGGTAATATGATACGCCTTGGTAAGACTGGTCATTATTAAATTAAATATGGATACAAAAATGAAAGTGCATAGTCATACAATGCAAAAACAAAACAGAAAAAAAAATACAACAACAGAAAACCCTCCAACATTTCCTAAACACCATATAATTATTATTTCCACGTTGCTCATAAACGTGTCGTGCTTTCACGGTACAAGCTATGAACACGAGAATTTGTCAAAGCATTCATTTTGAAATTGATATCGTAACTGAATCGACAGGCTGCAAACAAGACGCCTTTTAGTTGAGAAAAATAACTATTATCATTTGCAAACATGAAGCCTTTTCTATCGTCTTTTTTACTACTGAATCCTGGAACGTTTTCAATTTATTTTATTTTCACCGTGTGCTTTTTATAAAGGGTGTAAAAGTACCCTTAACGAAGCCGAAAGGCACTTCTCCCCATCATTACGATCATTTTTTTTGTTCTAGAACTTACCTGGGAACCTTCTAGTTACGGAGATATTGGGGGAGATAATTTTTGTAGAGTTACTTAGTTTGATGTACAAAATGGTTGGTTGATGACTTCGTTAAGGGTCCGTTTACACCCTGTAGCATACAGAGTGTTTTCGGCAGGTAATCTAAAAAATGTTGGTACGTGGGTACTTCATCATCATCATCATCTACAGCCCGAACTCACCCACAGCTGGGTATAGGTCTCTTTTTTCTTGTGCCAATCTCCATGGTCATGTCCCAGCCTCATCCAGGTTTTTGCCCCTATGACAACTATATCGTCTGCCCATCTCGCCGCCGGATGACCCACGTTTCTTTTTCCAGTTCTTGGACGCCATTTGTGTCAGCCTTAGTCCACCTGTTATCACTGCGCCTTGCCCAACACCATTTGAGTTCCTTAACGTGATTTACAATATCGAAAACCTTTGTACGTTTTCGGATTTCGACGTAAGCACTTACCTTAAATTATATTTTTTTTTACTTTCATGTCTTTCTCTCTTTCATTATCTCTGTCAATTGTAGATCTTTGACAATCGTTATAAGTATTCAGTGACCCGAAAATCTGACAACCAGTCTTATCAAGGGGTATCGTATTACCCAGTACTGGGTTGTGGAGGTCAGATAGGCAGTCGCTCCATGTAAAATACTGGTATTCAGCTGCCTCCGGTTAAACTGGAAGCCGCCCCCAACATAGTCGGCAGAAGGCTAAGCAGATTATGGTTTACAATATCTTTCTTCATAAAACCACTGTTGTTAGAGGCTCAACCTTACAGTAGCGAAGAGTATTTTTTTTGCAAGAGGTAAGCCAGAGTACATAATTATCTTTAATGTGATTATATTATTTGTCTATAGAATACTAACTACTATAGGAATACTGACTGTGCCATTTTTCAAATGGAAGCCAGTGGAATCGAGTTGTATGGTACCTTCGCCACTGCAACCTAATTCACTCACAATTCACAAAACTGTACCTAGTTAAACTAAGTCTATTTCAATAAACTTAACTTGATACCGGCTTTTAACCTACCATAATCATTTAAAGCTGTCTTATCAACCCACATTATTTCCAATTAGAACGAAGCACTTGCAATTAAAAAAGCCTCTTCAGATAAACTCGAAAAAATATGCGCGTCTAAAACGTGCGACTAAAAATCGCCCCAGCGCGCACTGTACCTTGTTAACGCCAGACGGGTGAAGTCAAATGCGATAATGACGCGATAGGCCCACAGTTATGCTAATGCCAGCGTAGGGCCGCCATGATTGCGCATTCGTGTGAAACTCCTTTAGCCTTTGAAATATTAATGTAATTATTTCTTATAGTTTATACAAGTGTGAGAGGGTCGTTATGTGATTTTGAATGCGATAGGTACCTGTTGGCATGTATATTAATGAAATAGGTAGACATGAAAACAGGCAGGCTGAAGTGGGAGTGCGCAGGTCACGTGGCACGGATGCACCCGGAGAGATGGGCAAAGAGCGTCACACACTGAACGCTTAAGAAGGGATATCATCGTCGAGATCGACCGCGGCGAAGGTGGCGTGACGATCTGATCATGTATGCGGGGCTAACATGGCCGGAGATCGCACAAGATAGAGTGGCATAGAATGAGAAAGGGGAGGCATTTGCCCAGCAGTGGAACACCAGGTAGGCTAGCAAAAAAAAAAAGAAGGTAGAACTGAGTTCGAAAATTGAAAAATGATGCAAGAGAGGAGTTGTCTGATGAGATGATGACAAGTAATAGTGAAGTATAAAAAAAGAAGACATGCTGCGCCGACCCCAAATACATTGGGATGGTGACAGGAGAATGATGAAACGTTTTCGAAAATTCACAAAAGCACAAGGACAGTTTCTTTTTAAGTTCTGAATTTTCGATAAATTGTATGTTCCATGTATTAAATAGAGATATTATACAAAAAGAAGACTCGTTCACGTACTTTACACTATTTCAAGACATTGATAACACTGATGTCTCACACAAACATCAAAACAAACTAAATCACCTACTTCAAGCAAATGTCAATCCTATAATCATCTTAGACAACAGTTAAATTAACTATATTTCCACCATTAAACTAGAAAATCTAATTTCCTAATTCCAAATCTCGGAACTCCAAGCACTGCCTCTAATTGCGATTTTACAGCACCAAAACAAATGAAGCTAAAATCCTAAATCTTTTTTTCAAATATGGAATATTTGCACCAGTATCAAGCTTTCCTATTCATGCTAAACTGAAGCTCATACGGCTATCCGCGTTACTTAGCGCTACGATTTAACACATTCACTGCGGTATTAACTTGGAATAGCCTGATGCATAATTATCTCAGCGTGTATCTGCTACCGGTTGTAGCGAAATGCGAAATGTATACTTGTTTAAGTCGGGTGAAAAGTGGACTCAAATTTTTTGTACTTGTGCAGTAGTACTGTATCATAATTTCTGTCTAATATCGCCTCTATACAACATTAGTTTTAGTATATGCGAAACCTGATACACGTGTCTAGTATTTTTATGTAAAGAATCTACGTACAAAATTTCAAAACTGTATCATGAAAAATCACAAAGTTATAAGCTTGTTCTGTTACCTAGTTGTCCGCACAAAAACGCGGTCACCACGCAGCGCGCGCCTTCAGCGTCGTCTTGAGCTCATTGATAATAATAATTTGGCAGTAGGTACCTAAATTATTGCGATAGGTACTCAAAGTCGCTCGGTATCCAACTTTTAACTTTTTTTAAATATTTTTGGGAAAAAATATAACATGGTATAAAAATTATTGGAATCGATTCAGTTACTTATTCTGAACAAACTATATTCAGGTTTCGCATATACTAAAAATAATGTTGTATAAATTAATAGTTTTGTAGTTTTTTTTCATCCAGGTCTGTTCCTTCGTAGTTACCGATCCAGCTTTGTCTGCTTCTACATCAGAAATATGATCGCTCACTAGATGGCCTTGCTTCTGGACTCATAGGCTAGTTTCCTTTGGTTATGAGTTGGCTTAATTAAAAAGAAACAACTTTCACCCATCCATGACCTTGTGATTCGCAGACATGTGACATCTAACAACCCGCAATGGGCTCCCGTGGTGCAATACCAATACAGCCACACTTTATGGAGAGAAGGTCTTGTACCTCATCAGTGGGAAAATTAAAGGCTGATTATAAATGAGTTTGTAAACAACAAAAAACACAATTAAAATATCTTTCCAGTATGGTTTTAAATTTAGTCCCCGTAAGTTTACACCTAACCAGTAATCAATTCTATACAAATAAATAAAATTGAAGTGTCTGTTTGTAATATCAAAATAACATCTTTTTACTGAATGCTTATGAAAGTATATACGCTAATTAAAACAATTTTTTTTGTCAGTCTGTCTGTTTGTTCCGGCTAATCTCCAAAACGGCTAGACCGATTTTGACGGGACTTTTCCTGGCAGATCGCTGGTATTATAAGGAGTAACTTAGTCTACTTTTATTAAAAAAAAAGATTAGGGTTACGTGCAAAACAATTAAAACCCTTGAAATTGTTAACAAAATCTTCTTTTATAATAATTTCACGTTAACGAAGGTTGCGGAGCTTAGCTAGTTAATCATATTATAACACTTGTGCCAATTTCAAACAAACCTGACTACTGACGCCCTTAGCTGCACACTACACAGTCATATAGCTAACGTGCTAAACTGCATTATCGTTTCAAACCCGTACCACTTTTATCTCGTAGCTCACTCCGTAATTGCATGCTCTGTGTAATGATTTTCTAACAGCCGTAGCTACTAATGATTATGCTTTTTGCTACTAACAAGCGTTGCGAATGGCTCTAGTATTCAGCTTATCATTATAAGTCGTTTAGTAATAAATAAATAAGGTTTTGAAACGGTTATTGGAGAACTAATAAAACTACTTATTGCATGCGTAGAAGAATTGAAATTTTTGATATGTTTGTTTGGGTGTCATCTAGTGTTACTCAAAACTGAAGACCTCGTGGCTAACTAATAACAGCCGCCAGGGTTGATCTTCAGGTTAAGCCGCGCTTACCTAGTTTGATCCGTGGATGGGGGACCACCCATTACATACCAAGTTTCCTCCATGCCTCGAAAAGCACGTTAAGCTGTTGGTCCCGGCTGTCATTTGTAGATCTTTAACAGTCGTTACAGGTAGTCAGTGGCCCGATAGTCTGACAACCAGTCGTACTAAAGGGTATCGTATTACCTAGTACTAACTGGGTTGTGGAGGTCTTACTGACAATTTTTGACTCGGTTGGCTAATTTTTCAGGTAAGATTTTCACCACAAGTCAGTGGTGGTATAGTTTCATAATCGTGCAGAAACAAGCCGTGCCCCGATTAGATTTCCCATCGGCTGAAATGACTAACTTCAGAACGTAACTTTTATTATGATGAAAGAATCTACTCTACACCACTTCAGAATAACAAAAATCATTCCTCAGTGTTAACCTTCGTTATTGTATAAGGAACTTTTGAGCATAAGTTTCTAGACCGAATAGTTTAGACTGTAAATTAATTGAAGATATTTATAAAATAGAACGCTTTAGTTCCAACCTACGTATACAACACTAGCGGCTTGTCCCAGCTTTGCACGGGTGGACAAAAAAAATATAGCCTATTTTACTCATGGATAATGTAGTATTCTAATGGTGAAAGAATTTTTGAAATCGGTCCAGTAGTTTCTGAGTTTATTCGTTACAAAAATACAAATCTGTCCTCTTTATAATATAGCGTAGATTTAGAAGTCGCTCCACAATTACATACAACCTCCTTTATTCCAGTCTATGCATCAAATAATAATAACTTGTTGCACACAAATAATTCAAATAGACCGGAATCACTATAAAGATGGCTCTCTGAAAGGATCGGAGCCCCATTGTCATATCTCTCCTGCCATCCAAGACTAATGTTTTTCCAATATCCTTATACTTTAAAGTGCATTTCGTTTTCCCGTATAAAGAAGTTGGATGTTTTATTTCGATACGTTACTGGTTCTGATTCTGCTTTTAGTTCAAAGGTATTTCTGTTGAGAGTTTTATGGCTGGGTTATTATAATAATGGGTTTTCGAATTTAGTGTGTATTTGATGATAGAACATCAAACACATACATCTAAAACATTTTTTTTAATCAAGTTTACATGCAAAGAGGTTAAATACTCACTTTAGTTTTAATAGAAGCACGGGCAATAAACCGAAATGAAAATAGTAGTCTGATAATGAAAATAGTAGAACTCCAGATATTTGGGTAGGTTTCAGCCGGAAAATAATACCAGGCTATTACCTACTGTCCCACTGCAGAGCAAAGGCCTGTTCTCATACAGTGAGGGCATGAACATCGATCAGTACTTACTCAAACAGATACAGTTAAAACAAATTCATTTTAATATTTCTGTATGGTCATTTGTTCAATAAAAGTACGTATTTAGTCATTTATTTGCTGGCGAAGTGAATTTGACACCTTGGTGATGGCCAACTACCCCTGCATCTTTGTTACTAACGTCAATTTTTTTTTCTCAATAAAGATTGTTCTATTGAAATAGAACGCTTAAGATACGTTTTATCTAAAAAAAAAAAATAGATTGATGGAATAAAAGTTACGCTAACACTGACCATACGAATACGAATCAGTAGTCAAAAAGTATATTTATAGATGCGTCGTACTTGTCTGGTCTTCTGTGCTTCGGCCGTCACTGGCCACTAGGAAAGTACCAAAAAAGCCGTCGACCAAATCTCGCGCAAAAAAATAGTAACGAAAAATGGTTAAATCGACGACAAACGTACGTCAGTTTGGGGTTAAACTTTTATTACAAGAATTGACCTTTGGATGATAGAAACGTAACGGCTACAGCCATCTGCAGTCTGGAGATGATAAAGTGCTAATGTAACTGGCATACATTCGATTTCCACTGCTATGTCAATGAAAATCGAAATGATTTACGCAATCTCACGATCTTCCCAAACCGGTCTATCAAAACGGTTTCCACAAAAATATCTCATAACAAAATGAGCGAAAGTATATAAATACGACGAAATAAATTTTGTTTTAATTATTTATTTTCCCACGCATTTAATAAGAGTAGAAAAATATTATTACTCTCATATGCGAGAGAATCGTCGTAGCAAAATTACGATCTTTAAAAACTTGTGATACGTATAAATCATCGTGGTTTACCTACTTTTGTAAATATGTTTTTAGGTTAAAAACATTTTTCGAGCTTTAAAATTATGCTACATACTAGCTATTGAAATTAGTATAAATAATATTACTTCCCGTTTTGAATCGGATTTTGTTACAAGTGTATTTATTTTTTTTTGCTCGGAACCCTAACTCTTATTATAAAATAAAAGTAGCTGTTATTACTCCATATTACATCAGCTATCTGCTAGTGAAAGTCCCGTCGAAATCGGTACAGCCGTTTCGAATGTTAGCCGTTTTAACCGGATTTTTTTACCAATTTCAAAGGTTTTAATTTTTTTTCACGGAACCCGAATTATTTTTCTAAAATAAAAGTAGCCTAAGTTAGAGCTTATAACATCAGCTATCTGCCAGTAAAAGTTCCGTCAAAATCGGTCCAGCCGTTTTGGAGATTAGCCGGAACAAATAGACAGACAGACAGCCAGACAAAAATTTTAAAATATGTGTGTTTTTATTATAAGTGCCGTATATATTTTTATATGCATTCAGTAAAAACGTGTTATTTTGATATTACACACAGACACTCCAATTTTATTTATTTGTTTAGATGTATTAATGAATTGGCGGCGTTTCGGATATGTTTTTGCTTTTGTAAAATCTGCCAAAAGTGCCTATCATATTACCCAAATGCAATTTGCGACAGAGAGCATTCTAGTGGCTGTTTTTATATTTTATTTTATGACATTGATGAATTTGGTCCGTGGATGGGTGGCCACCCATCACACACCGAGTTTCCTCCGTGCCTTAGAAAGCACGTTATAAGACGTTGGTCCCCGCTGTCAACAAAAGAAGGCCGTTGCCATGTAGTGGGACACACATGACTTATAAATAAATATGGCTCAAGCTAAAGAAAATTGTATGTCTTATGCACTGTTTGCGCCTCGCCCTCTCTCTGAACTATTAATTTCAAAACTTTAAGTGTCAAAATGGATCTTCTAACCGTAAGGCTTCTGCCTCTAATCATACGGTTCATTTTCAAAGACACGGAACTAATCCAATCATACATCATTCATTTATTAAACGGCGCCGGTTGACGCAGTTATAAAAATTCTTTCGTAACTCATTGCATTTCTGCAGTCATACCAGACTGTTTGATCATCGCCATTAGCTAGGGTTAACTCATGCATCATACTTACACTTCATGTTCTGCATAATCTAGGTAATAAACTGAAAGCTCATACAAGGACTTCAAGAGTCGTTTTCACCAGATTAGAAGCACTAAACGTATGAGACATGGTTTTATACATATAAAAGCACTGAAAAATTATTGATTTTCACAATCTCTGCACTAAGGTTTTATTTATTACGTATAATTCTTGGTGGAATCTTCTTCTCCTTTGACGTGTGATTAGTACCAAACCTGGTGCCAGACTTTTTATGCCGCCCATGGGCCTCTAACTTGGCTTTACATGCAGTCGAGAAATATCTATCAGGAATGCTGCTTTCCTCACGATGTTTTCCTTCACTGAAGCAATTGATAATTATCATTAACACTAGAAACGGGATATTTACCATGTTTACTGATTGATTTGAGTTCCCGATATTTCGGCGCTGTTGCAAGCACCATGATCACAGATAAACTGAAGTTATTGCGGGTGGGTGTTTATGAGCAAACAAATCGGCCTACCCTCTTTCTTGTTCGTTTTTCAAGTGATAATTGTACAACACTCACATGAATCAGAGTTGCGTTCTTTGGGTTGGAGCATGAGACCAATGACTTGGCATTCCGACGGTCACACCACTATGGTCAAAAACTGATTCATTGTAATTAAACTATAGCACAGTTTTTCTATTACTTACACACATACCCCAGCCTTACCAGAACTTCGTGCCATATTCTATACCACAAAAAATAAGTCAAGAATCGAGCGCGAATCAGATCACAGATTGATCTTATTACTCTGAGAACCTGATGTCAATCAGTGAACTTACAGATTGATTGATATACTTTGTCCCTATACAAAGCACGATTTCTTCGAAACATTTTATCGATTCTCCTTATAAGCGACAACCTTATTTTAACTGTCAATCAATGACATAATTACGAGTCAAAGCTAATAATACCTTCTACGGTAGACGTTCCATATAAAGTCATTTCATAAATATTTTACCTCCGCCCTCGCAATGCTGTGGAAATTACATTGACCTTTACGCTTTTGGCAATAGGGTTATTGTTTTGTTACGTTGCTATCACTGATAAGTCTGTCAAAATCTATGTGTTCTTTAGTTTTTAACCGACTTTTAAAAAGGAGAAGGCTATGTATTCCACCACCATTATTCTTTTTCATGTTTGTCCACCGATTATTCCGTGATTACTGGGCCAATTTACGTGATTCTTTTTTCATTTGGTAGAGGAAGCCCACGCAGTAGTCCCATATTAATTTTATCAACTTTCCTTGAATAGTTTATGAGTTGGCTCCTTTAATACATATTTTTTCTTCTTGGTCTATGTTGACGACATGATGGTTCCTTAATAACTTCCAGTTACAATGTAAAATTATTATATGACAAAAATTTGTGTCGTATTGTATTGTATAACGGGCTGGTGTCCACAGCTCCACGTCAAAGCACGTATTTTGCGTGCGGAATTTGTGTCGTATTGGGTGAAATACTTTTTTTTTTTGCAAAACAAAACACTGACTTAAAAAAACATTTACAAAAAAGTTTTTGTGACGATAAGGTTGCTTTTTGACTGCAACTGTTAGAGGTAAAGTTAATGTGATAGGACTGTAGTCGTTCCTTATAGAACTTTATATTATTCTCAAAACCGTAAAGAGGTTGTTATAAGGGGCTATTATTTTTAATAATGTGTGTTCAAGTTGATATATTAAATTGCTAATTCTTGATCGCCGTGGCAGGGCCGTACTAGGAACGTGAGCAATTAATTTAATTACAAACGAAAATTGAAGTGCTGTATATGCGTATGGAGAATTTCGTAAATTAATGAGGTCTCTCTTTTGTTTCTTAATAAGCGTTCCGAAAGACAAATTCTATGTTGAATTAACTTCGTAATGAACACGGGGAAAAGTCGTGCGAGTAATCAAAGGAAATGGGATGCTGTGATGAATGAATGAATAGCAAATATCACTCATGTAGGTAGGTGTGTTGTGTGGGCGTACGAACTCATTTGAAAACAGAAATCGTCGTATTGATGCTTGCTTGTTAGAGATCGCTATGAAAACATAAAATTCATTTTTTTCTGGTGTTACCATTTAATTATTAAAAAAAATATATTAAGCTATAAAAATATGGAAGAAGTACCAATGTGGCAATGTAGATTATATTAATATCGTGATGCCTGACAATCTCAAAGTACTGTTCTGTTAGTTTAAAACGCATTCGAATTAAAACATAATTCTAATGCTCGTTTTCATTTACACTAAACGACACCTAAATGAATACCTAAGTTTTATTGCACTGTAGGAATGCCAACAGGA
Source organism: Noctua fimbriata (assembly GCA_905163415.1). Classification (NCBI taxonomy): domain Eukaryota; kingdom Metazoa; phylum Arthropoda; class Insecta; order Lepidoptera; family Noctuidae; genus Noctua; species Noctua fimbriata. The sequence continues at coordinate 5,980,703 of LR990941.1, read as the reverse complement.
CAAGCATAAGTAGTTATTTTTAAATTGTATAACATTTACCAGAGTGAAACTTTTTAAGGCCTTACAAATCAAATAAGCGGGATGTGTGGTGTAACGCGAATGGATAAAATAATAAATAAGTATATAAGAGGAAGTCTGGAAGTGGCGCCGGTGACTGAAAAGTTGTGGGGTAATCAGTTGTCATGGTATGGGCATGAGATGCGGAGAAATGAGACGAGAACAATGTGGTGAGAAAAGTCTTGAGTATTAATGTAGTTGACTATAAAACTAGAGGAAAGATGGACTGTATGAAGTATGATATGGCTAGAAAGGAGGTTACTGCTGAGATGACGATAATAAAGAAGTACGAAAGAAGAAGAAGACATGCTGCGCAGACCTCAAATTATTTGGAATAATTTAGTGTCATAACGGTGTAATGTTCCAAATAATGTTTACTGCTAGCATAGTAAAAAAAATACCGGTGCAACAATTATTGCCGATGAACAATCAATAATTAATTATTCAGGGCCTACAAACAATAGGCGTGTAGGTGTAAACATTTAATTTAATTAGTCAATTATTTCATGTGACATCATTGACATTGAAAATCGGGTCAAGTGAGTCAGTGCATACCTTTATTGTTATAAGGTAAACGGTAATAATTTTGTTATTTTTAGTACATCAGGTAAACTAACTGTAGGCATCATCACCAAAAACAAATATTAGCTCTACAGGTTTTAAAAATAGGTGTAACAACTATTCAAAAGATATATTTATTAAATGTCGCGATATCATTAAAGTCTGCTTATTTTTTTATGTTTATACCGTTAACAATAAGAAACGTTTATAAACAAACTAGCTTTTGCCCGCGACTTCGCTCGCGTTAATTTAGAATTTGACAATCAATTCGGGTTGTACTCTGCTGTAATAATATATTTCAATCATGATTCGAAAAACACGTGGCGCCATCTATTATCATACGAACGTTATTGTAGTTTTCCTCGGGAACACTACTTTTTTCGGGATGAAAGGTATCCTATGTCCGTTTTTGTATACCTGACAATGTATATGCAAAGTTTCAGGATGATCGGTTCTCAATCCTAATCCTATGATTAGGAATGTGAAACGATCACAGATCAATCAACTCAGCCTACCAAACTCCATTGCTGCTCTGCTCTCTCAAACTGCAGCACAAGTAACCACAACCCACTGCACTCCGTCTTCCGGATCCAGTCTGTCCCCTCCAACTTTTAAGGTCTTCGGTTCACATAGCTGGGCCCACACCGTTACTCCATCGGCCATCGGTCACTATCACTTCTGCTTGCTTACTCTGCCTGTTACGTCAGTAACACAAAATCTTTTCTGGACCAATTACTATTAAATTTGAAAACATGGAAATTAATTTTGAACGAAACGAAACAGTTTGGGCAGGCAATAAAATATTCCTGTTGCCAGTTTACGCAATATCGTTCATATAACGATAGTCTGTATAACAGATAATATCTGAATCAAGTCTGAACAGGCAAAAAACGTTTTTGTCGTCCTCTCTTTGAATTAAACCCAATCATTATAATGATACAAATCCTCTATCTCCATGGCAATATAATTCAATAAACCCACAAACGTTTTCTAGAATTATATTTTCAAGACTTGTTGGGTCCTACTCACACCTTAGTCTTACTTTGAACAAAAAAAAATCTGGAATAAATTGTTCAAAAATATTCCACTTACTCGTACCCACACACCCACCCACCTTGAACAATCAAGATAATTTCTTCCCAAACTGTCTCAAACGTGTGCTCTTAATTTGATTAAAATACTTTCAATCGAGCCCGAAATTACTTTAATCAAGTATCGTAGGTGCCTGCCTTAATACGTCGTAATTGCATTTAAAACCATAAATTTAATTTACCTGACATTCTTGACGTTTTGATAGAAGTTAATTTACGAAAATTACTATGGTTTTGGGAGAAAGCAGTAACCTTTCTCCAAAAACCAAAGTAATTTTACATGATTTGATCATTTTTGGATATATAGTATGAAGCTTGTCGTTATACACACACCGTAATATTTCAAAGTCTATATGTACCATTTTTTATTCTTGCGTGTACGATTATAAATAAGAATACAATTCAACTTCCTTAGTCCGGCCCTGTCAGACACTTGACGTTACGACATTGAATTTCATATCTTAGCACACTAAACTTAAAGCTGATATTAGTTATGTAGCCATAAGTTGTAGGCACTTATTGAATGTCCATTTATGAAAAACACCTGATTTCCATTCGATTAAGTGTCATGTCGCCGACAGAGGCTGTCATTACTAGCCTGATTGCGACCAAGATACCTTGCAGACACGTTAATGAAAGGGTGTAAGTGCCATTCATCTGTCATTGCATTTTATGCTAAAAATTTGTTGCGGTAAGAATTCATTTGCCGTTACGGCTATTCAAGTGTCGCCCGAAGCGAGGTGTGGAGGCAACATGATTGGTCTGCAGGATCATAAATTGTTGGGCATTTGGTTAATTTGATTGATTACTGCTTCATCGATCTATGAGACGCAAGCGCACGTTTAAAGAGTCAGGATTTGATTACACACTAGTCTCACTGAAGCGCTAAAATAGCTAAAGGCGCACCCATTTTTTATGCAGCTGTATAAATTGCCTGTCAAATAAGAATCATCGTTAAAAATATTGCCCTACATTTATTTACCCATATTGTGTGGTCTGTATGTTAAGACAATTATTATGTGTTGCATGTACGATTTTTTTTTTTATGAATACGGGCTTCTGATCCAGTCACTATCTCTGTGATGGTGAACCAACGGATTTTGTTCACGTAAATAAGTTGCTTTGGAATTTTTTTTTTTTACATTCTGTACACTATGTCAGGCTCACGTTTGACCACTGACTGAATCAGATTAGCCTCTCGCGACTGTTTTTTTAGTAATAAATCTCGTTTTACGATAGGACTCGATGTAACGCTCTCAAATCTTTGTGCTGATGGGTGCATTAAAAACTTCTGAAAAAAGTTTGAACTTTGACCCCCAATATCTGCGTAATTAGAAGGTATGGTTCAGACTAAAAAAAATATCGCAAATCGAAAAAGTGCCTTTTTGTTTAGATTGGGTAATCATGAAATGACCCCCCTCCACTCTGGGCGGAGGGGAAGGGACTGTCACACTTGTACTGACCACAACCCATCCAAGTTCCTTCCTGCCCTTTGTGTTCCAGGGCCGCGGTATCTCTTTCGAACAGTCCCGCAGCTACCATCGAAAAAGTGCCCTTCGGCTTCGTTAAGGGTCTTTTTACACCCATTATAGCTAAGCTAAGATCCTCCTGGATGATAACATTCCTTGAATGATGCGTGGCTGTTAAAAATAAATGAGATTTCTCACCACGGAGAGCCTAGATTAAAGCTTAAACTTAAATCGAAACTCATCAAGTTAATCACACTTCTAAGCTCATAATACGCATCCTTCCTTATAATTCTACGTATAACAAGCTACCTGCCTAGCTCAGTATTACCTGCTTAGACTGAGTTACCGACTATATGACGTGTTAAGTCATATAATTACGTAATCCTTTAGAGATTCGCTCTGAAACGTTGCAAAACCTGAACTAGTTTTAGATGTTTTGAAACTATGTATGATGTGGATGCCGCCGCCATTTTATAAGTGGTGTGTGGGAAATGGGAAAGCTAGGTGGAGCTAATCATACGATACGATCTAACGTTTTAGGTTATATGTATTTTAGATCTATCTACTTGCTTATCGACGGTCGTACTTTATTATAATCAGAAAATAACGTTCCCGATTGCCTCGTCGGTAGAATGGTTCGTAAGCCCGATGGGGTCATGGGATCGGTTCCCGGGTCAGGCAAAATGTGATTGGGGTTTTCCATCAGGAATTTCTCTTTAGCAGCCATGGAGTCTGGATTTGTGTATGGTTGATGGCAATAGGCTCGCCCCCTATTACATAATACTGAAACATAACTGGCGAAATGTGGGTGTAATAATAGGTACACCTCTGCCTAACCCTTCGGGGATTACAGCCGTGATGTTATGTAATAATGTTCCTAAAGCTGGGGCACAGGCCTGTTCTCTGAAAGTAGACTGTTTTGAGAGCAGTGGGGTTTAAATAAATCACACAAAGTAAAGCGTCTTCCTAAGTACGAACCCACGACCTTCGACAGGTAAATCTTATTTTATACTAGATGTGTCCTGTGGTTTCACCAGCCACTCGGCTCCTAAGGCTCGTAGCGTGATGTTTATGATCTAAAACCTTCTTAAACAATTAAGCTATCAAATACAAAAGAAATTTTTCAAATCCGACTTGACTGTTCCAGAGAATAACGCCTTAAAAAAAAAAAAAACTCTTCAGCTTTATTATTTTGTCCCACAACAGAAAAAAACATAAAAAGAGCAACTTTAACTTAGAAATAGCTCTAGTAACAAATAGCTCAGGCTTATAATTTTTTTTTGTTTCGTGCCTGATTACTAAACGCAATAAAAAGCTCAGATTTGTTGACGTGCAATATGAGTGTACCAACACTATTAATGTCAACAACAAATTAACTTCATAAGTTTGCATACATTACCTTAGTCATCACGTTACTATTTACGTAACTAGCACGACTTTATAACACTAATCTTACTGTTAACTTACGCCATCCTTTTAAATCCATAAAGTTCGTTTGCAGACGTACTGCTTCCCTAGTGCATTCTCCTTTGCTCGTATTCCTTAATGCTGATAGTCGTGTGACCATCCCTTACCGTTTGGCCATGAGCTGCACGTTCAAGCGACATGCGAGTTACCACAGCGACTGAGGAGACAACATAAATGCGTGCACTTAATAACGTAGCAGACAGCATATATCTTTCTACCTGTTCTCTGAGTGAGTTCACAAAAATCACGATGTATATAGAGTGTGTTATCATAAATAATAAAATTGAAATTATGGCTACACTATTGAATTAGGAAATACCTGTAATGATAATGATGATGAGTTAATAAATAAATAATAAATAAATATGTCAGACATCGCTTAGAGCATGCACCAGTCATCACGAAGCGTCTTGAGGCGCGAAGAAAATAAGTAAAGCCCGCACGCGCCGCATGACGAAAATCGTCACGCCTGAGGTCGTTACCGGGACTTTAGGATTTTTTCGCACATAATTGTGATACAATTGAGTTGCTTTAATAACCAATCAGAAAAGAGTTTTATTAATGAAGCTTGGCAAGTACTCAAGAAATGATTAAACTGGTCTTTCTGCACTTATGAAAGTAAGAGTACTAGACCCGAAATCATATCATGTACTAGATCAATTTGGTACATGGTCTTCTAGTAGAATAGAGAGGTAGGTGACATACAGGGTGTAAGGGACAGTCCGCCGCAAACTGACAGGGTGCATTGAGCGCCTTATTTCGAATCACATTCCACCGGAATTTTTCGCAGGAAAATTTTAATTTTTTTATAGTATTTTCAGGTACTAAATTCCTTTATTTCAGTGTAAATTTACATTCTCTGTACGCAGCACTCCATTTATAAAATGAATACGGATAAAATCATAAACCCACAATGGATGTGGAAATACTGTAACGAACGACGAGTGAAATCAGCTGTTTAGTTCCTGCCTAGCTGCATGGTTCATCGAACTCGTCGTCGCACTTGCCGTTCGCTACATGGGTTTTGCCACGGTAACGATACATTGCAAATGAGAAAATAAAACAAATAAAATTTATTGGATTCCCTTAACGTTCCTGAAATAATTTCGTGTCATCATAGTATGATCATACTGGATTCACCCCATCAGTTTGTAGGAAGGCTGTCGATTACACCCTGTATTCTCACTTGAACCAACATCTAAGAACGGTATGAACCAACATCTAAGATACGGCATTCCTAATGCATTCCGTCTGCACTTCAAAACCAAAACAAAAACAACCCTTCACACTCATGCAATTGACTCGTTAAAACAGACGCGTAAGTTCATAAACTAGTTAAAATAAACAGAAAAGCCTTCTAAAAATAAAAAAAAAACATCCATTCATTCATTCGTGTCGTACAAAGTCGTTGGTTTCCAGTACTCAGGCGAATGCTGACACCGGAAAACTATTCTGGGTCGCGAATAAAAGTGACCCAGTTACAAATGATCTGGCTGCGGTGACACTCGTAACCTAACCAGAATAAAACACGGGATTAGGTTTTCCGGCTACTGTAATTTACCAGTTGCTGGTTAAAATTCGACAGGTGTATCCGTCATTATTGAAAATGATACTTTTTGTCATCGTAACCCAAGCTCGTGGCTAAATAATAACAGACGGTATTAAGACACTTGCGCGAACGCACTTGCGCGAAAGGACATACGCGTGCATGGACTTTTGTGCGATTGGGCTTTTGCGTGAGTTAACGTCATGGGTGTCGTTTTCGTGGTTTTCGGAGTCGCTAATAACGAAAATGAGGTCAAAATGAAAACACAAGATGGCGCCGAGGAAAATTTTGGTTTTTACTTCATGGGTGTCGTTTTTTTTCTTTATCCTTGATGGAAAAACCGAAATATTTCTCGGCGCCATCTTGGATTTTCATTTTACCTCATTTTCGTTTCGACACCCATGACGTTAAGTCGCGCAAAAGTCCAGTCCCCCAAGGTTTCATGCGTTCAAATGTCTTTTCGCGCAAGTGGGTTAGCGTAAGTGTCCTTCGCGCAAATGTCCCAGATCCTAACAGCCGCTCGGATCGTTCTTTAGGTTAAGCAGTGCTTGCCTAGGTTGGTCTGTGAATGGGTGACCACCCATGACACACCGAGTATCCTCCGTGCCTCGGAAAGTACGATAAGCCGTTCGTCGTACGTCATTTGTAGATCTTTGATAGTCGTTACAGGTAGTCAGGGGCCCAAAAAGTGTGACAACCAGTCATACCAAGGGGTATCGTTTTACCTAGTACTAACTGGGTTGTGGAGCTCAGATAAGCAGTCATTCCATGTCCATGTTAGATAATGGTATTCAGCTGCATCCGGTTAGACTGGAAGCCGACCCTAATAGAGTTGAGTTAAGGCTAGGCAGATGAGCCAGATGATGAACCCATCCTTGCATTCGTTAGTTATCATTTACCATATCGAAAATAATTTAGTTAACTAATTTTGTTACTCTGCGGGCCGATTTCACCCGATAACGATGATGGCACTAACAGCTGATAAACTCAGTTTAGAGCACATCTAAACCCACGTTTAGTTTAATTTGTGAAATACACTGTTCGTTTTCAGGAACAAAATAACAAACCAAAAGCACTATAGAAAAATAATACATCCGTATAGAAAACATCAGAAACCCGCAGCTGTTGTCGTGAGATTCAGTATCGGATATTTTTTACAATGGGCAAGAAAAAAACAACACGTCATTCGTAATACGAACTGGGATATTTTGCAATGACCGTAGTATTAGCGGTCGCAAAAGTCACCCTCGTAAATGAAAACACTGTTGTACGCGCATGTACATTCAGGGTGTACTAACTTTTATTAGACGTTTTTATGCGACAGCCCTAATGAGTACAGTCGTGAACACTTTACGTCGTGCCGTCATACGGTCGTGTTATGGTTAATTAGGGTCCTAAGTATAGAAAAAGTTATAGTAAAAGCTAGCTAAGGAATCCGACATTCTTTACGCCAATCAACAGTTTGATAGGTTTTGTTTGGACACCAAGTTTTTGAATATCTACGACAACAGTACTTCCGATACGACAGTACCTGGTCTAGTATTTACTGTAGGCCTCGAGTATTCAAAAGTAAGTGAAAATATTATTATTACCTTGTATGTGTTTATTATTTATTTGATAAATGAATAAATAACTTACTAGTATTACCTACAGGCAAAATAAATCATTTTAAAATAAATCAAAGTCATTAACATAACGCGATTGTTATGCCGAGTCACTTGCATGAGTAGCTCTCATTTTAAAACTGAGTTAAGAAATTCAACAAAAGAATACTTCAATTAAGTACTTATTTATAAAACACAATCAATTAACCAAATACCTTCGTGTCAAAGTCAACACAATCATTTACACAACCACTTACATCACATCGCAAGCTTGTTGCATTTCAGGCAACGTGCAACCGCACGTATTGTCTCGAGCAGTCGAGCTATAAGTGCCTCTAGATGGCTCGAGCTATAGCCCGAGATGGCTCGAGCTCGTGCAAAATACAGACGGCTAATTGCGAAGCCGCGAGGCCAAGCTGCCGGGCCGAGGCCAATACTATTGACATAGAGATTCCTAGTGTACAGCTAAGATTGTAAGCGTCTTTGAACTTGTGAACATTTTCACCTCGTTCTTGAAACTCTAGCTTGTACGAATGTTGGAAGATTTCCGACTTGGGTTTTTCTATTAATGAGTTAATATGCAATGAGGTACTAATATTGATTAATGGTTAAGCGATGTTTATTGTGCAGGGTTATATGTGGGAAAAACGTTGCCCAACATTAGGAATTTCTCTTATATCGTGGGTGCGTTTACAAACATTTCTTCACATACACAAACAGACCCAGAACAACTACCAGTAGGCCATACAAATAATTGTTCCGTGCGGGAATTGACACCCGACACACGCAGCGCAGCAGCCAATCACTCAATCACTGCGCCAATTGTGCTGTCAACGGGTCAATCAATATTATTTTCATTAATATAAATCTTTGTAGCTATAGGCAATGATATTATAAACAATGATACGCTACGTTAATACTGAGCGGCATTCAAATATCGTTGCGTTGTTACGACTGCGATAGATAATACGGAACGTATGATACAGAAAGAGACAGCTGTTGCGCTTGAAGTACTTAAATTACGACAATTGTCTGAATTTATCTGCAACAATTTACGCGCGCTAGTGCGATATCTACCTCTTTTTATTTATTTATAATATCATTGGCTATAGGTACTAATCATTCTACAGATTTGTTATTTCCTAAACAAATTTCAAAAACATTCACAGTTTCAACCCAGTTACTAAAAGTTGCGAAAACTTTTAGAACCAACGTTTCTACAACTTTCTGTAACTAGTCTTTAAACTTTTCGATCGTTGTGGTAATACATTTCTCCTCGAGGAGCTCGTGGCTAGATAATAACAGCCGCTCTGATCAATCTTCAGGTTAAGACGCGCTTACCTAGGTTGGTATGTGGATGGGTGACCACCCAGTACATACCAAGTTTCCTCAGTGCCTCGGAAAACACTTTAAGCCGTTGGTCCCGTCTTTTATTTGTAGATCTTTGACAGTCGTAACAGGTAGTCAGTAGCCCGAAAGTCTGACAACCAGTCTTACCAAGGGGTATCGTATTACCCAGTACTAACTGGGTTGTGGAGGTCAGATAGACAGTCGCTCCATGTAAAATACTGGTATTCAGCTGCATCCGGTTAGACTAGGAGTCGGCTACAACATAGTTGGGAAAAGGCTAGGCAGATGAGCCAGATGATGAACCTATCCTTGCATTCGTTAGTTATCATTTACCATACCGAAAATAATTTTGCTAACTAATGGGAAAAGGCTAGGCAGATGATGAGATGATGCGGTAATTTAACATTTCTCCCTTCCTAAATATTTAACAGATACACAATCAAGACTAATAAAAATTCAGGTAGGCTTTGATTTAAAACTCGTTACGACTGTCCTAGTTTGTTTTTGCGGGTCCTAATGATCTTTTTCGGTCTGGATTTAAGGCTAATTTAAAATAAGAAATGAAGAAGCCTGGGGAGGCGTCGCTCAGATTTATTTTTTTGTTCCAGGATTTGCTTGTCTTACGTTTTTTGTGATTGTCTTTGTAAACGTGAATAAAATTGTAAATATACATTTTTTGTTTAAATAAGGAGTTGATCCTTTTTTTATATGGAATTTACAAGGACTTGTACTCAGTAGAAATACTAATGAAATAATGGGACAGTTTCTTTCTACTGGTTATTTTGTTTTCAGCCTAATCTAACCAAATACCTAAATTATTTACCTATAATATAACATTACCCGTGGGTTAGGCAGAGATATACCTAATAATACACCCACATTTTGACAGTTATGATTAATTCCAATATAATAGGAAGCGAGCCTATTGCTATCATCCAGGCACAAATCCAGACCGTAGGTGTTACTGAGATATTTCTGATGGAAAAAGCCATTAACATTTTGCCCGACACCCGTATCGAATCAAGGACCTCTTGGTCAAGACTCTCGCTTGCGACCACTAGACCAACGAATCAGTCACCTATTACAATATCATGCTTCTTATATTTAGGTTTAAAATACAACACAAAGTTGACAACAAAGTTCTTGAATATAATTACACAAAACACAAACACAAAACAATACCTATTTAATCGACTTACCAAAACGTCTTCAAAGGATATTTTGCCTTCACCCATCGCTCATTAAATACAAAACGTTATCAAGTATATATCGTTCAATACAAAACACTTCAATCGCGGCACGTTCCCAAAATACCGCTTACAACAAAGCTCACTCACGATTGTATTAATTATATATGAAAGCACGTGAAACGAAATGAACACCGTACGACGTGACGTCATCCATACAAATACTTACACACATCTCAATTAATACCTGCCCCGTCGCAGCCCTCATCAAACCTCATACGAATATCTAATTTAATTTAACATGAAAGCAATTTCATGTAAAATAATTATAAGCACACGTATAAGTCAATACACGTCGGTAAAATCGACTGAGAAAATGTCACAGTGTAAAATTTCCCGAACACATTTCCGCGAAAATTTACAGCGTACCAAGAAGTGTCGAATGAAAAATGTTAGTCTGTGTCAAGAAATTAAGATATTACACCGCTGAGTAAATTGAACGCTAACGACTTCGTTGAAGATAAGACAGTTGACGGTGTTACTAATTTTGACATTCGTACCACGTCTTAATTGAATGCGGGTGGTTGTAGTTAGCAACGGCAGTGATTGTCGTACTGCCTTTGGTATTATGTATTCCTGGTACAGAGATTGTAATGATAGTTACTTTGAGTGAGATTCGAATGGATCTAGTAGATATAAGATAACATTTAGCCTTATTTATAACTTCTATAAGACATTCACAATGATTCCGATTCAGGTTTAATCTAATTCTGATTAAACTTTTTGCTCATTTTAGTATTTCACGGGATAAAATCTAAGGGAGATAAAAAAAGTTTCTGAACGACATGCGTAATGGAAAGTGTTACACAACCTGTGCGCGTAACACGAGCACGTTGTGTGTAAAATGTAATGTAAATATATAATATTTTCATAATTTTAAGTATGTTTTCAGATATGAATGTATTTTTGATTCAAAAATCGATCCAGGACCAACGGTTTAACGTGCTTTCCGAAGCACGGAGGAAACTCGGTATGTAATGTGTCGTCACCCATCCTCGGATCAACCTAGGCAAGCGCAGCTTAACCTAAAGATCAGCCCGAGCGGCTGTTATTATTAAGCCACGAGCGCCTCTATATAAGTTATTGTCAGATGTAAAAGAATTGCGGAAAAAACTGCAGTTCATACCATTAACAAGCTCTACAAATACAAATTACTTCATTCACTTACAAAAAAAAAAATAACAGACACTGTTCATTGAGCTGACCAGTTGTTTTATTTTTCTAGTCTAAAAGCCATATATCATTCTGACAGCTGAGCAGCTGTATATTTTTCGAATACTTCGGTCAAGATAAAAACGATGAAAATTTCCTGCTATAAATTTTTCAGACACACTTTAGCTCGTAAAATTATTATGATCAACACAAATTCTAGACCGGAATACTGTGTTATTTATGAAGACAGACAAATGTATTACTATTGTTATTTTATTGGATAATTATAAGGTGCCCTTTATTTTAGCAGGCCATTCATTCACAATGTTTTTTTTGGTGTAAATTAATTTATTTTGTCTTTTTTAAATGAAACACCCACTCTTTTGCAATAAACATGTGTGGGATGAAATGATTTCGTTCTAAAATTACAGTAATATTAATAAATACTTTTCTGTCATCCCCGAAGAGGTAGGTTAGTCATAACTAACCTACCTCTTCGGGGATGACAGAAAAGTAGAAAAATAAAACAAACATAAATAAAACATATTTAATTTCATACAATACTAGATTTTGCTTGAGGTTTCGCCCGCGTGGTTCTCGATAATTATGTCACGTGAACGTACATATTACGCGGGTAAAAAGTATCCTATCCCCACACTCGTGTCAGGGTCTACCTGTGTTCTTACATGACATAACATCATGCCTGAAATCCCCGACGGTTTAGGCAGAGGGGTACCTAATAGTACACCCATATTTCGCCAGTTATGTTTTAAGTCCCATGTAATAGAGGGCGACCTTATTGCCCTCATCCAGGCACAAATACAGACTCCGTGGCTGCTACTGAGATATTCCTGATGGAAGAAAAACCCAATAACACTTTGCCCCGACCCGGGAATCGAACCCAAGACCTCATGCTCAGCAGTCGCGCTACCTTTCGACCACTCGACTAACAAGGCAGTCCCATCGAAATCTGTTATTTCGTTAAGGACAGAAAAGGTAACATACAGACAAAGTTACTTTACTACCTATAAGTATAAATGGAGCTTATCTATTGCCATATTCTAGGCTCAAACTTAGATATTTGAGTTATAATCTAACAGGATTTCAAGATCTAAGGTGACCTTATCGTGATTATTATTGAATCGAAAATCAGTTAAACAGGTGGGCGCTGGCACACTTATTGACTGACTTATTGAATTGACCGCAGCGAACGAACGCTTTCGCAAGGCTAGTATTAAATCATGATTCAGTTTATCGAGGTATAAAATTGTATCCCAATTTTGTAGGCGAAGTAAATATAGTGCAGTAGGAGCTATAATGACGTACCTACCTGGAGGAAATTATATAATTATAACATTAACACATTATATAATTAACACTTAAAACAATATATTTACCATGTTTACTATTTGTTTCGAGTTCCCAATATTTAATCGCTGTTGCAAGCACCATGGTCACGGATAACTGAAGTCAGTGGGTGTTTATGAGCAGACAAATCAGTCTACCCTCTTTCTTGTTAGTTTTTTGCGCTCGGTACCCGTATGTATCCCCGAAAAAACCGTTTTTAGTGGTAATGATAATATTAGTGACCATGTCAGTTTAAAATCTTACACATATACATAGAATCGTTTAGTATACCGATGAATATTAATCATGGAATTCAATTTTCTTAACCACACCGTTTAAAGTTTTAGATTTGTCCATACTGAACCATTCTAGAAGTAAAACCAGTGCAGGATTCAGCTTATTTAAATATCGACATAAATAAAAATGAATAAAGAAAATAATAAATTATCTCGATCCTTTAGACAGCCGTGGTCCGGTAAATAGTAAAAGACAGACATTTTTTTTTTTTCTGTTTTTCAAAACAGAAAAAAAATGTTAGAACTTTTTTTTGTCCGTATACGTTGTATGTTTATTGTTATTTTTTTTTGTCATTTTGTATGATGCAGGTCATGTCCATGCGGCAAATAAATATTTTTAATTTCTTTCTTTCTATTTGCTAGCACCCTGTTGAACTTTAGTTGTCATGGATACTTTGACTGTGGCCCGATTCTGAATTTTTTATGTTGCTCATTTTATAAACATCATCATCATCTTCTACCTGCTTTTGTACCAAATTACCTCGGGTTGGCTCAACGAGTTCTTTCTTTAAGCGTTCATGCATTTCATTTATTCTTTTTTTTTTTGTAGACAATGTTCATAAAATAAACCTGTTAGTAAATACCATAATTTACCATTAAAACCACATCGTTACGACGAAGAGACCATCAAAGTAACGAAGTTTACGTTGTGAAGTTAATTTTCTTCGCAGTCGCGTCGTTTGGGCGCCATTTTAAAATAAACAATGAAATTACATTGAGTTTTGGATGAATGGGTAGGTAAATTGACAAAATATTTTAGAGTAGCTGAATAAATATTTATTGGGGGAATAGTCATTAAAGGTGAATTGGAAGTCTATTTTATTTTTCATACCGTGCGCTGCTTGTGAGTTTTCGAGCGGAGAAAACTCCAATACACTCCAGAAAGTGAAAGACATGCGATAGCTACCAATCAGCAATGAATGTCGTGACGACGTGAAATGACGTGGTAGATTACAATCCACTCTAGGCCAAGGCTGCATCTCACAAAAAGGAGTCATTGTCTTGGCTCTCGGAACATTATAGGAACTTTGCGCCGTGTAGCAACGCACTGTCAAATTGTTAACGCTTGGATCTGTCTAACAGTTAAATGTCCCGTGCTATCATATTTTGACATTCATTTAGAACAAAAAAATCATGACCAAACTAGTACCAATAAACAAAAACTCAAACTCAAAGCATTTATTTCAATTACCATTACAGGCGCTTTTGAATATCAAAAACAAAAGGTTGAAGCTACAGTCCCAGTCACAAGGCATAATAACTTGTGAAAGTACTGTAGTTGCCCAATCTAAAGCGTAGATCTCTATGGTGAAGAATGGACAAGAAACTTTAATAGACCTTACAACAGAAATTGAAGTAAATATTAAAACGAACTACAAGAATTTCAGACAAGAATTGTTCTTTGTCTAATGTATTGCAAAGACATCACAATGATTCTAAAGTATCCTTCCTAGAAAAAGGAACAAATATAAAGCGTGAGCTATCTCATCATCATCCGCAGCCCGAACTCACTCACTGCTGGCTATAGGCCTGTCTCCTCTCTCTTTTTTTTTTAACCATCGAACACTTTTTTTTTTTTTGGATGGGAAATCATCAAATGACCTCCCTCGCTCTGGGCGGAGCGGAAGAAAGTGTCAGACTTGTACTGACTAAAACCCATCCATGTTCCTTCTTTGCCCTTTGTGTTCCAGGGCCGCGGTATCTCTTCCGAACAGTCCCGCAGCCCAACCATCTAACACTTAAAAAACCAGCTTAACGTATAGCCTAACTTCGCGAACCAACCCGCATATTTATCTCTCCTGTCCCTTCTAAGTACTGTCCGTCTTAACAAACAACTAAGGCGACGTTGTTCTAGTACTTAGCCGAAATAAACACATTTGTCTTGGTCTGAACCCCCAAACCCTTTGCGTGACACGCTAGCCGAGCCGGCTATGTGGCCACGTCAGCTGTGTTGTGACGTTTATTTATAGCCGTTATATAACACCCTGTATAGTACAGTCTGGGACAGTTGAATTGTAATGTTAAGGATCGATTTTTTGTAAGTTATGCTAATGTAAGCTTTTGATTTTCTTCGTTCAAATATTTTTGTTGTCTGAAAATATTTTACAATGTTGGTTGAAAAAGAATGAAATAAACTGTCTATTTCTTCTTTCTTTATCGTGTGGTTAGTGCCTTACCTGATGTCAGAGTTTTTATACCACCTATGTGCCTCTGACTTTGCTTTCGATAAATGAACTGTAAAACATAATGTATTGTGTAGTTTGCCAGAACACGATAAAATTATCATTCTCCTGCCCTTATCCAAATTTATTTGTGGTCGAGCCTGATGTGTTCTTCTTCCATACTTCTCTATTAGTTATCATCTCATGAGTCACCGATTTTTAAGACATATCATCTGTCACTCAGTACATCCATCACTTTTTTGGTCTTCCTCTTCTTTTATAGCCATCCACAATCCTAACGTCATACAAAAAAAAATTCTTCAGTTTCTGAGTACGTAAGCGGAACTTTGGAAAGCGTGAATAAAATAGGTAAATGGAAATCCAGACAAAGCTTTTTTCTTCCTAAAATTTACTTTCATCTTTGAAGTCTTATTTGGCATACTATGCCATTAAGTCCCACAAAAACAAAAAATGGACACGAGTCAAAATAATTTCAAAATACCCTCACAAAACGTTAGCCTAATATCACTGACATCGAGTGTACCCAAGCAATCGCTTTGGAACCACAAACTATTTCAATTCCAAAAGTTTTCACCCCCATTTTTCATTCCTTTAGGGATTAGGAGCTTTAGGAAGTGTCAACTGTCCACTAAAAGGTTAACAGTGTGAACGTTTGTAGTTAGTTCCTTGATAGATGGTGGCTAATGATATATATAGGTACGTCGTCGTTGAAAGGGTATATGGCGACAGTCAATTGTTTTAATTCGAGGCAGTAAGTTTCCTATTTTCCTGGTGGAACGTTTTAAATTCGGAATGAAATGCCGATTTGGTGACAAGCATATCGAGGGTTGCAATTTGAAATACCGTAAGAGATTGAGCGCTTGATGGATTTGCGACGATTGCCTCTACGCTGAAAGTCGAAAGTACAACATCACGCTGGCAGTGTCTTACGTCACTTCATAACTCTGCTATCGATATGTACGAAACTATTAAATATCTACATCTATGACCTACCTCGTTGATCTAGTAGTAACAAGCGCGAGTGCTGTCCAACAGGTCCTTGATTCGATTCCCGTCTCGGGCAAAATGTTATTGGGTTTTTTCATGAGAAATTTCTCAGTAGCAGCCACGGAGTGACGATTTGTGCCCGGCTGATGGCAATGAGGTCGCCCCCTTTTAAATGGGACTTAAACATAACTGGCGAAATGTGAATGTACTATTAGGTACACCTCTGTCCTTCGGGAATTGAAGGCGTGATGTTATTTTATATGGCATATAAAACTAAGAATGTGATACCTAGATAATAATGAGCGCTTGCCTATCTGAACTCCACAACCTAGTTAGTACTAGGCAGTACGATACCCTTGATAAGACTGGTTTTTTAGACTTTTGGGCCACTGATTTTTGGGTCAAAGATCTAGATATGACACCCGGGACCAATCGCTTAATGTGCTTTCCGAGGCAAGGATGAAACTCGGTATGTGATGGATGGTCACCCATCAAGAACCCGCACCCGCAAGCGCTGCTTACTCTTGACCCGTGCATTTGTTATTATTTAGCCACGAGATACAGAGAGCTCTTTTACATAGAGAAAACGCTCTGCAAGAAAAATCTAGAATTTATAATTACACTATTAAAAGGTTTTGTCTGATACGCAATATTCATGTTAGTTTTCTTTTATTTCAGATATATTGCAATAACTGCATTCGTCATGTGCAGAACTGGCGCTTTGGGTAAGTTTGTCTTTACTAATTCTACACATAAGTTTGTTTTTGGTATACGAACAGTAGACCGCACGTCAGCGGATTCCATAGACATATTATATTTCTATGGTGGTAACACTTTGACCTTGATCTAGCATGGTACGAAGTTTCAATAAAATGCGAGGCTATCTTATTATGGTTTTGTTAGCCCTGGCGTACGGTATACCGTATCTAGTGATTTCATTTTGGAAGTGAGTACACTTGTGGACGTGGAATTAGCTTGAGCTTATTTCAGCACTGTGTCGAGTCACGTCTTCCGAGCAAAAATGAGGCAGATGACGGCGATGATGACAAATGAAGAACTAATATCGATAACTTTCATTGCGCGATTTGGGATTTAATTAGATTTTAGTTCTTCATTTGTGACATAGATGGCGTTGTAGTAAATTTTGTACTATGTTGATGTAGTACTTTTTGTAATACCCTTACACCTTTTTCGCTATCATTACATTGACATAAACGCTATTTCTGACTGACTCAAGCCGATTCCACGTAGAAAAATAATATGGCCAAATGGATTTCGAAAACCGGCTGCCAAAGCTTTATAAGCTAAGGTACTCATTGCTGAAATGCTCGTGTTGTGAACACACCTAACACATTTCTATTCCTACGTCTGTTGTTTTAAACTGTACCAACAGAAAGGTCGGCAAGTAAATTAAGTAAAACAATACCAAGACTTCTTTATGTTGAGTAAGATACTGTATTTTATACCAATTGCCACCAAAAAGCTCCCGTGACGGTCACCATTAGTGCTTGATCAAGATTGGTGTAAACGCCAGGCTGCTTTGAAGGAGCGTCTTTGTGCTTCGTTCAAACGATTCAAGTATAGGCTAGTTGAGTTGAATTTTTTCTAAGGCTCTGCACAGACTGGGATAAAACTTTCTATCAGACAAGACTGGTACTCTTACTCACTAAACAATGTAAACTTTTAAACTGACATGGTTACTAACATTATCATTAATTTTGAAAACAGGATATTTACTATGTGTACTATTTGTTTTGAGTTCCCGATATTTCGGCGCTGTTGCAAGCACCACGATCACGGATAAACTGAAATTATTACGCGTGGGTGTATATGTGAAGACAAATCTGTCTACCCTCTTTCTTGTTCGTTTTTTGCACTCGGTACCGCTACAACTGTCACTCACAACTCGATTCTGTTCCCGACACACGAAATTCACTGTCCCGAACTTTTATCGGCACTTTTTCGGTATAGTAAACATGGTAAATATCCCGTTTTCAGTTTCACTAAACAAAATCATCGTTATAGTTGTTAAAAAAACTTTCTAAACGAGCTGTTTTGAGTTTTAAACATAAGACGTATTGTGTCTGGGATCAAAAGGCAGTATTGTCTTCGTCCTTAACTGCGTATCTGTATCTTAAACGTTGCCCAAACAAAATTGGTGCCAGTGATTGACTATTCTCATAAGTTTAAACGAAGCACAACTGGTAGATGGGGTGTTACTAATTCACCTATTTGTTTGCTTCCACTTTGACAAATAGCCATAGATAGTAAATTCGTGTTAACTAAGATGTTTATGGTTTACCTAAATCCTACGTTAGTTGTGACTATTCAACCACTTATTTATAATTCACGTTGAAATTAGACACATGAAGTGTTAAAAAATAATGTGGTGTCGTATCTTTCAACATCATAACATCACGCCTGTAAGCCCTGAAGTGTTAGGCAGAGGTGTAATTAATAGTACACCCACATTTCACCAGTTATGTTTAAGTCCCATGTAATAGTTGGCCTATTGCCATCAACCAAGCTCTGGGAATTGAACCCAGGGGTTCGATTCCCAGATCGGGCAAAGTGTTATTGGGTTTTTCCATCAGGAATTTCTCAGTAGCAGCCGCGGAGTCTGGTTATGTGCCCGGTTGATACCAATAGGCTCGCCACTACCATATTACATGAAACTTAAAATTTAAATAGCAAAATATTGGCCCTATTAGGTACACCTCCGCCGAACCCTTTGGGGATTATAGACTTGATGTTATGTTATAAAAACTTTTCTAAATTTAAACTTATCTTTTTTTCAGATGTACATCATAACCTACTTATACCACCCGCGGATGATGCAGAACTGATTGAAGAGTCCTACACTCCTGGCATTGGTTCCTACAATTTCACCAACGTAGAACCTGTTCAAGTAGATCCTTCTGCCACGACCCTTGTTGACCTAAACTTATCGGCTCCATTCATCGTGACGGTCATTTTTAAATCTGAAACCGGCAAGTCATCATGCCTGTTCTCCATAACTCAAAATGACCGTACAGTAATGAGTCTATGCATACAAGCAGCTGGAAAGGACATTTCAAGAATCACTCTGGATACTGAATTGTATTCCAATTCAATTTCTTCTTTATTCAATGAGAATTTCAAAAAGAAATGGCTTAAAATTGTCGTGTTTGTCAGAGATGATATAGCTGACATTTACGTGAACTGTAGTAAACAGCCTGAGACGTTGACTCTGCTGAAAGGCCCAGACATGGTTCTTTCCAAAGATATGAAGATCCAAGTGGCTTATTCAATGGCGCCAGGTGTTAAGTTCGAGGTGAGTGATTGAATTTTATGCTAGCTCTTAATGTTTTATCGTAATCACAAAATACAGGGTGTAAACGGACCCTTCACGAAGCCGTCAACCAAGCATTCTGTACATCAAACTAAGTAACTCTACGCAAAAATTATTGCTGGTAAATGCCTTTTTTTTGGGGTGAAAAATCACGTTTTACGGTAGGATTTAATGTAACGCACTCAAAACAGTGTTCTGATGGATACATTAAATAGTATGGGGGTCCTGGAGGTATTTAAAGTAAAGTTATAACATTAAAAACTTGTACCAATTTAAAAAAAATACTTGTGAAATAGTTGGAAGCTTGACCCCCAATATCTCCGTTACTAGAAGGTTCCCAGGTATTGTCTAGAAGAGAAAAATGATCGCAATGACGGGGAAAACAATGCCTTTCGGCTTCGTTAAGGGTGCTATCACACACAGTATGTTATATAATTTATTCACCTAACTAATCTACATAACTGTCGGTATCTTTGAGTTGCCACTTGACCTGTTCTATCTTACAGCAGATTTTTCCCTTTCGGGATTTTAGCATTTTTTTTATATAAAAATCTTTGCCCCACTAGGAATTTCTCCTGTATCGTGGTTGCGTGTACAAATATTTAAATTCACATACACAAACAGACCAGACCCGGAACAACTACCTGTAGGCCATACAAATATTAGTTCGGGAATCGAACCCGCGTCACGAAGCGCAGCAGTCAATCGCTCAGCCACTACGTCAGACATACCGTTATCATCAGTCATTTGTGTCTGTTTGGTGTGAATAATATTTTGTCTGAGATTATGACACTTTAAGCATGCAGTTCAAGGTGGCATTGCTTATCAAGAACATTTGCATCGAAATGTAAAACTTGGTAGATTAATTATAGTTCTGTGTTTTCCCCCTGCACGGATGTATCATTATATATATATAATGTATATGATGATAGAAGTCGTCTTATCAAAGCGACTGACCTATACCATCCTCTTATGTGTTACCACGTCATTCTAACGATAAACTAATGAATGAAATTATAAATATAATGGTCTATGATTATATACACTTCTTATCTCTCTGCCTGTAAAGTGCCGCCTTAGAATAATAACAACGTTACATGAATTATTGTAGGACGCGTCCACTGACCGGCGACCAGTTTTAAACCTTATAACTCAGCGCATAAGGATAAAAAGCGGGTGCGACCGTCTGTGAGCGCGGTAGTATGTATCTAATGTTCTTCATTGATAAATCACACTATGAATGAATGAGATTGATTAACAAATAATCTAATGACTTTGTCGTAAATAACACGAAAGGACCTTACACTATACTTATTTCAAACATATTATTATTGTTTTTCAACCCCTAGATAGACAGCTTATTTTTGATGGAGTTTTTCCCTCATCGATTAAAAAAGCACTGCACTACTTTAACTTCGATTGTATCTGAATCTTCCTAGGCTTTCCCCAACTATGTTGGGTTCAGGTTCCAGTCTAACAGGACATAGCTGAATACAATCAATTCACATGCAGCTACTGCCAGTCTGACCTCCAAAACCCAGTAAGTGAGTAACGCGATACCACTTGTTAAGACTTCGATGGTATCTAAATGTTTCAACATGGCGTAATTATTATTGTATCCCGTTAATACATCCAGCTACAATGGTACTAGTTAGAGACTTAGCAATATTGATTCGAAGCTGAATTTGCACCTAATTCCGGATCACACCCTCCGATACACACATCAGTTTAGTTTGTTAAACATCTGTCATAGTATTTACGAATATCAAACTGAAAATTGAGGACATCTGGGTAGACGTGGAGATGGCCGATGGAGCAAGGCTTTGACCGAGTGTTGGCCATGGTTAGGCCAAAGAAGCCAGGGCCGTCCTAAAGCTCGTTGGGTCGACGATATCGTCAAAGTCGTGGGAAACACATGGATGAGGGACTCATAGAACTGAGAAGTGTGGCAGAAAAAAGGGGTGGCCTTGAGGGGGGGAGGGGGGGCAGCAGTGGGTGATTCTGGCTGATATGATGATGATGATGATGAAACTGAAAATTTTAAAGATTCATTCTGCTACGAAGTATGCAAAATAGAAGGTACCCTTCGATTCTAACTTATCGCTCGTTGATCAAGTGGTCGCAAGCGCGACTGCTGAGCATGATGTCCTGGATTCGTTTCCCAGATCCTACAAAGTGTTATCAGGTTTTTCCATCAGGAATTTCTCAGTAACAGCCACGGAGTCTGTACTTGCGCCTGGTTGATGGCAATAGACTCGTCCTCTATTACATGGGACTTAAACATTACTGGAAACTTGGGTGTACTATTAGGTAGACCTCTGCCACAGGCATGATGTCATGTTATGTAAAGTGGACGTTAGTTATTTTGATGAAGCTTTCAAGAAACGCTAAGGCACAGCCTAAAATACAAGTACAATTAGTAGATAGGCAAGAATAGCTAACTAGAAGAGAAGTTTGTATTCCACTTCACACTCGTAACAAGCATGATACTAACTTATTTACTTACCCAACACGATATCACTGCACGAAACTCTAGGAAACTTTACTACAATACAGAATTTAGACCTTACCGCAGGTATAGAATGCATAGATTTGCTACTAGCCTTAGTCTTGGACAGTATTCTAGTGCCATGTAGTTTAGGACGAATTTCACCAATAAACCCGATCAGCACATAAAACGGAGTTTAAGATTGACTTGACACTGAGTTCTGAATGCTGATTAGATAAATAGATCGCGTTCAGGTTTATTGGTGAAATGCGCTCTTAGCCGGGTAATACTTTCTGTAGAAATCGTTTAGTTGTTTGTTTACAACTGACAGACAAAAAGTTTGCATAGCTACGCGAAAGAGATGAAGAAAATATATTCCTGTCTCATTTACTCTTACGATCTGATTAGTGTCATTGTCTCATTGTATACAGTCGCGAAGGGAGGTGTTTTGGGGGACTGTCTCATGTAATTTTGACGTACAAAAAGTGCCAAATCTTAGCCTAATTCGAATTAATGGATTTTGATTTATTATTTAGCGACTGGTCTATACTATTCTATGTCTACGGACCTAACTGTCTGTATATCGCAGCTAAACTCAGTTCCACTGCTAATGTGGCCAAAACCTAGATGTTAAATCAGGCGTTATTACTTAATTAAAGCGTGCTTCCTACGTAACACGTGTTTCTGAATTATTGTTTATACAATTTCGTATAATTCGGTTTCAATTTACGAGAATTTAGGCAAGTGTAATTAGACTTTAAGTTTGTGACGCATATGTGTATGAAAGATTGTGTTTTGGTTGTAGAGGTTGTTAGCGTGGCTTGATGATGGCCGTGAATTACATACGCCCTGTTCACGAGCTCGACTTGCGATACGACACGCTCGTTTTTCACTTGTGTCTTTCGCATGAGTACCGTCGCATCTCAAGTCGTATCGTGGTGAATGAAAACCCTCACGAAAGTCGGAAAATTAAAGCTGTCTCAATTGTTACAATTCCTAAAGGATCGTGCCGATTTTTTAGAATCAATTAGGCCTCCAAGGAAACAATTATCAGTATAGACTCACACAAAGAAACAGTCGGTCACAAAATCACAAAGTCCTGTTATTACACGCAAAGGTAACAACAACATGAAATCATCACCACGTTACAAATGCGCTCAGTGCTTTAAACAAGTTCTACTGGTGCAACACACGTGCTACTTGCGTTTGTGGCAAAGCTGTTAAAGCTGTATAAAGTTTTGATTCTCTACTTAGAATAGGCACAAACATATTATGTACATAAATATATGTAGTGAATAGATTTTGAGCTATGAGGTTGACAGTCAATGGCCCGCTTGCACTGCAAATTAAATGCGTTTAACGCTTGGCGTATTATAAACATCAATTTATTGTACCCACAACAAGGCTCAAGAAAATAGGTGGATCATTTAGATGCCAATGTATACGCTTTTATAATAAACTTCCAGGCCACATACATGAACTAAGCCTTAATAAATTCAAAATTTTTATAAAACGTAAACTTTGCCAGAAAGCCTTCTATTCTGTTAAGGATTATATCGAGGACAAAAAGGCTTGGGATTGAACTGCTCCAATTGAAATCGATATTAAACTGAATTGTACCCATTTTATTTTATTTTTATTACTGTTTGACATTTTTTATTTTTATTAATTATTGTTCGATTTAGTTGACATTATTTACTTTTTCAAGTACCTGTGGTATTATTATTATTATTATTATTTTTTTTCTTGACTTTATTTTACTTTTTCAAGTGTCGTATTATATATATATATATTTTTTTTTTTGTTTATTACTGTGAATATGAGGACTACGTGGGTCATACTATTATTATTATTTTAATTTTTTAGTTAAGTTAGTTTCACGATTGTCTGGCAGTTTGAGTACTTTATGCGGCCTACCCAAAAGTCCTTTCTTTGGTATTGTTCGTCGTGTCGTTGAGCTCCTTGGATTACGAGTCGAGCTACACGATCACTGACAAATGCTTGCACTGTCTGGACAGGTCCACTCAAATCTGTGTGGTTATTTCTTCAAAATACCATCTCGGACATTAATCTACATGGTCCTCATATGACTTGAGCAATGTCTGGACTTTAAAAGAGACTGTGACCTCTGAGTTTGTTTCGGATGTTTCTTCTCAGAGTAGTCAGGTACGAAACACCGGCCCCATCTAGTTTTAAAAAACAACATGTTGTGACATGTAAAAGAGTTTTGTAAACCAATTTACAGAAATAAATATGATTTGATTTGATTTGATTTGATTTGATTTGATTTGATTTGATTTGATTTGATTTGATTTGATTTGATTTGATTTGATTTGATTTGATTTGATTTGATTTGATTTGATTTGATTTGATTTGATTTGATTTGATTTGATTTGATTTGATTTGATTTGATTTGATTTGATTTGATGATTTGATTTGATTATAAACATCGTCGTTTCTGTCAATCATTTAAAGATGACAGAGACGGACTGAAGTTTATGTTTAGCGTTAAACTGTAACCATTTGTGGTGCAAACGGGCTTTTTAGTTTTCACTTTGTACAATTTATTTAAAGTGTGGGTTTGTCGCTTTCCCAGTCAATGAAATTCCCTAAATGGAAACGCTAAAAGACATTCATTGTGTCATAAATAGAATGTTCATAACTAATTATTATTTAAACCAAGAGTGGGTGTCATTAAAGCTGTACGTAAACGGCTTTACAAATTTTAATAACGAATATCAAAACCCCTAAAATTAATTACGAAATTCTGCTACGGAATGATAAAACAAAGTTTAAAATTCGAAATTAGTACGCTGTGGACGTATAGCGCGTGACGTTGGCTTTTTGTGAATTAAAAAAAAAAAGTTGCTTGTTAAAAAAGGTTTATGTGATTAGGTGTGCCTGTTTGTCTATTAGTGGGCCAGGCTGCAAAGATTTTGCCGCTGGAGCATTTTTTAATCGTTTGTTGACTTTGTGAATTAACAGAGCTAATCTTCGTGAGTTTTTGCTGGATTAAAAAGAATTTTAACAATGTTTTAGGCGAATTGTTGAAAATATTCTGCATGTCCAACTCGCATTTTCAAAAGCCGCTAAGTTGAAGTGGGACTAGTCTGCTCATGTCTGCCGTATGCCCGACGAACCGTGGGCCAAAATAGCCATGACGTGGAGCCCTGACAGCCAGAAGGTGACGCGGTAGACCTCGCAGAAGATGGCGGGATGAGCTGGACTGAACCAACGACCAGTTATCCACTTTGGCCCTTAGTCGATGGATTTGGAAATCATGGAGATAGGCCTTTGCCCGCAGTGGAATGACACAGGCTCACAGTAACAGTAATAACTAGCATTTTTCTAAAAACGTGAAGAACCCAAAAATTTTCAGTAGCAGTATTACAGCCATGAAAAAGCACAAAAGCCGTAAAAATCACATTAATCAAAACTGCAGTTTTAACTGTATTAGTGGACAGTCAGACATATTTTTTTTACAACATTAGAGACTGCGCATAAAGCTTCCGAGTTTCAGCATGGCTGACGCTTCGCAATAAATATGTCATTTTGGATTACTTCGCAAAACGGGAAATTTTGAAAATTTATTTCTGCTTTTTCTAGTGGCTTCAGGAAAGTATTTTTGAGATCATTTTATGTCACTACAGTTGATTGGTTAAAACAAGTCATAAATCATAAATCATAAATCAAAAATCAAATCATAAATCATATTTATTTCTGTAAATTGGTTTACAAAACTCTTTTACATGTCACAACATGTTCTGTTTTAAAACTAGGTGGGGCCGGTGTTTCGTACCTGACTACTCTGAGAAGAAAAATCTAAAACAAACTCAGAGGTCACCGTCTCTTTTAAAGTCCAGACATTGCTCATGTTATATGAGGACCATGTAGATTAATGTCTGAGATGGTCTTTTGAAGAAATAACCACACAGATTTGAGTGGACCTGTCCAGACAGCGCAAGCATTTGTCAGTGATCGTGTAGCTCGACTCATAATCCAAGGAGCTCAACGACACGACGAACAATACCAGAGAAAGGACATTTGACAAGGACATTTTTGTATTATTCCTTATTTAACCTGATCTTTTGTTGGGATGTGATCCTTATATTCGATAAAAAAAACCCCCAAAATTAACGGACAGACAGCGCAAAGAGTGGGGTCTAGAAACTTATGTATAAAAGAACCTTATTCATATATCAGGTGAACACTAAGGATAATTGTTTTTTATTCACCTTCTTAGGGGGCTTAATATGAGGGAAAGAACCTCACGTCCCAGCCGCCGCGGGAGACGCCCTGAGCATCGGGGGTCACGTGGTGGCCCCCGGCCACAGTAGGCGCGGGCCTGTGGACGGCGAGTTATGGGCTAGCTCGCCGTCCGGCCGTCTTATGACGACAGGCCGTGTCGACGGCCCGTTCGTGTTCCACGTTGCTGACATCTCTTTGAGGCGCTCAAAGAGATGTCAGCAACCACGTAGAGGTCCGCATGGGCCGATGCCTGCCAGGGCTGCGGGACTGTTCGAAAGAGATACCGCGGGCCTGGAACACAAAGGGCAAAGAAGGAACATGGATGGGTTTTAGTCAGTACAATTAAAAATTTGCCATCGACACGCTAAGAAGAAGTACAAGTCTGACACTCCGCTCCGCCCAGAGCCGGGGGGGTCATTTGATGATTTCCCATCCTAAAAAAGGCTTAATATGGGATGATTTTTTTGGTGACTTTTAAACTTGAAAATGTTGAATTATATTTTCAAGTTAAAGTTATAAGTATCACAAGTTATCTTAATTTTTTTAAACTGCCCCCGAAGACTTTTAAGAAATTACTGATGACAAATCTGAACGCACTTGTAGCTTGTACAAAATAATGATACAAAACGCAAAATGTTAAAATTTTCTGTAAGTTGCTTAAAATGAGTTTTTATTTAAAGAGTTCATTAAGACACTCAACTAAAGAAAAATATTTGTAGTAGAGAAGATTTTGGATTGTCATCATAGGCCTAGCCTTTTCCCAACTATGTTAGGGTCGGCTTCCATTCTAACCGAATGCTGCTGCATTCGGTTAGAATGGAAGCCGACTGAATACGAGTATTTTACATGAAGCGACTGCCTATCTGATCTCCACAACCCAGTTAGTACTGGGTAATACGATACCCTTTGGTAAGACTGCTTGTAAGACTTTTGGCCCACTGACTACCTGTAACGACTGTCAAAGATCTACAAATAACATTACTTAACCTATTCAAGCCTTGAAGAAAAACCTTTTGCATGAAAACAAAAAGTGACCCTTTAACAATAATCCAGACAATATTATCAGCGTATATTTTAGTTGTAAATAGAACTGTGATTTTATGTAGACATAAGGTTGACTTCTTAAAATTTCTATGATTCAGAAAAATAAATAAATAACATATTTGTTCTACTTATTGTTTGATTTTTCTGCTTTCTGTGTGGAAATAAACAATTTGACGAATTTACTTCATGAAAATAGAGCTGTGGCCAAACATTTACTTTTTTCCGTGGCGAACTTACTTTGTGGCGAATGATATGTGTTGGGGCTTCATCCATTCTACGATTTCGTACCGGTCGCATCATGTTATCGTCAGCCAATCAGCGTACAGTAAAATGACGCGATGTTGTGTTCTGATTGGCCACCATAGTTCCCATATCCCCTTTCCTCGACTGTTGTACTTATTATAAAATAGACTTGGTTACGGACACCATATATGACAACAATGATTTTACAATAATAAAACCTCATTTTCATCTGGGCAAAGTACCAGCCATAAACAAAAATTACAAGTAGCTATATCACGCCGCTACAATATCATTGTACCCATCATCGTCAATTACCTCCTCTCAGACACAAACTACGCCACACAATTAAACACATAAACCGTATAAAGGCCAGTTTCAATTTTATAGCGCAAGCGTCTCAAAGAAAATCCAATTTTCCCGGCGCTGTTAGATCCGTCTCTTATTTGTGGCTTGCGTTCAATGGGACAATATTACACACAATCTGGGGCCGGCGATTCACTGGATCAGTTACCCATATCACTCAACACCAATGTGGATTTTTGTCTTTCTGTTGTGTGGTTTTTGTTTGAAGCAAAAAAGAAAATAGACAGTGCCTATTGCATTTAGAAACTACTACACTACTACACCCAGTATGAAGTAGTGTAGTAGTTTCGCCAGTTATGTATAAGTCCCTTGTAATAGGGAGTGAGCCTATTCCCTTACCGGGCGCAAATCCAAACTCCGTAGCAGCTACTGAGAAATTCCTGATGGAAAAATTAAATAACACTTTGCCCGACCCGGGAATCGAACCCAGGACCTCATGCTCAGCAGTCGCGCTTGCGACCACTTGACCAACAAGGCAGTCACGACCAGACCACGTCAGTACGAGTAATTATTGCTCCAGAAACCGAGTGTTATTTTATCAGCAGGTCCTGTATGTTAGCTGATCAAAAGGTGTTAAATTACGCTTGAAGTACCTATGAAGGTGAGTTTTTTTTTTCAATTGCCTTTTATGTCCCATTGCTGGGCAAAGGCCTCCCCATGTCCTTCCAGGTACTCTTCTCCTTATGTGAAATTAAGTTCACGAAAATGTAACGTTACATAAAACTACGGGCATATACCTATCATACTCGTAAAAGCAATAAATGTTAACTTATTTTACCAAAGAAAGCCCTTTTTTGCTAACAAAAAGACGTATTCAACTATCATTACTTCAATAACAATTTCACGCCAATATGGACAACAATGAAAATGATAAAATAAAGATAACAAGCGTACTCGTATAGTTTGTGTTTTCAATTTATTTTCTTTACTCCACTGTCAACTACACAAAGAAAGAGCGATGAGGCGGGAAAGTTAATTCAAGGTACTGTTTGTTTTGAATCGCATATTGTTTTTGTTTGATAGTCTATATTTTATTGAGTAGTTTTTTGTGCGGAACACAAATCTTTTTTTCTAAAATAAAATAAGCCTAAGTTACGCCTTAAAACATCAGTTATCTGTCATTAAAAGTCCCTTCAAAATCGGTCTAGGCGTTTATGAGATTAGCCGGAACAACAGACAGACAGAAAGACAAAAAATTTAAAAAAAATGTTTTTTGTTATAAGTACCGTATATACTTTCATATGCATTCAATAAAATATTTTTTGGTGTGAAAAAACACCTTTTACAGTAGGACTCAATGCTACGCACTCAAAACATTGTGCTGATGAATGCATTGATTAGTACGAGGATCGCGGAGATAATGAAAGTCATAACATTAAAAACATTTGTATTTAAAAAAAAAGTTGGAACTTTGACTCCCAATATCTCCGTAATTAGAAGGTTCCCTGGTATGGTCAAGAACAAAACAAAAATCCCAATGACGGGGAGGCCTGTCGGCTTCATTAAGGGTATTTTTACATCCATTCGGTAGTTCTGTTTTTTTATTTAACACAGGAATTCGGCAACCTCGATTCATAGCCTCTCATCACCGCAGTACAAACTATAGAAGGTGCTGGTTGAATGCGTAATGGGCACATCTTGAACTTAACAAATTGAGACCAAGCCCCGCTACCACGTACAGTCGAGACAGAAAAACTTCCACCGTACCTGTCTCAACAATGAGCACATAGCTACAAACTTTCAACTGTTTATTCTTGGCGTAAGGGATGAGAATTTACCGGTTATAGTTTGGCGAGATAGTTTTCCATTATGACATCTGTAAAATTTATTGTAGTGACCAAAAACTGATTGAAGAACTTATACTTACTTACTTACTTAGTGCACATATTCGAAAATTTAAAATCAAAATCAAAGCATTTATTTCAAGTAGGCACAGGCACTTTTGAATTGTCGAAACAAAGACAACAATGAAAAGTAGCTACAGTCTCAGTCACAAGGCATAAAAACTGTGAAATTACTGTAGTTGCCCATTCCCTAACGTAGATCTCTATGGAGAAGAACGGGCAAAAAACTCCATGGACACTCTTTTATATCAGAATACTTTTACAACGCCTTGGTTACATCATTCATGTTGAGATGGTACATTATGTGACAGCGATGTAGCAAGATGTGTACGTTAAAAGTGTACTATCTGTAAGCATGCCTATGTTTGACAAAATAAATGATTGATTGATTGAAAATGAGTAGCTGTTGCCCGTGGCCTTCTACCGTGTGAAACTATTATAAAAATACTATTTGAATCGGATTTTGTTACCATTTCAAGGGATTTTTTTTTTACGCGGATCCCTAATCCTTTTTCTAGTATAAAAGTAGCCTAAGTTACCTTCTCCTTATGATATCAGCTATCTGTCAGCAATGTCTTACAGCACATGTTAAGAAAAAAGCTGAAAACCGTAAATTTGTAGTTTAGTAACAAAATAACTACAAGTTTATACCGAACCCTCGGTGCCCGAGTCCAACTCGCACTTGACCGTTTTTTTTTTCTTTTACATCCCCGTTATTGCTGGAAAAATGTCTCATTGTCTAATCTCTCTAGATTGTCCATCAATGTCACAAGTTTTCATGACAAAAATCATTGTGGCATACATAGTAAATGCTACAATGCTCTCTTGAGTTGCACCATACCACTAAAGTAAGATACCAAACCGTGGTTTGGGACTCTTTGCTAAGAATTTGAGTGGGTTTCTTCTTGCGGTCCACTTCGTTTTTGTTTCAAACTTTTCTTTTTGAAAAACTTAGACAAAGAGCAGCAATTGATTTTATATACAATTCAATAGGACATTTAGTTTCGTTTGTGAAGTGTGGTTTTCTTTTGCGGTATTTCTAGAGAACTGAAGGAGTTTAAAACTTTACATCGAAGTAAAGATAAAGCTTTGCTTCTATTTTTAAGATCTATTTTAAGAGTTCTGTACCTAAAAAGATAAAACGGAACCTCTTTAGTTTTCGTACGTCAAGACCATTATTTGCTTTTTTAAGCTTTTTTTTTTTCTTTGCCTGTATTGTCCCACTGCCCCCATAGCCTTACATTCTTCTCTCAGTGCGGTTATCTCCGGGCAATCTGTCACAAACGCTTCTAAGTCGTCACATCAGCGTTTCCTAGGCCTACCTCGGCGACGACGCTCGTCTTCTATCACCCACTTCGTGACGACTTTGGCCCAGCGGTCCTGATTTATTCTACAGACATTATTACTCAAATTAAATGTAACAAAATCATTACGTCGTCGCGTCGTCTGTAATCCGCAAAATGTTAAACAGAGATAACATAACATCACGCTGTAATCCCCGAAGGGTTAGACAGCAGTGTACCTAATAGCACACCCACATTTCGCCAGTTATGCTTTTAAGTCCCGTGTAATAGGGGTCGAGCCTATTTTTATCAACTATTACATTGAAATCTACAGAGATGCACTTACATTATACCCACGTTTTTAATGAGGCCATGAGATATAGTTAGTGTTAGGATAAACCAAAATGTATGATGTTGGAGAGTGTAATGCAATCCTGGCTTGACCTTTATCGGAACAAGCTGAGATTCTATACAAATGAGTAGCTTTTGTTTTGAAATAGATAAATTACGAAATTACGAAAAAGACAGCCAGTTTGATTGTTATCAACCGGGTTGCTTCTGAGGAAGTCAAAACCAATAACACTGCCCGGTCTGGGATCCCAATATAGTTGAGAAAACGCTGGGCAGAATCAGATGATGTCTGCGTCTTGTTAGTGACAAATTTCATACCTTTTTTTTAATATATTTAATTGTTGGCTTCCTTTTTAACCTTGGTTTTCGACCTGTAGGGTTAGTAGGTCATTTCCATGTAAAATAACATTAGATAACAAATGAAAAACCGGTCAAGTGCGAGTCGCACTCACACGCACGCACGACTTCGAAGCAGTAGCAAGGATTTCAGCATTCACTAGAAAAACGAAGTAGTCACAAATAGAATAAAACCCAATTAAGTGTTACGTAAGTGATAAAAATAAATAATTAAAATATAAAATGATCTCTTCTATAAAATGATGCTAGTCAAATAATAAGCATGACTATTTTAATTAATTCCCCGTCGAAAAACACGAACATACAAAGCCCCGCTCTGTAAAAAAGATTACATAAAAGATATGTCACAGACTGATGTATTCATAATAATAAAATTAGGACACATTGCAAAACTAGGAACACAACAAGTGCATTTGTATACGTCTAATCTTGACATTTGTGATAAATCAGACAGATCCGTATTCAATATGAATAAAAAATCATTGCTCCAGTTTTGGGGTCCATGAGAATTTCCAGGATTTTAATATGAAGCAGTAGGTGATTTAGTTTGTAACCTAATGTAATTTTACACGGAAATTACCTACTAAAGGAATCCAACAACTACATAAAGGGTGTAAATGTATCCTTAACGAAGCCGAAAGGCATGTGTTCTCCCCGTCATTACGACCATTTTTTTTTCTCGATCATATCTGGGAACCTTCTAGTTACGGAGATATTGGGGGTCAAAGTTCTAACTTTTTTTTTTAATACAACTTTTTCATTAGTTTTTTTTTTTTATACAAGGTTTTAATGTTATCTAAAACGTTAATTTAAATACCTTCACGATCCCCGTATTCAATGCATCACAATGTGTTGAGTACAATACATTGAGTCCTCAATTACTAGCGAAGTACCTTTACTACTGCCTCATTGGTCTAGTAGTCGCAAGCGACTGCTGAGCATGAGGTCCTGGGTTCGATTCCCAAGTCGGGCAAAGCGTTATTGGGTTTTTCCATCAGAAATTTCTCGGTAGCAGCCACGGAGCATGGATTTGCGCGCAGTTGATGGCAATAGGCTCGCCCCCTATTACAGTGGACTTAAACATAACTGGCGAAATGTGGGTGTAATATTAGATACACCTCTGCCTAACCCTTCGAGGATTACAGACGTGATGTTATGTTGTTATGTATCTTTACCGTTAAAATTCAGCACCAGAATTTCGCAAACAAAACCGCGTGCGGAACCCATTACCAAACACATGTAAAACCGATATAAATCATAATAAATAGACAAAGTTAAGTACCATTAGTGGTGTTGAAAAAATACGTTCTTGTTCGGAACAGTCGCCAAACGTGACCTCATTCTTTTTCAACATTTGATACGACGAATCAAGATTTACGAGACAAAAAATGTGAACGGTCTTTGATGTCTTCATGCGCCGCAGTAAAGGGTTATGTGCGCTTTTGTTTTTTTATGATTTAGTGGGCGTTAAAGGGTTTAATTGTGGGTGGTCATAGTTTGGCACTTATCTTAATCTGATGGTTGTAAATCATTTGGTAATGAGATGGGCGTAAAAAATTTAGTATTGTGTTCGCAGATGACGGTTTCAAAAGAATTGAAATTAGTGGATTATGTGGTTTTATTTTTGTTTTGAAGTGGGAGTTTTACGGTTGTTTTGAAATACAAAAGTTTGATGTAAATATCTTTAATTAGTAGATTAAGCCTACCAAAAAAGTCAAAGTGATGTTTGCTGCTGTGTCGTATTGATTTATCACATAATACCATACCTGAGTACTGTATACGTTTTGTTATGTCATGTTACGAAACCTCTCGTAAAATACGATTTACAGTGCTTTTTTACACACTAAAGAAACAATGCTGGTTACGGAAACACACCGTTCTATAACACAATCTTCATCTCTACCGAACCAACAAAACACTTCGATATCTTCCCAGAATCTAACCCCCCCAAAGCACATGAACAAACTCAAACACCCATCAAAAGTGCTAAATACCTGAAAATCAAACACACATTCGTTCCCGCATCACGTAACAATTTGAGTTTCAACGGCACCTCTGCACGCGTTCAAAATGGATCCTCCTTAAATTTGCCTCAATTCTGAAGCGGAAAATCCAATGATTTACTGGGTTAAATCCTTATCATAATCTTGCACGTCTCTCATATTTCACGGTGAGTTAGAGCCAGTCTCACTCGCACACTATTTTCACTATTCAAATCGTTTTTAGGTGAATTTTTATTGTGAAGACTTGGGATGCTTGGTGTCTTAGTGTGGTTTATAAAATGGGGCTGTTGATTTAAAATAATATAAACGTAATGGCTTGAAAAATTGACATTGTGCCAGTGTCAACAATGGTGAAACTATCAAAAATAAGTTAGATTAATTATTATAACATGTTACCTAAAAGGTTATGTCAATTTGGTTTAATGTATTTGGAAAGGAAACGCTTTTACAATACGCTAAACGCTTTCAATGGTCAGTTTATCTAGGCCCTATACTGTATCTCAATGTGTATTTCATTCATAATTCTTATCGTTTACGGGTTAATAATGTAGACAGGAATGTAAAACATTTTGAAGACTTTACTCGATGTTGTAAAAATGAGGAACTTGTGGCTAACTTGGTGCTCGTAGGGTCGATCTACAGGTTATTCCATTGATGAGTGACTACCCATTACATACCGAGTTTCCTCCATGCCTCAGAAACCACGTGAAGACGTTGGTCCCGCCTGTAATTTTTAGATCTTTGAGAGTCGTTACAGGTAGTCAGTGGCCCGAAAGTCTGACAACCACCAAGGAATATCGTTTTACCGAATACTAATTGGGTTGTGGAGGTCAGATAGGCAGTCGCTTCGTGTAAAATACTGATACTCAGCTGCATCCGGTTAGACTGGAAGCTGACCCCAGCATAGTTGGGAAATGGATAGGCAGTTTTTTTTCTGATACCGTAATTTGTAGGTACCTATTTATTTTATAAAAACAAAGGCCAGTCACTAGACTCCTAGAAAAAGGCAAAAAGCACACAACAGAATATCAAACAGAACAGTATGCTTTGATAATAAATTATTTGTTACCTTACCAAAAAACTAAGTCCACACAAGTAAATAAATAGACATCGAAACATTTTAAGTGTACTAAGCTTGAATTCTGAGCAAATTTAACCACCGCACTGCTACTCGTGAAATGTTTGAATATTTTATCAAAGCATCACATCGTCGGTTAAGCAAAATCTCTCATTAATTCTACGTTTGTTATCGAGAAAGCGCTTATATAAACTATAGAAACTCGTGGCTCGCATATTAATAGACCGTCTGCGACGATTTGAGGGTTAACGTGGAGATCGACTTTGAGGAGGGTCGTTTGTTAGGCGATCTTGGAACTTTTCGAAAAGAAAAAGTCGAAAAAGTCTTTAATGCTGGATGAAGTTGTAAATAATTCCTTGATACATGTAGGTAGGGCAGATATTATTGTGTGATTGTATTTCATCCATTTCTATAAAGGGTGGAAGGGATACCGACGCGAAAACGGTTACCACGTATTCAGTACATCATTCTGAGCCCACCCACATAGAAACTCATCATCTGTTATTAAAAAAAAAATCAGCTGTTCTATACTGCCGTCGTAAGAAAAAAGGGCACAACTAACATTTTTGTCAAAATTGAGTTATATACATATTTAGAATCAGAAAAAAAGGCACATCTACACAATTTTTTATAGAATTTTATCTTCAAGGAATTCGGAGATACAGTAGGCTCAAAAGGCACAAATGAGACTAATATTCATGTTTTATAGAATGAAAAGGCACATTTATTTACCATTATATTGAAAAGGCACAAATACGTAGATGTGACTATTACTTCATACAGATTTTTACTAAAAACTACTTTGAAAAGGCACACTTACAACATAACAAAGAAAACCAATAAAAACTTTAAAGTCGATTTTCTCCATATTTATAAAATGTTAGTTGTGCCTTTTTTCATTATGACGGCAGTATATAAGGTCTAACTATTCATACACGAAATATTTTCAGGGAATCATCTAACGGCTATAACGAATGGCGACTTATAGAAGTTACTTTTAAAATATTTCGTGTATGAAAAAATAGACCTTATATATTTTGACCGTTAGGTATTGCAGTTTTGTAGGAAAAAGCAGTTTTTTTAAATAACCGATGATTTCTGTTTTACTATAAAAATAGCATAAATTACAATCATTATAAAGTAGGACTAATAAATAAACTGCTATAAAATATTATCTAGAACTTAACTACTTTTGTATAAATCTCTAATTTATAGTCTTGTTCAGGACAATCTGTTATCAATTTTATGGAATTTTTAATACGTTTAGTAAGTGATATAAGTTAATCATTCAAAAACTAATTTACAATAAGTTTATTTCTACTGATAAAAAATACTATAATTAGAAATATAGACAACATGTCACTGTGTACTTTAACGATACTTTTGCCCTTAACAGCATATTAATTAGATCAATTAAATTCTAAATTCTAAAATATGTGAGACTTACATCAAAACACATTTTCACACATAACATCACGCTTGTAATCCCCGAAGGGTTAGGCAGAGGTGTACCTAATAGTACACCCACAGTTCGCCAGTTATGATTAAGTCCCATGTAACAGGGGGCGAGCCTATTGCCATCAACTGGGCACAAATACAGACTCCGTGGCTGCTACTGAGAAATTCCTGGTGGGAAAACCCAATATCACTTTGCCCGACCCGAGAATCGAACCCAGGACCTTAAGCTCAGCAGTCCCGCTTGCGACTACCAGACCAACGCGGCAGTCAATGGAAACTACGTGTAGAAACCATGTACTATTTAATATATGTTTGTATTCGGACTGATCCTACGTCAATCCGATTTTTTCCCGAATATCGATACATAAAATCAGCAAAACCTTGCTTAACTAAAAAACACTACCCTCATTTTGCCTCCATCGCTGTCGGGTAAAAACAAACAAACTAATTTGCGCAAGGCTGAAAACAGGTATAATAAACACTAGGGTTGTACAGCGTAATAAACTAACCTGCGGTATTATAAGCCACGCCATTCGTCTGTCTAGACACCCGCGCCGGTTGACATCGGGTTAAGAGACCGTGTATGAAATAGTGCCGTCACGAAAAATACACGAACATTATTGTGCTACCTAAATGTTTGCAGTCCCTGGAACAATACGGGTGACTTTTTTACGTAGGTAATTGTATTATGTTCGTTTTTATTAATTTCCGAGGAAAAAGAGGCGTGTAACTTTGAAACTTATAGTTTAACGTGTTTATCTCTGTGTCTGTCTGTGAGATCGTAGCTCCCAAACGGATGAGCTAATTTAGATTTCGTTTTTTTTTTGTTGTTAGCGAGATGACTTGTTTGAGATTGTTCTTAGCTGTGATTGAAGACAATCTGTTCTGCCGTTTGATGATCATCAGTTCTTTTATAGATGACGCTATATCATTCACCGGTTTACAATGGGTTGGGAGACCGTGTATTGAATAGTGCCGTCACGAAAAATACATTAACACTAATGTGCTACCTAAATGTTTGCAGTCCCTGAAACAATACGGGTGACTTCTTGACGTATTTTGTTTGTTTCTATTCATTTCTGAGAAAAAAGAGGAGTGTTATAAGGTTAACGTATTTATCTGTGTGTCTGTCTGTGAGATCGTAGCTCCCAAACGGATGAGCCAATTTAGATTCTTTTTTTTTTGTTAGAAAGATGACTTGTTTGAGATTGTTTTAAATTCAAATTCAAATGTAATCACAGTGGCAAAATTTAATGTTTTTTTTTTCAGGGCAACATAAATTATCATAATCCGAAAATAACTTATGGAAACAAAAGATTTCCGGCTTGCATTATTTGAGTATCTTTTCTTTTCGCTAAAACATGCAAATTAAAAAAGCGGCCACATACAAAAGTTCCGTTATGACAAAAACAACTTTTTTAAACGTACCCATGAAAAACAAGGGAAAGAGCTTGGTGCGAAAGTAAGCGGTTTAATCTTTTGATCGCCATAGTCACATATACGTGACAAGCAAGCGCGTGCCCTGTACGTCAAACGACACAAAAATATGAGTATTACATGTTACTCAGTTGCCAAGAGCCTCGACCAATACCTGAGGAGGCTCTCGCTTGGCAGCTGGTTTAAGGGCTTGCTTCAGAAAGTGGTACTTCTGGACACAGTTCTTATTATTAGGAGATTCTTCTCTCTGCAGACCTGACCACCGCGCCGGTAGCTTGGACCCAGTTCACGATACCGGTGGGCTACTATTTTTTTTAATTTAAATATTATTTTTTATTAAAATATTTAAAAATGTTTATGATTGTGTACAGAAAAATAAGTGAAATAATCAGCCTATAATGTTTCCTTTGCTTGGGACACAAGCCTCCTATCTTTGTAAGGAGGTGGGCTGTGGATGTCCGAAATCTTCAAATCTTTCGTTTCTATTCTTCGATTTCCTCATGGAGGTTTCATTAACCGTTTCGCTAGTGGGTTTGCCACACTAACTACGACAAGTAAGTCACTACCTTTCTAACTGGGCAACCACTAATAATATAACACATTAATTATCAAATCATTAAAATATGGATCTCTTCAAAGTTTGAGTGAATCGGTTTCTTCTTGGCCAGCATGCCCCATCCTAGGCCGCATCATCGCTTCACATCAGGCTTGTTGCGGTCAAACTAGACAAAGTATTAAAAAAATAAAACGAAAAAGAAAGATAGGATGTTGATGATTGACATTAATGTTCTGTTAATTTAAGTAAAATATCAATCTGATTCGGTTATAATTTGTTAATTTGCGAAATAAAATAAATCTCCCACATTATCATTATATACATTAATTAGGAAGAGATTTTATTATAGTTCATTTAAATAATTTTAATTTATGTTTTAATTCGTTAATTACATATGTTACCGAAAGTCATTAAATTTCAATTAGGGCGAATAAATTAATTATCAAAACATGATACGAACTGAATGATACTTGTTATTAATTTTAAAATTACTATAGTGATACATATTAAATAACACATAATTAATGTACACATTTCAAATAGAATTAATTAAAATGCTAAATTGACTTTTCCTACAACTGATACATATAGTGTGGTTAGTGCCTAACCTGGTGTCAGAGTTTTTATGCCGCCCATAGGCCTCTGACTTGGCTTTACACGCCGTCGAGAAAATATCTCTCAGGCATGCTGGTCTCCTCTTGTTGTTTTCCTTCACCGAAGCAAGTGATAATTATAAAATACGAACATGAATCCGAAAAATCAGGGATGCGTGTCTTCGGTTCGAACTTGAGACCTATGACTTGGCAGTCTGACGTTCACACCATTAGGCTATCACTGCTTAATACAACATTATTTTTAATATATGCGAAACCTGAATATAGTTTGTTCAGAAAAAGTAACTGAATAGATTTCAATAATTTTTAAACCATATCATATTTTTTCCCAAGAAGAAGAAGACATGCTGCGCCGACCCCAAATGAATTGGGATAAGGGCAAGAGAATGATGATGATGATGATCATATTTTTTCCCAAAAATATTTAAAAAAGTTAAAAGTTGGATACCGAGCGACTTTGAGTACCTATCGCAATAATTTAGGTACCTACTGCCAAATAATTATTATCAATGAGCTCGAGACGAAGCTGGAGGCGCGCGCTGCGTGACAACTAGGTAACAGAACAAGCTTATAACTTTGTGATTATTCATGATACAGTTTTGAAATTTTGTACATAAAAATACTAGACACGTGTATCAGGTTTCGCATATACTAAAACTAATGTTGTATATATTAAAAATATCGAAGATAATTCACCCGCTGTCTCTCACACCATACCCCATAGAAGGGACGAGAAAAGCAACACTTGAGAAACGAGGTATCCAAACGTCGGCCGCCATGATGTATATCTGAAATATATGGCAGTTCTTTTTGTACAACTTTACAACTCCAAGCGTGTAATTTACGACTGCCTTGTGAAGGCCTACTTACGCATTAGTAGAGGCTTAGGTAGCAACAGAAAAAAAATGAACAATAAAATTGATCATTATGAAAATTCTAGAAATGTTTGCAAATGATTGAAATTCATTTCAGGAAACTTAGAAAGCGTGTAAGTTCGTATCGGCTTAAGCACTTACACGCGCGCCACGTGTTGCTTTTCAACAATAAGAGATTCTTGATGTCAGAGGGATGCTTGATTGTAACACTCATGCATCAACACAAACTATTTTTTGTTAAACGAATATTAGACACTTTACAATGGTTTTGAATGAATAATTCCACAGTTTTAATATATTTTGTACAGAGCGCGTGTAAGACGAATGACTGTACCAGAGAGAGAGGGAAAATGTCAGAAAGGACAGGATGGATGTGAGTATAAATTAGTATGGCAATACTGAACAGCGCGTAAGCCAGCGTGGCGGTGGCAAAATATCAGTATCTCTCGCAACTCGCGTTTATAAGCGCGTCAACGCTCGTAGGAGCTGCACGGATGGCTAAAGACACGCGTACACGTAACTACACGCGCTTCCAAAATCGAGCTTATACGCGCTGAAAATACGCTAATCTCAAACCGCTCTAAGTCTTAGTTTCGTAAAGATCCGAAATTTTAATTATCCGACGATACAAAGGTATTATAATGATATCCGTTTACCCCTACATAGAAATGTAAAATATCGGATGGGCCTCCTTGCTTTTGCGACTTATTCACCGGTTTCCCTGTATATTTATTAATCGCTTTTGTCTTACAAAATTTTCACTGTTCAGTGAACTGAGAAGTGCTTTCAGTATAATTCACATGGGTTGAAGATATTGTAATGCATTTGGGTTTGTAGGCGTTAGTCTGAATATAAGGGGACCTACACATCGGTTCAGTTCGGAATAATTCGGCACAGCTCGGCATCAAAGCCGAATATAAAAGTTGATGTACAGACGTCAGCACATCAAGCTACTACAATCTCTCAAATTTCTTTAAAAGATTTTCTACTTTATCGCTAAAGCATTAGGTTCAAGGTTGATTGGGAAAATTTGACAGTGGTGTCTTTACGTTCGGCAAAGAGCTGATTGGCTGGACCCGAACATGATTCAGTGATGGTAGACGCCGAATGGAGAGCCAACCCCAAGATACTTGGGAAAAGGATAAGCAGATGCTGATGATTCGACTTTATTCAGTTCCGGCATGAGCTGAATGAAAGCCCAACCAGATGTAGCTAACTACCAGAATCATCTATACATCTTTACAAATAAATAAAATTGAAGTGTCTGTTTGTGATTTGAATGTAATTTCAAAATAACCGCTTTTTACTGAATGCAAAAGAAACGGTACGTATATCGTCTGTCTGTTTGATTGTTCCGGTTAGTCTCCGAAACGGCTGGACCGATTTTGACAGGATTTTACTGGCAGATAGCTGATGATATAAGAAGTAGCTTAGACTACTTTTATTTTAGAAAAAAAAACTAGGGTTCCGCGCAAAAAATGAAAACTCTAGAAATTGTTAACAAAATCCGATTCAAATTGGAAATTAATATTTTTATAATAATTCCACGCGGACGACAGCTAGTAATAAATCGAATTATAATTAGGAGAACATGTGTTGACACAAATCCTGCTGAACCAAATATTCACACAAGTGTGTAACACTTCTATAGATTATTATGTGTGGGGTGCGAGTAGGCCCACGTGTAACAAATTGATGGATCTTGAGCGATCGGAATGCTTTGAAGACGTTTTGCTTTTGTTTTATCGTTTTAATGTTCTTTGGATATAATCTGGTGAAAATGATGGGAGGAAGTTGAGATGTATATGTTATTTTTAATTTATTCTTTGTAAACTTTCTTTCTTCCGATTCCAGTTATATCTACAGGGTGTTTTTTTAAATGTGGGCAATACTTTAGGTGCTTGTAGTACTCATGAAAGTAAGCAACTTTTAATATGTGACCGACCATGAAATCACGAAAAATATATCAGCTGCACCACACATCTGCTGCAAACAGCAGATTTTTTTAATCATATTTCATAGTTAGACCCCATAGTAAGAATTGCTCATATTTATGAGTACTTCAGTCCCTTAAAGTATTGCCCACGTTTAACCAAACACCCTGTATACTTGATGCAAGATGAGTCTCTTATCTCCTCTCCATTCCTTCTAAATCTTTGAAAAAAGCCAGATCCTCACGAGCGTGCCTGACAGCCTCGCTGGTCAAGTGGTCTCAAGCGCGACTGCTGAGCATGAGATCCTGTGCTCGATGCCTAAGTCCGACAATACATTATTGGGTTTTCAGGAATTTGTCAGTAGCAGCCAAGGAGGCTGGATTTGTGCCCGGTTAATGGCAATGAGCTTGCCCCCTATTTTTATGGACTTAAACATGACTGGCTAAATGTGGGTGAATATAATAATAATAATAATAAAGATAAACAATTCAAATATCTAGATCTGGCTCACGAGGTTGTCGACATATGGGACGTGAGTACAGCAGTCATTGTGCCGATAGTCGTGTCGGCCAATGGCTTAATAGCCAATACCCTCGACCAACATCTGAGGAGGCTCTCGCTTGGCAGCTGGATCAAGGGCTTGATTCAGAAAGCAGTACTTCTGGACACGGCGCGTATCGTTAGGAGGTTCCTCTCTCAAGAGCCCTGACCACCGGTAGCTCGGACCCTGTTCCTGATGCCGGTGGGCTACTATGTTTTATATTTTTAAATGTTTTTTTAATTTTTTTTATATAGAAATATTTAAAAATGTAAATTATATGTTGATAAAATGAATAAAGGAATAATAATAATAATAATAATATTCCACAACTATCACACAACGCCGTCTAGTCTCAAGCTAAGCAGAGCTTATGTTACTGTTATATATACTTCTGCCTGGGGATCCTCTGCTCATTTCAAGATGACAGATTGAATTAAATTTTTCAGGAAGAAAAAGGCAAAACACTCATCGTGATTTGTCTTTCAATTCTCAATCTCTTTCATCAGTCCTACTCTTGAACTATCCTTCTATCTAGTACCTACACATATCCTTTCTAACCCCCCTCCCCCCACACTGCAGACGGTTATTGATCAGTCCTGACAGCTTCAAAAGTTATCGGAGCTCGCACCATCAATAACATAGTAATTGTGCTACACAATCTAATATTTCACAAGAATGGTTATTAATCTTATATCTTTGAGACAGATTGGGTATTAGATGTATGTGAGTACCTAATTGGCTTAGGAATATTATTTGTCTAGATTACGAACAGATACCTCGTTGGACAGTTACCTCTTCTGTATGGTGTCCGGACGTAAAGAATAGCACCATCCCATATCTTCCCGTGGGTGTCGTAAGAGGCGACTAAGGGACTTACCAGAGAATGGGCAGCAGCGTTCTCTGATTCTACAACAACCATACTGCGATCGCCAACCCGCCTGCCAAGCGTGGCGATTATGGCAAAACCCCCCCCTTCTTGGGGGAGGCCTATGTCCAGCAGTGGACTTTTCGGCTGAAATGATGATGACCTCGTTGGAGAGGTCTCGGGTTAGAGCCCCAGATGGGTGAAGATTGGGTCTATACACCTAACTGCGGGACTGTTCGAAAGAGATACCGCGGCCCTGGAACACAAAGGGCAAAGAAGGAACATGGATGGGTTTTAGTCAGTACAAGTCTGACACTCCCTTCCGCTCCGCCCAGAGCGGGGGGGTCATTTGATGATTTCCCATGCTAAAAAAAATATTAAAAAAAAGATGGGTGAAGTGATATTAGGTTTTTTCTATCAAGAATTTCTCAGTAGCAAGTCTGAATCCAGGATTTGTGTCCAGTAAATTAACTCTTAATTTCTCCAAAAACCATCACAGTACAAAATCTACAAACTAAGAGCATATAAGACTTATAACTAGGTCACAATAATATTAATACACTGACTCCTTAGGTGTATGTGGCTGTGTCTTAGGAGTCAGAGATTCTCCGTAATAAACAAAGCCATAGTATACTAAAACGGGACGTTACAACAATAAGCAAAATGGTGTAAAAGAAAACAGGATATAACTATCTAAAGAAAACAACAATAGACTCGCTCCATATTACATGAGATATAAACTTAACTGTCAAGATGTGTACTGTAAGTACACTTCTATTTATTTATTTATTTATTTTAACACTTCAAGCACAAAGTAAAGAGGCGGACTTAATGCCATAGGCATTTTCTACCAGTCAACCTTTGGGTGATGCAGAGACAAACAGTGGCAGTAGTATATATCTGCAAAAAAAATAATTTAATACTAAGTTAAACTACAAGGATATATAAAATACTATAACTATATATCAAAATATTATAAATATATATCAATATATATATTTGTAAATAGAAATTTACACGGATATACTAAAATAAAAAGACAAACAACCTCTACCCTTTAGGTATAACAGGCGTGATGTTATATTTTATAACATTTTTATTTGTGGTGTCGCGTCTGCGGTTAGGGAGCTGAGTAAACTAGTCTTACAGCCCCGTCAGTGAAATTGTATGGAAAATATTATACTTTTTTCAGAAGCTTGCAACTATTTTTCCATTTTGCGTACATGCTTAAAACACTTACAGATGATGAAAC
The DNA here is from genome assembly GCA_905163415.1 of Noctua fimbriata. Taxonomy (NCBI): domain Eukaryota; kingdom Metazoa; phylum Arthropoda; class Insecta; order Lepidoptera; family Noctuidae; genus Noctua; species Noctua fimbriata. The sequence goes on along the minus strand of LR990941.1, from coordinate 5,936,181 downwards.
AGAATACTACGCAATTTTTTTTTTAATAAAATCCTCTGTATGTATGTGATATATACGACGGCACGGTTGGCGCAGTGGCTGAGCGATTGGCTGCTGCGCTGCGTGTCACGGGTTCGATTCCCGCACGGAACAAATATTTGTATAACCTACAGGTAGTTCTTCCGGGTCTGGCTGTTTGTGTATGTGAGTTTAAATGTTTGTAAACGCACTCAGGAGAAATTCAAAGTGTGGGGCCATCGTTAAAAAAAAATATATCTTTTTAAGGTTCCGTAAACGAAGGGTAACAAACGGGATCCTACGCTCTCCGTCCGTCCGTCTGTCTGTCAGCGGGCTGTATCTCATGATCCGTAATTGGTAGACAGTTGAAATTTTCATCGAATGTGTATTTCTGTTGCCGCTATAACAACAAGTAATAAAAATTAATTAAAGGGGGCTCCCCAACTACAACGGTACGGAAAAGGGTTCCGTGTCATTCCGGCCATGCGTGAATCCGATTCGCACTTGGCTGGTTTTTTTAATATTTTAGGATGCCCCTAATATTTCCGAATGTAAATTACTCGAAAGCTGATTACTCAAATGTCGTCTAAATAAAGTGGGAAGTCCCGAAACATACACGTGACTTACGATAATAACATGAGAAGGTCACAGTCCAAACCAAATATACAATCTTAAAACATGCGTACTTGTTCTTGATGACACATTCCGTTTAACAATATACAGTATATCCACATTTCGCCAGTTATGTTAAAGTCCCATGTAATAGGGGCGAGCCTATTACCATCAACCGGGTGTAAATCCGGACTCCGTGGCTGTTACTGAGAAATTCCGGATGAAAAACTTCTATAACACTTTGCCCGACATGGGAGTCGAACCCAGGGCCGGCTAGTACTCATTGAAAAACTCTGTTTGGCATCTACCATGGATGAATCACTTTCGGGTCAGCTCCGTACAATTCGAACTAAACCGAGCGGCATTTACCCGAATCATGCTGACCACCTGATTTCAGAAAACAAAACACAATCACACAAAAAAATTCTTCATTCATTCTTACAATTTCGTGAATACAAAGTGCCTTTCCTCTCATCCAAAGATCTCTTACCCCTGCAAGTAAAAGATAACCGGCAGCTGTAGGTAACGTGTAGACAATGGGATGCATACTGCCGCCAAGCGTCATTGTGTTTCTTACTCGCACATTGTTGCTTGAGGTGCAACCATAACAAGTCTTCGCTTTTCTTCCAATTTTCTTGATTTTAGAAATGTTTTGCATTTAAAGTCATGTTTACATTTTGTAAAGTTGCAAGAGACACTTGTAAGAACCGCAATGGGGGCCTTAAAGTAATTTTTGGCCACTACAGGATAAACCCGGTTAAGCAGGAATAAGCTTCTAAACGCGTTGTACTGATTGGCCAGTTAGTTAAACTGAGGTGAGATGCGATGCAGGGTTTATTCGTATGCTAGGCACTTTATTTACATTAATACACTACATTCCCAACAACTGAAAATAATATGAAATTATATTGAAATTATTTAATTTATGATTAATAGTAGACAAATCTATATGGGGCGGAAGGGACATCGAGGCACAAACAGTTACCACGAAATCAACGAATCATTCTGATCATACTAATTTTTCATCGGTAATAAAAAATAAAAAAACTGTTTCCTACAAAAATGCAATACCGTGTATTGTACGGTCAACATGTATGGTACAGTTGTTTTTTTTTTTAATACCGATGAAAATTCTCCATGTGGGGTTGTTCGAAATGATGTACTGAATACGTGGTAACCATTTGTAGGTCGGGGTCTCTTCCACTCTGTATAGACGCAAAAAAATACTGCATCAAAATTCATCTGAAACATACAAAACTCGAAACTTCTAAAAAGAAACGTGTGCATGCACCTGGTAAATCGTTATCTGACAAGATTTTTAAATTGGTTTCGCTCAAATCTTTACTTATTGTGTTTGACGCAAAAATTAAAACGAAAATATGTGTAGTATGAAATGGTTGACTGGTAGAAAATGCACGGCATTAAGTCCGCCTCTGTACTTTGTGCTTGAAGTGTTAAATAAATAAATAAAATGTCGATTCAAAAATGGTTCTAATTTTTGCTACGTTTATAAGGCATTGGGCTGCACCCGCACCCCTAAAAATGGCCACATACACACGACACGACACACCTACCCCAACAGAGCGCTACAAAGTTTGAAAGCGCGCTAAAAGATATAGAAAGATGAATGGGCCACAGTGCCCCGACGTTCGGTTAGGTAATATCCGCCACGTCATAACTTCACAGCTGTTGCGGATCTGCTTCCTTTGAAACATGGAATTAGGAAACTTGGAGGATGAATTATTTTTGTTTATTATGATTTATTTGTAAACTACACCAAGATATAGGCACATGTCATACCAAGTTCTAGGTCATTCATTTTGTGTGTAAGAACCACGTTCCTGTCATCTTCAACTGCACCATCGTCTAACTAGTAATGAGGTCTTCATCATCATTCTCTTGCCCATATCCCAAGTCATTGGGGGGCCTCGCAGCATGTCTCCTTCTTCCATAGTTCTCTATTACTGGTCATCTCATCAGACACCTCCTTTCGGGCCATATCATCGTTCACACAGTATATCCATCGTTTCTTTAGTCTTCATCTACTCTTATACCCATCCACATTCATACTCAAAACTTCCCTCATTCCTACGCATTACCTACTAGTCATAGAGTACCATACAATACTTATGTACCTAACTTAGTGGTCGGTTTAGTCTGTATAATATAGGAATAATTATGCGGGGTTGATGATTAAAACATTACATTATTCTACTAGATAATTTTGATGCCGTCTAAGGGTATTAATAACACAAGTGGCTTCAATAAATGTTGTGCCAATGGACATGACAAAATCAATTATTGATCACGACGAGTAGATTGACCCTTGGCAGACATTTTAATTTGTCTTTGTTAGCTCAAGTCATTACGTATTATTAAAATATCGTTTATGTTATAGCAAGACCCTTTTTGTGTCATAAAAGAACCAGCAAGGACTACTACACATGTCCATCCTTGTCTAGAGATTTTTCCTCACGATCTTTATCATTAAATTAATGCACGACATTTGCATCTGTATTAAACAATTTCATATCCCAAATACAAAATCTAATTTTGAATATAGCATTTTTTTTTAATTTCTGTTTTATCATAACGGTGAACAAAATATACCAATGCTAAAAACTGTGTAAAACCGTGTTTAGTTCCAACCAAAACTCATAAACAAGTTACAGCCCATCACTCACTACCCGAATAGTGATTCGTCACATTCAGTTGACATTTATATCTGACACGGAGTGACACAGAGTCGTATTCAGTGTTCGTATGCCATTTACAATCACCGCAAAATATGGCCTGTTTTTTAGTTAGAAAATATTATAAGTGTAAATGTTGACTTTTATAGCGTTAGTATTGAAACAGATGGGGTTTACTACGACTATTAAAATAAAGCTTTTATATGCCTAATAGTTTCGTAATAGCTTTTATAGTACTAATTTTATGTTCGGAATGGCAGAGAGAGGCTGTATTTACTAAATATTCTAAATAAATGTTTGTTTTATTATCACCTATTATTTCATTATCATCTGCCTAGCCTTTTCCCAACTATGTTGGGGTCGGCTACCAGTCTAACCGGATGCAGCTGCATACCAGTATTTTACATGGAGCGACTGCCTATCTGACCTCCACAATCCAGTTCGTACGGGGTAATACGATATCCCTTGGTGAGGCTGGTTGTCGGATTTTCGGGCCACTGACAACCTGTAACAACTGTCAAAGATCTACAAATGACAGCCGGGACCAACGGCTTAACGTGCTTTCCGAGGCACGGAGGAAACTCGGTATGTAATGGGCGGTCACGCATCCTCGGACCAATCTAGGCAAGCGCGGTTTAATCTTAAGCCCGACCCGAGTGCCTGTTATTATTTAGCTACGAGCTCCTCATTTTTTGTCACCAACAATCGGAAACAAAAAAAAAGTTAATAAAGTTTCCAATTTTATGGCATACATTTGCGAATATAAGATTGTATTTAAAAAGAAAATTATGTTTTACTCCAAATCCAAGACATAATTATTACCGTTATTTTTCTAACAACCATTTTCAAGGTTAATTTTTCTAGTCATCCAAAACTCAAAGCTAAAAACTGTGCACACTAAGTTTCGGCAATCCGTATCCGGTAACATCCCTTCCCTAAAGTGAGGTGCGCTCCTAGAATCCGTTCGGAATCAAACTGCGGTGAAACTGTTTCGAGGCGGTGCGAGTTCGCTGCTAATGTATTTAGACAGCTTTAGCTATGTCGCAGCCTGTGACTACCGATGTAAATGTAGAGGTAGCTAGGCTAAACTTTGTTTGTAGTGATAAAATTAGTGTATAGATGCGATAAGTTTAGTGTGAGGACAAATTTTCACCTCACTATCGTGTGAGAGTTCTGAGAATGAGATAGAAGATCTCTTCTTTGTGCAAGATGCATTGAAAAATGTAATGTTCAGTGAATTTCATATTCTTAAGATATACGAGGTTAAATTAAATTAGACAGCGAGATTCCACAAACGTGCTGGGTATCGGTACGCAAATACAATAAAAAGCCAAATCATAATTCAAGTAAATCATCAGAATGACGTTGAAGCCGATGATATTTTCAGCTCTAATTTTTTTGCTTTTTCGGGTTCCATACCTTGGTTGGTTGGTTACCCTCACCAACGGGACCCTATTAGTAAGCTTCCAGTGACCGTCAACTTTTAAAAGTGTTTTTCTCCTACTGTTCTGATTAAAATTTCATGTTGTTAGGAACATAGTATTTCGGAACTCATATTTTTTATGAAAAAGATCCTATCTCCAAGTTACAAACGTTATTTCTCGCGAAAATTGCTTTTAAATTTAGGAAAGTTTCTACATATTGGTGCTCGTGACTGTACATCTAGTTTCTTAACAAGACCAAAAGTAGAAACTAAATCTTTTGCCTTTTAAACTTAAAAAAACATTTAACTCCTAAAGTTATTATTAGTATTGTTTTCCTAAATTATTAGAGCATTGTTATCCTAAAACAGTAAGCATAATTAGTAACTTTGTGTGTATTTTATTTCTTTAAATAAATTCTGCCTACATATTGAAATGTTGGAATTAATTTTCATAAAGGTTACGAAAATATTGTCCGTTCGACTAAGTTATGCTTTGAAAACAGAGTTTGGTTAACTTAAGATTAATTGTGGGACTTATAATACAGGATTTTCGTGGAATACTAGGTCTGTCTCTGTGGGAGGCACTAGATTTCGGTAAATGGCCTAGAATTCGCATAATACCTCTATTGTTTTAGATCTTTTAATTGTGGTTACTTATTAAAGTACTTATTTTAATTTATGGTTTGAAATCTGGTGTCTCAAAATTCGTGTTTTGTTCATATTTTGTCGGAATTTCTTTTATAAATAACTGATTTAAGATTAAAATTTATTTATTTATTTAAACTTTATGCACATTTAAAAATAACTGTACATAGGCGGACTTACTGTCTCGTGCATTTTCTGCCTGTTTCTATTGCAAAGGACAAATAGCCATCTCCCACCTGGACTCGAGATGCCATGGCTGACGTGGAAGTCTTTAAATAGATTCCAGACACAGGTTGGCCTAAGCAAGGAAAACCTGTTCATGTGGAGATTCATATATGCCTCTACCCTGGAGTGTAAATGAGGTGTTTCCTCACAAACGATGGGAACTTGATATCGTGTTCTGTCTGCCCTGTTGCTTGCACATCACAAGATTTACTGAAAGTACCAAACTAGTCGCCAAATTTTGGACTGACTCAATTTAATTTGTCATCGACACGCTAAGAAGAAGAATAGCTATCAAAAGTAAAAATAACTATACATAGTCGAGTTTTATTAAAAAGGAAGCTAATTTTCATTTACCATCATCATCTGCCTAGCCTTTTTCGAACTATGTTGGGGTCGGCTTCCAATCTAACCGGATGCAGCTAAAATACCAGTATTTTACATGGAGCGACTGCCTATCTGACCTCTACAACCCAGTTAGTACTGGGTAATACGACACCCCTTGGTAAGACTGGTTGGTGGGACAGCCTTTCGGGCCACTGACTACCTACCACGACTGTCAAAGATGTACAAATGACAGCCGGGATCAACGGCTTAACGTGCTTTTCGAGGCACGGAGGAAACTCAGTATGCAATGGGTGGTCACCCATCTACGGACTAACCTAGGCAAGCGCGACTTAACCTTAAGATCGACCCGAGCGGCTGTTATTATTTAACCACGACTTCATTTACCAATTAAATAAAAAAATCCAACTTAGAAACTCCAACCTCCTTTGAATACGAAGCCACACTATTCCATAGTCTTCAACTAATGGTAATCAGAAATTAATTAATATGTTCCTAACGTACTTGTGTCAAGTTGTAGTCACATGCAAGTAACAGCAATCGGTACACATCAGAGCAAGTTGGGAACTAATTCCAGCGGAACACGAGGTGTGCTGTTTAGAGAACATCCTGTATATCACCTTGTTTGTTAGGGGGATGACAGGTGTTGAAGGGGTGCGATTTAATTTAACTAAAGTAAATATTATTACTAGCGTGGATTAGTAAGAAGGAAATAATTATTATGAGAATGCAGATTGGCAGTTTTTTGATTTTCCATAACATCCTTATGAAATTGTAAGAAAACACGCATTACCGAACACGTCTAATGATTCGACACGTATTCGTATGCTACCTATAATTTAAATGAGAAGTAAAAATATTTTAAATCAATTATTGTTAAGCTACCAATTCTATAAATAAATTAAAGCCTTTGGAATAAATGAGACCATTATTTACACGAAACTAAGTTTAAATATAAACAGTATTCTATAAAAGGAACTACCAGTAACGTATCATATTTCTTGAGTCGTAACTGTCAACTAGCGGTAAGTCCAGTACTAATACTTGCAAGTCATAGACTCTTAACGTCACATCATTTATACCATTATGCACTAGTATGGATTTAACTGACGGACTTGCACTGAAATAGTTGTTACGCCTATAATAGTGAATATTATGAAATAAGGAAATGAATGTAAATACTTAGGTTGTACTTGTGCAAATGGCTTACTTTAGGCAGGTTATGTGCTCATTTTATGATGACTGCCCTTGTCCCTTTTCAAAAATAAGTTGATATTTTTTTTGGTTTTAAATGAAAAGGACTTTTCTATTCCAATTTCTAATATACTTACCTAGTTAAGAATACCAATTTAATAATGTGAATCTTAAATCAATTGGCTTTTGAATAATTCTATTTGACTGCATAATAATGGATATTCTGGACATAATTTCATTATTTTGACTATAATATGCTTATACTTTAATATCTTGACATCAATTATTATTTATTTGTTTTGTATTTAGTAATGAAATTTAGAATGACTATTATGTAAAATGCAATTAAATGTAATTTTATATACCTACAAAATTTGAACGCCGTTATTGGCAAAACATGGACGCACACAACATCTATTAATTCAATACCTTGCATGTCTGATTAATCAGTTTATGTAAACGCATGTTTTACAAATAAAGTATCTCTTTACTGATGTAATACTTAATGTAATACGTCGTTTTAAAGAGCTTAATAAGCTACCATTTCTGAATATATGACGGTAGGAAATCAAATATGGTTTTTACATGGTCGATATTGATTCTTTTAGATAACTAATTAGCGCTGTATCTATCAACGAAATAATCACAATATTTAACAAAGATTAGACCGCTGTTTAGTAAATTACAGAAAAAAGAGATAAAAGGCAAGACGGCCTAGTAACATTCAGCATTTTTTTGTAGTCTTGTAGGTCCCACATTGGGCGAAGGCGTCCCCCATATCCTTCTAATAATAAAAATGAAAGGTAAAAATAAAGCGTGTTGTGACATAAGCTACGAAAACGCTTGTGTCAATACTGCTGAAAGTCATTGTAAAAAAACGAATCTCAATGATAGTAATTCCTAATTTCATTGAGTGTTTCAGGTCTTGTTAAACTATAATTCAGCATCATCATTCTCCAGACCTTATCCTAATTTATTTGGGGTCGTCGCAGCATGTCTTCATCTTCCTTCTCCACAAATAAGAACATTAATAAAGATTAAAAATTAATATCTTCCCTTTTAAACTCGACTGTAAACGGATATAAGACGTTAAAATGTAACTGTTTTACATTCATTTTAGTGCTCGTAAAAAGTTGCCAGGTTCTGACTGACAACGTCGACATTCTGCCCTATTTGAGGGAAAGTTTAAATGTTAGGTGAAATTGAGGTCTAAAAGTTGGAGTATGCTACGACTTAAGGTAAACGCACACTTGTCCGCACGGAAAGAATCGACCGCGCCGAACGAAACGTTCTGTCATACGTATAACATTATTTATTCATCCGATTCGGCGCGAATAAGTGTGCGAGGTTGCATAGGATTTCATACAATAATTCTAAAATTGATTATTTCGGCTTCTTCGCTTCTTTCGGCTCTGATAAGTGTGTGTTCACCTTTAAGGTCATACGGAAAACTTATGAAAGAAAAATGGCGTCTGCGTTTTGTAAGTTCGGTCTTCAGTTGGACGTGATTTAGGTAGTTACGTAATAGTTAGTGACAGATAATTTGTTACGTACCTACCAGTAGCGAAGGGTCAATTTTTGTAAGAGGTAAGCCGGAGTACATATTATTAATATGATTATATTATTTGTCTAAAGAATAATGACTGTGTCATTTTTCAAAGGGACTCCGGTAGGAATCGAGTTATATGGAACCTTCGCCAATGGTTATGGTTACCTACCTATGATTATATAGTTATCTATATTAATAATGAAAATAGAGAAAACGAACTCTCCCAGATATGAGACCTAGTTCAATCGATTTTTTGCCCTTTAAGCACTATAGTCCCTCCACCTTACCCCATCCAACAGCTAGTTGCTTACCAAAGTTTCAGCTTAGAAACTTTTTCATGCACCCCTCAGGAGTGTTGAATGTTGATTACCGGGCAATTTGCTAGCAACAAAACTATTCTTAATAATACAGGGTGGCACTCCGAATCCCGCGTAATAAAAAATAAAAAAACTGTTGTCTACAAAAGTGTAAAACCTACACGGTCAAAATGTATGATACGGCGGATTTATTTTTTTAATTACCGATGAAGATCAGAATATTGTACTGAATGCGTGGTAAGCGTTTGTGAGTCGGTGTCCTTTCCACCCTGTTTAAAGCAGGCAGGTTCCCATTTCATATGCCAGTTACCTACTACAAGTACAATATGTAAACACTTAATAACTTTTAAAAGTGTTTTTCTCCTACTGTTCTGATTAAATTTTCATGTTGTTACAAACATAGTATTATGGAACTCATATTTTTATGAGAATTATCCTATCTCCAAGTTACAATCGTTATTTCTCGCGAAATTTCCGCTTTTAAATTTAGGAAAGTGTGTACATATACTGACTGTACATAACGTGCAGTAACAATAAAGAAACGAAATTAAAACCTTGAGTTTCCCTTCACGTCACAAAATCAATACCATATTTCACCATAATCCTCAAAATACTCCAGCTACACTTTTAACCAAAAAGTTCCATTTCACCTGTCTTCAAAATTCGCCGTACAAATTTTCACTAAAACGTATATTCAATCTCGTAAAGCTAGACGTGTCGATGGAAAGCGAGCATTTTCCTACGTCAGTTTCATTAAAAATCTCGCTCCATCCGCTTCACAAAAGAGTACTGACTCCCATCATATTTTTAATCTTCTAGCAGAACAATACGTCTGGCGCTGACATAGAAAATATCGTCATACATGAAACTTATGGAGGACTAAAAGTATCAATTTTCGTATTTATTTTGGAGGTTTTTGAAGAGTTCATTATTTTAAAGAGGAGCTTGTGGCTAAATTATAATATCTGTATTACTTGATCTTCAAGGTTAAGCAGTGCTTGTCGAGGTCAGTCCGTGGATGGGTGACCATCATTATATGAACACAGCAGACAGCCAGTCTTATTTAAAGGTATCACATGAAACCTATGGCCTTAAAAAATAAACAGTTTCCTTATTCTTTTTGATGTTGGTTTCTGAAGAGTTTATTATTTTACTCTGTTCTACATTAGACCGCACGTCAGTACTTACGCAAGCATGGACCTCCTTTGCCACTGCGGATGGCGGTTAAATGCGCTTTGAGAATTGCACCTTAAATTACCACTATCACACCTTAATTAACAAAATAATTATGTTTTGTTATTATTTATCTTTAAGGCTAAGTACGCACTGACATGACCTTGCTTAGAGCCTAATGACTTCACGTCTGGTTACTTGCTAGCGAAAACGCCAAGAGCGCAGTGCGGCCGGATGATGTTTGGACGTTCAATTCACTTCCCTACTCGCTAGGCGTCTCGCTAGGCTTTAGGCGCTAAGCAAGCCATCTGTCAGTGCGTACGCAGCCTAAGGTCGCCAAAAAAGATTATTTTCACGAATATTTATTTTATGCTATCCGATACAGATACATACAAACTACTTTTTTATTGCAATCTTACTGTCCAGCAGAACACGTCTGCTTAAACCCGACAAAAAAGCTTATGCTCTAAGCGAGTGACTGTACTGCACTGCACCTAGTTTACTGTTTTGACAGACCTTGTAAATCACTTATTTTTATTGTTTCAGGGTCTCCTAGAAGAAATAAGTTTGTATACTGCTGCTGATGATTACACATTAATGTCAGTTTGCGACAAGGTACGTATTCAAAGCATAAAATAACATAATTTAATTATTTATTTCATTTCATTTGTTTTGTGCCCATTTTAATATGTTTTTTGACATTCCAGGGTAGAGATATTTCAGATATAGTTAGTATTATATTTAAATACATTCAGATTCTTGTCGCTTTCTGCTGCTGTAATGTTCTTGATGAAACTTGACGTTCTAACTTTTTGGAATCTTTTTAACGCAAATCGATTCCCAAAAATAGTAGCTTTTTTATGCTACTACGAAAGCGAATCACCATTTGACTAGTTTTACCGAATTTTTCCATACAAATATTTTAATATTTATAAAATAATTATTTAAATATATTTTTCACTTTTATGTTATAAACATGCATTTATAAGTATAATTTCATGCATTTTGTACATATTAAATTTATTTTATAAATACCAATGGCGTTAAAAAGATTTGATACTACAATTTTCCAAATTAAATTTATTTTCGTTTCGGCGATTAATACAATTGGGGTAAATTCGTCCTGGCTCTTAAAAAATTGTAGTAATAATTGGCTAGCTTTAAATGTACATACAGTGACGTATTAAAATTATTTATTTATTATATTTCCTTGTATTCGCTAATAAAACAAATCTAAAATCACGGTAATTTTGTAGAGGTAATTCACGCACTTTAATAACTGATTACAGGTGTCGTATTACTAGAACTTCTTCTACTAGCAATTGTTTTCCAAAAGAAAAAACATACTTACAGCCAATTTCCTATTCAAACGCTGCTTAATTTTAAGGCGCAGTCATATTTCTGTCTTTTTCACTTCAAGCCTTTAAGTTTAAGGTATCATACAGGGTGGAAGTGACATCGACGCACAGACGGCTATCACGTCTTCAGTATAATTTATCATCATGAACCCCCCCCCCCCCTCCCTCCAATTTCTCATCGGTAATAAAAACAAACAACTGTTTCCTACAAAACTTGCAATACCTACACGGTCAAAATGTATGGAACAGCAATTTTTATTTTAAACCAATGAAAAATTTATATGTGGTGGGGAGGGGGCTCAGACTTATCTACTGAATACGTGGTAATCGTTTGTGCCTCGGTGTCTTTTACACCCGGTATACAAGACAGCTGCTGCTGAAAGTCAGAAAAGAAAAGTCAGAAAGTCTTTTGAGCACGTCTAAAAGTTAAGCAGTGTTTGAGAATTTGTGGGCTAGAGAGGTTATAATTTTCTCTAATTAGTAAAAATAAATTACTAATAAGTAAACCGGTTTTTTTGATGTGGTATCACTATTAACATCAATAATTTTTTCGTAGATGGACACAGATACTGACTCAGTAAGTGCGTTATTTTTTCGAATGAGTCTTTTAGTAGATAGTAGTTCTGGTTGATAGTTATTAGAACTCGTAGCCATAGAATGTTTGAATGACTTAACAATAGCATGTTTTTATAGCATTTTGTATCGTATGTCGCATAATTTAACAATCAAATTTATCGACCGTGAAATGTCATAAGCAGACATCTTAGTTACCTGAACTTCAAAAAATTAAGTAACATGTAGATCCTCCCTTAAAATCCCGGAATTATTTTTAAGTCCAAAACAAAGATGAAATTAGAAGAAGGAATTATACAGAGTGTAACATAATATACGCAAGACCTCTCGTGTGGTGTCTCAGATCATGAAACTGAACAACTTTTATTCTATGACTTTTGGAAATACATAACTTTTTTTTCGTTTTACCATACATGACAATCAGCTGATCGCGTCAGTTTCTATAGTAAGTCCAATTTAGTTTTGCGAATTTTAAATACACGTAGAACAAAAGTTGTTCAGTTTCATGGTCCGAGAGACCACACGGGAGGTCTTCCGTTTATTATGTTACACCTTTAATATTGTTACTTACTGTCTTAAAGTTTAGGCGAATAAACTATCTATTCCGATTCTGATCATAAGCATTGACCATGCTGTAGGATTTTCAACTCTAATTCTGTTGCAAACACAACAGCGTTATCTAATGTCGCTTATGGCATTTCTCCATCGTCAATATTGTGCTTACTATATTACGTTATTAGATAGTATTTTTTGCTTAAAATGTGTAAGAAACTCTTTGATATACAAGAGGGCTTAAAGTAGTCTAGACTAGTAGTTGAGAAAGCTTTGGCAAAATGGGGCCTATACCTTAGTACGCCGACATGTAGATGTATATGGATCAACTAAGGATGTACATTCAAATTTCCTACGTAATTTACATTTTTATCCATAATTTGAAGGCATTTTCATTAAGGGCCATGGAATTCATATTCAATCCTTATAAAAAAGATATGAGTTCCACCGGGTTTTAATTTTAGCTGTATAAAGCTCTTTGGGCAATGTGACTGACGCATGGTCCGTAGTCACACTTGCACACAGATGGAGGCTATCGCGGGATGGAAGAGTTGCAAATGCGCGATTGTTGTCTATCTTACAACTGTAGCGTTCACAGACATTTTCTGTATCGATAATTGTGTTAGCTTCGCTGCAAAGAGTCGCGGTAGGCGAGGGCTAATTTTGATGCCCAAGTAAAAGCATTTTCTTAAATCACCCTCTATTGTCCTTTGACTAGCAAAAATAAGTTGTATTTCAAAATTCTCTCAATTTTTATAAATAGATTAAATATTAATGAAAAAGTACGTACTAATCCTGTAAAACAATCTAACAACTCAAAATTCTAACACAATTTGATTTGGCTTTTTAGTTCTTGTACTTTAATAAACCTTTGCGCTTATTGCAGTGTCGTTGTGTTGTTTAACAACTTTGTAAAGAAACAAATAACCCAATAACCTACGTGGGTTTATTTTTCTTTTATCTTACATTTTGTTGCTATGTTCCACAGCTAGGAGGACGAGGAGACGACACACCACCTACGACATCAGGTAACTTAATGGACTAGCCCTAATACTAAATCATCATCATTCTCCTGTCCTTATCCCTATTTATTTGGGGTCGGTGCATCATGTCTTCCTGGTCCATACTTCTCTATTACTCGTTATCTCATAAGATACCTCCTTTCTTACCATATCATCCTTCACACAGTCTATCCATCATTTCTTTGGTCTTCCTCCACTCTTATACCCATGAATGCCTAAATATATTTGCACTAGTGGAAATTCAACTCTTGGCGTTGAACCGACCCTTGAAAATTCAACAAAGAGTTTTTTGCCATTAACTTAGGTGTCGCCTAAAGTTTTTGAAAACAGACATAACTCTTTCAAATTAATTTTCCAACCGTTATACTAAAACTGATCTAATTTAAATTAATGGAGTTTAAATATTTAGGATACTACCAACTTAAATATTTTTTGGTAGATTCCAATCGAAATTGTTTTCCTTTAACACTTTGTATGAAATGGCTATAATAATGCAAATTGTTGTAGTGTGTTAATTTGATAAATAATTTATTCTGCTGAAGGAGCCTATAAAAAAGAGCATCAATAATGTTATTACTTATTAAACAAACTTATTATTATTTAACAAACAAAATAATAACAACAAATGAGTATTTGCTAAAAAAATACTCTTGAATAATTACAGAACCGATAATAGCGGAAAAAGGGGAGAGAGGGGAAAAAGGTGATACGGGGGAGAAAGGTATGAAAGGAGAAATAGGTGTAACTGGACTTAAGGGCATTAAAGGCGAAAAAGGGGACAAAGGTGAACTTGGACTAAAGGTGAGTAATCATTGTTGTTTTTTTTAAATCACCTTTTCTGACACTCGTCCGTAAAAATCTAAATACCGCTTAAGAAGCCGTATGAACATTTTTTATGGGATCAAATCCAAAATTGCGAATAAAAAATCAGCTGCTCCATACATATTTGTGCATATAGCTGTACAAAATGAATGTAGAAAATATATCACAATGAGGTCCTATTTAACCCACAGGTTGACTGATAGAGAATGCCTTGTGGCATTAAGTCCGCCTATGTACCATTATTGTACATGACGTTTAAATAAATAAATGTAAAACAGTCATTTATTTCCCATGGGTATTGCCGATCTACACTACACAAACAAGTTGACGTTACATTTACTTTATCATCATATGGAACATTATATTGGTGACTATTGTACCAAAAATATTGTGCCTTTTTTCAGGGTGATCTGGGACCGCAAGGACCATTGGGTCCACTAGGACCAGTTGGCAAAAAAGGAGAAGAAGGAGTAAGCTTTTCTTTGTAATTTCTTTCCACAACAAGAAACTCATAAGCTCTAAACTGACCCATTTATCATATCTAACCAAGCTGCTTAAGTTGATTTGAATTTTTTACTATTTGAAGAATTTAAGAAGCGATAATATCATGGAGAGTAATCAACTTCGCGTCCATTCGTTTGTTTAATTTTCTACCTTTATCAACGCAAATTAGCAAATCTCTACGAATTTGTTACTAAATTTTGCTAAGGCAGAGGACTAAGGCTACGTTCACATACAGCGTATAGTCGGCCGCCGACTGTGAGCGCTCAGTAAAAAATATACGATGAAAATTCAGACTGCCGTTTGTGTTTTCATACATTTTGAACTTCGGCTTACTATACGCTGTGTGTGAAGACGGCCTAAATATGCTCGTTTCCAACAGGCATGTCAATGTTCAGAAAAAGTTGTATCAAGTCTGTTGCTGACCATGCCAGAAATGAAAGGACCTCCTGGTGAAAGAGGGCCGCAGGGATACGACGGCGAACCCGGTCCAGCTGGTCTGACTGTAAGTATTTGATGTGCACTCTTCACTGCATCATTAACTCAAGTATATACAAGGTTGTGATGACAATACGACAATAAATGAAAACAGTGGTACTACTAGTTCATAGAAATATTTTTTAAAGTACAAAAATAAAAAACTAAATGTTTTTATAACAAACAAATTAAATAGCATAAAACTGTTAACGAAATAGAACACCAATATATATAATATTTTCACTAATACGCATCTGGAAATAAAATTTAAGGAAAGAATTTGGAAAAGCTTTTTGAAGTAGCGAGTTGGCGTGTGTTTAGTGTTAATGCCGATGCGGGGTTAATAAATAATGTCCTGTGACTAAACTACTGGATATATTTATTAATATTTGTATGCGGACTGGGAACGTCAAGAGGTATACGCGGTGTAATTTTATCGTCGTCGCCACCCTGTATAATGTTAAATTCTCATATTTCTTAAGACCTTGAGTAAGCCACAGGAATTAGGTGTATGTGAGAAACATGGGATCGATCGACGTGGCGATACTTGGGAGAGGCATTTGTCCAGCAATCATCAGCATATCTTTCGGCTGAAAGACGTCCACTGCTGGACATAGGCCTCCCCCCTCCCCCCAAGTGTCGACACATTGATCGAAGATACTATCCTTGTCATTCAAATAAAAAAAAGGGTTTTTAATAATCTGAAATAAAAAATATACTCGAGAGGATTAGCATCAGACTTTTAACGCATGTTATTTTCAAATCTAGGGTAACATTGGGCATGTAGGCCCAAGTGGACCACAAGGTTTGAAAGGGGAAACAGGTGCAAGAGGTTTCGATGGAATGCCGGGTAGAGATGGACTCGATGGAGCTAAAGGAGAACCAGGAAAGGATGGCACGCCTGGAACACCTGGCGATCAAGGACCAGAAGGAGTGCAAGGACCACCGGGTCCAATACGTTGGGTGATTACTTTTATTTCTTCCTTTCAAACTCATCATTATGTATCCCATAATAAATGTTTAAAAAAAATATTATGAATACATTGAATATCCAACCAGACAAAAATCTCAGAAGTAACTTTGACAGGAAACAGACGAGGAGATAACACGGAGAGCCATTCTGGTACCTGGGCCAAAGGGTGATACAGGGCCGATTGGACCACCAGGCAGGCAAGGTGAAAAAGGTGTTCAAGGAGTAAGGGGAGAAAAAGGAGAAATGGGCCCATGGGGAGATAAAGGTGATGAGGTAAGCATCAGCACGATGGAAACAAAAAAAATAGAAATACTGCATATACAGGGTATAAACAGACCCTTCACATAGCCGTCAACTAAGCATTCTGTACATCAAACTATGTAACTTTACGCAAAAAATATTATTGGGAATCAACTTTGTTTTTGGGGTGAAAAATCACGTTTAAGGTAGGACTCGATGGAAAGCACTCAAAGCATTGTGCTGATGGATGGATTGAATAGAACGGGGGTCGTGGAGGTGTGTAAAGTAAAAATCTTACAGTAAAAACAATAATTTAAAAAAAACTTGTGAAAAAGTTGTAACTTTGACCCCAATATCTCTGTAACTAGAAGGTTCCCAGGTATGGTCTAGAACAAAAAAAAATGATCGCAAAGACGGGGAGAACAAGTGTGCCTTTCGGCTATGTTAAGGGTCTATTTACACCCTTTATTTGCCTTACATATTTTACTTTATAGGGCCACATAGGACTTCAAGGTCCCAGGGGTGAAAAAGGCGATATTGGTGAGGCAGGAAAGGATGGATTATCAGGCATACCAGGCACTCATGGAAGGCCAGGAGACAAGGGCTTAAAAGGTGAAAAACACAATACTACCAATATATTTTCAAATGTGTCCGAAGAATTTGAAATCGTGTATAATTAACGGATATTTTTATTGCAGGTGACAGAGGAGATAAAGGCACTCCCGGCCTAGCCGGATTACCAGCATCTCTAACATCCGTTCTGGACGCAGAAAGTAAGTTCTTTCTCTAAACTAAGATATGTGTGGCATAGACGCTATTTTTACAGAGTGTAACTGTAAAAGCGCACTACCTATTAGGTGCTGATTCAGAACATCAAAATGAACAACTTTCCCTAAGTACAGAGATAGTTGTCCTCCCCCCCCCCCCTCTCTAAGTCCAGTTTACTGGTCTGAATCATCAGGGATGAAAAAAAGGGGATTGTTGACCCATGTTTCTTAGGTAAAGTGGTCTGAATCGCCATCAAATTAATAAGTTTAGTTTGTTCTTGATACATGCCCATACTATTATTCAGATTGCGGTGAAACTCTGGTAGGTTCTGAGATAGTAAAACCATTCTTAAGATGAGCTAAGTCCCTTGGGGAAGAGACAGTGCATTGTAAATATAAGTACAGCAAAATATGAGCAGTCAGCCGTTGTACTTTGTTGATTATTTTATTAGTACATTGTAAATATAAGTACAGCAAAATATGAGCAGTCGGCCGTTGTACTTTGTTAATTATTTTACAGAAAAATTTAAATGGTTTTTTTTTCGTGTTTAATACCTTAGAAGTCTAGTCATATGTCACGAATTAGAATCCAAGGCACGCACGTCTGGTTTTTCGGATTCATGTGCGTATTGTATAATTAACACTAGCTTCGGTGAAGGAAAACATCGTGAGGAAACCAAACATGCCTGAGAGATATTTCTCGACGTCATGTAAAGTCTTATCAGAGAAAATTAGGTGTTCTCATACTTATATTAATTTGTTCGCCATTTACGACACTGACCGATGCAATTACCGGGAACTATAAAGAGATATTTATAAAGTTTTACGCTAATACAAAAATCTCCTCACATATCGTGAATTTACTGTTTATTTAGCCCTTTCCATTCAAGTTCGAAGCATTATATAACCTGAATAAATTTCAATATCAAACAAAGCATTCTGGTCACGAAAATGTAATAACGTAAGTAGATTGAATCCCCAAACATTTTTTGCTACTATCGGCTCTATTGGCTTTGATCCTGACTCGACATTGTTGTATTATTGAGTGGTACTGAGTATGTTTTTGTTGCTATCCTTTTTTATCTGAAGAAGAATGAAAGGGAGGGAGGGAATTATCGTATATCTCAATTGAGTTTTCGTATCCGTCTATGCCTTACAGTGCGTCTGGTGTTGTCATTTTTCGGTTGAACAAAACGCATCGAGGCGTCTTTATTTATTATTATCAGTGATAGGAATAGGTAGTGCCTATTTGCCTAAACTTCGAAGAACAGAGACAAGAAACGGAGACTTCCTTAGGACTAAATTTTTTCCGAGACATCTGTCCCGAAATTTTGAGACAACACATAAATACATTTAAAAAAATTGTTATTTGGAATAAGTAATTCGTCTATATTTACCTAAAGTTTGACTAGATATATCATAATAAATAACATACATAGTCGTTACAACCATAAAATTTTCTTTCTTTTTTCTTTCTAAACCTTAAATTTTTCCTTCTGTACATTTTGTTTCATGGTTTCCAATTACGTCATATTTTAAAATAATATAAATATACATATATTTGTTACAACAATATTCTATGTGTTTTATTTTTCCTTTAGAGCCCATTAATTATTTAATTAACCTAGAGCGATATCGACCGGCGATTTTTGAGCATTTTTTCTTTCTTTTTTTTTTTGCATAAAAATCGCCAGACAATATTGGTGGTGTGAAAGGACCCTTACGTTTTTTTTTTAACTAGTTAATCACACCTTAATCTATATCACTACCAAAATCAGCATTTTCAGTGGAATTGAGTAATGGACATCCATACAAACTATCACATTTATAGACAAACTTTAGATAAATATAGACGAATTACTTATTTCAAATAACACATTTTTTTAAATGTATTTAAATGTTGTCTCGAAATTTCGAGACAGATGTGCCGGAAATAATTTAGTCCTAAGGAAGTCTCCGTTTCTTGTCTCTGTTCTTCGAAGTTTAGGCTAATAGGCACTACCTATTCCTATCACTGATTATTATTTATTTGCATCAGACACAACGATCCATACTTGAGTTAGTAAGTACACTTAAAAATAATGTTAGTTTCAAAATAATCAGAGATAATAATACACACCACACAATAATATTATAACTAAGTTGTACACAAAATAAAATTTAAATTAAATTAATACAATCATTAGTTTATCACAATCAGGTCTTTGGTTCTAGTGAATTTATTGGTAGTGGTAAAGCTATTTTTACCCGACTGCGGCGAAGCCCAAAAGGAGGGTTAATAATTATCATGCTAATCCTATACCACAGTCATAGTCGTCACAGATAGTCAGTGGCCCGAAAGTCTGACAACCAGTATTACCAAGGTGTATCGTATTAAAGTAATAACTGAGTTGCGGAGGTCAGATAGGCAGTTACTCCATATAAAATGCTGGTACTCAGCTGCATCCGGTTAGACTGGAAGCCGACCCCAAAATAGTTGGGAAAAGGCTAGGCTAGGCAAATGATGATATTAGTCCTATTCCAGATGGACTAGAACCGCGATACGATCTACCAGCGATTTTAATCATCTTCGTCCTGTCGATGTTTTCCTTACTGAGGTTACATGAGTTTAAGTTACCATGATGAAAAAGTAAAAAAAATCTGGATTAACTATACTATACAGGGTGTAAACAGACCCTTCATTTAGCCGTCAACCAAGCATTCTGTACATCAAACTAAGTAACTTTACGCAAAAATTATTGCTGGAAATCGACTTTTTTTGGGGTTAAAAATCACATTTTACGGTAGGACTCGACGGAAAGCACTCAAACCATAGTGCTGATGAATGGATTGAATAGTACGCGGGTCGTGGAGGTGTGTAAAGTAAAAATCTTACATTAAAAACATCTATTTAAAAAAAAAACTTGTAAAAAAGTTGGAAATTTGACCCCCAATATCTGCGTAACTAGAAGGTTCCCAGGTATGGTCTAGAAGAAAAAAAATATCGTAAAGACGGGGAGAATAAGTGCCTTTCGTCTATGTTAAGGGCCTATTTACACTTTAGAATATTCATTTCCTATGGCTATGTACTAGATATAACTATTTCAACTAACTCAAAATGTATGGTATGGTACATAGACTGGCAAATCCTAACTATACAAAAAAACCTTCCTCTCGAGTATCCAATTGTATGTAAGCAGCATTCAATTATTATTCACAATGTAGTATGAATACGAAAATAATATTCCAGATGCAGCTGTAGTGGACAAACTGAGAGGTTTCAAGGGAGACAGAGGAGAAACAGGTGAAAAGGTATTTCATTAACCCCTATTGAAATCAGGGAAGCATTTTTGTACTCGCACTTTATACTATCTTCCAAATCATTTCTATTATTTCACTGGTAGGTTCTATATCACTAATTCAAACAAAATTGTTCTTTTACAGTAACCAATTAACCATCAATTTTACTTCTGCATTCTTTATTTTTAATTTAAAATAACTTACTTCAAATTCCTTCAGTGGACTCATATTTCGATATAATTATGCATTCCTTTTCAAAATGTTCCTTAAAATTTTCTTGACTTCAAGTTATCCTAAATAATAATAAAATTAAATAATAAATATTAAAATTGTAACCGGTATCCAGATCTCTCATTTGTCAATTTACTGCAGGGCGACAAAGGTGACCTAGGAATGATTGGATTACAAGGACCAAGTGGGAAAGATGGTAAAGATGGTAATACTGGACTAAAAGGGGAAGTCGGGCCAATGGGAAAGACTGGAAAAAAGGGAGATCGTGGTGAACCAGGCCCTGTTGGAGAAGTTCCCGAATCAAAAATAGCGTTGTTGAAGGTTTGACGTTTGTTTTTCATTTCACATTATTAACTAGTATGGTCTTATATAAGTAATAGTGGGCTGGGTGACTGAACTCTGAATTTTCGCAGTTATGAGACCCATTTAGATGGTAGTTTTTTGCTTCTGTAAACCCCTATAAGGCAACTTTCTTCGAAATCATTAGCGCCGTTTTCGAGGACGTGATTACAAATATACAAATATTGCTCATTTGGATAGGATAATCTCGAATTTTAAGACTTAGTGTATACTATTTTAGGGTGCCAAAGGAGACAGAGGACATACAGGACATAAAGGTGACTCAGGACTAACTGGCGATAAAGGAGAAACGGGAGCAGTAGGTCCAGTTGGACCCATAGGACCAAAAGGAGATCGTGGTCCTGCCGGCCCTGTGGTAAGATGCATCAGCTACAATAGTCTTCCATTTGGGTAAAGTGAGAACACATCTCCTAGAAACCTATATGCTAGTGATTTCTTTTTATCACAATGTTTTTTATTATAACTTAATTTAAATTAATAACAGCCGCTTGGGTCGATCTTCAGATTAAGCTGCGCTTGTCTAGGTTGGTCTGAATGCACGTTAAGCCGTTGGTCCCGGTTGTCAATTGTAAATCTATGACAGTGGTTAAGTAGTCAGTGGCCCGAAAGTCTGACAACCAGTCTTACAAGGTGTATCGTATTACCCAGTACTAACTGGGTTGTGGAGGTCTAATAGGCAGGCGCTCTATGTAAAATACTAGTATTCAATTCCATCCGGTTAGATTGGAAGCCAAAGGTTAAGCAGTAAAAGAAAAGGCTAGGTAGATGATGTATTCATTTTAAAATTATTCTTTTAATTTTGGTTTGTATTCAATGTTTTTATTTTCTAGGGACCCATGGGAGCAGCTGGATATAATGGCACGAATGGAGAAAAGGGTGAAAAAGGAAGTACACCTAAAATTGATTTGTTCAAAGTACGTTTACATGCTAAATATATTTTTAAGTTTTTTTATGATAATTGTGTACCAATATTTGCAACAAATTTTTATTACAGTTAAAAGGCGACAAGGGAGAAAGAGGTCTTACTGGTGACCCTGGAAAGGCAGGGAAATTAGGACCACAGGGACCACCTGGTATATGCGTAGAAGCATCAACCGGAGCTCCCATATCAGGTCCTCCTGGACCACCAGGAAAGCCGGGTTCTCCAGGAAAAAATGGCAAAACTGTGAAGGGACCAAAAGGGGACTTGGGTCCACCTGGACCGGCAGGACCTCCGGGGCAACGAGGTTTATCTATAGTTGGACCAAAAGGAGAACCGGGAGAGCCAGGAGTGACAATAATACAGCAAGTTCCTATTTTACAAAATCCTGGTAAGATAAAAATAGTGTAAAATGACCTTTCACGAAGCCGTCAACCAAGCATTCTGTACAAAAAATTGCTGGGAACGTTTTTTTTTTTGGTGTGAAAAATTACGCTAGCGCTCAATGTAACGCACTCAAAACATTGTGCTGATGGATGCGTTGGATAATACAGGGGTGATGCAGCTATTTAAAGTAAAGTTATAACATTTAACAGTAGGTAGGTATTTACAAAAAAAACGCGTGTATAGGTTAGAACTTTGGGCTTCAATATCTCCGTAATTAGAATGTTCACAATTACGGGAACAGCACGAGCTTCTCTGCTTCGTAAAGGATGCTTTATACCCTTTTTATGGTGTTTGCAGATTTGAGTAAAATCTTAGCAATATAAAAGTACAGGTAGTACGTTTATATTGCTATGACTTTACTCAAAATTAAAACCTTTGTGTTTTTTTACGAATATCAAGATGTTCATTTTTATTTGAATTGCATTGTGGATATGATTTCCTATTCTGAGTTTAGCATATGTTTAAAAGTACAAAATATTATTCCATAAAAATATTTTCAGATGATTTCGATGACGACGACTGGTACACACTTAATACTGAAGTGCATAGAACTAAACGAAGCCTTTTGAAGGTAATATATTTTTTTTTTTCAAATCAAAGCACGAATTATCTTTACTTGTCTGCCTGTCAGTCAATTAAGTGATCAGGGTTAAACCAGTTCTAAATTAAGGTCCAACTTCTATCAAAGAGGAGCGAGCAGAACTGCCAGGAGACGTGCAGAACTCGACCAATCACATTGGTTGAAATCCATATAGCGTCCCTCTCTCCCGTGGTTGGTCCGTTCGTATCCGTTGTGGTGGAAACTGGACCTCACAGTGCCTACCCTGAATATCTTTTCATATTTCGCTAGGAATAGTCGCTGGCCCAACGATTATGGCCTCGCCTCGTCACCAATGATACTTTTTCAATTCATATGTACTTTGTAAGTGTATCTTGGACAGCATTGACATACGTTCTAAGTTTAACTTGGGCATCACGGACATCGGTGACTTAGAAATAATATAAGTCTGATATCGCCAACTCATCTTTAGCGACCGTGGTGATTATCTGTCTGAGAAGAGGCCTTTGTCGAGCAGTCGGACAGCAATAGGCTGCTATTATTATTATCGATAGCAGCATAATTTAAATAAATGACTTTTGATTTGAATTGTTTGATTGTATACACACTGTATTTTCCCAACAGCAACATTTGCTGTACCAATATTATCCCACGTAAACTGAAACTAAAAAAATAAACAAGCATATGAAAACAGGAAAACTATTCAAAGCGAAATATTTCTACCTGAACAGTTCCATTAGTTTGAACAATAGGTAAATATATGTATGTACATAATTGGTTTCCTTGCAGAGAACAGCGGATACTAAGCTGGGAACGTTGGCGTACGTTTTACTTGAGAAAATATTGCTTCTCAGAGTTGAAAACGGCTGGCGATATGTTGAGGTAAATAGCATCTATTGATTCTGAATGTGTAATGCTTTTCATACTGTTTGTTTTGACTGAGAATTTTTAAAAGTTTAAAATTGAATTTAGATTTTAGTACGTATTGTTAGTATGTGTAGTACTGCCTCGTTGGACTAGTGGTCGCAAGCGCGACTGCTGACCATGAGGTCCTGGGTTCGATTCCCAGGTCGAGCAAAGTGTTATTGGGTTTTGCCTTTAGGAATTTCTTAGTAGAAGCCACGGAGTCTGGATTTATGCCCGGTTGATGGCCGTAAGCTCATCCTCATGGGACTTAAACATAACTGGTGAAATGAGGGTTTTACCTTACATTTCGGATCCCCATACGTGATAATAAATTATTTCTGTCTTACTCTTTGCAGATGTCTTCAATGTTAGACGCGAGACCGCATCCAATTACCACCACTTACAATCCACCCCCACCCCCACCCACCACAAGTACGACTACCACTACCACCACCACGACTACCACCACACCGAAGCCACTACCACCCCCACCACCCCCAACCCCATCTACTGATCGTCCTATTATTGATACTACTACGCATGGACCGTATAGAGGTGTTGTAAGTATCCTTGATAAAATTAAGTAAAATTAATGAAGAATTTGTTTCACAGACGTAACTGTCATCCTTTAAATGTTAGTTTTATACCATTATTTTTTCATAAGTATGTGTATTCAGGCCAAACTAGTTTGTCCTGAACCAAATACCAGCTGAACTTGATATCAGGCCAGACAAATTTATCCTAGGCCAAAGAGCGAGCGAAGCGAGCTCGTAACTTGAGGTCGACTACGCCAGTAAACGGGTTTGGCCTGGGACAAACTAGTTTGGCCTGAAATCGAATTTGACCGGTAACATGTATACAGCCTGCACCAAAAAGTGGTGACCATATTGATGTGGTATCTACAATCGAATTGAACACGGTTCTCCAAGGAACCAATATATACAGTAGTCGCGAAAAAATTAAATAAAATTTTACCTGTATGACTGTGCATTACAAATATCTGAATTTTGTAGATCCGAATGGCGGCTCTTGACAGTCCATATCCAGGAAAATTGTGGAGTGACAACAGGACGGGCCGTGAAGCTGGTGATCACCTGTGTTATGAGCAGGGCAGGAAGAATAGACTTGGGGCGACTTTCAAGCCGTTCTTGGCATCAAGGTAATTAATCTACGAACTAAATAATTAATGATGACGTGATGGATTGCATCCCTCTGTATCACAGAGCATAGACCTGTGGGGACATTATTAGCCGGTTATGAATTCAATTGTAATTTTTTACTCATCATCACTATATTTTTTATATATCAGTCTGCTTTGTCCCACTGCTGGGCAAAGGCCTCCCCCATGGCTTTCCAATCCCGTTTACAATTTGCTCTCTCCGACCAAGACGTTAAGAATGAGTCCAGGTCGTCACGTCACCGTTTCTTGGGCCTGCCTCGGTTACGACAGCCGTCTTCAGGCACCCACTGTGTGATTATCTTCGCCCATCTGCCCGGCTTCATCCTAGAAACGAGACTCGCCCAGTCCCATTTCAACTTCGCATTTATAAGTATGTAAGTCTTACTATAATAAACTAAATAATCTTTCTGTTTCACAGCGATCAAGACCTCATCCACCTAGTACAGAGAGCTGACTGGTATGCTCCAGTGGTCAACCTAAATGGGTCTATTTTATTCAAGTCCTGGAAAGACATATTTTATGGAGGAGGTGCGTTTATTAACCCAGCAACTATCTTCAGTTTCAGCGGCAAAAGTGTTATGATTGACTCGAACTGGTAAGTGATTACATTCTTCACTTTAATCTTTTTTATTTTTCTACTTTATTTCAAATTTCGAATTCCAAATTCGACGTACATGGTGACCGTTGATCATTCCTTGATTGTTTGAAAAAAGACCTTACCCTTACAAAAATTGGCTCTTATTTTTAACGAAAAATTGTGAGCATTGGGTAGAAAAAGGCTACCAATGGGTATGACGGTTTAAAAAAGGTCTTACGTATAACTAACCTTCGCTGGTATACTTGGAACTCTAACAGTGCGACCCTTTTGTTACCTTTAAATATTAGCAATGACTTTCTGCGCAAATTCATCATTCTTATGCCCTTTTCCCAATTAATTTGTGGTCGGCGTAGCATCTCTTCTTCTTCCATAATTCTCTATTGCTTGTAATCTCATCAGACTCCTCTTTTCTTGCCATATCATCCTTCACACAGTCCATCCCTCGTTCCTTTCCACCATCACATGCCCATACCAAGCCAACCGATTATCACTCAACTTTTCAGTCACCGCTACTTTCAGACTTCTTTATACTTTTAAATGTTTTTATTTTGTTTTTTTACAAGAATATTAAAAAATGTATAAAATTTGTATAGAAATAAATAAAGGCAATAATAACATGCAAAAATCTCTGAAACACCTTTTGCTAAGTCTTTTTCTGTCGATATTTATATATTTTATTATAACAATAATTTCAGGCCAAATAAAACAGTATGGCATGGCGCGCATGACAATACATATGGCACCGCGAATCTAAAACAAAATTGTCACAATTGGAGAAGTGGCACTGGATATTACTACGGAATTGCATCTACATTACATAATGATAGACTACTAAACCATGAAGTGTAAGTATTTCTACCTCATCAACTTTAGTACCTATTTGCATTAGCATCCTGGGTCCTGGGTTCGATTCCTGGGTCGGGCAAATTTTCATTGGGTTTTTCCATCAGGAATTTCTCAGAAGTAGCCACGTTGGTGGCAATAGGCTCACCTTCTATTACATGGGACTCTAATAAACTGGCGAAATTAGAAAATATTTATTAGTGTTCATGGAATTTCTTGCCTATTCTTCTCCATAGAGATCTACGCTTTGGGATGTACAACTACTATTTCAGGGCCATCATACCTTGTGGCTGCACTGTAGCTCCAATTTTTTATGTTTTTGACAATTCAAAAGTGTATGTAGCTGGTCTTTTTGAAAAAAACGCTCTGGGTTTGAATTCCAGTTTTAGGTGTAGGTTTCTTGCCTACTGTTGTAGGCGTAATTGAAATAAATGCAACGCATGTCCGAGCGGTGCTCGCTTTTGTTAGAACACTAACTTTTTTGTTTTTAAAGTATCTGACAGCTTTGTTTTTTTTTGTTTCAGTCATCCCTGTGATAGTAAATTTATAATTCTTTGTGTAGAAGTAGAAGCATACTATGGTCCAGTACCTATGAAACCTACGAGACGTAAGCGGTAAGTTTTTTTTTTATATATACTAAATGGGTTTGCATTTGGCCGCAACTTGCCTGATGTGAAGCGATGATGCAGCCTAGGGTGGAGCACGCTTGCCCAGAAGAAACCGATTCAAATTAGATCCAAATTATAATGATCAGGGAACAGAGAAGCCGGCAGTGAAATGTGAAAGCATAGCGCTTTGTTCAGGTCTGTGGAACTTCAACCATACAACGGAGACGCTTCATGTATCTCTGCTCGTCCGATAATTGAATGGGTATGGGGGAATTAGATTGTGTAATTCCAAAGTACACTCTCCGAAAACTAGACAATAAAAGGGGTTGGTGTACATTTGGTGTACATAAGACAAGATTTGTTTTTGTTACCTATACATATATACATCATTAATGTAACTTTTCTTATTTTCAGACACCATCGGCGGATCCGGAGAAAATTGTAATAAGTATTTTTTAACTTTAAGTAGGTATTTCAGCATGTGTTTTTGTTTGAATTTCAATATGATTGATGCAAAAGTAAGTATTTTATTTCGCTGTAAAAATATTAGAGCGATTACTTAAAAAGGGGTATTATTTAAAAAATAATACTCCTCTTAGGCCACGTTCTAACCAAAGCGATCGTAGCGCAAAAACGCAACAACCACTATATTTTTTTGGCGTGGTTTCGCCAAAAGAGATCAAGAAGATTGTTTTTGTTAGAACGCGGGGTTAGGTATTATAAATTTATAAAGCAAAATTCTATTCTCTAATGCTGTATTTGTACTCATTGTAAATAGTAGATAGGTAGGCTTTTTTAAATTGTTAGATTTATCGAGTCTTTTTCATATTTTTAGAGTGAAAAAATACATACTCATTTGAGAGCATTTTGAACAAAATTGAAGCATTTATGAATTAAATTGTATGAAACTTAGGTATAAGAAGCAAGTATTCTTATGATAAGAATATAGGTAATGTTCTTAGTAACGTGTGACCAAGATAAAACCGTGGATTGTTTGTAGTTGCTAGACTAGTTATAAGCAGACCTTTACAATGGTCCTGTTTCGGTCTTCGGCTCTCTTAATACCTGTTCATATACGACGGAAATTACTGAATTCCGGTATTGCGCGTTTCTTTTCCACAAGCGTGTCTTCATGATGATTCACTCTTAACCGCCACTGACATTTATTCATTAATTCATTCCCGCCGGGTCTGAACAGATTGGTACAGTTCGACCAGAAAATGTATGCGCTTCGGTAATGTTCGTATATCCGATCGACGCAGAGTAACCCCTCATAGAGGCAAAGCTGTTATTTATAAAGGGTAACCCTTAACATAGCCGAAAAGCACTTGTTCTCCCCGTCTTTGCCATCATTTTTTTTGTTCTAGACCATACCTGGGAACCTTCTAGTTACGGAGATATTGGGTGTTTAAGTTCTAACGTTTTCACAAGTTTTTTTTAATACATGTTTATAAAGTAAGATTTTTACTTTAAACACCTCCACGACCCCCGTACTATTCAATCCATCCATCAGCACAATGTTTTGAGTGCTTTCCATCGAGTCTTACCGTAAAACTTGATTTTTCACCCCAAAAAAGAAGTCGATTCCCAGCAATAATTTTTGCGTAAAGTTACTTAGTTTGATGTACAGAACGCTTGGTTGACGGCTATGTGAAAGGTCTGTTTACACCCTGTATACTTATGAAATTAAGTTGATGCCAAACAGTAACATTGTCATTTATTGTATTCATAGAAGATTGATTAAAAAGTACTTACCAAATATCTTGGTTGTCATGCAAGGAATGTACATAAAAATAATTGGTTAAATATTTGCTTTTATTTTTCCAATTTCCTTAGTCATATTATTTATATTTAATGTAAGTCTGTGCCATAATAACGTCATTGTAAGAAGGAAAGGAAAGAACAAAAATAAAATTGTTATAATAATTTGTATATTGACTGACTTTTATTTTTCCCTAGCGTTTATCACAGACGACGATACAATCTAATAAATAAATAAATTTTAGTTCAGAAGAAAAAAAAACACATTTAAGGTTCACAAAAACAATTTTCAAATTAAAATTAACATTTCAGACAAAAGTATGTCGTTCGTGCCTCTCTCTCAAAAATAATTATGAACAGTACCAGTCCTAATATTAAAAGCTACTATGTTGGTTCAAAGGAGACAAACAGACAGACGGAGGAATGTAGTAAAGGTTGGATCAAACCGATACGCAGACAATCGGAAACCTCCATAAAAAAAATTACTGATTATCCGTCCGATTCCGGAATTCACAACCGGTCTGCAATTTCTTCTATTACTTTGGTTGATCCTTTACAGGGTTTTATTTACACTGGTTAGATGTGGGACCCTAAAAATTGGAAACTATAATACTCAATGCAAATTTTCGCCATCACATCAGACACCTAAGCCTTAGAAGAACCTCCTTAAAACTGTTATTACAATAATCTCATTCCGAAATTAGGTCTCCAATTCCGTCGCTGTTTCCACATTCATGCCGATGCATTTCTCCAGAAGCGCCAGAGAGCTCATTTGCAATAAGCGCGGTCGGAATGAGAGGCATAATGCGACTTGGCCGAAGTAACCTCCGTTGCAGTTGCCTCAAGATTGCAATAACCTCCCCATCTAGAGGCGAGTCTTCTGAAATTTGCTAGGTGCTCATTTTTAAAACGGACTTACAAATTTCTTCGATTTCACAAAGGTTCTTTTGTGATACGCTGGTTTAGGCTGTTTGTACAAATCTTTGGGTTAGCGTTCTTGTTTTTTTGTGGATTTCGATTGCAATTGTTTTTATTTGTGATGTTAAGTTTTTGTATATGGTGGATAATGTTGACTGGTTGGTTGGTGATGGTGATAGATGTTTTCATATTTTGGGTAATTATTGAGAGTTGGTTCTGTTTCTTAGGAGTATTCAAATGCCTTGTTTTTGTGAGTATTGATTTGCCATCCTTTT
This sequence comes from Noctua fimbriata, assembly GCA_905163415.1. NCBI lineage: Eukaryota > Metazoa > Arthropoda > Insecta > Lepidoptera > Noctuidae > Noctua > Noctua fimbriata. Next base: position 5,905,842 of record LR990941.1, on the reverse strand, counting down.
GTAAGTTTTATTGTTTTTCTTCTTTTCAAGTCGATGGTAAATGTACGTATATTATTCGGTGGCCGAACTAACCACAGCATCAAACAAACTGCACTTCTATGGACCTAAAAACGGTCTATAGAAGTGCAGTTTGGACACTTTGAAGACTTTAACATAATTATTTAACATGGTTTTGCCAAAAAGAAGGCAGCCAATATATTTTCTATTTGTTACTATTGACCCTTGTTATATGTATAACACATAAACACCTCATCATTCCACAATTTACCTTTGCAACCTTTTTGTTATTTTTTCGACGAAACTTTTCACCGAAATCGTTCAAACCACCTATCAGAACTTGTTAATAGAAAAGCCACCATGAAAACACAGTCCAATCATACAGGAACCACGGAGGTTATGTGCACCGATTGATACTGGTTTCAATTGCTATTTTAGGATCGGTCTCCACGGGAAATTCTGAAACGATTTTTGCTGCCAAAATGGTTTTCATGCGCAAATTGTGGACCCGGTATTTAATTTAAACTAACTGAAAGGGGATACGATAGTGATTTTGTTGTTTGCGTGTCGATGGCAATTTAAATGAAATCAGTCCATGAGGTGACAAGTTTGACACTTTCAATAGCGTCCATCATCAGCACCTGTGATGTGTAAACAACAGGACAGGTAGGACACGATATCAAATTTAATGTCCCATAGTTTGTGGGGCAACACCATACTAACACTCCAGGGCAGTCGTCTATGAATCGCCACCTGAACTGGTGTTCCTTGCTTCGACCAACCTGTGTGCTAACACAGGTTGGCCGAAGCAAGGAAAACCTATTCAACCAGGGTCAGTGAAAAGTAAACAAATCAAATAGAAATAAAAATATCAATTTTTGTGTGTCATTCGCAGCTAACTTCCGAGGGAACTATACTATCAATGAATCTTCAAACCAGGCGTATTATATTAAAATAAATCTCAAAGATAGAGCAATATCTACTGAGCTTTCACAAAATCACATCTTCAACTAAACAGTTGAAACAAGCAAGCTGTAACTACACAACGTTTGTTTTAGACATTAACCCAAAGAAACATTATAATGCAAGTCACTAACTAATGGCAGGAGCAGTAAAAAATAACTGAACAGTTAATATGCTTCCTGAAGCTGAAAATCCACAGGTCGGCTAGATTGCACTTCTTGTGTTACTTGAAGTTCTCGAAAGGATTCTCATTTATCTGAAAAATAGAATAAAATATGAAAGTATAGAATACAATATTAGTGTATATGCGGAAATCTGAAAGAGGTAAAGGTGACTGAAAAGTTTTGTGGAAATCTGTCATCATGGCATATTGTGATAAGCGATGAAAAATTTTGAGTATGCATATAGATAGCTATAAGAGTGGGTGAAGACCAAAGAAACGACACAACCTGTTTGAAAGATGATAGTTGGAAAGAGGGTGGATGTGCTGAGACGGTAAAGAAATAAGAAAGAAAAGCAGAACTCGTTACTGATCTTTATATCTTCGGCTCTACACACTTTTTGATTAGTTTTCTTACAAGATGATGATGATGCCATCTAGCCGATTTCGGCCACAGCAACTGCATTCGATGGCTTTCGAGGGAGGTTGCCGAGAGCTTTGGTGTGCTGCTCTGTCATGTGCTCTCAAGTGGTCAGACTTTTTGACAAGATATAAGGCAGTTGAATCATTTCTCTAGGACTCCTCGAGCTTTATTGCCCAGCGTTTTTCGGGTAGTCGCCTCCGAGGATTCTGTCTTTCAAGAGTCGCAGTGATAGGGAATAGGGTGGCTTGCTTGTGATGAGTTCACATAGTAAGGCTCCGCGGTCTCAGATTTGGCTGTATTCCAACCACCAATCTTCTTAGAGCTATATCCCCCAGTTCTGTATTATTGCTGTACAAAACATAAATATAAAGTTGCTAACTGTCTGACTGTCTGTTCTTGAGATAATGTAAGACGCTGAATTCTGTTGGCACCCTTGTTCAGCTTGTCGTCTTGGATAAGCAGTAGTTAGTGAAAGTTAATGTGAATATAATGTTGACTATTGCTAGAAATACGATTATTACTGTCCAGGTTTTATAGACTGTACTTCACTCAATATATGTTTTGATTAAGCATTTGAGTTCTAACGTTTTTTTTTAGCTGGCGACTAATTGCAAGATTTAATTAGAGAATGTCATGTCAAGTCATGTTTCAAAAAAAAGAAGCTTCTATCTAATGCACACTATTGAAAATTCATAACCTTACTAATCGACAGTAAAATTGTCTATGCCCCTGATGAGTTAACGTTACTTACTTGAAGCTCCAGCCAAACTAAAACGAAAACCGCACGGGATGCTAGATGCTAGAGATCAGTCACGCCGAATGTGTCAACTAATTTCTATGAAGGTGTTAAAACTGATGCGAATAATCTCATGCCTAACTAATCTATACAAAATAAATAAAATTTAAGTGTCTGTTTGTAGTTTCAAAATAACAGCTTTTTACAGAATGCATATGCAAGTATGTTCGGAAACTATAACAAAAAAAAAAAAAAAAAATTGTCTCTGTCTGTTTTGTCCGGCTAGTCTCCGAAACGTCTGGACCGATTTTGACGGACTTTTACTAGCAGAAAGCTGATATTACAAGACAGGCTAATCAGGCTAATTTAATTTTAGAAAAAGAATTAGAGTTCCGTGCAAAAAATTAAGACGCTTGAAATTGTTAACAAAATCAGATTCAAATAGGGAAGTTATATTTTATAATAATTTCACGCGTAAGAAAGGTCGTGGGGCACAGCTAGTCATCAAGACGCGTGCGGTCCCGTTCTGAATCCTTCTCAGGTTATCGCCACAGTAAGGGCAGAACTCGACTCACTATCGTCCAAACCAACACAATAATTTCTTTGCAGACTATTTAAGTATCTGTCCTGCAGAATTACGAGCTCACAACTCCGCATATGCTGTTAAAGAGAAAAGGAACGAACGGAAGCCATCAGTGAAACGGAAGTGGGATGCCATAATGATGGTAGACAATGGCCATTTCATTGTCCCATGACCGATAAAGATCTTTATACCGAAATATATTGTGGCTGTTCGCGGTTTTAATTATTTTTGTTGCTTTATGAAGGATTTTCGAGCCGAATGTTATGTAACGTTTGCTGTAAAAGTTATACAAAAACTAATGTTTGTATCCAGCAGTAGATATAAAATAGTTTTGTCACCCTAAGGTTGCATTTCACATGCCAGCACATCAAGTTACCACAAACTGTCAAATATTCGCAATTCGATTTTGAACTTAACCATCAACATTTTATTATTTAAAATCATGTGGAGAAATTTGACAGTTTATGGTTACTTGATGTGCTGGCGACTTTACGTCACAAAAGGAATGATCGTGAATTAGTTTCAATTATAGTTAAGTTTCAGTTTATTAAAGGTTTTTGTCAAAACTGGTACCTAATGCGCTCACAAGTAACTATCGTATAGTCAATACTATACCTGATTTTCTATTGCACCTTGCACTGTATCTGTCACATTGACAGTTCCTTATATCAATACCACATAAAATCCTCGCTTTCTTCACATGCAGCGAGCAGTGTCTTGAAAGCCGATTAATATTGCCAAGTGCGCAGTCAAGAACATGATCTTTTTTATCCTAACGTTTACCTGGCGGCATGCCAAGTCCCGCTTTTATTAAAATAACTGACCATGCTCTTACTATCAAGTGCACAGTCGATTTACTGCTTTTATTATTTCATGTGAAATCACTGCGGCGAAAAACTTCAAAGCAGACTGCCTTTTGTTTTTGAATGCTCCAGTACCGTGGTGGCCAAAACGTATCCACTATAGGTATAAAGGCACAAACTCACAGCGGCGCATGCTGTGCACGGGCACGCGGCGCATTTTAACTGCGTGGATTCATTTGTTTGACAACGTGGGTCTACGTTTCCACTGCAGTACACACTACACACCCACAACTATGTACAACTGTTGCGTGCGTGGCCCACCGCGGTATAGTCGTGGGTTAATATTCGTGTATAGTGTGTACCGCATGCACAGCGTGCATGGCGTTGACAGCGTTGAGCTATGTGAGCGCCTTATTCGAGCAAGCCACGCATGTACTAATGACGTCAATTGATGCATAGCGTGTCCGTGGTTTGCAGTGGGCACAATCACATACACTTGTAAAGCGAAGCTTAACACGCATGCGTGGCCTATACGTGTGCCGCGGTGGGTATGCGCCTTTAGTAGGCTCTGTTGATTTCAAATTTATCTACTTAACAAATAAGTAAATCAAAACCCTTAATACACGCTGAAGGACAAACGAAACACGTGTCTAGTATTTTATGTAAAGAATCTATGTACAAAATTTCAAAACTCTATCATGAAAAATCACAAAGTTATAAGATTGTTCTGTTACCTGGTTGTTCGCAAAAAAACGTGGTCAAAACGTGGCGCGCCCGCGCGCCACGTTGGAATCGATTCCGTTACTTATTCTGAACAAACTACATTCAGGTTTCGCATATACTAAAAATAATGTTGTAAGTACAGACGCCAGCACATCAAGCTACCCGAAACTGTCAAATCCCAATCAAACTTGAACCCAATGCTTTAGCAATAAAATTGAAAACATATTAAAGAAATTTGACAGATTGTAGTAGCTTGATGCGCTGGCGTCTGTGCCTTAGATGCATTCAGTAAAAAGCTGTTATTTTGAAGTTAAAACCACAATTTTATTTATTTGTATATTATAGTAGTATAGTTTGCAGTCGAGAAGTGCATGACAAAATCCCACCATATTATATTAAAAACATAAACTCCTGCATGAGACCAGCTATTCAGTAGCAACTCAAAATGAATGTCAAATTATATCGTGTGGCGTTATTAAAAAACTTTTTGGTCTCCGTTGAGAGCAGGATTATTAATTTATATTGCGACCAACGCTTGTTATTAATAAAGTGTTGGAAAGTTTTTAATCGTTGCTAATAGTTTGTAGTGCGCTAGCGTTTAATTAAGAAAACTGTTTGTGGCGTTTAAGTAAATTTTATTTATTTTTTTATTTATTTAAATGGCACTTCAACGACTTATTCGCTAAAACATACATAAACATTAATCACAAACTATTTTAAGTATAGTGAATTTGTCACTTATAGAAGTGCACAGCACTATCGGAATAATAAAAGGGCAAGTAAGATTGGCATTACAGAATTTAACGCACACAATAAAAAAAACGATCTCTAAATCAATAAAAAAAAAAGGATCTCTAAATCCTTGAAGAGCGACCTCCGCCGCTTTAATACCGAGCGTATTAAAGACGCTATTGAGCGGAATAAAGGCTCCAAGGTATTTTCAAGAGATCTGGCTATTGGGCAGAGCCAGCTCACGAAACTGAAGACCGACGATGGCAGGATCGTATCCGCCAAACCGGAGCTGCTGAGGGAGATCGAGAGTTTTTATGGGCAGTTGTACACTTCAACTAGAAAGCCCGTTGCAACTCTAGCTAACGACCCAAGAGCTAGACTGACCCGACACTATACCGAAGACATTCCGGATGTCAGCCTGTACGAGATTAGGATGGCTCTTAAACAGCTTAAAAACAACAAGGCACCGGGAGATGACGGAATTACGGCCGAACTCCTGAAGGCGGGTGGAAAACCGGTGCTTAAGGCCCTTCAGAAGCTGTTTAATTCCGTCATACTCGAGGGGAAGACGCCGCAGGCATGGTGCAGGGGTGTGGTGGTACTCATCTTCAAAAAGGGCGACAATGCCCGGCTGAAGAACTATAGGCCCATCTCACTTCTAAGCCATGTCTACAAGTTGTTCTCAAGAGTCATCACGAATCGTCTCGCGCGCAGGTTTGACGATTTTCAGCCTCCCGAACAAGCCGGATTCCGAAAAGGCTTTAGCACCGTAGACCACATACATACGCTGCGGCAGGTTATACAGAAGACCGAAGAGTATAACCTGCCTCTCTGCTTAGCGTTTGTGGACTACGAGAAAGCCTTCGATTCGATCGAGACTTGGGCTGTACTGCAGTCTCTCCAACGGTGCCAAATCGACTATCGGTACATCGAGGTGCTAAAGTGTTTGTACAAAAACGCCACCATGTCAGTCCGACTTCAGGACCAGACCTCGGAACCTATCCTTCTGCAGCGAGGCGTGAGACAGGGAGACGTCATATCTCCGAAACTGTTCACCGCTGCACTGGAGGATATCTTCAAGGTTCTGGACTGGAGAGGGCTAGGCATCAACGTCAATGGCGAGTACATCTCTCACCTTCGATTTGCCGACGATATAGTGGTCATGGCTGAGACCATGGAGGACCTCAGTACAATGCTCGATGACCTTAGTAGAGCTTCCGAAAGAGTGGGTCTTAAAATGAACATGGACAAAACTAAAATCATGTTGAATGCCCATGTAACACCCACTCCTATCAAGATCGGAGACTCTACACTCGAAGTTGTAGACGATTATGTCTACCTGGGACAAACGATCCAGTTAGGTAGGTCTAACTTCGAGAAAGAGGTCAATCGTCGAATCCGACTCGGCTGGGCAGCGTTCGGGAAGTTGCGTGGTATCTTCTCGTCCAACTTACCGCAGTGTCTCAAGACGAAAGTCTATGACCAGTGTGTGTTGCCAGTGATTACATACGGGACCGAAACGTGGTCGCTCACAATGGGCCTTATCAGAAGGCTTAAAGTCACCCAAAGGGCAATGGAGAGGGCTATGCTCGGAGTTTCCTTGCGTGATCAAATCAGAAATGAGGACATCCGCAAGAGAACCAAGGTAACCGACGTAGCCCGAAGAATAGCCAAACTTAAGTGGCAGTGGGCAGGGCACATTGCTCGCAGAACGGATGGCCGATGGGGCCGAAAAGTTCTGGAGTGGCGACCGCGAACCGGAAGACGCTGCGTTGGAAGGCCTCCCACTAGGTGGACCGATGACCTGGTGAAGGTTGCAGGGATCCGCTGGATGCGAGTCACACGGGACCGGTCAATGTGGCGACACTTGGGGGAGGCCTATATCCAGCAGTGGACGTCTTTCGGCTGAAATGATGATGATGATGAATAAAAAAAATTATAAAACAGTTAAAAATGAAATAGTTTAAAATTAAAAATTAAACAGTTAAGAATTAAAAATGGTCTATGTACATTAAGCCTGTGGGTAATATGTAATTAACTAAAAAATATGTCTAAATTAAAAACTAAATTAAAGACCGAAAAAGAAGAGAATGAAAGTGGATGCAATGAATAACCCAGTGTCTGATATAGCACAGACGTCTCCAGTCTCCGAGCTGGTTAAAAGCCTCATACGGTATTGACGAAAGGGGTTAGAGTAGATGTCGATGCTACTAGTTCGTGCAGCAATTTTATTAAAATGAAATATAAAACATCAAAAAAAAATAATGTGATAGTAAATTTTTTTCTGCTTTGTATGAAAAAACTTTTTAGCAAACATAAACATAAATATTACACATATGATGTAGACACAATAATAAGTATTTTTTGTCTCATATTTTATTGTAATACGAAAAAAAATCTAATATTTTTTTTGCGTTGGAACTTCGACCACGATATTAGAAAACTTATTTGATTCCGGTGCGGCGCGCGCGCATTTCCATTCCTGCCAGTACGACTAATCCGCGAGCGCACGTTCTCGCTTCCAGTTTACAACTAAAGTAACTTACATTCCCCTAATTTACGGGGAATTAACACTTTGCCCGACCTGGAAATCGAACCCAGGACGTCATACTCAGCAGTCGCGCTTACAACTACTAGATCAACGACTAAAAATTCAACTAAAAGTAAAATATGAATAGAATTTACAACCCAATAAAGTTGAAACTAAAGTCTTCAACAATATCAAGTGACGTGTGAGCACAAAAGGGTGTTTAGGGATCAACACGACCAGGTCCAACCTAAATTCAAGGACCTCATTCAACAATGTAGGCACCTACTCAAAACGTTTGAAACTACAATTCTCTCGGAGTTTAATTTATAAACAAGTTTTGAAGTGCTACCTACAATTATGTAGTTCGGCCTGAAATTGTGCTGGACTTTGAGTTGAATCACATCACACAATATACCTCCAAACGTAGTTTATGTCGCTTAAGTTTCACGCTGCAAGCATACGTTGACTGAGCATTTCCTTTGTCATCTTGTACAGTCTTTCTCGATGTATGTTAGGAGGTTGTAAGGACATCATACTTGAGTCAAAATATGTACTTAAAAACGTTTGAATTAATGCCTATTTCACGATGTCCGAATACTTTTTTTTTTAATAGAATTTTTTATTGCAATCTATCATTCTAGATATTCAGCAATATGTTTGATATTGATAACGGGTTTGTTTTTTTATTCTTGTAAACTCCTAAATTAGGTCTTGAGTAATCTTTCTCTTTAGTCTTCTGACGACTGTATGGGTGTTCATCAGATTTACTGTAAGCTGGTTTGAATGATTTGAGACTCAATCTTGGTACGCTTTAGTCTTTTCTGAAATTGCTTCTATTACAGTTTTGATGCAGAGGTCGTAATGGAGTCTGCCCATACCCCATACCCGAATACATGCCGAATAAATTAAAAAAACAACTGAATTTTGTCGTTGATGTTCTAATACTAGGTAAGACATTTTAGAAGGTTTTGATTTTTGATGCCGTTTGCTAGAGAATCGTAAGACGCGTTGTTTCAGCAAATCACAGAAGGTCTCTATCTAATTTGTAGTGAACACAAACCATAACCGTAATTATACCATTACATGGTGTAATGGTGTAATTATACCATTACATGGTATAATAATGCAGTTTTTTCAATCTCCTGTAAAGTTGTTATTTTTGACTTACGTGGTGTTAGAACTTCGACGACGATTTCTTTGAAATGATCTGCCAAGTAAGTTAACGGGAACTTAATCGTAGATGGTGAAACAGGCCCTTAAAGACACAATCTCATCACAGAGACTATCAATGTATCTATCTAAACTGACAACGATTTAGCTAGTCTTTTCTTAATTTTACTTCCGATTTGAACCTTATGTCAACGAAAATAAAGATCATTGAAAAATGTAACATAACATAAAACCAAGACAACATAAATTGATTGTATTTTTGACAGATTATGACAAAGTTTGAATGGCGAAAATTCTTGGAATAGGGAAATTGCGCCTCAGAAACTACTAGAACATGTTTATTAACACAGTTAAGACATCATGTGCCTAGCCTTTTCCCAACTATGTTGGGGTCGGCTTTCAGTCTAACCGGATGCAGCTGAATACCAGTATTTTACATGGGCCTACTGCCTATCTGACCTCCACAACCCAGTTAGTCCTGGTTAATACGATACCCCTTGGTAAGACGGGTTGTCAAACTTTCGGGCTACCTGTAGCGACTATCAAAGATCTACAAATGACAGCCGGGATCAACGGCTTAACGTACTGTCTGAGAAAAAAAAAAAAAAAAAAAATGAAAAAAAAAATGAATGAAGAATTAATGATGATGATGAATGATGATGATTGATGAATGAAATGATTATGATTATGATTATGAGGCACGAAGGAAGCTTGGTTTGCTTGGCGATCACCCATCTAAGGACCAACTTAGGCGAGAGCGGCCTAACTTGAAAATCGACTCGAGTTGCTGTTATTATTAAGCCACGAGCTCCTCCACGAGTTAAACACAGTTAAGTGATCCTGTGTAATTTAGGAAAATGATTGAAGAACTATGAAAACGTTTTCATAAATACTTTTATATTTTTCTTGATAATTCTGTTGAAGAACAAATTCCTTTGACGCCAAACACAAAACCTAATTATTTATGTTCTTCTATTTCAATATAACAACACTCCATTAGCACTAAGACATCTGAAAGCGGTTGATAGTGAAGTTATAAGCGGTGTAGGAAGTTGTGGCTAAATTTGGCTCGCGCCCAACGACCCCTTAATTACAAAAGGGACAAAAACCAAAGGCTTTTTGTTCATATTTTGTTGTACGGAATGCTCGTAATAGCAATGTAATTAATGCTTTGTTTTAGCCCCACATCTTCTATTAGTTTGCTTGGGTCCTTAAAATAGTTTATTATGTGTGTCGTTTATGTTGTGGATAGTAACTCGGATGCAGCTTAATACCAGTATTTTACATGGAGCGACTGCCTATCTGACCGTGATAGTTAGTACTGGGTAATACGGTACCCTTGGTAAGACTGGTTGTCAGACTTTAACGACAACTGAGTCTGTGCTGAACTTCTGACATCTGAAATCGTTAATTACAAGAATATTGTTCGCGCTCACCCTTTTCTAAAAGCTTATGAAAAAATTGTTTAACAATATCTTAATAGTTTTAACCAGATACAAGTTTATAGCAATACATATTCATGGTTACAACTGAGTAACACGTGTCACAGTTTTACGCGTTACCGATTTAGTGGGGGAACAGGAATTCGCTGACAAATTGGGCGAAATTCTCTCGAGTGGAGAGCACTCGTGTAGATTAGTAAGACTGGTGTTCTAGGTCAGCGCTTCTAAGGAAACAAGATCGATACAGAGACGATTGACTACTAGGAAATAATCAGAAGTAAGAGTTTTAGCCAGGTACCAGTGGCGAAGCTTCCATACAACCCGTTTCCTACTGGCTTCCGTTTGAAAAATGGTACAGTCAGTATTCTATTGACAGATAATATAATTACATTAAAGATACGTACTCCGACTTCCCTCTTACATAAATTGAATCTTCGCTACTGTTAGGTACAGAACTACATAGATTTTGTAGCGTTCCAATGTTGGTGGCAGGGTTGCGTTGAGTGAGCTGGGGGTCTAAAATGGCTTCTTTAGCAGAATCATCATAGCATTAAAATATGAATTAAGTTACAATTAAAATGGTCTTAAAGTTACAATTTATAATATTAACTGCGTCATCAATGGTCACAACCATTTGAAGAATTTTAACGTGATTCATATATTTATTATCCCATTATGATTCTGCTAAACCGGACATTTTAGGCAGCCTGTTATCTACCAGGCGAGCCCAGTGCGTGTTGGTGGATGTAATTTATGTATGGTAGCGATTAGGCGGAAGGTGAGTAGACGGTTAAGCAAGAGATAAGCGACATGAATAGCAGTATTTCCCTTGTTCCTCTAAATAGGCTTCTATTGACGTCTGTCCGTCCGTCGACCACTCTGTCCTCAGGACAAGATTGAAGTCAACAGTAGTTAGTAGGCCATTAAATATAAACATGAGAGAAATATTACCTTTTCTTACCTCTCAAAGAGTCAAAATAGATTTAGTCAGCGGAGACACTTGAGTACCTTATTATTACTTTGTTTGAAGTTTATGACAACTAGTATTACTTAGAGGTATCGTGTAACCCAGCGAATGACAGATAGGCGACTGCGTATATCGCTCGATGTAAAACATACGTATGTTTATTTTCACCCCATCCGGATAGATTATACGCATCCAGTTAAACTGGTTCACTTTAGGTGGAAGTGCCAAGGTAGCATAAATATGGATTCACAGAGTTCATCATCTGCCTCGCCTTTTCCCAACTATATTGGGGTCGGCTTGCAGTCTAATCGGATGCAGCTGAATACCAGTATTTTACATGGAGCGACTGCATATCTGACCTCCACAACCCAGTTAGGACTAGGTAATACAATGAATTAATAATAGGTAATTCCCCTTGGTAAGACTGGTTGTCAGACTTTTTGGGCCACTGACTACCTAACGACTGACAAAGATCTACAAATGACAGCCGGGACAAACGGCTTAACGTGCTTTCCGAGGCACGGAGGAAACTCGGTATGTATTGGGCGGTCACCCATCCACAGACCAACCTAGGCAAGCATGGCTTAGCCTAAAGATCAAGCCGAGCGGGTGTTTTTATTTAGCCACGAGCTCCTCGGATGAATTCACAGAGTTATAATCATTAAAATCATCAATACAACCCTCAAAGTCCATTTAATCACATTGAATGAATTTTTCATAAATTGGTCATTGCTATGTGAACTTACAGGGTTGAATTGATGATTTTAATTATTATAATTGTATAAATACATACGTATACGGTCGCGAATCATATTTTAATCAACATACCTACAACATGCGCAAATTGCATAAAACGTAAGAAAATACGAATTTCGCGAGCTGCTCTGGCGCTTCCACCTTCAAACACTCAACTCATTCCTCCATTTCCACTTCCTCTTAAAATCAACAAACAACAAAACTATATCATTCAACAAGAACATAATAAATAAAAAACAATGTTCAAATAAAACAAACGGTTGGTCGGTGTGAACGATGAATTTTCTTCTGACAGTGGAAGAGAAATAGTGGTACAAATGTACTTGGCCATTATTTATTATAGTTCGCTCATTCCTCACAGTGGAGCCTTTAGTTTCTTCTCTTTAATCTGTCTCGAGTTTGTGGTGATGTAGTGGTGGAAAATATGATATTTTATTATTGTTGTGAATAAAAGTTTTAGCTGGTATAAATACCGAGTCTAGTCCGTGCCTCGGAAAGCACGTTAAGCCGTTTGTTCCGGCTCTGATTTGTACATCTTTGATAGTTGTTACTTTACAGGTCGTCAAGTCTGACAACCAGTCTTAGCAAGGTGTATCCTATTACACAGTCTAACTGGGTTGTGGAAGCCAGATAGGCAGTCGCTCCATGTAAAATGCTGGTATTCAGTTGCATCCCTTTAGACTGGGAGCCGACCGTAACATAGTTGGGAAAAGGCTGGGGAGATGAGATAGTTTGGTATAGTAACTTGGTTGAATTCGGGTCTTGGATAAGTAGTTTGGATCAAAGATAGGCACTATGCACATCTCTAAACCGATACATCTTTGTTTGGCAAATAATCATTAATCCAGACTTCTCTAGGGACTTGAGATAGAACCAAAAAATACCATGCCAAACCATGTTTTAAAAAAATAAATAAAAAAAGGCTACAAGTTGGACACCGAGCGACACTAAGTACCTATCGCAATCATTTAGATACCTACTGCCAAATTATTATTATTAATGAGCTCAAGACGTCGATGGAGGCGGGCCGCGTTGTGCCCACGTTTTTGTGCGGCCCACTAGGTAACAGAACAAGCTTATAACTTTGTGATTTTTCATGATACAGTTTTGAAATTTTGTACATAGATTCTTTATATAAAAATACTAGAGTCGTGTTTCAGGTTTCGCGTATACTTAAACTAATGTTGTATAGTCTTAAGTCGCGGAAAACTTTAACTCCGCGAATTATAAATTTACTTTTTGTAGGGCCGCTACTTGTCTCCACAAGTCCTTAAGACATTGCTTAAGACAAGCAGTCACTACGCCTTCTGAAAAAAATTCTCCAACATCAAAACCCCAATCATTTACTCCCATACTATCCCAACACCACTATTTTAATGTAAATCTCTATTTATCTCACTTAGCCACTGCCGCCGTTTATTCGTCTTGCTGTATCGTAGCGGTTGCAATGAGGCTAATTGCGATGCCGTTTGTCCTAAGTGAATGTGCATTTGCTGAAGTCTTGTTCAGCATTGTCGTCTGTCTGCGGGACAAATTTTGGTGACATTTCGTATGTTAGGAATGGAAGGAAATGTCACTGAATGTGGAAATAGGGATTGGATACAGGCCTACCAATTTTTCTTTTTGTATTGTTTTTTTGTTGCATTTTTTTTTTTTTTACTGGTAAATTTTCCGAAAGCTTAGACAGAAATGTACCCTATAGTACACCCACATATCACCAGTTATGTTTTAATCCCATGTAGGTAATATGGGGCGAGCCCGTTGCCATCATCCGGCTCCCGCCTGTTACTAAGAAATTCCCAATAGAATTCCCAGTAACACCTTACCCGATCTGGGAATCTAACCCAACCTTGTAACTAGTTCTGGCGATCGCTAGTACAGTCAGGCAGTCGGTGAACTATCGTTCATTTTTAATAGCATACAAGATATAATTTTCTTTAAAATAGAACAGGATAAAACCGACCTAATAGTCTCATAAGAACCGAGGAGATGTTTTAATGATCAACTGTGTCGATATTATAATTCGGATCCCATCAAACAGGCAAACTTCTAAATCAATAAACGCCCATCCGATCCTAAACATTTGTCTACATACATCTAAATATTTGTCCATTTGATTTGAATGTGAAATGGTACCCATGGCCTGGGGCTTCTTAGTTACTATGGGAGTGCAGGGTGTTGATTTGCAAACGTTAGATCCTCTCTTTGGGTGAACGGCATTTAGTTGTTCCACCTGCGTCTTATATTTTGATCGTGCAAACTGTGCTACCTTCGTCTAAAGTGAGCTTTTATAATAATTCTAAACTGCCTGAAGCTTTATGATTACCTAAGCAGAGTTCTGTATAAAATTAAATATCATGTAATTAATATAAATCTTAAATTATCGACAGACAACTTAGCATAAGGGAAGAAATGACGATGAGAAATTCCATCGAACACTGCACACGGTGTTTTAAATTTTTAAAAAAAATTTTTTTTTGTTCACTATTGAAAACGACATGTTGATGATAGGTTTAAAAATCAAATCAATCTTTATACGAAAAGAATACAACGCAGACTAGTGACAGGTTCTATCCCCAAAGCTTCCAAAGTAGTAATGTTCAATGCATTTTATTGTTTGTTTAAATTGTACTCGACAGTGGTCAAATACAATCATAATTTGGTATCAAAATACACTATTCAATTGATTTAATCTTGTTAATAAACACACCAATACCCTAACTAACATTATCAACAAGTCAAACTAAAAGCATTTTACTAAGACCATTCCCACCCGATTTAAATCGATCCTCACCGGTATATTTCATCTCGACAGCATAACTTTAAAATATTTAGTAACGCTTTGGATCTACTGAATATTTCAATTCAAATTGATTCCAACTATTTCGACGTCTCGTAATAAATTCTTTCCTACGCTTAGATCTGACATTCGCGTCTATCTAAAATCCGTGTTACGGTCTGAGTCTGTACGGAACTACGGATCTCATCTTCGTCTAGGCCGGGAGTCCCGGAGCATTACTGACGATACCATTTCATGGCGGATATTAGGACATCGCTCAATGCTGTCGCGTATACCCTGATATATAGGTTTGGACGGCGTTTGGGAATCATAGATTCCTTGGGAATCCTTTAGACGTAGTGCAGTCTTGGAGAAATGTCTATGACCTATATGTGCTGAAATGTAACTGCATGCGTTTAGGTTGCATATAATCTTCTTTAAGTATTAAATTACGTTTAAAATCTACTGCTAACTTTATTTATTTATTAAAACTTTATGCACAAGTAAAAAACTGCACAAAGGCGAACTTAATGCCATAGGCATTAAGCATTTTTTTTTTTTTTTTTTAGGCATTTTTTTTCTTATCATAAATTATTTTAAAAGTCTTCTTGGTCTTGTCAGAGTGGTCGTGGTTGTGCAGATGAGGTACACGGAGAGATGTTCGGTGGGTCGTTGACTTCCCCGAAGATTGCTCTTTCAGCGATGTGCTTCCATTTCTGCCGCTTGGAGACGTTGCGAGTACACTGGACCATGGTGGACTCAGTACCTTTCTTGATCAGGTCAATCCAGCAAGTTAAGTAAAGTAAGTAAAATTTTATTTGTTTAAACATGGTGTAGATGATACATTGCATGCAAGATAACAAAAAGAAACAGAATGTTCTAACATGTTCAGCTGCATATCGTAGCGTACAAATTGGTAGGAAGAGATGGTGTATAAACCGTGACAACATTCATCAAAATTAACATTATATAAATTAAGTAGGTACTTATTCAAATCAGCAAGCATAATGTCAGATAAAATTAAATGTAAAAGTATTCATTAAATAAATTAGTCAATATAAATATGAATACTTAACTATCATTAAAATTTCAATTAAAAATAACAATTATTCCAAAAACTTAAATAACATGTCAAAATTACAACATTGTCATCTCAAAAACGAAGAAAATTGTTTGATAAAAAAGTATCATATCGCAAATTGCTAGAATCAGCTTGTCTAATCGTAGATATCTAAACATAACATAGTTCTACAATAGATTTGCAGAATGGGAACGTAGAATAACAATGACACAACGATATTTCTTCCACAAATCTGTTATAAAATAGACCAGAAGGTACGTAAACGATTTTCTGCGTATATTCCTGCTATCGTACTCCTGTTTGGTTTATATCCTTCTAAAGTAAAACTGACAACCCTATTCCTACCCTTATCGCACGGGATTATATATCTTTGCTGGGTATCGAGCCGCCATTGACCTCGGTCGAGAAAGCATACCCAATTTGATCTTACAAACAAAAAAGAATATAAACTGGATAAAATATTGAAACTATAATTCCCCAAAGCAAGTTACAGATGGGAACGATAAATAAAATATATAAGACTTCAAACATTATGCAGTACGCTACGTAGATGTAATAAATTTGCCAACAATATCTGTTTCCAATATGCAAATACATATACCCAAAAATCACTGGAGGAAAATAAAAGGATGGAACAAACAAAAAATATATGATAATCAAATGTACTGGAGTCGAAGTTATACCTAACATTCAAGGAGTTAAATCGGTCCCTCAGAAAACGTTTGTTCCACTATTTATCGAGATTATTCATGTCATAGAATATTTAGATATTAAACGACCGAAAAATGTTTCTGAAGACAGTTGTTTGTTTATTACATAACATAACGTCACGCCTGTAATCCCTGAAGTGTTAGGCAGAGGTGTATCTAATAGTACGCCCACTTTTCGCCAGTTATGTTTTTTAACTCCCATGTATTAGAGGGCGAGCCTATTGCCATCAACCGGGCACAAATCCAGACTCCGTGGCTGCTACTGAGAAATTCTTAATAGAAAAACCCAATAACACTTTGCCCGACCTAGGAATCGAACCCAGGACCTCATGCTCAGCAGTTGCGCTTGCGAAGACTAGGCCAACGGCAGTCAGTTGTTTGTTTATTATGGAGGTAGATAGATTATATCTACATTTAGATAGACATAAGAATAAAGTTTTCTGCTTGAAGGTAAATAGGGATAAGGCAATTTATTTTTGTTGGGTCAGCGTCACTAGAGAGACACCCAATTTTAAAAGAAATCTAGGTCTTTCAAGGGTAAGAATATTTTTCAGAACAACATTTTTTCTCGGGCCTGTCTACATAACACATAAAACATAATATAACATCAACTCTGTTTTCCCCAGAGGGTCAGAGGATACCCAAATCGAACCACTTGTGTTTTAGACCTATGTAACAGGGTATGAGCCTATTGCCATCAAACGGTAACAAACCCAAACACCGAGCTGCCATTGAGAATTCGTGATGCAAAAGCTCAATGACATACTTACGACTTTTAAATCGAAACCGGGGCATTAGGAGCATATTAGATACAATGATAATCGGATATCGTTGATGGTGATGATGAAGAGTCAAAACTGTGTTGTATTGACCTAAGTTACAGTAGCTTTTTTTTTAGGATGGGAAATCATCAAATGACAACTCTGGGCGGAGCGGAGGGTAGTGTCAGACTTGTACTGACTAAAACCCATCCATGTTCCTTCTTTGCCCTTTGTGTTCCAGAGCCCCGCGGTATCTCTTTCGAACAGTCCCGCAGCAACATTTTTCTTTTTTTTTAAAAGACATTTCGAAAATGTTCTCTGATAACTTTTACGATAACGAAAAAAAAGGACTTGAAAGTTTGATGTAATGCCGTAAGTCATAAACGCTCTTAAAACAACTCAGTAGACATACATAGTTTGAAATCCTACTAATGGCTTTCGCAGTGTAAGCACTTGCAACTTGTCTACGCCCTAAAAATGAAGATTGTCACCTAAAATAATAATTAAGGGGATATTCGTCAAAGTTAGCAAAACAGCAACAAAAATAATAGAGCTATCGACATCCATCCTGTGTGGACAGATCATTAAGACCGGACGGGGCTGACTGACGACGGTAGTTAGTAACACGTCAACGCGCTAAAATGGCGCTCACTGCATCCCATGTGTAGATACGAGAAAATGTTAGGTGAAAAACTCTCACACAGATACGCGTTTCCCCAAATTGTTTGGCAGAAGTGAACAACATACCTGCATTTTGTCAGTTATGCTTTAGTCCCAGGTAATATGAATTAGAAGTTAGTATTGTCAATAGCATCCACACCATCGTCAGATGGAAATCTGCGTCCATAGAGAGAGTGCGGGAAAGCTCCAACACTCTCCTGAACACCATAGCGGAGATATACGATTCTCCTTTGTTAGGTGATATTTTTCGAAGATGCCTTTTGAGCAGCCTGGTTTCCAAATAGATCATAAGTTTACTAACATAGGTATAAGTCATTTTTTTCTTTTGTTTACTAACAACCCATATGGATGTTACTTATCCGAAATAAAGATTTTTTTATTGCCATCAACTGTGACATTCCAGATGGGAAAAAACCCAATGCCCGACTTGGGAATCTAACCCAGCACCTTCTGCTTCAGAGGCAAGTTGCACTAGCAACCATAAGCCCAACGAGACAGTCCGGATTTCCATTTCTGGGATAATGCAAGCCATCATAAAAATGTATTGAATTTTCTTCATAATGAGTCCTTTTGGAAATCCTCCAAAAGTACCAAATTAAGTTACTTCTCCACCTAAATTTCACACCTTTACACAGTATTCACGTAAGTTTGTGTTAAAAAGAAAAAGATAGGCTTAGCAAAGTGGATTTTAATAAAGCGATCCTTTCAAATCGACAACCTCCTTCTCTTTGATTTCGTCTCAATATCACAAAGAGAGCCTCCTAAATAAAAACAATTGGAAACAAAACGCTAGCTCGTAAACCAAAGAAAGGAAGGTAAAAGATGGAACCTACCTAGATAGGTACCTAATGAAGTCCCGATACTGAACAGTCAGAAAACGTGGGTCGAATAAACTAGTTAGATCTATACAAAACAAATAGGTATTGATATTTACTCGGTTTATCAATTTCTTCAAGCCAAATAAGTATCTACGTTTATATGTTTTCGATGAAATTTAAGATATTTTTTTTTATTTTGGAGTATGTCTTTAGTTATTTATTAGGATGTGCTGCGCTCCTTCTAACAAAAAATCGTGAAAACTCCTCGCTAATTCGAGACACTTTGAGCATTTGTTATGATGTTTTCAAAAGGCCGTATACTTAAAAGTAAACCTCATTCAGTGCCTCGTAGTACCTTCTACCCAACTTATTGTGTTTTTTCTGTAGTCGCTACCAAGATCTACCCGAATCAAATTGACACGGTCAGTGGAGAGGTAACACTTGTATCTATAGTCAAGTTAAAGTAATTACTTGAGTTGAAGTCATTACTTATGCAACCATTTTTATGCAATAGACAAGAATTTGAACGAAGTAAGAACCGTCAAAGAAAGCAAAGCTAATAATTCTAACTTTTGACAGTTCTAAATTCAAGCAATGACTAAACTACAGAATAAAATCGTATCTTAAATAATTACTTTTACTCAAGTTATCACTTTGCCTTGTTTATAAAGACTGGTGTTAATGTGGTAAGTGTAAACTGGAAATGAAGTAATCCACTACTGGAACGGAACACACGGCTTGTAGCTAGTAACCAAGAGCTTAGCGTTTAGGACACATTTTCCGTCTTGAATCTTCTCCATGGTACACATCCCAGTCAACTTAGCTTCGCAGCAGCATTTTAGCTGCCAACGTGAAGTGCTAATGGCTTTAGAGGGTTAGTCCCTTGTAATTTCTGTGCTAATGTTTAGACTATTAAAGCTAGAGGTTTCCCATTGAATGGGCCACCTTTCAATCCACACAAATAGTGGTCCAACCAGTCTTCAAGTAAAGGTAACTCGATAGAAAATTTACTAGAAATTGGATTGACATATCAAATTGTTTGGCTCAAGTGGGATTTAGGCAATTAGTACAGAATCACTCTTTTCGTTTATTGTGGAGGCGTCGCGAGAATAATTCTTGATATGGGCACTTAATTAGGTTATTTAGGATATTGCGTGGATACCTAAGTGTTCTTTTTGTTATTTTCTCATTAGTTTATGACTAATCTGGCTTGTGATATTATTTCTCTGACAGTTTTTATTCAAATCAATCAACAATCAATCAAACTGGCTGTATTTTATTTGTACAATAATTACAATAAAACAATACAATACGTCTGTTAAAAGGCTTACATTATTTGTATATTTCATAATTAAATAGTCTACTGAATACTAAATAGCGGACACTCGAAACAAAAGGAATAATTTCAATAAAAACAAAAACATGAATTTATATTCCGAAAATCAATCAACATTTTTCGGGCGAAGTAACATGTACACCGAAATGAACAAAAGTATGTAATCCAGCCATTGTTTAAATTGTAGCGTGGGACACGAGGGTCGAATATTACAACGTTTTTAAGCTCACTGAAAATATTCAATTTTCATTATTTTTTTAAATGAAAAACGTATCGTCATACAGATAGGTATTGGATGGCGACTGGGCTGAACAAATGTTTACCACTATTCATGAAGAGTCATTGTAAGTAATTTCAATGACATCATTTATGTAAGTACCTAGACAATATGTACACTTGTACAGACGCCAGCACATCAAGCTTGCCGAAACTGTAAAATTTTCCGAATCAACTTTGAACGTAATTATTTAGTAAATAAAATTGAAAATCTATTAAGACAATTTGACCCGCTTGAACAAAAGGTGAAGAGAGAGAGGTGTAACTAGAGTCGGAATCATTTCGTCGGGCAAAGTTTTATTGGATTTCTCCATCAAGAATTTCTCAGTAGCAGCCACGGAGTCTGGATTTGTGCCCCGTTGATGGCAATAGGCTCGCTTCCTTCTTATTACACGGGACTTAAAACATAACTGGCGAGGTGTAGATGTTCTATTAGGTACCCCTCTTCCCTACGAGCATTACAGGCGTATTGTTATGTTATGTGTTATGTTGTGCGTACCTAGTGCAACATTTGTCTTATGACATGGACAGTTTAGCTCTTATCACCTTTTATACATAAAGGCACTATTTCTATCTCAATCATCAATATTATGCGCTGATAGAATCAATGAGAGAGAGATACATCAGGAAACGAAATGTCACATCCTAGCCTTATCAATTGACTGAATACAAAGGTATAGTAAATGAGAACCCTACTCCCCCATATAATCCACTGTCGTTCTATGGTGAAAGGAATGCTATCGTCTCATTCATGGGGCAGGTGAGAACGCTTAAGTGGATATCAGTGGACAAAACTCCTGGACGTTGATTGATGGAGTGGGTCACACATTGGGCCAATAAACTGGGTATGTTCGTAAGTATCTGGCTAGAAAAGTGTAAGAAATATATTAGTAAGATTAGCTGTTGTCCGCGTCATTCGTTCTCGAGACATTATTATTAAACAAAAATTACTTCCCTTTTTGAATCGGTTTGTGTTTTCAATTTCAAGGGTTTTCATTTGTTTTGCACCGAACCGTAAAAGTCCCGTCAAAAACGGTCCGGCCGTTTCGAGATTAGCCGGAACAAACAGACAGACAGACAAAATTTTTTATACCTTATTGTTGTCGTATCATATGCATTTAGTAAAAAGTTGTTATTTTGAAATTACAAACAGACACTTCAATTTTATTTATTTGTAAATTTTATCCTCAAAAAAAATTATCTTTAGAGCCCCGCATTTAAATGCACAGACAATCATTATGCAGATTTCATTAATGATAATCATAACCTCAGGTAAATAAATAAAAGTTGTGGAAACTTCATCTTCTTTACCGTGTGGTTAGTGCCTAACCTGGTGTCAGAGTTTTTTTGCTTAGACTTGGCTCTTACTTGGCTTTACATGCCGTTGAGAAATATCTCTCACCTCCTCACGATGTTTTCCTTCTTGTTGTCGATGTTTTTTACCGAAGCAAGTGCTAATTATACCATACGCACATGAATCCGAAAAATCAAAAGTGCGTGTCTTGGGTGCGAACTCGAGACCTATGACTTGGCAGTCCGACGGTCAAACCACTAGACTATCACTGCTTTTTTGTTGTGGGAACTGTAACCGTAAAAAAACGACACATTTCGCAATTGCGCTGCTAAAAATTTACCTTTATTTCGATTTACTTGTTTCCATCAATTTATTCCACTAACACGAGAATAATAGTTACACAAAAATAATTAAAAGTCCATCCAACTGACTAGAACACACGCAACGGAGCAAAAAATAGGCAACGAGAATTATTGTATCAAAAAACCCGACTACAAATTGTATTGTGTACCTCTATAGATATATATATGTAATCTCCTTTTAATTTCCTTCATTTTGATACCCTACTCGAGAATTGGTTGAAAAAAAAATAACGACTTACAATAATTTACACAGCCAAAAATCCGCAATTTCTTTTTTTTTAAACACCTATCTTAAGACACTTAAATCATCAAATTAACCCCCCCCCCCCCCCGCTCTGGGCGGAGCGGAAGGGAGTGTCAGACTTGTACTGACTAAAACCCACCCATGTTCCTTCTTTTCCCTTTGTGTTTCAGGGCTGCGGTATCTCTTTCGAACAGTGCCGCAGCCCTGGCAGGCATCGGCCCATGCGGACCCCTACGCGGTTGCTGACATCTCTTTGAGGCGCGCGTGGAACACGAACGCGCCGTCGACACGGCCTGTCGAGCGGCGAGCTAGCCCATAACTCCCCGTCCACAGGCCCGCGCCTACGGTGGCCGGGGGCCACCACGTGACCCCCGACGCCCATCTTAAGACACTTGGGTTTTTGAGATGAATCTTATAAGACCTTAATCATCGAAATCCATCAAGCCGTTTTGAACGTACGAGGTAATAATTTTTTTTACAAAAAACAAACAAAGAAACATACAAGATACGCGCAAAAAACATAACCCTTCCCTGGCAGTCGGGTAACAATAAAATAGGAAAAATTTACCGTAAAACAAATATTTCCGTAAAGATCGGTAAACGTTATTGAAAGAAAAGGTTTCTTGTTTTCATTACACAAACCTTTTTGGTTAATAAGAATGTTTGTTCCTGAAAAATTTTCTGGCAGAATATCTTCTTTGTTCAACCGTTTCCTGCCGGGAACCTCTGTCGATGAGTTTTCATTGTCTGATTTGAATGGCCTTTTAAAGGGTTGTAAGTACCCGGAATACGGTTTTTACCTTTGACATTTCTGTTTTGTGTATTTAAAGCTTTACGCCATTGGTCCATTTAACGTCTATTTACTGTTCTTTTTTGAGGTGGTTTCTTTTTCAGGTCGGGCAGGGTTTTTCCATCAGGAATTTCTCAGTAGCTGCCATGAAATCTGGATTTGTGCCCGGTTGATGGCAATAGGCTTTTCCCCTTCAGTATTCACTATTAGGTGTCCATCGGTCAACTTCCGTCGGTGAATTTTTTATCAAAAAATAATATGAATAAGAATAATAATAATTTATTTGTATTTAATTTGAGTTAATTTTTATTCTTGAATTCTTTAATTCTTAATTCTTATTGATGGAAAAGTACCTCTGAGTACTTACATAAAATATTGGTAATATTGTATATGGGAGCTACATCTGCCAACAAACTGCTTAACAGTTGGTAGAAGTAACATTTTTTGTAGTGCTGAGCAGATCACCACAATTAAACGCTTTTTTTTATTTTTTTTCATCGGTTTCAAAAATAGAATGAAAAAAATCTAACACTTTCGTAAACGTAAAAAATGCGTAATAAGCAGTGTTACGCCGTGCTACGAAACCCTTTTAGCACACACGTGTCTATAATTACGGACTATAAATAAAAACGAAAAAATAAACAGCTTTATGAAACGTACTTGATTAGAAATCAGTGACGTGAAAACGATTTTTAGATAAACAGAGTTTTATGACGAAATAAAATATATTTATTATATATTCCAGTTATTTTTACTGTTTTACTTCATAATTTAGCCTTATTATTTCATAAAATAGAAAATATTTGATTTTCGTTTCACGTGTCGTGTTTTTTAGCCGAAAGGCGTACGGCATGTAAGTACTTTCGGTTGACGCCCGGACACTGAGAGTGTAACTTCCTATAAACGCGAAAATTTAACTTTATATTGTCAAAATACCTTCCAAGTAAAAGGCAAGATATTTGGTGTTCAAAGGAAGTAATTTTATTTTTGTGTCACTGATTTATTATCTTTGACGACTCGAGAATACTTCTCATTTTTGAATAGAAACAAATTGAAGGATGTCTATTTGCTGAAATGTAAAAAAA
The DNA here is from genome assembly GCA_905163415.1 of Noctua fimbriata. Taxonomy (NCBI): domain Eukaryota; kingdom Metazoa; phylum Arthropoda; class Insecta; order Lepidoptera; family Noctuidae; genus Noctua; species Noctua fimbriata. Next base: position 5,881,639 of record LR990941.1, on the reverse strand, counting down.
AACAGAAAAAAAAAATATGGTTCCGTTTATTATTCACCTGTAATATTTCGTGACCTGAAAAGAAAACAATCGAATCAATAGGTACAATAAACTTTAAGTTCATGTAATGTTATTCTACAGGAATTAAAACTTTTTAAGCCTAGCCCGTTTCGTCATTTTATTGACTTTCAAAAACTTTATTAAAAGAAATGCACATTTAAAAAGTCTTAACAAACAAAAAGTATCCCTGCCCAAACAAACGTTGCAGTAAATCAACTTTTCTCCCACCCCTCGGATCTCCCTAAAAAGTTAACAAGGACCAATTGTAGAAACATTTGAATTTATCACGGGAACAATAGCCAAGAGTTCCTTGCAAACAAAGTACAAACTCGTAAACGCGTTTTAAGGTTGTTGCCAAAGAACCCTAAAATGCCAAAAGGCGAGTTCAATTTATCACTGTCAAACCTCTAGGGGCAGACACTGTGAAATCTCCACTCCATTAAAATGCTATACACCCTGTATATTGGACGTAACAAATACAAGATTCAAATACTATTTTCTTCGATCGTTAAATGCCAGTCAAATTCAGATTGAGCGCCGTTAAGGCGGGTGTTGACTTAATCTTTTTACAATTTATTTCAAAAATGTTTATTTTTGCGAATTCGTTGTTGAACTTTGTACGGAATCGATCTTCGATGAATCATGAGTGTCAAAATGAAACGCCTGTACTAGTTATCGCCTCTGCCTCGTTGGTTTAGTGGTCGCAAGTACAACTGCTGAGCATGAGGTCCTGGGTTCGATTCCGGGGTCGGGCAAAGTGTTACTGGGTTTTTCCATCAGGAATTTCTCAGTAGCAGCCATGGAGTTTGAATCTGTGCCCAGTTGATGGCAATAGGCTCGCCCCTTATTACATGGGACTTAAAAACTACTGTCAAAATGTGGTTGTAAAATAACGTACACCTCTGCCTAACCCTTCGGAGATTACAGGCGTTTTGTTATGTTATGTAGTTATTTTTTCAGTACATACTGAAAAATATGAGCCTATGGTACGTTCTGGCAGAGCGTAATCAACAAGAGTTATGGATAGAAGTTACGTAATCACGTCAAAAATGTCAAAGTGTCAAAACCAAGGATAAAAGCATAGAGTAGACAAAGAGATACTTTTACATTATTGTCCAGACAATTCGCTGTTAACACTTTTGATGAAAAAACAAAATAAAGTAGGTTCTATTTTAAAACTATTTCGAAAATTTGCAATAGAACGAGATTATGTAGTTTTCAAAATGTTCATCATCCGTTTTAGTCGTCGTCGAAATTAAAATTATTAGTTCCATCTCTTTAGTTGTAGTGTCCTTTATTTTCAGGCAGTATTTGTGATAAATGGCTTTATGTTTGAACCCGCAACTAGACGAAACTTCAACAACATCTAAGTTCCTAAACATAGTTGAGTAGATAAATTGACATGAGTAGCTCACACTAGCAATGTTTTATTTTCAAGCACACCTAGACTCACGCCTTTCTCCCATGAGGGTAGACAGTATCTACAGAGCGTCTGCTACACATATCCTTACATGGTCTACTCCTTTCACTTCCTCCACGTTTCTGTGAATCGTTCCCTCCAGCGATTCCCGCTGTGTCGATTCGCAAAACAAATGATATTTGTTTTAAAAAGTTTACGCTTGACCTGAATACACGCACCCCAGCCCCCGTAGCATGACCACCGTAGACACGGATTTCTTTGACGGAAGAATCGACAAAATGACAGATAGTGCAAAGAAATCTGTCATTGTGTCGACACAATCTGTCAAATGACAGATTGTGTGTCAATTCCTCCATCAAAGAAATCCTTGTCTACGGTGGTCATGCTACGGGGGCAGGTCTAGTACAAAATAAACGACAAACTTCTAACTTTGAAAGGTTATTGACGAAATAATCTCATTTATGAACATCATCATAATCATCCTAGCCTTTTCCCAACTGTGTTGGGTTCGGCTTCCAGTCTAACTGGATGCAGCTGAATACCAGTATTTTATATGAAGTGGCTGCCTATTTGACCTCCACAACCCAGTTAGTACTAGGTAATATGATAAACTCATTCATGAACACAAAGTTAAATTAAATGAATAAAATAATAGAGTTCACTAACAATAATTTACCAAATTTAACTCTAAATTAGGTAAATAAATTGTTATTACTCAATAAAAATTTATTGAAACGCGCAATAAACTCAATTTATATTTTTCCATTTGAACAGCTCAGTCACGCAAATTATTATTAGAATAAAATATTGACTTTTATTACGAGCATATATTTTGAAAAAATCTCGCAAATTAAAGCGTGATTTGAGAAAGTCGTTTTCAGTTCTTTTGAAATGGCTAACGAGGCGTTAACCTTGTCACTAAAGAAATAAAGGTTCTAGTTTATTTAATATTGCTCATTTTAATATTATTTTCTCGAGACGACTAGCAAATTTCGTCTAATTTATTTAATTCAACATCTTCAAATGTCTCTTTATTTTTTCGCTTGTTTTCAGGTCTGGCGACTTCTACTTTTAGGAATGAAAATTATGAAGGGAGTTTTGTTTAAGATTATGTCACTTTATAATTGGGGCAGGAGTACTATACTGCTAGTACTGTAGAGATCTTAACTTTTGTAGTCATTTAGGAATTAACTCTGGCACATTATAAAAAAAAGAAAATAAACACGATTTGGACTCGTTCCTGACTGATTGGCCAGAGTAAGCAAAACACTGGGAGAGTTAGAAAGGATACAGAACAGGCTAAATAAAAAAACAATAAGGTTCAAATTAAAACATTAAAAATAGAATAATTTCAAATAAGAAAAGAAGAGACAGTTGAGGCAGGCTTCAGAAGTGTGACATGTATATTATGTGATTTCTTTCCAGTAATTATTTTAATCAACGATATAAACGCCTTTTTTAAAGTAGGGTACCAGCTCATAAACTGGTATCTTACAATACACTACTTACAGTTACATTTTAAGCTTTTTTATTTCCTAGTAGTATCTTAAATTTAAGCTTTTTGTAGTATTTTCATCGAACAAAAAAACAAAATATCACAAACTAGGCGACCCAATATTCGGAAACTTACCTACTGCAATGACCAAAAGGTACTGTTAATTTTAAATTGTTGCTGAGGTTGACAGTAATAAGAACGTTCCTTTAACCAGGCTTCTTCAAATTCTCCAGTAAATAAAATTATAACAAAAACCTACTATTCAATTTTCTCATTAAAAACACTAGTGGAGACATATAATTTAGAACAACGTGGTCAATTTAATACCCACTTATTCATTACCAAACGAAATAACGAGAATAAACAAAATGCACCCGCTTTGTTCCCGAGAGAGAATTTTGTACGTAGTTACGTAAACGTGCATGAAGTAAAACGGGTTAAGTGACAAAAGTATTTTTACTGGCATACAATTAAAAACCAGAAAAAAAAACATTAAGGTGACAAAAGTTTTTTTTTCTGGGATGAGATTAAAACCCAGTGCTCCAGTAGGTTATCTCAAAAACCACGGGACCCGAATGGTGGATTTTAGACCATTCCCTTTCAAAGAGAGGAGGCCTGTGTCCCAGCAGTTATCATATTAATCGCAATCATAAATCTTTATTTAACTCGACATCAATAATTAGAGGCACTGGTTTTCATATAATATATGCATAATCTTATATAGAGAAAAATGTTTGAAGTAGGAAGGTCCTCAAGTACAGATTATTTCTCCAGTTGAAATAAAATAAAAATATTTTTTGAAAAAAGTTAAGTCAAGATAATAAAGTAACATTTGATCTTGAAAATTTATGTTAATACTAACAACATGCAGAATTTTTTAAACAGTCGAAAACTATGTAAAGGAAAGTCAAAAAATCTCTGTTTGGTAACGGTTATTTAATGTTGTTGTTTATGTCGTAAAAGTAATCAAGTAAAAACTAGGAAGGATCGAACAGCACCTCTTTCACCTAACTCAAAATGGACCAAATTTCACTTACCCATCTTTTAGAACGCGCATGCCAGCATAATACAGGGGGTTGCAGCCCGGGGCTGAATTTACTGCCAACACTAATATATTTTCAAACCATTAACGATATTATTTTGTGCATAAGGAGCTGAACAGGAGAGCTAATTAAGATTTCATAGTTTACTATCTAACAGTAATTTCGTATGATTATTGTCTTCATATTAAGCCTTCCGTTATGAAACCGATGTACATTTAAATAGATTTCAAATGTTCGTTTCATTTTCATTGATATTTGGTAATCTCTAATATTGCTTTATATTTAAATATGGGATTTTCCAAATGAATGTACTTTAGCAGCTTAAAATGTTTACCATTATGAATTTAACATCTATCATCTTACCAATTATATAATTTAAAGAAAAAGGAAATAAGGTCTAATTGAATTAGTATAAGAAAAGAAGAGACGGTTGAGGCGGGCTTCAGAAGTGTGACATGTATTATTGTATTATATGATTTATTTCCAGTAATTATTTTAAGCAACGATAAAACGCTTTTTATTTAAATCAGGGTACCAACTAGTAAACTGGAATCTTACAGTGCACTGCATACTATCACATTTTAAATTGTTTTATTTCCGAGTATTTCTTACGATTTTTTTTTGGTGGTGGTTTTAATTTCAAGCCATCAGCTTGCGAGCTCAAAAAATCACGTTGAAAAAGAATATCGAAAGTTTGATACCAAAATAAAATACTGTCCACATACAATTTTAAAACAACCATCTATTCCAAAGAGAATCCATAAACAAGAGAAAAACAAAAAAAAACCTTCGACGCAATAAACGCGGTACATTATCTAAAACAAACGGCGAACGTTTTGCAGCCAGTTGAAAAGTTTCAAGCAAGGAAACATCTGTTGGGTATAATTAATTAGAACTCTGCTTGCACTGTCTTCGTTAACAGCTTGCAGTTTGTACGTACTGCTAAATTTCGCGTGTGTATTTTTCATAGAATTTGGTGAGGAAAATGTTTTTCGTGGATAGAGAAATTTATTGGTGACAGACTATTTTGGTCTATTTGTAATTGTTTTGTTTTGTACCATTGCCTGTTTTGCCTGAAGGGTTATGCAGGAGTGTACTACAATACCCACATTTCGCCATCATCATCATTTCAGCCGAAAGACGTCCACTGCTGGACATAGGCCTCCCCCAGATGTCGCCACATTGACCGGTCCCGTGCGACTCGCATCCAGCGGATCCCTGCAACCTTCACTAGGTCATCGGTCCATCGAATGGGAGGCCTACCAACGCAACGTCTTCCGGTTCGCGGTCGCCACTCCAGAATTTTCGGCCCCATCAGCCATCCCTTCTGCGAGCAATGTGCCCTGCCCACTGCCACTTAAGTTTGGCTATTCTTTGGGCTACGTCGGTAACCTTGGTTCTCTTGCGGATGTCCTCATTTCTGATTTGATCACGCAAGGAAACTTCGAACTTAGCCCTCTCCATTTTCACTTCGCCATGAAAAAGCTTAATAACACAACCAGAAAACAACACAACAGCAAACTAAGTTTTTTTGTTTATAGAAATAATCGATTTACTTAAATACGTTTTGTCAAGCTGCGCACCTGATGACCATTGCATCAGTGAGCGGGGTTTGCGTGGGTGAGTTTTGGGCTAAACTAGTTTGAACTTTTTGCCATCGATACGCTAAGAAGAAGAATTTATTATGATATAAAATGATGAAATGACGAGTAATAGAGAAAGAAGTAAGGAAGAAGAAGACATACTGCCGACCTCAAATAAATTGGAATAAGGGCTGGAGAATGTATTACGAAATAAAAAAATCGTCGTCGCTTGAAAGTAACAAAATTAGCGCACTTAAGTTTATTTAAAAAATGAATTCATGGAACAAAAAACAATATAGATTGCCATTGCCAAAAATTTTACATGATTGGTTTTTTTTTTTCAAGAAGGTTAAAAAGAGTCACCTAGTATGTAAACAGTTTATGTCTGACCAATACTTACCTACTTAGATAGTTCTGGGAAAAGACCTGTCTTAAATCTAAAAGGTAGTAGACATAGCGACTCAAACTCTAAGCCGCATTGAATGAATGCCTTTATGCATCAGTAGATAATTTAGAAAACTTTGAAGGCCTCGTTGGTCTAGTGGTCGCAAGCACGACTCTAAGCAAGAGGCCCTGGGTTCGATGCCCAGGTCGGGCAAAATTTTATTGGGTTTTTCCATCAGGATTTTTTCGGAAGCTGACACAGAGTCTGGGTTTGTGCCCGGCTGATGGCAATAGCCTCGTCCCTTCTTACATTGACGAAATATGGGTGTAATATTAAACCGTACACCTCTGCCTTACGCTTCGGGGATCACAGGCGTGATGTTATGTATAACTTAAACAAACAAATAAAAAATAACAACAAAACAAAGCAAGCTATAAACTAAAAGCTATCCTATCACTATCACATTAATCTCGTTTTCCATTCCACAACAAATTACATTAAAGTGTAGCCGTAAATTCAATTTTAAAACCGTACAAATGTTTAGTATTCAGATTATAATTCTTAGCGAGGCTCATTTGGCATGTTAATTGAAAAAAGTCGGGTCTGATAATCCGTCGTGGTGCATTGCGGTGCTGGCTCTCTGGGCTGCTATTGGGACTAGCGATTTATTTTCATTTTTCTTTTGTTTTTTGTCGGTCCGTTTTTGTTTTATGCTGTACAAACTATGTTTCAAGTGCGAGATTGATTACGAAAATTCTTTTATTGAATGGGTTTATGTAGTCATTGATATTAATAGAGAATAAGACCGATATCTGTAATGTTACGTAGCTCCTGCTTTGGCTTAAACATGTTCTTGCAGTTATTATTTGACTGGTGTGCAACATGGACAAGAATAACGCTTATCTAAACCACATGTTAAATGATGTTTATAGATCTCAGCCTTTGAGGTTTTCTCTCTGTTTTAGCTTCTGATGACTCTTCAATTGCTGAAGATTGGCCATCACCTTCAACATTACTCTTAGTTCTATGTGAAGTAGAAAAAACTCAGCACTGTCTTTGACGATTGAGTGTTTAGTTTTCTTTATGCCATCGACTGTTTTCTTGAAACATGTACTCCTTATGTCTTAGTTTATAGGACAAAACAATCTCGATTCTTCATTATATGTCTTTATTTTTGTGTAATCTTAACATTCTGTAACCAACTTACATTCCATTCACTGTTTTAAGCTTTCACGGTTTACAACTAAACTAATACTGTCACTTACGGGATATCTTCCGTGATTGTTCCGTGTGTGTAACAATCACGGAAGATATCCCGTAAGTGACAGTATTAGTTTCATTCCATTATTACATCGTTTCAATATCGTTGCCCTAGATCACCACCCTCCCTGCAGTCAGCAGGATTTGTGAATAAGCCACCGCTCACCCTGTTCTATTTGTTGCCAGATACCCTTGTTGCCGGCTAACTAGCGCATTTCGGCTTTATTAAAATTAAAATTACATCGTTTCTTCACAAAAATGGCTACACATTTTTCGAGAACGGAAAATTTTGTGCAGATTTTAATGGTGTCTTTGATACGGAAGTTTATTTTGTCATTAAATAGTTATTTACATCTTAGTAGTTATACTACTTTTTAGTGTTAGTGTTTAGAGTTTCGATTTGTGTCTGGGTAATAGACAAAACATGTCATCTGATCGTTTCTGATTTTTCAAAGGCTGGATCTTAATTGTTCACCTTTCTTTTTTTTGTGACAAGCCCACACTATTCCCAAACCACTGTAACTCCAATAGTGGTGACCACCAGAAAAGCATCGAGACAATGAAGCTTGCCGAAGTCCCAGAGAAACAATTTAATTGTCTTAGACCTTAATCAGAAAAGGAAAGTGGAGGAATAGGAAAATCATCATTTCCACTTCCCTCCATATCAGCAGGAGACAGAACTAAACAAGACCAATAAGCACAAAGGGACGTTTACAACTGGGATAAGCCCAGTTGCCTAGCACCACGGATAAATAATATCATTAATATGAATGGGTCCTAAGTTGCGAGCTTGCATATTTGATTCCAATAAAAGGTATGGCAAAAACGCTTGAACGCACGGAAATTTGTTCTAGTTTCTACAAGGTCCGTCCAAATAACTCCGGAAGTAACCTGTACACTAACCAACATAATATTGCGTTAATTTAGCCAAAGACTACACTCCAATAAAATGTGCTGTGCCGATTGATAGTTCACCTATCTAGTATGGCGCTAAGTCTATTACTCATTGATAATGATACCTTCTAATAATGATACAACTACAATTTTGTGGTGAACCAATCAAAATAGTGTCAGCGGTGCAAGCACAGATTTTTTACCTACCCAAACACCTACCGACATACTTTTCTGAGACGTGGTTGAAACAACACCTCTCAACAGTCAAAAAAAGGGGGGGCCCTTTTTTTGACTCGTCCGAGTTTCGTAGGTATTTTCACAAATTAAAAAAAAATATTTAGAAAATAGATGCCTAACTAAATCATCAGAAGCAAAAGTAAGATAAATAACCCCGTGCCCACGACTCGTATTACAACGGAATCCGAATGGCTTCTCATTTGAGATCTGGAAATCTCATCTTAACCTAGTTTTGCTTGTTCCTTACAATGTAAAGGATGCTGCACTGCATTGTATGTTTATGTTTAATTTATTTTGAATATTTTATTCTTTTGGTAGTAGGTTTACCGCTATTTTCTTTCTCAGCGACTTACGAGGGAATAATAAAGGGTGTTAATAGACCCTTAACGAAACCGAAAGGCGCTTAATCTCCCCGTCTTTGCAGTCATTTTTTTTATTATAGACCATACCTGGGAACTTTCTAGTAACGGAGATATTCAAAGTTCCAACTTTTTCACAAGTTTTTTTTTTTTTAAATACATGTTTTTAATGTAACATTTTTACTTTAAACACCTCCACGACCCGCGTACTATTCAATCCATCCATCAGCACAATGTTTTGAGTGCGTTCCATGGAGTACTACCATAAAACGTGATTTTTCACTCCAAAAAAAAAGTCGTTCCCAGCAATATTTTTTGCGTAAAGTTACTTAGTTTGATGTACTTAGTGGAATGCTTGGTTGACGGCTTCGTGAAGGGTCTGTATACACCCTGTATGTATCTCATGCTAAGCGACGATCTTCGCAGAGAGGCTGGTAGCAACTGGATGAGAGTTCCCGAGCATCGAGCTAAGTGGCGTGCGATAGAAGTGGCTTATGATGTCCAACAGTGGAGTGCTGTAAGCTGATGATGTATTTCAGACGGATAGGCATTTTATTGTGAACTAGCTTTTGCCCGCGTCTTCGCTCGCCTTAATTTAGGATTTGACAATCAGTTCGGGTTGTACTCGTAATAATATAATTCAATCACGATTCGAAAGACACGTGGCGCCATCTATTATCATAAGAACGTTATTGAGGTCTTCCTCGGACAATACTTTTTTCGAGATGAAGCAGCCTATGTCCGTTTCTGTATACCTGACAACATTATATGCAAAATTTCAGGATCGGTTCAGTGGTTTAGGCGTGAAAAGGTAATAAACAAACTTACTTTCGCATTAATAATATTAGTTGGGAAGTTAGGATTAGCATTGCCTTTCGGCTCTCATTTCAATTTATTTGGAGCTATGTCTTCTTGGTCCTGAAGTATCTATAAGCTAGTGTCTCAGAAGTCACCTTCATTGGATGGATTGTGAGAAGCATGATACCATAGCCTTTGTTTTGTTGGGTCTCAAGACATCAGTAATAAATATCTCAGAAATTTTAAATTATTTTTTTCGTATGTTAACAACCTTATAAATTAAAAAAAAACACGTCTTAAATATTAAAAAAAAAAACAAAAATGTGTAATAGGAATCGGTATTTCTTAGAAAAACATGTTTCTCAGGTTCGACTACACCATTACGTATTTATTTTGAGGTTTTCGTTTAGTTTCTTAAATTTACAGGCTGATTTAATGCAATAGTAGTGCCATACGAATATGCCATGACATATGGAATGCATGACGTGAGCGATATTGCATCGCCCTCGCAAAGTTTGCACTGATTTGTATGTATGGAAGAGCCCAACACGATTGCATGTGGACCGCCATCCGTCAACTTGTACGGTGTACACTTCGTCCTGAAATTCTTGCATTTCTATGCAGGAACCGTGTCCACGATAATTATGGATATCTAAAAGGAAAGATAAGATTCATTATCAGCTTACAAAGTTCCCAGTGCTGGGACATAGGATTTTCTCTGATTTTCTCTGTGAAAGGGATGTAATTCCCAATCAGGCCCAGTGTGGTTATTGGTTCTAGGACATGCCGGTTTCCCCCACGATGTTTTTTTTCAGCGTTTATATCTATAGAAAAAGGATAGTATAAGTATTACTTAAGTCATACACGATCATGAAACTCAATATAGACTAATTCTAGAATTACTAACGCGTACGATTACCATTTGTTTAAGTAAAACAACAGTTTTCAATATAAATACAGTTTCTTTAATAAATTTTTAATAGTTTTACAAGGTTGTACGTGCGTTTCAAAGATGAAATTTTAAAAAAGGAGATAGTGGCAGTGTTGCCCACTTATAATACAAGGTTGCCAAAGGTAATAATTTAAAAGTATTTAATTAAATGTTGTAAGCAGTGACCGATTACATTCTAAGTAAAAGATTCGCAATGATGATGAATAAGTTCTTGGAAAAAGTCAAGATCTATATTTCAGTTCAAATAGATTACTAGAAATTTTCAGAATACTGTAATCTAAAATATTAACACAAATTACACAGAAAGTATATTTTTACCCGTAAAAACAGTGTGATATTTTTACTTCCAGCAAGTAAAATGTCACATGAATCACATTTGTACATGTCTGACATTTTCTTCTATTATTTATATCACTTAGAAGTAAGCAATACAAATATCGTTATCTTTTATACGTCGTCGCTAAGTGATTGACATTTACCCTTTTATTTCAAGTAAATACTATAGTATAATATAGTAATAGGAACTAGAACATCACCTATTTAACTACAGTTGTTTATGTTCAAGACGATTTTAGAAAAAGTGGAGAGATTTTGAAGACAAATGCACTCAGCATTGGGTGGCCCAAGGTTAAGAAGGATCTTTTAGCACGTGGCCAAAATCAGAACTAACGCCGCCATTTTGTTTTTCCTATCCAATAGGGATGGCAAATGTGAATCTAATGGTGCTAGCATAACATCGTCATTGGTTGAAAATCTGGTAATGTCTTTTTATATTTCAAAATAGCTTGACCTCATTGGTCAGATTGTGACCCAGATATGGTCGCGCCATCGACAATGCGCTTTTAACGCCCTTCCCCATGTAATGAAACATTTATATACATTTTTTTTTTTTTTTTATTTCCAACAACAACAACAGTTGCAGCAGGTTGATTGGTGGTCCCGCGACCATGGTGCTTGCAACAGCGCTGAAATATCGGGAGCTCAAAATAATTAACAATCACGGAAGATATCCCAAAGTCGTCATTTTGTAAAGGCATTGCAGCAAGGTTCCTGTCATTAATTGCTGTCAGAGCGTATGATATTTTATTTCTTGGCACTCTAATATCCTTTACAATCTCGGTAGAAGATCCACGATACAAGCAGCATAACGTTTAACTCCATCTCCATGCTCCAACGAGCAATTTCACGGACAATTTCATAAGATAAATTCTGAAAATGCTATTTTTAAATTTTGGTACCTTATTTGCTTCTTCCACATTTTGCCCTGGAGCACTATTTTAGATTTTGACAGCGTACGTTTTGGTGTTGTGTTTGATTTATTTTGTATTTGCGTCTATTTATAATGCAAGATAATGTATTTTATTACCTTCACTTACAATGTTGTTGTTTTCATATTCATATTTTTGCAAAGACATCTAAATATACTTAGGATTGACAAGACAATGAGGAGCTCATGGCTAAATATTAACAGCCGCTCGGGTCGATTTTTAGGTTAAGCCGTGCTTGCCTAGGTTGGTCCATGGATGGGTGACCACCTATTACATACCAAGCTTCCTCCGTGCCTCAGAAAGCTCGCTAAGCCGGTGGTTCCGGCTGTCATTTGTAGATCTTTGACAGTCGTTACAGGTAGTCAGAGGCCCAAAAGTCTGGTATCATATTACCCAGTACTAACTGAGTTGTGGAGGTCAGATAGGCAGTGGCTCCATTTAAAATACTGATATTCAGCTGCATGCGGTTAGACAGGAAGGTCCGCTTCCTGTCCCAACATAGGGAGTTCAATTAACAAATACCCAATGTCACAGCAATGCAATGTTGCATACGCGATCATCATTTTTCACGTTACAATTCAATTTTGTTCAAACGATTGTGTTCTCCCTCACTCCAATCCCTCTTCGAATCAAAACAATCAATACAGTAATGAGATCCAGAATTAACTTGAAACAAATACTATTTAGTTTAATTCTGTCAAAGCATAAATAGGTACAGAGGGGCCGATCCACACAACGAGCCAAATTACACACACACATAAACATAAACAAGTATCTATGTGGATACAGCGAATGGAAGCGCGCTCGCGACTGTCATTTGTTTGAGATCCCCTTACGTACGTAAGCGTCTATTTGTGCGTGCGCCTATCTTCACTCGTTTTTAGGATTCGGTCTTTTTTCTTCAAAGCACAATAAGCTATTGATCCCGGCTGTCATTTAAAGATCTTTAATAGCTGTTAAGGGAAGCTAGAAGATAGAAAGTTTAAGAACCAGTCTTACCAAGGGGTATCGTTTTACCTAGTACTAACTGAATTGTGGAGGTCAGATAGGCAGTCGCTAAATGTAAAGTACTCAACTAAGTATTCAACTGTATCATTAACACTGAAAACGGGATATTTAAGTACCATGTTTACTACTTGTTTTGAGTAAAGAAAAAACCGAACCAAAGAGAAATATCGGGACCTCAAAACAAATAGTAAACTTAAATAAATAAGCTTCATACGTTTAGACTAAAAAACCGACCCCAACATAGGAAGTTCAATTAACAAATTGTTGTTGTTTTTTGTTGTTTTTGGCTGGTGTTGTTGTAGTTTGTTGTTGTTGTTGTTGTAGTTTGTTGTTGTTGTAGTTGTTAGTTGATATAACATTGAGGTAAATGTTCCATACGCCATCATCATCTGCTGGCCTTCTGTTACTATCTACTCCATGTTTCAGTCGATAGATCTATTTAATTAGAGCAATCTCGCCGGGCCGGTCCTAATCACTCACTCGGCAAGACAATTTATTTGGAACAAATTTTGCCACACACACAATTATCGTTAATCTTCTAGACCTGAATTCAATTTCCTTCAGTTCTTTGAAGTCATCGAACTTTATTGAATCGTTTCTCGTTTGATATTAGATCTTATAAACAGTCTGGCTAGAGTATTGGAAATAGAATCTTGAAGTACCTATGCAATTATTGCTTTGAAATTAAGGGTATAACAAGATCCTTAACGAAGCTGAAAGGCACTTGTTCTCCCCGTTATTGCGATATTTTTTTGTTCCAGACAATACCTGGGAACCTTCTACTTACGGAGATATTGGGGTTCAAAGTTGCATCTTTTTCATAAGTTTTTTTTTATAATACGTTACGTATACGTTATTAATGTAAGATTTTTACTTTAAACAGTTCCACGACCCCCGTACTATTCAATCCATGAATCAGCACAATTTTTACGAGTGCGTTACATTCATCAGCAATCAGCTCAGATAAAATTGCATAGCAGAATTTTATAATTAGTGCAGTCGGGTCAAGCAAAATAATCAAAAATATTCATTTGACACACATCAATGCCTAGATGACACTCATTATTTATGACCACGTTTTTCCCAAACGTCTATGGGACACCTAAATGGCTTTGAATATTCACGAAAACATTGCTCAACTTGATTTTGTATTTTACCAAAGTATCTACATAGCTGCATTTCCTTATCAACCTAATTTGCACCTTCCACTTAACAGCTAAGTGAACGAAATCTTTGATAACGGGATCTGCAAATGAGAATCAGTTCCAATGTTCGCAGAATCGTAGTAAGTAGCTATCTGTGTAAGGAAACATTAACAGTTGGATGTGGAAGCCGATATTCAGATTGGAGTACCCTGGTAGGCTGGCTGCATACATGATATCTTTTTAAACTGACATGGTCACTAACATTATAATTATCAACGGGAGAACTATACACGGGATTTTAACCATGTTTCACCTAATATGATTGTACATTCAATACGAGAAGCACTAACTAAAGTTCTGATTATTGAAAGCATCTTTTTTTATGGTTCGAGCCATGAGTAAAATAATTAATTGAAACATGTAGTTGCATTACGCTTGCTTTATTAATCGCCCCATTTCTGAAAAATTGACGAAAATCAAGCCAATTGCAAATACTTACATGCTTTGGTCGTGCCTAATAATTGCAGTACTAGGAACATTTCGAGACAAATTATGTACATGGAAGCAGTATATACCCGCCCGCCGTATTGTATCCATAGAATTAGAAATATTCTAAAATAGCTGGGTATAAATGTTGGTGTGCAATAAATTACATTCTATTCTACATAATTCCAGTTGCCAACAAAAATCAGCGGTTTCAAACAGCTCATTCTTTTTTTATAACCAACGAAAGATTTTGACAGCTGCGGCTGTAGTTTTGATGTGGATTCTACCATTTGTTTGTCTTAGCATAAAATGCTACAACTACTTGCAAATTCAATTCCTTTAGATTTCTGCTTTAAAATTACAAAAGAAAAACGCAACCATCTCGAACACAAATATGTTAAAACGTGAACATAGTCTGCGTTTGTTTTGCAGTATAATATTTCTGTATATTGTTTCTCATGACATTTTCTGTCCTATTTAGCTCGTACAGTAAATTATATTCTATATAAAGACCTGTCTGATACACTCAGTGGAGTAACTTGAAGGCTGTGCTAGCACATTCTATTCTGCGTTCATAAATTAGATAAAAAAAAACAAATGCATGTGCATTTAAAAAGAAATGCATTGTTTGTAAAACAAATGTGACTTTTTCAATAGTGTAAAATGAATTTAATTTAAATAACATAAGTTATGTTTAAGTTTCATGTAATATGGAACAAGCCTATTGGCATGTAACAATATGCTAACCTCCTAGTCACAAATTCAGTTTCCGTGGCTGCTACTAAAAAAATCCTGAAGGAAAACCCCAATAGCACATTGCCTGACTTAGGAATGGAACTCAGGACCTCATGTTCAGTAGTCGCGCTTGCGACCACTACACCAACGCGGCAGTCTTCAATATAATTTACACTAGGTTAAAGAAGATATTTGTTTATATCTTCTTCTTCATAGCATGTCGATGGCACTCTAAATTGTGTCGACCCAGAACTGAGCCACTAGTTTGGCGCCTTCAGTAGCGTCCATCAGTTCCTGCGATGAACAAACAAAAGGAGACGCAGGACACATTAAGTGCCCCATCGTTTGTTTATCACTTATCGGAATGATCGACGAAATTTGAATAAACTATAGAGAGTCTAGTTGCTTAGTTCGCAGATAACCTAATACCATCTAGCTTTATCTTAAAAAGAATTCATAATAGGAAACTGTGGAGAAAATCGGATGCATATCCTTTATCTTTTGTTGATAAGAAAGTGGATGAAAGTGTATTACACTAGAGGTTACCTTGTATTTGTGTATCGTGTTATTTTTCTTTGTTTATTTTTAATATACGTAACGTATTTGTTAGCATTTGTTCCAAGTTTAAAAAAAATCGGCCAAGTGCGAGTGGGAATCTCGCATGAAAGGTTCCTTACCATCGTAATACCCCTATTAGCCTGCTTTTTTTCTTCTTATTGTTATTATTTGTTGTTATAGAGGCAACAGAAATATACATTCTGTGAAAATGTCAACTGTCTACCTATAATGGATCATGAGATACAGCCAGCTGACAGACAGAGGGGTAAACGGACGGACGGGTGGACGGACGGACAGCCGTGGCTTAGTAATAGGGTCCCGTTGGTTACGCTTCGGGAACGAAAGACAGGCTTCTAATATAAGACAGAATTTTACAGAGATCTGTTTCGCGACTTTATTCTTTTATCGCGTATGTCTTTTGTGGAAATTAACTTTGTAATGAGACCTTATCTTATAAGAATTACATTTTCCTTCCATATCTAAGTTAAACGTTGACGGTTTTACGACACAATGGGCAGTTGAACAAGTATATAAATAGATTAGAGATTTCCTGTCTGCAAAAAGACAAACTTCCATACAAAATTTCGTTCTCTATTTAATCTTTTTTAGGAATTTAAAAGAAATTCTTACCATAATCATAATTATACAGGGTGGGTTATACATCGTGGATCAAAAGAAACAGGGTAACAGTTGGGATTATCAAGGTATTTTTTGATGTCACATTCTTTTACAGTATTGTTCAAATAATTTTGCGTGACACTCAAAATATTTAAATTTTAATCATGGTATCCACTTTTATACAAGCACTTTTGTAGTTATGATACATTTCCTAGAAACAACTAAACACCATTCATTGTTTTACTATAGGTACCCATTTTACTGTAATTACCTATTTATTAAAAAAAAATGTATTTTCTTAAAAAAAAAACACTCTAATAGTCATATCTTTTAAGGAGATCAAGTTAGGGCTCTGCCACAGAGATATTTTTACTGCAAATAACCCCAACTATCGCCCTTTTTCGTTTGATCCACGATTTTTTACCCACCCTGTATAAAACTGCAAGGTGTAAAATTGCATGTTTCTATATCCAACTCCAGGCTGTGCGATGTCTTACAGTGAATTTAAGATTCTTATTATGTAGAGACGTTTCACGAGGAGCCCGTGGCAAAATAAATACAGCCGCACGGGTCGATCTTCAAGGCTAAGATGCGCTTGCTAAGGTCAGTCTGTGAATGGGTGACCATTACGTACCAAGTTTCCTACATGCCTCGAAAATCACGTTAGGCCGTTGGTCCCGGTTGTCATTTGTAGATCTTTGACAGTCGATACAGGTAGTCAGTGGCCCGAAGTCTGACCACCAATCTTACCAAGGGGTACCGTATTACCCAGTACTACCTGGGTAGTGGAGGTCTTTTTTTCAGCTCAGCTGTATCCGGTTAGGCTGGAAGCCAACCCCGACACAGTTGGGAAAAGTCTAGGCAGATGATGATTATGTAGAAACGTTGAAATGAGAATTATTGTATAAAAAATAATCTTCTATTTTAGATTGTATTCGTCTCAGTAAATTCGCCTCCTATAAAACGATGTTCTATTTCCACAAACGAAACTACAATACAAAGTGAAAAAAAAAATAACATTATATTTATATTAAATTCTTTCATTCTACTTTGTAATCAAAGAAAGCAGAATTGCATTTCAATTCCTTTGAAAACAGAATGAAACCTGGTATATAAAGCCGTTGCATAGAGGATTAATCAACGACCATTCTTCTTGTTTGTGCGAAGAACTTACAAAGAGGTGGATATTACTTCAGGTTTCAAAGTAACAATTACTGTGACACCTTGGAAACGTTTCAAAGAACAAATTCTTGGATGAAGTGACTTGAATCTTTTGCCCGTTCAACACTAAGTGACACCTAAAGATAATTGCACTGGAATATCAACTCTCAATACTGAGCCGAGCGTTAAGAGGGAACAGGGCCTGCGAGAAATTTGAAAAATAGGTATTTAAAGACACTATTGCGTCGCGCTGCGTTAAGCCTGCGCCCGTAGAGTGCGATAGGGACAGCTGCAGCTCAGACCAATTATATCACAAACATTTTGAAGCGATCGACGTTTCGTCTGAAATTTGAAGAAAGAGTATGACTGTCTAGGTTCTTATCAATAAAATTTCTTGTAATGCTAAAATCTTTTAAAAATTATCTGGTAGTCCTCTTAACGCGGTCGTAAAAATAGGGCATTTTTTGTAATTTTTGGAGGGCCACATTTCCTTTACTTATTAGTTGCTAAAAAAAAAGATCATAACAGGGACGCGTCTACAGTCGACCTTGATTTTATGGAAAAAAAAATGATTGAATAGGCATTATGCAGGAAAAAAAAAGAGGAATACATTTTTATGGAGAATCGCAGCCCCAGTTCCCTCTTAAGTGTTGACTAGTGTTTGTGGAAATGGATACTAGACTCTTCCATTTTCCTTTTAAATCAAAGGTAAAGCGGTGCCGTTATAAATTAAAAATCCGACGCCTTCCAAGTATCAAATATCTGTATTAAAAATACCTTTGATATTTTTTTACCGAATATCTTTCCTGAAATATTTTTTTAAGGTAACGAAACCAATCAAAGCCATCCCTTTTATTTTGTTATCCTTAAAAAGGATTAGTAGGTTAATGCTTACCTACATAATAATATATTTCGGGTTTTTTGTGGAAAACCAACACAAAGACGTAATAAGTAGATACTCCCGAGTTCATTGACGGTCGACCACTTTTCAACCTTATAACTGAGAGCCTAAGGGTGAAAATTAATATGTAAATATCTTGTAGTTATAAACACTTTTTCTTCAGAGGAAATAATCAAAATAGGAAATACAATCCGTTTATTGCCCGTGGTTCCACCACATAGTTCGACTAGTAGGACCAAGGGTATTTTTCTTTTCGGTCGTTCTATCAATCGGAGCATGAGCAAATTTTATTACTCAAAAATACGGTGGGGCCAATGGGAACAATTTTTAATTGTATTAATCAATTCCCTTTGGTTTCACTGCCCCGCCCCACTGGTGGGGTCAACGGGAACTATTTAATTATTTTAATCAATTCCCGCTGACCCCACCAGTCCACGGACGGTGGGAACAACGGGAATACACAAATAGTACTAATGGCGACTTTTGTTTACCCGTGCCCGTTGTCCTATTAAAACTATAGTGAGTATTTCACCTCTTTGCATGTAAACTTCATTCATGAAAGTTTTCATAAAAACTTGTCGCGTATAATCGCCTTTCTTATTTCTTCATTACTCTGTGCCTGAGTAGCTGTATGTATTAATATGGTTTTTAACTTTCTGACTTAAGGTTTACTATTCTCTAAGTCATTAAAGTTTTTGGAGATTTATAACAATAGTATTTTCCATTGTTTCTGTCTATGCCAATAGGGAAAAAACACATGAGAGTTTATTTCTGTTTTTTTCTTTTTCTTTTTCGTGTGGTTAGTGCGTAACCTGGTGTCAGTTTTTATGACTTGACTTTACATGCCATCGAGAAATATCTCTCAGGCATACTAGTTTGGTTTCTCGATGTTTTCCTTCACCGAAGCAAGTGATTATCATATAATACGCACATGAATCTGAAATATCAGAGGCACCGCTGATTTTTTTTTTATCTTGGGTTCGAACTCTAGACCTATGACTTAGAAGTCCGACGATTAAACCACTAGGCTATCACTGCTGCTGTTCTTGCAATTTCTGCTAACTAGTGAATGCAATATTGTTTTTGATTTAAGAAAAGAGGTGTCTGATGAGATGACGAGTAATAGAGAAGTATGGAAGAAGAAGACATGCTGCGCTGGCCTCAAATAAATTGGGATAAGGACAGGAGAATGATGATGATAAAAAAAAAATCTACCCCAAACGTTTGTGTTAATCATAAACCAAAAAGTTTACCCGTTAAAAAGTCTTTATTCCACTTTGTTTGGCTCACAAAATCAACACAGATCTTATAATCACCGGGTTATCTCATTCCAAGTTAATTTCTATCCGTAACGCCTTTTAAAAAGAGTTTGCGGAAAATTAAAAGAGCCTTTTGATGTCTTGTTTTCGGGCCCGTTTTCATCCTTAATATTTATTAAAACGGTTTAGTTTTGTAAAGATGTTATCCGATTAGGGGTTGGTGAAACGGTATTTGTGGATAAGAAATAATTTTGTGAGATTTTTTTGAAGAAAATCGTATCATGAGATCATGAGATCATGAACTCTGAATGGTTGGCCACGAGCTACACGTTTAAGCGGCACGTGTGCTACCACAGTCGCTTTGGATCGCGAGCGTTAGTGGTGTTAGTGTTGACCACAGGCCAACAGTAGTATGGTAGCCTACATCCACATTTCACAAGTTATTTTTCACCGATAGGCCCATGAAACATAAAGATCATAACACTATTTATAATAATAGTCCTCCTGACCATTTTCGGTCACAGCGGCCAATCTCAGCGGAGATTAGCCAGCGGCGCGGGAGATACTATAGTGCACAAGTGTGTGCGCAGGCACAGGTGCACTCTCTCTTCATTTACTCCAATAGTCTGATGGGACGGCAACCCGACACGACCGGAGGGAGATCAGGGGCAGGACCAACGGCTTAACGTGCTCTCCGAGGCAAGGGGGTAGCGCCAACTACCAAACTTCGGACTACTTCTGAGAAATGTGTAATGAAAAAACCTAAAAAACTTTTTGCTTGACTCGGAAATCGAACCCAGGACCTCACGCTCAGTGGTCGCGCTTGCAAACCACGAGACCAATGGGGCAGTTACCATATTTTAATACAATTTTTTCTAGTCTATTCTAAACAATTGAACACAAATCCTGATTCCAGGTTTACTGATAATATTTGCTTAATTAAAACCATGTCGGAGACGACAAATGTAGGATTATTGATTTTTCTTGACTTATTCATGCATCTTTCTTTATCGTGTGGTTAGTGCCTAACCTGCTATCAGAGTTTTTATGCCACTCATGGGCCTGTGAATTAGACATGGAACCCAAATATATTATGTACGTATTGTTATGTTTAGCAGACCTTAAGAAAAATAAGGTTGTCTACCAAAATATTCAGCTAAAAATTTCCGCATAGCAACATACCATAATTCAAAACTAAAAAACAATCTTGCCAAGAATGAAAAGACTGTATACATTTTATCAGCGCTTGAACTTTTGCCCGAAGACGCTTGATACATAATAATAATATGTAAATGTATTAAAATCGATGTGAAAGTTGCTGTTATGTAAAAACTTCCCCATTAGTTTTTCAAACTACCCTCACTTGAACATCTGAAAGTTTCGCCACGAGTTTTCAACCCTTTTAAACAAGCCTAGCATTTATTTTTTGCTTTTAAAACTTCAGATTCAGAACTTCAGACTACTAGATTTGTTTCTATTTTCAATTTTTGAATATTTTTATACTACTACCTACTGCCTCGTTGGTCTGGTGGTCGCAAATGTGACTGCTGAGCATGAGGTTCTGAGTTCGATTCCCAGCTCGGGAAAAGTGCTATTGGGTTTTTCCATTAGGACTTTCAGAGGAGTAGCCCGGAGCTTGGAAGTTGGCGGTATTGTATCCCCGTGCATCGGAGAGCACGTTAAGGGCATTACATGGCTCAAATCCCAAAAACAGCGTATGTTCAAAGAAATTTGTTGATGAATCCCTTCGTGCGTTTTCCGTGTAAAAAAAGTATGTTATAGTTAAAGTCATCAAAAATAAATTGTATTGTTTAAAATTTTAATAAACCTTCTCAATTTTTTTTGGTTAATCGTAGAAAATAGGTCCTTTTTCAACCTTAATTGTAAATTATCTCTGTAACGGCTGAATAGATCGGCATGAATTTTGTAACAACAAATACGTAATGATATACTTAACAATCTGTATTGTTTTTTTTTCTGTTATTTCTTTTAATATTTTTAAATAATAAATTAAAACCAAAATTTTGCGAAATGTGCGGGGCAAGTAAACAAAAACCAGTACAGGGATCAAATCATCAAGGTCATCGAGCGATGTAATGCCCTTAAGCCATTGGTCCTGCTGCCAGTGGCAGCAACGTAGTCTGGATTTGTGCCCGGTTGATGGCAATAGGATCGTCACCTATTCCATGGGACTTAAACATACCTGGCGAAGTGCGGGTGTAATATTAGGTACAACTCTGCCTTTCCCTTCAGGAGTTACAGTCATGATGTTACGTTATGATATGTTGATCCTACTAAATACTCTCTTATCTCGTCACGAGCTACATGCTACAAGCATATGAAATAGCTTGATGACATATTTTTTTAGATCAAGCCACGCGTTAACACGACGCGACGGAAACATATGACGTGTGCGCGTTTCTCTTGACGCAAGCTGCATCGCCAGTTGCATAGAATGACGTCGTGAACGGGCCCTAATTTGTTCTTTTCCTCTTAGTCAAGTATTGCCACTGAGTCAACAAAATTCCATATCTGACACTAAACGTGTGTATGTGATTATAAATTTTATATTACGTCCCAAATCTCATGACTAATTGCTATAATACAACTCATGTTATTATACCTACCTACTCTATCAGGAATAACCATTTACAAACACCAATTATCCACCAAGGTATCCTTTCCCCAATATGACGAACAAATGAAGTCTCTCGAATGACGAATGAAGCGACAAACTCGCCGAGGGTCTGACGTGGCCTTTGATTGTTACATTCGCAACACGACGCTGTTAGCCGTTCGTGCTAATACGTATAAACTGGTGTACTGGGAAGTAGAGGGGACTGGATGTGGCTAGAAATGTTGCGCAAAATTAAAAAAAAAAAGGGTGTGGAACGGTACCCAGTATATCCACATTATCCACTGTAGAATTTAACTTTACTATGATAAGACTTCATACTATATAGTCCTCTTTATAAAAGGCCTATTATTTTACCAAAATAATTAAGCTTACAAATCATGTTTCTGTAAAGTTATTTTTTTAAACACTCGGTTTCTGGAACGAATACACATAAAAAATTACCTAACTGATTGTCAAGCGGGCTTGAACACGTGTTATGATTGGTTAATTGTATTTTTGACACGCCGATAATCGTCCCTGGTGATTTTGAAATAACTTTTTTACCAGCAACCTACCACCAATTTTGGAAGTACCCTGTGCCTTTTTTTAGAATCTTTTGTTTTTAATCTTCTTGCCTAAAAAAGGCTTTGCTCACGACTACTTTAAGACTGAGTATTCCAGGCAGTAAGAAAATTTAAATTCTGAATTCTTTAAAAAAAAAACAATTCGCCATTCACTTCGAGTTTCAAACCACTCCAGCTCTTGCAATAGTAGCTATTCCAAGTAACAAAGGAGTGTAATAACATCATATTACAATCATTCAACTTGCAAGCCAAGTATGAAGTTTATCGCAGAATCATCTCCATACGAGCTTGGCAAGCCTCCAAAACTCAACATCTAGTGCTAAAATAATGATGACAAGTGGCAAGTAGCTGGTCTTGTACTAGCACTACAATTTGAAATACCTTCATCATAGTCACCCACGTAAGTAAATGAATTGGCAGTACCTTCAGGAGTACTCGTACGTGATTGACGACGATGCGAAATATTTATCTTATCAGTGACCTTGCAAATTTGCTAGATTGTGCCCGATGGTCAAACGAAACTTTCTTTTTTTAATCTGAACTGTCTTACTCCTGGGCAAAGCACTCCCCTTGCAAATTCCTCGACGGTGTGCTTTTTAAAATTCATGAATAAGCCATTAAAGGCATTCCGCCCTTCTCCTCGGTCTGCCCGTCTAGCGGTCTCGGGTGACGACGATGATGAAGACACACAGATGGAAACCCGATGATCATAAGATTTATTTTATCTTATGATCGTAGTTGACGCGACGCGGCGACGCGAAGGTGGGGTGGGAGCGAGACAAAAACACTCCATGTATTCATTATATTGTATTTATGTTTATTTCGGTTAGCCTACACACATACTTGTATATTTTTTGTAATTTTTATTATATTTCCTAGAGGTAGTTGTTTTATATTATAACCCAAGTGCTGTCTATTTTATTTACATATTGATGTAAAAATATTTATGATGTCTTGGCTTCCGTACGTTTTTTTCATGGGTGACCACTGAAAATCAGCGCTGTGTTGTGGGCCCCCCATAGCATAGCATCATGCTGAGTGATAGATAACCTGCTTATGCGCGGCATCATGCCCCTGCGACAAATAAATGTTTTTTCTTTATTTCTAATCCTTATCTTTTTCTGCCATGTCGCATTGTCGTACTTGTAGTAAGCCAAAGGTATATCACAGCAGCCATTTCCAGTAACTCTAGCATCTACGTCTGCATGTAGTGCTCATTTCGCACTTACCCTTTTGACGGCCCTAAAAAGGTCGAGTTCATTTGCCGCCATCGCCATGTTGGAAGGAATGAGACCGTTTGACGGCAGATTACAGGAGCACTGTAGCATTTTCTTTGTGTAAGTTGATTACTGATTGACTACGGACTACCAGGAAAGCAGAAGTGGAAAACGATCAGTCTTTCCCGTTTTCAAACATATTTTCAACGAGCCTTTCAGATATTTCGGAGGGACGTACTCGAAAGTTCGAAAGTGTGAATCGAAAAAGGTCGCTGATATTTTTTTGTATTGTGTTTTTTCGTACACTTTGCAGGCGAGTGATTTTTGGGACGGAAGAGCGTTTTTTGTCAGAGGTCGTGAATTTACACGCTGTTTTCAGTCAGGCGAGCCTCACTCGAATGGGTATCCAATCCATCAAGGAAGGCTGGATGATTTTAAGCCTCCCTTTATTTTGGTTGAAAAATAATATTGCTGGCAACGTAGCAATTTCGGTGATACAATGACTTTCTCAATCTTGTTGGCTATGTGATAACAATTTCTATTGTGAGGAAAGATTAACCAATCAGGAAGTTAATGGCGAGTCCGCACAATGCTTGTCGAACTTATTTTCTAACTCTCGTCTTAGTTTGGACTTGGTTTTCCTGTTAACTATTCTAACTACACCTTGATGGCCAAATTGCCGCGGTGACTTGCACAAAATTAATACATGTTTCGCCAGAAAGTTGTCCCAAATTAGATTGTAGGAAACGAACTTTGTTCGCATGAGGTTTGGTCACAGAATAAAAGATAGATAGATGGAGCCTGCTGTGTGAGGAGTTTTTTCCATATTACGTAGGTGAATCAAACTCAAAGCATTTTTTTCAAAAAGATCAGTTACAGGCAGTTTTGAATTGGCAAACCCAAGTGATGAAGCCATTTCAGCCACAAGGCAAAATAATTGTGAAAGGACTGATGCTGCCCATTCCAAAGCGTAGGTCTATGGAGAAGAATGGGCAAGCAGAATAAAGGGTGTAAATAGACCCTTAACACATCCGAAAGCTATAATTTTTGCGTAAAGTAACTTAGTTTGATGTACAGAATGCTTGATTGTATGTGAAGGGTCTGTTTACACCCTGTATAAGCGTTAGATTATTTATTGTTTGTATTGCGAAATTATGAATTTTATATTATTATCCACCCATTACATATCGAGTTTCCTCCGTGTCTGAGAAAGCACGTTAAGACGTTGGTCTCGGCTGTCATTTGTTGATCTTTGTGAGTCGTTGCAGATAGTCGGTGACCTGAAAGTCTCACAACCAGTCTCACCAATGGGTACCGTATTACCCAGTACTAACTCAGTTGTGGAGGTCAAATAGGGAGTCGCTCCATGTAAAATACTGGTATTCAGCTGCATCTGACTAGACTGGAAGCCGACCCCAACATAGTTGGGAAAAGGCTAGGCAGATGATGATGTATTATCAAATTATCTGTAACCGGGAACCTTGTCGTCCCAAGTCAGTCACTCACTCTTAACAACAATAAGCTCAAAAGCATCTCAAAATTCATATCTCTAAGCAATAACTCAAACAGTGAGCCTACTTAATACCGCCGATGTTACCCTTAACCGAACCCGATTACGTTACAAACGATTCCCAGACTCGGTGCCAAATGACCGATCTCTTTCCTTGCTCCCATTCGGCACATAGAAATGAGGTCTTAGAAAATATCCTGCAACCAAAATCCTACTCTATCTGTGCCCGTCAAGGTTGAGTTTGGTAAGGGTGTTGTGAAAATATATAAGGGTTTACGTTCGTTAGGATTGACTTTACGTGTTTGGATAGATACGCACGATTCGTTTTGAGTCGTATTTACACTTGATAGTTATGGTATGGTGTTGCCGGTTTGAGTATGTTAGGTGTTTGTGTAAGGATTTTATCGGATGTAAATAAAAAATGTTTTGTAATGTTGTGACAGCTTGGGGTTTTGTTGGTAGCTACCGGTTCGTTTATGTACTGTCTGGCACGGACTAAATTGAATGTTTAAGTTATTAAAAATGTATGTCGGTACGTTCTACAAATGACAGCCGGGACCAACGGTTTAACGCGCTTTCCAAGGCACAAAGGTAACTCGGTAAGTATTGATGGTCACCCATCCACATACCGATCTTGGCCAGTGCGGCTTAACCTTGAAGATTGATCCGTGCGGCTGTTATTATGTAGCCACGAGGTCCTCTCTCGTTGACAATCGTTACAGGTGGCGCAGAAGTCTGATAACCAGTCTTAGCAAGGGTACCGTATTTCCCAGCCGCTCCATGTTAAATACTGGTATTCAGCTGCATTCGGTTAGACTGGAAGCCGACCCCAATGACTTTGGGAAAAGGCTAGGCAGATGAGGATGTAAGTTCTAGTGCTAAGTACATAATTATGTAACGATGTTAATCGCCGACAAATCGCTGGCGATTTCAAAACCTCAAGTCAACATAGTTTTTACAGTGTTCGTATCGCTAGGTATGAGGTATCGTGTATGCTGCGAGTGTTGGTATCTAGATTATGATATCGAAGTCTAAGATACTATAGACATAAGACAACTGGACCTCATGGTCTGAAATAACTAATAACCGAGAAAGCGTGGCGACTATGCCCATGCAGAACCGGTTCCAGTTCAGTAATAAAAACTGGTTCTCCTGGTTCTTCCTACCGGTTCTGCATGCCCTAGTAGCAACCATACCTATCCATTCAATAAAACACAACGTTTTAGATGGTTGCCCGAATTTGATTTTAATAAGAAATGCATTTTGAACAGAATGAACAAAATCTGCCTAGCCTTTTCCCAACTATGTTGGGGTCGGCTTCCAGTCTAACCGGTTGCAGCTGAATACCAGGATTTTACATGGATAGACTGCCTATCTAACGTCCACAACCCAGTCAGTACTGGGAACACAAAAACACAACACGCATAAACAAACACATAAATATCAAACAAAACAAACAAAGACAACATACAGAAAAAAACAAACAAACAGAATGAACATAACACTCTAAAATTGTTTAATATAACGCTAACAAACAAGATAACTCAAAAACATATTACGAAAATTCCATTAAGAAAAACACATCTCATGGAAACTGCTTTTACGAGCACTTTATACTCTTGCACTTTAAAAATCCTACATAAAACATATTCAAACTAAAGAACACTCTAGTTTTTCATATTTTTCAAAATAATATATGATGTAGGTATGACTATCAGAATATGATTAAAAGGTTTTTTGTTGATTAGGTCAAATTTTGCTTCAAAGTGTTTGAGAAAATTCAAAAAAATATTAAGAGTCTGATTTCTAGAATTCTATTCTTTCATTTTCTGTTTCATATTATCATAAATCATATTTATTTCTGTAAATTGGTTTACAAAACTCTTTTACATGTCACTACATGTTCTGTTTTAAAACTAGATGGGGCTGGTGTTTCGTACCTGACTACTCTGAGAAGAAACATCCGAAACAAACTCAGAGGTCTTTTGAAGAAATAACCACACAGATTTGAGTGGACCTGTCCAGACAGTGCAAGCATTTGTCAGTGATCGTGTAGCTCGACTCATAATCCAAGAGCTCAATGACACGGCGAACAATACCAAAGAAAGGACATTTGGGTAGGCCACATAAAGTACTCAAACTGCTAGACAATCGTGAAAAACTAAACTAAAAAATAAAAATAAACTGACCCACGTTTTCCTCAAAAAAATATAATACGACACTTGAAAAAGTAAATTAAGTCAAGAAAAAAAAAAATAATGAGGTTCCTCTCTCTGGAGCCCTGACCGCCGCGCGCCGGTAGCTTGGCCCCTGTTCCCGATACCGGTGGGCTACTATTTTTTTTTTAATTTTTAAATGTTTTTATATTACTTTGTATAGGAATATTTAAAAATGTAATTAATATGTGTAAATACGAATAAAGGAAATAATAATAATACCATAGGTACTTGAAAAAGTAAATAATCTCAACTAAATCGAACAATAATTAATAAAAAAGTTAAAAAAATGTCAAACTGTAATAAAAATAAAATAAAATGGGTACAAATTCAATTTTATATCGATTTCAATTGGAGCATTCCGTTCTGACTGCCAAAAGGAAGAGCTTATCTAAAAGTTTTTTTTTTCCAACTTTGATGCCTGGCTAGTCCTTGTTAAGACTGGCCGCCGTGACCGAAACTCAGTCCGGAGGTTAGGTATCTATATTATTACCCATTAAACAAGGAGAATAGTCAGTGGCCCGAAAGTCTGACAACCAGTGTAACCAACGGGGTATTTCCCAGTACTAACTGGGTTGTGGAGTTTAGATAGGCAGTCGCTCCTCGTAAAATACTGGTATTCAGCTGCATCCGGTTAGAGTGGAACCCGACCCCAACGTAGTTGTGAAAAAAGCTGGGCAGATGATGATGACAAGGAGAATCATAATCAGAAATAGGCTTCTTGGCCTTTGGCAGCAGATAAATTTTGAAAACTTACATTTTCTGCTAAAGCAACTCAAGCACTAATGATTAACTTTTGTATAATTCAGAATTTCAAACACTTAAAATAACTAAAGAACACAGATGTCCTAAACTAATCTGCTAACAACTGAATCATTCGCCAGATGCTACTATTTTTGTACTAAATCCTATTATAATTTATACAATAATCTTAGTCGAGGATTGTTACAATTGAATTATTTTAATCAGATTTAAAATATTTTAGTATTTTTTAGTCTGCATTTTTTTTAATAACTGTAATCTTTTGAGTAACGATTAAACTGAAAGCTGACTCCAACACAGTAAGTAAAAGGCTAAGCAGATGATGATGAATCTTTGGAGTCTTTTATCAGATTACTTTCAATCATCATCATCATCTACCTAGTCTTTTCCCAACTATGTTGGGGTCGGCTTCCAGTCTAACCAGATGCACCTGAATATCAGTATTTTACATGGAGAAACTGCCTATCTGACCTCCTCAACCCAGTTAGTACTGGGTAATACAATACCCCTTTGTAAGACTGGTTGTTAGACTTTTTGGGCTACTGACTACCTAACGGCTGTCATAGATCTACAAATGACACCCGAGACCAACGGCTTAACGTGCTTTCCGAGGCACAGAGGAAACTCGGTATGTAATGGGTGTTCACCCATCCACAGACCGACCTAGGTTAGCACGGCTTAACCTAAAGATCGACCCGAGCGTTTGTTATTATTTAGCCACGAGCTCTCTTATTAGATTACTTTCAAATACGCTCAGAATGAAATTTTTATCTTCTATCAGTAATTTCTCAGCCAGGACCAGTCGTCATCAGTCGTAGTCTAGTTCTCTAATTTCCTTCGGATATTTATGTTAGTGTGGTAGATTCACCAATACTTGGCGGTATCTCTTTACTTTCCTACTAACACGAGCTACCACAAACACAATGTTCAAAAAAATTGATCACGGTTTAAAGGGGTGTTTAAAATCAGCAGTTCATCCAAGCGTTATTTCATCTAGAATGTTCGCTGGAGCAGACGACAGGCGGATTAACTTCTAACAGCTCCTGTTAATTACAGCCCAACGATTTTTATGTTCTAAAGAGGTTATATTAAAGTTGATTACAAAAATGGTGTGGTTAAAAGTTTATCATTTTGCATCTTGTCCCTATCACAAATTACATAGTCATAATAATTTGTAAGGCTCCATGTTATCATAATCAAAAAGCAGTGATAGCCTAGTGGTGTGACCGTCTACTACCAAGTCATAGGTCTCAAGTTCGAACCCAAGACACGCACCATGTCCGTATCATATCATTTGCTTTGGTGAAGGAAATCGTTGTGAGGAAACCAGCATATCTGAGAGATATTTCTCGACGGCATGTAAAGCCAAGTCAGAGGCCCATGGGCGGCATAAAAAGTCTGACACCAGGTTAGGCACTAACCATATGATAAAGAACGATCATTATCATCTGCCTAACTTTTCTCAATTATTTTGGGGTGGTCTTCAAGTAACTGGTTGTAGCTGAATACCTGTATTTTATATCAAGCGACTGCCTATATTTATGAACATACTCTTAAACATACTGGTTGAAAGGCTATGTCTTGCAACATGATCTACATTTTTATTTAGCAGAATAGTCAAATATTCTATTTGAATTCTTTCTGCAAGCAAGTAACCGTGAAGTCATACTTAATATTGTAGCCAGTGACATTTGATGTAATAACACATTTTTTTTCTGTTTATTGTGATTCAAATCATTTGACTTTATTTTGTAAACTGGAATTAAAATAATATTCTAATTGATATTTAAGTAATTGTAGTAAATGATTATGATTTGCATGCCCATGTGATGGCAGAGCATGGAGAACTAACTTCTATGACAACATCTATGTACCAATTATTTACCCATGAAATAAATTATTTGATTTGAAGTCATAATTTGACTCTTATTTGTTCTACCAAATGGTATGAGCGTTCTTAAATCGAATACCTATCTTTTTGGCCTCAAAATAACCGCCACCTTATACTAGCCTGAGTAATTAATATAAAGTTTATTGCAATTATAAATATTTAATAGAACGGTCCCCTGTGATGTGCTTAGTTGCTACAATTTAAAGGCACCGCCGCGTCAGTGTGTTTCACAAAACCTGACTAAGCTCAAACCCTCAAAACATTTGCTTAAGACAGTCACCAGAGAATTCTCATGCTGAACATTAAAAAAAAAAACAAATCCTGTACATCAAACAAAATCTCAACCAAAAGATTTGTTCAGAAAAACGTAAATAAACGACTCTATTCATCTTTTAATTAAACAGTGCCCCAGAGACTTCGCGATGAGTAAATCTTGCAACAAATAGTTTTGCAGACCGTACCCAGCTTTGCTGTCTTAATTGAAGCGTATCAAAATTATATGTTAATTTTTGAGATGCAAAGACGTAGTCTTTGAGAGGAATGAAATAGAAAATTTACAGATGGAGACTAATTTAAAATAAATCCTTTATTATATACATTAATAAAATAAAATAACCTATATTAACTAACTAACTTAAAAATAAACTTAAAAAATGGCGTCAAAAAACTCCTCCTCAACGTAGTCAACTGGTAATGTACCCAAAAGACTGGCGGCGTTGCCACGTTGTATGGCAACGCTAAGCCTTTGGCCAAGGTAAAAGCCAGCCCTTGGGTCACGGGAAGAGTCAACTAAACGTTTAGAAATGCCCTTGAAAAGGCTGTGAGCACTCGGACCCCACGGACCTAGAGTTTCAACCCCAAACGGCTCGAAAATATAGTTACCAATAAGGTTACTATATTTACGCCGCTTGAGGTTCTCTGCAGCCGCAGCCGCAGCACCAGCACAGCACGATGAGCTAGGAAGATGGGATGGCGCAAGAGTATCGACACAAGTTGCATCCCACACTAAAGGCCTACCCATCTTCCATGGAAACAAAGACATGCCGTCCGGTCTCTTGCCATCGTCGCGTGCCAAGCCATTTGGTTCTAATAAAGCTGGAACGCCGACGGTGACAAGAGCTCGACGGATGATATCATTTAAGTTCGCGTGCCGTGCAAAGCGGCCCGCACTTCGGCTGCATGAAAGGCCGTGGTGTCCAAGGCTGTTGACAGCTTCACCACAGTGACAGCGATGAGGAGAAAAACAAGGGGCGCCTAGGCGTAGAGCAGCAGCAAGGCGGAAAGTAGTGTCGTCGAGCAAAGTGCCTATGCTCGACGACGGTAGTGCGTGAAGCCAAAGACCCGACTCCCACTCACCCACAGCCAGCAGACGCGCACGCTCAGCAGTAGTATCAGACGTGAGCAGTAAATTGTTCTGAACTACTCTGCAGAGCGGTTCGTCCCAACGTCTCTGGGAAAATGGATGGTCGGGTTCTTCAGAATTCGGGCAAGCGAGTTTCCAGGCATTAATAGCCTCGGAGAAGCACGGCACATCAAAATCAATCAGTGTGGAAGCCAGGATATTCCTGATTAATTTCTCAGTGCCGTGGACCGAAGATATAAACGCCGGTAAACTAATACTAGAAATTTTGCGGACGCCGAGTCCTCCCATACGAATGGGAAGAGTAGCTTGTATCCAAGCACGGTCGTCCAAAGCCACATTTAAAACGGATGATATAGTATTTTTGATAATTTGGTCCATTTTGTCCAAAAGATGAGTGTGCTTCCATAAAGGGGAAGCACGTAGGAAATATGTTAATTTTGGGCCGAAACAACAGTAACGGATTAGGGTGATGGCCGAATGCATATTAATTTGGAGCAATCTTTCCGAAATATCATTGAAATTTTGAATTTTTTCCTCGATAAAATCGGGAAAGGAATTCTCGAAGATTGGAGACCCAAGGAGACGAAGAGAACTAAATAATTTTGATGTTAGGGGCTATTACGTTAAATTTAGGAATAGTCAGTTGTCTGTTGGTACAGTCCGCTAAATACAGTTCACATTTTGCAAGGTTTAGGTCAAGGCCAATTGAATGGAGTTTATTTTTTAAGAAAATTAAATCATTTAAAACAGTATCTACGTCGCCGCCCAGGGTTCCATCATCAAGATACCAAACGTTAAATTTAGAATTTAGCTGTCGAACAATTGGATGAATAGCTAAACTGAAAATCACTGGCCCCAGGGGGTCACCTTGTTGACAGCCAACAGCAGATTCCAAAAGGTTGTCGCGATACAGTAATTTAGACGGGTGTCTGTAGCACTGCCAAAGAAAACTATAAGTTTGAGGTATCTCATTTTTAATTTGTTTTAACAAGGTGTCCCTATTAACTGAATTGAAGGCATTCTTTATATCAACCTTCAGGATGACCTCACCTTTGCCAGAATTAAATTAGACTAATTTTGAATTTAATTTTAAATGTGTTGTTTTTTTTTAATATCTAATGGGAATGTTGAGAAATGAGCATCGCTCAAACAAGAAATAGTTTGCACTATTTGCTAACTCGCTATCACATTTTTTAAAGATGTATCGATTTCATCAAAACGAAAAATTTTATCTGAGGTCCGGTCGTTGGCGCGCTTTTTCTTCTTAATACATATTATTGTCATAGATTAATATACTTAATAAATAATGATTTATACTAAATCATTACTTGTATTTTTTTTTCTTTTATCAACCTATCTTGGTTAAAGGTCAAATAATTGTTATAAATATAAATAAAAGGCAACGGAATCTACATAAGGACTAATAAATAGTAATAAAAACTATAAGCAATAAGCATATTAACATCCTAAAACTTAAAAATAGAAAAACCTCACGCTGTTGTATCTCAGGCTTTAAAATTAGGTATAATTCGTTAATGTTTGCCCTGGGTAATTTTTCCATACTTAAGGTCCCAACTCGGTATGTAATGGAGAGCAGCGGTGGCCCAGTGGTGGCGGCCCCGACTTACGAACAGTAAGTCGTGGGTTCGAACCCAGGCAGGCGCATTACTTTGTGTAATTTATTTCATCACCACTGTTCTCAAAACGGTGAGGGAAAACATCGTGAGGAAACCGACATGTCGTAGAATCAATAATTGGAAGACATGTGACATCTACCAACCCGCACTGGGCCTGCGTGGTGGATTATAGCCCATTCCCTCTCATAGAGAGGAGGCCTGTGTCCCAGCAGTGGGAACATTATAGGTTGATTAAATGAAGATCCCAATGTCATTTAACGTTATATATTGTAGTTTTTACTTGAGATGCTTCAGGTTATTATCAGCTCTTGCCGTTCTCCCAATCTATATCAAGTCGGCGCATTAGTCTTTTTCTTACATACTTCTCTATTACTTGACTGCCTTAAATTGTTGGTCTAGTGGTGCCTGTCCTGGGTTCGATTCACGGGTTGGGCAAAGTGTTGTTGGGTTTTTCCATCTCATCGGTCGATGGCAGTAGGCTCGCCCCCTTTATTTTTATTTTTTTAGGGTGAAATGACCCCCTCCGCTCTGGGCGGAGCGGAAGGGAGTGTCAGACTTGTACTGACTAAAACCCATCCATGTTCCTTCTTTGCCCTTTGTGTTCCAGGGCCGCGGTATCTCTTTCGAACAGTCCCGCAGCCCTGGCAGGCATCGACCCGTGCGGACCCCTACGTGGTTGCTGACATCTCTTTGAGCCGCGCGTGGAATACGAACGCGCCGTCGACACGGCCTGTCGTCTTAAGACGGCCGGACGGCGATCTAGCCCATAACTCGCCGTCCACAGGCCCGCGCCTACGGTGGCCGGGGGCCACCACGTGACCCCCGACGCCCAGGGCGTCTCCCGCGACGGCTGGGACGTGAGGCTCTTTCCCTCTCACATTCCGCCACCTCCTTCACTAGCATAACTGCTTCGCAGAAGGAGGTGACGGCTTCCCATTCCCTCTCGCTCCGGACCATGGCTTGAACCAGGGCCGGGCGCGAGAGGTCGCCGCCGCCAATCGCACCATGTCCTCCGGACGATCCTCACAATGGAAACACCCGGGCGTTTCCTCCCGCCCGATTCGGTGCAGGAACCTCCCGAAACAACCGTGTCCGGTGAGGACCTGCGTCAGGCGGAAGGTGAGGGCACCGTGGCGCCTCTCTAGCCACTCCTCAAAGAGGGGACTTATCGCCACTATGGTGGCGTGCCCTGCACGGGGTTACGACAGTCGCTCTCTCCATGTCACCATGAGATCGCGCCGGAGGTCTGTCCGCTGAGCGGCGATTTGCCGCGGCAGCGGAGTTTCCCCCCGACGTAGTGCCTCCGCGCGCCATTCGTGAAGGCGCGCGAGGACTATCGCCTCCAGGTCCCATGGCGGCAATCCGGCAAGGAGGCTCGCCGCCTCACCGGAGATCGTGCGGTACCCCCGGACTAGCCTTAGGGCTATCCCCTTTTGGGGCGCGTTCAGGTAGCGGGCGGCTTGCTGCCTCAGAGAACGCGCCCACACCGGGGCCCCGTAAGGGCCATGGACCGCACGACCCCCGCGAAGAGCCTCCGGCAGGAGGTGTTTGCGCCCCCCAGGTTGGGCAGGAGCCGCTTGAAGGCAGCCCCGGTCCGTTACAGTTTGGGGGCCAAACGTCGGAAATGCAGTAGGCTCGCCCCCTGGAACATGGGACTTAATATAACAGTCGAAATGTGGGTGTAGTATTAGGTACTCCTCTGCATAAACCTTCTGACGATTCCAGGGGTGATGTTATGTATGCTATATTCTCTGTTAACTAGTCGTTATCTTAGTAGTGACCCCCTTTCAAGCTATATCATCTTGGACACAGTTCATTAATCGTTTCTTTGGTCTTCGCCTGCCATGTAATTTCATACTTAAAACCTCTTAACTCCCAAACTTACCTTATTCCTCCGCATCTGATGCCATACCATGCTTGCCGATTTTCATACAACTTTTCAATCACCGGTGCTATACACACATCTATACCTATAAAGCTGAAGAATTTGTTTGTTTGGTTGAATGCGCTAATCTCAGGAACTACTGGTTCGATGAAAAACTTTGGATAGCCCATTTATCGAGGAAGGCTAGGCTAGTTTCTAATAATATTCATTAGAAGTCTCCAATTTATATCGTTTTAAAAAAATGTCCTTAATAAAAACCAAATTTCATAATTTCAAAAAATCCTTTCATAACTTTCACCAGTATTTAAACATCCCTCTCTCAATTCACCCCATTGTATTCATCGCACCCTTCCAAAATGTTAATCCTTCATTAATTATTTAAAATATTTCCTTAATCCTGAGACAAACACTTCAATTAATAGTCGAGTGAGTTTACAGGATTAGACGGGAAACTCCCGAAACGGGGGGATTTCAGGAGATTAGGAAGAACCCAGAGACAACATGGAATTACCACTGTAAGGCGCTGGCCAAATCTGTTCGAGACAACAGATTCGCTTAAGCGATATTGATATTCTGATAAATTTTCTTTAATTGAGGAAAATGTGTTCATGGCGAAGAATTTTCCTGTTTTTTTCTGATTAGGTATTAAGTTTATTGGTTGGTGATTGAATTTAGATAACCGTTATTTTTCCCTTACTTTTGTAATTTAATAAGTTAATTTTCAATAATAATAAAGCATTTCTGTTTTCAAAAATAGTATTTTTTTTATTAATTGTTTAATTGTTTTTTTTTTGTTTCTGCTTTTTTCATATTTGTATAAATATTTTAGCGTTATGAATTCCCACAGGTTTATATTATTATATCCTTATTTATGTGTATCTGTCACTATCCAAACACGTAGGAATAGCTGCCTACTCCAATACTCAGAACCATAAAGCAAAAAGTAAAAAGAACCTCATCTTTTATGATAGCTAACCCTTAGGCTCACCTGAAAAGGTTAACATAATCTACGGTTAACGGTCTTCTATCTTACAATCCGTCGGTTAGCGGCCGAACATGAGATAAGGCTGTACTGAGGCAGTAATTAAACGTATCTCTTTAGTAGTGTACATCGTTAGCCCTCGCTATTAGTTAGCGGTATATTAGCCCTTTAGTGTACGGGTAAGGGTTTGTGGGGTAAAATTGATATACTAAAAAAAATAGTTGTTTTTGCCACAGCCATTCAAATATTTACGAGCGATAGACGGGACAGGGCGAAGAAACTCGTAATTCAATACTTGTTACTAATCGATCTGTCTAGTGTCACACACCCGCTTGTCAGGTAGCATTTGTGTGTCACAATCGAAAATTTTCGGGATCAAAATTTTTGTATGACTTTATTCTAAATCTCTAAATACCTATATCCGCTGTTTAATTATTTTAAATCTCTTTGTTTATTGCCAATCTCGGTATTATCCCAGAAGATAGATTTTAGTCCAGAACTGTGTCTACAAACGGCGCGGTTGGCGCAGTGACCGAGCTTTGCCTGCTGTGCTGCGTGTCGCGGGTACGATTCCTACAGGGAACAAATATTTGTATGGCCTACAGGAGGTTGTTCCGGTTCTGACTGATTGTGTATGTGAGTTTAAATGTTAGTAAATGCACCCACGATACAGAAAAAAAAACAAAAGTAGGTACAAACTCTCTTCCATTCCAGTCATAGTCCGTTGGGCTGGCAATCCGACACGACTGTAGAGGAACCACGTTGGGAGTATCACACCGCAAAGTGCCAAACTTCAGGGTGCTGCTGAGTCGGGAGGTCCCTGCACCGAATCGGGCGGGCGGAAACGCCCGGGTGTTTCCATTGTGAGGATCGTCCTGATGACACGGTGCAGCACACTGTGGAGGTCTGCCCCGCTTGGGCGGAGCAGCGCCGTGTCCTCGTAGAGGCGATTGGCGGCGGCGACCTCTCGCGCCTGGCCCTGATTCAAGCCATGGTCCGGAGCGAGAGGGAATGGGAAGCCGTCACCTCCTTCTGCGAAGCAGTCATGCTAGTGAAGGAGGTGGCGGAACGTGAGAGGGAAAGAGCCTCACGTCCCAGCCGCCGCGGGAGACGCCCTGGGCGTCGGGGGTCACGTGGTGGCCCCCGGCCACCGTAGGCGCGGGCCTGTGGACGGCGAGTTATGGGCTAGCTCGCCGTCCGGCCGTCTTATGACGACAGGCCGTGTCGACGGCGCGTTCGTGTTCCACGCGCGCCTCAAAGAGATGTCAGCTACCACGTAGGGGTCCGCACGGGCCGATGCCTGCCAGGGCTGCGGGACTATTCGAAAGAGATACCGCGGCCCTGGAACATGGATGGGTTTTAGTCAGTACAAGTCTGACACTCCCTTCCGCTCCGCCCAGAGCGGGGGGGACCCGTCATTTGATGATTTTCCACCCTAAAAAAAAAAAGGGTGCTGCTGAGAAATTCCTGCTACAAATACCTGGTGGCACTACAACTGATCTACAAATCAAAATCCAGGACCTCACGCTCAACAAAAGTTGTGATTATATCCACGATACATCGTTACTGGTACTGTTAGCCTGTGTCATCCCACTGACGGGTAAAGCCCTCTCCCCATGACTTCCAAATCCTTCGATCCAGGGCCGATGTGTACCACTGGTCGCTGGTTCTGTCCAGCTCGTCCCGCCATCTCCTGCGAGATCTACCGCGTCGCTTTCTGGCTGTGTCAGAGCTCCACATTGTGGTAATTTTGGCCCACAGCTCGTTGGGTATAAGGCAGACGTGGCCAGCCAAGACACACTCAGCTTAGCGGCTTTTTGAGGAACGTCAGTCAGTGTTTTGGAGCGCAGTGTGGTGTTGCGTACATAGTTGGTTAGTTTGACGTCTAGGATACTGCACTCCATTGCATACGATACATAGTTACTGCAAACAAATACAATAGACTAGAAACTAGACAATACTCTCAAAGGTAATTTTCATCAAGAATGTAGTCACAAATTCTTGCAATTTTCCTAACACACAAACATTTGTTTATTTTATATGAGTGCAGGGTAATGAAGATGTTTCTCTCAGTTTACGAGCCAAGATTCAGGGTCGGTCATTTGAGGAATGTAGAATATTTCACTGGCATTTTGTTTCTCAGTATTATATTAGACATTTTGCGCACAATGTTTAGCAACCGGCTAAAGGGTACGATTACCGTGTAATAAATGAATAGAGTTGACGTGGTAAATTGTTGTGCGCTTTCAGTTAAATATATATCTTGGACTGCCTTGTTGGTCTAGTGGTCGCAAGCGCGACTGCTGAGCGTGATGTCTTAGGTTCGATTCCCAGGTCGGGCAAAGTGTTATTGGGTTTTTCCATCAGGAATTTCTCAGTAGCAGCCCCGCAGTCTGGATTTGTGCCCGGTGGATGGCTATAGGCTTACCCTTATTATATAGGACTTAAACATACAGGCGAAATGTGTGTGTACAATTAGGTACGTCTCTGCTTAACCCTAACTCCCGTGGCTGCTACTGAGAAATTCATGATGGGAAAACCCAATATCATTTTGTCCTACCCGGGAATCGAACCCAGAACCTCATGCTCAGCAGTCGCGCTTGCGACCACTCGACCAACGAGGTGGTCCTAATTTGTTTTACTCATAAAAATATTGACAAAGTAGGTTGCACATACAACGAAAACTATTCTGACTCCATATTCTTATAAAGACCTCAACCTTTTTCTTAAAGGCCTTAGTTAGGTAAAGTTACCAAAAAAATGCTAATTCCCGGCCTCACTCACGAAACTTGTGAAATATCTACCAAAGTTCGTCGTACGCGCAATAAATTTACAATACCATTAAACTTCCTCCTCACTTGCTGTACAGTTTCAACAGTGATCTATTTAATAATTATAATGCTTAACTTATTCTACAAATTTTGTTAACCAAAACCAGGATACACTTGCACTTACTCAAAATTCTCTCCCTCTTTAACGTCAACGTAGTAAGATCGTTTATTCCTTGGCGGTGGTCTTGTTCGTCTGCAAAGTTATCTTGGTAAAACCTGGTGGAAGAGACAAGTCTGAAATTACACGTTTCTCCAAGTTTATTAGTTAGAGTGTTCAGATGGGGAGTTTTAATCGAACTTCTCACCTGGGTCTATTGACTTTCCACTTAATTTTGATTGGCTCAGAACAAGTATCGCGGAACCATTATCTTAAACCTTGAAAACCAGCCATCGGTAAATACAGGGTATAAACGGACCCTTCACGAAGCCGTCAACCGAGGATTATAAGCATCAAACTAAGTAACTTTGCGCAAAAATGATTGCTGGGAAACGACTTTTTTTTTATTAAAAAGTGTTTCCGCACACAAACAAAATACGGCCTATTATTGTTTTTAAATTTTACCTATGAT
Source organism: Noctua fimbriata (assembly GCA_905163415.1). Lineage (NCBI taxonomy): Eukaryota > Metazoa > Arthropoda > Insecta > Lepidoptera > Noctuidae > Noctua > Noctua fimbriata. The sequence continues at coordinate 5,841,971 of LR990941.1, read as the reverse complement.
TAGGAAAGTATGGTGAAGTAATTTTATTAAGATTAATGGTGCAAACGAAACTAATTAGTCTCCCCTGCACCATTGATGGTGCAGGTCATAGGTGCATAAGGCAAAAGTATGGTGAAATAGTTGTATAAATATTAATGGTGCTAACGAAACTAATTAGTCTCCTCTGCACCATTAATGGTGCAGGTCAATGGTGCGGACGGTACAACGGGGAAAATTCACGTTTTACTGTAGGACTCAATATGACGCACTCAAAACATTATGCTGATGGATGGATAGAATAGTCCGGGGGTCGTGGAGGTTTAAACACCTCCACAACCGAGTACGAGTACGACGAGTAAAAATCTTACAAAAAAATGTGAAAAAGAACAGGAAAAGAAAAGGAACTTTGACCCCCAATATCTCCGTAACTAGAAGGTTCCCAGATAGGGTCTAGAACAATAAAAGGATCGCAATGACGGGGAGAACAAGTGCCTTTCGGCTTCGTTAAGGGTCTTGTTACACCCTTTATAGATCTACAGGGTCTATCGGCGCGTGATCAAAAAGGACATACGTCGCTATCTTAAATACATTTTACACAACAATTTATATCAGAAAAAAAAAACCTTTAGACGACGTTATTCTAGCGCCAAATGGATGCGCCATGTATCACTAATTTACCTGTTTTTCTGCTGGTGGCCTAAAATGGTGCATACACTAGAGATTTTCCCGTAAGCGGTAGGTTCGGCAAAAGCGTAGGCGAACCTTGATTTGACTTCTCAAAAATTCTTCCTTTACGTATAATTTTCAGTCGGTCGAAGTCTTACCAAAGAGTACGTTTCATCTTAACCACGTAGATCGGTAAACATGTGCGTAGTTACATTTCATTCTTAAGCTACTTCCTTCTTTATCGTGTGGTTAGTGCCTTACCTGGTGTCAGAGTTTTTTGCCGCCCGTGGGCCTCTGACTTGACTTTGCATGCCGTCAAGAAATATTTCCCAGGCATGCTGGTTTCCTCATGATGTTTTCCTTCACCGAAGCAAGTGATAATTATACAATACGCACATGAATCCGAAAAATCAGAGGTGCGTGCCCTTTTTTTCGGATGGGAAATCATCAAATGACCCCCCCCCCCCTGCTCTGGGCAGAGCAGAAAGTGTCAGACTTCTACTGACTAAAACCCATCCATGTTTCTTCACACAAAGGCAAAGGGAAAAACACAAAGGGCATACCTTTGTATTCCAGGGCCGCGGTATCTCTTTCGAACAGGCCCGCAGCCCCGCCAGAGTTCGAACTCGAGACCTATGTCTTGGCAGTCCGACGGTCACACCACTAGGCTATCACTGCTATCTTATGCTACTAAATTTAATAACATCTAAAATAAACATAACAACAGCACAATTTCTATCCAACAACAAGAATAAAATCAATAAACAAAGATTCAATAAATTAGTATAAGTCTCGATAACTGTACCAAGTTTGATACTTTGAGATAACACTCGATAAAGTATTGATGCAAATTAATTCAGTCCTGAGTTGAATATTAACAAGCTGGTATAGAAAATGTTTAGTTTATAATAAGTACACAGTTTTCTGCGAAATTCTAGAAGGTTCGACCAGGTTTATGGGTGAGTTTCAAAACTTTATCACACTACGGTGTCGTGTTTGTAGTTTAGCTGCGATGACCGTATTCAGTTTCAAACTGAAACTCACTCTTTATGATGGGTGTAAAAGTACACACATATCGAAGCCAAAATGCACTTCTTCTCCCCGTCATTTCGATATTTTTTTTGTTCTAGACCATACCTGGGAACTTTCTATTTACGGAGATATTGGGAGTCAAAGCTCCAACATATTCACAAGTTTTTTTTTTTAAATACATGTTAATATGTTATGTTTTCAGTGCCTTACATTGAACCCTAACGTAAAACGTGACTTTTGACCCCAAAAAAAAGTCGTTTCCCAGCAATAATTTTTGCGTAGAGTAACTTAGTTTGATGAGCCCATTATAGTTGGGGAAAGGCTAGGCAGATGATGATGACAGGTATGTAGCAGGTTGTGCCAATAGGTGGCAGTAAAGACAAACCCTGACCCTTCTAAACTTGACGTCTTCCTTGTAATCGTAAAAAAGACGGCAAGGGCCGTCTCCAACCCGTTTTGTAAACTAAACAAGAAAATAATATTAGTATTCTGCGTTTTCTGACCAACTTGTTATTATGAAGAGTTCTTTCTTAAATGACATTACTACCATCGTCGTGGTCACAAAACTGGTCGGAAAGAATCGATTTTGAGTTCATAAAGAAAACGAAAACACGTGCAGACAAACGATTTCCTTTCTCGTTTTTTTAGCCAGCCTACACGTATCTAAGCAATTGTTATAGACACTTTCTTGAACCGTAAAAGAAAAAATACCTGAGTATCGAATGCAGAAAAGATTATTAATTAAAGCTATGGTTCTTTGCTTTGTTTTTCTTTTGAATATAAAATAACATTGGACAACTTTGGATGTTTTTTTATCGGAAAGTGAAATTAAAAAAAAAAACTTACTTATCTAGTAAGTCATGATCTACTCCTTGGGCCTCCACCACGTGAGCCCAATGCGTGTTGGTGGATGTCAAAATATGTCTTCGAATTTTTGGTTCATGCCGATGTTCTCCTTCAGCGTTTTGAGACATGTTTTGAATGGGATGAAGAAATGAGCTACACTAAGTAAAGCCTGCCTGTCTTCGAACCTACGACCTAAAACTCGGTAAGTCGCTGTCTTTTCCACTGGGCCACCACTGCCCACTAAGTAAAGTGAGGCCAAATCTGACGATTTGAGTATTTAAGATTATCATCCCACCCGCTCGTCTGCACAAAATAATCTGCTAACTAACTTGGCACTAGGCAACCACGACTGTTTCTTGTTCAAAACTTAGTCGTACACAGTTCTGACAGAATTAAACCCCAGTTACCGTCTCTAGATACGATTATGTAGTAGCTTTACATCAAGTGAAATTATTCTAACTTTAATGTATGCCGAGATTCGTCTTCGTACAGGTAGTATGTGGGTTTATTCTACAATAATTTTGAGTTCGATTTGAATACTGGGCGTAGACCCCTTATTAACTAATTGGTTTTATTTTGAAGTCGGATTCTTCCTTGCTCCGCCTCGCCTCACACATCTCTGGTGGAAACGCTCACACCGTTCTACAGCCTCGCTCCGCCTCGCCTCGCCTCACACATCTCTGGTGGAAACGCTCACACCGTTCTACAGCCTCGCTCCGCCTCGACTCGCCTCACACATCTCTAGTGGAAACGCTCACACCGTTCTACAGCCTCGCTCCGCCTCGCCTCGCCTCACACATCTCTAGTGGAAACGCTCACACCGTTCTACAGCCTCGCTCCGCGTCGCCTCGCCTCACACATCTCTGGTGGAAACGCTCACACCCTTCCACAGCCTCGCTCCGCGTCGCCTCGCCTCTCATATGTCTGGTGGCACCGCAGCCTTAATGTATATTTTTATTCTGGTTTCTAGGCTCCGGCCACTAGTGAAACTTGTATGACCTATACACACAATTCAGTGTAGGCTGTAATTAGCAGTCATTACAATTAATTTAAAGATTCATGTGCGAATATTATCTGAACCTAGATATCTATGACACCAGTGCTAATCACTCAAGCTTTGAGCTAGTTATGCGTGTAGGTGTTAATGTGTGCGGGTTACCACAATAGCTCAATAGAGCATGTCTGACTGACCTCCACTTAACCGACGGTTAGCCTTAGCCGTTCGACTTAATAGGGGCTACATCAAAGACATTCAAATATTTACGAGCGATAGCTGAGACAAGACGAAGAAAATTGCTCTGTCGAATGTCATATGCTCGCTTCGTGTGTCATGATAGAGAAGGTGAAACGTAGATGGAGGTAAAAAAATTGAATCCCCCATCGCAACAAAGAAAGGCGAACAAACATTTGAAAAGTCTATAAAATGCTGAACTGATTTTGATAATGTAGTAAGGCTAAATGTAATATACACATCATTCGCTACCATTTAATACCCCACTTGGGTACATTTGAAAATATTCGATTTTTCATCCCCCAAATCTAGTAAAAATGGCTACACCGATTTTGTAAAACATGTCTAATTGTAACAAACACATTATGCACTTTCATTTGATACACCAAGAACACGTATCTAAGAACCATCGCCAAGAAACTAGCTTCTAAATTAAAAAATCTGCATCCAAATCGGTTCACTTGTTTAAGAGCTACGGTGTCAGAGATAGACACACACACATACATTGCGGTCAAACTTATAACACCCCTCTTTTTGCGTCGGGGGTTAAAAATTGAAAATATTCAGGATCATTGAATGAAAATATTTCTAATGTCCTTCCTTAGACACACTTTGTCGACCGCCTAAGTTGTCACTTCTATCCTTTTTCTAATTTGAACCTTAATGCTTATTTCCTTTTTCTTTACAACGTGCCAGAGTTAATTCCTAAATGACCACAAAGGTTATGTTCTCTACAGTACTATTTAGCTTACGAAGGGTCATTTTCTGTAAGAGGTAAGCCGGAAAACATATCTTTAATGTGATTATATTATTTGTCTATAGAATGCTGACTGTGCCATTTTTCAAAGGGAATCCGGTAGGAATCGAATTGTATGGAACCTTCGCCACTGGTAGTTTATCGCTATAGAGGCAAAGCTGGAAAGTCTCGTGTTCCTTAATTTTATAAATAGGCAGACCCGAAGGGTATATTTTGGCATGATTGCATTGATTGAATAATTTATAACAAGAAGCTTGCAAAACTTAAATAGCTGATGCTGGCCTTACAGCTGTTAGGTTGAAGTGGAACTGGGCTGGTCACGTCTGCCGCATGTCGGAGGAGCAATGGTCAAAAATTACCACTCAGTGGATACCAAATAGCAGGAAACGACAACGTGGCAGGCCCAGAAGGAGATGGCGGGATGAGCTGGACTGTTTCGCAAAGGGTTGGCCTACAATCGCACTAGATTGCGAAATGTGGAAGGAGGGTAGGGAGGCCTTTGCCCTGCAGTGGGACAATATAGGTTTATAATAATAATAATAAGAAGCTTACTAATTTCCACGAAGATAAGGAGTTATATTTCTCTTCCGGCCGAACACCTAATACGTTATGACCTTCTAACTAAAGTACTCACCCGTTATATCCTCCAAAGCTTTACTTAGCCCACGCAACAGCCCAATTTTAATCTTCTACTTAACCTGTCAAAGTCCACAGTTAAACCAATTTTGCTCCAAAAAGTTCTTACAACACCTATTTGCGTTCGTAATTAAATTCCTGCGACCCATCGGGCACCGAATTATTAATTTTATTTTTATCAAGGTTTTACGAAACTTTCTAAATCCCTTAAGAGATCCATTATTATAATGGAGTTTGTTACTAATTCACACGCTTTGAGAATAGAAACATCTCGGTAGGATCACTAGTAATTGGTTTATAATATTTTTCATTCAATAAGGGCCTTATCACATTGGCGATTATATAAAGGTGTCTTTACACTCTCGACCAAGAGCTCTCTATGTCGCCTGAGACGTCTTGCCAAAAACTAAAACGGAACGGAGAACAAGCGAGGAACACCTAGGCTAGACAATCACTCTTACACTCACACTCACACTCACTCACTCACACACTCTTTATGCACTCTCGCACTCGCTTTGCCTCATAGTGTTTCGGCGAGAGTGCACAGTTACCATTATACACTCGCTGCGTGTTCGTAGCGAGATCGCCACGTGTGAGTTGCGGGCAAGCCGCGTGTGCACAACTTGCCGCGTTTGCATGACGAGAGCGATTGACGTGAGTATACAAGAGAGAGCGAGACAAGCGAGTGTACAATATTGTGAAATCGCGCAGATCTCGCCGCGGCTTGCTTGCTTCTCACCCACGGCGAAATCGTTCACAAATCGACTTTCTGGAAATACGCTGACTTTTCGTCAGTGTGATAGCGCTCTAAGAGCTCTTGATCTCTCCTTATAATGTATGGAAAATGTTCAACCTTGAATATTGTGTATTTGGTTGGGCTCAAAATGGCTTAAAGTTAAGGCAGTATAAGCTGGGGTAGGTCAGAGGTCTCGGTCAAGCTGTTGATAGGCGTCTATTAATCAGTTTAGAGCGCTTTCGTGTTTCAAAGAGTCCTGAATTCATATTCAGTGCTCTCTGAAACGAAACAAAACGAAAAAATATGGGTGATTTTTCAAATGCGATTATTTTTCTGCACTGTTTGAACTTGCGAGTTTCTTACATACACTGCATACACACATAAACTCACGTTGATTCTCATGGGGGTAGGCAAAAACTACAGAACGCCGCCTGCTACGATCCCTTCACACCTACTTCTTTTGTTTCGTCTAAGTTACATCTGGTCATACACGCAAGCCGGGACTGACCCTTCTGAAGAACTTCACCAATTGTCTTTCTAGCTTCTTACAATCTTTGTAAGCTACTTACTTTTACACATAGAAAAATGTCATTTAAGTTTAAATTGATATCAATATAGACAACAATATGGCTGTTATGTGTATGGCTGTGTGCTCGGATCAACTTTCTGCCAAAGCCGCGCTTGCCCAGGTTGATGGATGGATTGATTGGATGACCACCCATTACGTAACGAGTTTCCTCCGTGCCTCGGATAGCACATTAAGCCATTGGTCCCGGCTGTCATTTGTAAATCTTTGACAGTCTTAACAGTCAGTGGCCCGAAAGTCTGACAACCAGTCTTACCAAGGGGTATCGTAATATCCAGTACTAACTGGGTTGTGGAGGTCCGTTAGGCAGTCGTACTAGTATTCACCTACATCCGGTAGACTGGAAGCCGATCCCAACATAGTTGGGAAAAGGCTAGGCAGATTATGATGATAGACCCTTGCTTAATTTCTTCGATAGACCCGTAACCATAACCCTACACTCCGCGACATAATTCCCATGGAAAAATTTCCCCACCAAAGCCATTCTAGAAACGTAGTATATAATCACAATATTGATGAAACTGTGCTGATCGTTATTGCTTTGTGTGTCTGTCTGTCGCAGATATTAATAATAACATCAACAAAACGTTTGGCGTTCATCATATGCCGTAACATTGGTGGAGGAACGCGCTCATGAAATTGATGTGACGTTTTCGTGTTACGTGACGGGAGCGATACGGAATGATCAGGAATGATCGTTTTAGTAAGGAGTTATAGTTTCAAAATCAATGCTCATTTATTCGAATTAAGTTGACGACTTTTGGGCTTATTACTTTTCTATGGGAACTACATGATTTGAGACAGATTGTTCAGCGAAAATGAATGATATAACATCACGCCTGTAATCCCCGAAGGGTTAGACAGAGGTATACCAAAAGGTACACCCACATTTCACCAGTTATGTTTAAGTCCCATGTAATAGGGGGTGAGCCTATTGCCATAAACTGGGCACAAATCCAGACTCCGTGGCTGCTTCTGGGAAATTCCTGAAGCAAAACCCCAATAACAATTTGCCCGACCTTGGGAATCAAATCCAAGACCCCATACTCAGCAGTCATGAATGCGACCACTAAACCAACGGCTCCCTATTGGGAGCGAGCTTATTGGCATCAACTGGGCAAGTTTAACTTGGCTGAATTTAAGTCCCATGTAATAACATGGAACTTAAACATAACTAATGAAATGTGGGTGTACTATTAGGTACACCTCTGCCTAACCCTTCGGGGATTACAGGCATGATGTTAAGTTTTCAAATTGATTATTAAAACTTTGCGCACTTGAAACTTGAAAATAAGTAAATACCGCTAAAAACGTTCAGTATAAAAGGGCTTCGTGTACGCGAAAGACGTTATAATTATATCGTTATTTGCTTCAAGCTCAGGAAATGAGCCTCTGTGCCGTATCACATTTAGCACAAGAACTTTCATTTCAGACCTCCTATATTGTGTTTATCTATAAATACATAGCGCTTTCATATTGGAAATTAGATTTTGGTGTATTTTTACGATAAACAAATTGATCTGAAAATACATCTCCAGCCAATATACTAGACTCAGAAATTGCTTTTTCCATGTATGAAAATCAAAGCAGGTAAATCAGCCAATGGCAATAATATTTCAGAATATTTCTGGCAAAATTGGAGATCAAAATACTGTTCTTGTTTCTGTTCTGATTTTCAATATTAAGTTAGGGATGAGATGAGTATAGTACACATTAACAAGAATCTGTCGGTATTAACTTAACTGCATCGTCGATCGAGCGAGTGCCTCGTCGGTCGAGCGACTGCCTCGTCGGTCGAGGGACTGCCTCGTTGGTCGAGGGACTGCCTCGTTGGTCGAGGGACTGCCTCGTTGGTCGAGGGACTGCCTCGTTGGTCGAGGGACTGCCTCGTTGGTCGAGCGGCTCCCTTGTTTTTTCGAGGGACTGCCTCGTTGGTCGAGGGACTGCCTCGTTGGTCGAGGGACTGCCTCGTTGGTCGAGGGACTGTTTTGTTGGTCAAGGGACTGCGTCGTTGGTCGAGGGACTGCCTCTTTGCTCGAGCGACTGCCTCGTTGGTCGAGGGACTGCCTCGTTGGTCGAGGGACTGTCTCGTTGGTCGAGGGACTGTCTTGTTGGTCAAGGGACTGCGTCGTTGGTCGAGGGACTGCCTCTTTGCTCGAGCGACTGCCTCGTTGGTCGAGGGACTGCCTCGTCGGTCGAGCGGCTGCCTTGTTGGTCGAGCGACCGCCTTGTTGTTCGAGTGACTGCGTCGTTGGTCAAGTGGTCGATTTTTGAGGTCCTGGGTTCGATTCTCGGGGCGGGCAAATTGTTATTTAGGTTTTTCCATCAGGAATATCTCAGTAGCAGCCACGGAGTCTGAATTTGTGCCCGATTGGTGGCAAAAGACTCGCCCCGTATTACATGGCACTTAAAACATAACGGGCGAAATGTAGGTGTACTATTAGGTACCTACACCTCTGCCTAACCCTTCGGACAAGCGTGATGTTATATTATGTCTATCGATATCAAGTCGGTACGATCTTAAAAAGCAACTTCTATCGGGTTCTAGTCACTAGATTCTCAAGGCGAGGTAATAAATAAAATACCAGTTTATTTTTATTAATTTATTTATTTCCTGTCTTCTCTAATGATATAACAGATACAATATATTCCCAAGGCGAAACAGTTTTGTCTAATAACTATTTTATTTTAGCAAATCTACATCTATTTTACTCTATTACATACAATAAATATAACTCAATATTATGTATATTTTTTTTATCTTATAAATATTTAATAATATTACACACGATTTCCCTTAAGACTAGTCAGGACGTTATTTAAATGTTATTATTATTTTTTGAACAATTGTTAATGTTAAAATTATAATAATTACAAGGTTTTTGAATGATTACAAAGCATTTTTTTTTATTAAGATTTTTTTCCATTTTTCTTCGACAGGATATCACAGCTATTAAAATTAAATTTATATACAATACGTCTTATGTTATGGTTTTGTTAATACAATAGTTCGTTATAGGGCACATAAAATGTTAAAACATCTAAATTTTGGTGTAAAGCTAATTTAAACCTAGTGGCAAACTGTTGTTGGATATTTACAATTAAAAAAAAATAAAAACAAAAACCAGGAATGTATAATGATAAATCTATTAAAATTAAGTTTATTTAAAATGCACGCATTTCACCGTTTCCTTTTTATAACAACAATATTTTTCACTAACCCTTTATGTGCTTCACCACAAAATCATGTCAAAAAATACCACAACACTAACAGGGTTTGACTGACAAATGTCAAACTTTAAGCCAGTAGAGGGCAGCACTATCGCTTGTTCTTGTTACATAGAGTAAATAAATAATACAATTAATATCGTATTTTTGTTCTTGTTACACTTTATGCCTATATCGATATGATTTTGCAATAGTGAAAACATAATGTCAATGTCATTTTGACAAACGCGAAATATTTTAGACGGTAGATCATAGAAAAAAAATAACACAAATTAAATCTAAGTAGGTAACCAAGTATGTAATAAAATACAGTTAAGGTAAGGTGAAGATAAGATTAAACCAAAACATACATTTATATAAACATTTCCAGAAAACCAAGCTTTCACGATATACCACACTCAAAATCATATCGATACACGATGTGTCCCATCTCTACGTTCACACCACATTCGACCATTTAATGTAACCCTCACACAACACTAGATTGACGTTCCAAAACATATCAGTACCATATAGTCTTTTAGGCCCCTCACCACTTTTAATAACAATACTATTTAAATCTTACTTCTTTAGTGTGGGAAAGAGAGGCAGCTATACAAGTAAGATTATAGTAATACAGCTATAAGCGGTGGTGGTTTAGTTTCTTGTCATCAATTCCTGGTCAGCATAGGGTTGATCATGATGTTGGCGAGAGCGTTGCGCCGCTTGCGCCATGCGCCGGCGCCCTGTGCGTGGTATTGCAGCTGTCGGTACCATGTGCGCGTACGCGAGTTTTCTTCCGCCTGTAATGAAGATAAAAAATATTTGTTACGGAACGAATTTCTCTGATTGTAAGGGAACTTATGAACGTTATATGAAGTCCATAATAATAACATAGGGGGAGTACCATGATGATAGATACCAATAATATCTTTTGAGAATACTAGGTATTCAGTTGAATAAGGACGTGAGAATTTTTTGGCTTCAGATATACAGCTCCTGCTAGTAACCGACGAGTTCATACGAAGAGATACGGATCGCTTTTTTAGGATGGGAAATCATCAACCCCCCCCCCCCTCGCTCTGGGCGGAGCGGAAGGGAGTGTCAGACTTGTACTGACTAAAACCCATCCATGTTCCTTCTTTGCCCTTTGTGTTCCAGGGCCGCGGTATCTCTTTCGAACAGTCCCGCAGCCCACGAATCGCTTACCCTGAGCTCGCAGCACTTCAGGTAAAAATTGCCTTACATCTACTTTATATTTCCTTCTATTTTACCTGAGTTTATTTCTAATGCAAAGGTGCATTAATCTTTACAAAATACAGGCGTGATTTAATGTAAGTGTCTTTCAAAATTTCTATTATAAGTATCATCAAAATAAAATCTCACCTTAAAAATATAAGAATCCTTAGTAGTAATTTCATGTACTTCGAAGAAATGTTCGGGCTCATGGTCTGCAGCGACAACGCAGCGGTCCAAGAACAGTGGCTCCCTCTGCAGCGTGTACCGTCCTGCTTTCTCCCTCACTAGTAGCAGTGCTGCCTCCCTTACTCCACTGCGCGCGAAGAGTGCCTCTCCCTCTTTCTCTCTTGCTTCTCTGTCTCTCTGTTCGCGTGTCTCTCGGATCTCGTTCGTTTTGTGAGTGATCGTTGGCTGTGGAATAAAGAAGAGTTTGGAATATTATTTCTATAGTTTTGTGGATTGATTATTATTATTGATACTTATTTTATCATGTATTATGTACAAATCTTTTAATTAACACGTCTATTTGAGAGGGTCATTTCCAGCAATTGTATGACTATGTAACTTATAACCAATCTAACAGTGAAAGAAATAAAACGTCGACTGAAAGAAATCTATTTTTACAGTTGAAACTTTTTTAAAAGCTTACGGTTTCACAACTCACACACAAAATAAAAATCAGCGAAACTCACCTTTCCGTTAGTTACCAAAAGAGCGTTGATTGGCGTCAACTTGATGGTGCGTCCTTTCCGCCAGTTGTTGTCGTTGGGCTGGGTGAACAGCAGCTTACCCTCCATTGCGAACCTTATAAACAAGAGCAGAAGGTCCAAAATTTATCAAGAGTCAACTTAAGTGTTCGTAGGATTTTGCGTCATTTTATTTGTACGAGGTACGTCAATTTGGTGGAATAAGGTCGATTGGGCTTCGCGTCACTTGAGACTGACTCGGCTTGTGTTATGGGTGCGTAAAAATCTTGCGTTATTAAAGGTTAAATCGGGTGTGGAATATATAGCCTGCCTTACCGAGAGTGTCGCACTTTACACGAGAATTTTATTTTTACCTGAGCGCGTAGGTAGGTGCAACCCTTTCACCATTTTCGTAAATGGCATTCAAGCCTTGTCAAGTATCATTTTCCGTGTTGAATCAGACTAAAATAGGCTATCCTTTTTCTTTTTCGCTTTGAAAGTTGTAGTTTTAAAAGCTAGCTTTCGGGTGAATGAAGAGGGAATAAAAGGTATAAAAGGAAGCCAACACGTTTGATTTGATTTTCATCTGCGATTTCAATATGCTTGTCAGACGTAGATTATGTTTTGTGTGAGAAGCTCTAGCTATATTAATACCAAGTTTGACTATTTCCATGAGGTTTAAAAAGTGACTATTTAAAAATGACCTCGTTGGTCTAGTGATCCTGGGTTCGATTCCCAGGTCGGGAAAAGTGATATTGTGTTTTCTCAATCAGGAATTTCTCAGCAGTAGCCACGAAGTCTGGATTTGTACCTGGTTGACGACAATAAGCTCGCTCCCAGGCGCAACTCACCATCAAAATTAAAAAATAACGTAATTTAGCTTTAAGGTCTCACTCAAACATTGGACCTTCATCGCTTTAATTAGTACACTAAAACACACACTTTTAAGGCCTTTGCATTTGCTCACATCAAAACCACAGTCTCACACATCTAAAATGAATTTTCATCTCCAGCTTAATTCGCTAGCTGTTGGCAACATCGCAACGTATTACGTCATATGACGTCGCAACAACATTTCATGTTACACTGTCGTGATAAATTCCGTACCAGCTAAAACATTAATTTCACTCCAGTGTATTACTTGCTAAATGAGATATATCTCTGGCGTTCGTCTCGTTTTAATTAGCTTTATTTGATGTGGTTCCAGAGATTATTAAACTTGGATTTGTAGAGAATGGTATTTTAGGAAATAATTATGATTGTGTTTGATTTATTTGCAGATACGACTTTCCCGAGAAAACGTGGGTCTGGAATCTAGTTTTCTTGGAAAAGTTAGTAGTACCTATTGGTAAACTGATACCCTATAGGCAGTGATAGCCTAGTGGTCCAACCGTTAGATTGCGAAGTCATAGGTCTCAAGTTCGAACCCAAAACCCGCAACTCTGAATTTTCAAATTATACAATTATAATTATCACTTACTTCGGTGAAGGTAAACACTGTGAGGATACCAGCATGCCTGAGAGATATTTCTCGACAGCTTATAAAGCCAAGTCTGAGGCCATGGCGGCATAAAAACTGACAGGTAAGGTACTAACCATACGAAAAACAAAGACTCATATTCTGAACTACTTCAGTTTGTCAGTATTGTAAATTAACCTGAATTATCTGTGTCGTTCCTAAATATTGAGTTTTATTATTATTTTCTATAGTTATCTTTCACTATTACAAAAATCAATTCAATTCAATCAATTCAATTCATCATTCATTTCATTTTTTTCATTCATTTTTTTTTTTCAATTTGTTTAATTTGGGTTGTTTGAATTGGTTTTGGTTTGATAATGACTGTATTTTTTTTCTCTAAATATCATACTAACATAGTTCTTAAGCGCTCACTACTAACCCATATGGACTCTTGTCCGAAATAAATGTTTTGATTGCTTATTCGTTTTCATTTCCCAACACCTAAATGCAACATTGAATTTTCAACGTTAAGGTCAGCGCTAAAAGTTTAAATATCAACATTGTGACATTCATTCAAGTTTAGCTTTGTTTTAATGACCACTGACATAAGTCTTGATTCAAAAATACCTAACCAAACATCTACCTTTACAGCTTCAATTCCAGTATGACCGACGACTACTAGTATTTTGAGTATACCCATAAAATAAACTATTCAGTTTGCCCCAGACGTAAGTTACAATGCAAGACCCATTAAACTACGTTCAGTAGTTTCCAAGTTGAGCGCAACAAAATTGCAAAAACGGTTGCTTTACTCAAAGTGATTTCTAATAGCACCTGAAATTGTTTTTCCATAAACCTCTTTAGTGGTTAAACGTGAATTTTGTAAATTGGTAAACGTATGGATAAATATGTGAATATGAATGCATAGTTTATATGCTAAGGATGTCACCACGAATAAACGCTTTTTAATTTTTTTTTATATGCTATATGAAAAAATTAAATAAAAATGCATGTAATTTATTTCTTAGTATTTAAATACTTACTAAGAAATAAATTACATTGTATATGAAAAAAATAAATGAAAAGGAAAATTGGCTTTTCTACTAAACATATTTAGATTTTTATTTGCATTTTTTATTTAATAGCGAGAATATTGCCATCAACCGGACAGTCTCCAGGCTGCTACAGATAAATTCCTGATTGAACAACCTAATGTCAGTGCCCGATCCGGGAATCGAACCCAAGATTTCATGATCAGAGCGCTTGGGACCACTAGACCATGGAGGCAGTCATTTTAAAGAAAAGGCTGTAAGGTTCAAATTAGCTAGCAAAAGTCAATCGATAAAAATCGAATCGTCCAATTCGATCGGAATGACAACTGCTTCAAAACCGAAACTCCTATTCAAATCTAGCGAATCGAAGCACATCCCCCTATAAACATTTTTAGATCACATAAAACACTGGAGTTTCGTGGCATAAAAACCCGTTCCAATAATGCTTTTCTTGAGAACCATTAAGCCTCGTAAAAGACGAAGCTTTAATTTTGTGGAATTTTCCAAAGGTTCTGTTAACTTTAAACGTGTTTAAGAGCTGTCATCGTCATAGTTGCTTTGAAATATTATACTGACAGCCGCTAGGTCTTGAACGTAACGTTATCGCGTTTAGTACCCATTGGTGAATTCCACCCCAAATCATCATCATTCATCATTGTCTTGCCCTTATCCCAATTAATTTGAGGTCGGGACAGCAGATCTTCTTCTTCCATACTTCTTTATTCGTCGTCTCATCAGACACCTCCTTTCTTGCCAAATCATCCAAAACATATTTTTTTCTGCCCCAAATCATCGTATAAAATATTTTTTTCAATTAACGGTAAAAATTGTTAAAAACCATGTTGTGTTTTATTTTGATTTTACACGTATTATTACCATGTATTTGTGAAACTCTTAAGTCGTCTAAAAGCTCTGTTAAACAGCACTTGTCGCTGTTAGTGCCACTGAAGCAACGATTATCAGCTTTATGGTGCAAGTAATAAGAGTTAAGAGGCGACAGTAAAAGTATGAAAGTGATTACTGGAATTTCATTTTTAATAGTGAGTTATGAGAAATCTTTTTCCAGTTTTATGGAACTGTTTTAAAGGTTGGAATTTTCTTCATTCTTGTCTTCTTTTTACTTGAGTTTTATAACTATAAAATTAATAATTTTGGACTACTTATTTAAAATTGAATTTTCAATTTGTGTATCGAATTTGTAATTTCTAGCCTATCAAGAGTATCTTACAAAATGAACATTTTAAGAGCTCCAATCTACCTCATGACTATGCACAAACCAATATCGTCACTTTCCTCAGTCTCCAAATAAGTTTCCTCGACGAAAAGAGGCATCTAAAATTTAATCAAAGTTTACAACTTAGACCATCAAACGGCCCTGCGTCCCACAATGGATCTAGTAATGGGATCATTTCTACCATCCACCAATAGAACTAAATGTGCCGAGGCTACAATTTGCTGAAACATCTCCAATTATACAAAGAGCTAAGGCTAATGTTTATCTTTTTGAAAAACATTTCCCTAAAAATCTTTGACATTTGCTAAAACATTTCTAGACGTTTCCATTGTTACGTAAGTGGTTGTTCAAGAAGACGGTGGACAATTTAAATCTCATAAAATATGGACGCGGTAATATCGCCATCGTAATGACATCTTGTGATAGGCGAAATTTCGCTAAGTGGTAATTTTGAAAATGTCTCAATTATCCGTCAAGCTGATTTTGTGAATAAACTGCTGAGGGGAGCTCTAATAGGTCCTTGTTGTAAGAAAAATAAATTGAGATTTATTTTGTGATCACCGTAAAATATCCAAACGGGTCTTGGGGTGGAGGCAGTGCATCGGCAAACGTAGAGTAGGACGCATACCAGCTAGATGGACGACCATAAAAAGTAGCTGGGGCCGACTGAATACGGAAAACGGAGGACAGGGTGTTGGCAGAAGCCTATATTCAGCAGAGGATTGTAATAGGCTGAGTCAATGTTTAAATAATTATCTCACAAAATGTTCTTCATTCATTCATTCTTCATCTCACAGACTCTTTACATCAATCACCCACCTGACATCATCATGATTCCAGTCCAGTACATCGACAGCCATCTTCCTCAGCTTGATATCAGCCACATGGAGGTCGTGTGCAGTTCTTCGTGCAACTGCGAGTCGTCTCCACAGAGGCACGTCTCTTGCCGCAGCGGCAGCAGCTGCGGCTGCCGCGTTGATTTCTTCGAGTCTGCATTCTACGCAACGTTGGGCAGACTTCACGTCTTCCCGTTCGGTTGCGCAGGCGGCTGTGGCGCGATACAGCCGGGAGAGAAGGAGGGGATATTTTGTCACGCGTTGTACTGGCACCTAGAATTTAGTAAGTATTACTTTGTTATATAAGTTTTCACTACATATAAGGAAGGAGTGAAGGATGATATGGCAAGAAAGGAGGTGAACTAAATCATTAAAATATGTTCATCTTTTTCTGCATTCTGAACTCTGTTTTAGGTCATAGGAGCGTGGACAGGTCACGAGCCAGGTGGGTCGACTGTGAGAGTGGTAGGCAAGGTTGTATGCGGGAGGTTTAAGACTGGGTAAAGTGGTGTGAATGGTAAGACACTCAACACTGAGTAGATACAGGAGAAGAGATTTTCAGGATCGTGATGAAAAACAGTGAGATCAATACCAAAATCACTTACCATGAGAAATGAGTTCAGATTCATCCTCCTCAAAACGGTGTTTTCCATCTGCGAGACGCGTAAGAATATCCTCAAGAGTTCCTTCTCCTTCTCAAGACCAGCCAGCAGAAGGGCAGCACCAGCTTGCTTTACGCAGTAAGACTGGAACGCTGTCAGCATGCCTGAACACTCCAGTAGGATTTTTCCAACGTTCACAGTCAAGAGATCCTGGAAAAAAGAAATGATTAATTCAAGTAAGTTCTGCTTAAGGATTGCTATGGAGAGATTCAGACCAGATGTGGACACTGGAAGGTCCAGTGTGCATATACTTCCCGTCCGTACCAGTTTGACTGAAACTTAATAAAGCCAAATAAAATACCGCGCTTAATTAACTCCAAAACATTTGAAAAAGTCAGGATGTTAATCTTATTACCTCATCTCCTTGGTCTACCGCGATTTCGAGTCCATCTCTTAACTTCTCACCCAGAACTTGATTGTTCTCAATAAGCTCTTCAACATTCAAGAAAATGGCACTGAGCTGTTCCTGGTTAAGTAGACCAGCTACCAACATCGGTTTGTAAAACTCTTCTAGAATGATTTGTAAATCTCTGCCATATTTTTCTTCTGTTTCTACTATTTCTGTTATAATTTCCTTCCTCTCTGCTCTTTTTTTGGCACACTTTCTGCATACTAATGGAGCGTATAGGGAACCTAAAATGTTATAGATAATGTTAATACAAAGCGTCCTTGCTAAAGAATACATTATATTTATGCAACATAATTATGCCTTACCTTTCTCTGTTACTTGAGCTTCCACAGCAGTGTCACAATCTTCACAGAGATGTATAGGCGTATCCTTATCGTGTATCATGTTACAAGGAGACGTTTTACCTTGAAGTCTGCTTCTTGAAGACTTACTCGTCTCCGAACCAACACCGGAATCATTTCTTTCGATTTCAGCCGATGTCTTTTTACATATAACGGCTTTCTCCAACGTCTCATGATTAATTGTAAGCGAGTTATCTTCACTTGAATCTGAAGCGTTTGATAACTGACTCGTGTTACTACTATGATGTGTATCAATTATTTCACTGTTATTAGTTTTGTCTTTTGATTCTTCTAACATATTCGATGAATTATTATGAGTAGCGTAGCTAGTTATGTAAGTTTCTTCATCATCAATGCCTCTTTCTTTAGCATCAACCAAGTACGACAAAATGTCGTACTTTGACGCGCCTTCAAATATTGAACGTGATCCACTGCGTTTCTCATCGTCTAAAATCATAAGAGAATTCGGGGGCGGGTTAACGGGTAAAGGCGGTGGCATATCTCCAATCTCTTCGTATATAGGATCACTGTTCAAACGAATCGATTCGTAATGATGATCATCGTCGGTGTTATTTGAAATTTCAATATCACACAACGCGGCGTCAACCAACATTTGATAAAATTTAGATCTCGTTGAATTCGTATCGTCTTCGGTGGACAACTCACTCGCCGAAGCATTATAGCAGTCCGACATTGGCTCGAGATCAGAAAAAACTCCCATAGCACCGCTCTCATACTCCATACTTTCATAGGGAGCAGAGCAGCTATTATCTTCATTCTCTTGGCAGACGGATGAGTCGATTATATTTTGTTTATTCGACGCATCGTCTTTGGCACTATTCTCATTCTTTGGTTTGTCTTCCTCTTTCTTGTCTCCCTCCTTGACACTTTCTTCTTTCAAATTTTTCAACGAACTTTCTATAAGCTTTTCAATAGTCATTTCACTGCTGTCTGTCCCTTCTGAGTTCTTAGTTTCTTGGAGTTTTATCAAAGAGTTTTCTATTAACTTTTTAACCAGATCTGAATCCAAACCTTCGGCAAGATGAGCAAAGAAAGGATCGTCGAAAAGTTTTGTGACAACATTGCCGTTATTTTGTTGGAAGTCAGGACTTTGTTGGCAATCAGAATATTCATCCTTTTTGCCACAGACGTGTGGAATTAAATTTCTTCTCACTGCTTCGACAGGGTCGTTTAGTATTGAAGATAGATCATTTGAAGTGTTCTGATCTCGGGAGCCATTGCAATCATTTTTGTTTCTATCAGCATAATATTCTTCATAAGTGTTTGCTTCTAAATTCTTTTCAGCTTGTTGAGAAAGCACAGCACCTATGTATATCTGACTTTTTGATTTCTTCACTTCTTTTTGTGGACTTCCGACACTTATTGTAACGGTGGTACCTGTCTGGTAGGTATTACACGTGTTTCCATAATCATCATTGACGACAACAGAGGATAAATAAATAGGTGTGTCACTGCTCACATTCATAGTTGAATAGCACTCGTTACCATTAATTTGTATGGACGTTTTTCTCGGCTCATTTTCTGAGGACCTCAAAATACCAGAAGCAGATTTCGGCTCATCAGTATCTGAATCGAATTGCTTCACACGCAATATAGTTTTTTGTTCGTAATCATTAGCATCTGACCATTCGTCACTAGTGGAGCTGGAAGAGTTGTTACGAACAAAGCGTGTTTTTACATAATTATGCTTCTTAGATTTTGTACGTTCCTTCGATTTGAACCGAGGTGGTGGTTCAGGTGATTCTGATATCCCACGGCGTAAATTGGTTAGTATTGTTCGTGTGATATCACTACTGTCACTTAGGTTTCCAGATTCAATATTATCATTGTATTGAATCGTTGTCGTAGGCGAAGTTACTTCTGGAGTCGCCTGTGGTTGGCTAATCACGTAATGATTAGGGCTGCTTATTTCGTTTTCTATGACAGATGTCAAGAACACTTGGCTTGTGTGTCCATGTTTACTTTTTGGTCGCAAAGCCATCGTGTCTAAAAACTTCGCTGGTGCTATTGATATAGTTGGTGGGATACGTTCAGATTCAGACCGACGCAGCACCGGTATTCGTGGAATGTTGTTATCTGAAAATCGTAAGAAAATCAATAAAAACGTAAATCGGTAAGAAATAAAGAATAAATATTATGTTTTATCAAATGCTACTCGATACCAGTTAAGACCTTACCTTCTTTACTGATATTGTTTACAATTTCAACACTTGTTGTTTCCTGCGTAACTTCTGTAGCGGGCTCAGTAATTTCTTCTACGACAGTTTCAAATGTATTAATATTCATTTGTACATGTTCATATACTTCGTTATCATTTTGTGTAATAATAGTTTGGCTTATCAATTCTGATAACTTCTCACTCGATTCGTCCAAGCTATGGCTTACAATGTCACCTTCAGCTACTACATCTTCTTCAGTTTCAATGCTTGCAGTCAGCACTTCAGCAGGAACTTCTTTCGTGGTATTTTGTTCAAGATTAAACTCTGCAGTATATATAACTTTTGTTTCTTCATTTTCAACCAAGAACTGAACACGTTTTCTATTTAGTATGTTATGAGAATTGAAAGCCACCTTGTCTTTAGGTTTAGGTAGATAAAACAAGGATGTGTTAACTCGTTTGCTATCAGTAGATTCGTTTGTAGATTCCGATTTTGAATTATTCGTAGATTCAACGGAATCATAATTTCTTGGCTTTTTCAAAATAGATTTTATGGTATCTGTATTCTGATTTTTCAGCTTTGAGTTACGAGAGTGATTATCCGGTTTCCTGTTTGAACTTCTTTCTGTGAATCTTTGATTATCACTCTCACTGTCATCGTCATTTTTGATGTTTCTTATCCTTCTCGGTGGCCTTTTCGGAGAAACACTTTTTTGTTTTGCACGGTTTGATGTTGATATACTTAATATTTTCTTACTCGTACTCTTACTTACTGATGCTGATTTCTTATTTTCATTCTTAATATTTGGTAATGACAAAGTGGGGGATATCTCTTGAGATTTTGATTCATAGGATTTGAGATCATAGTCGACGGGATCATATACATCGTCTATATTATTTGATTTCGACTCGTCAGAAACTCTTATTCTTTGACCACTAATAGCTTTCACACTTGAATCTGATTTAGATTTATTTGAAGAATGTAAGTTTTTACTTTTCATAGATTCTTGAAATACGTGTCCAAAATCGTCATCAAATTCAATTTCTACGAGAGATTTAGAAGCGCCATTAGATTTCACTAAGTCATAGGGATTGATATCACACGACAATATTGACTTCTTTGAGTCATTACTTGTGTTAGTGTCCTCTTCAACCCATATCTCGTTTACTCGACTCACAGATTTACTTCTATTTTTACGAAGTGTCTCTGGGCTTGTTGGTTTTTTAGTCTTCACTCTGCATGGACTTATACTTTTAGCTCGTAAGCGTGTTGTTGAGAACTGGCTTCCTATACGAGCTTCATGTGGAGGTGCCAATCTGTTCCTTCTCATCAAATCATAAGGGTCTGTATCTCCATTAGCTTTAAGAATAGTAGGACGCGACTTTGATCCTTGTACTCTAACTGTCCCAGCTCTCAGCAAGCCAGATTCACGGCTAACTTGAGGCCCTCTAACCGTACCCCCGACCAACAGTTGCGGGCTATCAGCTATAGTTAATGGCAAACGAGATCCCTTGCATTTCTTACAAATACTGACTTTGGTTGAGCTGGTTTTCTTTGTACCATTCAGGTACTCAGGACAGGAACATAGTATGACAGCATAGTTGTGTGGTGTAGGTTTTTGAGGCGTGCTTATAAGAACAGGACCAGAGACGTCTGGGTAAGCGGAGAAGACGCTAGGTCGCATAGGTGGGGTTTGGGTCCTTACGGACCCATAAAGCCAGGTCTCAGCGTACTTCATTGATTTAGAAAGCGCTGATCCTCCTGGCCCACTGATGGTTCCGTACATGTACGGGCTTTCTGGAGACTTTTCTGATGTCTTGGAGCTTCCTGATGTGTTCAGCTTCAACTTCGATGACCATTTCTTCGGCCGCGTATTCTCTGTCGTATCGTATATCTGGAATAGAATACAAAAATATTATTAGTTTAATTAAGTCTTTATTACTTCGCATCTTTTCAGTCAAGGACCACAAAAGTGGATTTAAAAGGACGATTGAATAAATTACTTTTCCATTACAAAAAGATGGCTATTTAATGAAATTCGAAATAGATCTATTTCAATATCAATAAACCACAAAATACTCGTGAATAAGAATAGAAATGGAAATAGAACGTAACACAATAGGAATAAAATGTCAAGTCCCACTTCACAATCGTGTCCACAAATAATTGTTACAGTAGCTGCGTGTTCTACAACAATACCATTGAAATTTTAGGCTCAGGAAACGCGGAATATAACAAATGGAAGTATAAAGAGGCAGAGGTATACCCATTTTGTTGTTATTGTTATGTTCTAATTTATTGTTGTCTATTGACTGCCTAGATTCGTTCGTTAGTGTCATTCTAATTCATATTGACTTGAATTTTTGTACTCTTTTTAGTTAGGTTTTCTAAATTTTTTTATAGTATCTATTTAATATGTATTTGTGTCGATACTCTTGCGCCATCCCATCTTCCTAGCTCATCGTGCTGTGCTGGGGCTGCCGCTGCGGCTGCAGAGAACCTCAAGCGATGTAAATATAGTAACCTTATTGGTAACTATATTTTCGAGCCGTTTGTGGTTGAAACTCTAGTTCCGTGGGGTCCGAGTGCTCACAACGTTTTCAAGAACATTTCTAAGCGTTTAGTTGACTCTTCCCGTGAGCCAAGGGCTGGCTTTTACCTTGGCCAAAGGCTTAGCGTTGCCATACAACGTGACAACGCCGCCAGTCTTTTGGGTACATTACCAGTTGACAACGTTGAGGACAAGTTTTTTGACGCCATTTTTTAAGTTTATTTTTAAGTTAGTTAGTTAATATAGGTTATTTTAATTTATTAATGTATGTATATGTAGAAGTATATATTATATATACTTCTACAAATAAAGAAAGAGATATTTAATATGATATGTGTATAATATAACTTAATGCATACTAAGGGTTTAATACAAAATTCTGGACGCGTTGGATCCGACGAAAAATTTAATTTTTCTGCCACGGTGTGTTTTACACCGTATACAATCACGTGTTTAAGTATCGGTCACTAATTACCAGTCACCGTATATATTGAAAAATATATCAAACGTATTTCCGGCCAGTTTTAATCAATATTGTGCAATGTACTTAAGTAAATATTTATTCCGACTAATCATTATTCGGTTGAAATATTTATTAATTCTGGATCATCATCTAGCTCTCACAGCATAACAACTACCAGTTTACTTAGCACGTTTTCACATAACTTTTGCTCATAAATATCGTCTTCATCCAAAGGAATTTTGTTTACTAACTCTGCAAAGCTAAGAGCTTTTTCATGCAAATATTTTTAGCTTATTTACAAAGTCGAATCGATACTTGACTGTTAAAGCCTGTTATAGATAGGACCATTAAAATTTGTCATGTAACTTTCTAAGCAAGCTTAAAATATTTATGAAAACCTGATTTTGTGAAGTATTTTTATATTTTTTTGTAAATATTTGCAAAAATTAAATCTTATTTTTTTGTTTTTTTAGTCCTTTCGTTTAAACACAAACAGTGGTTTATTTTAGCAAATGAAAAATATGAAGCAATGTTGGCCAACATTACTTCGTAGGACGTTTAACCCATTCTTACCATCATCTGCCTGCCTTTTTACAACTATGTTGGGGTAGGCTTCCAGTCTAACCAGATGCAGCTGAATGCCAGTATTTTACATGGAGCGACTGCCTAGCCACAACCCAGTTAGTACTGGATAATACGATACCCCTTGGTAATACTGGTTGTCAGATTTTCAGGCCTGTAACGACTGTCAAAGTTCTACAAATGCCAACTGGAACCAATGGCTTAACTTAACCCATTCTTACCATCAGTCCTTTAAAATACCATTGCAAGAGTCTATACATTCATTCTTTCAATACCATTGGAAACCAATACTTTGAACTCATAGAAACACATAAACTGTTAAAATTCCCTCTCTCTCTCTCTCGCTCCCTCTTTAAAACTCTTTATTGCCATAAAAATTGTTAATTAAGATGACCTTTTCTCAAAATCGAAATCACCAAAAAACCCAATACCTAAAAAATACTAGGTACTGTAATAAACACATCCACCTAAAAAGGGAAAATCAATATTTCTAGTATGACCTCGAGTTCACCTTTCCGAATAGTATTCTAATTATCTTGTGACTCCAAAATGAAATGCTAATTAACGAAAAAAAAACTCTATCCGTTCGCCTGAGAGAATGTTTTCATTATTCGTTTAAATGAGTCGATGCTTTCGAAAGGTTAATTGTCCACTTTAAGTTAAGTTAGACGAATTTTCTGCGCCATTTTGATTACGCATTCTGTTTTCTGTTTTGTTGTTGAACATTGTTTGTTTTTTTTATTTATACATAACATCACGTCTGCAATCCTCGAACGATTAGGCAGAGGTGTACCTAATAGTACATACACATTTTCTAGTTATGTTTAAGTGCTATGTAATAGGGGGCGAGCCTTAATAATTGAAACTACTACTTCTATAAAAATACTGCTTCATTTGCAAGAAGCCATTTTATTTTTCTTACGCGCGATGGCGTTACTTTACTTTGTTTGAAAACGTAAAGCAAAACATTTTTCACGCATCAGTTCAACTTAAAACAATTCCCAGCTATTTCATGTTTTCAGAAAGAAGTTTCTTGTTGTTTTTGATACCGAGAAAACTGAAAACTCTTTCAAGGATAGCTTTCTCGAAAAATATTCTATTCAAACATTTTTCTTAGGTTATTTAAGTCTAAAAATTCAAGTTTCTGAGTAACAAAAAACTATTTTGGAATGTTAAGTGGGCACTTTTGCTTCAGACTGAGGCAGAAGATTCGAATATGACTAGAAAAAATGTGAGTTTTGAGAAAACTCATACATTCTGAGAATTAGAATCAGTGGGTGTTCTCTGACATAAGTAAATTTGTAGTCGTTCTAAGAAACGTTATAGAAAACATCTTGATGTATTTAATGAACGTTTTCAGAGAATGCTTCCCTATTAAATCGACGATACTTACTACTTATACTTATACTACTGATACTTTAAAGCACAATTTGAAATTATCAATATAATTATTTTATTTCTATCAGATAATAATCCAAGCTAATTCATAACTCGATCTCTTTAATTCTTTTTTTACTTACAAAGACAAGTTTACTAATAAAATACGACGCAAAGAAAGTACTTATGGTTTTATTCTTTAGTTTTAACGAAAATGATGTTTTAAAAATTCTGTTTGTTGATTAATTGAATTACGCAATATTTGTGACAGTTTTTTTTTTTACATTTTCGAAAAATAGTGTTACAGCTAAATTATATCGATTTTAGCTTTTCCATTGAAACAGAAATTACTATAAAAATAATTAGTATGAAATACCGTAAGACGATAACGCTCTTAGAACCGATCGTGAAATTTAAAGTAGATACCTAACTAGTTCAAGAGCAAATTCGAAACTAATAATAATTTTCTGATGCTCCTCCAAATCTTTCAAATTAAGTTTTATTATATTAAAATTTGAGAGCCCTACACTAGGATTTCAAAGATAAAATAATCAATTTGTTTCTTAATTGAATTCCATTTAGCATAATTCTTTAAGAATATTCATTGGTTTGAGAATATTGAATATCGTTTGAATCTTAACCTTTTCATTTTTGTAGTTCATTTGAAGGTTATTCTTGGGGACCTTTGCTAAAATTGTTGCCGTAGAATCTAAACACTAAACTAGACATTAGACAATTAGCTATAATGATGACAGAAAAGTCAAGTGAAACTATGCATATGGGATTAACATTTTTTTTTTGTTTGAGTGTCCCACTGCTGGTCAAAGGCCTCCCCTTTCTCCTTCAAAACCTCTCTATCATGTGTAATGTCTGGCCATGTTCACCCCGAAAACGAGATCAAATCGTCACACCACCTTCGCCGCGGTCTACCTCGACAGCGATTTTCCCCAACAGGCGTCCAGAGAGTGACTTTTTTGTTTAAACGTTGCCCCACACTAGGACACTGCCAATTCAGGAACAATTATCTATATATCGAACGAAAGCGGGAATCCAACCCGCGACACGCAGCGCAGCAGTCAATTGCTTAGCCATTGCGCCAACCGAGCCGTCAAAATGAAAAACTCCCTTGAAACTCTTGAAAGTCGTTGCAGAATATACAAACGCTTTGAATGCTTTTTAAAGAGTACGTAGATGCTATTAAAAATCGTAATTGCCCACAAAAACGCGAATCATTTCAAACACTCGACAAGACTAAGCCGACTAGCGCACCAAATTACGGAGTCCACACTGTAGGCTCGCAAATCCGATTGTCCTGCTCCTAATTACAACTCCCGGACTAAGCCGACGCGTGCTTTGTGAGGCGACCACACGGGACCGCTGTCCTGGACAGTTTGATTACGCATACCTCTGGCTTTTGATTTGTCAATTCCCGGTATCGACAGATTAGACGGAAGGTAGCCTTTAATATGATGCCTTAATCGAGGGTCCAGGCTGAAGTATATTCCGATTGATGACAGTTCAATCTGTCCTCGTAGGAAAGGTTTCGATTCCGTTAGGTTAATTATTTTTTTTCTTTTGTGGGTATATGAATGAAGGAAAACGCGCGATCAGTGTTGGAGCGTTTCACAGAAACGTGATCATCTGAGAAGTGTTCTACCAGACCGAGCTGTTGCTGTATATTAATCATCAAATGAATGTCGTACTAACAACGCTGGAAATAGGTACATTTTACAAACTTTTCACTTTTCTTGGTTTAATTTTTTAGTTATTACATAATATAACATCACACCTGTAATCCCCGAAGGGTAAGGCAGAGGTGTACCTAATAGTACAACCACATTTCGCGAGTTATGTTTAAGTCCCATGTAATAGGGGGCGAGCCTATTGCCATCAACCGGGCGCTAATTCAGATACCGTGGCTGCTACTGAGAAATTCCTAATGGAAAAACCCGATAACACTTTCCCCGACCCCGGAATCGAACCCAGGACATGAGGTTCTGTGTTCGATTCCTCAGCTCAGCAGTCGCGCTTGCGATCACCAGACCAACAGCAGTCAATTTCTTAGTTATTGTATGACTAGACTGTTATATTGTAGAAAAGGAAGGATATTATTACGATGGAGGCTATACCATCCTAACAGGCTTAAAATAACGATAAAACAGCAACCAAAAAACAAGAAAACATAACGGAGGCTCAAACAAACTTTCACAACACAACAGGATAATTAACCCGTCTCCTGCCACCAGAAAATCAACGCTACCTGTTATAATAACCCTGCTATCTGTCACATAGTAATAGCCACCCGCATCGCTAACTTTGAAAGGGTTAGACTGGGTTATCGTAAACAAGCTATATTGTTAGTCTAAATAGTGCAGTTAGGAGGCGTTGCGTGGTTTTCAATTTACTCTAACAATAGCCTACACGGATACTCCCTTGATTTGAATAATCGATCGGGGATCGCGGTTTGGGCAGAGATAGAGGATAAAATTTTAGTATTTTCGGACTGTCGGAGATTGAGGCTGGATAACTATTGGATAGAGATGGGATTTAAAACAGTAAAAAGCTATCAGGGGTATAATATTGACTTACCAACAAGTCGACGTTTTAAAATTATTATTGTGTTCTATGAAGATCAATATTATTGTTTCGAAATCGGTTGATGTGGAAGTTTGTATTTGTTTATTAATAAATAAATGAACAAAACATTAAAAAAATGAGAAAATGGAAAAAAAAAATTGAGAGAAAAAAATTAATGAGAATGAAGAAAGTTTTGAGTATGAATGTGGATGGGTATATGAGTAGAGGAAGGCCAAAGAAACGATGGATGGACTGTGTATGATATGGATGATATGGCAAGAAAGGAGGTGTCTGATAAGATGACGAGTAATAGAGAAGTATGGAAGAAGAAGACATGCTGCGCCGACCCCAAATTAATTGGGACAAGGGCAAGAGAATGATGATGATGATGAAATGAACAAAACATATTATAAAATCACCACAAAAAACAAATCATCGCAAAACCATCACAAAAAAGAATAAAACAAAAACCACAAATCTAAACAAAAAAAAAACAAGAAACATCACAAAATAGATGTACTTTATGTACTGTTAGCAGTTTTATCAGATTTGAAAACAATATAATATACGTTTTGTTTTGTGAACGAGGAAATTAATTAATCGATATATTTACTAACTTCTACCAAAAACCATATAAAATAAAATAAGTAGAGAAATCAAACAATTTCTTGATTATGACAAAGCCACCACTTAAGATAAAAGTACCCCCCTTTTAGCCCGTAGTCGGGTAACGATCAATACAACAACTTTCGCAAACGTTTAACGACATTTACAGCCTATGCAGTATTTAGGTGCGTTTGCGCAAGTCGCAGTCACGATCAATTACTTATTGTTCGGGTAACAGGGCAGTGTGCAACTGTTGGGTGGCTTTCTACAATACTACAGGTACAGCAAAGTTTATTAATCTTACTTAATGCTAGAGGGATTTTATTCAAAGGTAGATAAGTGGTTACATGATTACTATATTAGGCATGGTTCATGGTAAAGACATGGGCAAATTATCACACATATATAATATATATATAATTTGTGTCAAGTTTTCTTGTAGTTGTCGTAAAAAGCTTGATAGCACGCCCAAATACCCTTAGTGGAAAGTTATGACTAGAAGCCATCTTGTGAACCGAGGCATTTCTGTAATGACAAATATGTTTTAACTGAGCAAGATGTCATTTGTCATCAAAATTTTTTTCACATCTATGTCAATTCAAATTTGCACTACAAAAATAACTCTGAAAAACAAGGATGGAAACGTCATTATATCCGCTCGTACGGACCCTGGCAACTGTATAAAAACAAACGAAAAACAAGGTCATGGTAAAAAAAAAACATTTTTTATAACAGACTTTTAAATATAGGCGTGACGTAATTTTTTCGGATTCTTCTCAGTCAACCCTTTTAATTGATACCCATATCATGGGGATGCATAGAAAATAACAAGACAGCAATCTTTGGGAGTCCGCCATATTGAATTTAGACTGACGTCACTTAGCTAACCATGCATTGTCATTCAAACTGTGTATGTATTTTGTGTATGCAAAATTTCAGCTCGGTTGGGGATAACTGTTTTAAAATTCAGTTGCGAAATTTGATCTAAACAAACATACAAACATTGCAAGTCAAATAAAAGCTTTTAACGAAGTACGTCTTTCTCCTGTGCAACTGCAGATAAGAAACTAAAAATTCAACCAAGCTTCGTACCCACAGACACGCACACAGACACACAGTCACATTAATCCTTACTCAAGTGTGGTTTGTAACTCAAAACTAAAGGGATCGTATGACATTCGCACGGACATTCAACACCCGGCCTTCCGACGTAACCTAGTTAGTACTGGGGAGACCTAACACTGAGCGGTTTAGGGTTACCTAGATATAGAGAAGAAATACCTATGTGAATGTAATTTGAAGAATTTTTGCGTGTATTGGTGGAGGACTTTGATTTGCGAGATTATTTAAATAAAAAGAAAGAAATTAGTTTTAATTATTTCTAGATACTTTTTAAAAGTGTATCCATTCACAGTATTGTAACCTTTAAAAGTAAAGGACAGGTAAATTTATGGAGACTTTAAAGTTGAGTTTTCAATGTATAATTGTACGTATTAAAAACATAAATAAGTACAAACTATAACATATGTAACCGATGATTTTCCCCTGGTTTTGGAGAGGACAGTTATAGCATTTCGGATGCTGTTGCTGATGCTTCGTTGACGGTACAGCAAGGAGCTTGGTTTGATATCACATGGTGGTTTGATAGCCATCATACGTACGCGCTTCAGCAAACATTCCGCACTCTTAGCTGGCTTATATTGTAAACGCTGAAACGGATTTTCAACGGTCGGCCTAGACCCTAGAATCGAAATTCCTAGGCATTCCTAGGCATTCATCTAGGGCTCGCTCGAAGTTAGTTAAAAAAACCAGCACAGTGCGAGTTTTACTCACACGCACATAGTTTTCCGTAGCACCGAACAATAAAATAAAAATATTTTAAAGGCTCATTCATATGTTTTATTGTATAACATTCAACAGCAAAACTAAATTTGTTTTTCATAGTATGTTAATAAAAAACAAAGTTACTGCTGCAGTTTGATGAACAAGTCCCATATCTCAAAAACTAAACATAAAATCTTATTCTTAAACAAATTTTCGTTGAAAGTTTTTTTTACGTACTACAATTCTATTTTTTTTTCAGAATTTTCGGACAGACAGAACGACAGTTATGACGAATTTATAAGGATACTGTTTTTCCCATTTGGCTAAAAAGAGCATTAGCGTTAAATAACTCTTTCTTAAATGTTATTAGTTTCCACAACTAACTTCTATGGCCAAAAAACTTTTAATTGTCTATGACTCCCAATTAATAAGCATCCAATAACATCGCAACAACTTGTTAACAGGGTTGCCCTACCAAAAATATAATCCAATTATGTATTATCTGAATCATGTTTATGGAAAAAACTAAATTATTTTTATCGTTGTTGTATAAAACGTATAAAGGATATTTTTAATGATCTATTGAATAAATAATAGCTTTTGCTAGAAATTCGTGTAAATAGACAAGGTTTTTTGAAAAACCTACGAGTCATTAATAATGTTTTTTTCAGACAACCTAAAATTTTCGACAGTCAAAAATGTGAGTGTACGTTATAGTACACCCACATTACGCCAATATCTTTAAGTCTCACACGATAGAAGGCATACAATTTCTGTTTTAAGCTTTCACGGTTTACACTAAATATCGGGAGCTCAAAATAATGAACAATCACGGAAGATATCCCGTAAGTGACAGTATAAGTTTGGCATACAATTGGTTTTAAATTGTTTTCTTTACCCAATCAAATAAATAAAATTTAACGGTCTGTTTGTAATTTCAAAATATCAGTTTTTTTACTGAATGCATATAAAAGTATATACGGTACTTAAAATAAAGTCGGTCCATCTGTTTGCTCCAGCTAATCTCCGAAACGACTGGACCGATTTTGACGGGACTTTCACTGGCAGATAGCTGAAAAAGGATTAGGGTTCCGTGCAAAAAATAAAAACCCTAGAAATTGTTAACAAAATCCAAATCGAATAGGGAAGTAAAATTTGACGCGGACAAAGGTCGGGGGAAACAGCTAGTTTATACTATTTTAATACAATAAGATTGAAGTACCAACACCATAAGACTACCAATTCTAGAGCGAAGTACGGAACACCTCATGCTAAAATTAAATCAACAACGCCTGCGCTGAAACTTTCATAATATACAAAGCCTTTATTATAAATAGAAACTCCGAATACACTTAAACAAACAGAAAACCCATTACCGTTAGCCAAGTATATCATTTTCGCGGGCGTATAACAAAATATCAATTATAACGTACTTGGGAAACTTGCCACAACATGCCGAAGTATACGGACAAGTTCTATTCATCTTTGCGAAGAAAATGTATCAGTATTTTTGTTTGAAACTCGATAACAGGGTACTTGGTGGAAGTTTGTTATAAGGTTACCCGATGCCTCTGTTTGAACCCGTGTAACGGTTTTACACTAGTTTATCGGGAGGGTTACATTCGATTTTCAAAATTAGGACGACGGTGCTTTTTTTTTTTTTTAGTCTGTAGCGTGGGACTGCTGGAGCACAAGATACTAAAGGAGGTATAAGTTTGCAAACAGATGCAATGACACAACCATACACAGATTTCGGAGATAGGTGTATAATTATGAATATGAAGTACAGGTTGTAAAGTTCCTCATCCCCCATAGAAAAGAGAGGATCCTATGACATGCCCCCGTAGCATGACCACCGTCGACAAGGATTTCTTTGACGGAAGAATCGACAAAATGACAGATTGTGTCGACAAAATGACAGATTTCTTTGCACTATCTGCAAAACCGCTAAGTCTGATTTCTTTGCAGATGCTATAAAAACAGTTTCTATTAAGAAATATTAAGAACTGCAACACCATCAATTTTCCTGATGACTTCTTTTGGAAACGTATTCTTTACTGCTGTAAAACAGCGTGTACCAGAAAAGTGTTATCATATTTCAGGATGTGGTAGTGGGGTACAGAACATCAAACTGAACAACTTTCTCCACTGGAGCACCATCGTTATCGCGAAAAAAAATCTGCTATTCCATATATTTGGGTCGGGTGTGTATTGAGGTTTTGTACTGGTCAGTTGATTTTTATTCGCGATTTTTTTTGTGGTCTCGTGAAGCAACTTCTTTCTTCTGTTTGATGGTTTGAATCAGTCCCTGAAATATGACCACACTTTTCTGGTTCACGCTGTACAATGAGCTGCTTTAAGAGATCAAGTTTCCTTCATATAATGTAGGTACATGCATGATTCATTGTCCAATTCCATACAAAAGTCGACACAACAACACCAAATAAAACATAAAACGTGTGACTTTCAAAAAAGTCCTTCATCATTAAACACACTATAAACTGACCAGTAAAACAAAAGACAATCGGACAATAGGCTTGCAATCGAAACGCAAACCAGCTAGTCTATAAATAAACAAAGCGTAGTTTCCAGTCTCATTCCCTTTACTTTCGAATGCGATTTCCCGGCGTCGCGTTACTGTAACCCTGTAGATAGCGTTACCTGAGCCGGTTTGCACACTCGTATCGTGTTCGCGGGACTGACGTATTTTTTCTGAAGCCCACATCTGGCTAGGGTGATTGTCATCATCATCATCATCATTTCAGCCGAAAAGTCCACTGCTGGACATAGGCCTCCCCCAAGAAGGGGGGTTTTGCCATAATCGCCACGCTTGGCAGGCGGGTTGGCGATCGCAGTATGGTTGTTGTAGAATCAGAGAACGCTGCTGCCCATTCTCTGGTAAGTCCCTTAGTCGCCTCTTACGACACCCACGGGAAGATATGGGATGGTGCTATTCTTTACGTCCGGACACCATACAGAACATTGATTCGGGTGATTGTCATTGATATGTATTTATCGTGCTGTATGGTTCTTTTTTACACGTGGCCTTTTAACGCCGCCATATTGTTTTTTCAGTACAATTTTCATAGACAAAATGTTTACTAACAGCGAATGCCCATTAAAACGCCAGAAAAATGAAGCAGCACTGTATAAGGAGAATAAAACTTTTTGATCTTCGAATAATGATCGCCATGCTGGTCAATACATAAGAAAGGAATAAAATAACTTGTCATTTGATATAAGGAGGTTTAGTTGAAAGTTTTCCTTGTTTTTGATTGCTAAGATCTTACTATATCAGAGGGACTAAAAAGGTGACCTTTTGTATTAATTACCTACACGAGTTTAGGCTTATCCATGATTATTATATACGGGTGACTGGTAGAAAATGCCTGTGGTATTATATTAAGTCCGCCTTTGTACACATGCCAGCACATCAAGCTGCTACAATCTGTCAAATTTCTAGATTTTCAACTTTATCGTTATAGCATTACGTTCAAGATTGATTGGGAAAATTTGACAGTTTCAGACAATACATTTGTGTACTAAAAGTTAAAGTATGTAGTAACGATAATAAAGATATGAAACACCAATAAATTTTATCTAGTTTGGTACCAAGTATTTATCTGTCAGAATCCCTGAATGATTTAAGTACACGTGAGTTAAGGTTCATCTCAAGATTCTGTTCAATCGGAGACTTTCTCCTGTAATTCCTTAAATGAAAAGACAAGCAATCTTTTTGTTATTGACTGCTCGGGTCGATCTTCAGGTTAAGCCCCGCGGATTTGCCGTGGATGGATGACCACCCATTATATAGCGAGTTTCCTCCGTGCCTCGGAAAGCACGTTAAGCTGTAGGTCCCGAATGTCACTTGAATATCTTTTACCGTCGTCATAGGTAGTGAGTGGCTTCGGGCCACTGGCCCTCTGAGTCTGACATACAGTCTTACTAAGGGGCATATTACCAAATGCTAATCGGGTTGTGGAGGGCAGATAGTCAGTCGCTCCAATTAAAATACTGGTATTCAGCTGCATCCGTTTAGAAGACCCCAACATAGTTGGAAAAACGCTAGGCAGATGATGAGTTGCTACATTGAATAGTAAGAAAAACATTATCGGACACCTCCAAACCAAATCACACGATTTTTAGATTTTTCTAATAATCCACACCATAATTATGTATAATACAAAATCAACGGACATTTCCAACAGTCGGTGACACGGACCGCGTAGCCAGATCTCTAGGGTCACTCCGCATCTGATCCGTCACTCGAGCCTAGCGAGCGAAATATTTTAATGGAGATCGTGGATGCCACACACAAATTATGGGGAATATATGAAAGTTTTTTTATGAAGGTTCCTTTGTAATGACATGTAGGTTTTAATGTTGTTGGAGTCTGGTTTATAAAAACGCTGAAACCTGGAATCCATGATTTAATGGTTTATTGAGTCTTTTTAGACTGGGTTTTGCCCCCGTACGGAAGCTATTTTAAGTATAGGTACTATGTCTTAACTTGGTCATAGTATTCTTGGTCAAAGTGTCCATTTATATCCAAATCCGTTTCGCCGGGATAGTATGAAACAGCAACAAACAGAAAGACCGACGAACAGAGTTACAGTTATTTAAAATAACATAACATAACTGTTCTGTTCTAGTGGACGCAACTGCGACTGCTGACTATAACGTCCTGGGTTCGATTCCCGGGTCGGGCAAAGTGTTATTGGGTTTTTCCATTAGAAAATTCTTAGTTGCAGCCACGGAGTCTGGATATGAGTCCGGTTGATGGCAATAAGCTTACCCCCTATTACATGGGGCTTATATGAACTGGCGGAATTTGGATGTGCTACTAGGTTACGTTATGTTTTTGCTTCATGTTCTTTTAAATAGACCTCCATATTTTTCACGGTTCTCTTGCTACGCGAACCGGTTGGTAATAGGACAAGATATATATATATAAATGTAAGGTCTAACTATTCATCCACAAAATATTTTAAGAGTAACTTCTATAAGTCGTAAAGTCGCCATGGCAACGAAAAAAAAAATTATCTGAGTGTTTTTTTTTTACGAAATTATTATAATTCTAAAAATTTTTGAGACTGCATAAAATCTTTACTCCCATATTCTAACAATGACACTAGGTAAATACGACGTAGTAAACTAGCGTAATGGATGTTCAAAAATAAGGAGCTAGTATTCATTTTGTGGGTCAAAGAATTTTAAATTATTTATTTTTTATAAAAATAGACTCAGACAAAAAAAAACATCCCTTGAAATGGCTTCGTTATATCCGTTAGATGCTTCCCTGAAAATATTTGGTGTATGAATAGCTAGACCTTATATATACCTTATTCTATGAATAGTCCACAGATTACCTTCATGAAGTGGAACTACAATGAGCCTAAAATAACATTTGGTTAACAAAAGTGGCCCATTCATGAACACGTCTCGAAGAAAATGGGAAGGCAGTATTTTTCCGAATTTCCTTCTATATAACCCTCCATTTCCTTATACGCAGGGGTGAATGAACTTGTAAGTAATATTTGTAGGAGAAATTTACGAGTAAAAATACTAAGTAAAATACTTGTTTAGATAAGGAAACATGTGTCTGACTATGTAAACAGTTTTCTTTTATCTTATAAGTAAACTAAAATATTGCTGTAGGCAATGTCACATCATTTGTGCGCATAAGGACTGGTTCACTTTACGCCAGATTCGCGTTAGGTCAGTTTCGCTTAAAGACAGAATATGTACAGACCGCAAAATGAGGAGCTCGTGGCTAAATAATAACAGCCGCTCGGGGCGATCTTTAGGTTAAGCCGTGCTTACCTAGGTTGGTCTGTGGATGGGTGACCGCCCATTACATACCGAGTTTCCTCCGTGCCTCGGAAAGCACGTTAAGCCGTTGGTCCCGGCTGTCATTTGTATATCTTTGACAGTCGTTCGGTAGTCAGTGGCCCAAAAAGCCTGACAACCAGTCTTACCAAGGGGTATCGTATTACCCAGTTCTAACTGGGTTGTGGAGGTCAGATAGGCAGTCGCTCCATGTAAAATACTGGTATTGAGCTGCATCCGGTTAGACTGGAAGCCGACCCCAATATAGTTAAGAAAAGGCTAGGCAGATGATGATGTACAGACCGCAACATAAAGTTCCTTTGTGCGCATAAGGACAGATTCGCTTTACGACAGATTATTACACCATAATATTTCATTTTCGACGACCTCTGTGGCTGAACAGTCTAGCATCCGAACTGCCACGCAAAGGGACGCGGATCCTGCTAGGGGTAATATTTGTCTAATGAATAAGTATCAACAAACATACATTAATATAATGGATGGAACGTATTTTACTTATCCTAAGCCGAAGTTAATTCATATAAATAATATATTTGTAGTACAACGATTGAGGTGAATAGCTACTGGTAAATAGTCTTCGAGTAAACTGACTGTATTACATACGGGAAAGACGGACACATGGTCAGACGGATATTCGTACATGATGAATTTTTTTTTTGTCTTTCGGCTAAGAGCCAATAATAAAAGAAAATAACTTAACACAAATTCTTAGATAAAAACGTATCTGTATACATTCATTTTTTTTTCGATAATTTCCTAGCATTGTTAGGCTGAGTTATTTTTTTTTCAATTAACATAATTATCTATAAGCAAACTTAAAATAGTAAAAAAAATATGTACTGTACATAGAAAAGCATATTATTCATAAATGATTGTTCTTAATGGTTTTCCTATCGACTAACAACGACAACGTCGGTATTTGCAAAAACACGTCGAGGTCGATGATTTTTCTACACTGTATTTTCTGCAGACTCCACCTGTACCTAGAATCCATCACAGCAAACGCACATACAACACAGCGTGTTGAATGTTGGTACAGCTCGAGCTCTATCAACATCAACGCGCACACCGTATCAATGAAACCAAAAAAAAATAGTATTTTTGAATAAAAGTCGAGAAATTCTGCAAAGCCACGTTTCATGACAACAGAACAATCAAATCTAGAGGACGTATTAAATTCAGGCAATACATTAATGTACGTTCATCTTGCTTTTTGATTAATATTTTTACCACTTTATGAGCTATTATATTAAACTCGATGCTATCAGTGTATCGCTTGTGTGGTCGACTGTAGCTACTATAGTTCAGCAACTCGTGGGTGATGACATCAATACAATCACATTCTCCTGTGTTTATGCGTTGTAATGAGCCTTATTAATTGTCAGATTCTCACCCTTTAGTACTAGAACATAACATCACGCCTTAATCCCCAAAGGGTTAGGCAGAGAGACTAGAACTGAGTAATAATTACATATAGGTAGGTACGATCTCAGTATACAAGTAACATAATAA
Source organism: Noctua fimbriata (assembly GCA_905163415.1). NCBI lineage: Eukaryota > Metazoa > Arthropoda > Insecta > Lepidoptera > Noctuidae > Noctua > Noctua fimbriata. The sequence goes on along the minus strand of LR990941.1, from coordinate 5,804,852 downwards.
ACGCAAGACCTCCCGTGTGGTCTCTCGGACCATGAAACTGAACAACTTTTGTTCTACAATTTAAATTAAACTTTGTATAAGAACTGACGCGATCAGCTGATCAACATCTGGTAAAACTATAAAAAAAAAAAAAAAATTTAAAAGTCATGGAACAAAAATTGTTCAGTTTCATGGTCTGAGACACCTCACGAGAGGTCTTTCGTTTTTATTATGTTACACCTTTTATAGGTATACCTACTTACATAGATACAGGTGACATATTTGGTAGCCAACCCGTTGAAATGCAAATAACATTATTTTTAGTGCCATCCTACACCTACCTACTCAACAAAACACTGCTAATAAAAAAAAAAACAAATTAAAACATTATTAAACCAGTCTGAATTTTAAGCTCCGACTATAAATACTCTACACGAATACAAAACACGATTAATTAGGTGTCCGATTTAAATAAATCGCCCTTTTAAATTAAAAAGAGACGAAAACACTTTTATTTCAACCTCTATCTTTTGTTGGACGTTGGAAATGCTGTTGATATATTTTTCGTGCTATTTCGCCCAGCGCGGTTTTGTTCCGCAAAAAGTCTAGCGGACTCGCATGAACGGACACTACCCGCTTTTTGTACAATCACCTACACAGTTTGTTATATCAATACTTTTGTGTACAAAACATTTCCGCCACTATTACAAGGCAACAAAGCTGAAAATTCCATGCGTTTCCAAGGCTTTGTTACGGATGCTGATAAAATGTACTTTGTTAAATACTCGACGGCAAACTGTTAGCCAGTGTTTTCATTAGCTTTCGGAGTATTTTCCATTTTATAAAATATTGTAAACAAAATATTCTCATTTTAAAAGCTGAGCAAATCATTGAACTCTAGATATTTCTGGAACCAAATTATCACAAAACGGTTTCAATCAATAAGATACAATAGGCTTTCGTATATGAAATGAAATATCTAGCAAACTATTGCCAATTGTATTTGATGAATAGAAGCAGTACTACAAAATATACTTTATGTATCAACGCAATTTATTTATATTTGGACCTAAACAAAAATACAGTTATTGACGAACGAAAACCTTACGATTATAAGAAATACTTGAACTTAACTTAGGTGTCAGTGCTAGCGGGGAACCGGTTTTTTTTTAGTTTAGATAGATTGATAAACCATTTATTCAGTGCACTCAAAAGACATAGCACAATACACAGAAGCACAATTAAATGAAAATAAATTACAAGAATAAACAAAAAAAAACATAAAAAGGTTTAGATTGTTAACCAAATTAAACAAAAACCATAGACGAAATTTGAAAAACGAAAAAAGACATTAATGAAAACAAATGAAAACGTTCTGATTCTATATTTCAAACTCCCCATTTTCAAAATTGGCGCGAAACATTTTCTGATCACTGTCTCAAGATATACATACTTTAGTACCGTTTACGAGTAAAACGATTCAAGTAGCTCCCACTATAAAGCCTAGTTCAGGCACGTCCATCCAATATACAAAACGTAAGCTCCTTTCCACCGCCAGTGTAACTTGGGTTTTATATTTAAATAACAATATGACTAAGGCTCGCCAAGTTGTTGTATAAATGCGAAACTTTCGAGTCACGTTCACGATATTCCATTTCAGACGATTCCTTCATACAATTTATTACAGGACTAGCTTTTGCCCGCCACTTCGCCTACGTTATGATCGGAAGCTATCCCAGGGGAACACAGCATAACATCGCGCTTGTAATACCCGGAGACTTAGGTAAAGGTGTACCCATTAGTACACCCACCTATCGCCAGTTATGTTTAAGTAAAATGTAATAGGGGGAAGACACAAATATAGATAGACCTAGATAACGCAAGTATCACGATCTGTATGAAAACCAAGCGTGCCATTTTTTGACTACCTATTATGACGTCACAAGCACTATTTAGTGATGGGAAAATCAAATCGAAAGACGCCGCCGCGGACGGCGCCCCCCTCGTCCTACCCCCCGCCATGACGCCCACTGACGTCCGACTAGCGCTATGCTCCGATGCAGACTGAGTTCGAAATTGGCCACTTACGATTTTTGTACGTAAGCTACATAATAATATGGCACGCGAAGTATCTGCTCTCGCGTTATCTAGGTCTATCTATATCTGTGGGGGAAGAGCATATTGCCATCAACCAGGCACAAATCCAGACTCCGTGGCTGCTACTGAGAAATTCCTGATGGAAAAACCCAATAACATTGCTTGACCTGGTAATCGAATCCAGGACCTTATGCTCAGCAGTCTCGCTTGCGACCACGACGTAGACCCACGAGAACGTTTTAAATATAGCCTATAACACTCGGCGATAATTTAGTTTCCCATTAGTGACAGAATTTTCGTAATCGGATTAGTAGTTCCCTACATTAAATCCTACAAACATACATACTTTACCTCTCTATAATATTAGTAGACTTATGTATACATAAAACATAATAGACCGGGGAAATAGATTTTTTTTCTCTGAATATAGTTGCGGTAAACGATTTTATTTGTTACCATTAAACGAGAAGCCTTTTAGTTTGATATCTTTCTTGTCAATGATATCGTGGGATGAGAAAAAAATATCGGTATCATTATTTTTTTTTATGATATACTTTTCTGTGATTACATAGAACATATTTTTTTGTCAAAAGAAAAGTATATCTATGCTATATTTGGTTTATGATTTGGATGTTTATTATACTAAGAGTTTTCTTTTGAGTTAGGCTGCTGAACGTATAAAAAACCTATTTGATCTGATTAATGATGACCTGACCTTAGTACCTACCTAATTACAAAAGAACATAAATAAGTTACAGCGGATCGTATCGAGAGCAATAAGCAAATCAAAATTATCTGATTTCTTAGAAACCTACAAAACAAAAACAATGAAAATAATGAATTTCAGTCTAGTAGTTAGGTGTTCGATAAAGTGTAAAGATAAATACATACTTTCTCCCCATAACTGAATCTCCATTAACTTTAACAGGCCATGTTCAGAATTAAATCGAAGATAACTAAGCCGTTAATATAATTACTTTCCTAGCCCTCGTTTGAAAACACTTTGAAATAAGATCCGGTAATTGGTTCGCCATTTTCTATTATTTGAAAGCCACAAAATATCAGCAAATCTCATTGGTAACGACTCATCAACAAATGGATGGGAACGATCCGAAGGAGAAAAATCTGTCTAAAATAAATCTTGGCAAATCGTGTTTCTTTTTATTAGTGTTGATATTTCGGCAATGCAAGCAATTATCAAAATGTCTTGAGTTTGTCGGTACATAGACCGCGGACACTAGTTACCGCGCGTTCTATGTTCAGTCAAAGAAATAATCATTATTTATCAAATTGACACACTCGGGACACACTGGGGAGCTCGTGGCTAAATAATAACAGCCGCTCGGGTCGATCTTTAGGTTAAGCCGTGCTTGCCTAGGTTGGTCTGTGGATGGGTGACCACCCATTACATACCAAGTTTCCTCCGTGCCTCGGAAAGCACGTTAAACCGTTGGTCTCGGCTGTCATTTGTACATCTTTGACAGTCGTTAGGTAGTCAGTGGCCCAAAATGTCTGACAGCCAGTCTTACCAAGAGTATCGTATTACCCAGTACTAACAGGGTTGTGGAGGTCAGATAGGCAATCGCTCCATGTAAAATACTGGTATTCAGCTGCATCCGGTTAGACAAGAAGCCGATCCCAACATCGTTGGGAAAAGGCTAGGCAGATGATGATGATCAAATTGACACACTACTTCAATTTGCATGTTTCAACCATTCCACATAACTGTCAAAGTAGATGCAGTTGTGATTTGAATAAACAGATAATTTAAGTCAGATAAAAATTAAGTTTACTTCTGCAACTACAAAGCTTTTCACCATTGCTAAAAAACCCATGCTACTCGTAGATAAGGAAAATCCATTCGCATAAACCTGTATCAAAAATTGTTGCTTGCACAAAATATAAGGTCGAAATCCGGGTGAACTTTATTTCCTGCTACTAAAACCTTTACTTTTACACAAATTCTTGAATGTTAAAGCCATTCCCCATAAAATCTGACCCCTATTTTCAATTGAAAACAAACCTTCGATCTTATAAGAGAGTCACAAGTGTGCAAAGTAGTTGTAAGGGTCGCATAAAGTGATATTATTGGATAAGTAACCAAAACTTTTGTCGCGTATGCTGTGAACTGAACTTGCAAGTTTTCCCTCGTTTTTGAAGATGTAAGTAAGAAGAATTGCGCGTATTACAGGGTTTTTTGTCGACCAGTACAATGCTGATAAGACTCAGGGAGTAACTTATGAGATGACAACCAAAGACCGACCGCTTCAATGAGTCCTCCGCTTTGCCCCATCAAAGGCACATTGAGCGTCCACAAAGTCCTAACAATATCCCACAGGTTATTTGCTTTAAAATAACCATAATCTACGTAGGTATTACGATACTTATTGAACCAATACGTGATCAACCTTCAGAATATTCCATTTAAATTGATACCTTCTCGAGGACTCATTAAAGCGGTCGGTCTATAATAACGCCGACGCCAAATCAATTGGGATAAGGGCAGAAGAAAGACAATAAAAGTGACTGGAAGACTTTATGTACTCGTATGAGCTAGAAAAAACTGATTGTCACGTCAAACAGGCGGGCGGGCATAAGACGTCAGAAATTCATTTATCATCAGCAGGGTTAAATTTCGAAAAGCCTTTCACGAATCTTCTTCTAAAGAATGAATTTTTGAGTACCTATACTGAAAAAAACAATACTTTTGTTTCACGAATCATTCCTAGTTAGCAATTATGTGCAGTAATAGATTATATTCACCAATAACCTGTATTTATAAAGCAGTGATTACACGCGACCGCCTGTACCCGACACGCTTGTTTAAGATGATGCCAACGATTTCTTGTCACGGGCTCTTAAATTTTTTATTGAATGCCGTTTTATGCGAACATATAAAATCGACTATAGGACCTCGCGAGGTGTAAAATCGGTCTATTTTTACGCCCCCAAAAGTCGTAACCGTGCGAGTGGAATTTTATTCGTAGGACATTTTTCGAACTGTAACGTTGCGCAGAACCTACTTTTCGACGATTTTTTTTACGTTACGCGTAAAAAAATTGAGCTGCTATTTGTAAGTAACGAATTTTATTTTATGTTTACTTCTTAACTTTCGTATTTAGACATTGATGGGGGTATAAAGCGTGTTCCGAATACCTCTATACAGGTTGTACTTAAAGTCGCTTTTTTATTTATTGGCTTACGTTGTGACCGCATTAAAAGCCTTTTAAGTGCTAAGATGAAATGGTCTTAAAAGAAAACATTTTAAGAAATGTAAGTAACTAAAGAAATAATTTCTTCAACAAAATATTTTTAACATTAATTTCTCCGTATTTATTATTTAAAGTTTTTTATCTTCTTTCTTTATCTTATTTTTTAGCCTGGCCTGTCCCACTCCTGGGCAAAGACATCCCCCGACTCTTTCAGTGGAAAGAGAAGACGCACAACATCGAGACAAGTGTGTCTCGATGTTGTGCGTTTTCTCGCCAATCAACGAGAAAGCCACCAAAGGCGTCACGCCATCTTCTCGGTCTGCTGCGACCCCGTCTAGCTATCTCTGGGCTCCAGTTTTGTCATATGCTGGACCACAGGATTACTTTAATACTTGATGCCAAGTTATCTATTCTAATTAAAGGGCGGCCAAAGGCACTTGTTCCCCCGTCGCGTCATTGCGATCATTTTTTTGTTCTAGACCATACCTAGAAACCTTCTAGTTACGGAGATATTGAGAGTCAAAGCTGCAACATTTTCACACTTTAAAAAAAAAACATGTTTTGAATGGAAGATTTTTACTTTAAACACCTTCCAGACCCCCGTACTATCCAATTCATTCATCAGCACAATGTTTTGAGTACGTTACATATAGTCCTACCACAAAACGTGATTTTTGACCCCAAAAAAAAGTTGTTTCCCAGCAATAATTTTGCGTAAAGTTACTTAGTTGTGTTGTGTGTTAATGTACATAATGCTTGGTTGATAGCTTCGTAAGGGGTCTGTTTACAGCCTGTATAGCGATCGATTCGGTAGTTTAGCAAGTTTAACCTTATTTTCGAATTAAGAAATAATTAGTAGATACCTGCGTAATTAATACATGGATTAGGGAACCTGAAGCTGAACCTTAATCTCGTTCTGAATCCTTGCGATAGCATACTGTAGGTATGTTCATCAAAGTCAATAATGTATCTCATCAGATATACCTAGTAGTCCATATGACTACATAATTATAATTAATTAATCATTCTGTAATTAATACTGTTTGGCTAAGCTAATCTAATTTATTAAACTAATGATTGATGACCGGATGGGCATCATTCATCAACGGATGCTATAACAGCCAATAGATCATTTTCTTTGCTTTCAAATGACGGTCGAAGGCTCTTAAAGCTCTTTTAAAATGATGGACGAAGACTTCTGCAGTCATTTCACAGTTATATTAATACTGACAGTAAGCCATCTGCAACTTTAGTGCAACGAAAATAAAAATGGCTGAAATTTTGGTGGTGTTTATTTCTGATTTCAGGAGGACTTTCAAATTACTTTACACAAAAAAACGACACAGTAATGCTACGAATGCACTGACAAGTCACACTGCACGCTACTTCGTTACACGCTAGGCGACTAGTGAAGGCGCTAAACGCGCAGTGCGGCCGGTTGTGAAGATTCTATAACTTTCATGTCACTTCGCTACTCGCGAGGCGACTCGCTAGGCTTTAGGCGCGTCGCGCACACGGTCAAGAGTCGAGGTGCAGGCGTGGAAGTGCCGTAGAGTGTGACGTCATTTTATTATTTTGTTTCGTGCGTAGCAACGTATAGGAAAGGGATGGAAACATAGCCTATACATGTTCGTGTGTGTGGCTGCTTAGCAGAGCCACAATCAATGTCTATTTTGTCATTACCTAACGCACATACAGCGATAAAGGGTATACGTACATTATGTACGTTTGACGTACTTATTTTAAGATATAATTGATCGGTTTCTAAAATGGTGGCTCTGCGGCAGAGCATGACACCGCGTGTCGACTCCACATAGATACCACGACTCGACCGTGTCGCGACTCCGCTTCGACTTACCAGTGAGCGACGCGCCTTAGGCGCTAAGCAAGCCCCCTATCAAGGCGTACGAAACCTAACTCTTTTTTGTCAATAGGTAATAAGCCAAAAGTGATGAGATTTGGAAGACACCTACACTCAGCATTGCGTGGAAAGGCTGAAAAAGAGAGAAGAGAATAAGCCCCTCCCTTTTTAAAAGTAAACCTTGCAAATGGACTTATGTCAGCCATAATTACATCCTGTAATACATGAAAATAAAACGTTTTCCCCATAATTAGTAAGAGGAGGGTCCTATAAAATTAATGAAACCTTTCCAACTCATATTATTAAAGACAAAGGCTTTTCAAATAAAATTAAGCTCGTTTTGTGATTCAAACAATACTTTAGCTCTCAGATGTTTTCTTTGTTTATTGAGTAGATGTTAAAGATCTAAGTATTTACGTACTGTGTGATTGAGTTCTCATCATCTGACGAGCCTCTTCCCAACTATGTTGGGGTCGGCTTCCAGTCTAACCGGATGCATCTGAATACCAGTATTTTACATGGAGCGACTGCCTATCTGACCTCCACAACCCCTTGATAAGACTGGTTGTCAGACTTTCGGGCCATTGACTACCTGTAACGACTCTGAAAGATCTACAAATGACAGCCGGGACCAACGGCTTAACGTGCTTTCCGAAGTATGGAGGAAACTCGGTATGTAATGGGTGGTCACCCATCCACAAACCATCCTGCTGCTGTTATTATTTAGCCATGAGCTCTGAGTTATGTCGAACCTAAACCCATTCAGGTTACGTGGTCTTACTGTAGAGTTTGAAGACCTGGATCCATTCGAAAAATGTGTTTTTAGGGTTTTATATTAGGCAGTAGCTGTGTGGCGATTTTGGAAGTTTGTGGTGTGATACGCCGTATTTCTGAAAACACACGAACGAACGTTGGAGCGACAATGGTTCCATCTCTACTTGACATAATAGACAACTATCGCTATCTAGACCAAAATTGCAATATTGAAGTTATTCCAGTATCCTTAATTATCATACCTACCTTACCTATATTATGTTGGATAACACAAGACGAGCTTTAACATCAACTTGTCTTATAGAGTCGTCCTGATTTTTATAATGAGGACAACGAGGAAATCTCAGCAAAAATACCTTTTTTGTTCCTTTCGCAAATTGGATCTCTGTTTGAACAAGATGACATTGATCTTTTCGCCAACTTACCTGTAACAAAACAAGAAAAAATTAGAACAAGTTGTTACTATAGAAACACGCTTTTATTATTGCTGATATAATAACTCGCTACCGTATCTTGTTTAAAAGCTTCAAAGCTATAAAACTAGAAATATCGCATGTTTTTCGACTGGTTGACACGTTTTTTGATAATTCTTAGGGTGGTATGACTGTACAATGTACAAGACTTTCTTTATACTGATACATGAAAACAATCAAATCAAATCATTTATTCGCATAGAACGCAGGTAATGTACAATAAAGTTGTTATGAAATTATAGTGAGCCGGGTACATTCTGCCTGAGTTTTGGCATGCAAAATTTAACAAATAATATCAGTATCAATAAGCAGTACCATACCAGTCTTACCAAAGGGTATCGTATCACCCAGCACTAACTGGGTTGTGGAAATCAGATAGGCAGTCGCTCCATGTAAAATACTGGTATTCAGCTACATCCGGTTAGACTGGAAGCCGACCCAACATAGTTGGGAAAAGGCTAGGCAGATGATGAATATCAGTATCAATAAAATTTTGATCAATGGACAAGACTGTTTCGACTATGGTGTGTGCATCGCCTAACTTCACAACAGTCAAAAATAGAAGTTTGCAATGATTTCTACTGGTCGGATGAAGTTGATAGTGACGGGAGTACTGCTGGCCAACATCAGTGGTAGATAAAAATTGTTTTGAAAAAACAAGATGGCGCGTGGCATCGCTAGTTCTTAATTTGAAAATTCCTTAGGCAATTATTTTTTCAGACAATAAGCTTCAATTCTCCTGACGTCATCCAAATAAGGATATTGAATCTTTAACATTATATTCAACCAATTGTATGAAAAATTATGCAATGTCATTTAAGCGAGAGTGAGGTCACCTTATACGTAAATGGTTAAAGGTTACAAACAAGAGAATGCTTTTATATACCTACGTATCTGGGTTTTTTCCACACTGAGCTGAATACCCGACTTATAATAGGATATGACGTATTAAATGGAAATGTTTTGGAATATACTTTTTTGGGCCATTGTTGTCAGGGTCCTAGGTTTCACAGCCTTTCATCTTAAAAGCCTTTCCTCGCATTTTTAGGTCTCTTCTGAGTAGGAAGGACCTGACGTAGCTAAAATAGCTTGGAGATTTATTGTCGCCTATTCTTGGTAGGTCTTATATTATAAAAATCTATCTTGTGACTTATTAATTTATTCAGAATTCTCTATAAAACCTGTTTGCGAAACGATTCAAAATAACATAAATCTGATAAATTCTTCAGCAGCGGAATAACATAACATTAAATGTGCGTTCATATCATAATCATATAATTAATATTTCATACCAGGAAATCATAACTTAAAGGCTCTTCTCTCCTTTAACAAGATTTACAAAATAAAACAAGCTTTTATTACGAGTAAAACATAAAATCCTTTTGTAAAATTCGCGACTGTCCTGAATAATTTACGTTTACAGTAATCTTCTTTAGGACATCTGTAATTGTATGTTTTAATATCTTGTTTTATTATGTTTCTGGGCATTTACTGACTTCCACGTGTCGAATAATAATTATTATCGTTATCTGGTTATGATTATGACTATAAATTATATATTTTAGTATATACGATAGTAATATTATCATCAATATAGTCACTGCGGAATATGGAGGAGCTCGTGGCTAAATAATAGCAGCCGCTCGGGTCGATCTTCAGGTTAAGCCGTGCTTGCGTGGGTTGGTCCGTGGATGGGTGACCACCCGATAAATTACCGAGTTTCCTCCGTGCCTCAGAAAGCACGTTAAGCCGTTGGTCCCGGCTGTCATTTGTACATCTTTGACAGTCGTTACTGGTAGTCAGTGGCCTGAAAGTCTGACAACCAGTTTTACCAAGGGGTATCGTATTACCCAGTACTAACTGGGCTGGCGGTCAGTCTCTCCAAGTCAAATACTGGTATTCAGCTGCATTCGGTTAGACTGGAAGCCGACTCCAACATTGTTGGGAAAAGTCTAAACAGATGATGAGTCACTGCGGAAAATAGACTCTTACACTCGTATCTATAGTCAAGTTAAAGTAATAACTTGGGTTTCAGTAATTATTTACGTAACCATTTCTATGCAAAAGTCAAAAATTTGACCAAAGTAAGAGTCGACAAAGAAAGCAAAGCTAAGAATTCTAACTTTTGACAGTTCTAACTTCAAGCAACTACATAATAAATTCGTATCTTAAATAATTTTAAATACTTATACTCCAGTAATCACACCCTGCTAAGATTCTTGGCCTATCTCAAAGAGATAGAACTTGAAAAAATCATTACCGAATATTGACCAGCAATTTGATTAAAGCCTGATAAATGATTGCTGAACTAATATTTTCTTTCACAGGTCCTGAAGACGTTCCTGGACTTCTACCACCTCTGGCATCTATCATCTTATTTTCTCACAAAATATGTCGAGATAATTATCTACACGCACCTTTTAACTTGACTTACAATATTAACACCAAAGTGACGACTCAGAATAACTTTTAAAAGGATCTTTTTTTTAACGTAAAAAGCCACCATAAAATACATTACCCTATCATCATACACAATAATAATTTCAAATGCTTCTGCAATAAACTACAAGTGCAGTAAACATAACATTTCCCGCATATAAGAAAGTCATAAAAATAAATTGTAAAGTTTACTGCGGCGTCACAAAGTATGCGCATTAAATTCATGTGAGCAACATTATTATTGTAGAAACTAGCAAAACACGTTAGCTTTTATTATTTATGTAGATTTAATAATAATAGTATTTGCAACAAAACTTCAAGTATTTCCCCAAAGGGTTAGACAGCGATGTAACCTATGTACATAATTACGTAGGACCCCTATTAAGGGGGCAAGCCTTTTGCAACTAACTAGCAACAAATACAGATCGAGACCCGGGACTCGAAACCAGGACCTCATGTTTAGCAGTAGCGTTTGCGACCACTAGACCAACGTGCCAGTTTATAAGAACAATAGGTACTTACTTATTAATTATTTTTCTTTCTTTTTTTTTCTTTTATTATTTTTCTTTCGTCTTCTTTTTTCTTCTTTTATTTTTTTTTCTTATGATTTAATTATTGTTTTCATCACGTCAGGTAAAATTCAAGAAAAGCTTTAGTTTAAGCACCTATTTATATCAAGACAGGCAAGAAATATAAAGAAATAACCCTCCAAAAACTAATACAGAACTCGTTATCCTGAAAATATTTTCCTTTGAACCTTTTACGTGCCTATATTCAGGAAAAAACAGGCCAGGCTAGCCCATCCATCAGGCACCGAGTGCTCTTGGCAAAATTAACATCAAATATATACGATATTAAGTGTATAGGTCTAGTTATCACGTATCTTAATAACACTTCAGAGATTATTTTCGTTGGTAGGTACTAGGAAAAATATGGTGCAAATAGAAGAAAAATATGTTAATTGGACAAGAGGTTTTGATATTATTTTGCATTATTCTTTTGGCGCGTGGCTTTAATCCTACTTATAATATTTTAAATACGAAAATTTGTGAGGATGAGTGGATGTTTGTTACTCTTTCGCGCAAAAACTACTGGGCGGATTTGGATGGTATTTCGCACACAGATAGTTTATAACCTGGATTAACACATAGAACCCTTTTTATGCCGCTAGTTCGATCCCTTAGGACAATTATCAAACTACACGCGGGCGAAGCCGTGGGCATAAGCTAGTTGCCGCCATCTTGTTTTTTAAATACCTATCCACGGAAATTTTACAAATGTTTTTCAGCAGAGTGACAATGTCAATCAACCGCCAGAAGACCCTTTCAGCTTTTAAATATAAAGCTGACAGGCTCGTCTGGCGATTGATTTTAGCCAGCACTAGCTGGCCGGTCCGAAAACGGTTCCGTTTCTTTTTTCAAATTCAAAATCATTTCTTTTTTTCTTACAATGTAGTTTTGGCATTCTTTGTTTAAAAATACATTTTATTACATTTTTAAACTTTTATTAAAAAAAATATCGGCACAAATCTTAAGATAGACGAAGAAAATCTTGATACAGACTGAGGTACATTTCTTACAATTTCTTACAGAAAACTCATAAGTTTCACTTCACAATATCGAACTTGTGCTCAATAACATCTGCGCTGTTTCTTTGTTTTTCATAAACTAGTAAGTATTGTTTATTAAAGCATGTTCCTTTGGAATTGTTCCTGTTTTAATAAAATACGGTTGAGGAAGTTTTCAGTTTCATATAAAAAGAAACAAGAATATCAAGAGCAGGAAATAGTATTTTCAGATAATAATAACTAAATTGTGTACTTGTAAAAAATATTATGTAGATGCTACAATAATTATTATTTACAAAGGAAGTATTTTAATTTGCCTGTTTGCAAATAAACTGTTATTTGATTACAGGAAATACATTGCGATCAATTAACAAACTATGAATATAAATTCAGAAATAACAAGATGCTTAATTGCCATGATATCTCAATTACTACAGAACTTGTTTAAATAACCGAAACGCATGAATAACGAGATAATAATGTTGCATCACGATATCCATTAATGAAAGAAAAATAGACATTTTTATATAAAAATCGATGACTTTAAGTTTGTTTTTTTAATACAAAAAGAATATTTTGGTATAATTTCGTGAATGCCCATCTCTAAACAGCGTGGAAGGGACACCGACGTACAAATGGTTACCACGTTTTCAGTACATCATTCTGACTAGAATTTTTTAATGATTTATTTTAAAAAAAATGTTCCCTACAAAAGCAAACAGCTGTTTAAAAAAAATACCTACACGGTCAAAATGTATGGAAAAGCTGTTCTTTTTTTAAATTACCGATGAAAAATTTCCATGTGTGTTCAACCAGTATTTTAATTGTTTATTGTTTTCAGAAAAGACTTCCGTGGTTTTACGCAATGACAGCAACTGTAGTGTTCAATATTTTGTCATTTTGCTTTGATTTCTACTGAATTAGTTTTCCTTTGGTTGTAATCACAGCATTTCTTTTGCTTTACTAGATCTTTTATTTTAATAAGCGCACTTTAACTGGAATAAAAATAATCTATTAAAATAGTATAGTAACAAATCAAAATTGCAAAAGGAAAAATGATAAAAGCCTCTTTCCTTGCGATGAATTGAGCCGTAAAGGCTGTCAGAGCTTACAATTATCTGTACTCCCATGGGGCCCGCCCTCGCCCTTAATTACATCGACTGATGAATAATACAAAAGAGTGACAGAAGTCCCATTTTTTTTTGTATAAGGAACGTCACTATTACGACAGTCTAACCGATGTGTACCAATGGGTTCATCATCGTCATTCACAGCCTAACTACAGCCACTGCTGGATATAGGCCTCTTTTGGCTTGTGCCAAGCTCCACGTTCTTGTGCCAGCTTTATCCAGGATATTCGCGCAATGGCAACAATGTCGTCTGCCCATCTTGCCGCCGGACGACCAACAACACTTCTCTTTTCAGTCCTTGGGCGCCTCTCGGTCACAGCTTTACTCCACCTGCCATCACCATGTCTTGCTAGGTGTGCAATGGGTTATTGGTACATTTTTAGCTTTAAGCATTACATCTGCAATCTATCTCCCTCCTGCATCCAATTTAATAGGAGCAGCATTTCGTCTTCTTTGCCTCTCCATAAGGGTCATATCATTGTTCACTTCCTACCTAGCTTAGCCTACGTTTAACATAACATAACATAACATAACGCCTTTAATCCCCGAATGGTTAGTCAGAGGTATACCTAATAGTACCCCCACATTTCGCCAATTATGTTTAAGTTCCATGTGATAGGGGGCAAGCTTATTGCCATCAACCGGGCACAAATTCAGACCCCGTGGCTGCTACTGAGAAATCGTGATGGGAAAACAAAATAACACTTTGCCCGACCCGGGAATCGAGCCCACAACCTCGTGCTCAACAGTAGCGCCGCCATATAAAACGCATAACTGGCGAATTGTGGGTGTACCAGATTACAGGCGTGATGTTATGATGAAGATGATATTTTAAGTTTTTTTTTATGTTGTCAAGTTTTAATGAGTTGAACCTTCTGCAATTCTCTGAGTGAATCCAATACCGATGGATTTCGTTTTATAGGCTCACTTCCCTTTGTACATCGTTATTTTGTGATTTAAAATGCCTTTTGAAACAGGAATTAAAATATTAAACTCTTTAGCGAACATGCTCATTCAGAAAGGATTATTCATCGAAATAATTATATTGAACGACTAACTGTGTCCTGCGACCTTCGTTCGCGAGAAATTATTATAAAAATATTACTTTCTTATTTAAATCGGATTTTGTTAACAATGTTAAGGTTTTAAATTTGTTGGTACGGAACCCTAATCCTTTTTTTTAATAAAAGTAGATTAAGTTACGCCTTATAACACCAGCTATCTGCCAGTAGAAGTCCTGTCAAAATCGGTTGAGCCGTTTCGAAGATTAGTCGGAACAAACAGACAGGCAGACAAAAATGAAAAAAATAAGATTTTTCATTCAGTAAAAAGCTGTTATTTTGACATTACAAACAGACAATTTAATTTTATTTATTTGTATACTTAATGTTAAGTTTCGATACGTTTTCGTACTGAAATATTTTCTCGATTAATTAAAAAAATACTTTGGTCACATGTTTTCTGCTTTTTGAAAACACAACACATTTTCTCTCAAAACGATAAAGGAAAACATTGTGGGAAACTGGCAAGAACCATCATTTGGGGACATGTCACATTTAGCAACCCGCACTGGGCCCGCGTGGTGGATTATGGCCCACTCCATCTCACAGAGAGGAGGCCTGTGTCCCGGCAGTGGGAACTTCAAAGGCACATTTCAAAACAATTACCGGAATCCACGAAATATTATAAACAATCTTAAATAAATATACAAACTAAGTATTCACAAAAAAAGGACTAAATGAAGACTGAAACTAAGTACCTACATAACACAGCGACGACAATAGGACACTAAGGCGTCAAAGTACACCTCCACATCGCTGTCATCCAGGAACATGCCCAGAAGACTGGCAGTGCTAATTCATTGGCCAAAGAATGAGGTAGCCCTCTGCCCAGATTGTGTCGACACAATGACAGATTTCTTTGCACTATCTGTCATTTTGTCGATTCTTCCGTCAAAGAAATCCTTGTCTACGGTGGTCATGCTACGGGGGCTGGTCACGAGAAGTGTCTACCAGTTATCGAGAGATTTCCTTTAAGGGAAACGCGCAATTGGGCCATTACCCGAGCGTTTCGACCCGAAACGGCTCAAAACTGTAACTATACCGATAACATTATCGGTATTTTACCTACAACCTGTACCAGTTTTTAAGCAAAGTATGTGTTGTTTATTGTACTAGGTACTTGACGGCTATAAAACTTAATGAAGCGTACCTATTTGTATGGAAATGAGCTAGCTACAATAGTACTCGTAAACGATTTGCTTTTGCTAGTGAACCATTACGATTGCACTCTATACTCATGTAATAAGTTTCATGAGAGATTTTCAGGAAGTTTTATTCATCATCATCATTTCAGCCGAAAGACGTCCACTGCTGGACATAGGCCTCCCCCAAGTGTCCACATTTATTCAAACAGACTAAATCATCCTTTAGTATTTCGTACAGTCATGATATTTTTTCATCTACTTATCGATGAGACTAGAAGTAGGATTTTTTGGATAGTATGTTATCTTTTTTAAAATCTCAATTCTAGTGCATTAAAGTTGTTTTTTTTTTATTTTAGATATACAGGATGAAAGGGACACCACCTTTATTTAGCGAATCTGATTTATTCGCGTTAGTTTACCACCGCTTGCAATCTAAGCCGACTTTTTTTACCTATAGCTTTTATTTGGCACTAGTCTGAGTGTACCTTATATCTTTTCAATATTTTTTCTGGTGTAACATTTAAATTATTATGGCACCTATTGGTATTTTCTATCTAAATATTCGATTGCTGCGGACGATAACAGAAAGATGTCTACAGAAAGATTTGTATGAATGCTTTTGATATCATTTGTCTAACGGAAACATGGCTTATTGATGGTATAGCCGATAGCGAATTATTCGATGATAGATATTTTGTATGAAAACGTGATCGAAGTTACTCGAACACTAATCAAATAATGGGTGGGGGGGGGGTTTAATAGCCACACGTAGAGAACTACAAATGGTGCTCCTCTGTCGATGATCGGGGGTTACCTTATCTTTACACCAAAAGAAACCTATAAAATACATTTATGTGTTGTGTATATCATTATGTAGCCAGCATTCTGGCAACTTTTTAATGATACAACTCAATATTTTTATTCTAGTAATTTAGCTGATATTGTTCTTGAACATCAGAATGAGTTCTTAACCTTTGCGAGGATGGATCAGTCTACTGATGATCAGAGATCGTGTCAGACATCTTCTCTGTTGATGAGCGGGAGGCGGAGGTATCTCAGAATCAAGAGGTAAAAAAAAAAAAAATCAAGTGCAAGTTTTTATTATCATAATCTTCTTTGCACTGATGATTCCTTTAATCAAAATGGTTATTAAAATCACAAACCTCACAGTCTAAACTACCAGGGCAGCATAAAAGCCAAACACTTTTGTCAGCAGCGAAAATAAACAGTTGAACAATCTGCACGGTTACCGTATGAATTGTTAGCTCTTATCACGCAAACGTTAGGATTATTAATCACATGTTATCCTAGTACGTCGACACCACGTTAGTTTCTGTGACGTCGCCGGTTTAAGCACTAGAGAAATTCTTGTTTGTTTGTGTAGTTTACTGGACTGTTAATAATTTCCCACTAGAGGGTAAAGCCCTCATACACACAAGGAAGGAACTTTGATTCGCTGGAATAGATTTGAGTATGGATGGCTATGACAGAAGGGGCAGAACAAAGAAACGATGTATGGACTGTGTGAAAGACAAGAGAGAAGTAGCTCAAACAATAAGTGAGCTGAAGCGGCAATGGGCCCGCCATATTAGCCTTAGTATCGATGACCGTTTTGGTAGACGTGTCGTTGAGTAGTGACCGCGAATCAGCAAGCGTAAGGTTGGACGCTCTCAAGCTCTGTGGAGTGAAGATCTTCGCAGGGTAGCAACTGGATGAGAGTCACCGAGAATCGATTTAAGTCGTGTGCGATTGAAGAGGTCCTTGTCCAACAGTGGACTGCTGTAGGCTGATGATGGTGATGATAGAAGTCAGTGACAGATGGAGTATGTAAAGAAAAACTGGAAGGGCTAACAGAGCTGAGTGGAAGAAGAAATCAAGCTGTGGTAACTTTAAAGTCTAAATAAAATATATAACATAACATCACGCCCGTAATCCCCGAATGGTTAGGCAGAGGTGTACCTAATAGTACACCAACATTGCGCCAGTTATGTTTAAGTCTAATGTAATAAGGGGCGAGCCTATTACTACCAACCAGGCATAAATCCAGACTTTGTGGCTGCTACTGAGAAATTCCTGATGGAAAAACCCAATACCACTTTATCCGACCCGGGAACCCAAGACCTCATACTCAGCTGTCACGCTATACCAACGATAGACATTTATAAGAAATTCAAGGACAAACTTTTAAGCCCGAACCACGTTTTATTTAGACTTGGCTTGTTTCAAAGCTTTATCATTTAATTTAACCAACATTATACTAAATAAGTTCTTACCATAATTTAACAAAGCACAAAAGTAGGTGTGCTGGTGTGCATTATCTTGCAGCTTGCAGCTCGTAAATTTTACAAAGGAAATGTTTTGATTAATTGTCGGGAAATGATAATAGTGTGGCATTTACAGGGTTGTAATGTTTAAAACGGTGTTTGTTTTCAGCTGTTTAGCATACAAGACACATCGTTTTGCTTTTGTTATTTTCCTGTGACTATGTATATTTATAAATCGAGTTACCTACTTTTAATGGAAGGTTTTTAAGTATTTTTTAAATATTTTTTATTATTTATATATTTTTATTATAACAACATTACATCACACCTGTATTCTTGGAAGGGTTGAGCAGAAATATAAGTAGTAACGACCCATACTTTGCAAGCTATGTTTAAGTCTCATAAAATCTTTCTTTATCGTGTGGTTAGTGCCTAACCTGGTGTCAGAGTTTTTATGCTACCTACGGGCCTCTGGACTTGGCTTAATATGCCATCGAGAAAAATCTCGCAGGCATGCTGGTTTCCTCACTGTGTTTTCCTTCACTGAAGCAAGTGTACAATACGCAAATGACGCTGAAAACACAGAGGTGCGTGTCTTGGGTTCGAACTTGAGACCTATGACTTCGCAGTCCTACGGCCACACCCCTAGGCTATCACTTTTATGTCTCATGAAATGAGGGTTATTATTTTCCTTATGTTATTAAGCCACTATTTATATTCCTAGACCTCGTTAGGCTGCCTGGAGTAGCTCTATTATCCTTTAAAACGCCAGAGCATAATTGCACGCGCGTGCCCTTTACGTCAAGCCTCAATTTTGACTACCATTTTGTCAATATTTGTGTCGATCAGGGCACGCACTTGATTGTCACGTATATGTGACAATGGCGTTCAAAAGGTTTAACCTCTTATAAAAACCACCTCTGTATTAAGAACATTCAGTATTTTTCTCAATAATCAATAGATAACAACAAAACTTGATAGCCGTCAATTGTTTTACTTTCTTTTAAGCGATTCCTCTTTCAAGTCATTTATTTATTTATTTAAACTTCATGTACAAGAGTGGTACATAGGCTGACTTAATGCCACAAGGCATTCTCTATCAGTCAACCTTTGGGTCAAATTGGATAGCATTGTGACAGAGTACAAAAAAAAAAATCCAATTTGTTAACATAGATTGGTATATATAAATAGGTACATATCAATACACATATTATATACAGTAAAATGAAATAAACTAATATATATTATAATAGTCCAAATACGAGAAACCTTATAATAATTACTATGACTACTAACTAATATCTAGCTTGTTGTTATCAATGGAAACTCATACTAACCAGCATTTATGTTAGCTGTAATAAATTACACGTGAGCTAAGTCTTCCGGTACACAGCTCATCATGGCTTCCTACACTTTCTATCTTAATATTCTGACGTGATGTTGATGTCTCGTCTAATACGTACGCGAATTATTCATTTCACTAGAGATTTCAAAAGTAATTGAATGTAAGGAAATCGTTTAGCGTTAGGCTGTATGATTCAAAGATAATAATTTAGTAGACATGTACACGCTTTACAGCAACCGTAATGCTTCGAATGCCACTTGGCATCTTTGATAACACAACACCACGCCTATAACCTCCGTTAGGCAGAGGTGGAGCTATTAATACACCCACATTTTGCCAGTTATGCTTAAGTCCCATGTAATAGGGGGCGAGCCTATTGCCATCAACAGGGCACAAATCCAGACTCCATGGCAGCTGTTGAGAAATTCCTGATGGAAAAACCCAATATCACTTTGCCTGACCTGGGAATCGAACCGAGGACCTCAACAGTCACGCTTGCGACCACTAGACCACCGAGGCAGTCACCTCCATCACCATCACCTGACATCAACACCTGGCATGTTAGATCACCTGATTAAAGGATAACTGATTTGAAGGAATTTGACACCAGGGGACAGACTCTAAATGCCTTTTTTACACTTTTTTCTTGAGAACCAAGCGACCTAAACCTGTCCGTCTTATAAGCTCGTCGTGTCAGGGGGTGGAACAAGATCTTCAAGGATGTTGATAATCAATGCACCAACGAATCATATCTCATACTCGTGCAGGACCAATTTATTTTAATGTATGTCTTATGTTTTACTTTTTGTTGTTCTCTTTTTAAATAATTTTGTTTTATTGTTATGTCTTTCGCGACTCTAAGGCCCGCTTGCACCACGAACACGTTTAGCACTAAACATATTTAAAACGTCATTCCGTCTCTGTCATCTTCAAGGCGTTGGTAGTAACAGCATGATGTTTTAAATACGTTAAACGTGTTTAGTGATTCGTAGTGCAAGCGGTCCAAAACATACTTTTTCTTTCTTAAATACGTACATTCTGTGTATCGTAACGTTTTAGATAGTTGCACTGAAATTGCGGATTTACCTAGCCTATTGAGATACGCCATTATCCTTTGTTTTGTCCAAATGGTACCCCTTCACAAAATGATCATTTCAAATTGAACCAACTAAGAAATAAGAAGCAATTTTCCTTGCTCATTACCTAGTACCGAGAATACCATTCTACTAATTATATTATTTGCTCAGTCCAATAAGAAAGCATATTTTATGTGACATTTCTGCCCTGAAAATGTAAATATTTAATTAAAGAACTAGGATTGAAATTGTAACAAGAATTAATTAAACGGGTCTTAGAAATCTGTGTTTGGACTGGTTTTAGTGGAGAATTTATTAGTATTAAGATTTTTAAAGTCTTGTTGAACTAAGTACTAATTGCTTGCTTAGTAAGTCTTGTTTATTATTTGATTAGGTACGTCTAGTTATGTATTCACAGTATTTTTAATCTATATATCTGCCTAGCCTTTTCCGAACTATATTGGGGTCGGCTTCCAGTCTAACCGGATGCAGCTAAATACCAGTATTTTACATGGAGCGACTGCCTATCTGACCTTCACAACCCAGTTAGTACTGGGTAATATGATACCCAGTAAGACTGGTTGTCAGACTTTTTGGGCCACTGACTACCTATAACGAGCCGGGACCAACGGCTTAACGTGCTTTCCGAGGCACGGAGCATTTTTTTTTATTTACAATCACGAATATTTCAAAACATTTCTTTTCCAAACATAATGACATTTTATCGCGATGAACGCATATTTAAGCGATCGATTATTTTGGTTAGGACCCCAGGACAAATACACAGGCCAACCACATCAACAGCCCACTCTTGAACAAGCAAAGATTTTTTTTTAAAGTATTGTTCAATTGGGAACTCGCAATTGAACAGTACTTAAAAAAATGATATTTCTGACAGGCTGAGTGAAAATAAACCTATTTAAAAGTACCCGTAGCTAAAAATAAGTGCCATCACTGATAACTTACGGGCATTGCGATAATTCAATCTTAACAACCGGTAAAGCAAGCGTTGCTAGCCTGCTTTCCCATATAGTTGCATGTGATATGTGGAGCCAAGAGCGAGAGTTACCGCTTTCTATAGGACATTAAGGGCATGCACACCAATGTGTTTTGTTGACAGTACCTAGCGGATGTTGAGGTATTTCGTAGAAACGGCTATGTGACGGGCGTGACATCGTGATTGTTGTGGAAAAAGTGAGGAAGATATTCATTTATCAGGGTTCTGTAACCGAAGGGAAACCAACGGGACCCTATTACTAAGCTTCCGCTAGCCGTCCGTCCGTCTGTCAGCGAGCTGTATCTCGTGATCCGTAACAGGTAAACAGTTGAAATTTTCACAGAATGTGTATTTCTGTTGCCGCTATAACAACAAATCATAAAAATAAATTAAAAATTAATAGGGGTGACCTACTACGATGGTACGCAACTCATTTTTCTGAAAAATGAGAAAAATATTCATGTTTTCTCACTTTTCCACTGTTGCAACGATCGATTTAATCGCAACTCGAAAAATGTAGGTGTACTATAAGTAAACTTCTGCCTTCCGATGTAGGTATGTCATGTTATATTTAAAAAAAAGGGGGTGAAATTACATGAATTCTGAAATTGCAGATTATTGTGCTGATATTTCAGAGCAGATAAATTTTCTTTATTATAGACGGTGTTAGGGACTGCATTAAAGTTGAAAATTCACTGGTCTAACAAAAAACCAACCCTGGTGGTTGAGATTCATTGATTTATGTCAATCAGTTTCTCTTAATAGTTATTACTAAGACAATAGATTTGTCTAAGACACGATTTCTTAAATCAGTTTTTAAGGGGTATTCCTCAAAGCGCAACTATTTTTAAGCGCAACCAACTAAGCGCAACTAAATTATTCCTCAAGGCGCAACCATGATGAAAAAAGAGAGAGGGGTATGATGGATTTTTTTTTTAAATAGTTTCTTTAAAATAGTTGCGCTTTGAGGAAAACCCCAGTTTTTATCTAACTATAAATCCGTGACTTGTAACAATTATTGTATTAAAACGACCCGTGGCTCGTGCTAAGTTAAAACACAAAACATGCATCGCACACTTATAAATCAACATTCTTGAATTTGAAATTGAAATGAAGCGAAAACATGGCGTTTGTCGTGACCGTACGATTTTCCGGCAACAATGGAACGAATTACGGTTATTTTTAGTTACATGTTGACAGGTGTAGAAAAAACGTGAATAATTTACCTATTACCTAAGCATAAGAAAATTATTCACGTTTAAGCCTCGACAAAGGAATAAAAGTTGCATAAAGAGGCGTATTTCGTTTATGTATTCTGTTATACATACATATATCTCTTATATCCTGCTTCCTGCCAATATTATTAATGCGAAAGTTTATGAGGATGAATGGATGTTTGTTACTCTTTCACGCAAAAACTACTTACCGGATTTTGATAAAATTTGGCACACAGATAGTTTATAACCTGGATTAACGCATAGGATACTTTTTATTCTGATAGTGCTCCACGCGGGCGAAGCCGCGCGCATAAGCTAGTTTTTACATTTATTTATTTATTTATTTAAACTTCATGTACAAGAGTGGTACATAGGCGGACTTAATGCCACAAGGCATTCTCTACCAGTCAACCTTTGGGTCAAATTGGATAGCATTGTGATAGAGTACAAAAAAATAAATATGAAAAAAAATCCAATTTGTTAACATAGATTGATATACATAAATAGGTACATACCAATACACATATATACAGTAAAATGAAATAAACTAATATATATTATAATACATACAAATAGTCCAAATACGAGAAACCTTATAATAATTACTATGACTACTAACTAATATCTAGCTTGTGAGCAATTTAGTCTGATTTCAAATAGTACTTCCGAACTGTTCTTTTGAAAGCCATTTTGCTTTCAGCTTTTTTAATGCCAAGGGGTAGCGCGTTTATCTTTAAAAAAAAAAATTTTGAATATAAAAAAATGTGCTCCGCCAGTGTCGGGAGCAGCGTTCAAGCTATCGGTAGTTTGGGCTCCAGCTGCCATCAGGCCATTGGCCGTTACAACAATCGGCACAATGATAGCCGAATTCACATTCCATATGTCGACAATCTCGTGTGGCAAGTCGAGATATTTTATTGAGTGTAGTTATTATTATTATGAGCCTGTTGTGTCCCACTGCAGGGAAAAGACCTCCTTTCCTTTTTTCCATTATTCTCTCTCTAGTGCTATTTCAGTCCAGTCCTTAAAGTAGGACTCCATCTTGAACACCCCTTTATGTAATATAGTATAATCTAATTAGATTATATAAAGGGGTGATAAAAAGAGATTATACAACATTAGTTTTAGTATATGCGAAACCTGAAACACGTGTCTAGTATTTTTATGAAAAGAATCTATGTTCAAAATTTCAAAACTATGTCATGAAAAATCATCAAGTTATAAGCTTGTTCTGTTGCCTGGTTGTCCGCGCAAAAACGTGGTCACTACGCAGCGCGCCCGCACGTGCGCCTCCAGCGTCGTCTTGAGCTCATTGATAATAATAATTTGGCAGTAGGTACCTAAATTATTGCGATAGGTACTTTTGTCAGTCGGTGTCCAACTTGTAACTTTTTTAAATATTTTTGGGACAAAATATAACATGGTATAAAAATTATTGGAAACGATTCAGTTACTTATTCTGAGCAAACTATATTCAGGTTTCGCATATACTAAAAATAATATTGTATAGGGGTATGTTGCAACGAGACTAGTCAGTCAAGTGTTGCCGGAGAGTAAGTAGGTAATGTGATATTATATACGGATCTTGTTAACACATTGCTCTTTTTTTTAAGAGTAATTCATCATAAGGCTGTCTAGTCATTAGAAATTTCACATAGTATGTTTCTGCCCTCTTAAATGTGTTTGAACTAATTGATGGCGTCTACATAATCATGCCTTCATTCAACAATAGTTATTCCAGATTTTCTTCAACATAACGACTTCTACGAACATCTGGCATCATGCAACATGAACATCATAATATTTAACATCAACTACTTACGATGAAAATTGTTTTGTGTGTCATTACAAATATAGGAAATATTACACAAATACATACAAGCTCATTCAATTATTCAACAACTCTTTTGATTCAATCTACGCAAAACATTCTTGTGTCTACTTTGTATTTTCCCTCTTTACTTTCCTCCTCTCACGTCAGTTTGTAAGACCTCTCGACGAAAACCATCTTATCAGGAACTCTTTGAGTTTCAAATAAGTTTTCGCCTCAAAACAGAAGGGGACGCAAATGTATAAAGCAAGCTTCGTTACTAAGACAATGTACTAAGACAATGAAAGACAAATATACAACATTATTTTTAGTATATGCGAAACCTGAATATAGTTTGTCCAGAATAAGTAACTGAATCGATTACAATAATTTTTAAACCATGTTATATTTTTTCCCAAAAATCTCTAAAAAAGTTAAAAGTTGGATACCGAGCGACTTTGAGTACCTATCGCAATAATTTAGGTACCTACTGCCAAATTATTATTATCAATAAGCTCAAGACGACACTGGAGGCGCGCGCTGCGTGGTGACCGCGTTTTTGTGCGGACAACTAGGTAACAGAACAAGCCTATAACTTTGTGATTTTTCATGATACAGTTTTGAAATTTTGTACATAGATTCTTTACATAAAAATACTAGACCCGTGTATCAGGTTTCGCATATACTACAACTAATGTTGTATACTTTTACTTTGGCACACCTTGCAGTTATAGTATGTTCATTTATTGAGTTCCGTTAATGTCAACAATTACTGGTACCTACTCTGTTTAAAAAAACGTACCTAATTAAAAAAACTAAACTTTTTAAAATCCTTTATTTTCATACTTACTACTACTAAACTTCACAATATGACGCCCAAAAAACGCGCCACCAAGACGAATCTAACAACGTATAATTTATCCAAATCGGTTCATTCGTTTAGGAGTCACGAGGTGACAATGGAACGGACATACAGTCATGCGCGTGAAAAACTTTTCTTCCTCCTTCATTATATAATGTGCTACTGTCGCGGCGTATGTAGGTCTTTTTAAAGAGTCCTGTTATATTGTCTAAAAATTTTAATTAACATCGTAACATAAGTTACATCACGCTTCTGGATTCCCAAAGGGTTAGGTAGAGGTGTACCTAATCGTAGACGTACACGCACATTTCACCAGTTATGTGTAAGTCACATATAATAGGACGAGCATATTGCCATCAACCGGGTCCAAATCCAAACTCCTGCCTGCTAACGGTAATAAAATTATTCCTATTTTCAGACAAATGTTATCTTTTACAACTTAGCTTTTTTTTCCACCATCTGTGTACATAATCACGGAGCAGAAAAAAACTAGCTTTAATAGAAGCTAGTTTATTTTTAATTAGAGATAAGGTCAGACTTGCAGTGCTGGTTATCTAGCAGTACGCTACGTGACCCCTATACTAATTCCCTTTCTGCTATCGCGGCATCTAAAGTAAGATTGCACACGTTATGAACTGCTATCAAGCTATCGTTTGTACTTGGGAATGTAATGGTGAAAGATTAGACTTGGTTTTTGGAATAGAAATAGTAGGATTTGCAGTGGTTTTTGTAAATATTTTATCAATCTACGGACACGAAAAACATTGAGTTCTATTTCAAAACTAGAAAGGTGAATTCGTTGGAATCACGTTTCTGTATAATTGACAATGATATTTGAATCATGATAGCCTCGTTGGTCTTGTTGCAAGACACAGGAAGGCTTCCATTCCCGGGTCGGGAAAAGTGTTATTGGATTTTTCCATTAGGAATTTCTCAGTAGCAGCCGTGGAGTCTGGATCTGCGCCCGTTTGATGGCAATAGGCTCGCCCCCTATTAAAAGGGACTTTAACATAACTGACGAAATGTGTGTGTACTATGCAGAGGTGTACCTAACACCTCTGCCTCCCTTCGGGGATTACAGGCGTAGTATAATGTTATGATATTTGAACCGTATTGTCTCTCTCACTCATTCTAAAAATCGTATAAATCGTAACCATTTTAACGTGATCTAAGTCGGTAGGATGAGAGCACATCTAACGATTTAAAACCTTGAATTCGACTTAATCTTCTCCGCTTGTTTCAGTAGCAATTACATGAGAAAAGTTCAAAACGTAATGAAAAGATTTCAGCCAGTCAGTACCAAAAACTAATCTGACTGCACCAGACGAAGGTGCCACTAATGAAGGCTCTTTATACATTCTCTGATAATGCAACCGCCTGGAATATCAGTAAATACTACATCCTTCTTTCCAATTTCGTCACAAACCACTAAACTGACCCGCACATTAACTGCGGCCGTTATTCAGGACATCTGCATGTACGATTGTGCACACGCTATAAAATGCCCCTTCCTCGCACTTGGGTCGTAAAAAACCGCGACCCTAAAGCTAAAGACAGACAGACGTATGTGGTTAGCGACTAACTGTATAGAAAATACTACATTATTTTATCGAAAGAAAGGAGAAAAATGTAAATTAAGGATGTATTTCTTACGAAATCGACGTCCAAATTCTCATCAAGAACTTTGCAATGGAAACATAAAAGGACTTTCCATCTATATTGAATTCACACCTACAAAAGACGGTGAATGGTCGTAATGGCAAAATAATAAAGACCAAATTAACCACTTGGTTAATAATAATGATTTATATCTCACCACAATATATGTACATTAGAAAGGTATTAATACAAAGTACGTAACAGCAATAATTATACTGTGGCAGACTGGTGCCAACCGAACCAGAAGACGCTGCGTTGGAAGGCATCCCACTAGGTGGACCGATCGATGACCTGGTAAAGGCTGCAGGGATCCGCTGGATGCGAGTCGCACGGGATCGGTCTATGTCCAGCAGTGGACGTCTTTCGGCTGAAATGATGATGATGATGATGATGAGACTGGTGCCTAAGCTAGACGTGTGGTCTGTACTTCAGGACACCACGTCTCCACCCCTTGAGTAGTGCTTACATTTTAATGTTTTGTACTCTAATTAATGCGTTAAGAATTTACAAGTAGCATAAGCTTTAAGATTAAGAATAACAAATGATATCGCTTTAGGAGAGGACAATGAATACTATAACGACATAAAACCATATCAACGTCGTACACACTAGTCATATAACAGAATTTAGATCTAGCAATAAAGGGTTTCATGCTAAAGAAAAAGATTCTCCTACTAATATAAAACACCAAGTGCTAAGCAACAAATCTGACCACAGTCTAACAAACATTCGTTACCGAACTAACCAACCAGTATAAAAATACACAAAGCAAAGTGCTAACAATTCCTGTAGTTAATCCCGTGGAGAAGCATTATTAACACGGCTACAAAGAGGAGTTTAGTTACATTAAGACTTTAATACCACAATGCAGGTGTTAGAGAAAGCCTATTTTGAACGATGATGTTGGAAAATTATATCGTTAAGCCTTATGTCCACTGACTGTTTCAGTTTATAGCAACATACATCAACGCATGACATAGTAAAGTTATCACCAAAGCTACTACCTAGGTTTCTGACTGACATTGCTGCAATTCCGCGAAATTCAAATTTTCTTACGTTTTTTGTAATTTGCAGGTCAGTGTTCAACAAAATATGATTTTCGATCGTACCAGCTAAGTATTTACAGAATTATAATCATCAAAATGATCAATACTACCTTCTTAGTTCTTTTAATCCCATTGAATGCCACTGTCCTGCAAATTGCAGAAATCTAAGAAAATTTGAATTTCACGGGCGATCCTGGAGCTTCCACCTTAAAGTCATCATCACAAGAGTCACAGGCTTTCTAGCCATATATGATTCACACAGTTCATCACATCATCTTCATCTGCCTAGCCTTTTCCCAACTATGTTGGGGTCTGCTTCCAGTATAACCGGATGCAGCTGAATACCAGTATTTTACATGGAGCGACTGCCTATCTGACCTCCACAACCTAGTTAGTACTGGGTAATACGATACCCCTTGGTTAGAGTGGTTATCAGACTTTCGGGCCACTGACTACCTGTAACGACTGTCACACAGTTCATCATCACAAGTATTTATTTATCCAATATGCCTTCAGTGTTACTGTATTTCTCACACCAAATGTAAACGGGTATAGGACAAGACACAATCCTAACAATGGTACTTCTGCACACCTTCATTCTTGTTTACACCGTCCCAAGTAAAGTTCACGTGAGTTCGTTAAAGTTACGAAGATAATCGTACCTTAGCTACATTACTTATTAAATTTCGCTCAAGTAGGTACCTAAAGAGGCTGAATACCGTATCATCTGGCTCAGTTGCGATTAGTACGTTTAATACTTAGATTTAATTCGTTCGAGTTAAGTTGTTAGACTGTGGTCTTCTTTTGTTTGATTGGCGTTCTTAGTGAGGAGTTTGTGGAACTTGGCAGGAAGATTAGGTATTGCTGCAGCCTACTTTGCTGACAGTACTGAAGTTGTTGGTGATTTCTGTTCTCCTAGTATTATAATGACCATCCCGCCCTGGGCGGAGCGGAAGGGAGTGTCAGACTTGTACTGACTAAAACCCATCCATGTTCCTTCTTAGTCCTTTGTGGTCCAGGGTCGTGGTATCTCTTTCGAACAGTCCCGCAGCCCCGGCAGGCATCGGCCCTTTTGGTTTACCTAAACTTGGAAGCTGATATTAAAGCCGAGATCTATAAAAAATACTTAGCACGTAGGTACTACCGAGTGCACCGATGGTCGACCAGTTTTTAACCTTATTGCTTAGGGCATAAGGGTGAAAGTGGCACTCTCAGTGCCCTCGGTAGTACTTTGGCAAAGCGTTATTCTTGTCAGGGTTGCACTTCTGTAAATCTACAAATGCAATACAGAGACTGGAACATGTTTCAGTCAAAGCATGTACTATGTGACGTTTTTAAAGAAAACTTTACTGATGAAAATAAAATGCATTATTAGTTAAGATTCACTCTTGTAAAATTTGCTTCGAAAAGATGATCTATACAAATAAATAAAATTGAGGTGTCTTTTTTTAATTTCAAAACAACTGCTTTTTAATGAATGCGTATAAAAGAACAATAACGAAAAAGCTTTTTTTTTTAATTTTTGTCTGTCTGTCTGTGTGTTTGTTCCGGCTAATCTACGAAACGGCTGGACCGATTTTGAAATTTACTAGCAGGTAGCTGATGTTATAAGGAGTAACTAAGGCTTTTATTTTAGAAAAAAAAATAGGTTTCCGTGCAAAAAAACTAAAACCCTTGAAATGTTTAAAATCCAATTCAAATAGGGAAGACATATTTTTATAATAATAATTTTACGCGGAGGAAGGTCGTGGGCAACAGCTAGTACAAAAGAAAAGCTAACACTAAATACTAAATTTTATTTTGAATACCTACCCTTAATTTAATTCTCTCGCCACAACAGACTTAAACCTAAATAAGTTTTCAACGAAAAATCTGCGTACAAATGAATTTAGTTCTACTTTAATTCCTAGGATGAAATTCAGGCACAGTGAGAAATCCAGACAAGCAAATAAGCGGATAAAGAACAGGGACTACACGGACACAGGTTAACGCTTTGTTCAAAAACTTTTTATCTAGAAAAACTTAGCTTGAATTTCATACATTTCAACTGTGTTGTTCCATTTTCCGTAGCCTGCGTTATCTACTTTTTATACGGTAAAAGAAAGACATGATTACTGAAAAACTTTTTGAGATAATATTCTCTATAAGACTTTATTCTGTGAAAGTGAGCTTTATTGTTGAAGTTGATTTAGAAAGTCTACTGGATCTTTTTGCTTTAGAGTACTACGTACATTTGCAAGATTAAATTTTTTGATTTAATAGATATGCTTACTGCAACTTGCTGAAAGTTTTTGGAGCGGCAACGTGCAATGTTTCTATTATAAAAAAAAATAAAGGGAAATACACAATGTCATATACTGAATGTGAAGGTAGATAGTTTAGGCATATACAACATTATTTTTAGTATATGCGAAACCTGAATATAGTTTGTTCAGAATAAGTAACTGAATCGATTCCAGTAATTTTTAAACCATGTTATATTTTTTCCCAAAAATATTTAAAAAAGTTAAAAGTTGGACACCGAGTGACTTTAAGTACCTATCGCAATAATTTAGGTACCTGCTGCCAAATTATTATTATCAATGAGCTCAAGACGAAGCTGGAGGCGCGCGTTGCGTGGTGACCACGATTTTGTGCGGACAACTAGGTAACAGAACAAGCTTATAACTTTGTTATTTTTCATGATACAGTTTTGAAATTTTGTACATAGATTCTTTACATAAAATACTAGACACGTGTATCAGGTTTCGCATATACTAAAACTAATGTTGTATATTATATTTTACACTGAGTCAGAAAACAGAAACACAGAAATCAGTCCTTAACTACATAAGGATGGAACAATAATATTGAAGTAACAGCCATTGCTCTGAAATCGAAAAATCCTCTGAAATGTTGATTTAGCGAAACGTGCGTCGACAAAAGATGTAACTCTCCTTTACACGTTACCTACGGGAAAAACTCTATTGAACGGGACAAAATTCTATCGGGAGGTGTGTTTTATAGAAAAAAAATCTATCAAGAAGACATTGATAGATTTTTTTTTGATGGATAAAAACGTAAAATAAATAAAAAAAAAAACCACCACACACAGCCGATCTAAATACCTGCCAACACGGGCTTGCATTCTTTAACAACTGAGGATTT
This sequence comes from Noctua fimbriata, assembly GCA_905163415.1. Classification (NCBI taxonomy): domain Eukaryota; kingdom Metazoa; phylum Arthropoda; class Insecta; order Lepidoptera; family Noctuidae; genus Noctua; species Noctua fimbriata. The sequence goes on along the minus strand of LR990941.1, from coordinate 5,773,691 downwards.
TTTCTAAAACCATGTTAGATACTGGCCCGCTCCTTCTCAGATTCAGGAGGCCTGTGTCCCAGCAGTGGGAACCCTAAAGGCTGATACAGTACAAGAGAATCTAGTATGTAATTAGACACAACAGAACGCCTCATGAAGACATAATGATTAGTTGACCACCCAAAGACCCTGACACTTAAAATTAGCATTTATAATTAAAACCGCAACTTTACCTTCAAGGAAAACTGTCTGTTTGAATCTTGTTTGGTATGTAATTATTTTCGACATGTAGGTACTCATTCAATAAATAAAAATACCAGCTTTATAAATATTTTTTTCTCTATATACAAAAAATAAAACTAGGAACACACATGTCCATAACTAGCACAAGTCCCACGCAAGTATCTAATCATACCATTGTGCTGTACCAATTTTGACATAGCTTGCAGCGTAAGCAAGCTGAATTGGTAGTGGACACACCATGTTTGTCAAGGGACCGATGGTTATTGGACCAAAGGATTCTGAAGAGGAGTCCGCGCATCGGCAAGCCCAGCGTTGGACGCCTGGCTGGATAGCCAGGAACAGAATCTGTCACAACTTGGGAGAGGCCTACGCCTTACAGTGGACTGCGGTGGTTGATTTATTCACGTTACTACCAATCAGAAGTCTTCGTCGAGCTTCATTGTCTCGGCGCTTTTCTGGTGCCCACTGTTGATTCTGGCTTTCAGGAGTAGCAAAGGATTAGGAATAGAGTGGCGGGCATGTCCCAAAAAAACAGCAATCAGAAGTTGTTGCAGCATGCAACCTGCTTGCTTGGCTTAAGCAAGCTATATGTTCCTGGCTTTAAAGACGACTTGCAGAGGACTATAAGATAGGTAAACGACTTTACCCTTGAGTATTTCGCAATTCATAAATGCATCAACCATACAATATTCAATTTTCAAACAAGATGACAGACGTTGGGGTCAAAAGGGTAAATAACTAAATACATATTTTAAAAGGTTACCATGGATTTATGGATTGGATTAATTTTAACTTAAAAGTGAATAAAATTGCTAAAATATCAAAGGATAATAATATGAATAAGAATTATGAGAATGCAATTAATATCTTTAACTGATATTAATGGCCGGTGGCAATTTTTGTTAAAAATAATTGAAACAAAGAAAATACATGCTGATATTTTCGTATTTCATTTATAAGTTCTTTATTTTATCGCGTAGTATTTAAATCAGTCCCAAGTCTTTTTAAATTTTCGAAATTTAAATATTTAGGTCTGATTACTGGGACTTACTCCGAAAGGATATTTTTGAATCGGCGTTCAATTACAAAGATCACTGAAAGCTTCTTAAATTTTAATTTACCTAATCTTCCGGAAATCTTTCTAAATTGCCTCAGAATTGGATTAATTTTCATCCAATTTTTCCTTTACAAAAGTAATTCGCGAAAAACGCTACTATTAAAACCTTCTACCTGAACCGGTACAAAATGATTAGTACATAGTACACAAAACTAATGAAATTCCATTCTATTCAAACGTTTCAATTCAATTAAACCTTTTTAATTGAATTGGAACAATTGGAATCCTTCCCCTTAGTTGTTTTTGGGGGAAAACTTCTAAAGTGGAACATTGGACGCAGGACTTATAACTTAATAATGTTAATAACAATGAAAGGTTTCTATTGTGTCGTGTATAAACTAAAGTTGGTTAGCGCTGTCAAAAGAATTTCCAAGAATTTAGGTCTACACGTAGGTATAGACTTATATTCTTGGTAATTCTTAGTACTTGAAACAAATGATTATAGCTTCTTATAAACTTACTAAGAACCTCAAGCGGCGTAAATATAGTAACCTTATTGGTAATTATAATTTCGAGTCGTTTGGGGTTAAAATTCTAGGACCGTGGGGTCCGAGTGCTCACAGCATTTGCAAGGAAATTTCAAAACGCTTAGTTGACACTTCCCGTGACCCAAGGGCTGGCTTTTACCTTGGCCAAAGGCTTAGCGTTGCCATAAAACGTGGCAACACGGCCAATATCCTGGGGACGTTACCAGTTGACAGCGTTCAGGAGGAGTATTTTGACGCCATTTTTAAAATTTATTGTTAAGTTAGTTTAGTTTATTTTAATTTATAAATGTATATATTATTTTAATTAACATGGAACATAATATATAAGCTAAGTAATACTGAAGTAAAAAGTATGCTTTTTCCATTACAAACAAAAACATTACCATCTCTATTGACAACGAATGAATGAACGAACGAACTCAATAGAACCAGAAAATACAAGTATCAAACTGTCATGGCTGTCTAAATTATCGTCTCTTCATTTTCATTGCAATTAACCTATCCCGTGTGATCAAGTCTTCCTGTAACTTGATGACAAGCAACTACGTTCAATTCCATTATTATAACATTTTATCATTGTGGAAACTCAATCAATCATCTTTTGAAGCACTCGTCAAAATCATCTTCCACAAATGGTGAAAAAATGTCAAGAAAAAATTCTTGATGCATACTTTCACTAGTAAAAAGTATTTGAATACAACTATCTTTACTTCTCCATCAATGAGTTATTAAATGGTTGTTATCTAGAAATTTTACCATAGCGTAACTGTGTTGCAATAGTAAAATATCACTGTTGATAAGCATGAAAACTGGTAACCGTGAGAAATGCTTTCTAATTTGTGTCATTCATATTTCTGTGGTATCTTAATATTTGCTTACAGATATTTAATTTGCTTACATGAATTGATTAGAGATTTTCTTATTATAAAATAATGTTTTACGTCGTCGCTAAATGTTCTAGATATTTATTTATGTTAGTAAAGAATCTCAAATCGAATCTCTGTTGTCTGTTAGTATTGAATTTTTTTTCTTATTTATTTTTTTGTACTCTATCACAATGCTATCCTATTTGACCCAAAGGTTGACTGGTAGAGAATGCCTTGTGGCATTAAGTCCGCCTATGTACCACTCTTGTACATGAAGTTTAAATAAATAAATAAAGAATACTGCTTCGTTGGTCTAGTGGTTGCAAGCGCGACTGCAGAGGTGGTCCTGGTTTCGATTCCCGGGTCGGGCAGTGTTATTTGGTTTTTCCATTAGGAATTTCTCTGTACCAGCGACGTGGAGTGGATTTGTGCCCATTTGATGGTGATAGGCTCGCCCCCTATTACTTTGGACTTAAAACATAACTGGTGAAATGTGGGTGTACTATTAGGTACACCTCTGCCTAACCCTTCGGGGATTACTGGCGTTATGTTATATTTATGTAGAAAATTGATCAACCAAACCTAATCAAAAATGTGTTTACAAACTTGTTTTATGTAAAGAAATAAAAGAAAACTTAAACATAGACAACTAAATTAGAACATCAACAACAACAATAACAAAACAAAAACAAGAAAAAAACAATTGAAAAGAAACAGCACTAAGATTCCAAAAACGCACTTTAACATTTCAAGAACATTCTCAGACAGTCAAACAGAATACTAAATCATTAAAATTGCCGTTACAAATCCTCATTACTTTGTATACAACCGTCTTATACTCTGGAATAATAAAGAAAAATATTCAAAACATTCACCCACCCTTCCCCCATCACTAGAAATAAAACTCTCCGTCCGTTTATGTGCGCTTATCTCTAAAACTGCAAGACAGGTTTTAATAGAGCTTTCGCCACTCTGAACCATGTTTCTGAATCGAGATTGGGGGCAGTAAAACTTTATGCTGTCTTCCAAATATTCTAGAAGGCAACATTGAAACCAGTCAGATAGCTGTCACGATAATTCTTCTATACAGACCCACCCGGGTTGCTTCGCTAAAGGAGTATAAAAATCCACGGACAATCTCGGCGGGAAATTTATAGCAACAATAAAATGTGGGATGTTTCCTCGCTCCAGCTAAGAGCTGTACTGGAATTGTTTGAGCCACCATTCGTATAGTTCTTCACAAATATATCTTCTATCACAATGCGGTAGTGTTGAACTTTGTTGGCAAGATTAAAACGCTCCCCGCGTTAGGATTTCCTCCTGTCAAAATTGGTGCAACTTTGTACGTGATTTCATCAGCTCGGAATGGCGTAATATCTTTGATGAGTTGGTTTATTTAAAAAATACTCTCGGTTTATGGCAAGCCTTATATTTTTTGACGAATAAAGGAAGTGGAAAATTGCAACTTTTAAGACAGACAGACAATGAACCAAATAATGTAACGTTTTTTAAAAAACTTTAAAGACTCTTATTTACCGATGTGACAGATAAAATAAGAGACACAATAAAATGTCTAAAATTATTAAAAATCCTTGGTTTCAAGGCAGTTCCTCGAGCATTACTTTGTGTTTTAAATTGTAAGACACGCTTGCGCTCACGCATTTTTCCATGACGAAATAGATCTTTATCTTACTCTAAAAAGTACCTACTTACGTACTTTTTGAATTACCAATAACAATAATAACATAAATGTAGCTTTGTCATTTCAGATTGTACAACAAGCTGCACGAACTTTGGAAATAAAAGTGTAGAAGATTACATTTTTAACAGAACAACAATTTCGTTGATGGTGAAACTATAGAGGGTAAAACTGCAAGGTGAAACTATAATGTGAAGATTGACAATCATTAAGTGAATTGTGTTACTTTTTAGGCACAATACCATAGCTTGACACGGTTTTTAAGTGTTTACCAACCTGGCTATTGTTATTATTTAAAAACCATAAACTTATAAAAAAATCCCTCAATTGTAACTGAATTATCTTACAAACTAGCCCAAGCATAAAAACACCAAGGCTAAACCATAAAATCGAGCATTTAAAGTAATTTCTAAGTATTGTAATAGTATCTGCGCGAGAGGGCTATTAACCCAACGTTCGCTTTCGAAATCAGTTTCACTATTTACTAGCTCTCTGGCTGCTCGCCCGTCTAGTCAGCTGGTGTACAAATTAATGGCCGAAGTTACTTTGAATTGATAAAATATTAGCACCGAATGTCTAGGAAATTGTATGTTATGAATTATGGTGATACATTGTCATTGTAAATGTTAGTTTTGTTAGTTCAGAATAGGGTTGGTTTTAGATTTAATTGGGTTTGGAGCAGTCTTGTGAAAGACTGTTTAAGGCGAGTGGTCGTAAGCGATACTGCTGGGTTTGAGGCCCTAGGTTCGATTCCCAGGTCGGGCAAAGTGTAATAATTGTGTTTTCTATCATGATTTTTTTAGTAAAAGCCCGGAGTCAGGATTATTGCCCGGCTGATAGGCCCGTCTATTGCATGGGTTTAAACATAATTGGCGAAATGTGTAACTTATAAGTACTCTGTCTAACCCTTCGATGATTACTGACGTGATATTTTTTTTATGTTTTCAAAAACTGTAATCACCTTTTAATAACAAGTATTTAAAAGCTTAACGTTTGGTACTTTAACGCAACAGACCGCTTCAAGCGTATTTTTTGTGATAATTGCATGATAATTTAATGTCATAAAGATCAAGCAAATAATATTAAGCTAATAGTAAAAATTATAGACAAAAAAACTGACACTCAAACACTTCCTCATTTTTGAAATAGCATAGAAAATTTTAATAATGCTTTGGCCACGACTTTTTTATCATTACTGCTACCATACCTTATATCAATATTATCATGTCAATTTTTTGCTAGTTGATATCTAACACTATATTTAATACTAATAGTATACATGGAATTGTACCTAACATATTCAGATATTTAGCTCTACTTCATGACACGTGTAAGCAAAGTTAGTTAATTTTATGTTCCGCATAGTTTGTCTACTCAATATTGATAAACAATTTTATTGAACTGTTAACTGTTCTCTACAACATTAGTTTTCGTATATGCTAAACCTGAAACACGTGTCTAGTATTTTTATGTAAAGAATCTATGAACAAAATTTCAAAACTGTATCATGAAAAATCACAAAGTTATAAGCTTGTTCTGTTACCTGGTTGTCCGCACAACAACGTGGTCACCACGCGGCACCGCCGCACGCGCGCCTCCAGCGTCGTTTTGAGCTCATTAAAAATAATAATTTGGCAGTAGGTACCTAAATTATTGCGATAGGTACTTAAAGTCGCTCGGTGTCCAACTTGTAACCTTTTTTAAATATTTTTGGGACAAAATATAACACGGTTTAAAAATTATTGGAATCGATTCAGTTACTTATTCTGAACAAACTATATTCAGGTTTCGCATATACTAAAAATAATGTTGTATACCTTTACGTATACACGGTGGAAGGGACACCGACGCAAAAAACTGTTACCACGTATTCAGAACATCATTCTAAGCCCCCTAAATGGAAATTTTTCATAGGTTATTAAAAAAAAATCAGCTGTTCCATACATTTTGACCGTGTAAGTATTGCACTTTTGTATCAAACAGGTGATTTTTTTTTAATAACCGATGAAAAATTTCTATGTTGGATCAGAATGATGTACTGAATACGTGGTAACCATTTTCGAGTCGCTGCCCCTTCCACCCCGTATTTAAATTAGACACAGTAAATATTAAAAGGATAATTACATACGTCTGAAATAAGTTATAAATAGGTACAGCCTATGAATAAAAACCTTTCACTCATGTTCTTTCTGTTCTTGTGTATTAACAAGGGAATACTTAACCTTTATATAACTGAGTTTTGCTACTGCTTACATAAAAATCAAAGAAATATCGTAGTTAATTTTACTATGATGACTGGACAAGCTTATTTGACTTTTTTTTACCAATGAGTGTGTAATTAATATGAGAAGCTCGTGGCAGGTTAAGCCGCGCTTGCCTAAGTAGGTCCATGAATGCGTGACCACCCATTATATACCAAGTTTCCTCCGTGCCTCGTTGGTCCCATTTGTAGATCTTTGTCGGTCGTTACAGTGGCCCGAAAGTCTTTATTACCCAGTACTAACTTGGTTGTGGAGGTCAGATTGGCAGTCGCTCCATGTAAAATACTGGTACTCGACTGCATTCGTTTAGACTGGAAGCCGACCCTAAAGAAGTTGGGAAAAGGCTAGGCAGATGATGATTGTGTAATTAACGCAAGTTTTCTGACTGGTAAAGGAGACGGAGAAGTTTTTTTATAAGGCATCTTATTTTACTTGCACTTAATCTGATTGGCTGTCGCTCATTTTAAATCTGGTTCCAGAACACGGTGACAAGAGGCCCCTAAGTGGCCCTAAGTACCTACAGACACACATTTGCTCCTCATTATGATAATGCACTGCAATGAAAATTCACAAGCCCACAATTTATTTTACGATTATAGTAGATAATGACAAGGTTCTACCTTAAACCGTTTATCTTTTTTAGGGTTCCGTGCCCAAAGGACGCCAACAGGATACTATTGCTAAGGCTCTGCTGTCCATCCGTCTGTCACAAGGCTGTATCTTTTGAACCGTAATAGATGTACACTTGAAATTTTCACAGAGCATGCATTTCTATTGCTTTTGCCGCTATAAAAACAAACAATAGAAATGAAATAAAGTTAATAATGACAGAGGGTACAGAACCCTTCGTGTGCGAATCCAGCTCGCACTTGACCAGTTTTTTTTAGTCTTAGCTTTGACTGGCCAACGCTAATTGGTGGCTACGGACAATTTAAACTTTAGATACACACACTACATCATTACCGTAAAACGTACTTAATTCAAGGTGTGACCTACTTTTAATTACAGACAAAGCAAAAGTTTAAATACTTACGCATTTAATTTTGACATTTACAAGCTTTTAGTAAAAAATAAATGTCGCTTGTAACTCTTTCAAGTGATTAAATGGGGGTTTTGAACTCGTGTTTATAAAGTTAAAATTCGAAGTTATTGTGGTTTCTAGAAGTTGTAAAAGGAAGTTGTTTTTTAAACCGGGCAAAGGAACCAGCTGATTTATTAGTTTAAAAAAAAAACATAATATAATCCTCTAATTAATTCAATAACAATTACCTCATATTTTAAATTTTTTTCTTGTTAAAAACAATAAACCTCATCTAATACGAACAAAAATTATAGACCATACAAACAGTTACAATATTTCGGTTTAAAGAAACTTTATTTAATGTTTGACATATTTTCTCTTCATTGTAAAAGTAAATAAATACCCGTCTAATCATCACACATCGGTAAAACGAAACGTTATTCCATAAACACACGTAACGATTGTGGGTCACCGATAGATGGCACTGTTACAAGAAACCCGTCGACTTGCGGTAAAGGCGCGAATGCATTGCGGTATCGCAACGGGACGAAGTTAATGACTACTCTTTAGCACGTCATTGGAATGAGAACAGCGGATATGCTAACGACTTGTAAGTTGTTTCTTATAATAAATATCATGTTTATGATGGAACGGTAATATTGACTTAAGTACTTTACTGAAAACACCCGTCTTTAGTGGTTATAAATATTAAGATCCGGTATGATTTCTTTAGCAAGAGTATACATGATTTAACTTGCAAAATGTAAGTACCTATAATTTAAAATTCTAAGTATTACTTAAATTATCTTCTTAGTTAGGTATTTAACTACTACAATTTTAATGAAAAATTACATCGGTACAGTCGTACACAAAAAAACTTCATCAAACACAATTTATGTTTTTTTTTGCGATTCATTCAATTATATCCATCAATCATCGAACGACAGGTTCAAAGAGTAATTATTTTAAGTGTATTCAATAATTTCATTAGTCAATAAATCATGAAAAGATATTTAACGAAGTTACTTTATTAAATTACCTACCTTGAATTGACTTTCGAAAGAGTTTATTGAGAAATATTTCATAGCAGGCTGTCAGAACTTCATCTTGTAAGTGATCCAGCCTTTAGAGTAACTTCAGCTTCAGTTTGATAATGATCCATAACTAAGCTGTTATAAGAAAATACCTAATAGGCTACTTTAACTAAGTAAGGCTCTCGACCTACTAAGTTAACACCGGTAAAGCTTTAAAGAGATTTATCATCCACATTATCCTGTCCGTCCGTCCGTATTTAGGATCGGCGCAGCATGTCTTCTTCTTCAATACTTCTTTTAGTTGTCATTTCAGCAGTCACCCCCCTTTCTAGCCATATCACCCTTCACGCAGTCCATCTATCGGTTACATATTATTTTATAATAATTTATTGTTAATGCGGAAATTAAGTAAATATTATAAAATTTAAAAAAATATGTAGATTAAGACAAAGGTACCTTTGTCCTAAGAAACAGCTTATAAATGACATCGTTGCTAATCAATGGTGTTTATAGATAACTTGACCACAGATAAAATCTAAGAACTAGCTTCAGACGCCTGCAGAGAAGAGGTGTTGCTATCGGTACTCAATTATCACCTATAAAATATTTAAATACTCCTTCTTGCTAGTGTTTTATGGAAGCAAAACCAGATTAGCCTCAATTAAAAAAATGGCTATGAATATTGAGTGGACACACTATACCCAGTTTCTGAATTAAGTATTTGAAGTTGAGAACTTATCAAACTGTACATTAGCATAAATTAAGGTGATTCCTCAAAAGTGTTGCCCACTAAAGTATTTTTGTAAAGCTTGAATTTTTCAAATAAGAGTTTGAATAGTTCTCAAATTGAAATTCTGAGGTCAAAAATGGGTGATAGCTATCATCATTCATCATTCTCCTCGTCCTATCCCAATTTATTTGTTTTCGGTACGGCATGTCTACTTTTCTATTACTCGACATACAAACACTTATAAGAAAATGAGTTCAAGACCAACAGACAATACGGAAAAGAAGATTATAGGCTGCATAAGCCACGAAAGCCCTTTCAACCTTTCTAATTTCATCTGAACTCAATGTGGTTACCGAACTCCTTTGCGTGCCATACATTCCCATAATAATAACAGGGTAATTTTGTACCAAAACCAAACTTCATTATTTTCACCGTACACCTCCGGAAATTATTATACTTTCGTCGCTCACTCATGACGGATGCCATAATCGTCAATTTCATATTTAAATCCATCACGAAACCCGTTTATTGCGGTTTCATAACCTGATTGGTTTTCAAAGAAATTTCGACCTTATTGTGAATACTTAAAGTCAATAAAAGATATAGCGTTTACTATGTCGCTTACGATTTTGTCTATTGAATAAGTAAATATGGGAAAGCAGTGTTAAATAATTTGTTTTACTTATTGATGAACGTAAAATTAGAATTCGATTTTGATCGAAGCGTGAATTCATTAAATCTTGATTTTGTCGCACCAGATCAGTAATTAGAAAGAAGGAAATAAGTAGCTTAAAATCACACCTTTAATCCCCGAAGGGGATACAGGATGGGGGCAGAGGTGTACCTAATAGTACACCCACATCGCCAGTTATGTTAAATTCCCATGTAATAGAGGGCGAGCCCATTGCCATAAACCGCGTTCAAATCCAGACTCCGTGGTTGCTACTGAGAAATTCCTGATGAAAAAATCCAATAATACTTTTCCCGACCCGGGAATTGAACCCTCAGAAATGGGACCTCATGCTCAGCAAACGCGCTTGCGACCACTAGACCACCGAGGTAGCTAGAAATAAGTAGCATAAAAGCATTACTCATCATCCGCTCTGCAAGAGATAATGGGCATTGGTCGTCAAATGTCTTCGAATTTTTCAGTTCTGACGTTTTCCTCACCATGTTGTCTGTTGCCGTTTTGAGAGCAGTGACGAAGAAAAAACATTAGACAAAGTAAAATGCTTTTCGGGGTTGAACATATGACCTAATTGAGCGCTCTAGTAATTAAGTAATTGCCCTATAATACATTATTATAGCTAGCCCACATTATCTCACTGCTGGGCAAAAGCCTCCCTCCACTCCTTCCAAAGTTCACGCTTCTGTGCTACTTCTTTCCAATTCTCAAGGAAGTCATCCAGTTCGTCCCCCCTATAATACATTACATAGTTTTTCTTCATGATTTAATCGACAGCTACGTAGGTATCCATCTACCTATGTATCTTTTAAAACAAATAATGTAGGTAAACAATTTACATAGGTATATTTAACACCTAATTGGCGTTTCGGAAGCAATTACAGAAATACTCATTCGCGTAACATACAAATACCATTTGATTCCAAAGATTTCGAATTAACAGCTGAACCAAATTGAACCTTGACTCTCCAATTATAAGGTCAAATTCTGACTGCAATAGGAAGTACAGAAAGTAAAGTGTTAAAAGTTTATAGTCTGGAGAAGTGTAATAGGTATCATTGTGCACGCGTCGATTTGCTAAACGGATGATTGCTATTATTAACTATTCCAATTAACATTCTAAGAAATTCTACGGTTATTTTTATTGATATCGGCCCTTATAATTTGGACTGGGTCAGGCCTAATTGGACAGCCGGTTAGCCTTGTTATGTGAACTTGTGCTGCTAACAGATTTTTGTAATAGTTTCATACATAATCGTGCTTTTGTTTATACAAGCATGTAGGAAAAAGATGGATCAGAATTGCAAGAGATAGAGGTAGGTCGAAGGACAAACTGTTAAGTTGGCTGGCAGGCTTATTTTTATTTTATGTAAGAAAAAGAACCTTCGATACTCATACTCACGCTTTTTTCCCCAGGGCAAGCAGAAACTACACAACGCCAAGTGCTACGATGCTTAGTATAGGTACTCCTTTTGCTTGGTCCACGTTCATACTTAAATTCTACCTTAAAACCTTCGATTGACTCTCGAAAAAATGCTCCTTCTAGGAAAGCCCCTTCTAATGTTGTACAATCACTTTCATAAAGCACATTAATTCTCGACATTTTTTTTATTTTCTATTCAAAAATAGAATCAATACCATACGAAAAGCTCGAGGCGTATTGGAACGCGATCACATTATTTTAACGACGGCATTAGCGAAACCCACCTGATTGCAAATGGCGGCGTTTAATACATCGCTGCAATTTGTAAAATAATTAAAGAAGCCTCAGGCATTCTGCGGTTATACGTTTACATGTTATGTAATCGATGTTATGTAGAATTAGGTAACGCATGTTTGTATGAATAATTTTGTTAGAAAACTCTCAAAATTATGAAGGTGGTTTGTCAATTATTTTTTTGCTTTTTTCCTTGCTATTGACAATGATGTAATCGAAAACAGACTACTTTTTAATTCAATCTTTATTACGAGAAGTTCACGTAAGTAAAAAGTATTTTTTGAACAGGGTTTTCAAAATTCTCTTTTACTTACTTAAGTGATGTTTTTTAAAATCGATACGACACGAAACGTAATTTACATTACCTAAAACAACTAACCTACGTAAATTAAAACAACTAAAAAATGTTACAGCCCAAGCGTTACAACAACACTCAAGCGCTGTTTACCAAACAAGTAGAGACTTTATTTTGTAATAAAAAAAGGAAGAAAGCGAACGCGACTCAACCTTTTGTCTCTGGTCGTTGTTAAGTAACTTTTGCGCAGAAACTATTTACACACAAAGCCTTTAAGAAAATTGGCTTTTCACACAAAATGCTAAAAGTGTTTATTACGTAAACTAAATTAAATATTGTTGGTACAATATTGGCGAAGTTTGTGCTAAAATAAAAATACAGAAGCACTTTTCGTAGTGACTGTACTTTTACGAAATTTTTCCCATATACATTTTGCCTTCGTTTTACTCCATCATTTAATTAAGAAATTTCGCCTAAATACACATAGTGGCAGAAAAAAAAACCAGCGTCTGCTCACACAAGGATAAAAAACACAATGTGCCAAAAAAACAGACCCAGAAAGAAAGCTGTCCCCTCACTAATTACATACCAGCGAAATCTATTCCTTATCTCTCTGATATGGGAATACACTTATCATTCCCGCCTTATAATTCCCTCTTTCCTCTTCCGTGACAACGGAATGAGTCGGCTGTTCCAATTTCTATACAGTGTAATTAATCTTGGGCTAAATTGATTCGTGTTGCTAGTGAGAAAAAGTGGGCGAATGTAATTAGAGGTTTGTCTAAGTGAAATCTTGCGAGGATTATTCTTTGTGGTAGGTTTTTTTTTCTGGTATGGCAATAATTGTTTCCTATTTCTGGAAGAGATACTCTTGATTACAAACAATTTTTCCCATTACTACGTATGGCAAAGGTTGATTTGGCTCCTGTGATCCGATCTGTGAAAATACCTTAATTCTAAAATTTTCTTTCACATACTTTGATTTTAGCCGTATTTGAGCTTAGGGATAAATAATCAAAATAAGGCCTGTTTGACCATAGAATCCAAAAACCAGTACGTTGCCAGGTAACACAAGAAAACTTTATAGGTTGTTTTCTTTGTAAAAGGTAATTTCTTGAATCGATCATCAACGTCCCTAAATGTCTTTTCTTCTTTTCACAATTTCCGCATGACGTGACACATTGACAATCAACTGTCATCATAACCTGTCAAAAGGTCGTTGACTTCTCACAACATTGTGTGTGTCTGCAACTTTTAAACTGCCTCTAACTGGCCAGTAGCATGCAACTTGCGCATTGGCAAATCGGTATTTTCTAGGCAATATAGTAATCAACGATATTGCCTAAGTGGTCTCTGGTTTATGCAAATAAAATACTTAAAATCAAAACTTTTTTACAATGAACCTTATTGACATAACTTAAAGAGATTCTTTTGACAAAATGCCTTCCAAAAATCGAATTCAAAGTAAATTTCTCCAAAATAACCGCCTCGTTCGACAGTTACAAACGTTAACCGACACGTGGTCAACACATGTCCGACATATTTTTTACAAACAGGTGCATTTGCCGAATCTTAACAGACAAGCCCTAAAAACCAGTTTCAACGACAATCGTCCGACAATGATCAAAACTTGAATCAAGAGAAAGAAAAGGGCAGAAAGCTCACTTATTTACAGCTAAGAAATAATCTTGCATTATATTAATTGTCAAGAGCCTCGACCAATACCTGAGGAGACTCTCGTTAGGCAGCTGGATCAAGAGCTTGATTCAGAAAGCGGTACTCTTGGACACGGCGCGTATTGTTACGAGGCTCCTCTCTCTGGAGCTCTGACCGCTGGTAGCTTGGGCCCTGTCCCCGAACCCAAACGTTTCTTATATTACTTTGTATAGGAATATTTAAAAATGTAATCAAATATAAACGTAATGCGATGCAAATTATAGGTACTGCAATTCATGTACTAGCACAAAATTATGCGGTCACTCATTTAATAATACAATTTGTCAAGTATACTGTTCACGTCATGATTTCCTTACCATGTCTTTCGTTTATAAGAGAAGATCAATCATTTATAAGATAAACCTTCTGCTCTTATCTATTTCGCATACAAAATTGGAAAGCGATTGGGCGATAAAGCGTCGCGCGCGCACCTGTGCCTTTCACGCCATCTATTGCGCAAGCTTGGTATGCGCGCTTTTGTGCTAACCGTTTATTGATATTCATAATACTGGGTGGGTTATACATGTGTCTTCTGTTATTGCATGTTATGTCATGCGGTTGATTATCCGCTGTTTGTAAGTCTTACGTTCGTTTGTTTGTGGAGTCATCATTGCGGTTTTAGAACAGGAGTGGCGGCCATTTTGTATTGGATTATACTTTACGGATATGATATAAGTGATGAAGTAGGTACAGTGTATTTACCTCAAGTTCGAGGTAGTTAGTAACATGATAATATTTCATTTGGTAAGAGGTTGTAATTATTATGTTTAAACTTAAACTTGTAAAGCTTAGACGCCATTATACGAGTATAACCAATAGAAACAAAAATATCCACAAAAAGTAATCAAATCAGAAAAACACCACTGAAATAAAAAAACAGAAAAACACAACTACAACGTTAACAGCAATTAAAAAATCTAAACCGCGCACTCCACTTGATTCACTAAACCAGTAAAAAAATAACTGAATGAAACCACAATGACCGATGTAAAACCTGAATTTATTCAGACGCGTTAAACTAGGATCGAATGGAACTATAGTTCTGTGGGCTTAGCATAACGAATTTTAGAATTGACCTCCTCGTTGGTCTAGCGGTAGCAAGCGCGACTGCTGGTCCTGGGTTCAATTTCCGGGTCGGGCAAAGTGTTATTAAGTTTTTCTATCAGGAATTTCTCAGTAGCGGCCACGGAGTCTGGATTTGTGCCCGGTTGATGGCATTATGCTCGACATGGGACTTAAACATAACTGGCAAAATGTGGGTGTATTATTATAATTAGGTACACCTCTGCCTAACCCTTGGGGAATTACAAGCGTGATGTTATGTTTAGAATTAAAGATACTCGTTAGACACTAACTTATTTTGACTATATATTCTTACGATTGATAGTAATTGTTCTGGTCGCAAAAAAATCAACCAAAATGCTACAAGCTATTTGAATTTTCGATTCAAAAAGCGTTTGAATTTACGTTACGTTTTCGTCGTGCACTGGACTTTGTGGTGTAGTACAACCCACTCCCTTTAAGGATCCTGTATCCCAGCAGTGTGAACATTTAAGGCTGTGTACGTCGGCGTCGTGCTTTCGTGCTATGGTCTATGGAAGCAATTGACCCATTTCAATTATCGGTATAATTGAAACAGGTCAATTACTACCTAATAATCAATTTATAATTAATTATTCAACGTGGCATATGAACTAGCAAGGTGTACCAACGTGTATCGCATCATATTCATAATAGCTCATTATTATCCTAATTAATGTGATACATTTGTGGTGTACTGTGGTTGTGATTATAATTTTATTGTGATTTAACTTAATTTTGAATATAATATATATTTTTGGGATATATTTTATTTACAAAGCTCTTCGACTAACTTAGTGTGTAGGTACAACGTGATCATAACACACAATCAAGTTAGGGCAGTCAAGGCTAGAGCGTTAGATTTCTGACCATACCCAAGCTAGTTAATTTACTCGACTGCTACTACTAGTTTTTCTCATTTAACATTACATAACATAACACCTGTCATCCCCAAAGGCTTAGACAGAGGTTTACCTAATATTACCAACTTTTCACCATTTATGTTTAAGCACCACGCAATAGGGAGCGAGATCATTGCCATCATACGGGCACAGATTCAGACTCCGTGGTTGCTAACGAGAAAAGCCTGATGGAAAAACCGAATAACACTTTGCTTGACCTGGGATTCGAACCCAGGATAGGCTCAGCAATCGCGCTTGGCATCGAGAATTAACGATGCTAGAGCAACCTTTTTATCAGTAAGAACAATGACGAAACTAAAGGATATTAGTAAGATAACAATCGCCATACTAACAGATGTCCCAATTTCACTGCGCATTGGCAAACGTTGGATCCGTCTGACAGTGAGTCTTTGCGAGTGAAATCTGCTAAGATACGTCCAACTGGACGTATCATGAAAGAAAGCAAGGGTCAAACAACAAACAGCCGACAAGGCAGTTTCTTTTGGCAGAGTAACATCAACTACATATTTGAAATGAAAGCACTACATAACATAACATCACGCAATTGTAATCCCCGAAGGCTTAGGTAGAGGTGTACCTAATAGTACACGCACATTTCGCCAATTATGTTTTAAGTCCCACGTAACAGGGGGCGAGTCTATTGCCATCAACCGGGACCAAATTCAGCTCCGTGGCTGCGGCTGAGAAATTCCTAACGGAAAAACCCAATCACCCTTTGCCGAACCCAGGACCTCTTGATCAGCAATCGCGCTTGCGACCACTCGACCAACGAGGTAGTCAAAAAATGAAAGCACTTTTACTGAATAAGTACCTACCTTTGGTAGTTATATCTAACTTAGTACATAATACACATAATAATGGACCTGAGAAATGAATCTAGTGAAGAATAAAACGCCACTAATGATTTTCCGTCTTCAATGTTATGGCAAGAATGGAATGAAGCTTTTACCCAGTTGTCCAGTAGGTAAAAATTGTGTCAATCGGTAAAAAGAAACTAAAAAGTTAATAGGAGTATCAAGAATAGGACGTAAAAAAGAAAGAAAAGGGAGAAAAGGCCCCCCCCCTTGGAATAGGGAGGATCTGCCAACGAAACTGGTGTTGTGTCTGATGGACACGAAAGTTGTTATTGGGTTTTTTGTATAGGTATATCCTCTTAAGTCACGGATAACGCTAAGCGCGATTCTGAATTTTCACGTTAATTCTTCATTTGTGCCATAGATGGCGCTGTAGTACTTTTTGTACTATGTTGCTGTAGTACTTCTTATAGTGCCACTATCAGCTTTAGCAATCCAGCCGAAGGACTGGAATCAAGAATTAGGCCTCCTTTAATCTTCCACTTTCATAAATTTCTATCAACACCTAGTTCTATCTAATTAACAGCTTAGCTCAGATTTCAGCCCCGTCTTAGTACATGCCATAAACAGCATTCCGAGAGGAAAGTGAATTCCGTATGGCATGCCAGTTTGTTATGCAAGTATGCAGTTAATTTGCCAAGTGACCCTAGCTACTACTACTGGTTAGTGGGTAGAATTATGTGATCGTGTTTGTGATATTATAAAACTGAGGTAAAGTAATAGAAGCGAGTCTTTTAGAAGTGGTACTATGTGGAGTTTTATTTGTAAACGGCGGGGATATTGTATAACGTACTTTAATTTTGTCATTCATTATGTTATAGGACAAAATACAGACAGTTTGATACGCAATTGGGATACAGATTTATTGATATTTAAAATTATAAGATATAGGTAACAAAATATTAAAACATCTTCATCTCCGTTTAGAAAAATCTCTCAATATGACATGTGCCACATACACACGGGTGACTATTGGATGAGAATCTATTTGCGCAACGCAAGAGTTCAATAAAATCAATCCATTTAACTAAGATATTACTTTGTATGCTGCTAATTACAACAATCATTAAATACTAGCAATCGTAAAATAATTATGAAACCTAAACACTTTAAAATAGGCGTGATTGTTGAATTGCAACAACCTAAAATAACCTTGTTCTCACCGCTCCAAAAATCTATCTCAAAAGCGATTTCCGATCGAGAATCCTTTGTAACTCTGACCTCATTTTAATCTAGAGGAATCGTGATGTTAAAATAAACGGCTCAACACAAACGGTATTGAGATCTAATCGAAAGTAAGGCCACGAGGTAATCGTATTCGTTGTAATAATGTATCGATGTTATGCATACCTACGGGTGATTTGATCAGTTCAGCGGCGAATCGATTTATGAGAATCGAGTCAATTGGATGATCAAGTCGAGCTAAACTATAAAGTTGATCAGTTCAAAAACGCTTTCCTTTAATTGAGTTGTTCCAATGACTTGGATATTGGAAATATGCATCTACAATCATGTAATAACGGTGAAGATTCGTAATTCATAGATGATGATGATGATGGGGCCTTTTGGCCTCGTACCTCGTCGTTTTTTTTAAGTTTACTTTTATATAATTTTGTTGTACTGCTAATTTAATCTTTTTTTTTTGTGTGTTTTGCCCTGTGCGGATTAAAACTACTTTTTCTTTATTTATAATTATTCAGCTTATTAGCCTTTTAATGAATTTAGTAGTACTAGAGCAGGAGAGCGCAATAAAATTGCAGACGGCTAAGACGAGGCAGAGAAATTCTTTGATTACATCGATGATGGAAATGTCAAAAATATATTGCATTGACATAAGCTATCGAAAAGATTATGTAATCTGTCAATGCTGTTGAAATACGTTGTAAGAATATAAAATTGATTGTCACTTGCCTTCAAATTCTCAGGAGATCATTTAAAATCCGTCGACAGTTTTTCATATACCTTATCATTATCCTGCCCTTATTCCAAATTATTTGCGGTGGACGCAGCATGTCTTCTTCTTCCATACTTCTCTATTATTCGTCATCTCATCAGACACCTTCTTTCTTGCCATATCATCCTTTACATAGTTCAACAGTTTGTCCATTATTTCTTTGATCTTCCTCTACTCTCTTATACTCATAGTTAGTTTTTCATATACCTAAGTTGGTCAAATCGAAATCAAAAACTACACAATCAAAAAAGTCATCTTTCCCATATAATTCAAGCACACTCATCTTTTGGACAAAATGGACCAAATTATCAAAAATACTATATCATCCGTTTTAAATGTGGCTTTGGACGACCGTGCTTGGATACAAGCTACTCTTCCCATTCGTATGGGAGGACTCGGCGTCCGCAAAATTTCTAGTATTAGTTTACCGGCGTTTATATCTTCGGTCCACGGCACTGAGAAATTAATCAGGAATATCCTGGCTTCCACACTGATTGATTTTGATGTGCCGTGCTTCTCCGAGGCTATTAATGCCTGGAAACTCGCTTGCCCGAATTCTGAAGAACCCGACCATCCATTTTCCCAGAGACGTTGGGACGAGCCGCTCTGCAGAGTAGTTCAGAACAATTTACTGCTCACGTCTGCTACTACTGCTGAGCGTGCGCGTCTGCTGGCTGTGGGTGAGTGGGAGTCGGGTCTTTGGCTTCACGCACTACCGTCGTCGAGCATAGGCACTTTGCTCGACGACACTACTTTCCGCCTTGCTGCTGCTCTACGCCTAGGCGCCCCTTGTTTTTCTCCTCATCGCTGTCACTGTGGTGAAGCTGTCAACAGCCTTGGACACCACGGCCTTTCATGCAGCCGAAGTGCGGGCCGCTTTGCACGGCACGCGAACTTAAATGATATCATCCGTCGAGCTCTTGTCACCGTCGGCGTTCCAGCTTTATTAGAACCAAATGGCTTGGCACGCGACGATGGCAAGAGACCGGACGGCATGTCTTTGTTTCCATGGAGGATGGGTAGGCCTTTAGTGTGGGATGCAACTTGTGTCGATACTCTTGCGCCATCCCATCTTCCTAGCTCATCGTGCTGTGCTGGTGCTGCGGCTGCGGCTGCAGAGAACCTCAAGCGGCGTAAATATAGTAACCTTATTGGTAACTATATTTTCGAGCCGTTTGGGGTTGAAACTCTAGGTCCGTGGGGTCCGAGTGCTCACAGCCTTTTCAAGGACATTTCTAAACGTTTAGTTGACTCTTCCCGTGACCCAAGGGCTGGCTTTTACCTTGGCCAAAGGCTTAGCGTTGCCATACAACGTGGCAACGCCGCCAGTCTTTTGGGTACATTACCAGTTGACTACGTTGAGGAGGAGTTTTTTGACGCCATTTTTTAAGTTTATTTTTAAGTTAGTTAGTTAATATAGGTTATTTTAATTTATTAATGTACCAAAGTTTTACTTTACTACTGATATAATATAATTTAAAGACTAAAAAATTCAAAACATGACCGAGATATCATTTACATTTCAAAATGAACTCAGCTCCGGGGAAGCTCACGAAAAATAACATGCGTAAAATATTTATCCTCAAAACGTGACGTCATAAAGTTTAAACGTTGCAAATTAAATATTCGACCGCCGTTATTAAAATTTAAACGTTTCAAGCGTGACTTTAATGCGTGGAACCGTCAACAGATATGTGATGTAGCACAAGAGATTTGCTTTAAATTCATATTTTAATGCAGTGTATTATTTTGTATTATGTACTTTTTGTAAAGCGGTGGTGGCCCAGTGGAAAAGCCCCGCGACTAACAAGATAAGGTCGTAAGTACGAGGGGTAAGGGGGAGGGTACTTAGGGACTTTACTTTGTCTGAATGATTGTATCACCACTACTCTCAAAACGGTGAAGGAAGCCATCTTCAGGAACCACCATGTCCTAGAACCGAAAACTCGAAGATATCTGTAATCCACAAACCGTGGTGGATTAGGATTGTGTCTCATCTAGCAGCACCGAAGTGAAAACAGAGCGTGCTGCCGATGCTGCCGCGTGCAATAGCACTCTTCTGTTTCCCGGTTGATCAAAAGACGGTTTGAACTACGGAACAAGAAAAGGAGCATGGAAAAATGCGATTCCGTGTTGAGAGATGAGGTTAGTTAGTTAGCCCACTCTTTATGTCACAGGCCTGTGTCCCTGCAGTGAGAAGATGGGGGGATGGGATAGGGATGTGAGATTAATGCTGTTTTATATGTGCTGTTTAATTACTTCAGCCTGGTTGCAGTGGTTGCCTACCGAGCAAAATTAGACAGGGCTCATGAAGAGAAAATGTTAAAGGTTAATTATGGGCGTTGATGTCTTTAGTTAGAAGAACATAAACGAAAATATTTTTTAATTATTTATTCTTATATTTTTACATGCGTAGACTAATGTCATTCTAACCTTTCGAGGCCTACCTTCTGCTAAAAGTAACTCTATGTACAGTACGTTACGCGTCCTATTTCTGGGAACCTAGTTTGCCGTAAAATAGTGCAGTAAATTAAAGGATGCAACGCACTAAGTCTAGGCATTCATGATGCCGCATTTGACCGCAGTGGTGAGTCTAAAGCATCGTAGTACATGAAAATGTATTGTACGCTGAAAAGGGGAGTGCCCACATTATCTTACTTTATTTATTATGTATTACTATGTATTGTAACTTTACTTTAAATACCTCCACAGCCCCCGTAGGTACTATTCAATGCATCCATCAGCACATGGTTTAGTGCTTTACATTAAGTCCTACCGTAAAACGTGATTTTTCTGTCAAATAATACGTTTCGCAGCAATAATTTTTGGGTAGATTTACTTAGTTTGATGTACAGAATGCTAAGTTGACGGCTTCGTGAAGGGTCCGTTTACACCTTGTATAGCCAAGCGTCGGAAAATCACTTCACCCAACAACGAGTGAAAGTGCGATAACAAGTAACAACACAACACATACTCCACAGCTTTTTCTGTGCCCATTTTACTTACGATTAGAAAATTTTCACTTTTCTTTCAATAGAAAATGTTTTGCATTCGTTACAGATGTTCGCACGATATCATAGTTATCTGCGAGATCTATCTTAGTCTTTAACTAGATAATTGCAGTTACAATGGAGCCGTCATAAGATGCGTTTATGACACGTTTCTTTGCGTGGTGTGTGATTTTATTTATTACTGTTCTGGTAGCTTTCGCCTGTTCTCTGATTGAATGATTGAAGATTGTATGTACTTTTGTAACATTGTATGCTTCTTTATTGTTATCTACAGTTGACTTTCAAAGACTTGAAGACCATGCCATATTTAGGGTTCCGCATCCAAAGGGTAACCAATGGGACCATATTACTAAGCCTCCGCTGTCCGTTCGTCCGTCCGTCTGGCTGTCAGCGGACTGTATCTCATGATCTTAAAATTACAGGGGGCTCCCCTAATACGATGGTATTGAACCCTTCAGGCGCGAGCCCGACTCGCACTTGGCAGACTTTTTTTAAATATTAAAAGCCACGTGAAGTAAAGAAGTGTCTGTATGAAGGTTGGAACACCATATTATTGTGGTCTTTTTGTGCCAGTAACATTTTACTAAGACGTTGAAATTAATTTCATATCAAGCCCAGTACAGTACACAGACACGTGATTTCTGAAGCCAAACTACCTACAGAAACATTACCTTTAGACCTAAGGACCAACTTGAAAAGCAAATGGATATGAAAATCGTCAATACTCGGAAGGTGTTTAACGTTGTAAACCCTCTTAGTTCAAGTCTTGACCCGAGTAACGGCAATTACACGTGCATTATGGCGGGACAAACATCCGCCATATTGGATGTGTGAAACGTCACAGGGAACAACAAGAAGCGGGGGCCTAAAATGCTGCAGTGATGCAGTCTGTTCTAAAAGGGTTCCATTTTACAGAGGGTCACTAAATATCCTTTCTTCGATAGTAATAATTATTATAGATGCCAAAGCAACTCGGTTTCTGTCTGTCTGTTTTCACGCCTTAACAATTTAACTGATTTTGATGCGATTTAGAACACGTATAGTATGGCTTGGGTTAAAATATTAAATACTTTTATCTGAGTAGTTCGTTACCGCGCGTTAATTTCTGACCTAAACGCAAGCGAAAGCGCTGCTGAAAGATAGTAGGTAAAAATAAATATTACCTTAAACGTTCTGGGTACCAAAATAGAAAATTGCTGAAGGTACTAGAACTTCATATAATCATCGACAGTTACTTATTACAAGAATTAAAATTATTACATATTTGTTTGGCCAAATTGTCGCCATTTTGATTCGCTACGAATGAGTACAACTCAACAAGGTTTTGTAAACAATCCTTGAAAAAATGTGCGGTTGCCATTTTGTGGTTATCATACGATAATAGCAACGAGTACGACTTGGGGTTTTCTATATTATGTGCTAACATTAAAGTTTGGGTCAAGGAAATAGCTCAATTTGAGTTAGAGAAGATATATTTTTATTGTAGGTATTTCGAAAGTGAACTTGGGACTATTATTCTGGCTTCAAGAAATTGCACAATATTTTTTTGCTGATATTTTTCTTCTTGAAGTATTTTGTCAGGTTCTTACGTTATGTATTCAATATTTTAAT
Organism: Noctua fimbriata; assembly: GCA_905163415.1. NCBI lineage: Eukaryota > Metazoa > Arthropoda > Insecta > Lepidoptera > Noctuidae > Noctua > Noctua fimbriata. Next base: position 5,750,407 of record LR990941.1, on the reverse strand, counting down.
CTCATCAACAAGGAATATTTTAATCACTTTCTAAAACAAAGGATCTTTGCGCAATAAAAAACCAACGGAGCAACATATTAGCCATTCTTGTTGACATATGCAGAACGGTTATGTCAGCTAATGCTGAAGAGTCGGTTAAAAAAACAAATGTTGTATTTGCAAAAATATAGAGTGGGAGGGGAAAGTACCGCGTTTTGTTTGTAAAAGAACGTACTTGAACAAATAGCAGTATTCATATTTAAGCACTTTTGGTGCAGCGAGAAAAATGTTGGGAGCTTTGGGAGTTCAGGAAATATTTTATGAAATATGAAATTTTGTTTTTGAAGATGACTTTTATAAACTAGAGACCCTGCCCGTAGGTATTATTGCATTGCTGATTAGGTCGACTTTCAATGAAATACTATTTAATTTTGTTTTCACTCACGAACGCAAATCTACCTGGTTTATGCATTTTTCAGCTATTTATGACTTGGTTATTAATCCTAATATAGACAAATATGTAATTTTAATGACATTAAGGCATCCGGAAACTGGAAATATCATCATAACAAGGATATAATGATTGTTCTGTGAACCTATTCATAACCAGCGTGAATGCGCCGCATATCTAGCTGCATTGTTTCATCTAACATTGGTAATGAGCAAAACTAATAATCAGTTTTACAAATAAATTATCGTCTATTTGAACCACCGCAAAAGACAGCCAACGGTCGTTTTTGACCTTCAATAGTCGGCAAAGAACACAGTGGGGTTAAAAGTCGTTGAAGGTTTAAAGTTCAAAACCCATACCTGTTGGAAAGTACAGCTCTAATTCCTGTTAAACTATTTAAATTATTCTGAAACTGAACTTTAACTACAATTGTAAATTCGCGGTTTCAAAACTCCTATAACTCAATGTTTAAAACAGCGCCATCTATGATTTAATAGCAGAACTTACCCGTTGCGTGGCATAGCAGGAGGGGTCGAGACCGCCCCCGGGTCGGAACATCGCCGCGCTGACTGCTGCCATCTGCCGGCTACCTTAGTATACCCTTCCACCACGACATCGCTCTGGAACAATAGAACCTTCTTTGAGTAAGGAGGTAGTGTTGGTCGTGTTATTAGCTTACTAGATGCCACCTGTATAGTATAATTATAGGAGAGTTTGGAAGTTATTTGAATCTTTTGTAGTTGCAGAAATTTTGAATTTTAATAGCCTGAGTAAGTAGTGCTAGTTGCTAGGTTTAAAGTTCGTCATCATCATCATTTCAGCCGAAAGATGTCCACTGCTGGACATGGGCCTAAAGTTCCTCAGGTATATTGTAATAAGTTAGTTTATTTATTTATTGATTATTAGCCTTTTCAACAATGAGTAAAGCAAGTGATAATTATACTATACGCACATGAATCCGAAAAATCAGAGGTGCGTGCCTTGGGTTCGTACTCGAGACCTATGACGTGTCATAGGTTATTATCACTTGCTTTTCGGTGAAGGAAAACATCGTGAGGAAACCAGCATGTCTGAGAGATATTTCTTGACGGCATGTAAAGCCAAGTCAGAGACCCATGGGCGGCATAAAAACTCTGACACCAGGTTAGGAACTAACCACACGATAACAACAACAACAACAATGAGTACACTGTCACATTATAATTTGTGCATTGCAAACTTAATTTTAAGCACCTCATCACATACAGAAAAGCACAACACGCACTACATTATGCGTAGATAATACACAGTGAAATAATTCAAACAAGAATTACAGTTTAAAAAACTTTAAAAAAAAAACTAAATTGATTACACTGAATTAAATTAAATTAAATAGCATAGATTAAATTAAATTAGAATACATTAAATTAAACCAGAATGGATAAAATTATATTATTATAGATTAAATTTTTTATATAAGAGATTAGTTGGTTGTGTTGTATCAGAGTACATAAGTAAGAAATGTAATAGGTAGGCAATTAAAATAATATTGAAAAATTATTGAAATCATAACCAAAATTATAGAGTGAATTCAGATCCATAACGACGTAATCTTCTTAAAACACAGTCTGTCGCAGAGTCTGGTGGTTTGTTTTTCTTTAGAAACCGTCCACACATACTTACACTTGAAATGACAACAGTAACTGGTGTTAATCATAATCCTAGAACAACCTATTTTCAACTCCTCAACACAACAACAAAATCTTACAAACAAGAACATCAACATCCATACCACCACTTTAACCAAATCACAACACAACACAACACTTAAAACTACTAACACATTGTTTCAAGCAAATATCGCACCGATTAAAGCAACCCGTTTAGCTCATAAGGACAGTTGTTCCTTGCCCACCGGTATAGCGTACAACGGGAAGTAGGTATGACTCACAAACCATGGTCCGACTGATCGGAAATCGAGCCAATGACCTATAAGGGCTTACGGAATGAGAAATTGGTATTGGACTTCTATTGGCTTTGGCGAATTGTGCTCGAATGTTCTGTATTCAAAATTTCACATTCAATAGTACAGTCATCCGACTGTACTACTTATTGAATGTAAGCAGCTGTTCTCGATTTAAATCTGCCTTCTTTATGCATAATAAAATGTCCTCCCATTTTGCAGCATCTTGAGGATGACTATCGGAAATTCGAAACACCTGTAGGTACTATTCAATGTAAGTAGCTGTTCTTGACTTAAATATTCGTATTGTCAACAAATACATCAACAAACGCAATTCTTTATCGATTTTCCATCATAAAAAACTTCCCTACAAAATCAATCCGCACTCAAAGTTCAATAAACGAACCTTAGTACAAAAAAAGTACACAACTTCACAAGCTACGATTGTGCAGCGCAAGCGCATCCGTATGACGCGCCGCGTCAGTGCACTCGGGGTCAATGACCCTGCTTCCTAGCAGAGACAATTCCCACACGGGTCGCGGTAATGAGTGTGTCAGTACTAAGTAGTGATGTAGCAACTAGAACGGGATTGAACATTGTGTTCAAATCCGGGAACGAGATTTTCGAGACCCTAAAATCCGGATTTTTGTTTCATTCCACCCACATGCTGTTTTAGGTTTGGTTGCCAAAGAACAAAAAATGACGCCGTGGAAGACCCACGCGAACACGATAAGAAGAACTAGACGCCTTCACAAAGGCCGAGACATCTGTCAGGCGTAGAAGGGGAGGCCTTTGCCCAGCTCTGGGACAGTACAGTAAATAAGAGGTAATCTAAATCGAATACAGATGAAATCTTCTAGCAAAGTCCGGTTCAGAATTTTGCATCTCACCGGAATCGTAAACTTAGTATTATCGTAGATTTAATTAACAGAAACAATAAAGAGAAAGCAAAATAGTATAATTTACATACAACTTTGGATCGATATTAGATAATTGCAATAGAAAATACGGAAGTTGAAATAGTTGCCTGTGGAATTTATATAGCTATTTAACAGTTCAAGAGTTCAGATTCTATTACCCCTAAATGTAGAAAATCTATAAACCAATCTCCTTCCTTATTCTAATATTTTCCGGGACTGTTGTTATTGGTCCTTTGATACTAAGAGATTAAATAGTCAAATCTTTTTAATTATTTCGCGTCAACACATCTTTCTTTTAAATGGCCTCATATTCCTGTCTTAGTCCCATTCTATTTCTTATAAAATGTGTCCAGAAGAAACTCATGAGTCTCATGGAAATCTGTATTTCTTAAATTATTTTTGTCCCTTAACACCTTTTAGTTTTTCAATCACGTATTTTTTTTTACACTTCTTTTTGACCATTTCAATCAGACTTCAATTTAAATGAATCGGTATGTAGTAAAACAAGCACCGTCAAATAACCACCAATATTACCGTCGTTTGACATTTCTCAAAAATTCTGATCAGACTGCCTCTACAGCTAGTCCAGATAAGGTCTTTGAATTCCAGATCCCGGAAACCCAGAGGCACTAAACAACACTAAACCAAGGTACAATGGTACATGATACACAAAGGAATTAGTATAACCTACAATAGAGACATTTAAACTGCGTTTGTTTATCGTAGGCAGTTGTTTATTGACTAGAAATTCTCCTAGAAAGTCTTGGAGAACACAATATTCAGAACTTTATAGTGGTAATAAAATTACTAGTTAACACTGATTTCTATTACCAATGTATCCGATAGATCTTAGCGGAAATGTAGAAGGAAATTGAAGTAGTTTTGTTTAGTTCTGCATTTTGTTCTCATCGTTTAATGTTATTGAAATTAGTATAGTCATTTGTTTAAAGGAAGGTGATGGTTTTGACATCCGTACCGGAATTCATATTTTAATTATTATTAATAGATTTTCGTCATCTTGAAATTCGTTGCCAGTTTCGTCTTTATACGTTTTCAATGCAGTTACTCAGTTATCGTTACGGCCACTTTGATTTTTGGAGCTACCAATACTAAGCTAGTGATTTCATAGTCATCTTCATTAATAGTTTCTTTAACTGACATATTGTTCTATAGAAAAATGCTTTTGTACAGTAGCATCATCTTCAATCAGATTTATAAACTTGACTTGATTGTATCAAGTTTGATCGCACACAAACCTTATAATTACTGAGGTATAACGTTTCACATTTACTGAGGTTAAGTTTATCATAATTATCCCACCACTAATTATTAATACATAATCAGACACGCTAGTTTAAATTTAAACGGCCACTCCTACCTTACCTGTGATTATGTCGATGGTTTCAGTGAAGCGTGCAAAAATGCATGCACTTCACACACATGTGATATAATTATACAGAGGTCAGTAATAAGTAGTCTGAGTGTTAGAATCACCTTGCGAATGCCTTTCTTGTTTATATATTATGTTTTTAGAGTTCTTTGCTGCAAAGGCGGAACCTATTTCAGACGGCAGCTGTATAGTTATCAAAGTAGGTAGTAGTGTCTTCGTTAAGACTCGCAGCTTCCGACAACTTATTGCTAGGTTAAAGATGGTCGCCTTTTATTGCGTTCTTCTCTGCCATGTCTTTTGTTTCTAAATGTATAGGTCCTTTATTTATTAATAAGACGTGTATTCACACTTCATTATCAATTTACTCAGGACTTTAATACACAACGCCAGGCTCGTGCTTAGCTTGATTTTTTTTTTATAATAATTGACTAGTCACCTCGACATCTGTTGTTATTTCTTCCCTGTATTATTATGACTGCTGAAGGATATTATTAATAATGATATATCATTGCTTTATAGTGGAAAATATTTTTATTGTTTACAGTAGATATAATATGGTTCTGTAGGCTTATCTATTGCTTTTCGTTGGTAAGTTTGAATCGATGAGATAGTTACTGTTGTGTAGGTGTAAGTGTGTAAAAAGCGGTAGGTATTGACAAAAACGGCCTCTTACTCATGAAACTACATACACTAACCTAAATTAAGACAGTCAGTTTCGATAAAATCACTCGACAACGTAAATTCATATGAGAAATAGAACATAACAAAATACTCTAAAAAACCACACTCTAAAACCTATTGTCAAACTGTGGCCATGAAAATAATAACAACGCACAATCACATTTCGGGGGTAATGACATAATTGCGACCTCGAAAGAAATGCCCCAATGACACAAAGATGGCCAGCGAAAGTCGCACTTATGCGTCATTATTGTTGAAACTAAGAGTGGACAATTTTGGCACAATCACGACACTATTATGAGACGCAAATTTGATGGCAAGTCTAGTATTGAAACTACTTGAAGTCAAGACAAATAAAAACAGGAAATGTGTGAAAACAACAGAGGAATGGTGTTTCGATTGTAAATACATACTCTTAGGTGTGGTTTTTAAAATTTGTCCACTAAACTGTTAGAGGTGCTATACTGCATGATCAGGCGGCTTAATCATGTCAAAGTAGCCCAAATCTGTGTTTAGCAAACCTCAAAAAACCTTGGAAGAAATACATTACTTACCTCCTTCGCAGTCGGGTAAAAAATCTTAGAATTGTTTGTAAAACGAGTTACAAAAAGTTACTTTGACTTCTTCTTGATGCAAAACAAGAAAATCCTTTTCCAGTGATTGACCGCTTTTGAACTCAACAAAAACTAAATATTTCTTTAAACATTTAGTAACCCCACCTTGCTTAGTAATGTTGAATGATTTATGATTGTCGTTACAAATGATGGGAAGTTTTCAGCAAAAAATTATGATTGCTTGACCGTCACTTTTCATTGTTTGTAACACGGTCTAGGAGTACTGCCATCAAATAGATGGGAATATAGTTTTCTGTCAATTTGTACATCGTTTTTCCACTTAAACGTTTATTTTGTAAAATTGTTTAAGTTTCACTGCTTCTAAAGTAGAACAACAGAGCATGACTGTCAAGTTTAACTCCTTTGTTTGACTTTTCGCTCTATTTAGCCAACTTTTGACGAATTTGAGAGTATTTGGTATTGTATTTGTTTAGTTTCGAGGAAAGTGTCACATCTATTTTGAACTGTAAAGTTTGTTCTGATTTTCACTTATGAACGACTTACAAACGAGACCGGAGAAACATTATTGGTAACCCAACACAGAGTCGATGTCGAAAATAGTATCAATACCTAGTCTCAACATAATTACTAAAATTATGTGACATCATAACATAACATCACGCCTGTAATCTACTAATAGTACACCCAGTTAAGTCCCATGTAATAGGGGGCGAGCCTATTGCCATCAACCGGGCACAAATCCAGACTCCGTTGCTTCTATTGAGAAATTCCCAATGGAAAAATTTGCCCGACCCGGCAATCGAACCCAGGACCTCATACTCAGCAGTCGCGATTGCAACCAGTAGACGAGGCAGTCTCACCAAAATTAATGTGTTAATAATCTCGCTTTTATTAAAGATTTAATTTAAGTGTTTAAAGAAAACGGGCACAAGCCTTTTATTTAACCAAAGGCTAAAACTCCTATAACCTTCGTACTTATCGCATTTAAAACCATAGAGATACAAGGTGAAGTAATTCGCAGTAGAATATTACGAACACAAGAATGTTTGCGACATAAAAATAATTTACTTTTTCATGTATCTGGCGTAGAACTATATTGTATTGCAACAATGTTGCCAAATGGTGTGTTTTCTAGAACATGACCTTATCGAATCGACGTGACGAGCTGGAGATACGGCCACTTCACGTAATTGCGAACTGACGTAGTGTGACCTACACCATGATAGACATAAAACACTAAGCTTGGTTTGTCTTGTGCAAGAAATCATCATTATCTGCCTAGTCTTTTTCTAACTCAGTACAGGTCGGGTTTCAGTCTAACTGGAGGCAGCTGAGGCAGTGACGAAATGTTTGCAACAGTAAAGTAGTCATTGAAATTTATGTGCATTGCAGAATTAAGTTGAATGTATCTTATTAATTTAAGACCGAGTGGTCTTAGAGGCGCTGCTGTACGCTGTTGACAGATATAACCAGTCAACACTGTGTTTGGTGCTATACGTAATAGTGAAGAAAGTACACAGAGTCTTTAGTTATCAGTCATTAAGTGCGAATTAGGCATAACTAACCGATCGTAGTGGAATCACAAAACTGGTCCTTCGAGCCGGATCAGAGAAAATTTAAGTGGGTGTCAACAAACAATCCACAGTCTAACCACCGCCATATAGAGAGTAACAACACCACATGGTCTTAATACACATCTGGAGGTTTCTTTATACACCCAGATGGACAAAGCTTGTCAACCTTGTGCAGTTTTATCAAGGTATTTCTTTCGAACGTGGCTCTAACTACTACATCACGATATGTGAGCACATTGAACGTGACATTAATGTGAATCATTTATCTGTTTGCATTTACAATATCGGGATTACACCACCTTTCATCATTTTGAGAAAGGTGACGAAATTTTCTTTTGTATTGCTGTTTTTATGGAGTTTCACAAACAGCTGCGAAAGTCCTAAGCGAATGCATGATAGGGAGTTTTGAATCAATGCTCACAGTTGTTAAAAAAGGTTGATAAAGAAAAAACGGTAGTAAAAAAATAATAAAAAAGGCAAAAACTGGCAAATAGTTTGCGTATTTCGAATAAAGCACTCAGCTACCAATAGCGCTCACTACAACTGACCTTCTACCCACACCATCTTTTACAAAACTCCTGGTTTCGAACATAAATAAATCTTCTATATATTTAAGTTAACAACCACTATAACCCATTAGGCTAAGAAATCAAGTTCAAGTCTATCACAAGAACAGCCTTTCAGTCACTCTTCTTGTCGTGCCTCCAGGCATCATTACTGACGTCATCGCGTCACGTCAAATTCATTGTGTTATTTTCAAAGCACCTCATTTTCTACCGTGGTCTAATGACCGTTGCCTATTGACATACTATTGTCATGTAATGACATTGTCCCAGTTTAAGCTCCCCAAATTGAACGGAAAGAAATTGTAGCAAGTAACAATAAAAATGTGAGTGAAATCGTTCATGGGCGGTTAACATCTTTAAGCAATTTTATAGCACAGTGTAAAAGTCACAAGTGGTTTTGTATGGATTTTGGCCCCATTTGATTTTTGCGTAACCAATATGGAATACAATTGATTTTATATTGTTACATTCAAATCGATGTGAAATCTTCCTCCAATGACAAAAGAAACTCCGGATTGAGCCATAAACGTGAGCCCTTATATGGCTCAAGTGGGTGCAACAGAAGTTCCAAAAGCCATTTATTAAGAATGACTCAATAGCTGTTTAATAAAAGCCTAAAAACTGGCGTAGGTCTAAAGTAATAATAAATCCACAAGAACAGAAGGGTAACTATGTCTAAAGGTTTAAGGGCTAATAGGCTTTTCTCATTATTTAAAAAAAACTTTTTTTTTTTGGATTTCCAAATGCAGTGTTTAGGGACCAATCGACACTCAACGTGACTGTACAAGGTCCATTTGTACCACAAATGAAAAATGGTACATAAGTGCTTCCAAAGGTTGTCCCGAAGACCAGTTTCCTTACAATGGTCAGGTTGGCGTACCTTTCACAAAGGACTAAAAGATAGTAACTGTGGTGCCATTATCTGTTCTATAATGCGAAAGCAGAGCCCCAACTGGTTCTTCTGCACTTTCTTATACCGTCGCACTTTCTTGCAGCCTACGTTGTTTTATCTCATGCAATATCGACGCACGCGCACAGTACATGACAATTTAAATCGTAACATACGGCCATGTAGTTTGTGATGCAAAATAATATTACAATAAAAGTGCAAATATCTCAATCAATAGTGTGATATAATTTATTATGAGGATCTATAACAGGCGAAACCGTGATATTAATTGGTATTTTTTTTTTTAATTTTGTGATTAATTATATTTAGAAATGACTTGCGAATACGTAACATGAAACGCTCCTGAGGTAGAAGGCCCAACGATCTTAAAAGGAAGCTGGGAGTCTGGGACACACTAGATGGGAAGACTTAGGATAGGGTGTTGTGGCTCAGCCTAAGAGAAGCATATGTCTAGCTGTGGACTGTGATATGCTGATTGGTTTAATTGACTTGCAAATAGAACTTCTCATTTGTTTTTTTTTTTTTAATAAAAAGTACTTCTTGCCCCGATAACATGCATGTTCGATGCTACAGTTTACCGTATTTAAATGCCGATAACCACACGCAGCGGTGACCAATGTCGGCCAATCAGGGGGGCGAGCCCACCGACGAAATGCATGAAAGGCTGCGCTTTACATTTTGTTTTGCGCTGCGTTTAAATTGCATGAGCGAGCAAGTTTGACACTTAAGTCACGAATTATTTTTCCAGTGACTTTTGTGAGGAGATTTCGGATGTAGTTTTGGTTGATTTTACATTGAACTGTAAGTAACTTATGTGAAAATACTTAAGAAAGTCGTTTTGATACAAAATATCCCCCTGAATTTCCCCAAAGGCGTAGGGCCAAGACGTGTTAGTATGCTTATATTCCGCCGAAGCTTCACTAAATAGAAGACGAGCCTTTTGTCGTCAAGAGGCCCTAGCACGAACGCGCGGTGCTAAAGATAACTGTATTTTTTAATCAAAAAACGACGGGGGTCCACCCATTCCATACCGAGTTCCCTTCGTGGCTCGGAAAGCATGTTAAGCCGTTGTTCTCGGCTGTAGATCTTTGACAGTGGTTAAGTAGTCAGTGGCCCGAAAGTCTGGCAACCAGTCTTACGAAGGGGTATCGTAATAACCAGTACTAACTAGGTTGTGGAGGTCAGATAGGCAGTCGCTCCATGTTAAAATCTGGTATTCAGCTGCATTCAATTAGACTGGAAGCCGGCCCCAACATAGTTAGGAAACGGCTAGGCAGATGATGATTTGCTGGTTTAGTTACCACTGACGTCTGGCCAATACAGATGCGAAGATAGTTTCCACACGTCAGGACAAGGACTACATACTTCTTGGTAGATTTTGGCTACACGTGTCTATACAATAGACTGTACTTATTAGTTCTATAAGGTCCGATGTTTGAGTATGTAAATTCACTATTTGATGACCCAATGCCGCCTTTTTGTGTCAAACATCGGAACAAATATTTGTGTGACCTAAACGACAGATGTTTTGCGTGTTTATGTTTGCACACGTGATTCGTTTGTTAAGTCAGAAACGGAAGGTGTAAATAGGTACCTAAATACCGCTACTGTGTTCCGGTCGGCCATATGTATGGTTAAAAGGGTAATTAACGGTAAGAAGTTGTCCCCGATTACAAAACTGGACACACATAAGAAAGTAGCTAATGTCACATCATTTTTATTAATCTACATACATACATACTTTTAGGACAATTCACAACTTTTTAACATAACATCACGCCTGTAATCCATGAAGGGATTAGGAAGAGGTGTACACACACATTTCGCCAGTTATGTTTTAAGTCCCATCCCATGTAATATGGGGCGAGCAGACTCATGCATTCCGTGTTCTAAGTATCGGTAGATACTTTCATGTAAGGTGGCGACCACATAAAACTAGGGTGTACACTATTAAATATACGAGTTAATTACCGAAGATACTTTGTTCGTAACCTAAAGGAGAAAACATGGAATAACGTGCGAGTAATCGTCTCGACGTAAACTAGTGATAGTGTTTTTATGGTGTCGTCTCGAGTGTGAGAAAATGATTGTGTTAAAGAGTGGAAAAAAGATACTCTGAGCAGAATACTTTCGTGGTTTTGTTCCTATTAGGTACCTACCTTAGTCATAACTCTTAAGTTATAACATCACGTCTGTAATCCCCGAAGGGTTAGGCAGAGGTGTAGGTACCTAATAGTACACCCATATTTCGCCAGTTATATTTTAAATCTCATATAATAGGGGGCGAGCCTATTGGCATCAACCGGGCACAAATTCAGACTCCGTGGCTGCTACTAAGAAATTCCTCATTAATCAGTACCTAATCATAAGTCAAATAAAGACGTAATAAGTATTTATCGAATTCTAAACACGATAAACAGAGTTTCCCTAGCTAATTTAATTTGACCTTGCATAAAAAGTTGTGACTGCCTCTTTGGTCTAGTGGTCGCAAGCGCGACTGCGGAGCATTAGATCCTGGGTTCGATTCCCAGGTCATACAAAGCTTTATTGGGTTTTTCCATCAGGAATTTCTCAGTAGCAGTCACGGAGTTTGGATTTGTGCCCAGTTGACGAGATTAGGCTCGCCTTCTATTACATGGAACTTAAATATAACTGGTGAAAAGTGATTGTACTATTAGGTACACCTCTGCCTAACCCTTCGGGGTATACAGGCGGGTTGTTATGTTATGTTAATTTCTAAATAAAGGATTTTTAGTATGTGAACCTGCGATTAAAATTACTGAAGTTAAACTGAGACCTCGACAAAGAAAGATGTTTGTATTAAAACCTGAAAGTGCCTGGAAAGAACCTCTTTCTTTTCTACCTGAAATCTACACTTAAAGCTGAACAAAGATACTCATCGAATTAAAAGCATCGGCAAGAAATTCCTTTAAGCTTCTAACTATTATAACAATGATGTCAAATCCCGAAAAAGTAGACCAAACCAACTAAGATAATATGAATATTCAAACGAGACAAACGAACTTTAAACAAACAATGGTAAGCATGTACAGTATAAATATTTACTTACATTATTTGAACAAAATATTTAAAGAACCTCGTGTGTATAGAAATCGAAATTATCTTTTACTTAGAAAGTGAATAGTTCAATAAATACATAGATTAGATACATACCTTAACACAGAAACAAGAAAGGATTCTAAGGAATAAATAAATAAAACATTCAAATCACCCATCCAATTCGCATCCTTTTCACAAGCCACTTAACCTCATACAAAACACGTCATAATCCACTATCAATATTCCAAACTTAAACTGGGTCGTCAAAGGGACTAAACACCGGAACAGACCAGAAACAATTTTCTAAAAACTGCATTAATAGTCTACCTATGTACAACAAGTGCTACTTTCTATAGAAAACGTGAAGAGACATATTAATGCCTTGACTTGTTGACGTATATGCCTATTAGGCAATATTGGACATGGTAGGTGCTTCGTTCACTTTGAGCTAGTCCACTTGATTGGTAACTTGAACTTGGCAGGTATTTTTACTGGCATTGTAGTTAGATTGACAGAAAGATGTTCCATAACCAAAAGTGGTAAATTAATTGATATTGAAAAGAAGCAACGAGAAGGTCGTAAGTATTAAAAGGCAATGTTAAAATTAAACATAGAAAGTAGCTAGTGATTATTCAATTCATTAAACAAAATCAGCTTCTAAAAGGTCGTGACCGCCAAACAATAGTCTCATTTAATATTCCGCACAATCTGCTTCGTGATTAAAATCACAAATAACTTATTTGCCTTATAACTCTAATCATATTCACATTTAATTCAAATAAGTATTCTTTGTCAAGAAAAAAGGTCACTATCTCATCAACTCGACTTATCAATCAAGCGATCTAAACGCGGCTAAGAAATCCAACTAAGGTACAAGCACTCTCATTCGTGTATAAGTTTTTATCGTTAAAGACAAGACATTTGTCCCATGGAGAGACAGCTACTAACTACAAAAAAGACGGTGAAGATTCATAATATTTTTTATTTGTATTTCTACGTATATTCACGATATCAGATTGAAATCAGTTTCCATTGCTGTCTAACCTTTTTCTCTTGATATGGAAACTGCGATCATTTTATTGTGAGGTTTATTAAGGAACTGCAAGTATTCATGTTTTCCAAGGAACATTTATCGGAAACATTTACTTAGTATAAAATAAACTTGTATTTATCCGTCTAAAAGAGTTTAATGTTGGAACTTGTTAGCCATTTATTTTTCGTAGTTTTAAGTTTAAAGTTCCATCTAGTTAGGGGTCTTTATCAAGGTTATACTTTGTTGTTAACTACATAATAAAGATGGAAAAATCCAAAAATGTAATGGACTGACATAACCTATTGCTCCTGCGTATTGCAACTGTTGAATAGTTTATAGAAATACGAAAGGATTAAAACCGATTGTGACTTGTCTAGGTTCTCTTCTTATTGTTGCCTGGGTCAGTTCTTAGTCCTGTTTTACGGAATACACAACTTTACGCAGTTACAAATATTACTCATGTTTGGTTACGCACAATATAATCCTGGATTAGTACGAAAGGTACTTTCATCCAACTAAACATTTGCCACGTCTACACCCGCAGGCAAAGCTGGTCTCATAAAGAGAACGAAACCTTCCCTCTACAGCATAACTCCGCCATATTATTACATCACACGATCCTTTCAAGTTATTAATTCACTACATGATGCTATCAGCGATAAGTACCGAGATTCAATTTGATCAATAAATAAAATGCAGCGCGGAACTAAGCTGGCTGCTATATAATTTTATATCAAAGAAGATTTATTTATTTCAACTATCACTAGATTGCCGTATCAAGATAGTAATGAAATTGATATTTTGTAGTGTCAAGTCTTATTGGCGAAGTGAAAAGTTGTAATATAATTTTCTACTTATTTTTTATTAAATTGCATTTTACAGTTACCGTTGATTGAAAAATTACATAGACGTTAAAGTGTTTTTTATTAGAAAAAATATGAAATTATACAACGTGACAGACTCGTGATCGTAATATTGGAAGCAATCAACTGGAGCAAGTAACTGGCATAATGTAAATGCGCAAAAAAAAATAGTCGCTCGCTTCCCTGTTCTGCTTTTTATCAAAATAATATCGTGTTGCATATGCCATGTTTTAAATAGGTGGTGTTATATTATCGTATTACAAGAAACTCTATAGGCAACAAAGTTAAAAAAAAGTTACAATATGTTGCATACAAAAATAATTAAAGAAAAAAATCAAGACAAAAAACCTTACCACTAATTACAACTTGCACTCAGCAGTCAAAATACGTCTAAAAGACGTACGGTAATTTTAACCTACGTCTCACAGACGTAAGTTAGTTTACTATAGGACTCACAGACGTACGCTGAGAAAGTTAATCCAGAATCAATTCCAATTCAATTCCGGAAGTACCATCGCCACTCCTACTCGTGAACAGCCTACGTGATCATCATGATATGTGGGAAGGTGAGTGTTGATCAAGATTAGATGTCACTTCCGCGGTAATCTGGGGAAAAACGCACATGACACGTTTGTGATTTCGTTTCTTTCTCGAATGTGGGATTATAGTGAATGGGAAGTTCTTAACACTGAATGAATGATATCTCATTCCACATTGTAGCTAACGCCCGCTTTCACAGGCACTAAGCAACACATAAATTAAAGCCTAAATATAATTGCAGTGTTGGGATTTCAACTCTCGAAGCGAGCATTAAAAATGTTATTTTACTATTCTAAAAGCTTTTTTCGGGTGTCAATACAGGGTGGTACAGTCGCCAGCGTATTTTTATAACTCAGTTTTAAACTTAACCGTCAACATTTTATGGTTTAAAATCATTTGGAGAAATTTGACAGTTTGTGTTAACTTGATGTGCTGGCGAATGTACATTTTCTCTACGCAGTAAAAAAATTGTACGCATTTTTACAGCAACTATCTTACGTTATTTCATAATGTAACGTTTGCAGTTTTAGACAGGGTTTGAAATTATCAAGATAATTTCATAATTTAAAATATTTTTTTTTTAATAATCAGATCTGATTTATAACTTGATATAAAAAAAATTGTCCAAAGTAATTTAAGGGACTAAGAAATAAAACATGAAGGGACAAGAACTGTATGACATTAAGTTTAATGCCCCGGTAAAACCCTGGTAAATATAACCAACGGGTTTCTTTCACGACTTACGACCGATCGTTTTTGGTAACCTTATTGAACTGGTACCATAAAAATTACTTTTTGTTTACTTCAGCTAAGTGTAAACAAAGTGATAAAGTGATTTTAATTTAAAGAACCTTTTTATTTAATGTTGCAATGAAGTACTTAATTTTAATGTAGCAATGTCGAAATTCAGGTCAAAATTCGTGTGGAACAATAATATTTTTAATGGTTATTTATAAAAATAAAGTTCAATTTTTAATACTTGAGATTTTAAGGCATCTTATTTTTTTTAAATAAATTATTAAGGTCGGATCAAATTGAATATCTACCTGGGCGGTACTTTTTTTTTTTAGTTTATTTAACTTTTTTTATTATTTTTTTTAATAAATACGTTGCCCCACACTAGGAATTTCTCCTGTATCGTGGGTGCGTTTTCAAACACTTAAGAATACATGCACAAACAGCAACTTTAACTAAGCATGGCCAATTTTAAGCAAGTTTTCATGAAAATATTTTTCAGTTTGAACGGAAGCAAACAACAGAATCATGTGTTCATTCTTTTATCTTTTCATTTACAATGCTTGTCATACTAAATCGTAGAAAACTCGTATTATAAAAATCATGCAAAACAATTTCACGCCTCGTATGCCTCTCAAAATGGTTTAAAACCCATAGAAATTGAAAATCAACGCCTGTCGTTCGAAGACGGAAAACAAACTATAGCACTAACCGCAACCCTTTAAAACAAGGTAATTGTTTTATCTTAACCATTAAATGTTCATGTTTTTCAAATACCTATTTCTTCCGGAAAATACCGTTTTGAGCGACTTAAACTTAAACCGTGATCAACCCAACACATATAAAGTAAACCAGCGATAGATAAATTAACTAAAAACGACAGTAAATCCAGTAAACATTTTTTTTTTTTAAGGACATTGCCCCACACTAGGAATTTCCCCTGTATCGTGGGTGCGTTTACAAACATTTAAACTCACATACACAAACAGCCAGACCCGGAACAACTACCTGTAGGCCATACAAATATTTGTACCGTGCGGAAATCGAACTCGCGACACGAAGCGCAGCAGTCAATCGCTCAGCCACTGCGCCAACCGTACCAATCATTAAAACCAGTTTAAACAAAAAACCATTAAAACCAAAAAAGTTTTAAACGATTATGTACCTCTTACAAGTTGAGGGTGGATTGAACCGTAGACGGGCTAAACCCCTAATTTAAAAGTAGCAGATAGACTATCGTTCTATCCATAAATAAATTAAAATAAAGCACTAAATACACAACGAATTTTAAATAAGGCCAGTGTAAACCCGGAACTTGCTAAAACATAACCGACGAAGATCTAGACATTACTAAAGATACTTAGTTACTAAAGCACATTACAGCGAGGCTAACACATCTGAACGACCTGAACTACTTAAACATCGTAATTTCCGCTTTAAAACTACTTAACACACTTTTGGAGTAAATCTGAACGATATCTGACGAAAGATGCGAAAGATTATTATATTTTGTAAGTTAATGTTGAACATGTCAAAATAAAACGTGCTAATGGTGGCATGCTCCCGTTTTTCACTAGTGCGACACGTTTTGGAAGAACCATAGAGACGCCCAATCTTTTTTCTCACTGAAATTACTTCTTGCAGCTTTAGCAAGGCGTGAGATAAGAAATTGGTGTGACTTGGTTATAAAGATGAAGCCGATATCTGAAGATTCCCTTAATATGACCTCCCAAGCAAAATCAAGGCACTTTATAGCTTAAAAAGTATAATATTGTTGCTCAATTCCCTAAATAAATACCCAAGACGAGAGAGTAGCTGTTTCAATGACATTTCTATAAGATTCCTCATAGTGTTTTACAAAAAAAAAACAGTATGAGCGAAGCTTTTCATATGAAAATTTTACGCAGACACCTTCCTAGAACACTCTTAGGTACCCTATATTGCCACACTAGCCGTGGCTCGTCAGTGGCGTGCCTAGGGACCAACAATATGGCAAGCCCATAAGGGAAGAAGACTGTTCAGAAACCCTAACATCATGAAGGGTAGTAAGTAAGGGCAAGCCAAGCTTATAGGCTTGTATGAAAGTAGATACCACCACTAGATCGAAAGAACTGGAAGTCATGATGTCCAGCAGTCTAAGGCACTTATTCTCCCCATCATTGCGATCTTTTGTTGTTCTAAACCATTCCTGGGAACCTTCTAGTTACGGAGATATTGGGGGTCAAAGTTCCGACTTTTTCACCAGTTTTTTTTTAAATTCATGTTTTTAATGTAAGAACTGTACTTTAAACACGTCCACGACCCCCGTACTATTCAATCCATTCAACAATACAATGTTTTGAGTGCGTTACATTGAGTTCTACCGCAAAGTGTGATTTTTACCCCAAAGAAAAGTCGTTTCCCAGCAATAATTTTTGCATAAATTTACTTAGTTTGATGTACATAATACTTGGCTGACGGCTTCTTGAAAGGTCCCTTTACACCCTGTTATGTTGAGTACCACAGTCATAAACACTCCTTGTCCATACAAAATGGTGAAAATATAACCACGGTAACAACCATGGTATATTTTAATCACGTTTCATAGACGACACTTTTACGACATCACGCTGTTTCCCACGTTTGTAGACTGCTATATCGTGCGTAGTTGAAGTGTAGTTGTAACGAGAATCGTGCGTACAACTGCCAAAGTTCTGGTGTAACTGTAAAAGTGATTCACACTTACTTTACTTAGGTATTTATCTACTCTGGTTAGAACAATCTTTCTAAGACAAAAAGGTCTCAAAACATGGCAAAGAATTTTCATTTATCTATACTAATATTATAAAGCTGAAGAGTTTGTTTGTTTGTTTGTTTGAACGCGCTAATCTCAGAAACTACTGGTCCGAATTGAAAAATTCTTTTAGTGTTTGATAGCCCATTTATCGAGGAAGGCTATAGGCTACATAACATCACGCTACGACCAATAGGAGTGGAGCATTTATGAAAAAGATTGCTAAAACGGGGAAAATCCAAACGCAGACGAAGTTGCGCGGGTCAGCTAGTATTGTAATAAAATTTCATAGTATTTTGCCTATTTTATTTATATTTTTATTTCTTATCTCAGCACCCTGTAAAAAAAGAGCATATCAAATGGAGCTGAAAATCTTTATCTTTACATAGTATAAAACAAAGTCGCTCCCGCTGTACGCTTAGATCTTTTAAACTACGCAACGGATTTTAATGCAGCATTCAGCAATAGATAGAGTGATTCAAGAGGAAAGTTTACATGCATATGTGTATCTACATTGCACCCGTGAGAAGCCGGGGCGGGTCGATACTACATAAAAATCCAAATTTTTCGATCAAAATCACAAAAATGAATCCTCTCATCGATGTTCTACCTTTTTCCACAGCATAATACTAGATAGATAGATTATTCCGACCAAAATTGTTACACAGTTCTAATGGATCATAATAGTAGGACTTTTCAAGAAAACAAAACTTAAACTTGAACTAAAAAAACATTTTCACTAACAAATAAAAAATATCAGCAAACTAAATATAATAAAGTCACACAACGAAACCAAGTAACAGAGCGCTGCATTGCATACAAAACACCGGAACTGACATTTACGATGCAAGAAGTCAAAACTTACAACACTTTAACACATATTACAGCAATACATACTTAATAAATGCGAAAGTAACTCCGTCTGTCTGTTTGTCTGGCTGACCGTTGTTCTAGGACATGCTGGTTTCCTCACGATGTTTTCCTTTACCGTTTAGAGAGCAGTTATGATGAAATCTAATACACAAAAGAATGTGTTTGCCTGTCTGGGTTCGAACCCGTAAGTTACTGGTGGGCCACCACTGCTTATAGGTTAAGATATTTAGTTTTTGGAGTTTACTCCATCATTTTAAATACAGGGTGGAAGCGACACCGACGCGAAAACTGTTGCCACGTATTCAGTACATTATTTTGGACCCCAGCTATAGAATTTGGCAATTTGTAAAGTTTTAATGATTTAAAGTTTTATTCAGGAGTAAACTCCAGTCACGCGTTGGAACTGACAAGCAATTTTATTTTTGTTTTTTATTTTTTTATACAGGTAATTCGTTCCTGTGGGATAATTTAAATCCTCCACTCAAGTGAAGCCGCGAACAAAACATAGTATATTTATAAATTACGCGATATTTTACGTTAACATTCAAATCGGATGCGTACGCGCTGACACAATGAGTTACACAATGTAAACTAAGTAATTGTCGAAATAAGTAGAGTGAAACGTTCACACACGATGCCTTTAGTTTACGATTAACTTAAGTAATTATGTTATAGTTTTATCACTTAGCTAAGTAAGATAGTTAAATCGTATTGAGTTTTTAAGGTTCAATGCACTTATACAAAAAACAAAAATGTATACTACTTATTATCCATGCTAATATTATAAATACGATAGTAACTCTGCCTGCCCACTGTGTGTTAACTTTTTACGTCTGAACGGCTGAATAGATTCCGATGAAATTATCTATTATTTGGTTGGGGCGTAGGTAATTCAAGACAAAAAAAAAAATGCAAAACATTGAAAAGTTTTCATATAAGAGAAGGTTCAATGAAAAATTAAAATGTGTATATGTTACGACTAAAAGCCGAAGGGCGGCTGCACCTAGTTCTAGCCGGCTAAACCTAGGTGCGGCCGGTAACATTGTGTATCCTTTTTATTGCTAGAACACACCGACCAAATGGAATAGGTTAGGTTAGGTTAGAACTGTGATCAAAAGCGCGCGAGCCGAGCGAACGCAGCGAGCGGTGCCGAAGATAAGTAGGATACATCTAAGTTTAGACGGCCTCACCTAGGTTTAGCCGGCTAAAACTAGGCGTAGCTCCACTTCGGCCGTAACATATACTCACAAAAAATTATGTTTTTTTTACTTTCCGATCTCTTTAAAAGAATAATTGATCTTTCAAAAGTAGAACAATTTAAAGTTCGCTCCCGATACAATCGTTCAATAAATCAAACTGAGATAATGATGCCCAAATTCAAAGAACAATGGCAAATCGATAACACACTACAAGTGATCATTATGTTTTTTAAACCGATTATTAAACGATAACCGATCAATCAAAATATAATCGGTCGACTAACGGTTAACGCGTTAACCTGAACCCGATTCTCTGTTATTAAAAACGAAACATCGCTTCGTAATTATTAATTTATTACAACATTAATACGAGCGTAATTTTATACGCGAAATTTTACGAACCTATAAATAATGTACTGAAATAAAAATTAAAATATGGCTCGTGTTCATTCTTTTGTAATAAAAGATCATGCAAAAGGATTCGTATCAGCAACTGTCGATCGTAAAGAACCCGAAAAATAAGCTCCTTTGGACGAAAAACGAAAATAACTTGATAGGCTCAATAAACATGCGAATCCTATAATGTTTTTTCCATGCAATCGCTGGATTTAGCATCAACCTATATAAAAGACAAGTAGTTACTAAAACTGTGTTAGCAGACAATGTTTTAAAGTACAGTACATTCTATCTCCATTTCTCCATTTATTAGAAATACTGATCCAAATATCAGATAAACACGTAAACGAATCAAAACATTGTTTGAAGATAGTACTGAAAATTCACGTCTTGGCAAGTCTCAGATTCACTTCAGGCTGCTAAACAACTAAGTTATAGACCGACCGCTTTAATGAGTCCTCCGCCTAGCCCTATCAAAGGCACATAAAGTGTCCACAAAGTCCTAACAATATCCCACAGGTTATTTGCTTTAAAATAACCATAATCCACGTAGGTATTACGATACTAATTGGACCAATACGTAATCAACCTTCAAAAAGTTCCATTTAAATTGATATCTTCGCGAGGACTCATTAAAGCGGTCAGTCTATTATTATAGCTTTGTGTATTCTGATGATCAAATCAGCCATCAAAACTTCCATATCCCTCAAACTTAAAAAGTTAGAAAACCTTTTTAGAATAGATACAAGAAACGGCTTGAAAAAAGGCAGCCAGTTACGCTAGGGAAAGGCAAAGAAACCTTCAACGAGATACGTCAAACTCCGAGCGATTTTCTTACGGAGAACAGTAAATCAGCTGCTCTTTTCCCCGAAGCGGCAATGGGTCACTGTTCGTAATCCATAGACGCAAAGCGGAGCCA
Organism: Noctua fimbriata; assembly: GCA_905163415.1. Taxonomy (NCBI): domain Eukaryota; kingdom Metazoa; phylum Arthropoda; class Insecta; order Lepidoptera; family Noctuidae; genus Noctua; species Noctua fimbriata. The sequence continues at coordinate 5,729,028 of LR990941.1, read as the reverse complement.
TTAGCGGTGGATAACTGTACGCGACCGGTAGTCGTCTGCAAAAACTATATGATGTGGTACAAGGTATAAGAGGTGGGAGGTATTGGTAAGGCGTTGGGTGAAAAACAAATGATGGGGGCACAGATAGACGGGTGTAATGAGTTTCTTGCAGGGTATAATCAGGGTCTTGATTAGGGAGTCAGATTTTAGACGAATGTTTGTTAGTACTAAGTACTATACAACATTAGTTATAATATATGCGAAACCTGTAACAAGTGTCTAGTATTTTTATGTCAAAAATCTATGTATAAAATTTCAAAACTGTATCATGAAAAATCACAAAGTTATAAGCTTGTTCTGTTACCTGGTTGTCCGCACAAAAACCTGGTCAGCACGCGGCGCAGCCGCGCGCGTGCCTCCAGCGTCGTCTTTAGCTCATTGATAATAATAATTTGGCAGTAGATACCTAAATTATTGCGATAGGTACTAAGTGTCGTTCGGTGTCCAACTTGTAACCTTTCTTAAATATTTTTGGGACAAAATGTAACATGGTTTTAAAATTATTGGAATCGATTTAGTTACTTATTCTGAATAAACTATATTCAGGTTTCGCATACCTAATTATACTAAAAATAATGTTGTAATAATTCTTCTTTCTTTTCCAGATTATAAAGACTAAGAGGCGGTTTTCTCGTCAAACAAATGTCAAGTCCCTTTGTATTGATTGCATGCCGCGGATCAAGCCCACAAACTTTTATAACACACAACTAGGTCAAAGTTGATCGAAAAAAACGTTATGACTGATTGATTGACTGACAGAATGGGATAAAAAGCAGTCGTTTTAGCCTTAACGTTTTACATTAAAAACTTGTGAAAGACATCTTATAGACCAGAGAATAAAGTGCATTACGAAAACATGATATAGCTAGCAACGCAGTTGAATAATTGGATGACGACTAACAGAGACGGCAAACGTAAGGTGGGACGCCCTCAGCTCGGTGGAGTGACGATCTTCGCAGGGTGGCTGGTAGCAACTGGATGAGAGTTGCTGAAAATCGAGTTGAATGGCGTGCGATTGAGGAGGCCTATGTCCAGCAGTGGACTGCTATAGGCTGACGATGTGTGAATAGAGACGCATGGGAGAAGAAGACTATGCCATAAATTAAGATTTTGATGATAAAAAGGCGCATAGGTATATTATTCTTACCTTACCTATCGCTCATAACTTAAACCCTTCCTAAAAAGCAGCTCGATACTTCGGCACCGTTTCTAATTAACGCGACTGACTGGTGACACCAGACGTTACGACGTGCCATACTCGATAAGGGTTAGTTTTACTTAATTACTCCAGCACTATTCGTAAAGTAATTTATATTAACATAAGAACGTACTGATAGTTATGTCACGCAGTAAGTAGTCTGAATACAGGGTGTTCCATTCAGTAAAAAGTACTGTTTTAGACTATGGTTAATGTGTCTTCAAGACTGAATTGAGCGAACAGTTCTACCGGTTGTTTAGGTTGCTCTTCGATTTTCGGTCGCATGTTTAAATGTAGATCAGGTCACAAAGATAGGCTTCGTAAAAAGTATCTTTTGAAGGGTACATAAATAAATCGCAAAGAATCTATTTCGCAAGCCTTCATTGTATAAACTCACATACAATATAGTTTCATCTATTGTACGAGAGTTATGTATTTCAGTTAGACTTTGCAAGGTAGATTCAGTTTTTCAGATTAAATCATATTGCTCGTAGTAATCTAACATAAGGTGGAACACCTTACGTTAGAATGCCACTGAACCGTCTTATTAAAATACAGAAAACCATCTTGTCAAAACTAATAACTCAACTAACAAATTACGTAATTTTTTATCATCAAAACATGATAAGGTCAATCAGCTTCCTGACAACACTGAAAAAACAGAATAAATCTCAGAAACTAATTAAAAACATAATTTTTTGACGTCACAGTAGAATAATACCAGTATTGTGCTGTTTCAGTGCGTTCAGCAAAAAGTTCTCAATCCATGAAGGTTGATTAAAAATATACCTAAGTAGGTAGTAGGAACTGTTTTTGTTGTAACTAAGACGTGAAACGGTTTATGCCCAATTAAAAAACAAAAATAAGAAGCCTTTATTGTTTCACAGAACAAAAAAAAAAGACTTTTGTTATGAAGTTGTTTTTTCAGAAGAGGAATTATTAGCGAAAGTAAAAATCCCAACCATGTTCCTTCTTTGCCCTTTGTGATCCAGGGCCGCGGTATCTCTTTCGAACAGTCCCGCAGCCCTGGCAGGAGGATGAATTGCTTACTTAAGTTGAACTTAGTTTCTTTTCTTATTAAAATTGCTAATTTTTTAACTGCTGTCATTGGCTGATTGAAACAAAAACAGGCAGCTACAGAAGTTAAAAAGATTGCGATCCTTCACAAAACAATTGGACGTTTATTTGTAACACAATCTGCACTTTTAGTGTTAATTTGCTGTTCAGAAACCTGCATCTCGGCCAGAGTCCAAAATACACATCCTACTAAACTAATATTATAAATACGAAAGATTGTGAGGATGTTTGGATGTTTGTTACTCTTTCAGACAAGAACTACTGAACGGATTTGGATGAAATTTAGCACACAGATAGTTTATAACCTGAATTAACACATCGGACTTTTATCCCGGTAGTATGACCTCGTGGGACAATTATCGAAGTCGCGGTCATAAGCTAATTATAACTAAAAAAATATTTCCCAAATGCAGATCTCTACGCATTGCATGTTAAACACCCATTAACTCACTCCCATATCGCTTACCTCCCATTTTTTCACCAGCCACCAATAAAATACATTTCCAGTCTTTAAAAACGACTTAATTAGTATTTAGTTTAACACTTTAGCAATTTATCGCATAGTTGTACAATAAGTAACGCGGTATGCTCGTGGTATAATTGAGCATTGTTCCCGTGCTCACTCCACTTGCCAATTGGAGCATAGCTACTCGTCTCGTGTTTACATTTGTATATATTACTCAGTTGCACTGAAGTAGCCTTGAAGTGCTGGTGGTGACAAGTCTGTTCATGACACCGGAATAACACAGCAATATTCATGTGGGTATCAAAAGGTTTTCAGAAAAGTTGAAACTTTTCATGATTTATAGCAATGCGGTGCCGTAGCGGTTATAAATAGATAAGGAGAGAAGACAGAGAAGGTTGGTTTATTAACTAGCGAAACTCCATAGATGTGATGGATCATCAAGTTCAGATATCGAAACCTATCACGTCTCTTGCGTTTCGCTAGCTAATCCAAAGTGACCTTGTATAATCCTGGGATTTTTAGGGTTGCGCCTCATGCGTCCTATCGTTCTCCGTCGCTCAAGACCGTCACTCGAACTCTAACAGCCTTTTGACATAGTAACAGTTGACACATAATGTTGTACATTAGGTAACTGATCAAAATCATAATGAGGAAAAAGATGTCCAAACACACTAACCACCACCAACATTACTTACCAACTATTAGCAAACGAACATAATCCTCTCTGATCTCGACAACAGCGTTTAACATTTACCTGAAACAATCAAAATACATTATTACTAAAGTGTTTTACAAAAGCGTTTCGTCAGACACCGCCATAATTTTAAATGAATGCCGACTCTCTTGTAATAATAAATGTGTTACAAGATGGTCAGTGATTGGTAGACTTTCACAGTTCTGCTGATTGATTTGATAATTGTTCACAAACGTTGCTACATGACAATTAGTTGTTGTCAAGTTCTGGAGCTTTCTTGAAGCACATTGCCGGTTGTCATGGCAACGCTTGAGTGAGGCCATGTCCAGCTGATATTATAATGAAATCTTTGCTTTAAAAATTGGCCGACCCACTTTTTTAATGATATTATGATGCGACCATGACAAATCAAATCTAGTGATTTCAGCAGATTTGTTGCTATATAAATTGAGGTATGATTTGTTTCTTAATTTTTGTTGGTGTATTTAAAAGGTCATCTATCTGTGATTATTTAATTGCTAGGTCCTCTTCCGTGCTATTCCAGCTGTATAATGTCAATTTCTCACCGACCAAACGGGAAATTCTCAATGTAGACTAGACTCAGGAAACGCTGACTTAGATGCCTATTCTAAAAGCTGGCATAAGACGGCAGCAAGATACATTAAAGGATATAAAAGGTTTTTGCTGATTATTTAGTTGGAAAGCAATATCTAAATAGCAATTCAAAAAAAAACCCTAGAAATCTATTAACAATGATCGGTCTTTAACAATCTTTTTAAATCTTTATCATGATCATTGGCAGCCTTGTTCCACCCACCGGCTGACTATGATGGTGGGTGACGAGATCCTTCCTCTTATTCTGACCTCAAAATGTTAAAAAATATACATAAAAACACACGAAACACACTCAAAAAGCTACACAAAACATTAAAAAATCCCCAAAGAGCTTTGACACACTTCAGCTGTCATTTAGACATTATGCAAAACGATAATAATCACTCAAATTCGCAGACGGAGCCACAGGCGTCATCCAGCTAAACAAATACATAATTACACGTTTATATCACAATGGCGGCCATTACGCCTCTTATGTAACGTTATATATTGCAACTTTTTCTTTTACACTGACAGAAATGGTTTTACAATATTATGATTGTCCGGTATTATGTAAATTGGTGGTTTTGCTGTAATGCGATAGGTTTTATCTTGATGTTAGTAAATCTTTGTGTTTGTCGTTTAGGATGTGAACGAGCGTTTTGCGGTGTCGGCTTTCCTTTTGGGTTTATTTTTCGTGTAGTTAGTATCTAACCTGGTGTCAGAGTTTTATGTCGGCCTCTGACTTGGCTTTTACATGCTGTCGAGAAATATCTCTCAGGCATGCGAGTTTGGTTTCCTCACGATGTTTTCACCGACGCAAGTGATAAACAATACGCACATGAATCCGAAAAATCATAGGTGCGTGTCTTGGGTTCGAACTCGAGACCTATGACTTGGCAGTCCGACGGTTTGGTGAAATGAATCGACATTTTTATGTGAGTCGTATTTCAGAAGGAAGCCAAAAGAAACAATGGATGGATTGTGTGAGGAATGATATGAAAGATAGAGGAGCAAATGATAGTGTGACGGCTGACAGAGGAGAATTTAAGAAAAAAACGTGTTAGTAACATAGGACAAGGGCAGGACGATAATGATTTCAGAAGGTATGTTAGTTTAAAACTATCTGGCCATATGCGGTATCATCGACTCGTCCCAAACACAGAGTCAGTGTGGATCCCCCTCTCAAGAGATGCCTCAGCATTTTTCCTGCCCACCATGCACAACCACCTGCATATTCCAGGACTTGAACGAGTTTAATGGCAGAGCTGGCCAGTCGAACAAAACCGAGTAATCGACCCGAAAAGAAGAATTCGGTTAGTTGGCCGTGGCCATTTTGGGTTCAAGTAATTTTCTCAAAGATTTTACTGTATATGATGTAGGATGTTTTAAGTAAACACAACAAAACTGCATGACCAATTAGTAAGAGCATGTAGCCAACTCATTGCCTACGCGCACGATAAGGATCCGTTACACTTCGATACTTTGCCAACATTAAAATGTAGGCCACTTAGGTAGGCACTCTTGTTTTTTTCCTTACTCAGTTAACATGGAAATTTATTCCGCAGCCGTTATCTCCAAAATACTCAAAAACACAAGTTCACTGACTTCCGCAGTACAATGACTTGTATATCGGTGAACAAATTGATAAAAACAAAACATTTTTGTGAAAACATGGAGTACCTACTTCATTTTAACGTCCCGACAGTTTTCTTTGCCAATTTATCGAATCCTTACATCCCTTTAAAAGAAAAAACACGGAGAACTTATTACCATTGACAAGTAGATAAACAACTAAGATTTTACTTTAAAAAATCAAATGCCAAGCTGTTATGGTGCTTAGTGAACAGTAATACGGATTAAGGTTTGTTTTTCGAAGACATTGTTTAAAAAGAAAATTCGAGATAATAATATGCTAACGACACACTATGCCTCACGCGACGTCGATGCAAAAATAGTAGCGTTTTTGTATAACTGAGTGAATCCACGCAATGAGAGGTATAAAATTACAAGAGGTAAAATACTCCTTTGGTTGACAGTATTTCCTTTTATGTAGATATGACATACTTGTTGGAGATTGTTTTCTTCATTGTTGTGTAGGCTGTGTGCACAGTATTTTATCGTGTTTTCGCCTACAGAGGTAATCAATTCATTTATTTAGTCAGACAAATAAAAATATCCATATGTCACACACAAAATCGACAAAACATATAAATATTATACATTCAAAATCAAAATACATACTAAAGCAATTAAAAAAATAATTGATGTGAACAAAGACTTTGAAATATACATAAATGAGATACAACGCGAACAATGTTATCCACTGGCAATAGCAAAATGCTGTCGGTACAAATGCAACGTGTAGATTTTTTTTTTTCATATGTAATTTTGCTATATGGCTTCACCTTTTATTTCATTACCACTAATCTAAAACGGTGAAGGAAAACATCGTGAGGAAACCGATATGTCATAAAACCAAACCGTGCTGGGCCTACATGATTGAACAGCTCATTCCCTCTTACAGAGAAGGTGTCCCAGCTGTGGAAATAATGTGCTTATGCTATATGGCCTCAATGAGACAAGGGATAACATTTTTTCTATGACATTTCTTCTGATAGCCTGTCTATACTACCTTAAAGCTAGGCCTCCTGCAGCTATACCCTACAATTTCGTCGACAATGCTGTTCTAACATGTCCGCTTTGTACTCAGAATTTTTCGGCCAAAGTTGGGTATGCTAGACACTTGAGAGCACATGATAGAGCAGCACACCGAAGCTCTCGACAACCTCCCTAGAAAGCCATCGAATGCAGTTGCTGTGGCCGAAATCGGCTAGATGGCATCACATCACTATAGTACATATCCTCGATCTCTTTGATGTGCACATAGTGTACTTGGGTACATTAATCACATCATTATGGATGTTAATCAATCACGCGTGATATGTGATTGCATTTCTATTTGCGGAATTTTGTTGGAATTATGAAGTCGGTTAAAAACTGTTTGACAGTGACGTTAAGTGCTTCAAATATCTGCGAATAGAAAGAAGTTGATTTTTACTTCTATTTTTTCTATAATAGGATTAATAATGAACAAGTTTTTAGGACCAGGAGCAAAACTAGAGACCTATATAGCCAATATTGGGTGAACTTCTTTGTCATATGAAGAGACGGAAGAAATATTAAGTTAATTAAACTTTTTAACGTAAAAAAAAAACTGCAAATAACCCACGCATCTGCACACACACACACACACACACACGCACATTGTAATATCATTTTGTTTTTTGTAAAAAGGTATTTCTCATTTACCTACTTATCTTGTCAACTATCACATCAACAAATTATGTGTTTTAATTCATAGCCTAGTTTGGGGACCTCTGATTTCTAAATATATTAAAATTTTACTTGTTACGTTTATTCATTGAGCTAAGTTAGGTTAAGAAAATGTTTGTAAAAATGGTTTAATACATTTATTCTTTATTTGTTGGCCATTGAGAAAAAAAAAACCTCAGATAAAAACTGACTATCGTGTCTACTTCATAATAAATACCCACAATTTATCGAATGAAGTTATTTACTACTCAAGCTCCACATAAAGCAATTTCCTAGAACACTTCAGCAAACTACCGACAATTGTCTAAAGAAACCTTTGTACACGTTTTCCAGGTAACTGAAACTCCATTCTACACAGACTTTCACCGTTTATACTCGCATAAAACCCTTCATCAACTTTCCATCAAATTATTCGGAACAATTGTTCCGAAAATTTGAATATCGAAGTCGGCGCGTGCGCTGCGCTCTTGCCGGTCTTATGCAAGCCGTATGTAGGTCGGCCGCAGACGCCGGGGCAACGTTATCGCGATCGTACTAAGTTAATGGTGGTATACAAACTGTAAATAACTGTATTTTATGTACATCTTAAGCTGTATCGTTTATAATTTCTGTGAAGATCTCCTGGAATTAAGATTACAGCCCTTTGTGAAGTGATTGTAAGTGTTGATCAATGAAATGATGGTTATCGAACAAAGTCGCGCTTAAAAGATATTTTGTTCTTTTAAAAAGTCGCGTTGAGATCTGTTATCGACGTAGTTTTTAAACTATGATGTAAAACATTTTTTATACGCACCACACAAAATCACAGTTTAACATTTATGATGCCATAACCTTTTTTGTTTTAAGATGCTTTATGCTACCAATATTATGTTCATAATAAAAAGAAACATAAAATAATAAATTACATTTATGTTTGACGACCTATAACTTATTGGAACTCCATATAAATCCCTTTCGCCAAGGTTGAGTGTTACATGTGTAATATCAACATAATAATATACCATATGATATTGACATGATATTTTTAGGGTTCGTTTCGCTTTTGCACGCTCTTTTTCATGTTAGGCAAACCGTAGTTGAATACATTTAAGAGCTATTTCGGTTCGTGCAATTTTTTTCTCTAGATTGACGTCATTCGCTCCCTATGCCTCTTACGTAGCTTTTGACTTTTCACTCTGACTTTTGACCTTCATTTCTCAGGATTTACCATATTTATGACAACATTATCACCATCTTCCAACTTTAGTACCTAGAATAACATACTACCTTAACTAGCAATATGCAATTGTGAAGATCAAAGAAACGATGGATGGGCTGTGTGAAGGATGACATGGCTAGAAAGGAGGTGACTGCTCAGATGATGATTAATAAAGAAGAATGGAAGAAGAAAACAATACTTGCTACGCCAACCCCAAATAAATTGTGATAAGAGGCGGGAAAATGATGATGATTGTATGTGGATCATATTGTTCTTAGTCAAACAATTCATAATGTTTCATTCCATCACAAGGAGTTTTCTTGAGATATTCAAAACAGCCAATACCAAAATCATTAAACCACTTAACAAAGAAGATATTAACGGAAACGTGACTTAGTTAGATTTAGCCACCCACATTAGACAAATTAAATACTCAATAGACAGAAATATCAAACGATATGAAGTTATAATATTTGATAGACTTTAATAACAAGGAAAAGAGGCTTAATTGGAATTAGAAGTCAAGTATCCTAATATATTCTGATTTGAAGACAGTTGATGGCAATTAAATGGCGGTGAAAGATAAGCCTTATCATAATAGTAAGGTGAAAGCCGTTTGAGACTCCGACTAGGCTGTCTTTTTATAGTTGTACTCGGTAAAATTGAAAGTAATTTGAACACGATTGGAAGTAATCGATGTTGTAACACGGGTGGTAGCAGCTCTGCTTAACCCTTCGGGGTTAACAGGCGTGAGGTTATGTTATCTACCCGATAAACTACCCGAAAATTATTCAAAAACTGATGAATCATTAATTCTTTTAATAACCTGTCAAATTCTCGTTATCGCCGTAATTATAAGCTCGGTGATAAATATTCACAATTTGAATAAGATACGATTAATTTCGTTGAAGCAATTAATAACATGAGTAAATATGATTATGATCATTAATTTTGCTATATAAATAGGGACCTGTTTGGAACATTCTCTTGCATCAATGTATATGTATGGATAGTAAAATTCCCGTTGTGCTATGCTAGTAGGAACCGTTGCTCCCACAACGTTGCTATCAGTTTTAATACGCTATTTTACACAAATACTGGAAATGTGATATAAATATTCAATTTTGGCATTCAAGCTTCCATGGCTTGTTGAAATGAAACCTTAAAATCCAAACCCGCCAGAAAAAGTTCCAAATAAAAAGTAACTGTTCAACCGTACTTTTTAATACAAATAAGTAATAGAATAGAATTGCAACAGTTTACCCATGAAACAAATCGTTCAATTACAAATTGAAATAATTGCCTGAGAACGCAAAGCGGGCTGTGTCGAATGATCAACTATATTAAATCGAACAAGCACTTCGCACTAATAGGTACTAACGAAATTTCACGCCCTACTGAACTTGATAAGTTTCAAACTTACAATTTTCGGACTTGAGAAGCAAAATTCGAACTTAGGGTTGTCGAAGATAACAATGGTAAACATTCAAATGTGGAAGAATATTAGAATCATCTTCAAAACAAATCAAACAAACCTATCAAAGGATTTGAAATAGCAATTCTTTTGGAAATTTCAATTCAGGCTAAAATACCACAAAAAGAATAAAATGATACAAATATAACAGAAAAAAATGATGTTAATTGTGACAATGATGTGTTAAACAAAACATCAACTAATGATAAGTAGGTAGGTACCTATTTGCATCTTTGGCCTTGGTACTACATTATGTTTTAATTTTAAAAGGACATTACAAGGAAAATAACTGCAAACATTTCTTTATCTAGGATCCATTACCTTTAATTCGAAAGGACATTCAACTTTGGTACATTTAACTCACTCACTGATAACAGTTATTGCCACATTTCGCCTCGGGTCTCCGTTTGCTTAACCTAAACCAGCTCTCGGCGTTTACTTACATTTTACCGGCAGCTTTTTATCTAGAGATCTTATGCTATCCTACTAAGGTTTTCTAGCTTTTATTGCCTTTGTCTGTTAGAACGAAAGGAGTTTTATTACCGTTTGCATTTATTTCAGCATTTAGTATGTTATCTTCATCAAACTGTTTGGTTTTTTTTTTTACTTTGAGTATCACATTGTCTTGACGATTCTGAATTCACTTGGCACACGTTACTTTCTGTGAAAAGATTTCTTCACATTTCTTCATAGCTAGGCAAATGGCATTCTATGATTGAAACAATGATGGAGAAGCCAATGTTGGAGACTGACATGGACTACCGATAAGCTAATACAAAGAGAATATCAAATCTTTTGAAAAACGTCGTAGTATAATATGAACCTCTCAACGAAATTGGACAAAGCGAAGAAAGCTACTTTACCAGCTCTAAGCTACGCGTAACATGGCAACAACAGAAACAAATCTCTCCCACAAACAAACAATTAAACTTTCATTCACTACATCAATTAATTACAAACAACTTTCAATTAATATCTTAACTTCAGTCAGCCCTGAACAAAACAGATATCAACCAAACGATTTCTAAGTTCTCATTGCTTTCACCAAACACTTACCGAGTTTATTTGCCATTTGCACCTATGTCCATTGTTCTCAACAGAATGCTAAGAAGAATGGTGAAAAAAGAAGTAGGTACAGATTGCATTATGGGTACCTTTTCAATGGGATGGTACTCTATACCAATATGGTGATTGTTTTTTTTTAGTAGAGTATCTTTATAAGTAAGGCTGTGTATAAGTGAATAAATATGTTGTCGGCATTCTGCTGAACAAAACACATTGGGTTTAAAAAGAAGACGTTATGGTAATCGGTATCGTGGTATAGACTTGAGAAATGAGGAAAATGTAGTGAGGAAAATGTTGAGTTTGAATGTAGATGGCTACAAGAGTAGAGGAAGACCAAAGAAGCGATGGATGGACTGTGTGAAAGATGATATGGCTAGAAATGAGGTCACTGCTGAGATATCGAGTAATAGAGAAGTAGAGTATCGAAGAAGAAGACATGCTGCGCCGACCCCAAATAGATTGGAATAAGGGCAGGAGAATGATGATGATGATGACGTACTCCAATGAATAAAAATGCAAAGCTCCATTCACAGTCATTGCGGAAACGTTTCACTTCTGACTCATTTAACACAAAAATTACAACAAATGAATGATATCTGGAACCAGGAAACATTAAACTGCAACGAAATTAATCAGAAGAGAAAATAAAATAAGTAGGCGTAGCAACGTAATAGTGAAGTATTAACAACACCAAATATTGCATAATACGATCTAATGAACGTTACACACAATCCGAAGATATGATTAGTTATCGTCTTATTTATAAGTGATGAAGAATGTTTACTTGTGTTTTAAACGATGGATATAGAAATCGGAACGATACCTTTCTTATTAAACCAGTAACTTGGATAGACAGGCACATATTACGACAATTAAGTACCGTGTTATAAAGTGAATGTGCAGATAGTAAGAAATATGTATTACCAAAGCAAATGTTGTAATGTTTGTAAATATTTTCAAACAAACGATGCCAAAAGATTTACAAACATTGACAGTAATTTACCACAAAATGGTAACGGTACCGCGTTAACAATCGCAGATAAATCGACAATTTCAAATCTCAAAAACAATACAGACATAACCACAAATCTATCTTACTAAACCATTTCCAAAGTCACCGAACATTTTTCTAGCACTTAACACAAATTACAAGAAAAGCATACACGTATCCAAAACGAAAGTACTTCGTCCATTCATTGGAGCATTAAAAAGGCATTCACATAAAGACAGGTTACAAATTGACGAAAGTAAGAATTCTATTGTCTGTTCTTCGAACGTTGTTCTCCTTTCCTGATCTTTGTGTAGGTAGGTTTTTGTACAAAATGAGTTCTGTTTTGGACTGATTGAATTAGCGTAGGTTTGTTAAGTGTTTTTGTTTAGGTATTAGGTCTAATTGGGAAGAGTGGTCTAATTTGCCGGTTGGTAGAATCCTGTATCTGTTTTATCAGGTCTATTTTGGAGTTTGTGTGCTCATTGGTTAGTGTTATACCTTTTTGGGCTGTCTTTGGCCTTCGTAGTCTTCCACTTAGAACTCAATAGACTATAAAATCATCATGAATAAAAATTCTATGGTCTCATCACCTGTTGAGTCCTCTTAATTCACGGACTCGTTTATATGACGAACTACAAACAAGAATTATGGACAGCATATCCGAGGAGGATATGCTGTATCTCTCATTTAATGTCTAATTACTCAGAATACACTAACGTATGAATACGAATTAGATAAGGGCAGTTATAAACGACTTGCAATTAGTGGACGACCGAGAGATTCACGCTTCCTGAAGTGTAAGGCTGATTATCGTGCGTAAGCGACGTTTAAATGGATTCACACTGGATAGGATCTTACGACGTCAACAGATGATTTTAATGATATCGATCATAGCACTTTATCTTTTATTAATTTGTAATAGAAGACGGTTTATGTAAGTGGTGATAAAGCCAGCAGAAGAGTTAAGATTTGAACATATGAAATGGATTGATTTTTTAAAACGGTAAAATTAAACGTCATAAGGAAACCGGTGCGTCTTATAACCAAAAATTTGAAGACACACATGTCTTAAAATTTTTGTTAATGAATGGAGGGGGATTTGGATACAACCGAATCCCCTCACAAAGAAATAAAAGCTTGTGGCCCATAAGTGGGAACGTACTAGGCTGATCTTGCTAAACTTTAAAATAAAACTAATATATTAATATTATTGGCCCACAGCAACGCATTCTCGTGACATAATTCTCAAGGAAATCACTATTTAATTCCACATTACTTAACAAGTTAAAATAATTACTAAGTAATCAAGTTTGCATTTACCTCAGTTTATTTAATTACATCAATAATTACGAAAGGGACCGGCGGAAATTGAAACAGAAATCAACGATCACTTTCACTACAATTATTAAAAAGAATGATGAAAATGTTTGTTACCTAACGTTAAAATGAAAACAAAGCTTAAAACAACGTGTTTTATTTAAGACTACAAACTTTTTAATAGTAAAAGTAATTGACTCAATTAACTCTAATATTTCAACTCAAAGCTTTCTTTTGTTTTTATGCTCGCCTAGTACAATGCAATGATTGGAACAATGTGTTTGGAAAGTTCGTAAAAGTAAAATGATTATGCGTGTAACAAAATCAAAAACTCATATTGAATGATAGAATAAAACTTGGCGATTGCAACAGCGTCGAAATATCGGGAGCTCAAAATAATTAACAATTGCGGAAGATATCCCGTAAGTGACAGTATAAGTTTAGTTGTAAACCGTAAAAGCTTAAAAAGTGTTTGATAGTATAAAATTTTAACACATCGACTGCATGGAATAAGTTTTGAAAACTGCTAATACCACAAGTCTTCCATAGCCCATAATACAACACGACTAATGGCAGCTATTTAGATCTTCAATTTTGAAAACTTAGATCGACTTGTACTCATCATCATGATCATTCTCCTGCCCATATCCCTATTTATTTGAGGTCGGCGCAGCATGTCTTTTTCTTCCATATTTCTACTCGTCCTCTCAGCATTCACCTCCTTTCTAGCCATATCATCCTTCACACTGTCCATCCATTGTATCCATTAGATCGACTTGTACGAACGCCGAAATTCGAACAGAAAGAACTTTCCACTGAAAAGTACGGCAATTCACAAAAAGACCCAAAATTAGGAACCCATCTCATTCACTAAGATCAGGACCACCATCGGAGAAACGTCCGAATTATTCCGATTCCAGCGGCAAATTCCATTCAAACTGTCCATTCATAATTTCATTGAGCTCGAAGCAAACATTAATATCAATAAAGTTCCCAATCTAAATTTCGCATCTGATATCAGCGAATGTTCAGTGCTATTATTCGCAATCACGGCGCGAGATTCAATCCGACCGGGTTTCTAAACGCTCACAGCTAAATGTTTATATCTACCACAATAACGGGCATTACCCACTTCGGGTTGAAATGGTACAAGCAGTAAAAGGGTTAAGAACTTAGGAGTTGTTCTTGATCTTAATTCTGTTAAGACTGAAGTAATGATACTTAGGTTAATGTATATAGAAGTAGAATGTACAGAATTAAAAATATACGTCCGCCATACAGAAAATATTATTTATTTGATTCCAAAACTGCTTTACATTCATTATGACTATACGATAAATGCTGTTGTTATAAAGTTTTACCAGAGTAACATCTTCTTACAACCTCAAGAAAGGAAAAAGATGTTAATCACCTAAACCCAGTAACACAGTTAAAAGCAATCAGACATCACAATTACAGTAACGTTATTATTAAAATTCCCGTCTCCACCACAACTCCGTGCCGCGTCAACTCCATTCTTGCACCACACTTCACAAAGACCAGGGCCATCTCCTAAGGCAATAAGTCAGCTATAGAAAGCAAGGAAGTGGCAACGCCTACAGTTCAATATTGTCTCGGCTCAATAAACTGAGCTGGTTCAGTTCCAAACGGATCTTTGTTTAAAGTTTCACCAAATATTTTTGTTTACAATGCACTGACCGAGTTACTTAGTATTGGAACGGCTTTGTAAAAGGTCAATGGTGAAGTCATTGGGTTGTTTGAAAGAGCAGGTGCTCCAATGAATATTAAATACAAAACTGATGCTAAAGCTACATCTTATGATGATACTGCTGCAAAAGAGAAAGAATAAGAAGCTAATTAAAACAGAAATCAATGAAAACGATACAGTTTCAACGACAGATTTCAAAACCTTTCAAAACCATTATGGTACATAATACAAAGAGTGCAATTTTGAAGGCAGTCACTTCAATAAGGCACAATCGTCAATCAACGTAACAAAAGCGACCTTCTTACGTGTTATTAACACAGTAACCAACGGATCAGGATCTAAAACCATACACACACGAATCGAAACAGGAAAGCGGTGACAGTGCAAGTTTTTCAGGCAAAAACCTTGGAGCGATCTAGTTCATCCAATTAACACTTCCATGAGAGATAAGAAGTTGGTTGAGCTGATTTAGACGTACTTGGAAGTACTTGATGGTGTACTGGTGTAATTGATGGATTTAGTTTGTTATATATTGTAGTTCTCTTGGCTTGGTTGGTTGGTCAGCTAGAACTTCGTCAGTTGACAATTTAGTGGCTGTTAGGTCAGTATGTTTGATTTTAATTTCAGTACACTTTTCTATCAGGTTAAATTCATTTTTTTAAATCAACACTTTACTAATTTCATGCCTTGAGACTTTTGTGTTCCCGTCATTATCATCATCATCTGTCTAACTTCTTTTCCTACTATGTTGGGATCGGCTTCCAGTTTTACCAGATGCAGCCTACTTAAGACTTTAATCTTACTTTTTCACCTGGTTTGACTACAAATTTTACTACTAAAATTCTACCTCTCAATACTATCATCTGTTGCTAAAAAATACATTTATAACCTTACCCAATGCAAAACGATCGTCCGATACCAATCCCTTCACGAATCATCATTAAACCTACACTTCAAAAGCGTAAATCACTTCATTGGAGCTTTCAAAGCCCTTCCATACAACACAGATGCCGATGTACCTACAAATACGTCTGAAGAACCGTTACTTGGACTAAATGCAGTAAGTCGGAACGACCTAGTTCTTGTCGCTTTACATGTCAATGGACTTACGGATCTTCTGGTAACTAAAGAGAGACAATTAGGCGGGTTGACGTGTCTAGCCTTGGTGACGGTTGTGTGAGAGAGATGATTGAGTAATGGAGTGAAATGGTGAAGAAATGAGAGTCATTTGTTTCAGTGGATGAAAAATTAGAAGATAGTTTGTGTCTTTTTAAGGTTTGGTAAATCGTAGCTAGTTAGTTGGAAAAGACTTTCGGTGTAAGTTGTTAGTTAACGAAATAAATTTTACAGCCTCACTGGAAAAAATAAGAATATGTAGTCTTTTATATTGCGTTACCTATCAAGATGTACATATTTTCCAGAACCTATCCAGGAAATTCGTACAAATATTTAAAATGTGAAAATCTAACGCCTTAAAGGCTCAATGATTTTTATATGAGTAAGTAACATTAACAAAGGATACTTTTCATCCAGGAAGTACGATCCCGTACGATAATTTTCGACCTCGTCGCAGGGAAAGCCGCCGGAAAAAACTAGTGTTGTATCATTTCTAACTTCATATTCACAAAAGCTTAAAACTTAGACTGGCATCGTGTTGGCTGCCAATGTTCTATTGTTGCGTTAGCCTATTTCACTAATGAAGACGTATGAAGTTTCTTGCGGAACGCAAGTCAGTTGCCAAGTTCTGCGTGTTAAACATGTCGCTCAAATGAGAATTGGTTCATGAAAATCAGAACAAAGTACAGTCGTGTATTCTGTAATGTTTACTGTCTCTCAAGAAATGAAATGAAGAATTATCACTGTGTACTACGTTGCAACTATGAGGTACAATGTGGTTGATAGTCGCTGGGAAGGCCAAAGAAACGATGGATAGATTTGCTAAAGTGAATATTGCTATAGACCGACTGCTTTAATGAGTCCTCCGCCTTGCCCCATCAAAGGCTCATTAAGGGTCCACAAAGTCCTAACAATATCCCACAGGTTATTTGCTTTAAACGATACTAATTGAACCAGAACATTCCATAAATTGATACCTTCGCAAGGACTCATTCAAACGGTCGGTCTATAGCAATGGGATGAATACTATTTAAAGTGAAGGTCGACAGAGATGTATGGACGCCAAGACATGCATCTAGCGAGTCTAGTTTAAAAAAATAAGAGGTGAAGACGGGAAGACAATTATTTCTTATACAGCTACAGTTATTTTTAATAATTCTATTTTGCTTGGTAACAATAATAATACCTGAGGAGGCTCTCGTTAGGCAGCTGGATCAAGGGCTTGATTCAGAAAGCGGTACTTCTGGACACGGCTCGTATTGTTAGGAGGTTCCTCTCTCTGGAGCCCTGACCGCCGGTAGCTTGGACCCTGTTCCCGATACCGGTAGGCTACAATTTTTTTATATTTTTAAATGTTTTTTATATATTTTTTTAAGGAATATTTAAAAAAGTAAAATAATTTGTAAAAATTTAAATAAAGGAAATAATAAAAACTAACCAACCGATACTGTATCCTCATTTTGAACCAACACAAATCAATAAACTTTACAGATTTCCGGGATAGTTTCAAATCTCATAAATCCATTCAAAGATACAGTCACAGTAGTAAAACGAAAATGAGCTTTTATCATTTGTCGTCAAAATACGAGCGCTATTCTATTCGCTTACTGGAAGCTCGTTCAGAGGTTTTCACTTCGTTACTGTTAAAGTGTTGTTGTATTGATGTATTAAATACTATGTAGTTATGCTACGAATTATACTTTTAATCCATCATGATCTTCCTGCCCTTGTCCCATTTTAGTTGGAGTCGGCGCAACACGTTTTCTTCTTCCCTTACGAAGACGTCACGGACGTCAAGACGTCCTTTCTCATTCAATTCAGTCTTCACACAATCCATCCATCTTTTCTTTGGCCTTGCTCTCCCTCTCCATCCATCAACATTCATGTCCATTTTTTTTTGTTAGCCTGTTTGTGTGTCCCACTGCTGGGCAAAGGTCTCCCCTATCTCCTTCCAAACTTTCCTGACCTGTGCGATATCTGGCCATATTCGCCCCGCAAACGAGATCAGATCGTCATGTCATATATCATCATTAAATTAAAATTGCGTGAATTAATTCCATAGTTACTAAATGTATCACCATTTTCCTTTATCCTCAACAAAGACTAACTTGATCAGTCTGAATACATCAGCTCCAATCGACCTTACATATCACAGCATATCTAATAGCATAAAAATCTAGACACTTGAGGTTATAAATAAAGATGATTTTCTAAGAAATACCAACATTGGGTGCGCCTGCGGCACCTCGAGATAGAAAGAGACTGGACCTGACAACCTTGATGTGTGCAGCTTTTTAGATTCACTTCCTATTGTGCATTGCAGTTATTATAGTAAGGTAGGTGGAACAATTTGCATCAGTTGAGCTTTGTCGAAAGATTGAAACAATAAATGGGAAAAAATCGTGAGTTTATGTACATACCTATGTATGTATGAAATTATAAAATGAAGGAAAGTAATTTCGACCATAAAAACGGTACATGGTCGAGTCAATGGAAGTTACTCAATGACTTCTTAGTCATTGATTAACTTAACCAATCTGAGATTACTTCGAAAATATAGCATCGAAAGTGCATCAATATACCAATCATTGTTTTCTTCTCTATCAACGAAACAAGCCGACACACATATAGACCAATTATAAACTAAAAAATGTATATATGGCAATCATTCCAAATTCAGTTCTTAAAATTAATCGAAATTTCAATAAGTCTAGATTTGTTTCATAACCGTTTATCGCTTTTTCAAATAAGGAGTTCCAACAAACAATTACAGAGCTGATGGGGTGAAACCACCTATTAAAGCAACTACCAAGTTTGGCCAAACACAATTTTCAAATTGAATTTTCATTATAACTAAAAAGTTATTAAGTTCATACCATAAAGAGCGTATGTGCCACGTAATCGTGTGTCCTTATTTGTTCATCAACAAAGTGCACAGTGCTATATTATTGTCTCATGTTTATATTAGGATCAGAGTAACCGCAATACCCACAATAGGGGTTTAGGTCTTTGATCTCAATTGCAGTCAGGGTCTAGAGATTATGGTTAGGTCATTCAATAGCTCTGTCATTTATCGGTCTGTATTTAAGCTATTATAATTTGAAGAGCGCCTACGCTTCGCACGAAATGGGGCGAACTGAATGTTTCAATTAAGACTGAGTTTAAGACCTTTTTGTTGACTTAGATAAAGCGCAATGTTTAGATGTTTACTATGAGAGAAAACACATTCCACATTAATATATATTTGATAGCCTTAGAAATAGCAGGCAATGTTAAAACAAATAAACGTTTTTATTTTTGTATTGTATTGTGTATTTTTATCATTTACAGGTGGTCATATCCTCTTCTCTTTTAATATAGTCTCTTATAGGTCTGTAAGCACAGATCATGTCACCACAAAAGTTATTAAAAAAAAACCCTTGTTATAGTCACGTAATTAACACACATTGCAATGCTGTACTACTTTTAGCAGAGCGCAATCTAATGACATCCTATCATTCAAAACAGGAAACAAAACACATAGCTAACAACTGGTAGTCTCACCCTACATACTTTAAAATGCACTTATTAACCACTTTAATACACAATAGTATTTTTTTTCACTAACCAAACGACCCTAAATGAGGAAGTGTTATTAAATAACACCAGTAATGAGGTTTAACTTATAATTATTCCATAATTAATAGTTTTGAGTGAAGTATTAACGCTAGCGTCCGCATCAAATTCTGTAATGTTATTCTATTCAAGGTTGCTGCGTAACGATCATTGTATTCAACAAGTCATTAGGAAAATAATTATGCTTGACGGGTGTATTCATTGCATTTGTAAACAAAGTAATATTTCGTTTCGACGTACGGGCTATGGTTAAAATTATCATCAAACGGTTGAAAAATTCAGCATCATGATTTGCTTAGTCTTTTACAGGAAAAACACAAGAACACATAACATAACCTGTAATCCCTAAAGAATAAGGCAGAGGTGTATCTAATAGTACACCCACATTTCGCCAGTTATGTTTAAGTCCCATGTAATATTGACGGCACGGTTGGCGCAGTGGCTGAGCGATTGGCTGCTGCGCTGCGTGTCGCGGGTTCGATCCCCGCATGGAAGAAATATTTGTATGATCTACTGGTAGTTGTTCCGGCTCTGGCTCTTTATGTATGTGAGTTTAAATGTTTGTAAATGCACTCCCGATACAGGAGAAATTCCTAGTGTGGGGCAACTTAAAAAAAAAAAAAAAAAAAAACAGTAACAATAGGGGGCGAGCCTATTGGTATCAACCGGGCATAAATTCAGACTTCGTGGCTGCTACTGAAAAGTTCCTGATAGAAAACCCAAGAAACGTCATTAAATGTCTCCTAGCAAAACTTCTTAAACAAAATTAAAAACAAGAAATACTAAAACACATGCAGCTGCTTGTGCATAATAAAGTACAATAAAGTAAGAGTTCTATCGAAGAGCTGTCTTGTTCCCGTTTCAATGAAACATGAAACTACAAGCACATGTACAACAAGATCTTTAACATTTCCTGAACCATACGAACCAGACACTATACATACCTACCTAATATTATACAGTCAACACTAACATTACCTATGACATTTATTGACCAGTAATTTCTTATTCAAACCTGATCGTAAATAGGAGACACCACAATGTTGTTTAGCTCATATCTTGTTCTGTAATATTATCACATAAAATCCATACTATGTCTTGAGTATTATAGATCCAACAGTTATGCTGTCTGTTTATATGATCTGTGTATGTCTGGAAACTGGAGGCTACTCTTCATCCTAAAGGTGTAAGTAATGACTTTCCATGAGCTCTGATGTTCTATCAGTGATAACATCATCTGCCAAGCTTTTTCTCAACAATTTTGAGGTCTGCTTCCAGTCTAACCTGATGCAGGTGAATACCAGAATTTTACATGATGCGACTGCATATCTGATCTCCACAACCCAGTTAGTACTGGGTAATACGATACCCCTTAGTAAAACTGGTTGTCAGACCCGGACCACTGACTGCCTGTAACGACTTTCAAAGATCTATAATTGACAGTAGGGACCAACGAATTAACGTGCTTTCCGAGGCACGGTGGAAACTCGATATTTAACCATTAACGAAGCAACCTAGGCAAGCGTGGCTTAACCTGAAGATCGAACCGAGCGGCTGCTTTTATTTAGCCACGAGCTCTTCCAAATGACATGCTCTACTGAAATATCGCGTTTTTTCAAACGGCAAACGATTGATTTCAGTTGTCAGTCATTATGATTAAAAGATTATCACTCACTTCGTCTAAACCCCCGATATATTATAATTAAAAGCGATGAAATAGAAAATACACAGATAAAGCCACAAAAAACAGCTAGTCATTAATAAAATAGGCTTGTTTGATCAAGAATCGAGATGCATATCTAAAACCGATCCATACTTGTATGCGCAAGCGGGTATTTCCACTAGATCTTAGGACAACAAAAATGTCATAATAAATTGCTTATCGTCCTGCTATCTGTAAAACTGCTAATGTATGGTTAATTAATTAGAGATATTTACTGTTTCAATTGATTGCAGATTTAGAGATTAAAATTAGTCTTCACTTATGCATTTTAATGTCTTTGAAGTTTTTTTTCAGTAGATCCAAATCTGTTTGCTTTGTCGGCTATCTTGTGAAATTTTCTAGCGCATTTTGAACCTTAATATATTGTTAGCTCAACACCGCTTTTAACTATAGTGACTCCACTCCAACTCATATAAACGTCTTATTGTAAAGTCATCATAGTGAGCTAGACGATAAATATTTAATTTTTATATTCTTTTCTTCTATATGTATGTAACCATTGACAGCTACATCCTTTTATGATTCTCCTGTCGAAATTCCATCACATTCTTCAGTTTCAACATTTGATTGAAGCCTGTACAACGTACATCTCACTGGTACATGTTTGGTTCATATCTTGTACTCTCGTGCATTCATCTTTATTGTTCTACTACAGGTTATAAAACAATATTGTAATACAATTCTTTCTACACTTGTAAGGTAATCTTGTTTTCACCTCCGGGTCATTGTTAATTTTTCTCAGACACAAGGCTACACCAATTATGGCTGTAGGTTCTACATTACTAATAGTATTTTTGATACATCTATTCATACGATACACGATTGAAATAACAGCTCTATGAATTTGTTCCTATAATTTATGCAATCAATTAAGCTTAGTGTCTGTTTTTTTTTTGAGCTAATGGTGGGTTTTTAGTTTTTGTGGCGGCCAAATTACCTATTTAGGAGGTTGACAAAAAAGGATGACTTTATTATCCACACTAATTTTACATTTATGATGAGTAATACGTTGTCAATAAGTCATGTCAGACGGTCGACATTTGTTTTTTTTTTCTTCTCATTTTGATGTTCAATATTGTACTAAGCTTTGTTATGTATTCGTGCCAGCATGTTTTATTTATTCATTGCTTATTAGCAGAATCTACCTAATTTCCTTCTCTTGGGATACAAAGCTTTGTCTGTCAGAGGGAGGAGCGCGTATTCCACCACCATCATCATTCGCTAGCCTTTTCCCAACTATATTGGGGTCGGCTTCTTCAGTCTTACCGGATTCAGCTGAATACCAGAATTTTACATGGAGCAAATGTCTATCTGACCTCCACAACCCAGGTAGTACTGGGTAATACGATACCCTTTGGTAAGATTGGTTGTCAGACTTTCAGGCAACTAACTGTAATGACTGTCAAAGATCTATAAATGATAGCCGGGACGAACGGCTTTCGGATGAACGTAGGAAACTCGGTATGTAATGGGTGGTAACCCATCCACGGATCAACCTAGGCAATCGCGACTTAACCAGAAGTTTGATCCGAGCAGCTGTTATTTGGCCTCGAGCAGGGGCTATTTCCACCACACAGACCAAATACAGGTTGGTCGATATCACAAGTCTTAAAATTTTTGGTTCTAGGACTTGCCGATTTACTTAATAAGTCATCACTAAAAGTCGTTTCAGTTTCACAGAATCAACGTGAGATGATGTCAACCGCAAGCCAACTTAGCCCATATCTGTCAGGTTTCTTATTAGCCGAAGTAATGATAATTAAGGGGAGACTTTCGCCGGTGACACTGACACAGTGGCCAGATTCCGATGCAATTAGCCCAGCAATCGAGATTATAGAATTTTATACGTGCTTAGGGTTACCATGATTTGTCCGCAAAGAGAAACAGAAAACGACACTTTTAGCTGCAAAAGCTATTTATTTAGCAGTTCATTAACTAATGAAATTACGAACATACTTATATAAAAAAATAAGAGAGAAGAATCGAAGGCTATGGGGGAGGCCTTTGCCCAGCAGTGCCACAAAACAGGCTTAGTAAAAAAAAAGTATACAATACCTTCTCTGAAATAAACAAACTTGCCGAGAAAAGATGATTACCTACCACCTTTGCTTTATTCAGTCAAAAGGGAAGTAGTTAAAGTTACTAATAGTGTAACCAGCATTTAAGAACTAGATTTCGAATCCAAATAAAAATAACTCGGTAACCTACTTCGTTTGAAAACAAACAAAATAAACGTATCGTGTAACGCCAGTCAAAGTTGCGTGCATGTCACAATTGTCTGTCAGTGGTTCAATGCAATTTTTAAACATACAAAAAATTGTTTTTCCAATTACGTGCATCGTAACTTGCAGTTTCTCTCTGGTTATTATTGCGTCACGCAGATTGCAGATCTCCGTTCTGTACGTTGAAGTATTTATGTTTATTTTGCTTTAATGTGAACGTTTAATCTTTATCTTTGATGTTTTTTTGGACATTATGAAGATGTTATGGAATCTGTGTCAATTACAACATTGTAAAGTTATCTATGTTGATGTTAATGTTGTTTAGGCCTAAGCATTTTTCTTCACTTTTTTTTATACGTAAAAAGAGAGAAACAAAAGAGGTCCTGGAAATTATTGGGCCTTATCCCAGCAGTGGGGCAGTATAGGATAACCAAAATTATATAAAATTCTACTTATTTTAGACGATTTTTCTTTATTTTCTCTGTGGATAAATAACGTAGTATTATGCAATAGGAATTGGTACTACACGTGAGAATTTGACATGTCCAATCAAATGATCACTGTCTCAGAAAACATCTGCATCATATTGACCCTACTCTCTGGTATGAGGACATAGCTTGTCAGTTAGTGTCGCGACACCGACAAGACATAGACACGGCAAAAACTTTAAACTGGGATATTAATGAGGTTTACATTGCACATAACTACGGTCTTGTAAACAAACCCTCACATTCCTGTATTAAAGTTAACGGTTCCTTAAGAACCGTAGATAACATCACGCCTGTAATCCCCAAAGGTTTAGGCAGAGGTGTACTATGGTACACCCATATTTTACCGGTATGTTTAGCAAAACATCACGCCTTGCCCCGAAGACTTAGGCAGAGGAGTACTTTGATACACCCATATTTTGCCAGTTATGTTTAAGTTTTCAGTCCCATGTAATAGGGGGCGCACCTAGTACTATTAACCGGGCACAAATTCAGACGCCGTGGTTTCCATTAAGAAATTCGTGGTGGAAGAAACCAAAAACAGTTTGCCCGACCTGAGATTCAAACCCAGGACCTCATGCTCAGCAGTCGCGCTTACGACCACTAGACCAACGAGGCAGTCGAAGACATTACTTTTCATTATCCTCATCATCATCGGCTCAGTTCAGCCCACTGCTGAGAATAGGCCTTTTCCTTTTGCCATTATACTATGTATTTTCATTTTACAAGAATAACCAGCCTATAATGTGCACATGTGTGTGTGAGAGGGAACGGCCCATACAACCGGACCGGGTTTCGGTCCCATAGTAAATCCGGGAAAAACAGGATTTTACCATGGGACCGGTTACACATGCCCTAACCATAATCTACCATATTTTATTGTACTTACGTTCCTTTAGGAACAACAACCTGAACATGAGTCGCCATAGCTGACCTGGAAGTCTTTAAATAGACTCCGGACCCAGGTTAACCGCAGTAAGAAAAACCAGCTCAGATGGAGATTCATTAATAGCTCTGCCCTGGAGTGTAAATGCGGTTCTGTTCCACAAACGATGGGGTACTTAATATCGTAACCTGCGTGTCCTGTTGTTTGTTCACTGCAGGAACTGATGGACGCAACTAAAAAAGCGCCAAACTCGTGGCCCAGTTCTGGAGCGACACAATTTAGATTGCCATTGATACGCTTAGAAGAAGAAAGGACAATTAAAAACTTTGCCTCAATTTTGGTTCGAGAGCTATTGTATAATTTAACCATATTAGGGTTGAATGATAAGGACCTTCTATATGCAAGTTAGTAGTACTAAATGAAACTAGGAATTTCAGACGTCAACTGGCACAAAACCGTGACTTGTGATAACATCTCTGACTGCCTCACTTATCAGCTATCTGCAAAACAAAACAACCCATTTTCGCCAGCACACTACAACATACCTAGCACACGCAACTCTTCATTCACACCTAGATTCGCTATAGAAACACAGTCATGACGAAACGCTCCCACAGTTACTACACGAAGGTACATCCACTACACGCCATCAGAGTTGTCTCGTGCCATATTCCAGTGGTTTCATCACATCTCTCACGAGCACAAAAGCGAAAGCTTACACCTAATTAATAGCTCAAATATAATTCGGAGCCGGGCGATGTGGTAACACTTTCATCCGCTTACGTTTGACAATTACGACATTATAATCTCGTATACACAAACGCCTATTGTAATATTCTGGGAACATTTTAAATCGACTTTTGTTCCAGTATGAAGTTGTCGCTTTCATCTTTTTCACTTTTGTTTTTTCCCACAAGTGTTTGGAATTTACGTTTGAACGTTGTGTTGGTGAGTGTACATATCTAGTCTTGAATAAAAATGTTCTTAGGTAACTCACATGTCATCATCTGCCCAGCCTTTTCCCAACTATGTTGGGGTTGGCTTCCAGTCTAACCGGATGCAAATGAATACCAGTATTTAACATGGAGCGACTGCCTATCTGACCCCCACAACCCAGTTTGAACTGGGTAATACAATACCCCTTGGTAAGACTGGTTGTCAGTTTCGGGCCACTCACTACCTGTAAAGACTGTCAAAGATCTACAAATGACAGCTGGGACCGAACGGCTTAACGTGCTTTCCGAGGCACGGACGAAACTAGGTATGAAATGGGCGGTCACCCATCCACGGGCTAACCTAGGCAAGCGCGGCTTAACCTTACCATAGACCCGAGCGGCTGTAATTATTTAGCTACAAGCACACATGTATTGTCACTTAATCAACCATCTGCTGCTAAACAGGCAACTAGAACCAATTCTATTACTGTGTTAATTTGACGTGAGCCAAATTGAACTGAATGGCATGAAGTTTTATTAAGTCCAAGTTGAGTTTGTTTTTATTTTTTTTTACAAGTGGCCCCAAACATGTGTGGCCACTTGTAAAAAAAAATCCTGAAGAAAGGGTTGCGATGGAAATTGAATTCTATCATCTATGACAGTGGGTTTGAATTCCCAAAGCTTGATAGTTATCCAATATTCCGAATTCAAATCGTGTTTGTTTTGACACGAAGTTCAGATGCATTGGCAATTGGACATGTCCTTGTTTCTGATTTGCTGATCAAATTCACGCCAAGCTAGGCAAATACCTATTTGAGTATGGCACTGCTGCATTGCAGAATGTGCCAGTTTTCTCAGTTGCCAGATAAGCCTGAATCGTCATAAATATACAACATTATTTTTAGTATATGTGAAACCTGAATATAATTTGTTCAGAATAAGTAACTGAATCGATTCCAATATTTTTTAAACCATCTTATATTTTGTTCCAAAAATATTTAAAAAAAGTTACAAGTTGGACACCGAGCGACATTAAGTACCTATCGCAATAATTTGGGTACCTACTGCCAAATTATGTTTATCAATGAGCTCAAGACGACGCTGGAGGCACGCGCGCGGGCGCGTTTCGTGGTGACCACGCTTTTGAGCGGACAACCAGGTAACAGAATAAGCTTATAACTTTGCGATTTTTCATGATACAGTTTTGAAATTTTGTACACAGATTCTTTACATAAAAATACTCGACACGTGTTTCAGGTTTCGCATATACTAACACTAATTTTGTATATAGACCGACCGCTATAATGAGTCCTCGCCTGCAGGGTACATGGACGCGGGGGCATGGCGACAAAGTGAACCGATGAGTTACGGGCGGCGGGCGCATTATAGGACTTGAATACCCCGCGTCCCTGTACCCCGCAGGCGAGGACTCATTAAAGCGGTCGGTCTATAGTAGTCGCACTACTACTATGAGGTCCTGGGTCGGTTGTTTCTCAGTAGCAGCCACGGATTATATTGGATTTGCGCCCGGTAGATGGCAATAGACTAGCCCCCCATTATATGAGAATTAAACATAACTGGCGAAATGTGAATATAGAATAAGGTACACCTCTGCCTAACCCTTCTGGGATTACATGGCGTGATATTATGTCATGTCTTCTACCTATCGCAAGTGAAAATGTTTACTCGAACGATACTCCATAGATTTATTCAATGATTTATTGAAAGTCTCCATTTGCAATTTCACTAGGGATGTTCCGATAGAGCCGCGTGAAGTCATAAATCTTCATTTCGCATCACTACAAGACAGCAAGATGAATGATTATGCAGCCCTACTACTTTCGATTCTCGAACGATCTTCTTGAATATAAATTGGTATTTACTTTACGAACAGTTTTTTTGAGTTAATAAGGCGTGTTATAGAAAAAGATTGATGTGTTAAAAAAGACGTGAAAACGAATTTTCTTATGATGTCTCAAAAACTAGATTGACTTGTATTTTAAATCAATCTTTGTCTTGTCCCACATAAAAAGCATATTCCACTATCATAAAATAGGACATCTAATTCATGTCATTGTCCTTTTTTTCTACTCCAATTAATTTCTAACAAACGAAAAACCTACACCTGTCACAGAATAAATAAAACCAATTATCAGGACAAAATAACTTAGCAACAAATTGATTACGACATTCACGCTACTGTTCGCGACAAAAACTCAATCATGGCAATAAATTGGAGTCACAAAGCTGATAATGATCAATAAAGTGACTAAAGTCACTTTCGCCGTGTCACTATGACTTGTGACATTGGTTGTACTACCGAACTCACTGACACACTTTTCACCCTTACGCCCTAAGTTATAAGGTTGAAAAGTGGGCGACCGTCAGTGAACTCAGTATTAAAAGCGTCGAAATATCGGGAGCTCAAAATAATGAACAATCCCGGAAGATATCCCGTAAGTGACAGTATAAGTTCAGTAGTACCTGTACAGTCACGAGCACTACTATGTATACTTTTTGCAAAATACAAATGCAATTTACTTGTTGAATAACGGTTGCTGAGGTATAACTATCTATACCAGACTATAATATTATAGGTATAGTGATAACATTTGTGTCACAGGCTACATTTAAAACGTTTCCGTGGGTTAATTTCATTACATAACGGGAGCGAAGCCGCGAGCAAAAGCTAGCTCCATAATAATATGAGTTCCAAAATATTTTATTCTCAACAACATTATGTTAGAACCTTCACAGTTGTAGAAAATCACTTTTAAGAGTGCTTGACACTGTCCATGACAGCAATTTGACTTTGACAGTACCTTTCTTTAGAAACAAAGTGCGGTTCAAGTGTTACGTGCGGTTGACAGTACCGCCACACGCTCTCGTAAGTACAATGAAATCACCTTACATTCAAGTAGATTAATTAATCTACAGTACAATCACAGTATAATTAACGATATTGTTGACCCAGTCGTGATTGCTACTGTCAATCTACCAAGTGTCAAATTGACACTTTGCTTTGTCTATGGTAGTAAAAGGAGCTGTTTGAATTATTGTCAACGTGATATGGAATTTCAATTTGCGGAAACTCTTCGTCAAACCGGAGTTCAACAGTTACGATGCGGAAACGCGTGTGTCAAATCTACGTTAAATTTGACAATTAATGTAGAATTATATTCAACTGTCTTGTTTGTAACATATAAGAATTTGTTGGTTTTATTGAACTAATTACTGTCAGACACGCGAATTTAAATTGAAAACAAATAAAAAAACAGCTCAATGTGTGTTTAAACAAAACTCAAAATTAATAACCTCGTAAAATTAATTGCATTTGAATTCATTTATAGTTCTTTCACAAATATTTTGCCTTTGACATAAACCTTATGTCAACGAGAACAAAGGTGTGCTGCAAAATCAGAAAAAAAAATAACAACAGCAGATCTCGTTATGTCGTGATCATAAGTCACAGTAAACGAAAACTATTGTGACGTTTAATTATAGTTTCGGTTTCAACATACACGTGACCTCAAATAAATTGTTCGCGC
Organism: Noctua fimbriata; assembly: GCA_905163415.1. Lineage (NCBI taxonomy): Eukaryota > Metazoa > Arthropoda > Insecta > Lepidoptera > Noctuidae > Noctua > Noctua fimbriata. The sequence goes on along the minus strand of LR990941.1, from coordinate 5,699,338 downwards.
CCTCATTATACTAATTGATTAATATTATCGAATGGAAAATAATTGGAGTGCCTCAGGGTATTTTTTTTTCTTTTTACTCGCATGGCCTTCGCTATTAGACCTAATAATTAAAGGCCATTGTTCCACTTCTAAATAGCCATTGTTTGGTCTAGACACCGTGTTTCAATAATGACTGTCCTATTGATTCACTTTCAGACCTCAATTGGTTAGGCTTATTAATTTGTCAGATTGAGAACTGATTTATTTGTTATCTATGAGCGATTTATCGTTATTTTTTTATGATGACGTTAAAGGCAATGACTGAAAGTATATTTTTTAAATACAAGAACAGTAAGAAAGTAAAATATTAGCGGCTCATACTTAAGTCCACAAGCACTGCAATCATTTAGCTTTTACAACCGGTTCACAAATAAAAGTTCTTAACGCAATTTTCTTGCCGTACCAGCGCATCGTGGAGCCTATTAAAGTAACAAACAAAAATGTCTCCTACGATATTTTCTGTAGTAAATCAGATGATAATTTCTTAGAATTTCAAAACAACTTTCAACCCATCACGATTTATAAACATGTCTACTCAAGTCAGCTGACATTTGACATGGCCGCGTACGAACATATCTCGATTCGTGTCCAGCTTATAAATTGACATTTCGTTAGTCCTTTAAGGTAAACCTGAACAGATGGATTGGCTGTTTACCCTTTCTGGCGAAGATTTTGCAACAATAAGTCTTATTGTGAGTCATAGTTGTACAGATTTGGCGTCTTTGAATCATGTTCGTAACAGTAGATTCCAAAATGTCAATTAACACCTTGAACAGTTGAATTGCTTGTTAACTGAATAAATTACACCGTGAAGATTGATCATAATCGTATATGGAATCTGATTGAGTTTTATTCTAGTTATCTCTTTAAGGCAAGATTCAAACATACGTTAGTTTAAGACTGCATGTAATTCATATTTGATTTACGTACATCAGACGCAATTGAGGCCACATCATAAACCTCCAAATTAGTTACGAATATAAATCACACAGTACCCTAGTTCATTGAAATTACAGTAATAAAATTCAAATCAGTATCCATATCCACTTTACGCTCTTCACGCTGATTTTCGGTGATCTAAATTAGCGTTTATATTCTTTAGGCTAGAGTTTAAGATCAGATATCCTTGTGTTAAATAAAGTAGAATCTAAATTGGTGTATGTATCCTCGAAAGGCTCGGAAGGTATGCGCAGGCGCAAATGCCACGCTCCACTCCGCCCGTAACGATATTTCAAATGTCAGAATCGTGATTTTTGTTCGAGAAATGTTTCGCAACTGTTTCGGTGTACGTGGCTTCCATTATATGAATCACTTTTCTATTATATTTATTGGTATGGTTACCTGCAGCCCTTTGGCCACCAACAGTGTTTTGCCAGTTACTTACTTCATTATTTTAAATTTTAAAATGTTCAAAGTATCATCTGCATTTACCATTTGCAAACATTCTTTCATCCGTTCGCTCCAATAAGATTGAAAATTCTGTAGTACCTGAAACAATAAAAAGGTTTATTTTAAAACTATGTTCAATTGCGACACCAATAGTATTAAATTCAATAATTTTACCACATAATTATCAAATTGCAGTACTATTTACTAACATAAATTAATAAATTCGCTTCGCATTTATGACCATCCCATTACTTGGCGCCCTTAAATCTCAAACGATTATTGAATAGACCAGCTAATCGCTTCCCACGGCCCTGATTCCCATTATTGCATTATAGTTTATACGTATCCGAACAAACAAATCATAATTATCTTAGGCACACTAATAACGTTAGGAAATAGTGCTAACATGTCGGAACGAATGGCCTATAAAGCCAGATTCTCAATAGCACTGTTTCAAATAAAATACTTGAAAGATCCTTTTCGAATAATGACCATAGTAATCGTGGAGCTAGGCTGTAAGATATCATTCTTTACGACGACAATCCTGACAAATAATGTTAAGGTTTAATGCAAACGCCACCTTAATTCAAGCTTGCAGTGGAAGTAGGCAACATTAGAGTCTCCGCGAAGACTCCCAACTATCTAGCTAATGCGCTTATAATGGTACCATTATATACAGGGGAAAGTAGGCAGGGTCGTTTAAATGAGACCTGACTCGAAGCTACCACACAAAACGCTGATAGGGAAAGAACTAAATTGGCTAATAAAGGCAATTAACGAGCTAAAGGAATGCATGCAAAGGAAATATGTGAGAATTAAACATTAAGTATGCACGCATTTCGCCTTTTATGGCGAATAGAAATGCATGTTGGTAATCGGGAGTCGGTCTGTAACCGTAAGCTACGTACAATACTGTTAGATTTATGGAAGGCAACAACACACAAATTGCATGACACCTTCTGGCCCGCAAACTCCGCTATAAAGTACAAGTATCTGATTTACTGCTTTCTATCTATCTTCAGATATATGTTCGTAAGCTTCTTATTGATGGTACTGAGTCGGGAAGCAATAAATAGAAACGATTTTCAGATTTTACTTTCTAGATGCAACAAAATAATGAAAAAGTGGTGTCAAAACAGATCGTGCTCCAGCTTAGTCAACACTGCACAAGATAAGATTAAAACAACTCAAAACTGGAGCAGTTTTTGAAATAGTGAAACGCGGTTTAGTTACGAAAATACAGTTGAATAATATCATTACATAGATTAAATCCGTCATCATTTATTTGATTTGAACATTGCATAAAATCATAAAACACCAGCTGGGAATTAAGTCAACCATGGATAACTGTAATTGTATGATAGCATGGAAACGCGCTGTAATAGCTTGATAGAAACATCGGATGCCTCATTTGAAGCATTTACCTTCTTCATGGTCTAATAACCATTGATAAACGATCCATCTTCTGAAATAATGGCTTTGGAAACTGGTGGCTACGAATGAGTTCTCAGATGTCCAATCTTGGTGATCTCCGGAGTGGAATAATGTTTCACAAGATAAAGTTCTGGTTACAACGGTCGTGAATATTTAGTTTAAGGAATTCGCATCGGTCACGCCTGACCTCGCCTTGCGGAAGAAAGGTATCAGAGTCAAATTACTTCTTTTGTTTCATTGCTATTGATCAGTGGTGCGATAAGATTTTTTGCTCCATTTACTTCATCTGATTTTTTCAGATGTAATTTGAAGGTGAATTAAATCCTGACATTGTCGATCATTATCATATCGTCGTTTGAGAATTATATTGTCTTCATGTACAGCGTTTTAAACCGACCTTTATGTGGTTATTTTCTTTGCACTTTTGTTTTCAAATTCTTTGCAGTCGTGTCATCATTTATTTGTATAATTTTATAAATAACCCTTTTAAAATTTCTCTGCATTTTAGGAGTAAGCAAACAAGGAGTAAGTGGATAAATATTCTCGAAAACATATAACGGTTTTCCCTCAAAAATTATCTCCATGAGTAAGGTTCGCAGCAGCCAGCGTGTAGCAAACAAAATGATTAGCGATACATCACAAATGGGCCAGTCACGCGAACGCAATGTTTTGCAATCCTTACGATATCAGTTTTGAAACGATGTCATCTTTTGTTCTCTTCATAATCTGCATAGGAATGAGACAATACTACTGGGGCAATCGCCTCATTACATTCAAACATTTTTCTCTCAACTTAATCATCTAGACGGCATTCAAAAAGAATTTTATGAATGAAACAATCGTAGCAAGATATTTTCATTTAAATCCTTTCATATAACATCATCAACAATAAACATTGTGGAATGCCCACCGACGCACAAACGCCTAACGTATTCAGTACATCATTCTGAACCCTAGGGGACATTCCAGCAGTAATTTTAAAAAAATCTGCTGTTTCCTATAAAACTGCAAAATGTTTACAACGGTAGAATTTATTTTTTGACCAAAGGAAAGTTTAATTATGTGGTATACAGGGTGTAAACAGACCCTTCACATAGCCGTCAACCAAGCATTTTGTACATTAAACTAAGTAATTTTCAGCAAAAACTATTGCTGGGAATCGACTTTTTTTTGGGGTTAAAAATCACATTTTACGGTAGGAGACGATGAAACGCACTCAAAGCATAGTGCTGATGGATGGATTGAATAGTACGGGCGTCGTGGAGGTGTTTAAAGCAAAATCTTACATTATATGGAACTTTGACCCCATTATCTCCGTAACTACAAGGTTCTCAGGTATGGCCTAGAACAAAGAAATTATTCCAAAGAGGAGAACAAGTGCCTTTCGGTTATGTTAAGGGTCCATTTACAACCTTTATGTGGTTTAGAATGATGTACTGAATACGTGGCAATCGTTTGTGCGTCAGAGTCCTTTCCACCCTGTATTTTGTTTACTTTTCTCTGCATTTTTACGCTTTCGTTCCTTTCTTGTGAGTAATGTTTGTTATTTCACCACAAGTCACTTCACAAAGCCCAAAATTAGTCATAAAATTTACCGTTTCGCAATATTTTTGAATATACTTTGTTTATTCAGTCCTAACGGTTCATCCTTTTTATTTTTTTTTTTTTTCTAAATGGCATCTCGCAGGTCAAGCCTAAGAGGCTGTCGCTGCTCAACCGGACTATCCTTGAGTGTAAGGCCTCCAGCCAGGGCACGGTTCATCCTTGACTTTCACCGATCACTATTAGCATTTCTTCGTACGCAGGAATAAAACCTCGGTTAGTGATTGTGACCGATTTGTACTAAACTCTCTAGTCACGAATATTTCTTTTAATGTTATATGTAACCTTGATAACGTTTATTTTTACCAAACGATTGTCTGGTTAGATGACTGTAAATCGTTCCATAAAATTGTGTAGATAATTCTCATGGATATAAATCATGTTATGTCATATTTTTGTTTCGTAGTTGTTTTGTTAGATAACTTTAGTCTAAAAAAGTTATAGGTAATCGTCTTAATATTTGTTTGGAGATATTGACTTACTGTTATTATAGGCAAGCATGATATTATACTATGTAGTAGGGACAATTTTTCGAAGCCAAGAATCAATCTGCGACATGAAAGACTGATCTAGAAAATTCTCTGGAATATATTTACAGGTGCCAAATGTGCCAATAATGTGTATTTCTACCAATCGAAAGTAAAACTAAACTGGTATAATAAAGAAAGCCAGACTAGAAATAATCTCACTCCTATTAAAGTGCTGCAATACAAACATATCTACAGATAAAAATAAAGACTGTAAAGCCAATTTTGTTCTAACATAATTGAAACTGTCGTAACTTAAGACACCTTTACCATTTTCGTCAAGTAATGTCACTTGTGATTTCGCAGAACTTTCTCGACCTTTTTTGATTTTCTTGACATGTCGATCAGGTTTTACCATTGCTGCGATAATATCATCATTCTCCTACCGTTATACCAATTTATGTCTGCTTCTTCCATACTTCTCTATTACTCGTCATCTTGGCAGTCATTTATCTTCCATTACTTCGATAGTAATTAATATTATTACATATTTAATTCTGTAATGGCAATAGGCTCGCCCCCTATTACATGGGACATAGAAACATAACTGGCGAAATGTGGGATGGCATGAGCGATATTAACATGTTTTGTAATTCTGTAATTGTAAGATCGTGCTGCCGAATTTAGCAATATATATTTTGACAAACAGTAAAGATCGTATCACTCAAAATAAGTTTATAACAGAAGTTCTATCTACATCTAAAAATAATATGGATACTGATGTCTCTTTAACTAGCTACACAATCCATGTCGATTTGGGTGTAATAATACTTAGAGGCAAAAATAGACAACACTAAGGTTACATCATATACCTAGTAAATGTTAATGTAGTAATGAATTGTATATAAAATTAATGGGATACGACTAAAGAGAAAAAACTCAATAATATTTAGCTGTATCCAGTTCCAAATATCCACAAGTCTGTTTAAGTACACACCATGTATCAAAATGGTGTTGTCATATTTGTATCAAAATGGTGTTGTCATTTAGGGATGTGGTAGGTATAAATCGCTGTGACTTTTGTTTTAAATGTTACAGCACCATGCTGAGATAAAGGTCTTTTGGGCTTCGTACGGATATTTTTTTTTTTTAATGTATGACTTATTTTTAAGCTTTTCTTGTGTTTACTTTATTTTTTTTTTGTTTTATTGATATTTTAATAATTTTGTTTTGACCTGTGCGAGACAAATAAATACTTTTTCATTTCCTTTTTTTTAATGAATCTGAGCCCCATCCAAATATTGTATGGAAGCTGAATATTTTTTCGCGATTCTGATGTTGGTCCCATGGAGAAAGACGTTCTGTTTGATGGTCTATACCAGAACCCTAAATATGATTACACCTTTCTGGAACACGCTGTAGATAGGATTGCACAGATGATGATGGAGACAAATTACCGGAGCGCCAGCGTCCTAACAATTTATGAAGACCATTGAGCAGTCATTGGAGCGTGGTGAAACGCTTTCTATGCGCTCTGGCTGCCGCGATGACGCGCCATTCTGCAGCCAATCAGCAAAAAGGGAGACAGAATTAACACTCTAGATTCTAGAACGTTCGATCCCAAAATTTAAAATAGGGTAGTAGACACTACCAATCAATTGACATACTCTTTATGAGCTGTCAAAACGCGATTTCCCCTTATATTTTGTATGGCAATAGCAACCTGTCACGTCATTAATGACTCCAATTCAACGACTCTAGTATTTATTCAAAGCATCGAAAAATCAAAATATTACTATTAATTAAATATTAATCGGGTTCGTAGGCCTAAAATAAAGTGTATTTTTTTAGAGAAGTTGTGCCTTAAAATTAATGGTGTCAATTAATTATCCAAGTGACATTCTTTTTTCGTTTTTACAAATTCGAAATTTAAAAATGGATATTCTTCTAGTTCAATTAGCAACAGACTGAAAATTAATCGCTCTAGAAACTTAATTTGCCAGAATAAATTTTCAAAATAACAGTTCTAAGTTCTGAATGAAAATTTTATGGTGCCGTGACTTACCGGCGTCTAACACTGTTTCAAGTTTTAAATTAGATTCACGCTGTCTAGATTAACGAGATAGCCTTTGAACACCATGCTAAATTGTAGTCTTCATAGCTTTTTACTGTTTCGACTAAAAACGGTGACTTTAATATCAGTTTTGAACTCATTAACGGCTAATTTATTCTTCGTTAATTTAGAATTCTATAGGTCTTATTGTGACTTTCTTTAGTTTTTATTACCTTTTTTTAGCTTTAAGCTTGTTACAAAATTTATCAAAAGAGAGAATTTTCTAAGCTACTTGACCCTGATAAACAGCTCAAAAAAGAAACAACTAAATAACAAATCGTATAACGTACTCAAACTACCGTTTTTATCACAACCATTCAATTTCACCAAAGGCTCCACTGTATACACACAATGGTGGACAATGGCCAGGAACCATGGTTGGTTGCTCACCACAAGGCCTTAGGAAGTCCGTCCGGTTTCATGTCTGATCAAAACTAAACGAGTGTTCAGTAAGATACGGGTTTTAATTGTCTGCTGTCTTGAGTAAACATGTAAAAAGGCAGGATAATTGTGGGGAGAATTAAATTAAAGATTTATGAACGGACAGCACTATTCCTCTTCGTAATTAAATATTATAGTGTCAGTATAAACGTGTACTAAGTAAAGGAGTACTTTTATGAGGATCGCAGCAGGTGGCTTTCTCGTGAATTTATAGACCTATGTATGTATTTAATAGTTACGCCACTTTAACTACATCTTGTTATCTTTTTTTAACCTTAATTCACTCTGTGATTTAATTGATTAGAGAACCATCTTTATTTAATCGTGAATTAATCGATTTTATAACCTTGTTCAGAATGGTTTTCCTTTATTGTTATGTTCCGATATTCTGCCCCACCAATACAGCACAAACCTATAAGTCTGCTATGCAGACGTCAGAATCAGAATATGACGTGTTCTAAACCCGTCACACATTTTTATGTGACGTCACGATATACTCCGTTATATATCTTCCAATATATCGACACGCTATCTTGATATTTTTGGAATAGACGTATTTTTAGGCCTTGAAACTGAATTATCAAGAGGTACAGTACAGTCAGTCGGTCGTATCTACGGTCAGTATTACAGGTGAACCGCACATCAAAGGTTACCGGAATTCGTCCTTACTGCTTCGATACAAAGGCGCCATCAATCGCGTCATTATTTGGTATTGTTACCACATCTAACTCGCTGAAAATAACGACTACAGTCCTTTCACAATTATTTTATCTCCGTAGCAACCCAAGAGCAACCTGAAAGTAAAGAGAATAAAGTTCACTGTGATTTTGACAAAGTTGACACATTTTATTTGGTTTTTGTACAAGATGTTTTATCACACTTTTATTTACTTTTTACCGTTTTCGAGCGTATGGCACTCGTGGGCTGCATGCAGCGCAAATCAGCATCAGGTGGTCGTGGTATACCTTGTGTTTCCACCTGGTGCTGCCTATGCTGAGCTGAGGTCCTTTTGGAATTAAGGTAGAAGCTCCAGGGTAGCCCGCGAAAAACAAATTTTCTTATGTTTTCTTGCTATTTGCCGGTCAGTATCAAATATGACTTTACAGTTATAAAATCTTTAAAATCATCAAAACAACCCTCCAAGTTCATAATTATAATCCCATTGAATGTTTTTTTCATGAAGAAGTCTGTCAATGGGATTAAAAAAATTTAGAACTTCCGCCTTAGATTTCTTTATTTATTCTATTTAGTTTTAAGGTGTTTCTGTTTGTTTTAATGCCAATAAACACATTTTTTCTTTGTTGGTCACACCAACAGCGATCTTATATCAACATTATTAAAAGTCATTTTGCTTTGACAGTGATGCAGACTCACAGGAAAATTTTCTGTGAAAGCACTGTAAGTCCTCTCGTTTGACAGTTACTGTCAGAAGAAACAACCAATTATCGTGTACCCACGGTAGCCTTCCAAAATAAATTGTACTAATCATTCCCAAGACCTTTAACATGAGGCCTTTTGACCCGACCACAGACGCGACAATTATTTTGAATGCGATAAAATGGTCGAAGGCCAGTTCGCGTCGCGAATCACGTAACGTCACTTAACACCTTTTGTACTGAACTTTGTGAACAATAGTTTAAGTTAGAATGTAACTAATATTCGCAGATTTGACTAGCACCATCAACTTTTGATTGGTTAAGTTGTGCTTTTGTGTGAACTGTAAATTATACAAGTTATTGATTGAACTGGTCATGGTCATACCTACTTTTGTTTTTTTATTTTAATAAATAGTCGTTTTTTACACTTTATAGTTTGATGGTGACACAAAATTTTCGACACAAACCTGCACCGATGAGAAAACTATTTTACTTTTAAATAGAAAAAAAAACATTAGTGACTTACTCTTAGAAGATAAGATGATCGTAAGGATAAGACACTGGCTGACTGACTTTTTTTTTTACTCATTTACTTATATTAAAAATATTCTTCTATTTATAAGTAAGATATTGTATGATATCTATTGTTACTTAAGACATGCATATATACATTATAAACTGCATATTTTAACTCATATAAAGTCATAATTCAATAGTAAACATGCTTCTTTATCGAACACTTTATTCATAGTAGTTAGCACTTAATTCATAAAAACCTTATAGTTTCCTGTCTTTATAGAGCATACACAAGTTCCCATGGTAGCAACCGACAGTCCTGTCAGTCCATTAAAAATACTCTAATTAGTATAACTCAGCTTGATATATAAATCTGAGAACTTGTTTGTGAAGCGTCACAGTATGAAGATTACCAGTAAACCAAACTCGCGAGGAAACCGCAAGCATGTCCTAGAACCAAAAATTCGAAGCCCTTTGTGGCATCTACCAACCCGTAATGGGCCTGCGTGACTGATTACAACCCATTGCTTCTTATAGAGATGAGGCCTGTGTCCCAGCAATGGGATCATTTTAGGCTGAATATGCTATGCTTATGCTGAACCAAGTAGGCCTTTTTTTGTCAAACCAAAGGCGAGCGGTTTGTCGAACAAAACTTTTTGTTATGTTGCACAGCAAACATAAAACAACATCACAACGCACAAAACACACAAAACTTGTATGACAGTCTGGAATTTGCCCGAGTAACCTATTACCTGAAGCAAGCTTAAAATGTGAGTGTGAACCGATTCCGATTATTTGTTCCTAGTTAAAATACTGTAATGTTTACACTGTGGTCGCGTGCAGCTAGGACTCATTAAGCTTTCAAACTATCAGACTCGGTTATTCTATTAAACCAGTAGAGGAGGCCTGCCATTACACTGGGCGCGAAACTCGGGTCGATTTCGAGATCAACCATTAAGTTAATAATGAGGAAATTATTCAACCCTCGCTTCAAAACGAACTCACGTATCGTGTTTTCATCATCTTTAAAGCGCCCGACCAAACAACGTGCAAATTCCTAAATAGTGAATTTGATTTTTATGACAAAGGTGCAGTCCAATTTGTTAATGTGGAAAAAGCGGAGTTAAGAAAATAACTCATAATACTCGTATATCGATTATAATAATACCGATTATTGTGATCGATTGTATTCTATTGCAAAACACTTTTGTTACTTATTTCATTGTTCGAAAGTGGGTGGCCGAGTGTTCTTATTTTGAAATTACGTTGTGGTGCTTTTGTCTTTTTTTGTTATTTATTGCCAACCTTATTGTTGATTTGCCGCAAATCAATCACTCAATTTTTTTAAAGATAGAAATGTTTTTACTTCAAATAAAATATGGACGCAATCATTTGCATCAAATATTAATTAACGATACCTAATAAATCTTATTATGAAGAAAGCTGTCTGTCTCGCCTATTGATTAGTCAAATTATTGCTTTTACGGTTTGCTTTATGAGTTTTATTGGTTCTCTTTTAATTTATATGTAAAATAGCGAGATAAAGAAAAGTAGTGTCAACGTATCGAAAAAAATTATTAAACACCTTGAATAAAATAAGCAATTTTTAAACTAAAATTGTAAATTTTGGCAAATTATAGAATTTTAATTTTGCTTATGGATAGCAGAGTGAAACCTCCACAGTATTGACCTCCGACCTCTCTGCATGTAACCAACCGGCTCTGAAAAAACTGTGCCAATGCCACTGGGGGAACAAAAAACAACCAGAGAGGTTTTTAAATGAATTGTCAAACCTGTTGATCAGCCTCCGTGACATTTTTTTCTTCACTGTATAAAATAATAATCGTAAAAATATGCTATTAAGATTTCTTTGCAGACTTTTGAGCGAGATTTATGCAAAATATCAGCTTTATAACATAAGTGTACTCTGCGAATAAAATGCTGTAGCTCAGGCATGGTTACATCAACTCTATTATAGCTTTTTTTATCCCTGGAAGCTTAAAATACAATTCATTCAAGTAATCAGGTACCTGAATTCCATTTAATACAAACATACATTAGTATTATATTTTGTATGTTTACAAAATATATGTGGTTGTAGAACGAATAAAGAAAAATATTTGATTGACATTTTTGCCTAGACGCACAAGCGTCGTAGGTATGTACAATAATAACAATGTGACTTAAAAGTATCATTAAAGAATTGCATAGTTCCCTATCACTTTAAACAATAACAATTGCATATTTATAGTATAAAAATAAAAATGTTAATTTATTATGACTAAGGGCATTATTCATAATAAGTTATCATTTTTACGCAGACACACTTGAAATGACGAGTAAAAATATACAATTGCATAGTTTCCTATTTTCCTATCATAACAATTGCATATTTATAGTATTATGCTTCCATTCATAATTAACCATGTATAATGGCATACGCGTTTTCGATGATATAATTTACAAAGTCGTGAGGCATGCATTCAACTACTATATACGATGCATGGCTGCCGTGAGAAAGCGTTGCATAATGGTATAGAAAAGAATGCTGCCACTCTGCCACTCGTTTCCTCAATACTTGTCAAACAACGGATGCTTTGATTGACTTACGATGTTTTAATTATCTATGGATGAATTTAGTTTTAATTTGTTGCAGATGTTCATTGATAAGTTGGCGTTTCGAATCATTCAAAAACAAGACACGATGTTGACTTGATTTGAAGGAAGTAAAAAATTCAAACTCGGAACAGACTTAACTATTTTTAGTTATGTTTCCTGTACGAGTTACATCTTTAAGCATAATTTTTAAATGATATCTACATATGCTTTACCAAAATAATGACAACATCATTTTATTTTTAAATGAGACCTCTGAAAATCATTCATAAATAACTACCATTGCCAAAACTTATAGTGACCATAGAAAGGCTTTGAGCTGAAAAACTACACTATCTTTTTACTGGCACTATGCAACCATCCAATAAGAATCAATTAATACATATTTCTTAGATATCTTCAAGATTATGCTACGCAAAGCATGCAAAGATCTGACAGCATAACTTGTAAGTTCTACACATTTGATTACACAATCTTTCTAAACAAGGTATTTAAAATGTATTGCACCTTCATTCAACTACATAGGGTCTCATATCGATTTACACATTCAACAGGTTGCTATCGCCTTTTACTATCAAAAGAAAAAGAAAGAAATTAAATAGAAGTGGTAACTGGCTGCTAAGGAGTCGGCGAAAAAAAGTTTTTTCGTTCAAAACATGATTAAGCTGAGTCACGAACTATTCTCGTTCTGAATTTAAAAACACCTGTGTTAATGACCCTTTAAAAGGCAGTTTGAATAAATTAAAAGCCGATTATGAATTTGATTGGTACTTAAATTGAATTAGGAATATTTGAAATTGATTAATATTTCACAGGAAAGCTGAACATAGCCATAATTATAGGCTTTTCAAGAGTTAACTTGAAAGAAAGTGTAAATAAGAAATCTGCATTTAACTTGTCGTATACACGCATATAGTCTCTACTCGTGTGAATTACCAAAGACGTCGACATCAGTTTATTTTTAACCAAAACTTTCTTTTCTTCGCTAGCATAAATCTAAACAGCAGCATCGACATAATTAATGAATTTATTACTTAAAAGTAAATACACGCCCAATATTATGTAAAATACAAAATTTCTCCCATGAGGGTCACCATGACCGAGACCTACTGTTATATAACATGTTATCAGATGATATTGTTATGTTGGCGAAAGTGCCAACTGTCAACGGCCAGGTGTGTCTTACTGTTCGCCGGCGCAGCAGTTTGAAATTCGAATTTCGAATTTCTCCGCGACCGGTTCGGTGGGTGTTAACTATTACAATAGAGATTATTGACTTTGTTAGTGGTCTTAGTTTACGCCTAGGGCTTGGCTCGTGCCATGGTGTGAGAGTTGGTTGATTGGCTGCTGATTTTATCAATTTAAACTGGCTGATGACGAAAATAAAAGAATGATCTGGCAATTAAAACGTTAGTGCCCTAAGGCGATAGTATTAACATAACTGTTAAGCTGCTTGTTCAAAATTCAAAAATCCCCTGATCCAGCAGGAAAACTTTCGAAACATATTTGCATCGACATAAATGGCCATAAAATGGATTTTTATAAATCAAAGAAGATGAGACCAATTATAGGAACTTGAATTCTTAGATTTGTATCACTAATAAACTTATATACCTGTACCTATATTAAATTAAATCTCTACCATAATGATGACGAAATTGAAAGAACTCCTTAACATCACCATTTATGAACAATGTTCATGACTGAATGAAAAACATTCAGCAATAGGCACTGCAGCATAAGGCAATGATAAACAATAACACAACGGTACCAATATGGGAACAACGAGGTCGATGAACTTTTTGCTTAGCCACACATTATGTGGTGCAAGCACTGCAATTATATCAGCTGACAATGAGCTTACTGAAAAGACAGTAGAATATGCAATAATTGACAAGGTGACATATTTTTTGTTCAAGGAAGAGAAAAACTCATCTCACGAACACCAGCTAAATGGAACTAATCACACATTAAATGACGATAGAGATATTACAGAGTATAACGAAAAGAGTGAAGAATATAAATGGATGCATGAAGAAGCAGAAGGACATCAAATAAAAGGAGGCCAGATTGTGTGAGGAATGAAGCAAAAAGGATTGTATGATCAAGGGGTGACTGAGAGAGGGCAATTAAAAGTAAAACATACTATTTTAATGATCCCAAATAACATGGCATGGGCAGGAAAAAGCAAGACTGGAAAAAAGACAAAAGTTATAGACGTTCATAAAAAAGTGGTAGAAGGGAAGGGAGGTCTTTGCCCTGCAATGAGACACAAATGGCTTATAATAAATAAGTAAAATCTAATTCAGAGAAAGAAACATAGAACATGATTTTGATTCTCTATAAGTTTGCAAGTGATGCTAATAAAATCCTTGACGATAAAAATATAAAATGAATAACCACGACCAATGTATACAAAAAGTCACATACGGTAAATATCTATGAAGTATTTACATTTTAAGTTTTATTCGCGGAAATTTTCCACACTGTTGACTATGAAGCATATAATGTGACCTTTCGAGAAATTAATTTTGTGTTTAAAGCAGTATTAGACATTAGTATCGCTAATACGACGACGGCGGCGACGGCCATTCGACTCGCGGTTTTTTATGAATATAAACGCTCTTGACATTTCGATGAAATCGTCTGTTTTTGTTGATTTTGCAACGTTATTAAATACTGAACTAATCTGCACGTCTGTCCGGACAATTTTAGTGTTTGCAAGACCGGTTTGGAGTTAGGTAGGGCAATGCATCCTAGGGCCGTAGGTATGTTGTTGTCTTGTTGATTCAAAATAAAAGGCTATATAAGATTTCCAGTGTAATTGAATAAAGTAAAGTCGAGATGACGAGAGTTTTGAGGATTACAATAATAAAATGGTTAACCTAATGAAATCTCTATTAACAAACGTGCAGTTGGAACTCACCTTAAATATTAGCGAAGCTCCACAGACCGCGTATCACAATCTGAAATCAAAACAGAACTTTAAGAAAACATAGTCGTATTAAATAACATCAAACATAATCATAAAACTACAACTCTAGAAGAAGTACCAATTACTTAAACGCCGATTAATAACATAAACAGGGACGCCCACATTACGGAAGCCCAAAACGAGATTAAGTAATAATAACATTATCTATACAACGTATTACTTAAACGAAAGTGAAAATAACGAAAGTAAGAGGCAGAGGTCCAATGGCTCGATCGCCGCCATATTGACGAAACAAATGATGCGCGCGTATTTCGAACCTGTTCTTGTGTGGGTGTGTTACACACGAGTGCAATAAAACGTAGACACACGCAGTGTTTTTACTCATGGCGTCTTGATAGTCGAAGTTTTTGCGCGGTCATCTCATCTGTCAAGATTATTTTGTTCGTATTCGAAGACTTGATATTCTCACTGTAGTCTTTTTTCTCTCAAGATTTGTACTTCTAAAAGTCAAAGGATTATCTAAGGCTGACATGCAGTGATACTATTAATGAATTCTCCTTTAAATAAAGCTAAATGTTTCTTATGACTCACTCTTAGGTTGGACTATAACAGAACTGAGTTTAGGCCATGACATTAAAATAAATCTGAAGTCCAGTTAGAACTAGAATTGTCAACTCCTAAAATGTAATGGCCAATTTTGAACCAAGTCACGTTTCAATTTTGGTGTAGGTCCTCATTGTGACGAAATCCCGCTAAGCCGGTAATAAATTACACTGGGCAAGCATCAGCTGGATGTATGCTACGTATATCAACACTTAAATCTGGCTAAATAAGGTTGACCTGTCTTAAAGCTGCAATGATATGATCTTCAGGGTTAACTGATGGTGGTTCTCCATTCCAAGTCTAGTTGCCTTTTGAGGTAAATTCTGTATTACCAGTATTACTGTGATTTTCGTGTTTGGAATATTTTATAGGCCGAAACTCTTTACAAGTGGCCAGTGTTTTTGTTAGAACAAAGAGACGTTGATCTCTAAAAATTCAAATTCGTAGAAAAGAAAAGATAGAAGACGATGTTCTTCACAGTTTTTGTTTTGTTAACAGTCATTTATTCAACTCCCCAACTGAATTGAAAGCCGTCGCTAAGATATTTACTAAAGTTAACTAATTGACGTCAGATATCGCGTAAAAATCTTTCTTGTAAATGTGCGTGCTGCCAACATGACAAACTGACTATGACAGATGGTATTACTATGTTGGTACATACTCGTAACAGATGGTTAAGAACATCGTGCCTTGCGTAACTTGAAAACTTGCTTCGGAGATTTCGAGTGCACACCATACTTGTATCGGCAGGTACGTATGTATACAAACAAGTAATCATTTGTATGAAGGTACTTAATTAATTTTAAACCGGCATTACAAGACATAATAATGAAATAGACTTCTAATTTAAAGGGTTCGTGTTACTACATACGAGAAGAAATAATTTATATACATACATTTGTATCGTAAAGTAAATGTCAACAAAATTTCTATCAATTAAAAAAAACTTTATTGGAACAAAAACTTACATTTTATTACTTTATTCCTACAATCATATCATTAGAATTAATAAAGACGTCCGTTGATCCAATCCTCATTCCACCAAGAAGGATCTACCTATTTCCGTTCTAAAAAGGTATAAACAGACTATCGTCAATCTATCCAGCCGGCCCGGAGGTTCTATTTTCAAATTATAGTTATAAATAGCCATTTATATCGGCGGGTATAACGTGTTCCCTCGCAGATGGACGCTCGGCGTTGATCGACACGTATGGCGGCAATGAACTCCTCGACGCCATTATTGAATTCTAATAAGCACCGTAATGATAATGAACTGTCTTGCACTAGATTGTTTGTTAAGGTTTATAGATGTTTTACGATGAGCGATAAATCTGGGAGAGATTTATATTGTTTTGTGGATGTTGGCGAGAGTAGAAACATTATTAAATGTTGCAAGTGCTTGATGAATTTTTTTTTTGAGATGGTCTTAGCTATCTTCATTGATTTTGACATGTGACCAAACCGTTGGTAAGATTATTGAATTTTCACATATTTATAGATGTATTACCGTTTTTGTCTTTTGGTAATTTTGTTAACTTTTCATGTTTTATTTGTAGGTAGAACATCTGTACATCATGGTATATTTGCTTAGCTAGGTACAGATCACGGATCGTACACTTTCAGAAATGTAGAATTAACCATTGTTAGTTTATCATAACGTGTTAAAAGTATACAACTTAATGATATGGTTGCATTCTTCTCTGTTAATTATAGATACTTTGATGTTCACAGACCAGAGGAATTTCCCATACTTAATTTATTCTCCAACTATTGTCTATGTTCATTCCCAGTTAGCCATTCATTTTCAGTAACGGGAAGAGAATAACTAGCAAACAAACAAAAGCCAGCCAGCAACAAGTTTTTATTACAAAGAAGTTTCGTTTCCAGTCAAAGACTTAAATAGTTAGATTCACTCTGCTGTCAAAAATGATTATATTTCGTGTGCTACTAATAAGTATTAATTCTATTGTTTCTGTTTCGTAGACATTGAATATAACTACACTAGCCAACCCGAACCAGCATCACCCGTTGATGGATTTTTATACAAACTTTCAACTCCTATTTCGCCCGCTTCGCGGGTTGAAATTTCTAAAGTTCTTAGCGGATACCTACGTCATAATAGCTATCTGTTTGCCAAATTTTAGACCGATCCCGTGGTTTGAATTGTGCGTGGGTAGTTAGTCAGGAGTTCAGTAGAAACGATTTTATACATATATATTTGAATAGTATTATCTCGTTCACTCAAATCGAACATCGTTTAAATAGTACCCGGCGGGATAAACGAGATCACTATTCTCAATAAAATCACTTCTTCCAGCAACCTCAGAACAGCGAAGGCACATCTTAAGATATAAATCTTTGTTACAGCAAAATCTTTAGAATTCCTCTACATACAAATATTCGAATTCTATGCACCAATAGCATGATTGATGAACATTATTGCTACGTACTTATGCATCACATTTGTGGTTGTAAGAGTAATGAATGTTATGAAAACGAAACAGGTTATTGCGATGTTAAATTAATAACTCATTAGCCGTTTCTCTACTGTAATTAGTTATGACATAACTCTTAAAGTGATTTGACAATTTATTACTGAGCAAGTCTTGGAATGACATTAACGTTTTGAACCGTCATCGTCAGTTTGTACTTACCTAATTTTAAAAGTACATGTTTTGGACTTGTAAAGTACTAATTACGAGTCGGATTTGCAAAGTTTTTTTTGCCTAAAATCGATTAGATAAAAAAATTATTTGTTAAATTGTCTTATGAAGGTAATTTAAAAATTTTATTCCTAAAAAAGTTTGTGTTATTTAAAAGCAATATCAGTGATTGAACAAGTGTTCTTAAAAAAATACCACAGACAGAATTTGAATGACACAAAACATTTGAAACTCGAACAAAAGACTGACACAACTAAGGCGCGGTACACATAATACCTACACTCCGTGTGCGTTTATAATTTGTCTCATTAGTATTGGCCTCCCGACCGCTTCGAGTTAACCTATGGCCACCTGTTTGAGTATTGTTCTGTAGCCCAGCATATGGCATGGAGCAAGAAAGACTTGAAAAGATAAAGAAATTTTACTAGTAAATGAAAAGAACGATAAAATAAAACAAAACCGAGTACCATTGAATTCAAAATGACATCAACAAGTAGTAACTTTGTAATGGGAATAACGTACAAAAAAAAACAATTCAAACATGATAATGAGATCGACTCCACAAAACAATCGCGTGGCACATTCGCAAGTGAACAATGCGCCTTAAAATACCATAGTGCACCGATCAAAAGAACAAATTACAGACACATCAATAGATTTTTCATTATTTTTTTTCTGGCAATCACTTTCTTGATATTGTCTTGTAGAATTAGCTGCCATATCCAACGGACTACTCTCATTGTGAGCCCCCAACCGTTATGTAAGCCTGTGAACGGCGTGTTCTCTCCAAGCCTATTGTGACATGGGAATATGAGCTTTCTACGCAAGTATGTAAAAACGAGCAGTTTTGTCGATGACTGGATCACGAAGCCAGCAATATTGTTTTTTTTTTTTATTACGTATGTATCACGTTTTTACTCACGAGGTTACTTTGTTATTGAAGTACACACGTAAAGATTCATAACTGTAAAATGTCTTGTTTAGTGATACTTGTGAATTGAACCTACAACCATGTGTAGTCTCACATCGCCTGAAATGCAAAGTGTAGTACAGAAAGTGATCTCATGAATAATATTAAACAGTTGCTAAATGACTGGCTTCAGCCACTCCATTAATAAAGTTTCGCTTTTAAAATATTTTTCCAAAAAAACCCAGGTATACAAAAAATCATACAAGCCACAGAACATTTTGTAACACAAACATGTTTCTATACACAACGTCAGGCATACCGATAAAATTAGGAAACACCTGAACATATACAGATGTACGAAATATTCTAATTGAACTACAAAATGTTGCGTAAAATGAACCTGTCTTGGTAGAAAATATGATAAGAAAAGTTTGAATCTGTTACAGTTTTATGTTTTTTAATATGTCGTCAAAATAAAAAAAGACATGGCTTGAGGTAGCGCCAGGCTAGCCCGCGAAATTCAAATTTTCTTACGTTTTTTGCAATTTTCAGGTCCGTATTTTGATGAAAATATGATTCACGCAAGTAACACGTATGTAGTTACAGAATTATAATCATTAAAATCATCAATAGGGTTGTATTGATGATTATCTAAGTTCATTTAACCTCATTGAATGACTTAGTCATTTCATCTTAATACCTACTATACTTATAATAAAAATTGTCAACAATCTAGAGTGAAATTGGTATTTCACTGTGGGCAAAGCCGTAAAAGCCTTCCCCTTCTGCATTCAGAACCCTCTAGATTGTTAAAAATTTACAAAATTTTCCTGATTACCTGGTGGTAATCAGGAAAATTTTGTAAATTTTTTGTTGTGCCCACAAAAACGAACGGTCCAGGTGATTTTGGGGAAAACCGCAAAGGTTACATTCAATTTTCAAGTGGAAAAAAAGCAAAAATAACTTATTGACGTCGCTAATTTGAATTGAGAACCAGCACAGACAATGACGTCACATATCGTGCGATTTATAAAGATGAGCTCAGACAAATCAATGAGTAAAATAACTCGTAAGATCTTAATTATTAGCACAAGTTTCCTGTCTGACATTGAAACTATTTAATAAAAACAAGGTAAACAGCTCTTTTTAGTTTCCGTTTATCTACTAAGTAAGATTTTTTGCAAAATGGCAGCTGGTCTCTTATCGCTGTACATACAGGTGAATTAAGTTCATAAATATTTATGTAAATAACAGCTGTAACTTCCGGAAACACATACAATGACGGCCCTATAAATTAAACAACAAAGTAACTATACATAGTACTTAATTTTCGACCCCTATCAACCTGCCGGTTAGCAGGGTACAATTTTTAACTGACATCCGTGACATTGGCAAATAAAAACACTCATAAAAAAAAATCAATTCTGACAATATTAAACACATACGGGTCGAATACTGTAATGTTTGTAAACGCACCCACGATACAGGAGCAATTGTGTTTTTTTTTAAAGAAAAAGAAAGAAAGAAAGAATTGATAACCTCCTTTTTTTGAAGTCGGTTAAAAAAAAACACTGCATGCAACGAACTTTATTTATATGTTTCTCATCACCCACGAAGAAAAACGACATAAATGCGAACATTGTATGTCCACACCGTGAAGGTATCCGTTGCATTTAATCTCAGTTATTATTAGATTTTACCTGCATTACTACGCTGCAGCTATGTAATAGACAATAAATCTCCAGAATTCCAGCATTCCAAGCGACATCCGAAGATATTTATTTACATTTTTGATCACGTATCGCTGTATCTAAGATGGCGACCGCGTCTGTCATGTTGGTACATTTGGATTATACACGTAAAAATCACGCACGATACACTAACGTGAAGGTATGCGAAGCATCAGTTTCCGTGCATGAGCACAAATTAAACGTTGATTCAGGATATCTTTGTTATGGTTACCATTTCTTTGCACTTTTACGGACAGCCTGTGGTTCCTGGATAGTTTACAAGGAAAAGTCATGAACGTTTTATCTATAATTGCCGGTTTTTTTTTCTATGTATGACTAATAAGGCATCATGGTCAATAAAATTAGCGAAGTTTTTGTCCAAATTAACTGGAAACATCGTCAGGCCTCATGTGTCGAATGTTAAACTTGTTTGAAAAGGTTAAGTAATTATAAAACACCTTTTTGTGCACAAATAAAAAAAAACTCGTCTAATAAACTGAAAGCATTTTATACTAACTATGTCTTCATCAATTGAATTTGTTTAATCAGATGAAAAATAACTATATATATATAGGTATATTTTAGTTATATATTGTTTTGGTACATATATTATTATCATGTACGTGTTTTAAATAAAATTCTCCATTTTTACTGTTCTAAATCTCGTATTGTAAGCACACTCATGTAATACTACCTTGCTACCTCAGTATTTATTTCAGATTTCCATCAGAGGTAATCAGACCGACCGTTATAACAAAAACCTCTTTCAATCATTTTAAAACATGGCAACACTACTAATTACGCGCCAAGAAAATATTCTCGTGTTCATAATTGTCTATTGTTACTCCACGTTCGACATAAAATTAATGTAATCGTTACCCGATGCCTGACGATTTGTTTTGGTTTCAATTCCTACTAAAAAAAAATACGCGAGAATTATTCTAAAATTGTAGTGTAGATGGCTTCTCATAACTCACATAGTTTTAGGGGACTGTTGAAGACATTGTACACCTCACTTTATATACAATAACATTGGGGACTGTCTTCTGTTTTTTTGACGTCTAAAAAGTAATACGAGAATACAGGACTAGGTAATTTATATTACTAAGATTATGTGACTCTTTTATTGAAAACTGTAGATATTGAAACACTTTTTTCCTGTAAGTAGTGAAACACGATGAATGAGAAAATGCAAAACACTTTTTGAATAGTACGAGTTTTTCCGGGAAAATGTAAAGAAGAATAATATGCATCAGTAATAACTACCTACTGCAAAAAACAGCAATTAAACCTAAATAACACGCAATAATAAAACCATAAGTAAGCCATGCTCTATACCAGTGTGTGTCAGGCACTAAGATATTCTGTCCATAGACAAGGACATTCTTTTATTGATTTTATTAAATGATTACTATTAGCTACGTATGATAATATTCAATCCATAAACTATAGGGGGGAAAAGTCAATCTAAAATTCTTTGAACTAAATACAAATAAAAAATAACAGTAGTTTAATTAATTTCATAAATTCGTAATTTCTGGGCTTTATCTTTATCCTGCGATTTCGTCCGTGAGGTCTTTACTTTAGCACTCGGCAATAGTCTAGCTTTCCATTTGTGAAAGGTTTTTGGCAATCTGATAAGTATTTTCGGAGATTAACTAACACATACCTACATCCAAACTAACAAACTTTAACTTTTTAACCGACTTCTAAAAAGAAGGAGGTTTTCAAAGAGGTTTTTTTACGTGATTCCTGGTCCAATTTATGTGATTCTTTTTCATTTGATAGAGGAAGCTTGCAAGGTGGTCTCAATTTTATTCACATTGCTTGTTATTACGATAATGTAGATTTAAAGTAATATATACGAGAAAAAAATAAGTTTCTCGATACAAACAGACTGCAAACTCACAATCAGGCATCAACATAAACCTTCAGAATCCCTTTTACTTCTGACATTAACAAGGCAGTAACTCCTAAACAAGCATTACAATTCCTTAAAGAGACCACACATGGTCTGAACATGGCCAAAGACAATAAAATAAAGTTTCTAACATACCAATACAAAACAACTTTCGTTGGCTGTTTAACCAAATTTAATCCGCGCATTATGTCGTTTTCCCGCGCTTTCTATTCGTCTAGTGGTGCGTTTGTGCATACTATAGCGATCGATTCTACGACACCGCGTTTACGATCGTGTCTGCGAATCCGAACGTAAAACAGCACGCTTGTTGTCCCCGAAGGATTAGGCACGGGTGATAGTAAACCGAAATTTCGCCAGTTATGTTTAAGTCCCATGCAAGGGGCGAGGCATCATTATCTGCCTAGCCTTTTCCCAACTCTGTTAGGGTCGGCTTCCAGTCTAACCAGATGCAGCTGAATACCAGTATTTTACATGAAGCGACTGCTTGAAAGCAGCTGAATACCAATATTTTACATGAGGCGACGGTAAGCCTGATTGTCAGATTTCCGGGCCACTGACTACTTAACGACCGTCAAAGATCTACAATTGACAGCCGAGACCAACGTGCTTTCCGAGACACAGAGAAAACTCGACATGTAATGGGTGGTCACCCATCCACGGACCAACCTAGGAAAGCGCAGCTTCAATTAAAGATCGACCCGAGCGGCTGTTATTATTTAGCCATATGAGCTCCTCCAATGAGCTGGAACTGGGTAAAATATACACTCCAGGCAGCTACTGAGAAATTCCAGGTAGAAAAATCCTATAACAGTTTCCCCGACCAGGTAATCGAACTTAGGACCACATGCCGCACAGTAGTGCTGGCGACCATTACACGAATAAGGCAGTCGCGAATAATCGAACAATCGAATAATGTTTTATCGGTAACCATTGCCTTGCTTGTTTGATGGTATCGATTGCTGGAAGCGTCTCGATAAAAGAATAAACTCTTATTATTTCTGGCGTTGCGTGTTTGGGTTTTAATTTATTTTAAGAGCCCGGCTCTTATTATATTATGGATGCAATGAATCTGATATGAATAAAAGTTGTTTTTCGCTTGTTATAATGCAAAAGACGTAAAGTGAAAAAATAGTGATGAGGTCGTTAAAACAAATGTTAGACTGACTTTTGTGTCATATCAGCCTTGAAAGTTAAAAATATCTAATAAAAATACGTAATAGATTCAGATGGCCATTAAAAAAACATTAAGTAGAACACGTTTCCTCTATTCAACCAAAAAAACTCGAAAATTATATCATCAACCTATTTATTCTTCTGTATGTACAAAATGTTGGTATACTTGACATTTACCAACAGCGGAACCAAGCAATCTGTCGGTACCATAACGTTGACGCATCATTAGATACTTGAACATATTATTTTCACTTTCATGCAAGTCATTACCGTGTTTATTTAAAAAAAGTTTTACTTCGAGTTTCTATATAACAACAGGGAAGTAGGCTGGTGATGACTTCCGAGTTCACTTGTTTTTTTTTAATGTCAACAACTATGATGATAGGTCAAGTGTTCCAACAAAATGGAAGTGATAAATATCATTGAGAATAACATACATCGACAAATGACCTAAAAATTAATTCTGCTCTAGAAGTGTCAAAATAATTAATTTATCTATCTTAATAGAATACAGTTTTTTTATAATGTTAGGCAGTTTGAAAGCGACTGACATTGACAGTCTGAAATGTCAATGTAATAGGGGCCAGGCTGGTCAAATGTCGCATTATATAAGACGCAAAGTGATAAAATAAAGGCATTTGAAACTGTTATCTGGGTCAAAATGCTTGAAATTAATATTCAGCTGTGAGCACAAACATAAAGTTTTTTGTTTTCGGTAACTCATTTATAGCACTCAGTGGTCCTGACGAAAATGTGATTTCTTACTAATTATTTCCATGCTTTTAGAACTTTAGTTTCTTTTAGCATTAGTTTTTCAAAAGCTAGCAAACTACAATACAACTATAGTCAGGTAACTTTTGAAAAACGATCTCTTATGTAAAACAGTACTTATTTCTGTCTGACTCTGATTGACAGAAAGCAAAACCTTTTCACCGCCATAAAAGGCGCTACCGTTAAAACAAAGACCATTTTCAAACATGGAACATGAAAAAGTTAAACAAAACACAAATGGCGGAGAAAGTGGTGTCTTCCTATTCTCACAGAGGCTAATCATTTGAGGAAACTACGTAGGCAGACTAAGTACTTAAGAATATGTTAAGATGGCGGATAAATGCGTGCTTCCATTATGAGAAGATGGCTCATTAGAGTTCGGTTTTGTTCGTTTAGGAGTTCCCTTAGATTGAAATCGAAAACGCTACGATGAAGAGGAAAGTTTTGTTTTTTTTGTTCGAGTATGATTTTAGAAAATACTGATTTTCAATTTCGTTAAAGGAACTGCACACTTTGATAATGAATGTATTATGTCTCCTCAGACCGTTTTCTTGTAGCTTCAACGGTATTATATTTTCAACTGTATGTACAGATACACTTAAGAAATATCTTTTGTTTGTAAAGCAATTATAGTTTGTACAATAAATGGACACAATATTTACATAAAAATATGTTACAAAACTTTACATTCCGATTCGCAAGCTATCATATCGGAATGGCCTTCGCAAATTAGGCGACAGCTTGAAACCAAAACAGTTGCGACAAAACTACTACAGTCGTGTAGCGTCGATCGCGATCTTTTCGTGAACAATCTTTTATTAATATCAATAATAATGGCGTTGCAAAATTTTAATAACATCTGGCGAAGGTAAGATTTGTATAGTATGAATTTAAAGGCACTTCGAATCGTGGGAACGCCTGTAGGCATTTTTTCACCTATATCTTCTTTTCGAACAGGCTTTTGCCTACTTCGGATTAGTATATTCTTTTTTGTTTATTTTATAATGTATTCATGTGTCTTTAGTGCTGAATAAATGTTTTGGTACAGGACATACGAGTTTTTTTTTTTTTTTTTTATTTAGCCTGTACTGTCCCAATGCTGGGCAAAGGCCTCCCCCAATTACAAACGAGTATAATTATGTTTTTTTTTTTTTATAAATATATAAAATGGAATGTGAAAGAAGATGTCTTGTTGCTCCAAGGATTATTAAAAAAAAAAACTGAGGTGAGAGGTCATGGTTCATTCATCAGTCCAACTTGCTAAAATGATTGCTTATTTACTTTTCAAATAACAAATAAATTCGCTACCGAATGTAAAAGACAACAACAAAACCTATTTATAGATCACTAAATACCTTAGCCACTGAGAATTTTCCCCTTGAATTATTCTACGCGATACTGCAAAAACGGAGCGATGTTTACCTCTGTGGCTGAGACTCCTTGGTTGTTTATAAGCGTTATTTAGCCTCCGAACACTTGAATTACGGTTAAAAGATTCCTCTCGGTTGGAACTTGGAATTCATTTATGCCATATATAGGAAAGTCGTGTTTCGTTTAAAGATAGGAACAGTTCACAGGTCGGTAGACCCCTAGAACTGCGCCTACGACGGACATTTTCCTCAATTTAGTATTACAGCATTTGTGGAATATAAATAGTTAGTCGCTACCTACGTCTTTTGATTTTATATCTCTACCTATATTTTTTTTTTATCAGACACTTTGAAAAAAACGTAGAATTTCAATAAAAAATATTCATTGAGGTTTATTTGAACTTTGAACAAGGATATTAAGAAGAAAAACACACCGTCTCTGCTGTTTAAATTAACACCAACATAATATTTTAGTAAACTATGAATGTAGGCTAACTCCTTACTTAATCTATAACAACTCACAGTTGTGGTGGTTACCGTGGAGAACAGCCTACTCTCTCTCTCATAGAGAGGAGCCTTATATTCCAGCAGTAAGAACATCATACGCTGATTATTCCTATACTCTGACCAAATCATTGACACCTCCCGAAATTCTTGGTCGCATGAATTGAAATGGGGTTATTGGAAAGTATGAAAGGATTGGGTACAAACCGGCCACTTTTATAGTTCAACAATTATACCAATATTGCTAAATAAATTGACACCACAAAATGGCGACCTCGTGACTGCATTCGATTTCATGATATTTACATATTTTGCATATTCTTGAAATTCGAAACTTGATTTGCAAAATTTAAATTCTTTAATTAATTTCGACATTCAGTGTTGTCATTCGAGAAGAATATATTTTTAGATTAAGTTATTTTGTTTATTAAATAGTAGGCTAAGAGACCAAATTATAAAATACTAGCTAAAAACTGAAATAAATTTATGTGCCTATACAACTATAGGCACATTAATTAAGCATTTATTAAAGACCACGAATATCTAAGGGACATAAACACTTCCAGCATTCTGCAAATTCCGATCGCAAAATTCCGAAGTATCATTATAGAAATAATTACCTACATTGATTAGCCACATTACCACGCAAATCAGTCGGACAATCACGTTACAAAAGAAACGCAACACACGATGTAAAATGAGAAAATCAAATGAAGCGATGTCACTATTACATAAACATTAGACATTTATTCAAATGCGTATGCAAATCAACACATACTCAGATAAGCGCAGGGACATCGTTGTAATGAGGCGTCAACTCGATTCTAGACTCGATATCAGTTCGAGGTGATTTCTATCGACTCGATGCTATCGAGATCTCGTTACGGGAGTCAGTGAGGCATGACGGCGATGAGTGCTCGTACGGAAGGTGGGTCGCGCGCTTTTAAAAAAAATAAACCGAATAAATACGAAATTCAAATCGAGTGTAAAAAGCGAATGCTGGCTGGTTTTAGTCACTTCTCAAAGGTCTTCAAAAGTCGATTTGAAGAAGGTTTGTTACAAAAAGAGACTGCTGTTAGTAACATTAATATTGAATGCATTATGCAGCATAAACAACACATGTGAATATTTTTGGTACTAACAATAATAAAAACAGAACCACCATTTAAAACAAAATGCACAAAACTTACCCAACAAAAAAGACAAACACTTTTAATTTATAATGTCTCTGCAGCCAATGAAAAAATAACAATTGTGCATAAATAAACAATCGGTGACATTGACACTTAGGAGCCGGATCTAACGAGTTCTTATCACACGATCTTATTGTACCAGGCAGTCAGACAAACAAGGTGGTCTAGTAGGCCTTACCTTGTTCCTAAGCATAGAAAGCCAGCTTTTTTTAACGAGGTATCAATCAACGGCTTTCTATATGATTTCTATATTGTCTAAAGATAGTCTTGCCTTATCCATAATTCATTAAACATTCTAAGAAAAAATTGGTGACATTTTTTATTATTATTGTATGTCATTGAACTGTTTTGGTTCTGCAAAGTTTTCGTCGTCTTCGTTTGTAGAGTTTTGGGACCTAACGTAATCTGTGAGAGATTTCTGATTTATCATGGAGCTATTGATATTTTAAAGCTTCTCAAAGAAACATTAAATGCAGTTTATGCCAACGTAAGCTCTAGAGACATTGCATTATGATTCATACTTTTCCACACAGACTCGGCTGAGTGTTATACCGTCAAGAAATTACAATATAAAGGCTTTATTTCAACCACAAACTGGTTCCAATCACGATACATAAAAGAACACTTACCCCATGTTTAAATATAAGGAAACCAGTTATTTAGGATTCCTTTACAAATATTCTATTAATTTAGTTAGCTTTGGTACCGTGAGAATAATGGCAGATTTTGCAAGCAATTGATGATATTCTTTTGTTTTACTCACTTTTCAAGATGGTCAATCCGTCACGCCTTTCATAGGAATCTAAAAACTTGCTAGAATTTATGACCGTGGCTTTCGTATCACGTATGTTGATCATAATTCAATACGTAATCAGAAAGTCATGTTTCTCAAGTATTGGAAAATTATCTTGAACTGCTTTAATTTCTTGTTCTGATTGACGAAAGTTGTCCGAAATCACAACATTAATTTGAAATATCTCAGCCGACATTTTACATATTTAATTTTAAAAAGCAACCAGTTTTAAATTGTATATAGGCGTAGGCATAGATTACAACGGAGATCGAAATATTAGCACCGGACTAAATACGAACATGCAAGGTACATATCGTGAATCATTTTCAAAATCTTGGTCATCACACCAGAGAACCGTTCTGTGCCGGTTCGAAAACTCCATAAAAACTCATAACAGTATAACGGATGAATATTAAAAAGCCAATCGTATTGCAATTTGCCTATTGACGGAAACGAGACAGCTTGATAGACTATTTTTATGAATAGTTGAAAAATGATTCGTATTACAATGGCCATACGATACATGATACATTAAAGAAACATGTTTCACAATTTCAAAAGCCTTTGACAAAACCCACGGTTATAGCGTTCACAGTAAAACACTCGGTTACAGATTCAGTTGCACAAAGGCTGCGGGTGATATCAATACGACCCCGGCCTAACAATAAACTAATGACATTGTACCAAGAGCCAAGAGGAAAACATTCAATAGAATCCAAACTTCAGGTTTCAGAGCCTCAATGCTCCATGTATGGAGTTATGAAATCAGGAGAAGTGATTAAATCTCAAGGAAAAGAATAATTCAGCAGACAATTCGAGAAACTGGAAGTTGTCGATTAAAAACAACGAGACGGGGTCCTTGACTTTGTAACAAAGAACTTGCGTCATGCTGTTACAGAGATAACAATATAATTGCTGCAAGAACTTTACTTTCACGGACATAAGCAACTACTCGTAGCATACAACGAATGAATGACGAGAAAACGTTTTTTAGCGCGTGCTATTTTAATCATTATCAGCCGAAACACGGCCACTGGTGGACGACATCCCCTGACTGACTGTCCTGAGCTACTCGCGTCCAGCAGATTAACGGTCTTCAAAAGGTCATCCTTGAAGGACGCTTATTCTGGCTAATGATTATTCCCTTTCTCTCATAAAACTGACAAAGTACGAGTACAAGATAGAGATAGGAAGATATAAGTTAAAGTATTTTCTAAGTTACGCTAAAACTTTGCATGAATAATGACCATTTAGCGTAAGGCAACGGTACTAACAGTTTCAGTTTAAGATTGCACTTGGGTATCTAGTAATCACTGATCGGTCACACTGAACGGGCAACGACCTAACACGAAATCTAACAATTTTCCACTCGGAGAGGCATTTCGAAAACATCTGGCGTCCAGTTCGAGAAAAAACTTATCTTTACCGACTTATAAAGCTGTATCACGTACAAAATAAGGTCCATTTTATTTTTAATAAATATCAAAATAAAATTGCTGAAGCATAGCTCTGGTTCGCTGATTCGTTAAAACGTTTGTATAACGAAATTGTTTGATACTGTTGGAGTACTTTCTGTTGCTTTTGTTATTTGCTTCGACACTTTTTTGTCGCTAATTATAATATAAATAAGCTTGTCGTCATTCGTTTTTATCGAATTCTTCTTTATTTAATTTCATCAAGTGCTCACCCAGTCTAGATTTTGGCAATCTAATTTTCGATGAACTGGAAACCTATTTTTTCTCATAGTCGATTTAAAAGTGTACTACGAGTTTCATTCATCGATAAATTATATTTTTTAATTTCTTAGAAAGTCAATATATTAAGGATTCTATTAACTGGACTAGTCTAGCCATTATTGAATCTAAAGAGCACGAAGTAATTCCAACTCTATTCTTTACAGTTAACAATAACGATATCTTCGCGGAACCATGCAAAATGCTCCCAAAATGAAACAGTGCACTCCCAATATTATCAAGTTTCAACCAAAAATTAACATTCTCCAAGTCTATGTCAGTCATGGAATCAAAAAACCTCCTTCCTATGTAATTTTTGACAGTAACCGTGACGTTATAATCATATCGTTTTGTCCATCCATCAGTGTTATACAGAGTCGTAGATAGAGAGCTAACGGTATAATCAGTCACATCTGAATGAACGGGCATCGGGTCTAGATTCCATCACGGGGAGACCTCGATACTTTTTTACTACAGTTTCTCTTTTAGCTGCATTATTAATGAGCTCTATGCCTCTGTTAATTAGGTATCAATTTGTTTAACTTAGATTATCTGTAGCTCTGTTCGATCCGTATTTGTTTGTAATCACTTTGATGCTTTCTTAATTAAATTTTCTACGTCATTTAGTTTTGTGGCTGATGTTATTGCACCTTCTCTTTTATTAAAAATTCTGAATATTTTATTGGTTTCTTTTCCCAATTCCGTTGGGTCTGAGAGTCTAACTTTTTAATTTATTTAAACTTACAAGTTTTTTACAAATTCAGCAGTATTCACTCAAGTGTTAATTTGTTTTGCAAAAAGTTCAAACAGTTTGAATATTCATATATGTATTTCGTATCTTAATAGTCTTGCCATTTAATAGCGCAGTCTTTTGTCCATAACTCACGTCTTTGTCAAGGAACTGGCTAAATGATATCATCATACAAAATCGTGACTAAATATTTATCTTTTTCTATAATATTTCCTTGTACAGATGATATTCCAACCAGTATTTGTGTACTACAAAATTATCGAGCAAGTTCTGTAGTGTTTGTAACAGTTTCTAACACCAAGATTGGTTTCGCAAGTTTTTTATAAGTCATTAGGTGAATTTTGCACAATCTGTAGTAGGAAAACGAAATCTGTTTTGCATGCTAGTTTATAATGTCGATGAAATTGGTTCAAGAACAAATCTTTGTTAAGTATCTTAGTCTACTTAACTTTGACCGGCATCCATATCAATTTGTTTTGCCATAAAATCTTCACAAGTATGAATATTCTTCGGGTATCGATTTGTATGACAAGAACCGTTACTACGTTTTCCGCTTGCTAGTCGATCCTTTACTTCAGCTCGACCGTCAAATATCAATCAGAACCATCAGCAAGAAAATAACACTATCAACTTAGCTGTAAACATACAACCTGCAATATGAAAACTTAACCAGTACACTTGGAACTTCTTCTGCTTAAAAGTTCCTGATTCCCAAAGTTCATGTGACAGTGGTGTTCCAACGATAACAATCCGGAATTGTGTCATAACGATTATCGCTTGCGCAATATACAGAACGGCTCGTAATAATGTCTCCTCAGTTCCCATGGGCGGTACAATCCATTATGGCTTTAATTGACTAACACCAACTGTTTGTACCCGCTTTTTAGTTTTGATTGGAGATGGCAATTCCGCAGATTGCAGTCGTTAACTAAGTTTTGTGATAGCTTTAATTCGTGCTATTACTGGGTTGGAAAGTTAACTGTTTTGCTGGAAAAGTTATGAATTTCAAGTGGAATTACCGTTTTAAATGGATGATTGGAGGTTGGAGCGGAAATTGGATGACACTTTATACCATATGTTTAATTAAAATTTATAGTCTCATCTAAGCTTATGTTAATTAAATATCCATCTACGGTTGTTTTATGGTACAGGCATAGAAAAAAAGAACAAAAACTGTTTCTTAAAGCTATTAACCACCAACAATTCCTTGGTGAAAACCATATAAGACGGCCATAACCGATGGAAACCGCTGCCATCGACTCAAGCGCAGCAAGTATCTCTCCTTGAATGTTCAAAGAAATCTGTCGTCTCGAACACGCGACGTTTTCTCGTTAGAAACATGTCGTATGTAGGTGAATACACACTATTTGATGTATAGCTCTTTACGAATGAGTGTAATTAGCACTTCCTGTAGTTTCAAAGTCTAGTTCATAATTTCCTTAAATTATGTGTGTAATACAGCAGTAAAATATTATGTGAAGTTAATGTTAGTGCGTCGTGCGTGGGTTACGATTATGTTCACTTGACTTCGACATTTAAAAATAACGGTTATTTGTATGGAAACAAGATGCAAAATAATTTAAAAATTCATCTACCGTCTAGTTACAGATCAGAGTTATAAAACCACCGTTTTCGCTCCCAACTATTGATTTTCTAGTTATAAATTGAATCGAGACCGACATAATTCATCAGCATCCAAAAAGTTAGCTTGGCACTATCTTTTTTTTCAACTATGGACTAGGTGTTAAATTAACGGATCGTGCACTCCAAAACAAATATAGCTGATGTAGCTCAAAGGGCATGCCTACCCAGTGAGAACATGGTTTATGATCCGCATTCAACTTGCATATTATATACCTTTATCATTAGCAGCATAATCATTACTTTCTAAACTAGGATGAATCTTTTTCAGACAATGATAAACATATAAGATTTTAAACTATCATGGTATATTACCCTCAGGTCATCTCGACAGAACGCCACTATATACCTAGACTGGTTAGAGAAGCTATTGAGATTACCAAATATAGAAACTTCAACCGGGAAGAAGGGTTTCAAATGTCGAGAGCTTAGAATCCAGTGGTCCAGCCCTCGTAGCATGACCACCGTAGACAAGGATTTCTTTGACGGAAGAATCGACAAAATGACAGATTGTGTCGACACAATGACAGATTTCTTTGCACTATCTGTCATTTTGTCGATTCTTCCGTCCCAGAAATCCTTGTCTACGGTGGTCATGCTACGGGGGCAGCTGTGTAAAACGCGAAAAAGTGCCGAAAAAAGTTCGCGAGCGGACACCGTGAGTTTCGTGTGTCGGGAACAAAATCGAGTTGCGAGTGACAGTGGTAGCGGTATTGAGTGCAAAAAACGAACAAGAAAGAGGGTAGACCGATTTGTCTGCTAACAAACACCCACCCGCAGTAACTTCAGTTTATCCGTGATCATAGTGCTTGCAACAGCGCCGAAATATCGGGAACTCAAAGAAATCAGTGAACATGGTAAATATCCCTGCTCTAGTGATAATGATAAAAATACCTATTAACAGTATTAATACTCGCCACTTAAATAGTAAGGAAAAAACTAGTAAGCATAGGAATAAGGATAAGGAGGTAAAGAATGTTAAGGATAGCATCTACGAGAACACAAACGGCCTCGTATTCAAAATTACAAAGAAAATAACAGAAAAATACTTTTATAACAATGACAGTCATTAATTGATCATTAGTAAATGTGATTCAATTTACTTAAATTACTTTTGTGTACTCATTACATTAATGATTCTGCCTGATTTACTAATCATTTTCTGCACTATAAATATTGGACATTATTTGAAATAGGACGTCAGTTGGTCTACTAACACTTAACTGTTGCTTACTCTAGTACCTATTTCTTATTTTCTACTTTGCTATAAAGATGGAAAACTTCTCGATACCCATGGAAAAGAACTTGGAACTATTCAACAGTGAATTCGATGAGGAACTGTGTGAAGTTTGTGAGAAATGTGAACGGTTCGATTCATCATATGATGATGAATTGTACAACCTCTGTGCGATGGTTGAAACAAAGTTTAAGTAAGTATAGTAGACATAAGTTTTAATCATATTTTATTCTTTCGAATATGCGTGCCACCATTATTTTCATAGAAAACGTTTTATAGCATCCTAAAAAATATCTTAGTGACATTTGTATTTTTTTCTTGACTTCTACGGGTAGTTTGTTTTGTTGTGAATCATTCATTAATTTAAAACGGCTATGTTTGGTTTTATAGTTGTAATTGACCACCAAACAGTTGACTTTAACCACTATACTTACAGTGTTACTCATAAGCCCATGACGTCCACAGACCATTGACGTCCACACACATTGTTTTATATTGTTTTTAATAAAATTATACATTTTAACAGTCAACCAGAACCTCTTGGAAGAGGAATAAAAAGAACTAGCAATGAAGACCCCAAGGTCATCAAAAAAAAAAGAACTGAAGAAGCGTCTACCTCTGCAGGGACCAGCGGCGGTAACGAGGCTCAAGACATTCCATGTCTGACGCAGAAAAGGTATTTAGCTAATCATTTTAGAAGTAATGTTCACAAAAATAATCTTTTAAATTCACATAATTCCTTATCAAATGTTAGTGTTATAGAATCTGCTTTTAGAAACAGAATTTTAACTTTTAAAATCAAAAGTAGACTAGATCATTTAACACCGTTACATTTTGACACTCCTGAACTATTTTGAAATTCTACGAAAGATGATATTTTATTTTTAATACAAGAGTGTATTCATCAACACACAATTTTTAAAGTAAATTTCATATTGCATGTTGATTTTGTTCAACAAACTAAAGAAATTCATAATACGTTTTGATTTTCAAACATTCAACTATATTATTTGTCAAGAAGATGACTTAAATATTTTCTTTTTATTTTTAAACGATACAATTACTTGTAAAATTAGTGAATTTGAAAAAAGATATCGAATGGAGTCTAAAAAACATAAAATCTATAGACAAGAATGTCAATAAATTCAACCCCCAGCGCGGTATATAGATCTACCCCCGTGATTCATAAGTAAAAAACGAAGATTATTTTTGTTTTAAATGGGCATTACTCTCAACGTTATATCCCGTAAACAAAAACCAGGATCGGGTATCATTGTATGCAAATAAACCTACATTTGATGGTATTTGCTTTCTTGTTAAAATTTCTGACATAGCAAAAGTAGAGAAATTAAACGATATTAGTATTAATGTTTTTGGGTTAGAATATATATATAATTTTTTTTTTTTCAGGGACCTTTGGATCACAGCTTGGATCCCCAAGTACTGCCATAACTACCAGTGTATTGAGGAGGAGTTTTTTATTAGTTTATTTATTTTAGTCTGCTTAATAGTTTTTAATTATTGAAAATATATAAATAACATTAAAAAGCCTTTTATTTCCTAAAAATATGCTACAATTTTCCTTAAAAACTAAATAAATATAAATATAGCTAGTGCACAATGTTGCCCATTTGTTTATAATATAGTAATTATGTGTTTTTGTTCAATTAGCAACTTTATTGTTAATTTAGTTATTGTTCAATTAGGAACCCCTCTCAGGTGAAGGCCTCTTCCAAGGATTGGGTTGGAGTATACGTAACGGGGCACTGAGGAAAAAAGACAGAAAATTTTTGCAAAAATTTTTTTTCCTAAAACGAGGCATTGGGGAACGCCTCTTTGGGGCACCCCGACGTTAGGTTTGGTTAGGTTACTTTAAACCCTGCAGAAAGAAATAGAAGCTCCGTGTAGCGGGGCTACGTCGACTTTTTCATAGTGCCCCGTTTTGTATCCACTGACCAAGGATTGTCATTTCTTCCACGGTCTTGGGCTATCTGTTTCCATTGCGGCCCAGCTATTTTCCTTATATCATCCTCCCACCGCACATCGGGCCTACCTTTATGACGTTTTCCCGGTGGTCCCTGCCATGATGTCACAATATTAGTCCATCTGTGATCTTTGAGTCGCGCTACATGTCCAGCCCATTTCCATTTTAATCTTTGTGCATGGTTTAGAGCAGGGATTCCCAAAGTGGTCGATATCAACCCCTTGGGGTCGAAACCGGTTTTCCAGGGGTCGACATAAACGAAAATTGATTTTGGGGGTCGACGAGGTCTAAAAATCGACCCCTATTAATTATCACAAGTATTTCCTTTGAAAGAAAAATCCTTTGACAACCCTACGCGAAAAAAACCGTCAACAACACCGCCTCCAAAGACTCTTATTACAAAGGTATAAGATTCAAGTTTGTATCAACACACCTGTTAATGTTTATCAATCATAGTGACACAAGTGTTTTTTTGAACAATACACTATAGTTAGTGTGCCCGTTACCTGTTTTTTAAACAAGTGTAGAACCAGCTGTGTATCAAATGAATGGCTTGAAATAACATTAAATATAAATATTGCTGCCTGTCTAAGTGATATAGATTCTTTTGTAAAACCATTTTTGATAAGTATATCTTTCTTTATATAACTATTTTACTGGTGGAAGAGGCTCTCCTTCCTAATCTTTATTTATTTATTTACTTTAAGCACACATAATGTACAGGCGTACTATGAGCGGCGGACTTATTGCCAATGGCATTCTCATATCTTTCAATCTTATAGTGATGCAGGGACAAACTGTGGTAAGTGAGAAAATTGTAGATTTAATATTTATTTAATATAAAGATAACAAATACCAATAATAAACTATCTATCTTTCTTATCAGTTTTGGATTTTGAATTTGATGACTATTCAAGACCTACCACAAAAGCTTTGAAACCGCCTCGCGAATCTTCAGACTCAGTAGGACACAAACTTCCTTTTTGAGTAAAAATTAAATTGAAAATCATTATCTTCTATTAACTTTCTTTAATCAAAGGTACAAATACAGATCTTCTAATTTTAAGAACCAATCTCGTTAGCACGCCATCTCGATTTTCTAATAAACCGTTTAATTTCATTAAGGCGGCTTTATAGCCGTCAAGGCGACGCCTAACGCATAAATCTATCACGTTCAAGTAAAGTAAAATCGAAGAAAATTTTGATTACCGCAAATTGGTTCCACTCCCAATTCATTTCACTTTTTGACAGCGAAAATGAAGATCCGTGAAATATGATTAAACTTAATTATAAATAAACACCGAACTTGTATTTAATTTCGATTCCAAACGCTAATAGACAGTCAAATTACATAGTATACATAGTATCGTGTATTTGTAATTATGGGTAATAAGTAATCACAAAAACATGGTATGTAGAAAGCCATATTCAATTATTACTTACACTCATACATTGAACTTTCCACTTTTACTATGCCGTAACCTGAACCGTCAAGAATAGGCTTTATGTATTTGGGGATAACTTGATTTTCAAGTACGTTAAGCCGTAGGTCACGGCTGTTATTTGTAGAGCTTTGACAATCGTTACAGGTACTGAAAAGCCTGACATACAAATTAAAAAAGGGATCCTTGGTAAGACTGAATGTCAAACTTTCAGATTGGGTAATAAGATATCCTTCCTATTACCCAGTATCTTGGTTGTGGAGATTAGATAGGCAGTCGCTCCATGTAAAATACTGTTATTCAGCTGCACCCGTTTAGACAGGAAGCCGACCCCAACATAGTAGGGAAAAGGCTAGGCAGATAATGATGAAGTGAATGATTCCAGAATGATGTATTATCAAATCCTCAATGATGAAAGTGGGGATCACATTGATTAACATAGCATA
Source organism: Noctua fimbriata (assembly GCA_905163415.1). NCBI lineage: Eukaryota > Metazoa > Arthropoda > Insecta > Lepidoptera > Noctuidae > Noctua > Noctua fimbriata. Next base: position 5,661,545 of record LR990941.1, on the reverse strand, counting down.
ACACTTTATAAAGGCTTTTTGCTTAGTTAAAAACAACTAAATGGAAAAACCGGAGAAATTATAATACAAAATATGAGAGTTAGTACTGAAACTATTATATTTCAGATGTAAAGTTTTCGGTTGCTCACACTTCGGGTTTTTGTTTACTTCTCACAAATCTGCCACATCATGCTAAACCACAGAAAATTCTCATTAACACAATCATCATTAATAACTGCTTGTCACCTAATGACAGTCAACTTGTCAACGGTTAATTTTTCCGCGAAAGTCTTGACACTGAGCCGTAAGCGGGTAAGTTAACGGTCGTAGGCAAAGGGCCAACTTGGTCGCACCATTAACATCATTGTGTGGAAGAATTTACTAATCTTAACAGTTTTGACGTACCTACACTAGATACTTTACGTGGGATACGGTTAAATGGTTGTATAGGGGACGATGGCACAATTTTCCCATCTGGCCCATGTATGGACGGAGGCAAGGGGGCAAATGGGAACAAGTCGGAACAAAAAAAGACTTCAAAATTAAAAAAAAAAAACTAGATAGGCGAGAGGACTCTTTATTTGGTTAAACATGATCTCAATTATCATAATTACTTGACTACAAAAAACTTCAACAACAACTACTCAACAACTTCAACAACAACTACTCAACAACTTCAACTTCAACTTCTTCTTCTTCTTTTTACTTGACTTTAAAAAATGATTTCAAAAATTTAAAAAAAAATACAGTAGTATTGCAGAATTATTTTTTTAATTTTTCGTACCATTTACTTTCAGCTATAGGAATCTAAAGTGTTATTTTCTACATTATAGAAAACATTGAAATGTGTGGCCATGATACCAGACAGATTGAAACTGCATGCATAAAACATAAAAAATAAATAATTTCTAAACGCATCGACTGATGCAATTAGAGTCGAACGATCCATGATTATTCTGTAGTTCTTTTTAAATAGTAATTTTTTTTTTGCATATGCGTGATATTATAAGCTTATTAGTAAGTTTTTAAACGGCCGATTATTTTTTTTTTAATTATAGCCGTACCTTACTATCCAATAAAAATGTAATCAGATGAATCTAGTACGGTTTTCTTTAAATTCCCGCATCAATAACAGTTAATCTCTTTGTTTCACATACCAACCGAAAACATTACCCTCCTTTTGAGCTCAGCCGCAGTCGGGTAAATTGAAACCATACATAATGCTCACTTATCTTATGTACATAGTATAAGACCAGAAATAGATAGTATAATTACCGTAAACTTAAAGAATCGTTTCCCTACGCCTCTCCAGTCCTATCATATAACATATCCTTGATTTTCCACTTTCATTTTCTTCAGGTATCAAGAGGTTAGCTTTCATTAAGTTTAAGTTACTTAACATAACACCTGCGTAGGTCAAAAGTTAAAAGCGTTGACATTAACAATGAATTATAACTGTACATACAGCAACTAGGTCATAATCATTAAGATTATTTCAAGAAGTACTTATTTTACAAGAACTGCGAAATAAAAAAATAAAGCCTTTCTTTCTGCCTCGTTGGTCTAGTGGTCGCAAGCGCGACTGATGAGCATGAGGTCCTGGGTTCGATACCCAGGTCGGGCTAAGTGTTTTTGGGTTTTCCATCAGGAATTTCTCAGTAGCAGCCACGGAGTCTGGATTTGTGCCCGGTTGATGGAAATAGTAACGCCCCCTATTACATGGGACTTAAACATAACTGGCGAAATGTGGGTGTACCGTTACGTACACCTCTACCTAATCCTTCGGCGGTTACAGGCGTGATGTTATGTGATGTAATTTTTATTATTTCATAACCTACATACTATCTATACGGCAACCTACTTATAATGTGACCCTAATTCGACCCAACTAAGGTAAACATAAATAAGTCAAGAGATATTACTTTATTAAAAAGTAAAGTCAATGTTGACATCACAGTAGTTTTGCCCATACAGGTATAAAGCCGACAACCGGTCGTACTTACTTCTACAATACTAGGTCAGAGCATGCCCAAAAATGTAATGCTTGATGATGAATATATCAACGTGGTAGTGTAGGCGGGACATGCAAAAGAACCAAGACTTTTAAACGCAATACATTGCGGTGAATATTCAAGAAGAGTGTTATCTAAACCTCAGCGAGTAGTAAATGAAATGGAAACGCTAGGTGAATTCGTTTTTACTTTCGCGGTAGAAGCTCAAGTGCCACTTATAAAGCAGTGTTTCGACTTCACTGTACCACTTTGGCGAACAAGTGAATACATTAAATACACACAAGTGGACAATTTCGTGCTCATTACCTTGACTCGTATTTGAAAAGGAAAATCTCGTAGTTTTCTTACTTAATGACGAAATCGTTGACAGTTCAGAATAATAATTTACTAAACTAGGGAAGAGGCCTGCGTCCCAGCAGTGGGAACATTAATAGGCTGATTATGCTATGCTTATGCTTATGCTAAACTAGGGAATGATCAAGTATTGGAAAAAAAAGAAGTAATGGAATGAATCTATAATGGAGTTCTTATTGATGCGGTTTATGAACTTGACAAATAGCTTAACGCGTTATAGTCCATCAAGCAGAACAAATTTGCGAAGCCAGAACGTTCACCCTCATCAAGTAAGAAGGCATGTATACAATCGCATAACTAACGACAGTCTAGCTCCATCTTTACCTTCAGAGATAATCACCGCGAACGTGAACAATCCTTACATTTCCCATGCTCTCTCAACTTTCTTAGCTTACATGTAAAGTCAATACAGCATGCTAACGAAGACGCGAGGTCACATCGCCGCGCCATGACGATTCAATCTCCCGTCCCGCATAAGGTTAAGACTGACAAGATGAATGTGACGACTCACCCAATCACGAGAAAGTAGGTTGTAAAACAGGAAAATATTACAAGCAATATTAACTCATCGAGGAGCCGGTAACAATTAATTTATTTTAAGAATCCTCGAACCAATGTCGCAAAAAGATTTTCCAAAAAGCTTTGCACTTAAAACAAAAATCTTAATAGTTGTAACAAGGTCTCTGGGACATCGCGTAAGGCGCATAATTTCCATACAAATAACGGTCACTTTCGAAATTGTGCATTGAAATTCGGTTGAGCTGACGACTTTAAAACACCATTGTGTTTGGTGCACGATGTTTGGGCCTTCAAAAAGCTTGGTGTTAGAATGATAGCCTTGAAGTACAAACTGGTGTGGGTCGCGAAAACACTATCACTTAAAGAACCAAATGAAAAGTAATCCTCTAAATATTCCAATGAACTTTAAACAATGTACACCAGTGAATTGTGGAAACAACAAAGATGAAAGAGACGTACACAAAATTTCAATAAACAATCACTGAATGGCATGCTCTTAGAATGACAATGTTCTATCACAAGAAGAAATGTAGTAGGTTCCAAAGTCTAATAACACAAGTCTGCGGCGAGACAGGAATTTTATTACAAAACTCAGAAGAACAAGAGAAATATAATAAGACCATTGTCGTTGCATCACCTTCATTCAGTCACGATTCCATCTGGGCTGCCACTTACTGGCATTAATATGGAATTATGTTGAAGAACAAACCACAAGCCGGTTTTGACATAAGACAATGTTCTATTAAAAATAAGATTGATTTTGTTGCCATAATGAAGGTAGTATTCTAAAAAGGATATGAAATTTTGATGAAATTTGTGTGAAATTTTTAAATGAAGACAATCAAACTGTACTGTACTATTTTAATCATGAGAAACTCATTGCGATTGGATCAGTTCTGATAGACATGTCATTTGAATTTTAAATAGTCAATTATATGTAAGGCCGTGAAATGGAATAAGATCTCATAGTAACTATGATATCTTATTCCATTTCGTTATTTACAATTACTGTTGTAAATGGTAAATAAAAAAAGTGTCTTCTTAAACCTTTGCTGGCCAAAACGGTACATGTACTCATAGATATAACTGCACAGTAGAAAGCTTGACGGATTCAATAATTACCAGAACAAATTAATACTATAAACGTTACTTTATTAAATGTTGAAAGATTGCCTGTTCCTGCTTTTAGTAAACATTTTAATAACTATTAGATTCTTGTAGTGATATTCAAATTGGTTTTAAGCCACTGGTTAGGGCATAATATTAATTCTAGTTTATATTTATTATATCGTTTCAAATATCAATAAATTAAAGGAATAAGGCATACAAAATGAGATCACTCCAATCTGTCAATAACAATGCATTTAACCTGAATGACGTAATTTGGGACAACTTTAGAAAAGCTTGCTCACCGTTGTAGTCATCAAGAACAAAGGTATCTACTATAATTATAAATCTGTTTGAGACACCATATTTTGTTCATAATGTCATGTCAAACCAGTGTGGAATATAAATAAGCACTTTAATATTAGCTGACCCGAGAACCGAGCAAAAGTCAAGGATGATGCCTTAAAAGTAAAAGATATAATGTATGAAAATGTCAGTAGTATTAGTTATCTTTCATCGTTTGTCTTTGGTCAGAGCCGCGAGGCAAACGGGTCATTTTGAAGTCAAAATAATAATTCTAAATATAACATAACATAACATCACGCCTGTTTTCCCTAAAGAGTTAGGTGGAGGTGTACCTAATAGTACACCCACATTTTGCCAGTTATGTTTAAGTCCCATGTACTAGGGGGCGAGCCTGTTGCCATCAACCCGGCACGAATCCAGACAACGTGGCTTGGCTGCTCCTGAGAAATTCTTAAAGGAAAATGAATAATTCTAAATATTTGGAAGTTAAATTATGTCTGGAAACTAAATTAGCAAGAAGTAGTAGAATCGCTTATGAACTAAACAAATGAAAAAAAAATATTCCAAAGACTTCTAATGACGACGGAAGTAAAGCGACAAAATAGGCTATCAGCGCGAAGAATCAAAATGACGATCGAAACTTAGATAATTTTAATTACACGTTATAGATAAACATTGCCTAGGAAGTAAACAAGGTTGCTATAGTAACGGATGTTATAAATACCCACATATTAGTAACACATTTATTTGTCGAAACTTCCTTCGGGCGTAGATAGATAAAGGAATACATTAGTGCAATATTCACATTCATATCAGATATTTCGACAATTAAAACAAAACAAGAATTATTATTTCAAGTGGTGTTCAAAATGTTGACACATTAATGTTAGCAATATCTCACATCACATCCATGAGGATGTGATTTGAGATTTGACTGCATAGATACTAAGCACAGTGTCAATGTTCCATAACAACAATATTGACTCTTGAACTCGGTTTAGATGTTAAAATCGAGTTCAGTTAAGTTAAAACTTAATGGAAATCCAGTAAGTACCTACAGATAATGTAATAAGAACCATAAAGTAATAAAAGATGTTGGTTACTACCAGGCAGTCATTAAAACGTACTCTAAGGTACCAGGCATACATAAAATCACAGAGATGCACTCTCAATTTTCTATAGAAAACGTGGTAGAGAGAGGAAGGAAACACAGTCACAAACCCGATCATTTTATGATACGGATTTGATCAGTAAAATGTAAAATCAATTTCAATGAGTAACTTGTGTGGTTTTAATAGATCTTGGGTAGACAATGATACAACAGGTCTACAGCTGAACTCTTTTACTTTGATTATGTGGTAGATAGATCTAATAGTAGTAGTAGGTAGCCCTTAAGTGGAGAGCTGCTCTGGATACTTCAAATCGAAATCAATTAACACGATTTCTGGTGCTAACTTTGAAACTTTGCTGATTTTAATGCCAATACGTAAGACAATAAGTAAGATATGGAATAAAAATAATACACATGCACAAAGCCAAAAGGCAAAACAACAGTAGTAAGTAAAGAACCAAGGAGGTCGAGGGACTTTCCTTGATGCTCAATGGTAATAATAATTTTATCGTGATTGGCGATTTTCCTTAACGCTGACCGCAAGAAACTTTTTATGTAACTTCAAGTAAGGTGAACGTAAGAATAATTCTTTATATGATGTTTATTTGATACAATATTGGGAGTAAATTTTTATAGTAAATTTTTAATAGACAAATGCCCGCTTTCATTGGCACTTACATTAACGCGCAAATAAAAGAACATTATTGAATGTTTAATGCTGAAAAATGCAATAATTTTAAGGCGTTCATTAAGAAGGCCAAATCTAGGACATCAATTGGGTTTCTTTCACGCGTGAAACTACTGAGTAGAACAATCTTGACATTAAAACTCTTCATTTATTACAATAATTCGATGTAATTGTGTTGATAACCACTTCATTCAAGGCGATTCACACGTTTAGGGCCTTTGTCAAACAAACAATTGAAAGTGAATATTTTTAACGACCACATTTTTAACAGACAATGACATTTATTTGTGTAGTTCCATCATTAGAGACAATAATCTTAAATTATGTAAGTCTTGTCACTGAAATCTTGGGAATCAAAAAAATGTGCGTGAACTTTACATCAAACTATTGTTTGACTTAGCACTTAAGTAACGCTTACAGATAACGCAGGGTAACACAGAATTTGATAATATTTGAACGGTTACTAAAGCAATTCCACAGAAATTTTATTTTCCCAGAAAGGTCTTCATTTACGTTTAGATTATTAAAGTGTAAAAAATTTAAAAACAGAACATTTCCAAATTCTTACTTTTAGAAAAGTACCGAAACAATAATCAAGCCATTAGTTCCATCGGAAAGCAATTTAAAATTCGTATTGCACTACTTAAGACCCGTTCGATATTAAAAAAGCTGGTGCCGAAACTACTCCGTGACATGGAATATAAAAAATTCTATATTTGGAGGCGATTGCTGCATTCGCGCCAATAGGAGAAGTGAATGCGGTGCTGCGAGGTTGTGGCGAGGTCGTCACGAGGGCCGACGGACTGCACACCGGACTGATTTTAAACTTTTATAGAGCTCTAGAGCTCACGACTTGTCAGGTCCTGTTGTACCGACTACCGGGACCTTGACTGCGCTAAGTGGTCGTCGATATTACTCATTCTGTTTACAGCATTAATTTAATTGGACTTGAGAACTAGATCATGATTGATTTCAGTTTAAATTAAAGATGATCGTGATAAGAAATGTTATTAGACTTAATTGGAAACTGAAGGTTTGTAGGCCGCGCAAAATTTTTTCACCCACTTCTCTAACACGCAACCTAATAAATCTGTTTTAGACGAATTTATTACGAATGGTATAATTCATTTTGGATTCTTAACCACTAATGACTATAAGTATTATACTACACTAAACCTATATTTATGACAGTCTCCATTAGCACTTAAGCATCAATCATTTATAGTACGTCTTCATCACACGTCTTAAACGTGATTACGATACATATACACACACATTTACATACATTTTAAGATTCAAGCATTTTCTTCCAAAATGTTGAATCAGTCGAACAAAACAAGAAGAACGCAAGGACTACAAACTTTTCCATTCTCAAAGATCAAAACAAGTCATCAAATGAAACCTACTTCAATGTTCGACTGCGTATGCAAAACAATGAAAAGTCTCCTTGTCCCAATTGCACGGCCCTTTGCGTAGTGGGCGGTAGACTGGGCCGCCTTGTACGACCGCTCTAGATGTCTACTTGGACATCCTAACGAGACCAGTTAATTTTTATTGTAATTAAAAGTAGATTTACTGCGACCTTTCAAGGCAAAAAACGGGTTCCACAAGGTACCATTTTGGGCCCTGTACTAAATAATGGAAATTAAGGTTTACTTAAAATACTATTTCCCTTATGTGCTGACAAGAGACAAATATTCTAGAGGTTCTGATGGGAAACCATGGTTTCGTGACTAAATAGAAGCCACTTAAAAGTTAAAAACACGGAATCTAACATTTTTGTAAACATAAAAAGTTTTAGTATGTGTAAATATTTAATCAGCCACGTTTACCCGAAAGCTTACAATATTTTAAAAGATAAGGGTATACCACTTTAATCCGAAAGTTATGTTGTTGATTATAGTGATGTTTCTACACACAGGTCCTATGTATTAGTCTATACTTTCACTAGCATTAAGATAGATACAAAAAATAATTTCGACTTTACGTAAGACGATTAAAATATGGCGATTTTATAGAAAAGAACTTGTTACAACACATAATTTAAAGTAAAAACCGTCGTTGAATTATATAAGGTAAGGCAAGTTGTAAAAGCCAGCTAAAGTACTTTCCCTCAATAGCCTTTTACAACTCGATTAGCTACTGGTACATTAATCTTTTCTTTCACTCCTTATATTTTAGTAATACCTGTCAGAGAACACGTACCTACATACATTAAGTTATCTGATTGAGAAGCTTCGCTCGTCAAAAAGGTAGCTGCATTAACAGCTGTTCTTTATCCGTATGATAAAAAGTATCAACTGACGAAATATACATGCAAATGCATGGATAGCGTTACTTTTCCGAATAAACATATAAAGTTACAAATACCAATTTAGGCGTGCCCACACGTGGCTATTAAACACGAAAACAATAATAGGTTTATAGTTAAAACGTGACGCAAATTAAATAACGAACAAATAAATCAGAAGCATAAAACCTACTACAGCTATGTGTAAACTAACGTAAGTAAACCATATATTATCATATCAAATGAAACGAGAGCTATAATTTACGTTCTGAACAGCATATATGGAACTAACAATAGCGGATAACCGGAAACAGGAAACTGTAAAGTATGAAGACACGGACACACAGGCATGCAGTCCGTCAAACTGATTCGCTACTGATCATAGCAGTGTGTGACATAACCCAACGTAATTGTGGGGTAATGATGTTGCATCAAATGCAGGTTGACGTTATATAATTTAGATAAGTAAATCTAAGATGTAATCTGCAGTTACTGCAAGATTTTTTGTCTTACAGGCAGGTAAGTGAAATCTGTGTAATGATAGGTGCTTAAAATGTATCGATTAAATTAACATGAGACGATTAAAAAATATAATTTGTATGTAAATGTATTCGTTGAGAATTTAATCCACTGAAATAACTCAGCCATTTTAAGAAATAAAATACAAAGAGTTTGCGAAATAACCTTTTAAGACAATCTAGCTTTTATTTCGAAATAAAACCAGTTTCCTATAAAACAGACCTGGCATAACGAGTTTCATTTCAAAAACCGTATTTTGTTCTTTAACGAATGTGACCTCCAAAACTAATGTCATTTTTAATCAGCTTCAATTTTTTTTTTTCATTTTGTGCATTATAATTGAATTTAAAACTAAAATGCCTTCAGTGTATATGAAATAAGCGGTGGCATTTTAAAGTGGACTCTTAAAATGTTATAGACAAACGTTCTTGACCTTTTTGCGATCATAAGTTTAAAGGCCACATTCATTTTGTCGAAATAAATCGCGTAGCTACTTATGAAGTATAAAAGAAGTTAATTAAGTAACTTCAAGTTTTACAAAAACTTATTCTGCATTGGAAGTATTGGCTGAGTGCCATATGGCAATGCCATGCTTAGCCTTGAATTTCATTTCTTCAAGTTTAAAATTCCTTAGATTTGATAAAGTTTAAAACATGGAGATATCTCATGCTAACATTGTCGTCAAACAAGTTAAATCCACAGAGTTGCTCTCGAAAATGAAAAATTTAAACAACTAAGGTCAGAAAAAAGCTCAAAATTTGTCCCGAGTTGGGTTCTTATCAGAAGCAGGGTGCTTTTACAACCAGCCAGTGTTTGCACTTTCATAAACATTGGAGACCTTTGTTATGATAATGTGCCAGCCATGTTTATACACCCCGATAAGTTGCTCAGTGTCATTCTTTACTTAGATACTATGAAGATGCATAGACATGTTAAGCAGACAGCCTTTTGAATATAAAACTCTTTCTTGTAAACGCTTTTGAATTTAAAAGCTGAGGTGCTAAACAAGGAACATTCGGTTTTAGAACGCTTGTCTATGATTTTGAACTGACTTGTTTTCGGTACCATATGACATGTATTTAATACATTTTCGACTTTTCGGTCATAGTTAACGCAGATAGAATATGCCACTTTGTCTAAGCCCCTCTTGTTCTTCTTTTTTGTTAAAATAACTAAGTAACATCTATAGCCCCACATAAGATTGTAAAATGCTTGTTATCATCATAACAATATAATTAATTCGTCTGAACGTTCATAAACGTTTACAATCTTTAGAAAGTTCCAAGACCGCGCTATATATCTAAATGCTTGATTGAGTTTCTATAATTTACTGAGCGTTGTTCTACATTCAAACGTAAAATATCATGTTTAGCGCTAAATCTTAGTGGTCCGAACATAGATACGTAATAAAATATTGTTTTCTTGCTTTTCTTGCAATTTACAATCATCCGTCTCTTAAGCTTCGAGTTTCATGATCGTTGTAAATAGTTTTGTAAATTAAATTGACACTTCCATATCCGTCATCTTTCATTCTCTAGTCGAATAATTTTCTCTAATTTCGACTCGATTCATTCTTCTATTCATGTGCTTTATGATTCAGAAGATGATAAAAGATACATCACAACAATTGAATTCCTGAACGTCTTGAGTGAGACAAAGCTGACGAAGTAAGCAATGAAACTATGCATAATCAGAAAAATTGAAAGCAGTGTTTGGACAGGTCTTTCATTTACGAGAACTTTAAGAAAAGTTGGTTGCATGGTATTGCTCTCATTTGCAACTCGTTTTAAAACTTGAATGGCGTCATACACAGACACAACCGCAGTGTTGCGTAGTACTATACCCGGTTTCTGGACGAAATAAGACGTGTCAAAAAACGAAATTGGAACTGTTGATGAAATGCATGATCAAGTTTTTTATTTGGCGGTAAAATTTCATCAAGACAAGACAGAATCAATAAAAAAGTTAATGGACCAATAAAAACTGTTGGAATGAATCGGTTTACTAAATAATCTGTTTTCGCCAACTTTCGCAAAGTTTCAAAGCAGACAAAACAATGTCTTTCACCGACGATCAGATGGTAGCTGACGCAGAATAATTAAACAGATATAAACAAATCGGTCTTCGTCCACTGTTTACTAAAGAGACATACAAAGCTCGTTTCGAAGGTAAATTTATTCTAAACAGAAGCTTCGGCCACGAGTGCCGCACGTTAAGATGAGTCAGAGACCTTTTCACCCGGCGGCGGCCATTGTTTATTCTGGACGCAAACACGTCCTTAAGTTTTCCCTCACATTTTCGTTGGTGACTCTAAAAAAAGTCTAAACGCTCTCTTTGAATATTCATAACCCCTTTTATGAATTATGAATGTTTTAGAATATATTATAATTTCTCGCTTTTTACTGGACTCGTGACTTTGTATAGAAACTTGTTTCTGTTGAATATTTCATTATTGGTGTTTTCAAATTCTCCAATTCGTTAGGAGCGTTGGAGTTTATTACAACGACGCCAGGAGGCAATCAATCATGCTAAACTTCAGTTTTTATTTGAGAACTTTCCATCATTTCTGAATCTAAAAACTTAACGCTAATGATCTCCTAAAATATGATTGCTAATTTTAAACGAACATGATTCTTACAAGAAAGCTTTCTCCGCCACCGTTAAAGTTATACAATAAGCATAACTGTAAACATCCGTTCTTACCTCTGCTTAGGCAATTCCGTTAAAATTCCGGCACACTGCTTTTAAGATACACTAACACTTATTGGATTTTAGCGAGTCGATCGAGCGTCGGATCCCCGCACCGTTATTCACGTCATATGTGTGTCAAATAACGAGAAAAATTCTCACAATCTCCGTGGGCACTTTTGTAGGGAGCAGTGGAACACAATCACTAGCACAAAGGTTTAATTCACTGGATCACTGTAATGTGGGTATATTTGGGTGGTTGGTGCAGGGAGTGCACAGTGTGTTGCGCGCGCGGCGTTGCGCGTGGGGTCGTGTTCGCGCGTACTGGGTCAGCGCAAGCGTCGTTCGTGCGCCCGCCTCTCACTCGCGTTGGCGACTGGCGCGAGCCGCCTTCACCTTCGCCGCGCTCGCCCGTTTCGCAACCTCAGCGGTTTCCTTGCAGATATCTTGTTGCATGGCAACTGTTCAAAACGATGTGACGCCGCAATAACAAACTCAATTTCGAACATATCGATTGTTTTTCAATATTTTTTGTGTCTCGACTTCTTGAGTGATGTGTCCCACTGTCAAGTTGTAACACGCATTGTTGTGGGTAGTAAACAGGTTGGGGCGAAATGTAAACAAACAAACTGACATTTGCCTGACGCTTCACTGTAAATTGCTTTGTAAAGCATTTTAGTCATGCACATTCTTACTGAACCGAGTGCCATTTGAACGAATTCATTTTATAGTCGATGAAAGGTGCGTTCAAAACTTGACCGAGCTTAAAGAGTCTTGTCCGAGAATCGAACCCGGAACTAGAGTGTGCAGACAGATGCACAGGTCGAACCAAGTCAAACTGGTTGCATTGCTCTTGATCTTAACAAAGAATAGCCTTTCAAAACAAGTATTGGAATACCTAATGGTATTGATAATAAAATTTTACAAGAGAATTGAGCCGAACGTGACCGAAGGAATGGACGTGGACTTTCTATCGATAACGAATTGATTATTGTTACAATTCTATGAAATAGCTCATATCGATATGTGGTGAAACGCTGATGAAATCGATACTGTATGAACAATTTACATTAGTGTCACAATTATTATTGTGATGTATCGGTTTTGTTTCGATTGTGTTCGGTGACGGATAGGCGTTGATATCTTTTGGTCGGTGGGTTGCGCGAGGCACTAGTTTGTGTAGTTAGTTACCGGAATTAAATCACTTTATATTGTATTTCTAAGTAACTTTTGGTATGTATACATAAGATAACAGTACTGCAGAAGAGGATTAGGATTGAGTAAAACTAAAATCGGTTTAATTATTTCCTTTATTTATCTTTCAGCGTGTTTCGTATTCTCTTTTTCAATGTGTTATTCGTGTACACTCTTTACGATTGAATTAAATTTAGTCTATCCGACAGTTGAGGTGTGAGACAGGGAGACGTCATATCTCCGAAACTGTTCACCGCTGCACTGGAGGATATCTTCAAGGTTCTGGGCTGGAGAGGGCTAGGCATCAACGTCAATGGCGAGTACATCTCTCACCTTCGATTTGCCGACGATATAGTGGTCATGGCTGAGACCATGGAGGACCTCAGTACAATGCTCGATGACCTTAGTAGAGCTTCCGAAAGAGTGGGTCTTAAAATGAACATGGACAAAACCAAAATCATGTTGAATAACCATGTAACACCCACTCCTATCAAGATCGGAGACTCTACACTCGAAGTTGTAGACGATTATGTCTACCTTGGACAAACGATCCAGTTAGGTAGATCTAACTTCGAGAAAGAGGTCAATCGTCGAATCCGACTCGGCTGGGCAGCGTTCGGGAAGTTGCGTGGTATCTTCTCGTCCAACTTACCGCAGTGTCTCAAGACGAAAGTCTATGACCAGTGTGTGTTGCCAGTAATTACTTACGGGACCGAAACGTGGTCGCTCACAATGGGCCTTATCAGAAGGCTTAAAGTCACCCAAAGGGCAATGGAGAGGGCTATGCTCGGAGTTTCTTTGCGTGATAAAATCAGAAATGAGGACATCCGCAAGAGAACCAAGGTAACCGACGTAGCCCGAAGAATAGCCAAACTGAAGTGGCAGTGGGCAGGGCACATTGCTCGCAGAACGGATGGCCGACGGGGCCGAAAAGTTCTGGAGTGGCGACCGCGAACCGGAAGACGCTGCGTTGGAAGGCCTCCCACTAGGTGGACCGATGACCTGGTGAAGGCTGCAGGGATCCGCTGGATACGAGTCGCACGGGACCGGTCAATGTGGCGACACTTGGGGGAGGCCTATGTCCAGCAGTGGACGTCTTTCGGCTGAAATGATGATGATGATCCGACATAATATTTTGAACTACTTCCAACTATTTCTCAAAACGATGGATAATTTTAATGCACAGTTATTTGAGCCAATATTGGTTTAATGAGCTCTCTTTGCTACCATGTTTATGGAAATTCAATGACCAAAATACCATAGAAATCTTCTCGTCATCTTAATATCATTACCATAAAGCATCTCTCTTAAACAAATACTACTGTACGTACTGTCTACATCAAATGATTACCCAACATGTCATCAAGTAGGTACTTACGAACTTTCAGTAAATAATGTACAGGCAACGGGTGTCAGAAGTGTCAAGAAACTATGAAAACCATCTATGTAGTTGCTATTTTTTTTTACTTTACATCACCATCATCATCTGACTAGCCATTTCCCAACTATGTTGGGGTCGGCTTCGGCTAAACGGATGCAATGCTAAATATCAGTATTTCCCATGGAGCGACTGCCTATCTGACCTCCACGACTACTAACGAGTACTAACTGGTTAGTACTGGAAATACGATATCCATTGCTAAGACTGGTTGTAAGACTTTCGGGCCACTGACTACCTGTAACGTCACTAACACTCTACATTTCTTTCTCATTTCTCCTTTTTGCGGGTCTGCTGGCAGAAATTTCATATGAAATAAGCTGTACCCTTGTACTCATATATTATAATGTTATTTTCCTGTGTTGACTTCTGTGTGTACATAAATAGTTAAATAAATAAAATAAATAAACGTCAAAGTTCTTTAAATGACAGCCGGGACCAACGGCTTAACGTGCTTTCCGAAGCTCGGAGGAAACTCGGTATGTAATGGGCGGTCACCCATCCACGGACCAACCTAGGCAAGCTCCTTAACGTACAGATCGACCTGAGCGGCTGTTGTTATTTAGCCACGAGTTTCTCAGCCAGTTTTTTTACTTTACAATATCACTTTTAAAATCACAGTGATTATTATTCTCGTTACAATAAGCCTGCTCTTTGGTTGCTGATATCAAAAGTAATATTACTGTAAAAGACTGTACCAACAAACAGGCTGTCAAAAACAAATTGTTAACATGGAAGTGCAGTCGACTGTACAAGGTAATAAGACGAAAACTTATGATGTGACCTGCCAACGGATGTTACATTAGACAGAAAATTATACCTTGGACAGTGGATGGGGTTTAAATAAGTGTTTTATGTAATACATACGAGTATATGTTTTGTATTGTTGCGAGCGATTCTAAATGATAGATACTGTAGAATTTTTTTATTGATGAAAATAAGACAGTTATAAAATATTTGTAAGTAGATAGCTGATTGATATTTTGTAATCACTACGATGGATAACGTTTTTTGATGATTTATTTAGGACGAGCACTTCACCTGCAAAAATTGGAATAGTTCGGCTAATATGCATGGTATAAATATAATTTATTTAGCCTATAGCACCCACAAATAATGTAGCTTTCTGCCAGTGAAAGAATTTTTAGAATTGGTTCGTTAGTTCCGGAGATTACCCCCTACATACTAACTTACAAACAAATTTTACTTCTTTATTATTTTAGTATGGATGATTGACGTTTTGTGATCATTACGATACGATATCATTATGAACTTTAATAATTATGTTATATATATTTATGAAAGAAATATCTCCAGAATTTGTAATTTTCTTCACTTCAGAAGTAAAGCATAAATATTTTCCTCTATAAACAACCTACTAAAAATCTACTTAAAATGATTGGCACATAGCATAAATTAACTGTCTTTAAGTACCTACTTTCCTGTTATCTAATCCTTACATTGTAACTAAATAGGATATTCCTTTTAGATACATAAACATTTTATTAATCAAGTATCTATTTACAAAGTAAAATTATTCTACTTAGAGCCATTTGTAATTAAAATACCTGCAACTGGTTCTTTTATGAGAATATAACTATGTAGTTACTTTTTAACAATGTGTTAAACTCTTTACTTCATTACTTTTTAATTAAATGCATTTAAATAGACCAATTCACTAACCTCCTTATTACATCGGACTTAAATATAACTGGAGTTCACTACTAGGTACACCTCTGCTGAACCCTTCGGGGAGTACAGGCTTGATGTTATGTTTATGCGTGATTTCAATAATAAATTTAATCAATTTATTGACTCTGCCAATCTCGCAGGCCATTCATCATCTAAACATCAGTTCGAAATTCGAACCATTCGATGTGTAAATCTGCCATGTTTTACTTTTAAAAACAAATGAAGTCAGCTTCGAATCGGGTGCGTTCACTTGAATGAGGTCGGAAGTGACAGCATTGTATTGCACTACAGTTGCAAAGAGCAAAATGTAAGCAATAATAATATTTTAATGCATTGCGAAGATAATTGGTTTGAAGGCAATTAATTGGTTGCAAAAGCTGAAGTCTCCAATAAGAGTTGAGAAATATGTGTAGCAACTATTGTCACAACAGGCAAAGTCATAGGTCGACTGTTCAAATTGACTAGCAACTAGTACTGAATTACTTTCTAACTGTATTACTACTTGAACAGCCAGTAAACGATAACATTGTAATTGCATTGTTATTATGCTATCGCAACAGTTGTTTTATTGTGCAGCATGAAAGCACGGAGGTAGCATAATTTAGTACTAATAGAGTATCTGATAGCGCCGTATTTAGGTTTCTGTCCTCGTCCATTAACCATTGCCCTTCTTATTACATTTATTACATTAAATGAAGATGCGGTTGTCTATGTGCGGTTTAGAAGACCACGTATGGTTCTACCGGTGTATAGTCTGACGGCGTCACGGTAGTAGCAAAGATTTAGGCCAGAAAAAAAATTAAATACTGTCAACGACTCGACACGAAGCAAACCTTTACATTTACAGTGAATGGACCGGTTAAGGCAACAGTCTGCGATCGGCCATTTATTTACCAAGCGTGTAAGTATTGGCGATGATATCATGAACGGCCATTTAGTAGAAAAAGTGTACATTTCCGGTCTTAAAACGAAAGATGATACTTTAAATATAGCAGTACCAATCTAACTATAACTTACATAAACAGTAGAAAACGTAGTAAAATTATATTTAGATGACTCACAATTATTGAGACATTAGAATCGGAAACGTGATGAAATAATAAACATGATAGTAAAGTAACAACCTCTGATAACACGCCATAGAAGTGGTCACGCAAACGCAATTCAGAGAAACCTCGTTACCGGCCAATTATGAGGGTAGATGAATTTTATGTTAAATGTACGACTGAGATTTCACTTTATCGTAATCAGTATAGTATTGGTAGTGGTAGGAAAACATCGTGAGGAAACCAAACCAGCATGCCTGAGAGATATTTCTCGAAGTTATGTAAAGCCAAGTCAGAGCCCAATGGGCGGCATGAAAAGACAAGGCAAGGCAATAAAGGCAAAGGCAATAATCGCACGAAAAGGAAAAGAAGAATAAAACTTCCCTGATTCATTAAAGTAAGCTTCCAGAATAACCTGATGAATAGACACCTTAAATCAGAATTTGCAAAAAGCAACTTATTCCATTTGATGTCTACCGAAGACTTGGTAGTTGCACTGCAGACCTGTAATGTTGAAGGATTCTTGAGAATAGACTCTGAATTGGCAAGCGCAGCATTAGATTGTTTCCAGCTTTAAAGACAGCAGGTCAGATTAGATGCGGGAGGTGAAGAACCAGGTGGATTTCTGTGTTTATGAATACGGGCTAAATTAATTGACACCAATTTTAAGGTATTCGAGCTCTTGACGACGGTAATGTCATAAATATTAGCTAACATCGATTGTACTTTTCTGCTATGCTAATTCAGAAGTGCATTATTATACCTCTATTTCATAGCTTGCTTACTTTCCTATAACAAGCATTTGACTGCAAAATTCGTCGCGTGATCTATTTGATTTACAACCTCGTTTCCTGAGTGAACTATTTTTCATTGACCTCTGAACTAATTTCAAGTTCAGTCGCTGCGTGATTGAGTTACAAACATTCATTCAAACTTCCGCATTCATGTTGATTTATTTTAATGGAATTTCTGTTTATACATAGCTAGTTTCCTTTCACATATTTTTTTTGGTAGAAAAATGTTTTAGGGTTTCCAGTCCAATGTTTAGTAAGCTACGCTAAGCCATAGATGATTCAAATCAATGAGTCCCGTTACTCGCAGGAACGCAAGTAAAAACAGAGAGCTTCTAGAATATTTTTGAAAGATAGTGATGTTATACGACTGCCTTGCAAACGATTCCTAGGTCAAGCAAAGCATAATTGGGGTTAATTGGGGTTGGGGTTAGGGTTGTTTGGGGTGGGGTTGTTTGGGGTGGGGTTGTTAGTGACCATGATAGTTTAAAATCTTATAATTGGGGTTTTCCATCAGGAATTCCTTATTAGTAGCCCGTTATTTGGATTCGTGCCCGATCGATGCCAATAGGTTCGCCTCTTATGAAATTGGACTTAAACATAACTAGCGAAATGTGGATGTATCATTGAAACACCATTGCCTTATCCTTCGAGAAACTATAGATGTGATGTTATATATTTTTTAAAGAGTTAACTGCAGAAAACCATCCTCTTTAAGCATGTTATGAACTTGACGTTGGCTTGCAAACTTGAGGTCTATCTCAGCTGGGCTGCGGGACTGTTCGAAAAAGATACCGCGGCCCTGGAACACAAAGGGCTAAGAAGGAACATGGATGGATTTTAGTCAGTACAAGTCTGACACTCCCTTCTGCTCCACCCAGAGCTGGAGGGGGGGTCATTTGTTGATTTCACCTATCACAGTACAATCTCCGAAAACTTCAACCTCATCAACTTAAAGCAAATTGCTCGGCAATACAACTGTACTGGCATGCAATTCTCGTTATCTCAGCTCAAATAATGCGCAATTGACTTCAGTCAATTTGGTGTAAAAGGCTGAAAAATGAAATAAAGGCGTAACAGAATATAGGCTACATGACAAGTGATAGTGAGTCGTGAGCGATTTGTCGCAGTTTAGTTTTTGTCGTCGCACGTTCCGACTGAAACGAAAATCGTGTCTTATGATAATAATAATTAAAAATAGACCTAGCTACTTCCGCGTAGGTATACAGGTAGCGGTACCTAGAAGTATATGTAAAGGAAATAGGTATATATAAGATAGATATTTAAAGAATGTGTGAATGAGATTCTAAGGCACGGCGGTTGAAACTAACGTGCCGGGAACACGGGAAAACAATCGAGATCTGCATTTTGTTTGTAAATACCTCCTCTTTATTGCGGTTCAGAAACTGCTTTCTACTTTTCAAATCAATCGGTTTCTTTCGGATCAATTTTGTATATCATTGTGGAAGGACTGTAAAAAATAGTGCCTAAAACGTTCGCGGTCCATTTTTCACATTATCTATTAATATCATCAAATGGGATACAAACTAAACCTACAGTATCACCAAAATAAGATGAAGTTAGCAGATTCGTCTCAGTATTAAGTTGTTGTAGTTTTTCTTGTTTATCTCTCTTCATCACTATCATCATCATTTCAGCCGAAAGACGTCCACTGCTTATCTCTCTTAACTTTATATATTTTGTTATATGTATGTATATACATATTTATTCTTATATGTTTTAGTTATAAATATTTTCTAGTCTTTTTTCTTTTATTGCACCTACTGTGTATTTCTGCATTTTTTTCTACCAGTCCACTTTAGGGTGATCCCTAAGGTAGATTGGTAGAAAAAATATGCCCCAGGCATTAAGTCCGCCTTTGTACAATTTTTACTTGTGCATAAAGTTTTAATAAATACACAAATAAATAAAGTAAAAAAGAAGATTAATTTTCCTATCGCTTAGTGTTCGAGGTTTATCATATTACATGGTTACCGCACAAGCAGAAGAAGAGTTGAATGCCTAAAAACCCACGTTTTCAACCAATGTGTCCTGCCAACGTTGGCCTACGGTGCCGAGACATGGACGCTCCCAAAGGAGACTGTTCACCGAATGGGCCATGGAGCGAGCTATGTTCGGCATAATGGCCATATTGGCATAGGGCCGATGGAGTAAGTTTCTGACCGAATAGTGACCAAGGTTGGGCCCAACAGACCAGGGCCGTCCTAAAGCGCGTTGGGTTGACGATATCGTCAAGATCGCGGGAAACGGATGGATAAGTCAGGATAAGGGACACACAGGACAGGGAAGTGTGGCAGAAGAAAGGGAAGGCCTATGCCCAGCTGGGGGTGATTACGGGCTGAAATAATGATGATGACCGCACAACGCAATACCTCCCAATAAACTCGATGGCAAAATCAGACAATCGTACATTTTCTTTCAGATTCTTCCACTTCTAATTCGATAGCAACATTTCAATCGATTTCCAATCCATGTAGGCCGCATGTTGTCGTACATTTGCAATATTTCATGTGGTCCGCTACGGTGCGCGGCGGGTACAGACTCAACCGGTACGTCATTGTGTGTATGTGGGTCGATCGTAACAGACGATAGGCACGAACAGAGCTCGTCAACGCATCCGCCACCGGACGAGCGTTGCTCTTTTGTGTGCGGGTACATTGTTTGATACGGTACGGTTTTTTTGTTTTTGGTTTTTGTTACGAGAGTTTGGAAACAGTTAAATTGTGCCAAAATGACCGATCATTGACACCATAATTAGTAATTTTGACAATTTTGATAATATCATCATCGTTCAGTATGACCACTTTAAGTGTACAGTTCAAGATGGCGTTGCTTGTCAAGAAAAAATGCATCGCTATGTCAAACTTGGTACCTACATTTATTTTAGTTCTGTTTAGTTCTTGGTACCTACATTTATTTTAGTTCTGTGGTTTCCCGCCTGCAAAGATAAGTTGGTTGAAGTGTAATGGTTTTCCGATGGCGTGTCACTGATCAGACAACTCCTTGACCGTAAGAACGATTTTTCGAGATTTATTTTGGCCACTGATACTTCATAGTACATTCAAGGCATTTTTACAAGCTTTTTATTGACTTTGCTTCATTTGTGTGTACTATGCTGCCAAAGTGCCAACAATCAATCGAAAATATTAATTTAGAAGACTACGATTTTTTGGCAAAATGCTAATGGCGTTGTCTTAGTTTGTTTGAAAATATTATATGTAGTAAACTTGGCCCTTGACTTGAATTTAAAATGGGCATAATGAACATAATGCAAGACGGGTCTTGCAGGACCGAAAGTAGATCGAGATATTATGCTCAATGCAATACTTTCTTGGAAAACTGGGGAGGGGCAAAACAATGCATGAAACGTGATCGGACTAGGGAGATGCCCCTAGAACAAATCATTGTAGGTATATCACTTAAATCGGTCTAGAGCTCCGACTTTATTTTCATGATGACCCAAGAAATCATCATAGCTGATGCTCGCCCCTACTACATAGGACTTAATCACTGGAATTAAGGATTTAGTATGTTTTAATAGTATTATCGTGCATTAGTATATTTTAGAAATATCTAAGGAGATCTGAACGGATGACCAAATATCATTTAATTCCTTGTAATCGTCGTCTGTCTAGCCTTTTCCCTACTATATTGGTGTCGGCTTCCAGTTTTACCTGATGCAGCTGAATACCAGTATTTTACCTCCACAACCCAGTTAGTACCGGATACCCCTTGGTAAGACTTTCGGGTCACTGATCCAGATCTCCAAATGACAGATCGGATCAACAGCTTAACGTGCTTTCCGAGGTACGGAGGAAACTCGGTATGTAATGGGTGTTCACCCACCCACGGCTCTACCTAGGCAAGCGCGGCTTACCCTGAAGATCGACCGGCGTGGATATTTTTTTTTATTTTTTTAAGGAAGTCGTTGCCCTACTCTAGGAATTTCTCCTGTATCGTGGGTGCGTTTACAAACATTTAAATTCACATACACAAACAGCCAGACCCGGAACAACTACCTATAGGCCATAGAAATATTTGTTCCATGCGGGAATCGAAGCGCAGAAGTCAATCGCTCAGCCACTGCGCCAACCGTGCTGTAATTATAAATATTGGTTGTGTGTAAGTCATTTAATGACTTCCAATATGAGTTCTTAATAAAGTAAAAGCCACCAACTAAGAAATAACGAACGAAAGCAGATTTACGCATGACTAAACAAGCCGTGGTTCAATGAAAACGCACATTATTATAAGTGATGGTCCAAAGCCATTCACTGTCTGTCCGCCGATCGGATTCTCAGTCTATTCTCACTTACATAATAACTAAAATATTTTACTTGTTTTGCTTTCCTTACTAACTACAATAGTATTTCATTCTGACAACCAAATTACAAAGACCTGTAGAAGGCAATATCAGTTCCAACGCGATTTGGAAATTCTGTGTAAAATATCGATAATCTGAGAGGTGTTTGAGTTCTCTCATAACTGGTCATTGTGTAGTAGGTACTTGCACCTACTTATAAAAAAGAATATTTTTTAGATAGGAACTTACAATAATAAGTTTTTGTTCCGTTTTATATTTTAGTGACAATTTGATTCAGTTTTAGGTACAATAGATGTTAGTACTGTAAAAATTTAATATTCTGTGATATAACATTCGTTGGTTCTGTTTGTAGTTAAATCGATTTCGTACTTGATTATCTAATTCATATATTATTGAGCTATATAGATGTTTTCAGAGTGACAGTTGTCAGATTGGAAGAAAAAAACGTGTTGCGCCGACCCCATGTCACTTGGGACAAAGGCAGGATGGTGATGATGATAGATGTTTTCAGAATGCAAAAACACTTTTTGTTTTCTAAGTCAGCGTGATGGGAAAATATTAGAAAATTGAGAAAGAAGAGTAAAATAGTATTTTATTTATGTATTTGCTCACATGGACATCACACATTTTACAATATTACTGTCGCTTTTTGTACATGAATCCTGCCAGGACACTGCAATGCACAATACTGGTTTACTGTTGAGTTTATGAACAGTAAATTAACATAATAAATTGAGTCAAAACTAATCAAAACACAATACAATACATTTCAGAAAAAAAATGTCTAGAAGTCTTTATGATGTCCAGTTAACAGTAATAAACACTATACAATAACACATCAGGTCATATTTAAGTCAGATTGTGGGTAGGCAGTAAAAAGTAGAATACAATTATATCAATTATAAGGAATAGGTAATGAGGAGGCTCTCGTTAGGCAGCTGGATCAAGGGCTTGATTCAGAAAGCGGTACTTCTAGACACGGCTCGTATTGTTAGGAGGTTCCTCTCTCTGGAGCCCTGACCGCCGGTAGCTTGGACCCTGTTCCCGATACCGGTGGGCTACTATTTTTATATTTTTAAATGTTTTTTATATGGTTTTTGCTAAGAAATATTTAAAAATGTAATTAGTGTGTAAGAAAATAAATAAAGAAAGGAATAAATACAATCAATTTTCGGTGTTAAAAGCAGTGTAAGTACCTATGAACAAATATAAAGCGTTAAAATTGGAAGAAAACATAGAAATAAGAGTTTACCCATACCTACAAAAAAAAATTAAAAAAAATTACCATTTGAAAAAAGAATTCTCCCATACATAAAGGAGGTGCCAGTTATTTCTCTATACCGTAACACCATAAATAATTAAGTAAAGCTCGTCACCGTCGTTCATTTGCTGCCAAGCCGCCAATCTACGGCTAACTGTACTCCATGGGAAATAGCTTCAAACGTAATGGCTAGTGGTGTTTCCCGGCAATGAGATGTGTTAATGTCAATACGATACTTAAACAGCATACTGTATTGGTCTGAGAAAACTAGCGGAACTGACATCTCATGGGGACTTTATTATAAGTAATTTTTCCTGGGTGTGAAGACTTCGCTGGCTGCAAATGATGTCCATGTTTCGCTGATCAGCAGCTTCATTGTTTTAGTGTTGAATTTCGTTTTAACATAACTTCAGAAATCATGAAATCTTTGGAAATATCATTTTCTTAGCAAGACCATGTCTTATATTATCAACGGCAATGCTGTATACAGCGGACTTACCATGACGTCTCAAAGCAAATTGTTTTCTTGTCACTTCAGTTTGGGAAAGAGACAGAGCTATAGAGCCAGTCTAGCGTCATTTCTTTCCCACTCTGGAATAAGATTAAAACAATACTGCCTTCGAAAACTTCTATGAAGAACAATACTAAGCCATTTATCACAATGTTTTAAATAACGACTATCGACTGTCTTTTTGGATTCTAAATCTAAATTCAAAATTATGTACTGGAGACTTCCAAAAAGAACAACAGTCAACCACTTACATCCATCGGCTCCTGTAACCTTCCCACACTATGGCCGCCATTCTTATCGTCATCTCCAATGATTGATCACTCAGAAAGAAGTTTCGTCAATTTCCTGCAGATGTACCAACACTAATAAGCTTCATATATGAAACGATAAGTAACATCACGAACTCATGCGCAACGACCATTAAAGTATATCCAAAATGTTCGCAATTATCTACCATTTGCGTTGAAATAGATCGACAAAATAGAATCTTTGCATTAACCTAATTTTTGCATACGTAATTTTGTTACGTCAGGGATGAGATAATGATGACTTTACGAGTAATAATATTCTCGTTAGGTAAGTAGGCAATGATTGTTTACATTTGTATTTTTTTTTAGTTTGTTGCATTTGAAATATCATCTTCAGAGTTACGTTAGTGATATTTAATAAAAGCTACGAAAGTGTTGCGTTTAGTTTTATGGTAAAGGAACTTTTGGTGTGGTGCGTGGCAAATACTGTAACTAGTTCCGCCCAATTCACAAATATTTATCGACAACGCCCTATCAATGTCAAAAGACCCCGATTGCTATAACTCTATGGTAAAAAGTATCAAGACTATATTTTACAATACTCATTTAGGATTTTAATTATTAAAATGAGCGAATTTTGACACTATTACATACAAATTCATGCACGGCCATCTTCTTTGTTCTGCCGTTGGTATCCAAAGTATGTCTAAAGCAGGCCTTTTATTCTTTAAAAGCAGCCACAACATAGTTGCTACCCACTGTGTTTGCCTCGAAGTCACATTTAACGTTAATATATGCATATTAAATACCAAGCATAGACTGAAGTAGGTGTCATGATAACTCGATGCATAGAGTGGGTGCCACCGACTTGACCATTGCCATTTGGACAGAGGTCAGTCGCATTCCAGCGTTTGCGGATCTATAAAAACAAAACTGTTCTGCTGAATTATCTGGGGATTGATTCTAGATAGATCCAATCAGTGTATATCGTAATTTGATTATAGTGTCTATCTGAATCATTTTATCTTATAACCTCGATATTGATTGATAGGCTAGAATTTTTATGATAGAATAGCACTAAATACCAGCCTCAACCTCATCTTAGTAGTTTGTTCATTTCCAGGTCGAGTACCGAAATTGTTACGTCGTCGGTTTCATTTCAAGATTTTAAAGTGATGCCTGTCTGTCTGGTAGACGCCATCTCATCATCATCATCATCATCTCAGCCGAAAAGTCCACTGCTGGACATAGGCCTCCCCCAAGAAGGGGGGTTTTGCCATAATCGCCACGCTTGGCAGGCGGGTTGGCGATCGCAGTATGGTAGTTGTAGAATCAGATAACGCTGCTGCCCATTCTCTGGTAAGTCCCTTAGTCGCCTCTTACGACACCCACGGGAAGATATGGGATGGTGCTATTCTTTACGTCCGGACACCATACAGAACTCCGGACACCATACAGAACGACGTACGAGTAGACGCCATCTACAACTAAACAAATCAAAACTCTTTTTTTGGGTTCCGTACCTCAGTCGACAAAATTGAAACCCTTATAGGGTAATTTTGTTATCCGTCCGTCCGACTGTCATGACCCATTTTCAGCTGAAATTAATATCAAATACTCAAATCTGCTACTCATTGGAGCAGTGAAAAAAACAAACTTGTTAGTCAAGTAGTCAACGCAATCAAAAGATATGAACGTTTATGTCACATATTTTGCGGCTTCACAAGGGAATCAAAACATATAGGGTACTTCCCGTTGACCTAGAATCATGTTTGGCAAGAAGTAATGTCTTACAGCATATGTAAAGGAAAAAGTCTGAAAACCGTAAATATGTTGTTTAATAACAAAATACTGACAAGTCTATACGGAACCAACGGTGCGCGAGTCCAACTCGCACTGGGTCACTGGTTTTTTTTCTCAATGCCAGTGTCTGTCTACAAGACTTTGACCCTTGTCTCAATAGAACCACAAATAAAATACAGTTGTTTCCAGCTCCAACATCACCATTCCCCGGCCCTTATTCCAATTTATTCGGGGACAGCGCAGCATGTCCTCCTCATCCGTGCTTCTCTATAACTCGTCATCTCATCGGAGACATCCTTTCTAGCCATATCATCCTTCATACAGTCCATCCCTCGTTTCTTTGGTCTTTCTCTACTCTTAAAGCCATTCTACCTCCAACAAACAATTGGAAACCGTTTACTTTTGAATTTCGATCAATCGTGACGCAATCAAAATATTTAAACAAAAGTTCATTTTCCCGCGGTAACGGCGGGAAAAAAATGTCACGCATTTCATTGTCAACAAATATGAGGTTATTGAAATGAAAGCGTTGAAAATTGCTCACAAAATGGAAGAGCGAACAAGAAAGTCAATGTGAGAGATAAAGGAAACTAAATCGGTATTATATTATCTGCTACAATGCGTTTCTATTATTGTTTGGTTTGGTTCCGTTATCGTTTTGTACCTGGTTAACTGTTTGTCTGATGAAAGTAATGTCTTCCTTTCCCGAGTCTGTTTCTCGAAACATCTGGAACTGACAATAATGACAATATTACCTACTTTAAACAACGTGAGGAAACCGAACATGCCTGAGAGATATTTTTCGACGGCATGTAAAGCCAAGTCAGAGGACCATGGGCGGTATAAAAACTTTGACACCAGGTTAGGTACTAACCACACGATACAGAAGAATATTACGTTTAGGTGTACACCATCTATCACCACTATCATCAAGTGTAACGAAATATCAAAAAGAAACCTTGCCTGTATGATTTAAAAGTTCTAAATTGTCCGAATCAATTGCAGTTTTCTACAGGGAGCATTTTAGGACCGGTGTCTTGAATACACCCGCCTGCCATTTCAGCGAAGCTAAAAATGTCATCAGTCTTTTCCGTATTCGTGGTGGCTTTGGCTATAAAATAAAAATGATAAGCCACGCTTCACAAGGATGGCCCGTGGATGGGAGACCATTCATTACATACCGAGTTTCCTCCGGCTGTCATTTGTAGATCTTTGATAATTGTTACAGGTTAGTGGGCTGAAAGTTTGTCATTCTTACCCAGGGGTTATGGAGGTCCGATAGGCAGTCGCTTCATGTAAAGTACCTACTGTTGGTATTTAGCTGCATCCATTCAGACTGGAAGTCGACCCCAATATAGTTCGGAAAAAACTAGCACTGCTGTATCATCACCTAGGCAGATGATGATACAGCATAGGGATATACAGGGACAATTACAAACTAACCATGAAATAGCATACCTATTCAATCCATGGCCAATGTTCAGTGACAATAAAAAGGAACTTCGTTTCGTTAGCTTTAATGTCACTAAATCCTCATTTACGCATTGTTTTCAACCCAGCATACCTATACATATATTGGTGACAATGAAATTGACGTTGAGGTCCTTAACCCAGATTATCAAATATTGTCCTATCCAGGACTGGATCTGTGTCTTATGAAATTACTGTTAAAAAGTAATCTTGTTCGATTCAAAACTTTATTTATACACATTACAAAAAAAAACAAAAACATTTCCTACTTTAAACCCAAATAAATCCTTTTTGCGCAAAATTTTAAATTGAAACAGATTGCTAATTACCAAGTAGGTAAATTAAATTACAGAATCGTGTCGGTCGGTACTGAGGTAATTGAGTGTCACCTTAATTAATTACAGTATGCACTGCATGCTAGATTGAGTGCAGTTGCATTGTGCGGGCAAAAGTGCTTTTTATTGCCAGATTGAAATAGTAGAAATATTTAAATTAACTTCAAAAGTGTGGCCAGTTAGTATTTACCATGGACTAATACTAAATCCATGGTATTTATACATATTACGGCATGTGTATTCAAAGGGCGTACTTTTACGTATTTCATGAATTTATGACTAACGCATAAGTTTTCATTCGGTCTCGTTGTTTGTAGTCCTAATTAAATGTTCGCATGCGTGTGTGCCTATTCTAAGGGGTTAATACAACAAAAATATGCTCAAAAAATAATGTTTTCAATATTATTGAATTTTTTTGAAGGTTTTTAGAGATAAGAACACAAAATCAACTCTCCATAACAACAAAATTATTCAATCTCTCCGCTTACATCCTAAGTCCTCCGTCTGGGAACGACTGTGACCCACGAGGACAATTTGTTAGTGTTATTACGTACTGTTAAAGTTCGCGTCAGTACCTACTCCGCGGTTGAAAGGGGGCGCGTTACGAACGTGCTCCTGGCCACTAGCGACAAATAAAAAGAAAAGAAATAGTTTTAAAAAAGGTGAACCAGTGTCTGTGGTAACAATTTGAAATTTCGAAAAATGGATTGCGCGCCACAATAATTTGTAAATAAAAGTTTAGTTACAAGTGCTGCAAGATTGTGCAAATGTTTATTTTAATAGTATTTCGGCTGTGATTTTTTAAGATATTAGTGTGAGTTTATTTAAAGTATTTATTGTAGTTTAATTCGCAGCTAACTTGGGTCTCGGATGGCAAGTAACACGCGATAAGTATGTATTAGTTGTAGCGAAATATCTGGTCGGGCAATACGATAAATTAAATCGAACATGCATTTGTTAGATAAAACTGACGCTCGCTGTGTACAAGAATTCCGCGTTCAGTACAGGATTTCCCGCTATATTCGCTGACACGTCTACACGTAATCTTGTGGAGACATTTCCTCTGAATCCTCTCAACGATTTCCTTGAGCATGTTCTTTATATTGCTAGTTCATAAAGATGTGCCCACGATCGATCGCCGACATTTTATGTTTCTGCCATTTTATTATTGGTTAGCTCCATGTAAGAAATAATTTGCAGAACAGACCTTATTCAGAAATTATGAGTTACCTACTTATATACATGCAGGTCGAATGGTAACTTAGGCCCATTTTCAATTATTGCGACATCTAAATAATAACCTAAAATATGCAGTGTTAGAAAACAGACTCTCGGCGTAGAGTCGGGCGTTGAAAATCCAACAATGCGCATCTATTTAGGCATTAATTGATGTGTGGCCTTACGTTAGAGAAAACAGCCATTAATCTCAATTTACATAACTTTTATTTAACGTAGAGGTACATTATTTAATCTTATTATCAATGAGCATCTTGTCTATTGAGTGTTAATAGCAAATTAGCATGTATTTCCGTGTAATACCCCACTATAATGATAGATAGGTACTTTATTTATGTTTCCAAACAGACCTTGCTCCAAAAATGAGATGACAAAACCCGCATGCAACATTAACTCTGACCCCAGTTAAGCTGGTTGATTCAAGATCAGTAGTTCAATTCGCAAATATCGCCCCGAACCATTAATCAATTGTGATTCCCTCTATAAATCACCTATCCCGGACATAAGTCAACATGTCATACACAAGCCATCTCAAAAACCGATGTGTCAACCGGCTTCTCTAGACAACTGTGGTTACTTGAGCCAATTTAGGCGGGCAACGAAATCCAATATAATCTGACCCTTTACTCGTTGACCAGTTCTTGATTCCCAGTAGCTTTTGTAAACAGTTAGGGGTCCAGCGGGTCAGGTTACATTGGCTATGTTTTAGCCAGCCCACACTCTAACACTGATTCCACATTTCCGCCCAATGCCCTATACAAGTTGTTGTGCATCGAAAACATACCCTATTTCAATATAAGTAAGGTTTAAGTTACTCTATTTGGAGGGAGTTAAAAAGCCACTTAAAAATTGATGACGATGTTTACATTCACATACTCAGAAAGCTGAATTCGTGTTGGAGTTAATCCTCTTTTCATGGCCAGAAAATGGCGATTGAATGGCCAAGGGCCAAAATATTTGTTAAGATGACATTGACCATGCAAGGTTACAAGGTATACCTTTGAGCCAAAGGTTACAGCTTGAGGAAATAAACAGCAAGACAATGTTCATACGATTATCTCTTGTTTATCGTTGACTACTCAACCAATATTTGTTTATTGATGCCAGTTTTATTGTCTATGTTTTCCCAAAAAGTATTATTACCTTTTTGGGAACTCACAATTTCATTTTAAACGTTAGTAATATTTGGATATGATCTACTGTCGTATTCACTTTCAATTTTATAAATTACGTCTGTAATCTAGTATTATGACTCAATTATGATTCATTCTTCTTTATTTAATTAATTAGACGGGGCCACCATCTAATCAATTAACCCATCTACTAAAGGCATAACTCATTTATTGCAGATAAATGAACCGTATAGAGCAAAATGGCTACACCATCTCAAAGAAAAAGAATAAGTACGATCGTATTATTAATTTTATATGGAACAGCTGATGTTGAATGCAGTCTACCGGTTGATCTGGCTGCTGAAGAAAAAGGTAAGAACTACATTACCTATTTGTTAAATAAGATTTACGCATACATGATCTGACCTTCATGTCTGGACTTAAAAAGATACCTACTGACATAGATCTGAGTTTCTTTTGATGTTTCTTCTTAGAATATTCGGATATCAAACGCCGACCGCATGTAACTTTATTATACTTTGCTAGACGTGTAAGTAAAAGATTTTATACTATTTTAGAGAGAAAATATCATTCACTAAAAATCATAACACAAGTTTTCTTAGTGATTTAAATACAGTGCCTATCTACTTGAAATCAATGGCTCCTATAGAATAGAAAATTACTGAATTAAAAACGTGAACAATACAAAAATAAAAAACCCCTATAGTCCAATTCGGATATTTTTGCCTTTAAATACCTAACTGGGCTTGATAAACACCTCATCGAGTCGCTTTTACTAAATACGATCAAGAAATCAAATGTTTAATTTTAACAAGTACATTTACACGTAGCTCTTAGCCCAATTACCGCCAGCTCTTAAAACAGTAATTCGTGATACATTTAATGATGTTGCATTAAGTAATTACGAACACTTACGATTGCAGTCGGATCGAAAGTATTCTTATGCCGATTATGTCGCCACATTGATTAAATAAGATTTAGCTACTGATCTGAAAACGATGTTGCATTACATAGATATGCACCGTGTGTGAACATTTTAAGAAGCAATTACTTTTTCAGTCGATAAATGAGGCCATGAGAACTGGAGTGGCCTAATTTCAACAAACTTGACCTATCAGAGCCCAATGCTGGGCATTAACTAAAGTCTCCTCCCAAGTTGCGCCATAACATCCTGTTTTTCGGCTTCCGCACACAATCGCCTTTTTGTGTGTGAGTTTAAATGGTTGTAAACGCACCCACGATACAGAAGAAATTCCTAGAGGAGGGCAAAGTTTAAAAAAAAAATACGGAAAAATAATTCCCAGCCATTTATAAGATCGTCGGTCTATGTTTTTGAGCTCATCTTTTTTTATCATATCTGGTAAATGTGTTGCAGGTTTCTAATTTAAAGTTATCTTTAGCATGTCGTTTTATAGTGAATCAGTACGACTTATTTAAAGCAACATTTACAATTCTGGTGGAGTTGTTTCACAAAATTATCGAAAGTGTCTTGCGAAGTAAGTAAAACGCATGTCAATGATTATCTAATTATTGTGAATTAACTAAAGGATCAATTTCAGTTTTGCATACCCCGCAGTTCTGTATGGTGTCCGGACGTAAAGAATAGCACCATCCCATATCTTCCCGTGGGTGTCGTAAGAGGCGACTAAGGGACTTACCAGAGAATGGGCAGCAGCGTTCTCTGATTCTACAACAACCATACTGCGATCGCCAACCCGCCTGCCAAGCGTGGCGATTATGGCAAAACCCCCCTTCTTGGGGGAGGCCTATGTCCAGCAGTGGACTTTTCGGCTGAAATGATGATGATGATGATGATGATACCCCGCAGTTATTCAGTTTTAACCCTTACTCCAAAAGAACACTGCAAAGATTCTGATTCACCCAGTTAATCTTATTTTTAATCATAAAATCTCTATACTATTACGTAGTCAAGATACACAGATTTTCTTGTAGGTAACTGTTACCGAATGGTACCAATTTAACTCTCATCGGTATCACTTGAGTATGATACCTATTGATTTTAATTTTGATCCTTGAACCCAAGACCTCACTGTATCACGTGGTACTATCTAGCCTAGCCACTTTATTGGCTAGCCTCAAATGTAGCATAGCAACATTAGCAACTAGCCAGAATAGGTGGAGGTCTATTGCAGAAAAATAAATCTAAATATGTTTGCTAACTAAATTTCTAAAAAAAAAAAAAAATTATATTTAAAAAACGAAAAGAAAAGAATGAATAAAACTGTCATACCTCTTTCAATGACGTGTTTCGAAGACCGTAAACAAAAAAAAAGCATAGCCACAACAAGTAAATATATATTTTATTTTACGTAATTAAAGCTTAGTTTTGAATAAATCTACATTTACTAGATAAATTTCAAAGCTTTTTTATTATTAAGGTTTCCTTAATAATAAAAAAGCTTGAATACCATCAAACTGAATGACTCATTCAAGACCGAAAGAATCTGTAATTACGTCATACCACACAAACATTTATGACGTACCTATATCAAGCACGTAAACAAAAAAGAAATGTCAAGCAAATTAAATTGCCTTATGTTTAGTCACGGGGTAAACGATTATCCAATTTTTCATTTAAAACTTGCGTCACTTTTTAACCAATATTCGTCACCAAATTTTCTTCTTTAGCATGATGATAGCAACCCGGGATCCCCTTAAACGCCCAAGATATCGCGATTAATAGAACTGGAACTATAACTATGCACGGCACATAAGAATGGGGGCAATCGCGCATGAATTGGCCGCTGGAGGAATTCGTGTAGCTGTATTTTATTTTATTTTTATTTATTTTTTACATTTTAGGAGAGCTTACAGACTAATAACATTATAATAACAAAATATATACCTAAATTGCTAATAACAAGCCTCCACAGATAAATACAGAAAATATAAGTTTAGAAAGTATTATTTTTAGTAGTTATTGCATAAGTTACTTTACAAACAAAAATCTAACACTATAGAGAGTACCTACACTCTCTATGTATAGTAAAAAGCGTGGTGTAGAGTAAGGTCTTCAGAAATGTCAGACGTCATAGGGTGTTTGAGCGCTTTTTATCACGTATTTTTACTAATATTTACGATTGTGGTCAAAATAGAGCCATTCCTGATTAATTATGACTTGAAGATTTTAAGTAGCCAGTAAGAATCTAATTTGTTAGTATTTGGAGGAAGAAAGATTTTTAAATGTTTCATACTTGTTAACTTTAGGGACAATATTGTAAATATGTATCTGAAGTTTAGTTGTGTATACGTAATAAAATAAGCTGTTTATGACTACTATGATACTTTAAAGTATAAAATAGAATATATGTCAGGACCTTAGGCGATTCTCCCACTACATCGCGCTCCGTCGTGTAGCGCGGAAAATTCATTGTACTGCGACGCGTGCCGACGCAAATACAATGAATTTTCCGCGCTACGCGACGGAGTGCGGTGCGGGGGCAGAATCACCTTACTCGCCAGTGATGTCATCTGTTGAAATCAAACGATAGCCCTCATTGAACCACCCTTCTTTCCAGTGCTACCACCAACAACATTACCCCTAACATCACCATCATCAAGCGTCACCACAGTCAACATATCGACGTCAACCTACGTCACTGCCATCCCTCCAATACCTCCGAGTGATAGAGATCGGTTCCTTACCTTCGCGGAGTCGGGACATCATCGGACCTTCATGTTCGCTAAGGACAATACTTTTATACAGCTAGATGGGGATATTATACAGAGGTTTCAGCTTAGGTAAGTCTTTCATTTATTATCTTAGCAATATTTGAACAGTCAATAAAACGAGATAAAGAAGCAGGCAGCCACACAAGTTGAGGAGTTTTCGGAGTCATCATATCTTCAAAAAATTGAGATTATAGTAAAAAAAAAAATAGTTACGCTCAAAATGACTATGTAAATGGGCAAATGGCTTCCTAGCCCGCATCGCATATCAGTGTCTATTGTTGACTATATCAGTGTCAGAGCAACCAATTATTTATCTGTCTGTGGTGAAGGTTTCTACGGAAGGAATCATTCGATATTTGAATGATGCTTTGCTTAGAGTTTCCCGTTACGGTTTAATTTATACTTTGAAAAAAGATTCTGCTATTCTTTCTCAAATCTTCAAGCGGTGGTAGAAAGGCTTACCTAGTCCTAATAATTTACAAGTCTTGTCCATTACAGGTTATGCAGAGAAATATCATTCAAATTCCGGACACGACTTCCACATGGCTTACTGGTGTACCATAATGTGAAGAACCCAGTTTTTAAGATGCAGCCATATGCTCTATATGTCATCGTAGAAAAGGGTGAATTGAAAGGTAAGCAGAACACCGATAGAATGATCCTAGAACCAAAAATTCAATACTTACAGACAACTATTACATTCAACAATATGAGCTTAGCTGTTAAATTTAAAAAGATATTGATCATTGTATGTCGGGCTTAGCAAAGGAGAGAGAGAGGGTTATGGGGAATTCGAAGACTTGTCATATCAACTAACGTGCACTAGGCCTCGGTGGTTGATTACGACCTACAAAGTCTGCTCCCGGTAATCTTACAGAAAGGAAACCTGTGTGATAATGTAAGGCTGATTATGCTTTTGTTTCACCATCACGACACGTGCACTGTGGATTGAAGCCTGATTCAGTTCGAAGACAGTCGAGAGGTTAAAGATGAAATTAACTTGAGCTAAACTCGTTAAAACATCATGCAAAAACGTTTTCGATTTTACATTCGCAACCAATGTTTGCAACAAACAAAATGGAGCATCAAGTCTTCGTAGCGCGGTGAGTCGTTGACAAACGCTAATTCAGGGGCAAAAACAATAAATCTTAGTTGTCGGCGCTCACTGAAGCAATGCCGATCAAGTGCTGCGGCATTGAATAGAGCAAGTCTGTAGGCTATGTTTTATTTAGGACCTGCCTTGTAGTTTCATCAACTGTTTTTTTTTAGGTGATGGACGTAGATGCATTTGTTTTGTTTTCAACATTTCTTTGTCATCAATATTCGACTCTTTCATTCAACGTGTTTTATTTTAATTAATTCTTAATATGGAGTGTGTGTCATTCTCAACAATCGGAGCCTCTAGTTTCATTACCCCTTTCCAAAGTACTTCATCAGACATCAGATCATGTGTTGTGAAATATAGAAGATATGCAGTAATATACAAATAGGAAAACACTCTTCCTTTTTCAAGTTGATAAAAAATAAAACATGACGGGATCCCAGGGAAACCATTCATCTCAACCTTCGACGCAAACAAATTAATCAGAGACAAAAAGAAAACAGAACGCCAACATGTTTATTTTTATAAATTCCAATCAATCAGCCCTCATCATTTATTATCATTTGCTTCAAAATAATTTCTCATCGTCCATACCTCCGGTATCTTTTGAAAACGTTCACTTTTTTCTCTAACGTGTCAAGTGTTTCCTATTCAAACGTCTGTCCATCAGTATGTCGTATGTCTGTCGATCTGTCTATCTGCCTCACAATGTCTTAGTGTTTTATGTTCTCTCAAGTCGGTCAGTACGTTTGTAGGTACAATTTATTCATGCTGTAATGACAGTTTTTCTGGAGTTTAAGATTGGTTGTAGAAAATGTGTGATGTGATTTAAAAATCGAAATCCTATCAACCGGTTTTTTTTCTGGCATTTAAAGCTTTTATTGACGCTCAGATTGAGTTCAGACAGCAAAACCACTTTGCATTTTTCCTAATTGACGTCAGAGTATAATTTCCTTGTATTTTAAAAGCAAAACTTTCAAAAGAATCCTTTTAGGTTCAATTTAAGTTGCCGCGGAATGGATTGAGAGCGATTTTTGAAACTAAATTAAACAAAGCTCAATGAACTTTATGATAATTGGGAAACGTGCAAAATATACACGAGCTGCTAGCTACGAAAATTTCCGAGAATGCGTTAGAGTACGCTACCATTCCAATGTAAATTGAGCCTTAAGCGGTTTTGCATCTCTTACAATTAAAATATTTATAATCTTTTTTTTCAGTTGTCCACGTATTCGGCAAACACCTAACATCGGTGACAGTCGGCAGAGCATTGAACAGAGATCAGTGGCACAGTGTAGTTGTAACCATCGATGTCCATGGCGCTAGGCTCATTGCTAAGGTGGACCATCTTAAAGAAGAAGTGTATTTGAAGGTGAGGTTGACAGCTTGTTAAGGTCAAATTGATACTGGGCATTCAACATTCCATTCCGTCCATCTAGATTTTAGATATATATACAGTGCCATGTATGACGTCAATGCTCGTCGGAATTTGATACAGACGAAAAAAACAAGTAGGCTTCTCGATTCTCTTTAATTTTTTCCCAATTCTCTTCACATTCTAACCTACCTTCAGTACTAGCCTAGCAGCAAAGCTAAGGCTGTCGTACCAAAGCTAAACCAGTTCAATAACATAACATCATGCCTGTAATCCCCGAAGGGTCAGTTACAGGTGTACCTAATAGTACACCCACATTTCGCCAGTTACATTAAAGTTCCATGTAATAGGGGGCGAGCCCATTGCCATCAAGCAAACGCAGATACCGTCCTAGTGGCTCCTCCGTGGCGGCTTCTGAGAAATTCCTGATGGAAAAACCAGTTTTTTTGTTTGAATGTATTTTGAAATCTTGATCTCTCGTTCATGATCGAGATTGTATCTAGAATCCCCAACAATGAAAACAGCATAAACCTTGTAGTGTCGCATAAATTGGCCGAATCAAATAAAGGAAACGGGTCACTTCATTATGTGGAGTTAGCGACCTGCCACAACGTGTGTGTCATGTTTTTAAACCTTACTGTTAAACAAGGACGTTGGATTTGACTCATAATAATTTACGAGTATCTAGATCTACGAAAAGGAAATTACAAAGTAATTCCCCTTAAGTAAGCTTTAACCTTTTTTAATATATTTTTTTCCTCTACACCATTGAGTAGCGATGCCGTCTTATTTACTGATATAATTAGTCTTATATCCTTATATTTATTTACAAACTGAATCATCGTCATCATTATCATATATGTGACAAAAGATCGTCCACTGCCGAACATAACCTCTCCCAAAGCGACGCCTCACTTCATCGACAGGTCCTGTGATTCTCGCATCCAGCGAATTCCTGAGGGTTTTTATCAGATAATGCATCCATCTGGTGCGAGGATCGATTTTTTCCATAACATAAACATCTCGCCTGTAATTCGAGAATGGTTAGGTGTACTTATAGTAAATCCATATTACGCAACGCCGGTTATGTTTAAGTCTCATGAAATAGTGGGCGAGCCTATTGCTAACAACCGAGTACAAGTTCTGACTTCGGGCGGCTACCGAAAAATTTCAGAAGGAAAAACTGCAATAACACTGCCCGACCTGGGAATCGAATCCAGACCCTAAGGTTCAACAGAAACGCTTGAGACTACTGGACCACATCTTTTTCCATGTTACTTTAATTATTTCGTAATTATGTATCACTTCATATTTTTGTTCCAGGGCTTAAGTTTTGACACAAATTACGGCATCACTGATAACTTGACATCCGTTATTCTTATCGGAGGTAAGTGATATTATTTCGTAACTTAGAGTGCGTTTACTTTAAAACTACCCAAAAGACCTTATCACGAACTTGACATATCAACTCACAATCGAGATTAAGTTACAACACTTAAAAGTATCTAGAACTTAAGTTGCAAGTAGCTTTTATATTAAAAGCGAAATAATCTCTACAAGCTATAATACTACAACTTAATCAGTGGAATAATTGCGTAACACACATTCCCAATGTTATTCATTTTGAATATTTCACAACGTTCATTGCACTTTTTACGTGGTCAACTAGAATTTTTCTTTCGGATTTTAATCACTTCTCACGGATGTAAAACACCCTTAACGAAGCCGAGAGGTTCCATTCATATTCTTCCCATCCATTTTTTAGTACTGGATTATACCTGGGAACCTTCAAGTTACGGAAATATTGGAGGTCAAAGATCCAACTATTCAACACGTTTTAAAGAAACATGAGTTTTAAACAATGACCTTTGCAGGCACTGCACTATTTCATGCGAGAGCGCTATAGTAAATTGTTATTTTTCACACCAAAAAGAAAAACGTATCCCTGTAACATTTTTTAGGAGTGTTAGGTACTTAGTTTGATGCACCAAATGCTTGGTTGAATTTACTAGGAAATACAGGATGTAAAAGGACCCATCGTTTGCACCCTGTATTTCCTTGTAAATTTTAAAATTCGTAAGTGTTATACAATGCATGGCGTAATTAAAATGAATGATTTGATTTGAACTTTGATTGAGTACAAATGCTGTATCCATGATATTATTGTAACACCAAATGATTTGAAAAGAGTAACCATGGAGTTCCGTGCCAGTTCGTCTCCATAGGAAACGACCAACCCGAACCGTGCACCTTTTTTTCGATGTTTTATAAGTGCCCATCTAGGCCTATGTGAAATAAAATATTTTGATTGATTGATTGATTGTATAATATTGATAATCCTTTCTTCCATCCAGGTCTAAGCTCCGAAGAAAAACTCCACGGTGTAAAATACATAATCGAATCATTTGTCGGCTGCATCAGTGACATGGTCTTAAGTTCAGGCAAGGCAGCTTCAGACCTTCTACCCATAGTGCCTCTTATAGCTACCAAACATGAAAACGTTAAAGAAGGTTGTATTGATAAATGCAGGACTATGGAGAATCTATGCTTTAAAGGCTCTAGATGTATTAATGAGTATAATGGATACAGATGTGATTGCTTTGGGACCTTGTATGAAGAGCATCTTTGTGATGTTTTCAGTGAGTATCTTTTTATTTTAACTTTTAACATATTTGCCAAAATTGTTAACTATGTCTCTATCATTATCTGCATAGCCTTTCCCCTACTATATTGGAGTATTTTTATTAAGAATCTCTTAGGCAAAATTGTTAACTTTGACTGTGTTTGTCTCGCTATCATCATCTGCCTTGGCTCCCGGCCACCGTAGGCGCGGGCCTGTGGACGGCGAGTTATGGGCTAGCTCGCCGTCCGGCCGTCTTATGACGACAGGCCGTGTCGACGGCGCGTTCGTGTTCCACGCGCGCCTCAAAGAGATGTCAGCAACCACGTAGGGGTCCGCACGGGCCGATGCCTGCCAGGGCTGCGGGACTGTTCGAAAGAGATACCGCGGCCCTGCAACACAAAGGGCAAAGAAGGAACATGGATGGGTTTTAGTCAGTACAAGTCTGACACTCCCTTCCGCCCTACCCAGAGCGGGGGGGGTCATTTGATGATTTCCCATCCTAAAAAAAAAGCCTTCTCCCAACTATTTTAGGGTCGGCCTCCAGTATAGTCGAGCGACTGCCTATCTGACCTCCACAACCCAGTTAGTACTGGATAATACGATACCCCTTAGTCGTCGTCTCTATCTTCATATTTTTAACAACACCTTAAAAATCTTTACGACAGCAATGTTATTTTTCAAATCTTATAGTGAATTTCGGTTTTTCATTGTTTCTATTGTCCTGTTTGGCCTCTTATTTAGAACATTCTATTTAGTTTTAAAGGCTCAAGGTAGTTCAAATTTTATTTCCGTCTCCCTCTCTGCATTTACAGTTAAACGTTGACATTTTAAAACTAATTGAGGTCAATTAAAATCTTTACATCCCCGTACAAATTGCTTCTGAACGTTAATTGGGTTTATGAATCCTTTCAAAAGCAGTCCAATCTCGAGCACTTACATAACGCCAAGAAAAAAATAATTAAAATGTTACGCAAACTTGTTATACATCAGGATTTTAACTTAATTGAAGATCTTAGACCAGATGATTGTTTGCTTTCACAAAATCTATAAATAGTAATAGTATTAACAAGGCTGCAATCTTCTAACCAGTATACTTTGACCTTTCATGGCGGAGCCACTTGCTAAGGCCATTTATACAAAATTCAGTACATGTATGTTAGTTCTCGATTTCACCACCGCTCTTTAAAAACTGGTCGTTGTATAGATAATGTGATGTCTTCAATGACAGGTGAAACAAGCACGTTCTCTTTCTAACACTCAGCTGTCACGTAGCGTCATCTCTGTCTACAGTCCCGACTCTGCTTAAAGGTGTTAGTGCAAAATAATTGACCTGTTTCTAAGTGATGTTGCTAATGATAGTCAAAGCTGAAACTGGTTTGTGTAACGTGTTTGATATTATTTGAACTCTGACCGAATCGCCATCTGCGTCCTTTCGATTACTGACGTCAATTATATGTATTTATATATACTTATGTATGATTATTTATCTGATTTGCTACATCTACAAGATCCAGTTGCAGTGAAATTATTTTTTCATACTTTCTCAAGATTCTTATAAATCTAGAAGTTTTTTTTATTTCGCAATAGTTTTTTTTGCGCTGATTGACTACGACAAGACATAACTAATGAGTATAGAAACACAAATTATCGAAATTCTATCACAGTAACTTGTTCTAAAATATATTCGAGCATATCATTATCGTCCTGCTTCACGACTTTTATAATGAATATTTATATCTACATTATGAATGTGGTTTTGCCGTTGCTAAAGGATCAGCAAAAGTTATTTTTATTCCACCAAAATATCAGCTTTAGGAACCAATAATAATATTATTGATATTATCAACACAATGTTTGTCTCCTTGACCTTCGTTATTAAAACCGAGTTTTACTAATCATGTTTTGTTGAATAGTCGCCTATTCAACATGGCATGATGTTTAATCTGTCCCGTACTCCTAAAATTTCTTCATCGTCATCGACAACAACAGTTTTACCAATATTATGTTTATTGCAATACAATTCACGTCACGGTTGCAAGTCTGATTACGTCCCTAGTTCAAATTACACGCCGTATCGTGTGACTGGAAGGACCAAATGTAGCACACTAGCACATGCTTAATAATAATCCGACACAATATTCCCGATACTGAAACACTGGCCTCCTGTCTCTGCAAGAGGGAGTGGACTCACTAGCACATGGTCACTACACAGTTCAGTCAGGGCATTTGACGTGGAGGAGTCTTAATTGTCACTTCGGTTAGTTTAAGGTTGTCAATATAACGCCACGATTGTGTTCATTCTATGGACGATCGATAATTCCTGTATAATGAATTCCTAGTGTTTGAAAATAATTATTATAACGAGCCTGTAATATCCCACTGCAGAGCCTCTCCATACACTTTCCATAATTCTCTGTCAAGCGCTACGCATTCTCGACAATCACCGTAGCAGTTACCTTCGGTGTTACAGTGCTCCTTGTACTGCCGTGTCATCCTCAGTGAGAAGCTCACGGAAAGACCACGCAGATCCAACTCGGGCTTATCCTTCTCCTGCATCCAATTAATGACTACGATAACCAAATCTTGCCTAACTCCACGGAGCTCAAGTTACTTGTCGTACCGTGGTTACGACTAGAAGATATCAACTTATTCGATTGTCTCATGATTAACATGAATTCATTATATGTCTTCTGCTACTATGATTATGTGATGAAGACGTTTCACCAATGATAGATATTGAATCTTCTTCTATGCAACATCAATATTATCAGTAGGTATTGTCATAGGTCTCAAGTTCGAACCCAAGACACGCACCTCTGATTTTTCGGATTCATGTGCGTATTCACTTGCTTCGGTGAAGGAAAATATCGTGAGGAAACCAGCATGCCTGAGAAATATTTCTAGACGGCATGTAAAGCCAAGTCAGAGGCCCATGGGTGCCATAAAAACAGTCAAGTCAGGCCCTAATCACACGATATAGAAGACTATCAGTATTTCCAATATCACCATTCAAATGACGTCAAATTCCAGCGGCGACTGTCCTAACTCTCCGTGGCTCCAGTTACGTGTCGTATCGTGTTTACGACTGGAAGGACCGAGTGCACTCGACTAGCACGCGTGTCAGCATGCACTTTAAGGTAATGTGGTTTTAACTTGATTTGCTTGCATGCGATTTCATTTGTGCAATGAACGTTATTTGTGTATTTTATCCGATAGAGCCTGTATATGGACGTAAGGGTTCTGCTGTGAGTTATGGTTACGCAATTATGCTCTTTAATCATATTTATAATGATAGGTAGTAAAGAGCCTAAACATATTCAGCTCAAGTCATTTCTTTTCAAAAAGGAATGCACGTAAAGGTACGGGGGGAACGGATACCGACGTTTAAACGGTTAAACTTGTACTGTCACTTACGGGATATCTTGTGTGATTGTTCATTGTTTTGAGCTCCCGATAGAAAGAAAGAGGGTAGATAGATTTGTCTGCTCTTAACAATTTATTTTCCATCCACCCGCATTCTCCAGTCAACCCGCGATCATGGCGCTTGCAAAAGCGCCGAAATATCAAGAGCTCAGGACATATAAATTTATCATAGGATATTAATAAAAAAATCTGCTCTTTCCTATAAAAGTGCAATACCTACACGTTCAAAACGTATGGAGCATCTGATTTGTTTTTAATAACCGATTAAAAATTTCAATAACATGTACTGAATACGTGGTAACCGTTTTCGCGTCAGTGTCCCTTCCACCCGATATAAGGGGTGTAAATAGACCCTACCCGACCCTTAACGAAGCCGAAAGGCACATGTTCTCCCCATCTTTGCGATCATTTTTTTGTTCTAGACTATACCTGGGAACCTTCCAGTTACGGAGATATTGGAGGCCAAAATTCCAACTTTTTCACAAGTTTTTTTTTTAATACATGTTCTTATTGTAAGATTTTACTTTTAAACACCTCCACGACACCCATACTATTCAATCCATCCATCAGCACAATGCTTTGAGTGCGTTCCATCGAGTCGTACCGTAAAATAAGAATTTAATTTTCACCCCAAAAAAAAGTCGTTTACCAGCTATAATTTTTGCGTAAAGTTACTTAGTTTGCTTTATTGGTTGAAGGGCTTCATGAAGGGTCTGTTTACACTCTGTATATACAGAATTGTGAAAAAAACATATATACCATAAGCTTTCGTTAGCTACTGTTTTATGTGAATTTGTTTTTTTTTTCTAAATTCGAATATGAGTTTCTATGGGAATGTTATTTAATATATGACGGGTAGGCTCACCTCTTTGAAGGATACCGGTAACTAAATCGCAACCTTGTATAATCCTGAACATTCGACTAATCGGTTTGACATTCTAAGAGTATTCCTTGCTTCATATTTCATAGAGAGACAAAACCTTTTGTAATCTGAATATCGTTAGTTTTTTTGGTCATCATCACAGTTTGAAACACATGTGTTGATCTGTGACCTTAATGTTTTATTTAGGACCAAAAACTTTCCGCCTATATCCGGTATCATTTTAAAAATACATATTTTTCTTCAATATTCCATATTTGTGCTTTACCATCCTCAGCAAGCCACTTTGAGTAACGCCAGTCGCTTTTAGCATAATTAAATCTTAATAGTTCAGGTTTAGATAAAAATGTCCTTGTTGACCATTAATTTTAACTAATTAAATAGATCTAATCAGCAATTCTAATATGAGCATATAGCAAAACCAAAAAAATGACTAACAAAAGTAGAATCTAAATGTCCCTAAACGGACAGGCCTGGTTGCACTACAGATCGCTAATCACATTTAACGGTAAACGATTAATGGACTACGTAAAAGACCAACGGCTAGAAAGTGGGTGCCTCATGAGATAGCTACTAAGAGAAGTATGGAGATCCGAAGACATGCTGCGCAGACCCCAAATAAAATGGAATAAAGACAGGAGAATGATGATTCTGTCTCTATCATGTTCAAACGTTTGTCAGAAACAGAACGATATTTTAAATTCGTTTAACGCTAAACGTATTTAGCAAGTCGTGGTGTAAGCGGACCTAAATATAGCTTTTTTATTTTAATCAATTGTAACGAACAAGACTTTCTCTTGAACGAGTTTATAGCTGCTATATGTATGTATGATGACGTCAGAACACAACTGCCTCGCAATCAACATTACAAAATGTTTAATGGACATTATTTACAGTGATTATCGAGATTGTTACGGATATGTCCAAGTATATATGCAAAAAATCAGATGCAATCATAAAACTGTCACTGAAGTTTCAATTTTTTTCTCAGGTTTATGCATTGTGTAATTGGTTCACTTTACTTATAATAATTGAGTATGTAGTTACGTATTGCTTGATATTTAATTAGGTAGTTTAACTCCAGATTTTTTTT
This sequence comes from Noctua fimbriata, assembly GCA_905163415.1. Lineage (NCBI taxonomy): Eukaryota > Metazoa > Arthropoda > Insecta > Lepidoptera > Noctuidae > Noctua > Noctua fimbriata. Next base: position 5,617,280 of record LR990941.1, on the reverse strand, counting down.
TTGACGAAGCCGTTTGCGCAGTGCCTGTGCGATTGACTGCTGCGCTGCGTGTCGCGGGTTCGATTCCTGCACGGAACAAATATTTGTATGGGCTACAGGTAGTTGTTCTGGGTCTGGCTGTTTGTGTATGTGAGTTTTAATGTTTGTAAACGCACCCACGAAACAGGATAAAGTCCTAGTGTGGGAGAACGTTTTTTTTTTTAAAAGAAGAATGAACTAAATTACCATCGGACTACTTAATCATCATCATCATTTCAGCCGAAAGACGTCCACTGCTGGACATAGGCCTCCCCCAAGTGTCGCCACATTGACCGGTCCCGTGCGACTTGCATCCAGCGGACTACTTAATAAAAAATCGAAATAAGCACGTTATGACATTTTGTTTTGTTCTCTCTGTTTATCACAAAATCGAGCGATCCATATTGAATGTATTCAAATTCATTTTTATCTGCATTCAAAATTATAATCTTGTTTGTGCACAAAGCAATTCATTATCGCATGCAAATAAAAGATCAAACCACTTTAAAGTGTTTTGCATACATTTAGATTAGACAGATATTTTATAGCGGAGGTTATTTCAAAACAACATTCTGTTGTCGATAATTTCATACAAAAATAGAAGACATTGCCGAATTAGAATAGAATAGAATAGGATTTCTCTTTTTTCGAGTATCCATGACTCAACTTAACAAAACTTACGACTATGTTAGTAAGCACTGATAAAAAACAAAACAACACAAGACATAACGGTGAAACACTGCTGCGACAACCCATGAGTGATAGCACAACAGCGCCCCACATACACACAGTCCAGGCGACTGACAATCATGTTTAAGATACTGTTGGTGCTGCCCCACACCCTGCGCACCAGGGAAGCGCATACTTTACGCATTGATGCGTAAAAACAATCCACATCCGCGAACATCCCCGACGCACTACAGAAGCGGATTGATTTCGATTGTTTTCTTTTCAATTACTATAAGCGAATCCCAACAAAAAGGTTGTATTAAAATACTGCTGGCCGTTATAACTAATACTATGCAACACCTAACTAAATGAACAACGAAAGATCTTAAAGAATAATATTGCAATTATGAAACAACTCTCGACGCTAAGCTTAGCATTGTAAACCCAATAATTGAGCATTTCATCTAGTGTCAGTGAAAACGAGCACCATTGAAAGTTACATTTGGGTTACTACAACGCTTACAATTGTCGAGTTATCTTCGCACATTTACCGTTACTAACATTAACAATGTTCTCTTTCATACAACTCCACTATTTCGTAAGAAAAAAGAATGTACGTTACAAGTTACCAAATCAATTTCACAGACTAGATTCGACGATTCAGCGCTATTCTACGCGAGTGGACAAATAGACGACAAACACCATTACATAGCGCTATCAATACATGATAAAAAAGTAGCCGTGCAAATAGATCTAGGCGACGGACCAGTCGAAGACTATTTAGGAGAAAAAGTCAACAACAACATGTGGCATAACCTCACCGTCATTCTACAAGAACAGACCATATTCGTATATCTCGACGGCATAACAGAAACTTACGAAGTACCAGGAAATGCTCGATATTTATGCATTGATCCAGAAATCTACATATGCGGCGGTCCGGATTTACACAAAATGAAAGGATTGAAGTCGTTCAACAATTTCGCTGGCAACTTGAAATATGTTTATTACAATGACGTGTCAATTTTGTACGAGTTGAAGCAAAATAACCCTAAAGTCCACTACATAGGGGTGTTGGATCCTGAGTTTGAGGAGATAGATATAGAAGTGATACCGATTACGTATCCTTTTGCAACGTCCCATATTTGGTGGCCGTTGAATCAGAGCCATACGGTCAATTTGAAGTTTGATTTTAAAACCAGCAAGAATATGGCTGTATTGGCTTACAGTCAGACATCCACACAAGGTTATTGGGAGGTAAGTTTTAATGATACCTGACTCATATCAACTAACAAACAAACTTCTATTATTTTTTATGGGAATTTGATTGTACTTAACTGCATTTCATTTGATGTTACTTCACAATTAATAACACACTTGATCAAATAACAATTTAAAAAACACCTTACTTGTTAGTAACATAATGAGTACGTAAATAAACTTACACAAGCTTAACATCTTGTTAACTGTATTCAACATCTCTACTTAGGTATTACAAAAAGGGGGCAACATAAGTACCACAATTTAAAGCCTGTCCACAATAATGTCGAAACCACCAAAAATAACACTAAATTCTGTTTATATAACGCTTTAATTACAACACAAGAAAACAAGATACGATTTAATTGTAAATAAATGCAAATACGGTCTAGACTTCTGTGTCAGGTTGCAACAACGAAATTTACCCAACCTGGCCGCAAATATTACTTCACTGGGCAATTGATAACAGACTCAGTTGTGGTAAGCCTTCTGAAAGAAAGGAAAACAATGACTCTGGTTAATTCATTGATACAATTGAAAATGTATCAATGGTGATTGCAAAAAAAAAAATTGTGAAATAGATGAAATAGACTTGCCTGTTTTAGATTAATACACGTGTTCTTGGCAAACAAATATAACGCATCATACGCCTACAGACGGACCTTATAGACAACGCTGAAAACAATTTGTAGGGAAATCATTTGTTAATTTATTACTGGCAAAATCCCAAGTAAAAAGATGTTGTCTGATCTAGAAATTATTCTCAAGGCTATACCGAATACTACTGGGTCACATGTCCACATAACATTAACAGGCTAACTTATAAAAATGTAGGTAAGGATGGTGAAAGAAGAGATAAGATTCGAGTTGGTCTCCGACGTTGGCAAGAACGTGACTGTGTTGAAATCCGTGAAGTTCAACGTAAGCAATGATTGGCACAACGTCGAGTTGGATTACAGGAAGGGAAGGATCAAGATGACGGTGGATTATCATAACAAGCACGTGCAGATGTTTGGTGAGATATCTTTTGTTTAGAGGTGGATGTTGTTGGCAATGTTAGTGCATTCCGAGACAAAGATTGATAATTACTGAGTGTACTTACAGCTGCCTTAACAATGGATGAAGAAATATTAATATCTACATTGTGTGTTTATTTATGATCATATTCACATTCTGTGCCATCAAAAATAGATGTTTCACAGTTAACTTCGCCTTTAGTGTAAAAGACATAATATATCTATTAATAATGCTGTTTCATAACGTAGAATTGTTTTTAGTTTCTCTGTATGGAAATTCTTACTGTTTTTTAAGTTATTTAGCATCATTTAAATAAATCACTGAACGACATTTTTTACGACAAAACTAAGTAATTTATCTCTATATAATTTGAAACTCGGTTCGTATCCCAAACATTAAAAACAAACTACCGTTACTCCTCTTCCAAAAACCGTTACATTTCTAATCACCGAATTTCCTCAGGTCTAGACTTCGAGCTCCAAGACAAAATCGTAATAGGTAGTGGTCTGAAATCCGCAAACTTAGGTCTAATTGGTTGCATGAGGAACATAAGAATAAACGGGCTGCTAATTGAGCCGAGATTCGTGATAATGACTGAGAGAGTGGTCGGTGAGGTGGCCATAGATGACTGTAGATATGTGGACCCCTGCACGAGACCCAATACTTGTGAACACGGAGGCATCTGTTCCGTTAGAGAGGACCGAGTCATTTGCAACTGTGATAATACTGGTAAGTAACATTTAAATAGATATATTTCTTAATTAAATTATTGTGTTTGTTCAAGTAGAGATAATACGAGAATATGCCTTGTGATAAAGCAACATTGCACTCGGTAAGGCATTTGCTCTACACTTACCGTTAGGCGATCAACTATAGATTCTTATTTAATCAGGCGCTACACATTCTTGTTCTCCGTTTTGATGCTACTACTGTACCTAGGCTAGGTTTCAAAATATCGGAGTAAGTTTTTCTACCTAAACTTAAAATCCAGCGTTCCTCAAACCACCAATATTAACTTGTCTAAATTCTTCAGGCTACATCGGTGAAAACTGTCACTTCGCGACCTTCCGCAAGACTTGTGAAGAGTTAGCATTGCTTGGATATACAAGAAACGACGTCTACCTCATAGACATCGACGGTAACGGCAAGTTTCCTCCCGCACACGTCAAATGCGAATTCCAGATTGAAGCAGACTCTTCTACTACTGTTGTTGAACATAACCTGCCGAGTCAAGTTGTGAGTAATATTGAATTAATATATTGTATGTTTGTAGCACTTTCAACTCCATATCTTGTCTAGTTCATCCATCCATCATCAGATAGCTACAAAGTTCACCCTTCGTTTAAGAATGACTCTCTTATTTCAAAATGCCGCATTTATTTTGTTTACCAATACCAATTTGTTATACACATATCCACATTTCCAGATTTAATATCATAACCCTTACGCTCCACCTTCAGTACTATTTACTTATTCTAGGTCATTCATTGATGCATGCCTGCATGATCACATGTTTCTTCGTTATCTTCTGCAAGTCTAAAATGTCAATCTCGATGACCATACTTGGAACTTACATGACGGCAAGTGTACTTTTCGAATATTATTATTTTTTTCCTTCTTTCGATCAGCTTTTATCATGGTACAAAGCAGATAATTTGAACAGCTCCGTTTCTTTTAGGACGTTCGCTCAGCTTCAGGCAATGACTTCAGCTTCAATATAAAATACAGGGAGTTCACAGCAGAGATGTTACAAGAGCTGATCTCTCATTCCTTGTACTGTAGGCAGTATATCAAGTATGATTGTATGAAGGCGCCCTTGGAGTTGCATAGTGCCACCTGGTTCATATCCTCGTCTAATAATACGATAGACTTCTTGGGGAATGTTAAAAGGTGAGTCGAAATATGCTAATACAGACAAACGATAAAGGAACATTGCGTTGTAAGAAAAAGACAAAAGAATTAACGACTTTTGGATTGTGTGAAAAATGATATGACTAAAAAACTTTTAAGAAATATGGATAAATTTATGGAACAATGCAAGTCCGCCCGAACCCAATAAAATTGGAAAAATATGATAAAAAAAACTTATTCGTAAATGTAGCAACTTACATTTAAGTATTAAGATTTCGCAAATAGCTCTTCATTTTTTTGTAGTGGTTGTAACCTAACTCAAAATGCCCAAACAGCAAAACAACACACACTCAATAAAGTTTTGACTATTTTGTACTATCTCTGAATTTTGTAACTCCCAATTTCCAGAGGCTATTGCCCCTGCGGTGTCAACGCTACTTGCGTGAACGCCACCAAGTCTTGCAACTGCGACTCCAACGAGGACGGCAAGTGGCACACTGACGAGGGCACCTTCGTGGAGCCAACCAGTCTCGGCATCACCGACATGTTCTTCTTGCAGCAGAAGGACTTGCCGGAAGACGCTCAGGGAAGGATCACGTTGGGACCCCTTGAGTGCGTTGAGACTAGTAAGTTTGTTATGGTGTACCACTAGTGATAGCTTTTAGTGATATTGTATATGATTTGTTTGGTTGCGGTTACAAGGACAATTGAAACAGTGGTCGGGGACTCGATGAGCTTCATTATCTGGGATTTCCAGTTCTTTGTTTAAATTATCGTTTCCAAAAGATGTATTGTTAAGATAAAAACGGCATCAAAAGGCCTCCCCAAAGTTAGCTAGATGCAGAAATCCACTGAATCCTAGAAGCACGGGACCGTGCGATGTGGTGACGCTTCCCTCAGTCGATATCCTTCACCTGATGTGCCGATGATGATGAAATACTGAGCTGCTATAATAATAATTAAGACACTTGGTAAAAAATCGACCACATAATATGCCATTGATATTGATGATCACTATCTAAGTAACTAAACTCAATTAAAATCACTCATTTTTTCCAGACACCCAGCGTTACGTCGTAACATTCACGACATCACAGTCATACATTGAAGTACCTGGTTGGAGGAAGGGCGACATCGCCTTCAGTTTCAGAACGACTGGTACCAGCGCCATCTTGTTGTTTCAACCGCCAATTAGACCTAACTATCCTTCTTTTATGGTCGCTTTGACTAGCGGTAAGTCACTCATCCGATAAGTACTAAACAGTAATTGGCTTTTCTAAGTCTTTGTTAATCTTGCCAGAAACATCAAAAGTAAGTTTTATTAGGTCAGCTAAATAAGTCTTCAGCAATTTTTTTTAAGATTATTCCATTCGTTATGAAAATATTGTTGATAAGTATTAAGTAGTATACAGGGTAAATTTTTGAGACCAGATAGTAAGTGCAGGTATTCAGAGGATCTTTACCATTGTAGCTACAGGAAAACTTTCGTAGGTTTAGCTTTTTCAGTAATTGCTAATTTATTACTTTAGCTTGCTTCTTCACTACGAGGTAATAATCAAAGTAATTTATCTGATCCGGAGACTGTAAAACAGACCCAAAAGGACTTTAAAATATTTTATCTTTTCTTTTGCAAACAGAACACGAGTTAACCTTCAATTTTACCCTAAACACGGGTACTACAAGAAAACTAGTCATAAACTCTAAACGCAAGCTAAACGGAGGAGAATGGCACAAAATATGGATCGATTACAATTTCTACCACGTGAGGTTCATGCTCAACACTGAGTATCAGATGCTCAACTTGTTGCTGGAGGAAGAGTTTGGACCCTTTGAGGGATCTATGTTTATTGGTGGTGCTACAGCGTAAGTATTCATATAATAACTTACTGGGAGTAAGTATACAGGGTGAATTTTTCAAATTGGCGTGGATGGCCAAATCCGAAACTATGAGGAATAGCAAAAATGCTCAAAGCAGTCTCGTGCCCGATTTCGATGAAAACTAAAACTGCATCATTAGATTTAAAAAAAACAATAGTCCTAGCCAGGAACCGAACCCATTGATTTTGGGAAAAAAAAACACACAAGGTATTATTACACCATTCGATAGTGTCGCTAATAAGGATCAAATTCTGGGAAGCAATTACATATGTCAGTTTTATGCCCACAAGCGTTGCGCGTTTTGAGTTATGGCTTACCCACCCTGCAGGGGGATTCCTGTGGCAGTGGGGTTTTGGCTGATATGGTCAGTATTAAGAATCTTAAAGTTTATTAGAATAGAAATTTAAATCCCCAGGGGTAATAAAAATCTGAAACACAAGCATTAGATCAGACGACCGCGGTGCTCCTCATAACTCTACCTTGTATTTCAACTCACCATCATCTTCATTCTCTCGCTTTTATCGCAACTTATTAGAGGTCGATGCAGCACATATTCTTCTTTTAGTAATAGTTTTCACCAAGACCCATTATTCATTTCAGGGAACATCTAAAAAAATCTACCGTAAACCAAGGCCTAATCGGTTGCTTCAGAGGCTTGGTCGTTAATGGCGAGATCTTGGACATCTACAGTTACATGTCCGTCCATCTATCAGAGATCATTAAGGATTGCAAACCTTCTTGTGTGCCCAACCCGTGTCAGAATAGAGCTATATGTAAAGAGCTCTGGTCCAGCTATGAATGTATTTGTAAAAATCCTTGGGCTCATTTGGGGACACATTGTGAAGAAAGTAAGTGCCTAGAGTAAGATATGTAAAAATCTGATTAACAAAAATCTCACATTTCATAGTAAAAGAGCGGTCGAAACGATCGGACTGGACTCTGGACTGACTGCGGACAAAGTACGGTATCCGGAAGCCGGTCCTGTCAGTTTGCCCGCACATTAATACGAAATAACTACCAAATCAAGGAGATTTCGAGAGAATTGCAGATTAACAGTAAAGAAATAACAATTTTCAATCCAAATCTAAACATATTTAAATTTTTAGATATAAACGAAAAAGCACTAACATTCCAAACCCCAGAAGCCTATCTAAAGAAGAACTACCTAGTAGACAATGCAACGGACGCAGAGAAACATCGACTAAAGAAGATGATGACAGAAGACGTATTAATGAACTTACGGACGTATGACGATGACGCTCTAGTTCTATACGCAAACGACAATTTGAACAATTTCATACACCTCTTCATACATAATGGAACAGAAATCATTTACCTTTTCAACGATGAAGACGAAATCATTCAAATGAATGTAACTTATGAGAAGATCAATCAGGGTGAAAGTGTTCAGATAGCCATCATCAGAACTGAGAATGGAACTACTCTGCATGTCAATGAGAATAATGCTACCATTGATAGGACTGCGAGGTTGTTGACTAATTATACTAATAAGCCTTGGATTAATCCTGATTTGGGTGAGTGTATACTGGTTTACCATTTTAACGTGAAATTGGCTAGCCATGTTTTTTTTTTAATTTTTTTCTAAAATGTCTAGACTTGAAAATAATAATAGAACAATCTCTCACACTACTGTCTACATTTCTTTTTTCCTGTCGCAAGCCTGATGGAAGATTGTTTTTTTAATAAGCTGTGCTTACAAAGGCATTTAGTAATTTTATGATGTTTTCTTATGTTCTCTGTTGTGTGTACATTAATGGTCAATAAAATAAATAAAACATCAAGATAAAGTCAACCATTGCTAAAGTCCCGGCGGCTTAAATAATTTATAAAGTCATTTTCTTCTCCCCATCCAGAGGTAATCCTTCCACAGCGGCCTCCGGCGCCTCCCACAGACTACTTCCAGATGAACCTGGGAGGGTTCGACAATTACTCCCTACACGTGGCGCCTAGAGCTAACTCACTGCATCAGGGAGGATACGTCGGCTGTGTGAGAGGGTTCAAGATCGCCGACCATGTGGTGGACCTGTCTAGAAAGGCGATGCAGAATCAAGATCAAGGTATTGTAAAGATAAATTCTAGGGAAGCAGGTGCATGACGAAAATCGACATTTTAGAAATGCATTTAAGAGCATTTGCATTTTTTCTCTTCGTAAAAGTAGCAAAGTCCCAAACTCGTAATTTCTCTGCCTACATCTATATACTGCCAACCACAGCACTAAGTAAAAAGTCGTTTGTTTGATTGTCCTGCTAGTTCACCAGCCGCTCTTCAAACCCTTCAAACTGGTAACTAAATTATCTAGTATGTAGCGAACTGACCTTCAAAGGACTCTATTGTAACTATCTAGTTTTTCTTCTAAACAGGGTATAACAATGGCCATACAAGTAAAAACTCATTGTTTTGAAAAATAGTTCACATTCATTTTTTTATTCTAACAAGAACCCTTTCCGCTAGATCTAACAGGCGTCCTACCAGAATGCAACATGAAATGCGACTCAGAACCTTGTAAAAACGGTGGCATCTGCACCGAGGACTTTACCAATCAGGAGAGCAGCTGCGACTGCGAACTGACCAGCTACTTCGGAGAGTACTGTGTTGAGGAGAAAGGCGCTGATTTTAACGGAGAAAGCATTCTGCAGAGGAAGTTTCTACTTACTGGGCCTGTGTTTAAGGTAAGTAAGAGACATCTTGGTATCTGGCACTAGTGGATTTAAGGTTGCATTGAATGTGTAGATCTAGCAAATATAGTAAGTAGCGTCAAGGCATATGCGTTAATGCTGATTTTACATTTGTGTGCACGTTTGACGTGACGCTGACGTTAAGCTGGATCAATCCCAAATCTTTACAGGAATATTATCATTAACACTAGAAACGGGATATTTACCATGTTTACTGATTTCTTTGAGTTCCTGATATTTCGGCGCTGTTACAAGCACCAGTTTATCCGTGAGGATAAACTGAAGTTATTGCGGGTGGGTGATCAGACAAATCGGTCTACCCTCTTTCTTGTTCGTTTTATGCACTCAGTACCGCTACCACTGTCACTCGCAACTCGATTCTGTTCCCTACACACGAAACTCACCGTGTCCACTCGCGATCTTTTTTCGGCACTTTTTACACAGCTGGATCACCAATAACCAACCAACCCAAAACCAACCATCCATATCGGGAACTCAAAGAAATCAGTATACATGGTAAATATCCCGTTTCTAGTGTTAATGATAATGATAGTGACCATAATAGTTTAAAATCTTTATAGGAATCTTAATACAGAAAATAAATTGTTTACACAGGTCAAAATAAAACTAGCATTTTCCAGCAATGATCTACGGCAGAAGAATACAGTGCTCTTGTTGGTTCAGACGGAAAATAAGTAAGACATTTTTTTTCTTTCATTCATTCGCATGCCTACTGATATCTGCCTTTCCTCTTTACCTACTTATACGGTTCTACAACGATGTTACACTGCAGAAAAACTAAAACGTTGGAATTTTAGACGCAGTTACTACTTACTGGTTGCGATCACCCAAGATGGCTACTTGAAGTTCGAAGAAAACCGCGAGGAAGAGGCATATGGCGCTGAAGTTAAAAACAGGAACTTTCTAAACGGTAGGACGATGTTACAATATCCCGTGCTAAATGAAATAATTGTATTAAATAAATGCAGCCGCGGATGATTTGCGGTTTTAAACGCCAATCATCAAATGGATTCCGATACACGCCGATAAAAATAAACCGATAAAACTAATTTGGTAACTCGTAGCTATTCCCTTTTTATACCATTATTTGTAAGGGACCTACAAGCTAATTAAAAGAACTATAATTTATCCAGGTGCCCGTCACACGATTTACTATACCCGCTCCAACCAAGAAGCCAAACTCCTAATAGACAGAATAGAGGTCCCTCTAGAGAAAGTTCCTCCTCAAATCGTATGGGATGTGCCTGACTTGGGATCCAATGAGGTGCAGGTCGGTGGTCTTAATACTACGGATCCGAGGTTGAAGATCTATAAGGGATATAATGGATGCTTGTCTAGTAAGTGCAGCTCGTTGACCTTCGTCATCATCATTCTTCTGCCCTTATCCCAATTTCTTTGGGCTCTGCGCAGCAATGTCTTCTTCTTCTATACTTCTCTATTACTCGTCATCTCATCAGACCTCTCCTTTCTTGCCATATCATCTTTCACACAGTCCATCCAGCGTTTCTTTGTTGACTTTATACTGCATATGTATATTCGCAATAACGATTCCGAGCCAATACCTGTGCTATTTTTAAACACAATAAGATTTGATTAAGGTTTTGTTGCTTTCAAAACGTCTATATGTGTCATCTACCAACTCGCACTGGGCCCACGTGGTTGATTGCGGCCTACTGCTTGCTTTCCCAATACTTTAATATCATTAAATTGCAAACATTCAACAAAATTTATTAGTGATATTAAATGTTTAGTTGAGCAAAGATCTACGATCATTTACGAGAATTTTTGGGCACACCCAGATTTATGCCCAAAAAAATCGTTGTTAGATCCTGTTAGTTAGGTTATGCATAATGAATATTAAATAGCATCTGCCGCATTAAATATTTATCATTTCCTATCGCCAAAACAGATATCCTGGTAGAAATAAACGAGTACGAGATGAAGCCTTTAGAAGAGTACATGCTATTCACCCGCCTGAACTCAGCCGAAGTGAATGCGGTGAACGCACAGGGCGTGCGGTCTGCACAATGTTCCACAGACTTCGATGAAGCTTGGCCTGATCAGTCGCAGCTAGCTGCAGCTCATAATGGCAGCTTCCTTATTGTAAGTTATCTCAATATACCATCCACTTAGATTGTATTAGTCGAATAACAAGTTAGACCGTTGGTCCCGTGCCTGATCTCCCTCCGGTCGTGTCAGATTGCCGTACCATCGGACTATGAGAGTAAGGGCGATTCCACCTATGTTCGTGTACACACTTGTATACTATAATATTTCCGAGTTGATGGCAATTCTTAGCACCTAATGTTATGAGCAGTGAGTAGGGCACATTGCTCGCAGAACGGATAGCCGATGGGGCCGAAAAGTTCTGAAGTGGCGACCGCGAACCGGAACACGCTGCGTTGGAAGGCCTCCCACTAGGTGGACCGATGACCTGGTGAAGGTTGCAGGGATCCGCTGGATGCGAGTCGCACGGGACCGGTCAATGTGGCGACGCTTGGGGGAGGCCTATGTCCAGCAGTGGACGTCTTTCGGCTGGAATGATGATGATGATGATGATGAATGTTATGGGGAGTTCTGCGAACTTTGGTGGGATCTAGCTAGCCTGATCGAAAGGGATTTAAATAGCAAGTTATCCCTACGATCAAAGTATTTTTTTAGGTTAAGTAGATAGATAAGTATAGATAATTAAGTAGGCGTGCCACTTGATGATAAGTGATCACTGGGACTTGGACGTCTGAAAACTGGTATGCCTCGTGTGCCTTATTTCCTCGAGACTTGGACCTTGGAGGTAGTAATTGATGTGTATAGAACATCCTTGAACGAGTGCCTTTATAAAGAGCTCGAAAACATGTATGCATGGACTGACTTTGGTCTGGACAAATATTATCTGGTGTAACAATATCTCTTGTTTCCAGAGCGTTGATAAGACCTGGGTGGAAGACCCTCCGTCCCGCAACCCTTACGACTCCTTATACCAACAGCCGGACACCGAAGAAGACAATACGGATAATTTCTTCATAGCTCTAATCGTTGTGTTTTTGCTTGGACTATGCTACTGCGGATATCACGTAAGTTTTTATCTCAAGGGGTCAAAAAGCATTGGAACTAGTTTATGAACCAATTAAGAGCCTTTTCTCAACACTTTCTGGGCTAATTTTGATAGAAGACACCATAAAAAATGCATGGTGTACTATTATTAATCTGCTTACCCTACAATTGCTAGCTCAAATCAAGATGGTCAACATTATCCTTGTTTACTTCAAAATACAGATGTGGCGAACGCACAAGGCTTACAAGCTAAGCTTGGAGAAGCAAACGGATGAGAACATAATGCGAAGCAAGGAGCAAGCGACTAAACTGCAGGAGCCTGCCATATCGTTTTTACAGGTGAGATTATAATACAAAATATTGTGAACTTAAAAATGTTTTAGGATCTTCTCGGCCGAAAACCACGATCGGGATATTTTGCAAAAGATCACGGATAGCCGAGTGCAGTTAGCCAAAAACTACTCAGAAGGTGGAACGACGTTTATAGTGGTCGGATTTTTATGGGGCTTTTTTTATTGAGTGCCTAGAGATGTGGAGCACGTTTAAAAAAACTTCGCCGCACGCGATTTTTTTTTTTAATATGTCTATTATTTTTTTTTAGTTTATGAATAACTTGAAGTTTGATGAATTTATGTTGTGGCGTATTAGTGTGACCTGTATGAGTCCATTAAACGCCAATCTGGTCAGTTTAGTTTAGTTTATCAGCCGGTCTGTTTATTTGTTCATTTTTGTCGATGAAACGCATAATTCAAGTTTTTTGAAAATTTTCTATTTTCTTCAATAGTTATTTGTAAACTACCGAATTTTAAAACTAAAATATCTTTGCCATTGACAACCGATACTTTTTCACAGATAACGGGACATAAAAATGTTCGAGAAAATCACATTATTTTATGAGTAAAGTGACTAAAAATTAATTCGCAAATATCAACACCAAGTACAGACTCCTCTAAATAAGTTCTAATTTCAGCTGAACAAAGAGCCAATACCCGATGAAACGACCCCGGATGGCGACAAGAAATCCAACGGAGTCACCATAGATACTGTTCCCGTCGTTATAGTGGAGATCCCCAACGATGGATTAGTAGAAGCTATTAGTAGGAAGGGCAGCGTCAGATACAGGGGCAAGTATACTTAGAAAGAATTTAGCACCCAAGACATAAGCATCACACAAAAATATACGCCTGTATTCCCAAAATGATATGACAGACGTGGTAGGTGGTGAAGTATGGTTACTTACATCAGAGAGAGAGAAAGTGTGATTCAGTGAGATTTTTCCAGTTATGTTTAAGTGTATTGTAGGAGATTAGGAAACTTCAAGAGCAAATAAGTGCCGTTTAATTGAGTCCGACTCCACTTACTAATAGGTATTGATGCTTCATCACATTGTTAATTAAATGACCCAATCCACGCGCCATTCTCCAGAAAACCAGCGCAGCGGCAATAGTGAATTTATAAGAAATCTTTCCTGAGCTAGCAACATTTTTGAGGCTCATAGAAAATTCTTTTCATCTCCCTTATTACTTTCAGATTTGGTGGAAAAAGAAAAAGTTTGGGAAACTCTGGAGGAAAAAGACGAAATGTCTGACAGTGATGCAGATGACAACGAAAAGATGAACGGTGATGACCGCGAGGCAAACTGTGGGGAACCGGATACTGATGAAGAATCCTCCACGTCTACTGAAGAAGTGGTTTGTATCGACCAATACGTTCTACTACCCCTGTCCCCTAACATTATTAACATATTTAAACCTTAAATAGGTTCCCACGACGAAATTTTTACAATTAACATTCCTGTTAATACATCAGTACTTATGTGGCGCCCTGAAACAGTTAGAAGGCGACACGGCAAAACCTCTTAGAAGATGGCGGGACTAGCTGGACAAAACCAACGACAAGTGGTCCTCATTAGCCCTAACAGCGACGATGTTATGCTAAATTACACGACATTATGATAAAATAATGCCTACACCACCTTTGTATTCAACACTAGTGAAAAGTTCAAACGTTCAACGTTTAGTGTCAATAAAAAGAAATGTTTTATTATTTTTTCCAGGAAAACCAAGAGCAACATATAAACGGTCGTAAAGACTCCAACAAGGAGGGGCCTCCAACACAGACCAACCTGACCACACAGTTGCCCTACAAAATAGATGAGGACGACACCAACGAACTTCTCACATCTACTGCTTAGTTACCAAATAAATGTTTTGTATCGAAAAAATGTATTACTTTCATTTATTATAAATTCATAGCCGTACCAGCTAATGCCCCCGCGGCACCACCCCTGTCTGATGGAACTTTACTACCGGGATAAAAAGTATGCTACGTTCCGGGCTATAAACTATTGTTGTGCATTTGAAAAGTCAGTCGTCTCCATCAGTGCATTTTATAATGATATTGAATTGCCAAATGAAAACCTGCAGTGTTTTGCTTTGCTTTGCAATGAGTGTAGAAAATACAAACAAGTACCATTTAATTAACGGCGTTCGTGGCGTTTTGGCGTCCAAGAACTGGCAAAAGAAACGTGGGTCGTCCGGCGGCGAGATGGGCAGACGACATAGTTGCCATCGGGGGAAAAACCTGGATGAGGCTGGCACAGGACCGTGGGGATTGGCACGAGAGAAGAGAGGCCTATGCCCAGCAGTGGATGTTCGGGCTGTGGATGATGATGACCATTTAATTAAACATTGGTATCAAAAAATCCGACTGCAAATTGTATTATGTAACTATATAAATATATATTTGTAATCTCCTTTTAATTTCCTTCATTTTGATACCCTACTCGATAGGTTTGGTTGAAAAAAAAATATTAATGACTTACTATTTCGCGCCAAAAATCAACCATTTTGTTTTCTTTTTTTCAAACACCTAAGGACACTTGGGTTTTTAAGACGAAACTAGCACTAGAACTTGATGATAACTTAATTGTCGAAATCCATCCAGCCGTTTGAAAGATTACAAGGTTACAAAACATAACCCTTGCTTGGCAATCGGGTTAAAATACACGGTATCACAGAATTGGTAAGTTCATAAATTGTCAGTAAAACCACTCTGAAACTACTAAAGAGAGCCTCGCTTGAACCCAAAGGCGCCGTGCGAATTTTATGAGACGCCTATTAGGGATTTCCCAAATAGGCAAAATATTCATACACAAGGATGCAAAAACTGAACATGTAGGTATCTAGATATTTTGATCTTAAATTATCTGAATTCATTCGAAGCAAGGTGTAAAGATTTTCGAGCTCGCCTGGCTTGCTTTTGCAGCCTACATTCTCTAAAATAATGACTTTGTCTTCAGGAACTTATAAATCTACCAGGAAACTCCTGTTTGAAGGGTTAAAACAATTCTAACCTGTCTGTTGATTTTTTCGACTTAGTTTCGCTGGATTTTGCAGCCGTCTTGCCTTCATTCTTTATATTTTTTGGTATAAGTTGATTAAGTATCGAATTCCTATTTCCGAATGAAGGATCATATGAAAATCTAGCCTATCCGAAGCGCCTTAGTTCGTTGAAATTGTCTCCATAAGTCGACTAAGTTATATCTATTTCTGAATAAAAGGTTAAAACGTGAAGAGAATGGAGAGCTTACCTACCCCTTAAGGTGGCCAGTTTGTCAGGCTCTTGTGGACATTGTGTAGATTGAAGAAACGGGTAATTGCCTGAAATAGCCAACTCCAGCTGGTTAGGTTAGGTTAGGTCTGAGTGCTGTTCGAAAACTCTATAAATTAGAACCCTTCCAAACTATGCAGATATATGGGTAAAATTACAAGACAAAAAATAACAAACAAACCTTTAAAATTATCATAGACTAAATAATTTTATGATTTTCTGGCAACACAGTAATACTTTGACGTTTACGGAGTCATTATTGTCTTTAGTCAGTCATATTTGATTTCAGAAGAGTAAGGTTTTGTCATTTTGTCATAATATGGACGAAATTGAAAAGGAAAAAATAGCAGCTCTGCCGTCACAGTTACTCGTAACGACAATATGCCATCCCATGGAATATGCGAAAGTACTCATACAACTTGGGTACGAACCTCTGGCGCCACGCCGGTCTACGACTCTGTTTGGACGCCCTGCCATGATATTACCTAACGTTTTCCAATACATCAAGTTTATCAAAACATCAGACGGATTCTTTGGCTGCTACAGAGGCCTATCGGCGAAAGTGCTCGGGCTGATTGCGTCCAGTCAGCTCACCTCCAAGGTAATCTATGCGATAGGTATTGACTTGCCTGAAATCAGTGACCCTCCCAACATCGTCACCGATGAGGAGCCTAAAGTTGAAGATTACATTAAGCTGGGCCGCCGAGACATGATAATGCACACTGCTTCAGTCATTGTGTCCTACCCATTCCAAGTTGTGTCAATCAGGATGATGGCTTCTTTTATTGGAAAAGAGGAGAGTTACAGCACTTTGGTAGGTGCAATAGTGACGATCTATCGAGATGATGGTATCCGTGGGTTTTTCCACGGAATCATCCCCAAACTGCTTGGAGATTTAACTTGTGTTGCGGTGACAGGATTGCTGGCATACTACGTGAACAAATACCTTGTCAAAACTAAAGACCTACGGTACTACACTGTACCGTTGCTCACTTTTGTGACCAGTACTCTTACTTATCCATTGGTTGTTGTGTCTACTTGCATGGCTGTTGCTGGCTCCAGCCTGTCGGCAGGCAACCCTCCAGCCATGCCCAAGTATACATCATGGCAAACTTGCTGGAGGGACCTGATGAGGAACAAGCAACACAAGCGTGGTTCCTCCCTAATCTTTAGGTACTACATTGCCCCTATTGCAGCCATGCAGTAATCACACTACCTAATGTATCTTGCATTTATGTTTAATAATTAGCTAAGTGTTATTCCATGATCACCAAAGTAGTCTCAACCTTGCAGTAGAGAACAAGAAAATATGTACAATGAACTATGTAAATAATTTAGTATAAATGGTGTACCATGTGGATATTCGTTATGCTAGATTGTCAAGTCAAGGAGTGGTTATTATTAATAAATATATTTTATTGGCACTTGCTTTGTCATTTTCTAATTTATTATTAGGTTTTTAAAATATGTTTATAACCATTACTGTGCAATATTTTGAACTTAACAAGGTTATGATAAGACATGCGTAAGATATCCAACTTCTCTCTTGTATCTATTTAGATAACTTATCATAATAAAACCCCTGATTCAGAACACAAAATTATTTTATTTTAGCTAAAGTCTGTGCTCTTATAAATTCATCAACAAGTTCTTTTTTCAGCATGCCTACAGCTCTTCTGTAGATGGCAGGTGTAGCTTGGGCATTGTTCTTTGTTTCAAATGTCATGTACTTCGTCCAGATGTCCACATTATCAGTGCCATGCTGCTGAACTGCACATTCATAGCATTTTCTGATACTCTTAACATTTGGTTTTTCTTGTGCCATCTCAATTTCAATCATATTCCTGTGCACCTCAATCTGTGTAGGTGGAGTTCTAATTAAGTCTTCATACAGGTCTCTTGCTGCCTTTATTCCGCTTTTTTCATTCATTTTCTGCAATAGTTTAGGTTTAATTGCCAGCAAAACAGCATTTTCACAGTTCTGGAACTTCTTGTACAGATTCTTTAGCTGGAAAATCAAATTACATCATGAAATTAATAATAAAATCAATTTTATCATGTTTTTGGCAAAACAATAATTTAGGACTTACTGCAACATCAGATTCAACATTATCCAACACCATATTGTAAAGCTGTAGCAAATCATCTGATTTCAATCCTTTCACAGCATCTTGTAGCACAGATAACATTTTCTTCTCATCTGGTTTACTGAGAAGGATCTTTTCTTCCCACACACTTCTAAGTTTAGGATTTCTCTTTGCTGCCGAATCTAATATCTAAAGTAAAAAAAATAAAGATCATCATTCTCCTATCCTTATCCCAATTTACTAAAAGAAAAAAACATGGAAATAATAATACATTTAAGTGCTATAGGAAAAAGAGTTAATGAGTCTCCTAACAATACAGTCTTATCAATACATATTTGACGGCACGGTTGGCGCAGTGGCTGAGCGATTGGCTGCTGCGCTGCGTGTTGCGGGTTCGATCCCCGCACGGAACAATTATTTGTATGATCTACAGGTAGTTGTTCCGGGTCTGGCTGTTTGTGTATGTGAGCTTAAATGTTTGTAAACGCACCCACGATACAGGAGAAATTCCTAGTGTGGGGCAACGTTTTTAAAAAAGAAAAAGAAAGAATACAACATTAGTTTTAATATATGCGAAACCTGATACACGTGTCTAGTATTTTTATGTAAAGAACCTATGTAAAAAATTTCAAAACTGTATCAAGAAAACTCACAAAGTTATAAGCTTGTTCTGTTACCTAGTTGTCCGCACAACATCGTGGTCTCCACGGAGCGCGCGCCTCCAGCGTCGTGTTGAGCTCATTGATAATAATAATTTGGCAGTAGGTACCTAAATTATTGCAATAGGTACTTTAAGTCGCTTGGTGTCCAACTTTTTAACTTTTTTAAATATTTTTGGGAAAAAATATAACATGGTTTAAAAATTATTGGAATCGGTTCAGTTACTTATTCTGAACAAACTATATGCAGGTTTCGCATATACTAAAAATAATGTTGTATACAACCTATTCAAGGTACATAACTAATTTTCAAGTTAGTTTCTTGATAAACTAATTAGCCTATATTTATTTTCTTTACATATAATTTACATTTTTAAATATTCCAATATGTAATAGTATATAACATATGTATATATATATATATATATATATATATATATATATAGGGTCTGAGCTACCAGTGCTCAGGGCTCTTGAGAGAGGAACCTCTTAACGATATGCGCTGTGTCCAGAACTACTGCTTTCAGAATCAAGCCCTTGATCCAGCTACCAAGCAAGAGCTTCCTCAGATGTTGGTCGAGGCTATTGGCTATTAAGCCATTGGCCCACATGACTATCGGCTCAATGACTGCTGTACTCACGCCCCACATGTCGACAACGTCGTAAACCAAGATCGAGATATTTGAAAAAACTAATTATTATTACCTGCATCAAATCCTCATTAGATGTTTCATTTTCCAATTTCAGTATTTCAATTCCAAAAGCAAACATGTCATTTGAAAGTAGTCCATTTTCATGGCCATACATCCATGCATGTTTCACTGCATTTATCTTCTGAGGGTCACTGCAAACACTTTCATTTGCACCAAGGAGGCCATGTATGTATTTTGTGCATAAAGATTCATCTGGGAACTAAGAGAATTAAGTGAAGATACAATAATCGGCAACCTCTATATGAATGAGAATAAGGACCTCTACTAAAATTCGAGACCAAAATATTCGAAATACTAACCTGTTGCAAAGCTTTTTCATAAACTCCTATGTAATAATTTACTTCTTTCGAAAAATTGTTCTCTTCATCAACAAATTCTTCTATTTCTTCCCAGTGGCAACCCTATGAAATAACAGATTTTCATGAATGAAGGTCACAAAGGTTTTTGACAAATTAAAATGTTTTTAGACTGCTGTTTAAAAATGAAATTCATATTATTTGAAAGATCATTGTAGAAACCCAGCCTTTCTGTAGATTTTTATACCAAATCATGACAGTAATATCCAAAGGGCAGAGGTGTACCTATATTACAGCCACATTTCATAAAATTAATTGCATAAACTTACATCCAATTCCTTTGCCGCTATGTAGGACCAAACATCCTTGTTGTCCCGCCTTGACCATATTTCCTTTTTGATATCATCAATAAACGATTCCTTGATTTCATACTTCCTACATAAGTCAAAAATACTGAACAGGAATTGCTCTTTTTGAATGTTTTTTGCCCCATTCCGCCAAACAATTTCTGCCCTTTTTATTTGTTTTTCCTGAAAGCATGATTATAATTTTATGATGGTAAGATAATGAGATAGTTAATCTATATAGTAATGTTGCTATTTGTATGGAGCAAACAAAGCATTATTTGGATAATATGTATGTATAAAACAATCATGGCATTACTTAGATAATATGTAATATACAACAATCATTGCAGGAAAGTCTTTATGCATAGAGTTTAACACAACTAAATCAGGAACTTACATAATACTTACTTTGTTCATGACAAAGTAAGTATTATGTAGCTGATATGCAAAAGCAGAGCAGCAGAGTTCATGATAGGACAGGGACACTGGTGCAGCCCTGAGACGGATTCCATTCTTTGTAGGATGGTAGCAGGCTGAAGAAGATATATTGACAGGTTACAGAGGTATTTCAAAAGTCTAAGCAAGAAAATATTACCCTATCTTCCTCAGTTTCAGTTTTAAATGTGAGAGCTATGAGTTCAATATCAAACAGCTCAAGGTACAATACTTCTGAGTCTAGGTGTCTCTGCACCCCCTTTAGGAGGAAGTTCCTGGCATTGTCCAGATTGTTCTGTTCTTTACTCTCCCATTTGCTAGCCATCTGCCAAATTTTGGGTTTGTCACCATGGATCTGGAAGAAAACAATGTTATTTCTGATGTGCATCTGGATTGAGGGCCCATTTTTTAAATCCTTGAGAAACAAATTATGACTTATAGGGGAATTAGTTAAAAATATAATATATTTATACAGACAATGCAACACAACATTTCAACTGTAAAATAATGTATCTTTGTGAGAGAAATTCAAACAGAATGCAGAAGAAAGTTTTATAAATAGAATGAAGACATCAATAAATACCTGTAACATCTGTCCTATAATACCAGAAATGGCATAATCAAATCCTACACTCCTGCAAAACTTTATATACTCAAAATATATTTCTATATCATCCTGAAACCTGTATATAAACTGTTTGAACACTTTGTTCAGGCGCTTGGCTATGGCATACTCAATATCCTTTTTCTTTTCACCCAGTTGAGCCCGCTTTCTCCTCAGTGATATGTCTTCAAGCAAAGCCAGTTCGTAAGCTATGTATTGTACAAAATCTTCTTTTTGTTTGACTCTTCGCTGTATGTGGTATTCAAATTCTTTTCTTTTTCTTGATATTTCTCTGAGAAAAGAATTCATAATAAAGTTTGTATTTATGATGCCTAGGAACTGGTTCTTTTATCCAAAAGAGTTAAGCTATATGAACAAAGAGTGGTAGGAAAGTATTGCAAAATAAAATTGAAGATGTAGATGTTTAAGAATATTCAAAAATGTTACATTGCCTCTTGATATGACTTTACTTTTCTTAGCGTAGCAATAGTACAGACTATTTAAGCAATTTATAGAATATTGGAATGAAACAAACAGTATGAATGAATGCATGTTATTTGTTGGAACTAACTTTATTTCTTCGTCGTCATACAATTGTGTTCTCCTCATCTGCTCCAACTCATTGATCATCTCCTCAATACGTTGATTCACTTGTTCAGCCATTTTTGCTGATTTTTATGTTATAAACACAGAAATTAAAAATATAGGACGACTTTAGCTCGCGTTTGCGCGTGACTTTTTTGAGGTTACGTTGTTTTGTTGATAATTGTCAAATGTCAATGTTTCAAAAAATTCGTTCTGAAATCTACGTGTTTTCTTTTCATCGCTCGCGCGCTCCTGCCTGCAGCAACCCGTTCCCTAAGATAAAGCACGCCAGCTTTATTACTAGCACCAGTTCAATGATTGGTCCCACAACTGCAAACCAGTCGAAATTGAAGAGGTACTTACATACACGATCAACGTTGCACAAATAAACCAAATTAGCATTTAACTATTTGTCATCTGGCAACCGTCTGCGACGGCCATACAAATACGGAAGACAGAGCCAACGACAAAATTATTTTTAGAAAATAGATATCCACCTGCACTGACTTTTAGATCTAACGTTAGTTTGATAAGGAACTGCTTCTTCTTTACGTTTCGATGAACTCAAATTGTGTTAGACCAGTTTGTAGCCCACCTGCACAGCCCTAACATTTGCTTAGATTAAATTTGGATAGGTGCAAGTGGTTGTGCAGAATGAGCAGGACAAGAGATGGAGCATATCCTGCAGAGATGCTCCACATTTGGCCAGATTATATCTACAGCGGCCAACCTGGCCTCGCAATCGGTTAAGGGATTTCCAGATTGGCCACTGCAGTTCGTATCCGGGCGGCAGGTGTTCTTCCGGGTTGATGAAATGTGGAGGGATGGCATGCTAAGGAACTAAAAATATATGAATGAATCTAGTTCCGGGTGGCCCGCGAAATTCAATTTTTTAAAGTTTTTTTTGAAATTTGCCGGTAAGTGTCAGGCTGTATACTAAACAAAATATGATTGGCGGCCGAATTTTGAAGTCTGGAGCACAACACTGCGTCGTATTTAATTATTTTCGATATTTGTTTACATAGAAATCGTTAACTAGTACGGATTTTGACAGGAGGCAGAACAATATTAGGCAAAGTCGAGCATGCGGCATCTGGTGGGATAAAACGGCAGTTTTTCACCCCACAATCATAATAAAATGGCAGCATTCATTGGTATGTGCATATTTTAACCAGGCAACCTTAGGGTCAGCGCAGACAGAAAGGAATAATCCCCGCGCGGTCTCGGGAATTTTCTTTTCGGATCGCGTATGATTCCCGCGTATCTTCGAGGACGCGCGAGCATTTTTTGTCAGGTTCAAGCATTTATGCACTTTATTGTAATAATTTTAAAGTTAATAAAATCCTCTCCGCTGCGCTCCGTTCTGTCTGCGCTGACCCTTAGGAAATTGAATGAAAACAACTCATTATAATTTATATTGTAATCACTTATTTTATTTTCAAAATATAGTTACAAAATTAAATTAAATCATCTATTTGCTAGTAGCTTTCCAATCTAGATTTTAAACATTTCACAAAAATAAACAACTCTAAACAAAATAAAGTCCCATAAACAATAAATTAGCCTACATAATATTACGCTTAAATAACATATTTCTAATACATATTTACAAATTATAATACTTAACACTTTATGCAAAGGCACTTTTGTAAAGAACTTTTTTACATTCATATTTGTATACTGCATAAAACTTATTCCATCATTAAATTCATAGATATGTCAGTTTGGGTTTTACATGGAGAGACTGCCTCGAAAGGAGTAGCGAGATCCAAAAGGAGCGTAGAGAAGGATTTTCTGATATACATTGAATAATGAAATTTATTTCTCAAGTTCAAAATTATAGAAACATCAACACAGTCATTAAACAGCTCCTCAGAAGCCCTCTAGTGCTTCGTTTGCACTTTATAACAATAATCATAAAGCGAATTATTCAATGTTATCAAAAAATCTGCTGTGCGCCGACACAATGTTTTATCTACAAGAGAAAAAGCCTTAAGTTAACAAATACTTTTAAGGTGGGTAATAAAGAAACGGCACGTCATAATTTTTACTTCATGGTTCAAGAACAGGTACTATTGACTTACAACCAAAATGCAGTTTTAAAATTTCATCTAGCAGTGAATTTAATGACACCTCCTTCACAGTGTTCAATCATACCTCTGCCTTTGAAACAATTCAACCAAGTTTTCGAAAACAATTTAAAACTTTCCCGCTCTTCATCTGTTCTCGATACCGGAGTTACATTTATTTCAGGAATGCATCTCCCGAAATCAATAGCTGGCAACCAAACGCAAAAATCTGAATCAGGAGAATATTTAAATATATCCTGGCAACCCTGGAGGTTTATTTGAGGAACTGGGGGTTGCCGTTGTAATAATTTCTTGAGTGTGATGAATGTTAGGTTGTTGTTCTTCAGGGCAATTGATTGCAGATGTTTTGCCCGGCCGATGCTCCTGTAAGATGATAAATTCATTGATTAATAAAGAAAAGTGACATTATATCTTACTAGCGACCCGCCGCGGCTTCGCACAGGTGCAATATACATATAAACCTTCATCTCCATCTATTGCTGAAAACTGCATTAAAATTCGTTGCGTAGTTTAAAAGATGTAAGCGTACAAACAGCGGGAGCAACTTTGTTTTATACTAGGTAAAGATATAAAAACTAATAATTTTAATATTTACGAAGATTTATTTTTTTATTTTCACAGAAATTACTGCGATTTTTACACTTATTCGATCGCGTTAAAACTAACTTAATTTTTACTAAAATCTGAACTAGCGCCATCTGGTGTTACAATAAGAGACAACTATTCCATGCAAATTAAAGTTTACTCGAGTACGTTTTGTCAGTTGTGATACTCTAACTAGGCCCTCTGGCCCACATTTATTAATTAAGTAAAGATATCGTACCTAAATATCCTCATAAACTGTCCATCTACCAATTTACAGTTGGACAATCCAAATCTTCTAATCTTCAAGTCTTTAGCGGAATCCATGAAGCTAGCCACACAGCCCACCACGTTGCCTTCCACACCAACATTATCTAACTCCAAATCAACCAAAACATTAGGATTCAATGACGTCATCAAACAACTGACGACGCCTGTCTTCACTTCATTGTTACTCAAGTCAATCGATTCCAAACAATCGAAATTCATGCTCGATTTAATCGAATCGTTAATCGCATTGTGTGTTATTTCACAGTAATTTAGTTTTAGTATTTTTAGCCTGACATATTGGGTCATTTTTGCTATATTTCTGAAGCCGTTATCTGATATAGGGTTTGCACTTATATCGAGTTCTTCTAAGGACGTGCAGGCAGGGCGATTGGCTTTTTCGAACATGCTGAGTAGTGCCTTCGTCCCGTCAGCTGTAACATTATTCCTACTTATATCCAGATGTGTTAAATGCTTCATGGTACACATGCACTCAGTTAAGTACTTGACGCCAGCGTCTCCTATATTGTTGTCTGATATCATGATAGCTGTGATATGTGTCTGGTGAGTTAGAGCTCTGAAAAGAGGTCGTATTTGTGATGATGATAAGGTTTTTGCTCCTAGTGCTATGCGGCGGGTTGTGTGGCTTCGACCTACCGCTTGTTGGATTTCTTCAGAGGGTGCTGAAATCAAAAACATTAAATTAAGATATGGTATACTGCTGTAGTATGTTTTTGTCTCTAATTATAAAGTACCGTAATATTTGAAATTGGAACGAGCAAGTAAATGTGCCAGTGTCGCCTATTATTATCTGGCATTAATCAAATAATGGATCGTGAATCTTTGTTGACCAAAAAGCAAGAGCTTCACACTAAACGCCAACATTCTCAGCAGTCGCGGTCATAGAACGAGGGAGTGAGACGACTGTATTGTATTCTCAATATACAATATAAGAAAATCGCTTTCTAAATATTATCTGTCCTACTCGCACTTTTAATACTGTGACTGCCGTGAATTTTAGCCGTTTGCCAAAAAAGTATAATAAAATACAGTATCACAATACTCACGTATACTCAAAGCGTCACAGCACTCGAGATACCTCTCCTCAGCGGGCGACGCTTTCCAGTTAGTGATACAAGTCTTGAGCTCAGGAGAGGACAGGACTAAGCTAAGAGGATCGTCTTCTGATAGTATCGCGCCATCTGACGTCATCAGACTGAATACGGGACGGACGCCTGTTAGTCTGAAAATAAAAAATAATTTATTTTTGCTCATACGATGCTGCTTGATAAAAAATCTTTAATTCATTGAGAGATAACGTATAGCCTAAACTGCTTCGTCTAGAAGCTTTAAATGAGGCAGAAGAGTTTCTCTCATACCGAAAGTGAGCAATAAAGGATTTTTGAAAATTTGTGAGGAAGTTCGTCACGTAGGCCGAAGGGAAACATCGGGCAAGCGGCCTTTTTTTCAGGATGATCCACGGTTTAAAGCTAAACTTATACTGTCACTTACGGAATATCTTCCGTGATTATTAATTACTTCGAGTTTTATTGGAGCCAAAATAATTAATGATCACGGAAGATATCCCGTAAGTGACAGTATAAGTTTGGTCTTAATAATATTTCCCTTTCTGGGACCCAGGTCGCGATCTATAAATGTTACTTGGTGCGTGTTTTGGATTAGTCATTTGTGAATTGGGCTGAAAATCCGAAACAGCTTTCTGAAGTGTGTCAACCCACTCACTGGCGTCCACGGATAGACTAAAGCTGTGGCGAGGTAGGACATCCTTGCCGAACCCGTCTGTTCCACCTGCTGAAAATCTCCCACCTGGACATGAGTTGCCATGGCTGACCTGGAAGTCTTTAAATAGACTCCGGACCCAGGTTGGTTGCAGCAAGGAAAACCTGCTGAGGTGGAGATTCATTAATGACTGCCCTGCAGTGGAAATGTGGTGCTGTTCGAAAAACGATGGGGCACTTAATATCGTGTCCTGCGTGTCCTGTTGTTTGTTCACTACAGGAACTGATGGACGCTACCGAAAGCGCCAAACTAGTAGCTCAGTTCTGGGCTGACACAATTTAGATTACCATCGACACGCTAAGAAGAAGAATGACTGAAGGTGTCCATTTTGGACTGATAACTGAATGGTGAGATGATATGGCAAGAAAGGGGGTGTCTGATGAGATGACGAGTAATAGAGAGGTATGGAAGTGGAAGACATGCTGAGACGACCCCAAAGGAATTGGGATAAGGGTAAGAGAATGATAATGATGATGATGATGAGCTGGTTTTTGTAATCAAAATTAATGACCACAGCATCAAAGGTTTTGCCCGAACAATTACTAAACAATGATTTGACGAGACTGAGGGAAAAACCAGATGAGGTTCAAAATGACACCTTGACCATTGTCTGGTGTTAATCATCAAAATAAAGATAATCATCGTGATTATAATTATAGTTTGTAATAATGGATGTCCGTTGAGATGTTGTGTGAGAACCGTTTGTCATGGGTATTTGATGCGGAAAAATTAGGAACAGAAAATTCGAGAAAAGTTTTGAAAATTAATGTGGGTGGTGTGATGGGTGGTCACATATCTAGGCCCAACTATAAATATATTTTCCCAACTATGTTACAGTTCAGTCTAACCGGACGCATGTGAATAACAGTTTTTTTGCTTGGAAACTTGTTCCATGAGAGACATACTCATTACACACACCATTTACTGAATAAGACTGCACCACTTACACTGGTAAGACCGGTTGTTAGTTGGCTAACTAAGAAAACGATAAGCTAATTGTTTGAAAAATTATAACAGGCTAGACATAGGGTGGCTTCTGAGATGGCCAACAATGAACATAAAATATATGAATGATCCATCCTGAGCAGGGCAGAATGTCGTGAATAAAATTCTGAGTATGAATGTAGATGGGTATAAGAGTAGAGGAAGACCAATGAATAGACTGATGGATGGATGGACTGTGTAAAGGATGATATGGCAAGAAAGAAGGTGTCTGATGAGATGACGAGTAATAGAGAAGTATGGAAGAAGAAGACATGCTGCGCCGCCACCAAATGAATTGGGACAAGGACAAGAGAACGATAATGAAGAAAGATGTTGATAATTAGTAATGAACACTTACTTATAATATCTAGATTTAACTTCTTCAACCAGCCAGCTGATTGTCAACTTATTAATCATATCCAGCTTCAGCGAAATCAATAACACTTTATCTTCCACCTGTACTTTGACCGCGGCCGGCGGCAATATCTGCGTCTGTACCGGCCTTCCATTCTTCGTAGATTGCACTATGTTGATTGGTTGTATCACATTCATTGCTTGCACTATATTTGGGTTCATGCCCTGCATGATGTTAAAACCATCGTTAGAATTATAATGGAAGTTCTCTCCCGAAGATTTCCGAGAGAATGTTCCAGTAGGCGTCAGTCTTTTGTTTGTCTCTCTTCTAGAATATTCGTTGTCACTACCGCTGTTACTTGATTGGTCGTTTTCTTTTTGTCGTTGGAAACCCGCTTTTAGTAACGTACTCTGTCTTTTCCAGCGGCGTTTCATATTGTCCCGAGTATCGTTAGATTTAGAGGCATTTAGTTCTCTAGCGATATTTCTCATTGATTCTGCTGCAGATACTTTTGGTCTGACATTTTCGTTTCTGAAACTGTCTGAATCCGAACTGTTTTCGCTTACGTCAATGATGTCACTAACTCTTGATTTCTTTTTGTCGTTGAATTTATTACTTTCAATTAGAGGCTCGGATATTTGATTGATTTCTTCTATCTTGTCTTTAATACTTTCGTATGAAGGTTTTTTGGCTACCGTAGTTAGAGGATCACTGAGTTTTCTTTTTTTGTTATTTTTGTTTATGCCTAGGTCGTCATCTAGCCAGTCATCGTCAACCTCTTCTGGGTTCAACAAAGCAGGTTTTACTTTAGATTTCTTTACGTCAACGTCAGGCAAGTCATTCATACTTCTATTTCTTAAAGCTTCTATAGCATTTTTATATTCTTTAACTCCTGTGGATTTTTTTTTATCGTTAGTTTTACAATCGTCAGATGAATTTGAGTCGTCGGACGGGAAAGCCGCATCGTTTCTAATAATTTGTGATAGATCTAAATCATCGTCACTGTCATCATCAATTATATTTCGTCTTTTAAAAACTGGAGTGTCAAGTTCTTTTATTCTACTCGTCATTTTTGACGTACTTGGTGGCGAAATATCTTTTATTGGTTTCACCGGAGTTTTAGACTTAGACCTACTTAACATATCTGTATTACCCCGTTCTGAGTTTTGTATTTTATTGCATATATTGTTGTACATGATTTCTTCGTCTTTTGTGAGTATTGTGCCTGTCCGCCATTTTTGTAGGACGTGTAAGGGTGTTTCTCCGAAGTCGGTCTTTAGTGTTGGTATAGCGCCTTTTTCTAGTAATAATTGAACTACGTCTAAATGCCCGTTGCTTGCTGCGTCATATAGAGGTGTTATGCCTGGAATAATGATAGCAAAAACTATTTTTACAAACAAAGTTTCAATTTTGGGCATTATTAAGGCCTTGTTCTAAATCTTAGATATTAGCATCCTTTTTTTATGTTTTAAAGTACCATTTCAAAGGTGGTGAAATGGTACTTTACAATTTTTGTATCCCCCCGTACACGACGTCAGGCGATGCAACTTGCGACAAGCGACACGCGAGTTTGTCACTTGTTTCCTTTGCGTCATTTGTTTTCTCCGCAGTCATTATAGCAGCACGCGTCCCGAATGACCGCGTAGCTCTTGGCCAAGCAGTTACACACGACCAGTGTTTAAAACCAGCCAAAGCCAAATAAAATGTATACAGTAACACATTTTATCTTTTTTTTTTTGGTTACTCACTTAACTTAACACTATGGTTTTTGGTCGAAAGAAACGCTAAATAAAATAAAATGGTCGTCGATAATCCGACTTTTTTTGGAATAAAGTAACAGACCAAACTCACCATCACAATTCGAGCCCCCTCTATCGTTAACATTAGCACCATTATTGATGAGTATATTGACGACCTCCACGTGTCCGTGTATGCATGCTTCATGTAACGGTAGCCAGCCAGCATTGTCACGAATGTTCACAGGATGGCCCTGTGCTATCAGACGCTCTACTAGGAGCTTGTTGCCTGATATTGACGCCTGGAGAAAAATTAGAGGTTTATTAGGGGTCTATACACCTTGCTGCGGGACTGTTCGAAAGAGATACCGCAGCCCTGGAACACAAAGGGCTAAGAAGGAACATGGGTGGGTTTTAGTCAGTACAAGCACAGATAATATAATACTGCGTAGTACAAGTATGACACTCCCTTTCGCTCCACCCAGAGCAGGATGCCATTTGATGATTTCCCACCCAAAAAAAGGAGTATATACACCACACATTTTCCCATTTAAACGCGACCGCTGCGAACCAGGACGCGTGTTCGATTTCCGTTTTTGTATGAACGCAACTATCGCATATTCTAGCAGCCGATCACCTTGCTTAGGAAGCTGTCATAGACACATGCTGTACCGCTATCTTGATTCCGCATTCATGAGCGTCAGACTATGTTCCATCGAGGGTCCGGATGGCCTGAAGCCCGGAAATGCATGTGAACAAGTCATACAAACTTTGGCGTTCCTCAGTCGGAACTCTATGAACTGAGCTTTCATGGCAGAAAACTGCAATATTGATATGCAGCTTTGGACTAAGCTCCTGCTTACGCTCCTTCATGATTGGTCCACAAAGACTTGCGTTAACTGTCTTTATTGAGCTAAATATAGGTTCAAACACTGCTTTAAGCTTTCACAGTTTAAAACTGTTCATAATTTTGAGTAATCACGGAAGACATCCCGTAAGTGACAGTATAAGTTTAAATATAGGTTCACTTACAACATGCAACTGAGTTTCCCCTTTCATATTCTTCTTGATTGTGTAGCCTTTGCCTCGCTTACGTGTTTCATGTTTTGTCTCTTTCACTTCTTCCTCATTTGTGTCTGACAAATCTACAAAAGAACGCAAGCTTTAGAAGAGCGCAGATATAGATTATCAGCTTCATTTCAGCTGAAAGACGTCAACTTCTGGACAAAGAGGAAGGCTTATGTATAGGGTCGCCACATCGACAAGAGGCCTAACCAATACGGCGACTATCGAGACACATAAATTTTTCAAACTTGTTTTGCAATCTTTGCGGCCTAGGGGCCAACAATACGACAAGCCCATTAGGCATGCACTCAAGCAGATTGTTCAGAAACACTAACATAATAAAGAGTAGTAGGTTATAAGTGCAAGCTAACTAAGTTTTACGGCTTGTGTTGCTTGAAAGTACCGGAACTATGACTATGTGTAATATAGTTAAAAATTAGGGTATCTTTTAAAGATAGCTTTATTGTGAGAGGAATACTCCTCTACTACCAACCAAACAAAATAAGTCATAAAACTACAGTAATTCAGAAGATCGGCATTATCTCGCTAGCTTCTCACAACGATGTTAGGGTTGGCTACCAGTCTAACTGGATGCAGCTGTACACCACATTTTAAGATAAAAAAATACATTAAATATCTTAATTATTATCAAACATTACCTGTAAGGTCTTCTAGGCATATATCATCCCCAATATGGGTGATATCCTCATCGCCCCCTCCAGCCGAACTCTGCTCATCTTCGGAATTTTCCAGGTTATCCAAATTGTCGTACCCCAGAGCCCTCAAGTCGTCTTTAGTCTGCTCCATTTTGTCAGCCTCGCCATACTCCTCTTGATATTTGAGTAAGGTTTTTAGAACTCTAATTTCGTATTTTCTTTTATTCCATTCTTGAGCCTGAAAGGTATAAATTTATGAATAAATAAATTGAGATGTTGTCTATATGAGACGAACTTTTTGCCATCACACACATATCCAAGGCCTACTATTTATTGAATGATTGTTACTGAATGAATGCATATTACTGAACATTTCCTCATAAAAACTCAACAACATTTGACCCAAGCTAGTAATTGAACCCAAGGAATCAAGCTTGGAAGTCGAGGTTTCGACCACGAGATAAGAGAACCATTGACAGACCGTAGCGACATCGACACAACTGATTTCTGTTTAAGGCTTCGATAATCGAAAAAAAATCGATAATTTTTACGCTGTCGCCTGCTGGCGTTTCCGTGTCGGTTGCTGCGGATCTACGGTTTGTTGTTGTGAGCTCCTTCGGAGTGATACCTTTATGAACAAAATAGAAAGGAAACTTACAGCTCTCCTCGCCTCCAAACACGCCTTCTCAATCTGTCCATACGGTCTCTTAGCCAGGTACAGTGTCTCAGCAATATTGTACATCGTCGTGAAAGCTTCCTTCGGCACATCTTTGATCAATTCGTATTCTTTCTCATAGTAGTCCAGGGCTTCGTTATAGGAGCCCATGTCTTTGTAGGTTTGGTACAAGCTGAAATAAATAGTAAAAAGTTTTACATAGATGTCATAGATGGCCCGAAAGTCTGAGAACCAATCTTACCAAGGGGTATCGTATTACTCAGTACTAACTGGTTTGTGGAGGTCAGATAGGCAGTCGCTCCATGTAAAATACTTGTATTTAGCTGTATCCGGTTAGACTGGAAGCCGACCCCAACATAGTTGGGAAAAGGCCAGGCAGATGATGAAATACATAGATGGCCTTGAAGAACAAGTGGTCAAGTAATGAGCCATTACCGATTAGAAGTGCAATTAATTAATGAATTATGCCATTGTTGATGGAATGTTTTCTAGTGATGGCAATCAGAAACATGACTGCTAATTATAGTAAGGAGGCTATGCTTTAATTAGAGCTTACGCAACCAGGAAACTAGTAAACATGCAATATAATTGTGTAGGCTTTTTTTAATATTTAATGGGCTTACTCTTGACCTCAATCTAGTCCTGAAGACAGAGATGAGGTCGACGATGGAACGGGCTAACCCAAAAGAAGCCTATTAACTCGCGACTTAAATAGATTGGGGCCATATGAACTTCGGAACACCGATGCAGGCAGGGAATTCCACTTCTTGGTTGTGCGCATCATAAATGATGTAGCAAAGCGCTTCGTGCATTCGCATTCGTGTGGAACATCGACAAAGTATAGGTGATAACCTGCAGTACGTCTGAACTCCCGATGGAAGAAGGGAGATGGTGGAATGAGCGAGTTCGATCGACGTGCAATTCTTACCTAAACGTATGCCTAATATGCAAATCAGCTCAGCCAACTTTGCTGACTGGCAGATATTCTTTGCGAAGAGCCTTGTGTCCCAGCAGTGAGAACGTTATTGAGAGAAGAACTGGACTTACCTAACATATATCGGAATAAGCTTCTTCCCACAGTCGCCCGCCAGTTCCGCGTGGTCTAACATCTTGAGATAGTACTCCACCGCGCCCGCGTAGTTGCGGAGATGACACGCTCCGTCTCCCAGCTTCTCGTAGTGTTTCTTAAAGGTCGCGTAGTCCGACGGGTTCGTGGATATTAGTAGGTCTTCTGTGTAGCACATTGCTGCCACTGTTAAGAAAATTGCAAATGGTTAAAATATTATACACCTGATGGATAGGGCTAAGTAGAAGGAGGAAGGAGGCTTCTGCCACAATTCCACATCAAAAGTACGGGCGGTAGGACGGGCACCATGGCTTATTATTTTAATATGAAAGGGTGAGAGGCTATGATTCAAAGTGTTGATGATGACTTTGGTTGTTTGCACTCCCAATTTTACTACTTAATTCAATTGTTCCAATCTACCTCGCTAGATTGTGTAGATCAGATGTCACAGTAGGTGAGGTAAAACCTTAATACTGATGACATGCAGAGATATGGAACTGAGGTTTTATCACATAAAATTGAAAATTTGAATTTGAATTGTACCTAAGGGTACAATTCAAATTTCAGATAGACAGTACATTACATACACTACAATACTTGTATTCAAAAGTTATGCCGAATTGTTTAGGCAAAGTTGACATAAGATCTAGCAGCAGATTATTTATTTATTTATAAAACTAAGATACTCACCTACTCTAAGATTAGTTTCAATGCTCTCACTCTCCTCCTCATCAGGAGTCTTCAGTTTCCAAGCCTTGAGTAGCACTTGTTTAGCACTCTGATAGTCTGACATCTTGCACAAGATATCAGCTTTAGATGACAATGTTTCACATGTTTTTAAAACCTGGAAATGGTGAAAACAAAATGTTATTAAGGTTTTCCACCAGGAAATAGTCAGTAACAGCCACGGAGTCTGGATTTGTACCCAGTTGACGGCAATAGGCTCGCCCCCTATTATAGGGGATTTAAACATAACTGGCGAAATGTGAGTGTACTATTACAGGCTTACAAGCGTGATGTAATGTGAAATGGTGAGGTAAAATACAAAGATGTTGTTTAATATTGTCTAGTATTATCCGTTGCCTTCAGACTAAATATGTTATAAGAAATCAACTCACAGCTCAGCGGCTTCCCTATATTAAATGAAAAGAGTTTTCCACATCAAGGGTGTCGGTGTAGTAACAATCTACCAGATAGACTCAAAATTGGAAGAGAGAGTATGAAATTATTGCACTAATTATGTAACAAGGATAAGTCACACAATTAGTGATTCAACACTTAATTTCTGAACGCTGAAAATGAAGATTCAAAACAGCTAATCTTTAGTATTACCTTATCATCAAGCCTTTTAGCAACTTCAAGCGCTTTATTCAAGCAGCTCAAAGCCTTAGCGTAATCCTTCTTCTTATTACAATGAAGTAAAGCCTCAGTAGTGTAACAATTGTGGAGAACTTCATACAGATCTTGGCTGGAACATATTGATATGGCTTTGTTGATGCAGTCCAGTGCTTTGTCAAGGTTTCCCAGATGTTCTTGGACTACTCCGATGTTGAGAAGCAAGCGGGCTCTCATGTCCATTAGTTCATGTTTGTTTATTTTGCCGTTTAAGCTGAAAATAAGATATTGTTTGTATGCAAATATAGAAAAAATAAACAAAGATGGTTTTTATTGCTTCAAGAATCCATGGTAAGATAACCAAGAAAGAATGAGTGCTTCATTAAGGCTGCCTATCAAAGACCAAAGAGCAAAGTGAAAACATACTCATGAAGCAAAACAATTTCAATAAATTCAGTTGATAGAAAGAGTGTTTAGTGGAATCCATTTAATTAGTACTGCCTGCTCTAGTGGGTTGTTTAGAAGATTGCTAACAACAACAACATTAATTTATGTTCAGGCTACTGCCAAGAGCCGCTGCTAAGAGGCTGGTGGTGGTGGTGCTGCGGTGTTGCTGTTACAGGTGTGTGTTTAAATAGGGCATATAAACTTTAAGTAATCTGGTCATCATCTGCCTAGCCTCCACCCAACTACATTGAGGTTGGCTTCCAGTATAAAGGATGCCTCTAAATGCCAATATTTTACATGGAGGATCTGACATGCTAATATCTCACATCTGGTATTTCTCTTAAATTTTTCAAAGCTCTTTTTTACACTTACTTCTCACACAATACGAGACTTTTCATGAATGCTTTTTCAGCAGCCCTTAGAGAGGTTTTGGCCTCATCCTCGTCAGTGGTACTTTGCCCTTGCAATAAATATATTCTGCCAAGTGTTGCCATTGCTCTCTGCTCCTCAACTAAGTTCTTTAACTCTTTTGCTACAGCTGTGGAATAAAACAAGGATATTTCAATATAACATAACATCATGGCTGTTGCCCTGACTATAGGACACTTATATTTCACCAGTTATTTTAAGTCCTCTGTAGAAGGAGCAAGCCAACAATTTAAATGATAATAATGAACATTTGAAAAGTTTAATTTTAAGTCTCTTTTTTATTCTGAATCTGTACTACTTTTATGTCATAAATGTGATACCATAGTTAAATTACTGTTTACCTTACTATAAGCAGTTCTATAAATAACTTATTTGGCATCCATTGCAAGACACAATGAGGCATGAGCAGAAAGGATCACAATTAATTCCATGCAACCTATTTAAAACAATATAAAATTATTATACAGAAAGGTGAACAGCATTAAACCAAGGATGGTTTAATGTCTGTTCACATTATTTTCAGTGTTCATTTTCATTTGTTTGATAGACGACCCTGTGACCGATCCGAATCTTAGTTATCACAGCATCATATTCACATCACTAGTTTGTAAAATGCACAATCTCAAACAGAAAAAGGTGTCTGAGGTAAGAGGGTTTACAGATACAGTTATTATGATATTGCTTACCTAAATGCCGCTCCTCATACTTCAGAGCCTTGTCAAATTCTGCCAACAGCATATACATCTCCCCGATCATACGATTGCAAGTCCCCCATTCCATACGAAGGCCCAACTCTTTGCAGATAGTTGCCTCGCTTTTATACTCGTCCAAAGCATCACTGTAACGATTGTGTTTGTAATAAAACGACGCCAAATCATTGTAAGCTTCAGCTAAAGCACGTCTGTTACTCCCGTTTAATGCTTTCTTCTTTCTCCGTATGAGTTCTGTAAAATTTTGATCAATAAACAACATGAAACTAACCTATAAGTCGAGTTATTTACCTGTGAATGTTTTATTAACTTACTTTCTTCTTCCATTTTGTTTGTTTTTAGTTTATTTACGCATAATATAGGATTTAAACACAAAATAACCAACAAAAAGTTTTAGGCGCCGAAATGAAATAAACATGAATGAACTTGACGTACTTTGATTACGTCACAGAGTGACATTAGTCTGACAATTTTTATTTTCCCGTTGCAACATAAAACGGCCGCGTTTACGATTGAGAAATTTATTGGAACGAAATTGAACAACTTAAGCTTTGATGCGTTTTGCATTTCAAATCTACTCATGCATGAAATTAACAATATTATTCATGGTTTATCTAAAAAAATACCTGTTTAGCATTGGCTAATCAATATCTCAATTAAATATTTGAACGCAACTTAGTAATTTCAGTTTTAGATTTTGGCTAAATTATGAAATAAGCACTAAACAAGCTATCAAGCTATTTGTGTGAAAAATTGACTACACAAAAAGTTTTTAAATAAAAATTGATAATTTGATATAAACAACAGACAATCAAAAGTATTGTCAAAACGGGAAAATAACAAAAGCTTTTATTTCTCGCGAGGGTCAACGAACGAACGAAGCTGATTGTCGTTTGTTTCTGTTGTGTACAAATTAATTCAGACTTAAAAATCGCCCTTTTTATGACTGTGAACATTAAACCAACAAATAAGTGTATAGTTTTAATTATATTTACTCAATATTTAACCGTTGTGTGTTAAAAAACTAAGTTGTTGTGCTAATACCGGCGCTGAAGATAATAATTAGCTGGTAAGTAAGTATACTTTTTTTCAATTATTTATTTTATAGAATTAATTACGATCGGCATGATAACTAAACACTTAAAATTTTATTTATTGCAATTCTTGACCGTTAATATTAGTAACACCCAATAATGCAAAATTAGACAAAAGAACCAGGTACTCTCGTAGGTTGTTACCCATTTCAAGGTACTCATGTTCATATTACTCATTTATTATTTTCACAGCATAGTTAAATTTATCCATTTCCGAAACACACCACATTTTACAGTTCAAATTAATTACTTAAAAAAAAATAGCTTGATAAATTGATGGCTAATAATACTTCATAGGTTGTTGGTCGCAAGTGCGACTGCTGAGCAGGAGGTCCTGGACTCGATTCCCAAGTTGGATCTGGAAGTTGAGTCTGGAATTATTACTTAAACATAACTGGCAAAACATGCATCATAGTATTTGGTACCACACCTCTGCCTACCTGCTTACTATAACAAAGTTACTATTTATATTTTTCATTATTATATTATAGCTAGCCCATATTGTCCCACTGCTGGGCAAAGGCCTCCCTCCACTTCTTCCAAAGTTCGTGCTTCTGTGCTACTTCTTTCCAATTCTCAAGGAAGACATCCAGGTCGTCCCGCCATCTCCTTCGTGGTCTACCGCGACCCCGTGTCACTGTTTCAAGGCACCAATCCTGAGCTTTACGGGCCCAGTCCCATTTAAGTTGTAAATATTGTAGTGAATATTTTTCATTGTTAACTTAAAAAAAAAATGCTGCTGCCTACAAAAGTGCAATACTTTCAAAATGTATGAAACAAACAAAAATTGTATGTGTGGGGTTTGGAATGATGTACTGAATATGTGGTAAACGTTGGTATGTCGATATCCCTTTTACCCCATATTTCCAATGTAACATTCTCTTGCGGAACTTAAACTCACTCAGTGACAATCAATTCACAGCCTAAGCCTAGGCTTAGGAGCATGAGATTTGGGACAATAGTTCCTTATCTAAATTGCTCACTATGAGCACTAAGCCGCCATATGCCTAGCCTTTTCCCAAATATGTGTTGGTCAGCTTGAGTTGAAGATGCAGCTGAATACCAGTATTTCACATGGAGCGATTGCCTGTCTGACCTCCACAACCCAGTTAGTATTGGGTAATATGAGCACTTAGTATTTTTTGTAAATGTATTTCTCTCTAAATGGGTATCAATAAGACATGGAAGTTACTCATTTTCATTCTTGGATAATCCCTTCGGGTACATGATTCACTTTTGTAAGTAAATTAAAAAAAAGTTGTAGGTTAGTGCATCTCAAATATGAGATCACCTAGGTAAGAATATAATTTATGTTCAACAGAATGACTAATCTTTAATATTGGCCCGTCAAATATTTATTAACCTTTTGACCGCCATTGACACGTGACACGTGATTGATACGTGACAATCAAGCGCATGCACTGTACGCCAAACAACACAAATGTGTAACAAAATGGTAGGTGAAATTGTGGCTTGGCGTGGAGGGCACGCGCGTGCGTTTATGCTCTGGCGGTCAAAAGGTTAAACATCCTTATTATGACAAAAATAAAACATGACATAATTATTGCAGTGCAAAATAATTTTTATTTGAATAGTAGGTACCTATTTTAGTTGCCTTAAACCGACCCCGGTACAGATGCTGTACCCACTGGCAGGAATAGTGCCACCAGAAGTTCGCAGAACAGTGGCGAGCTCTAGCAAAAGAGCCAAAATGATTTCTGACTCACGACACCCTTTACATCTAAATACCCTCGCGTCGCAAAGGCTGAAAAGCCGAAACAGCTTTCTGAAGTGTGTCGCCCCACTCACTGGCGATCGGTCTACGGAAAGACTAAAGCTGTGGTGAGGTAGTACATCCTTACCTAACACTTTCGTTCCACCTGCTGAAAATCTCCCACCTGGACAAGAGTTGCCATGGCTGACCTGGAAGTCGTTAAATAGACTCCGGACCCAGGTTGGTTGCAGCAAGGAAAACCTGCTCAGTTGGAGATTCATTAATGACTGCCCTGCAGTGGAAATGTGGTGCTGTTCTAAAAACGATGGGGCACTTAATATCGTGTCCTGCGTGTCCTGTTGTTTGTTCACTTCAGGAACTGATGGACGCTACCGAAAGGGCCGAACCAGTAGCTCAGTTCTGGGCTGACACAATTTAGATTGCCATCGACATGGCAAGAAGAAGAAGTAGGTACCTGTTTATGATTCTACTGTGTAGTAAACATTGAAATATTTTTCATTTTGTGACTACATAATTTAAAGTATGGCTAATCTTATCAATTCACTGCACAAATAATATTATGTAATTTAATGTATGTTACAAACATTAATTTTTATATATTTATTTGGAATTACCATAGGTTTTCAAGTGGCAGCAATTAAATACCCACTTGAGTAGTTGAGTCAATTTATTAAATTAAATAATAATTATGTAGGTAACAAATCCTTAATGGTATAAATAAACCATAATAGAATTAGGTACCTATAGATGGGCTTTGTGTGGTTTAAGAATAATATAAACATTATATTTGAGTTATTGCTTAAAGTGCCTTTTAATTTTTGTTACCTGCCTAGGTAATGAAAAAAATTTATTAAAATGAAGGATTAATTGTATTATTTCTGTACGCTGTTCACTATACCACCAAAATTCTGCGGATCCTTGAAATACCAAACAAATTACCATTATAATTTTCCGGTATTCCCAACAAAACAAATGCCTAAAAATATGCGAAAACCTCCTTTCTCGTGTACAGTACAATATTGTACGTACATCAACATTCCTATTCATAGGCAGCGCCTCTGTGGCGCCTTGAGGCGCCGCCGTCTGCCGGCCTATAGTTAATGTCGCCCAGGACTGATGGGACCCCTTCAAAAATATCATTATGGAAGGTAATTAGGTCAAGTATCATATAGCTATGATTTGTAAACATCGGTAAACCTCACCTTTGTGGGCACGTGACCCATCTCAAAGGGATCTGACGTCACTGACAGAATAAACAAAGGACAACAACTCCAAAGGGAATAAAAAAATCATTTGGTACCCTACTTTTGTTTTACGCTAGCCGGGTAAGGAGGTTGTAGGTATTCTGGAACCTATCTGAATAATCCGAAAAACTACAAAAAATCTAAACACCTCACACACCGCCAAATAACCTTGAAAAAGTTACACAGCATCGCCTATTCGTTCCAATGCAGGTACAATATTCGCGTAACTAATTATTATCAGAAAACATTCCAGGCATAATGCGAGTTTTATTAGCGTTAGAACTCTTTGCTAAATTAATTTAAAACATTGGAAATACATTACATTTATAAATATTAACTAAATTAAATTAACTGCTCAAGGTTTAGTATAGCTTCGCTTTTCGCGGCTGCTTTTTTTGCAGGTAAATGCAAAATTTAGAGTCCCAATACTTTTAAGCTGGCAGTTTTTCTGCCTGTCACTTTTGCGATTACAACCTCTTTGAACCTCTTAATTCGAAGTTCACAGAGGCTCTTTTATGTTTATTGAGGTATTTTTCTTTAAATAACACTTTATAAGGCTGTCTTGGCAGATTGCGATGTTTCTGTGGAACGAATTTAGAATTTTATTCAGCAGGATTGAGTTTGAGTAACTACAGTGAATAGATTAGTTAGACTACTCCTTGCAATACCGGATCTAGCTACCGGGCACGCCGCTGGGAAGCCTTATTCATTCACCCAACCGGATGGACAGGAAGGATACGGCAGTCATGCCACGTATGGTCCTTAAAATTTGCTGCTTGCTTTCTGGAACCTAAGAAGACAGTAAACGAGAGAACAGAATAATAAAAATCACCAGATGCTAGAGATAGGCCTTTTGAGTGTTTCAAAGTTAAAATAAGTAGTTTTGTTAACTAGAACAAGTCAACGACATCGGAATCGGATTGATGTCCACGAGGAAATCGTGTTTACTGTGCCATAAAACAATTTTCTAACGATATTCGACGGCACACCGCTTGTTGCAGAAATAGAATTTAAGTTTCTCTAAAAATATATCCATCCCCGCATCGGAAACGCCGTCTTAAGGCAAGCATCACCTGGTGATATGCAAGCCGCGCGTTCCAAACACGAAATCGGTCGACGAACCGGCAAATCTGGGCCAAGAAAGCATATTTCCTGAACATTTTCGCTTAGAATATTTTCCGCTGCATTTGCAATTTTCTTTGGATCTTTCCCATATCTTGGAATTGTAACGCAACGATGACACGAGATTCAAATGAAGGCAATATTTTACTTACTGAATCTACTAATCTTACTTAACCATTAAGGGTGCTTGATTAATATTCCAAAGACGACTTGTGACTAAGAATGAGGAAAAAAAAACAAAAACAAGTTTTTCCATGTCTTTTGAATGGATCTACTAAGTTTGGGCTATCAAAAAATCGCACAAATACTTAAGTGATGTAGAGCCAATGTGCAGTGATAGTGACACTTACCAACTTTCATTGAAGTGTATCTAAGAATGTGAATAATCTGCAACGTAACTAGAGATCAACTAGAGGCGTGACGATATGCAATAAAATTTGCATCGATTACGGAAGGTGTTAGTGATTAAACGTCCGATGGACCGAGAACCACAGAGTTTTGATAGACTGGAACGAATCTCCACGAGCGCCAGCTCTCGAAACAATGGATTCGGATTGGTCATTGATTCACGCGTCGCGTTTAAATGTTGCATTCGCGGAACGCATACTGTTACATCTACATGAGTTCACCAGAAGTGTCCGAACGGTATCAAGATTCCGGTTCTAATTAAAGCGAAGTGATTCAGCGGCCCCACGCCATGTTAATTTGCCTAAAATTCGCATTATATCTAACGGATCGTGTTGTGGAAAGCTGTCAGAAATTCTTAATTACAGAGTTCGGGCTTTGCTCATTATTTGCTCTGAAATTAAACCCAGTTTACTAATTGCAGTACGTATTTCTGGTGAACAATAGTCCTGACAATTTGAAGTAAAGCGTGTTACAGAAATATGAATTGCCAATAATATTTATG
Organism: Noctua fimbriata; assembly: GCA_905163415.1. Taxonomy (NCBI): domain Eukaryota; kingdom Metazoa; phylum Arthropoda; class Insecta; order Lepidoptera; family Noctuidae; genus Noctua; species Noctua fimbriata. The sequence continues at coordinate 5,575,178 of LR990941.1, read as the reverse complement.
GGTACTGTGGGTACTCCTATCTTGGTTACGGCGCAGTGTTTTTAATATAAAATTTATGGCGTGGCTAAGGGGGTTATCTTGCCCAACCCCGCGTTATGGTGACCTATTTACTTGCGCGCAGTGTAATCTGTGCATTAATATCTGAAAATAAATGACGGTGAACGCACGAAAGCTTTCTATATCGCAATGTTTGTTCGATATTGAACCGAAAACTACATTTTCTACATCATCAGCTACATGCAACGCACTTTATCAATCGCTCGAAGCTCCATCTATAGTTAAACAACGATGAAATCCATTGTATGTTACAGCTTACATAAATCCAGAATTAGCTCCTATGTTTACTTATTGAACCGTATATAGAGGACGATATAACAACAATGTTTTGAGTGATAATGCTCGCCACCACTTTTCGTTATCCAAATAAGATACAGTAGTGAGTTTCTAAAAACATTAAACATGGTTTATTGTTCCACTAAAATCGTTAAGAGTATTTACGTCATAGCTTAAAACGTAAATGTTGTAACAACAACCACTAATTATTGAGAGTTATGGCTTCAAAATATAGTTTCTCGTTTTAAACTGCCTTCGTACCTTAAATAGCATTGTGATAAATATTGCACTGACTCGAAGCACCGCGCTTGGAACGGTTCATTCAGTTACCAACTGCAAAGCTCCGAAAATATCATTATGGAGCAACGGCCGGGAATCTCAATGGTTTTATTATAGACCTCATCTATTATGCATTTAGTGGAGTCCAATCACGGGTCGAGGCAGTAAGCGAAAATCGTTACCGATTGCCGAATATGGAAGAGAGTGCGAAGTGGGACATGGATAAAATTATGTCTTGAGTTCTCGACCCATAAGAGATTGTTTGTGAACGATGCAAATCGTTCGCATTCATTGAACAAGGGTTCCCCCTATCCACAGTCCGTAACTTCATGTTTTATACTCCGCCCTTAATTCCGAATGATGAAAGCTGCCGTGTTCATTACGAATGACGTCATGGGTTTATGCGTCATCGTAAATAATATACACTTTCCAATTACCATCAAAGCTGGTTGAAAAGAAAAGTAAAAGATAGGCTCAACTGGAGTCTTTATAGCAGCGTGTGCTGGCGTGGGCGCAATAAGACCGGAGTTTTATCAAGTTACCATCTAATTTAATCCCATATTTTGTTTCGTAATATCTCGCAAACAATGGAGTATGTGTTGCCATGTTCCCTTATTATTTATAATTTATTCTAAAGCTTTCGAAGGGCAAAAGAAAATTACTGTGAGTGTGAATTTCGAAAGAAGCGTAGCTTATCATTATACATTACAATGTTAGGCTTCCTACGCAAGGAAGGTGTCTGCTTTATGAATTAACATCAGATGAGGATTGTTCTTCTTGACTGAATGTGTTCATTACGAGAGTTCGTGTATGAAAAAATTAAATTTTCAAGACTTGCATCCCAAAACCATGAAGCGTGAACAGCAAGGAACGTGATTGTAGCTTCTAACTAAAACTTTTACGTGGGAAAGCTTATTTAATGAGACTGGCAAAGAGCACAAATGTAGGGAATGCTGCAACAAATGCACGGTTAGGCAATGCAAGTACACTTCCACGAAGGAAATCTTTTGCAAACTCTCCTGGCATCTGCACATCTGCGGAGCACACCGTTTAAAATTTAGCTTAGCAATTATTCAGCGAGTTAAACTTTACCCACAAAGTTACTGTTCGCGGCTGGCTCATTCTCTTACCTCGTGTTGAGGAAACTACATAAACTTCCTTTTATAAAACAATGGCATTACCTATATAAAAATCTGACTAATATTCGTAAGTATGTAAAAAAAGTCGAGTACAACAGTGTGTTAATTAAAGGATGACTAAAGGATCAAAAAAAAATAACTGTATAGCCGTGGCCCGTGAATAATTGATGCCCAGAATGGAACTGCTGTTTTTATTTATTTGACTAAAAGAAGAAAAACACGGCGAACGAGTTCAACTTATTTTAGAACCGCTACTTTAGTCTTATTTGGAAAACGCCTAAAGAAATTGCCAAGTATTTATGGATAAAAAATATTCCATGACAACAACAGATTAAAGATTATAGGGCAATGTTCTGCGTATTCCAAATATGGGCGAACGAATGTCGCCGGTCCACCATTTTGGGTTTAATGAATTCAAAGCCGTTGACTCGATGAAGTAAGATGCAAATATGTACTTAGTTACCTTAATAAACACGCAATAACACTTACGTAAATTCAATCTAGTTCAGTAATTATAATGTTAACACATTATGACTGAATAATTGTAATTAATTTACGACGATAAACGGATTAGAATGATGTAACGTTACGATTCTGGAATCGTGAGTCGAATGTACATTTTCAGAATATTCCGTTGCAAAGACTAGAAAACCGTTTCAACTTCGTGAATCATACGTGCTCTTATAACCGCAGTGAAGCGCTGTTTACCGAGCATCGGAACTGCATCAGGAGAACCGGAACATATCTGTGAACAACGAACAGCGAACGTAAAGTGAAGTCGATGCTATTGAGCGTAGCGTGGAGAAATTGACTCTTTTGGGGTTGACCGACTCTGAATGTGAACAATCATTGTTCACGATAACTGTAGTCAAACGGAAGTAACGGATAGTCAATAAACTGTTGTGATACACATCGCAGACGGCATCACGACTATTTGTAACGAGAAGTTTTTAGTCACAAAACGTCTGTTCACGTAACTTTGATTTCCTGTGTGATCAATCGTCGATGTATTTTCGACCGTTCGGCGAAAATATCGTCTTGACCGAGAAGAAGCCGAAGAAAGTTTGAAGCAATCATAACTTTGAGTCTCGTTTATATAAGCTTCATTTCTTAATATAGGCGGGTGGAGGCGCGCTCTACTTCATTTCCGCAAATGCAAGTATCTGGGATCGTTCTAAATTTTACAGAATATTAAAAACGTTGCAGCCGAAGTGCAATGCGGCGCCCTACGTTCGTAGGATAGGACGCGATTGCGACTGTAGATAGCATAATCCATTAACCGACGTTCCAGTAACATCGTTACGTTTCGGTACTGCATTTACATAGAGACGAGCGATGGAAATGTATTTCCATTCGCGCCCAAATTCTATGCTGATTTTGTTCAGCGCACCAATTTTCACCGTAATTGATGTAGATCATAGATTTTCACGTTGGAGTTCGAATTATTTGCAATCAGAACCATTTAGCTCTTGAAATTGTGCTGGTGAATTGTTTCAGAGATTATGCTGTACCGTTTAACTTAGAATTGCAGGACTCAGAATGTATTCTTCCCAGTAAATTGAATGCTTTGTTAATGAATGAGTGCTCATCAGTTGGCTAAAGCAGCCGCGAAAAGTAAAACTGAAGATTGAAGAGGATTCACTCAGGACCAAGAGAAAGTTTACCGTGTCTTTCAACAAGCTTATAACTTCGAAAGGAGGTGGGACCACATAACGGCAAGTTTTGTAAACTATTCCATCATTCTTGAACAGCTTAGAAACAGTTTTTGGAAACAAATGTGCTGAGGGAAGTACCTACATTGTATCAATCCGTAAGAATGGAATTGTGGAGCGTGAAATTGAAGATACTGTTGTGCAGTACATTTTCCTGTTTTGTTTCTCTTTTGTGCATCATTGGGTATGTGTACCGCTTTACCATTCTATTTTCCAAACGCGACATTTTCTTTTTGTTTTAAAATTGGATATAAAACGTTTTGTCTGATATGAAAGTGGTATCTCGTAGTTTGTTTAGCCTGTTGGCTTGTTGGCACATTCAAGGGTTACCTCACTTATCACGATGAGTATCGTACGGAGTCGATTTTGTAAGATGATGGTATATGCTGCCAAACCAAATACGTATTACGAACAGATGTATTGTTTCAGAAACTTTTGTTTTACGATACGTTAGTATATAAAATATTATGATCTTCTCTCTATACAATGCGGTATATGTCTAGTACGCCATCATTATCTACGTCTTATAACGAAAAGTGGGTCGTCTTAGTCCTTTCTAACTCGAACACATCAATAATTTTCAAAAAAAAATTCAATTCTGACTAACAATCAGAACTACTCCAGCTCAGTTACTAAAAACCTTATGAAGTGAAAGCACTCAAATGCGTGCCCGGAAAAGAGGATTCTAGCTTACAATGGGTTTAAAACTGTCTGCACCCTTGAAATGTATATCGTTTGCTATGGTAACGCATACTTTGACGAGGGTGTAGCTACTGATACATTTAGAACTGTGTGTATATACTATACCACACTGCTCGGTCGTGTTACGCAGAGATTTTTAAATATACGTGAAAACTATCAAAATGTTATTTATTATTCCTATTATATTTTCCAAATACGTGGTTTTTATTTTGCCTTCTACTGTCGTTTGTTTTTCTTAAACCATGTTTGATATTATGAAAATATTCTCTCAGATCGATATGTATCCAGAATAAACAAAACATTTCAGAAACAAACCCAATATAATTGAGTTACGTGACCGAAAGTTTGTTCCAATATCAAACTCCAAAAATAGCTGCCCTTTGATAAGTAAAGAAAGCTACATAAGTGGGTTCTTTATTCCTGTTATCACTACCTCAATACGTATTTCAACCATCAACTTAAAAATTAGAAAGTACTTAGTCATCATATTTCTAAGTATAGAGTTCTTATACCTGCCTTTCGTCTTCGTCAGCGTATTGGAGGCTCAAGAGGTTCATAATCGTCCGTCGAGGTGATCCCTCAGTAGGTCAACGAGTTTGACACAGGTCGAGGACTGGAGATAAAGTACATCATTCATGTACTTGTCAATGACCTGGTGACAGACCCTTTTTGAAGTATTTCGGGTGTCTAAATTCGTGGCGTGGGAACGGAAGGAAGGAAATTGGGTTATAGTAACGTATACTCACCCACTTATTTGATTTTTCCGCCTCAGTAGAGTGGTTTGGTTTGGTTATGTTGATTTGTTTTTGTTTTATAGAATTTGTTGTGTTTTGTTTTCATAATACTAAAACAGCATTACGCTATTTCGTGATCTGTTGATGATTTTAATGATGAGTGGAATGCAAATAAATGATATGAGCACTGTAATTGGATCATGGACTTATAAGATCATTACCGTTAGTAATGGGAGAAATGGCTACAATAAAATGGTTTTCGTATTTTCATGTTTTGATATGAATTTGGAACCTTGAAATGACAGAATTGAAATTACATTTTGGGCACAGTCAAATTTCCTGGCGACTCTTTGTCCCCAAAATGAAACGTCAACCACAAGCCTTAGTCCGCGTATTTTCCAATCACCGTTATTTGTTTCAATAGTTATTCATTTATAGACCTAGAGGGTATGAAATCTACTTTAATGTCTATAATTACAAATAAGGTTTAGTTAGGGATCAGCTCACTTTATTTTTATCATGACTAATAGAATATGCAATTACGTCAACGAACTTTGCTCTGACGTCATATTTTGGTCTGTGCAGAATTTACACACTTGAAAGATTATTGAAGTTTTCGATATTAGACAGCAGTAGCTCTTCACTCGTAAATTCGTAATTGAACTGTGCAAAACTATTAAAGCGTAGCAATTTATCTTCAATGGATTATTCAACCGTAAGTTTAAGAACTTACGAAGCAATTTATTCTCGCCTAAATAGAAAACACTTGACAGATCCCCATTATGCTAAGTAGAAAAGATTAAAATGAGTTTTGGACATGAATCAGCATTCATGTCCAAAACTCATTTTAATCTTTTCTAATGTTAATGTCTTAATATTCTGTAAATACTCGCCTACTATAACTTTCTAGACCCGACTAGAAGCTTCTGTGACAACTATGCACTACTTACTGATCCTCCTACGCAGACCTGTATTAGAAAGGAGCTAATGATAGAATGTAGGCACAGAATGTAGGGTATCTATTGATTACAATCGAAATGCCTTTGTTTCTATTGTGCCTGTCTTTGAAACCATTTTCATCTAAAATGTAGTTCTCAGTACTCGCTTATCGTTGCTATTGTTTATTGTATGAATGAATATGAATTCTATTTCTAACTCAAATATATTTCATGAACGCTATTAAGACGTCACTAGTGACCTTAATTGGGCTGAAAATCACATATGGTCCGAAAGACAATGATATTCCCAACCTTTTTTATCCTTTTCTTACATGCGAGTGCTCCCACCATGGTTTTAGGTCGCAAACAATGGTTTTCGTCTGAATAGCCACGGCTACGATGTACTGGGCGCCTATAAGACCAAAGCAGGTGCAGGCGAAGTTTTTGCCGCGAGCGTTGCGCACTGGGTCAACAGGTTCGCTCGAGTACCAGCTCGGAGACGCGAAGTCTCTCAGCCACTTACTTAGAGGTTTCATGTGCGCTACACACATAAGAAAGTCACGTTGAATTCAGCTTTGCGAGATCATTATACGAATGCTCCCAACCGTATGAATTTATGATGCAGTTTTGATTTCTAGGTACTGCACTCTACTTCTTAGGCAGTCGACGTCTCCAAACGGAAGCTCTATTGTTTATTTAGTTGTGTCTCTGACACTGTCTGAGAATTCTGTCTGGACCTTCGCTCGTACCTACTTTGTATGTATTCTGTCATCATCGTCATGATTGTTGATAGCTTCGCAGTTTGTAAATTTTTGGCAGTTTCCATTTTTAATAATTCGTCGATTCAGAAGTGTTTTAAAATTGTGAGAATAATTTTATGCAAGTTGGGCTGCTGCGTTCGCCCGCTCAGCGTATTGATTTTTGTTATTTGCATCCCGTCTGCTCTCTTGTACATCTGCGGCTATTGTTGGACGAATCGAATAGTCATTTATATCCTTGAAATATACGGATCAATTTTGGACAATGTGGAAATTATTATAAGATCTAAATTCGCCAAAGGTGACGTTACTGTTTGTTACCCTCGTTTTTATGGTTTCACGATTTATAGAACAGATACAGAGTTAGTTTAAATTGAAGTCTGTTTCACGTCGATTGTATCCATTTAGGCAACTGGACGTCTATTGTTTGTGTTTAGCATTGTGTTTATGCTAGGCTGAATTTATAGAAGCACCAAGATCTGTATTAGACAGACGTAGTACTGCGCTGTTTAAAACTACGTCTTACGGCAGTTTCTAGAGGTTGTATTTTCACTTTCCATAGGTACTGGTTACTGGTTGATCTACCACATACGAGCAACATTACGTAAAAACCCATCTCGCTCAGTTTGTTCTAAAAACTTGCATAACAAAACAAACATTCAATAAACCTCATATTATGCCTACTAATCTCAATTCCAAATCAAAACTGATACAAGATAATATTCGTTGCGTAAATGTAAAGTAAGATTATCAATCCTTCTTGTTTGACATTATCACGTCGGAAAGTAATTAGTGTAATCACCACACCCTTCAAAACACGTAATTAAATAACGGTGTCTTCTGTTAATGATAGCTTTGTTACCAATATAAACGGGAGCTTTGTTTATTTTACCTGTTGTGAAGGCGCTATTTCGAAATCTACCTGTTTTGCCTTTCCGTTGTCTGGAAATAGTCGTTCTCGTGTGCATGTATTTAGGTCGCGTCCGCTCCAGTTATAATTATCTTTGCTGATGCGTCGCTTCATCACCCACAAAGTGCCATTTCACGATTAGGCGTGGCATTGCTATGGTGTTTGAATACCATGCTTTTAATTTTCTATTTGTGCGTCATAAAGGCAATGCTTTTGATGTTTTTGAAATGGATTCTGCACTGTGATACCTCGTCTCTTTTGATGATTAGGTACAGCATAATTCTAAACATTGAATAACAGTTGCTATATGACCATAATCCTGGGTTCGAATCTCCCAGGTCTAGCAAAGTGTTATTGGGTTTTTCCATTAGGAATTTCTCAGTAGCAACCACGCGCGGAGTCTGGATTTGTGCCGGATTGGTAGCAATAGTCTCGCCCCCTGTTACATGGGACTTAAAAACATAATTGGCAAAATCGGGGTGTACTATTAGGTACACCTCTGCCTAACTCTCCGGGGATTATAGGCGTGATATTATGTTATCTGACTACAACCTCATCTTGCGTCATTTAAAGTAATAATCCTTGCTCCAGTAGCATTTAATGATTATTAATACACTGTTTGGTTAGTTATTAAAACGTAGCTTTCATTAAGTTTTACCTCTCAGGTGAGTTATAGTCGAGTTAATCTCCGCCGCGGCACTTTGATGGTATCGCCTCCTGTCTTGAGTAAATTGAGTAATTACCGAGTGAGATTACTTGGTAATTTAAGGGGCGGAAGGTATCGATCACCCTGTTAACGTGACACTCTCTGTGTGGCGGGATCGTCATTTCACAGATACTTGATTATTGTTAAAGACGTGATATATACTAAATCCAGATAACGATTTTGTACCGATTAAAGCTACTCTAATGATTCCATAAAACATGATGTCAGCAATAAGAAAGAGTTCATTCACTTTGATATCTTCTATAGCTTTTCAATTCTTTTTTACCTTTGAAATCCGAGCGATATTAGCCCTATAATATGGACTGACACTTATTGTTATTATATTTGTAAGTTCACTAGTCCATTGAACCTTTCACATACAATCAAATTCAATAGATTTGATATTCTATTGTGAACGTTTTCGATAGGTTCAGTGACCTAACTATCTTTGGATAAGGCAATTATTGAAATGACATCAATCAACAGGTTCGTCAAGGTTGGCGATCTGCCGTAATTTTTTTTGTTAGGTTTAGACGCCCGAATGGCTGTGGCCTATAATAGCCTGTTTGGAAATCCTCCATCTTGGGTTTCACCAATATCAATCGAATGGTAAACCATCAGAGAAATTAGATTCGTCCAGTACGCGTAGCATGACCACCGTAGAAACGGGTTTTGTCGACGGAAGAATCGACAAAATGACAGTTCAACAAAAGAAATCTGTCATTTTGTCGATTCGTCCATCGACAAAACCCGTCTCTACGGTGGTCATGTTACGCGTGCAGATGGCCGGAACAGTCTTGTAGAAACGACGTGGCTTTAGCATATCCATACAAATGCTGTAGAAAATTTGATGTGTCTGTTTTTTGTACATGTACCTCTTGTAGAGATGATTCACTATTTTCACTTTCGTAGTTTCGGGTCAGTGTTAAACAAACACGAGATTGTTATCAATAATGCTGTTGTAGATCTCATACGTAATAAACATTCACAACTTCCATAAATGACGTCATTAAGCTTTGCGCGAATGTCTCGTGAATCATGACCTAGTTCGTTCAACCTCTGTGTTTAATGCAAAAGCTAAATACTTGTGATGCTCTACTTTAAGAGATATCCTTTTCTTAAAAGCAGTCAGCAAGTCAGCTCCAGGATCATAACTGGGCAAATAATTTATACCAGGTGTAAACGGACCCTTCAGGAAGCCGTTAAACAAGCGTTCTGTACATCAAACTAAGTAACCGTATGCAAAAAATATTGCTGGGAAACGACTTTTTTTTTGGGGTGAAAATCACGTTTTACGGTAAAACTCAAAACTTAGTGCTAATGGATGCTTTGAATAGTAAACGGGTCGTGGAGGTAATTAAAGAAAAGTTAAAACCTTAAAAAGTAGTATTTAAAAACTTGTGAAAAAATTGGAACTTTGACCTCCGATAATCTCCGTAACTAGAAGGTAGATATGATCTAGAACAAAAAAAAACGGGGAGAACTAAAAAGCCTTTCGGCTTCGTTAAGGGTCTTTTTACACCCTTTATATTTCTTCCTAGATTTTTTTCATGTTTCTACAGTGACTCACTGCCCGAGTTCTTGAAACTGATTTATCAAAGTTGCAGTAAGTTAACCGCAAAAATAAATCATTCAATCATTCTAGCTACGTCTATCTCAATTTAGTATTTTAGTAAATCGTCTAGACAAGTAATAATAATAGGTTCGTCCTTACAAAGATTCGGTAGTTCAGTGCACCGTCTGCCCTTAGCCTCAGTGAGTACGTCTCACTGCGCTGAGCCGTCAGTCTGATCTAAAAATTCAGTTATTACTGTTTACTGTTAGCCGAAGACCGAAGCATTTATTCATTTTTTAATAAATATTTTTCAAAATCTTATAATTTCATCTGCATTTAAATTATTCATGCTTGCGGTCGCAAGTTCATCGTTAGATAAAATGTTGTGGATTTGTCTATAACTATTACTTGGATACAAAAAAAAAAGGATGAAGAAGAATATTTATTCGAGCGTCATTTTGATTATTTGCGAGTTTTTTGCCAGGGTCAAGTTTGCTTGAAGGCTGAACTAGTCGTGCGCTCATTCATGCGCAAGAGTACGATCTTATTTCATTCATCTTCACTAGCGAGTTGTTATAATGGACAGTGTGGTCTGATTTCTCACTATGCTAATGAACGTCTCCTACTGAAAATTTAATGTGTTTGATAGATCAGAGTTTGAGGCAAATTTTGAGCTTTTTCTCGGTCGTTTATTTATTTTTGTGCTAATAGGTACTACCCACATGAAATAAATAAGTCAACCATTGATCCCAAAATCTATTAAAAGTAAATTGTTTTAAAAAAGCTTAATTATAAGTATTACAGATTGGTAACATTCAACGAAATAAAAGTAATGTCATTCACCTCATACGAGTAGAGCAAGAGACTAAAGCTAGTGACCGAATAAACCGATTGATATTCAAAATAATTATTATTCTGAAAGGCATTCGCTCATCCCCACTTTAACATTAATGTGGGCGCTGCTCACTAACACTTAGTGCCTTCATTTCAAACTCTTTGAGTGTAGCATTTCATCAGTTCACCATTCTGTAAGTCTATAATTACTACCAATTAAATTTCCCCGATATGGAACATCGATGAACGGATGAAGACATCTGGCACTTAAGAAGATCATTCGAATGATTGGATTATGATCGGCTGAAGTCGAAATGCGATTATTTAATTGACAACGAAATAAAGAATACCGATATTCATTTTGACTTGCCGTGGAATCGATAATAATGGCAACGCCTTAACAAAACCGTCACGGAGTATTATCGCATTCAATTCTTCGTTTTGTTACTTTTGGATAATACCGTGAATGAAACATGATGTCATTTCGGCAAAAAGTCGGCATCGGCTTGAAGCCGAGGCTACTAATAGACATTTTAAGGAAAAATCTTTTGTTTTTAGTGATGCAAACAACGAGTTGTGTACCAATTAGGAACGGGTCAGTTTTTCATAATGCTGAGTCAGTAACTCAGTATCAGTCACTTATTATCAGACCCCATATAACTCATGAAAAAATAGGCAATTAGCGAAATTACAATGAGCAGGACATTTAATAATTTCGCGTTAGAAAGCTAAAGGCGGGGGCTAAAAGCGATTCCTCACCCCTCGGTTGCGGAATGCCAGGACCGTTACACAAATGCCGTGCCCCACCCACATCTGCTGCTCCATAGAATGCAGTACTGCATACACTTTGAGGGGCATCTCCCTGAGCACATGCCAAAACGATCTAAACACCTACTTTTCCGCCGAATACATAAATTTTTCACATTTAAAAAGTCATACGTTACGCACAAAGAGTTGAAGACGAAAATGGGTGATACAAAAAATGAACACGGTATATAGCACGTATAGGAGCGCAAACGCAGCATTTAATAACATACAAATACAACGCTGGTGGGTCTAGTCTAGATCATGATACTGAATTCATGGTATTAGTAACAGTCTGTGCGTCGATGTCCCTTACCAGTCACCATTGGCCTAAAAGAATTGAAGAAACCATATTCTTCTAAAAAAAGAAGGGTCCGCAAAAACATAATAGGTTGTCGTTCAAAAATGTTTCATGTTTTTTTACTTCATACTTAACGAAGGACAGGTGACGTCTCATTTCATGAAATAGCATTTCACATGGCAAAAACACCACTTTCTTTTGATTACATCGTTGCGGTGTCAAAAAACCTTTCCTGTTACTGATGTCAAATATGAAAATGTGAGCTTGTTACATTTTTGTTGTTCAAAGTGACACAGTTGCTCGTAAAATTAAACGAAAAACGACGTAAGTAAAGGCTCATTTTGGGAGTAAAAGATTTTTGTTCTATCATCCATTTTGGTTGTAAGAACTCTCGTGCAACAAAATAACTCAAATAACATCCTTTTGTTTGATCCTTCTATTATTAGAAAATACTTTTCTTTTGACATTCTCATACATTGAGTATAGTTTATTAGCATGTCTTTTTGCCTCTGTTTGACGTCTTCCGTCTTTTCTCTGTCTTCTTTAACTAATCTTTATCTTTTTTATTAGTCTGCAATTGGCCATATTATTACCTTCATCTGAAACTGGTTTGTAATTGTAACACATTTTCTTATAGGTATCAAATATTTCAATTGCATTGTCTTACATAATTACTGCCAACACTTGATTTAAAGCCACAGACCCATTCGTTAATACAATTTCTATTTCGTTTCGAAAGTACACTCTTGTTTTTTATGTTACTTCACTATTATCTTTATTACCGTATTATGATAGCTACTCCAATTACATTTATCATGCAACGAGGTGTTATGTTGCGAATTATTGCATTTACAATCACTGTATAAACCAGTGTAAGCTGTATATCGTATGATCTTTACAGCAATTCCAGTTATAATCCTATGATAAAAAAAAAAACATATGTAAACAAAAAATAATGAATTTGAGGAAAAAAGAGTTTTTAGTGCATTACACTCCATCATAATTAATTGATAAAGTCCTAAGAATCATTCATAATGTCATTAAAGCAGATAACTAAAACAATCAATCCGAAGTAGGAGCTATTCTTAGGATAAATGGAGACAAATATTACGAGAAATTTGACGTAACAATGTCGAAGTTCTTACATTATGAAGACACTTGGACTTTAAAGGATGCCGAAACTACAAAAGAAATCAATACACATGATGGAGCGTCGGGTGAAGTTTAAGAGACCTGCCACACACGCCGAACGCAATAAATCTTCTTTATGTTTGCTTACCAAATGTCGCCTGAAAATACAAAGTACAACAAGCGAATTTGGACGGAGCCGATCGACACGCTTGCAGCGTTCGGGCGTGGTCCTCGTATATTTTTATTGCCTCACTTTGTCGGTGTAAAGGACACTTAACTTTCGCACAGCTTGGTGTGGCATTTGTTCTTGTTACATCTAATCAAAGACCGTGTTTATTGTTTTCTTCGGAACATTTTGGTTAAAAAACTAGACGATTTGAACCTTAGGCGATATTAAGTGCTAGCGCCTTTGAGCGAGTCGTCGAACCGTCGTCCGCAAGGGCTCCCGCTTCAACGCGCTGCCAAGTTTATTCGAAAAAACAACCCCCCTTGATTTAACAAACACAATACAAATAAAAACCGTATATTAAAATATGGGTCTTTAAATTGTCTAGATGGTCAAAGTTTCATGCAAATACGCCCGATAGTTTTTGCGTGATTATCGTTTTTTTTTGCCCGTGTTAGAGATTACTTTACAAATTAATTACACTATGATATAAAAATATAATTTCACATTTTCACATATCAAATTATGAAGAACATTGTCTAGTATAACATATATTTTTTTCAAAGAAATAAGACTAGAAGTTTGGACGTGACGTTCAATTTAAAATCATTAAAAGTCGTATATCTGCGCCTTAAGCTAATTCTATGCCCCCAGGAACCTTCCATCGCGACTTGCTGGATATTTTAACCCAGTTAAAATTAAACGATCATGAGGAACAACAAAACGTTCACAGCGTGCGAGATGCCGTGACTTCGGTAATTTATTACCGTTTTCGTAGCATCTGCACCAGATTTTCTACTCACCAATGTATGGATGAGTCAATATCGTTGAATGATTTACATTGTTTGGCGTTTCTTAATTGTCCTATTTATTGAAATTATCATCTTTTGTTAGCAAACTCCTTGGGCATCTGTAAATAGAGTTAATATTGTATCTTTAGAAGGGTTCTACTTCAATAGCCCTTTATTGGCTGTGAACTTAGTGGCCGGTTGACTGCACTCTGATTTTACGATGCGTATGAATCAGCGACAGTGCATTCATTAAAACGGGATGTGGACGTGTGTAACAGGACTTTTCGTTTATTTCTCATGACTAAGGTATTGTGTATCCCAGTCGCAGTTAACGATGGTATTTTTACGCCCCAAAATTAACGACAGTCGCTTCCACATCACTTTCACTTGAAACTTAAAACTCGCAATGTTGGTGTTTAAGAAGCTGCGAAGACCGAATTGTGTACTAGTTAGTACACAATTTCTGAATATAGTTAGATTACCAACAATACATTTGCAGGAGAGTTGAGTATGGCCCCATTTAACTTGAGTGTAATAATGGATATAAATATAACAGCTAATTTGAATTCTGAGAATCAATTAACTCTGGTTTTTTCTAGAGATAAAATAGTTCTAGTTAGAATGCATGAAGGCTTAGCGTGACAATACTAAATTGAAAAAAGAAAATGTAAGATCACATTAGACACACATTGAATGTACATGTGAAGTTATAGTTTTATTTAGAAACACGTTTCTAAACAATAATATAGTCTGGTAGTTTCCCAACTAAAAGTGCTGAGGCAAAAATACGCCTATTTTTTTTACACTCACTCGGTAACCAGTGCACTCGAAATGCAAACATAATTTTTAACAGCGCATGAGAGAAGTTATGAAAACGTGGTGTTCGTAAGCGTCCTCTTTTTTCGCCACCTATGCAATCGGTTTTAAAGTGTCATCGGGAAAATTCATAAAACTTTTCGACTCTACCTTGCTTCATATAACGAATTTTACCTCTGAATTATTGAAGCTAAATCCTACGTTTTTTGCGAGACATAAAACATTTTGCGTGTTTATGACTGCTTTCTTCAGCTTTATTACTCAGATGTGTTGCCATCCTCATTCTTTCTTGAATAAGAAACGACGTACAATGTTTATCTTCATGGAATGTTCTGTACGTATATCATTCAGGTTCGATTCCATCATAATTCACTTTCCCTTCAACAGCACACTTCTCATAGCGTTAATGGTTTACCAAACGTGACTAAAATTACGCAAGATGAGACACTCTCTTGTCAATGTTTATTTTGGAGTTGGATGCATCACGACGTGAAAGGGCCGAGGAGATAATTTTTTAACTCGCTACAAAAACGTAGCTTATTTTGATCTATTTTAGTTTGAAAACTTCCAGACTTTTGGATTGAGATGGTCCCAAAAGTTTTAAAGCTTCGTTAACTCAAAATTATTTTATAATCCTTTTTTTCTGGACTAAATGAAATTATTTTTTTACTGTAAACATTTGTTTTAGATGTTTATATTTGTTTAACAGTTTCAAGGTTAAACTTTTTTTGGAACTCAGGGCAGTTCACTTCCAATCCATACTGTCTGTAAGTCAACCCAGCCAGAGAGATTTATTGTTCTCCCCGCGTGTTCACCATTTATTGTTTGTTTTTGTTACTCGTTTTGTCAATAGACATCTGTTTTCGTTGCTTCGTATCGTCAGTCGGTTTGGGTTTAAAATACATTTCGGTCGGCTTTTGATATCTTCCGCCTTCGTGTACAGTTGTCATCTCTTTCGTTCACAGGTCCGTAAATTGTGGTGTATCGTTAGCTTTGTGTACATTCGTTATCATATCAGCGACAGTGACATAGGCTAGTTCGACGGCTCTGCTAGGTAGCGTTCGACGCGCGCGCCCCCTACTGCGTTCCCCCCGTCCCCTACCGCAGTCGTCTCCCTCCGTTCTGAGTGATGCAGTCTGTATCGAGCGTTCGTAGGAACCTCACGTCGTTTCTTTGAAAAAAGCTTCACGAGTTCGAGCTTTTTAGTAATTTTAATTATGTGTCTTCTTTTTTGTCATATGTTGTTCTTCTCCGGTATCTAATAATCTGATGTTTGTGGATTTGTGTTTATAAACTCATTAGTTGAGTTCTCAGCTGAACAGTGTTTGTAAACGGATTCGGTAGTGTCGGCATAGTTTATTTTAACGAAGTTCGTGACAGTGCTTTCCTTCTATGTACGGGATGTTTTTGGTGAATTAAGATCTTAATAAAACTAAAGGTTGGTATATCATTGAATTTTATATTACAGTTATAATTATAATAGAGATTCTGAAAATTTGCTTTGTTAACTGGAACGAATTGAGTGAATTTCTACGCAATTGTTCCTGAACTTATCTTTCTTCAAATATTTATTACGAATAATTAGCTGAAGTTCTTAGTAAATACGTAAGTTCCTCATGCCGTTTGTGATGACATAAATATTTAATTATCCCACGATCCTATGACGGAGGGTGAATTCGTCGTGCGCGAGTGAGACAGTGCTATATCTCCTTATAGAGGGGTTGCCAAGTCCATACAGTTACACGATAGGGATTTCCGTGTGAATACTAGCAGGCAGTCAGCTTATAGAATTTGTTTCCTTTATAGAGTTAAAATTATAAGTAGCTTTTGAAATTCTTTTCCATACCTTGTCTCAAGGTTCCTTTTAGTACTGTTTGTTTATTTTGAGTTCCGAATCTTTTGAAAATTTCTCGGCTCATCGCATAATTGAATTCTGCTTCCTGTCGAAGTTTCAACAAAAGAGTATGGGGTCTCATAGCCCAAACAAGTTCCAACATGACTGTGTTTGTTAAAGCATGTTTATCTTCGAAGTTGATTTCACCTTTATCACCCCTGCTCATTATTTCATCTCACATATCATTATGTAACAGAAACACAATGATTTTTCATAACTGGATTACTTTCACACGAGACAATACTTTCGTTTCACACGTTAGCTTTACCTCCCAAAGAGAGCTCATTGTGCCAGTGAGCAATTTCGACGTTTTGCTGTACAAAAATGGGATGCTTGTCTGCGATCACGCTTTCTACTTTAACAAATAGATGTGAGTTTTTTCTTACAAAATTAATGTATGATGGTGACTGGATTATCAGATTAGTCATTAGAATCTGCATGAAGATTAATATTTCAAGCTTCATCATTACTAAATGTTACCACTGCTAAAATGAAACTGTATCCCACAGTTCGTAATACTGTTATGCCTGTATAAGTTTTTGAGTGGATAATTCTGAAATCAGAAAATATTCATCGCGATATTTCCAAGAAATTCAAGTTGATTGTATGAAAATAATGCTCATGTTACCCAAATTCGAATATGGCCACGGAGCCATGTTAGTAGTGTTTATTGCGACATGGCTGTCCATGATGTTCACAGTCACATACATTTATTTAACGAGACTTAAACGTCCGGCGACCTAACAAGGGTCACTAGCTGTCAATTCACCAACAACCAAGCCTTTGTGCACTGTTCGTAATTTTGTATCACTTAATTCATTCACATGTAGAACATTGACATTTGCATTGGAAATGTTGATTTTTTAATCTGCTGTTGATAATCATTTTTGATTTAGTAGGTTAACAATAACATTTACTGACGCTTGTTACTTAAACTCCTTATTGATGTGTTGAAATCGGCTTGTCGTATCTATGAGAGTATAATTTGCTTTATTGTCTGCATCGTTCGCTTACAATCAATGTAGAGGACACTGACCCATTCGAACACTTAGTAGTCGATTTATAGTCTTGCTGACATCACTTATCTACGGGTACGTAATGTATCTCACAATTCATGTCTCTGTTAGAACAAATGTTTTTTTTCTTCATAGCACATCTTGGTATTTATTGGTCACAAGGCCGTCTTATTCAACTTTTCTGTTAGATGGTCCACATGGACTTGAATTTAAAATTCAAATTATCTTTGAATGCTTGTGTGATGAATCATGCTCTTATTGGGATGTGTAACCGTCACTTGTGTCGACTTCCGACGAAGATAATCTTTCACCACATTAGTGGCTCACAAATTCTGTTTAATTGCCTACTGGGTTAGTGCATCCTTTTGTTAAATCTGACTGTTTTAAATAAATCACAGTTGACATAAATCAAGTCTGCGGTAAGCGCCAATTTTATGGCAATTAAATCATTTCTGCTTTGCGTTGCTGTTTTACTGACCTGATATTCTCAATTTTACTTTTATTGCTATACTTTATTTCAATAATCTAGTTGGAATATTGCTTGCAATGCTGTCTGACTTGTTGAAGGCTTACCCAACGAGTTGGAGAATTTAAGCTGCGTACAAAAATGTACGAATGTATTCAGGTTAACGATGTTTATTGTAAATACGAAATCATGTCATGAGGTATGTGATGTGATTGATCATGTGTCTTTACTGTAGGTCACTTTTATTATTTGATTTTATCTATTCAATATTCATGTTTAACGTCAGTAAGCTTCTGCCTGCAGGTCATGTTTTATTCATATTACCCGTTCCTTCTCTGGAGCATATTAGCTGTACGAGGCATTTCTAATTACATCTTAGAATAAGCATCTAACAATCGGATCAAAGGCCGCTGACCTGTCTGCCGCTCGGCTATTGAATCGGTGTTTGTCATTAATATTTATGGCCTGCGCACTCTTCCACCCAGCGCTTCGGAGAAGTAGACACCTGAGTGTGTTTGTCCATTACACCATCCGCCTACTTGCCTGAATACGTGTTAATTACACACACAAAAGTCTTAGATCGCTGCTTCCATGTATACAACCTTGTTCTTCTATAGTATGGTCATTTCAAGTTGAGCAAACAAGTTAACGTACAATTGTTTGCTTGCATTTGGCTGTGAGCTCTTTATTGTTCTGTCTAGCCAGTACGTATAACAATGCCGTACCGCGTGATATAGTGCGACCAAAGTCTGACGAATGCACCTCACGACGAGATAGTGTCTGGTATCGCAGTCACCGTTTCCTGCCGCTGGCTTGCATCAATTTTGTATGGAAATGGATAGCACTGAACCATGCAACCGAAGTGTACAATCGTGTACTAGTTTGGTCTTCCTTCCTTTCCTTGGATACTTGTGATTTCGGTTTCTTAAAAGCTCGAGTGACTGTTGTATTTACTTTTAGTTTGCCTGAAGGTACGATCACGAACAAACAGATCATTATCATAAAATCAAGAAAACATTGACGAGCGGACGTGGGCCGACGTGTCGGTTGTTGCGAAACTTGAGAGCTTCCACGAATACTCATGACCCTCGAACGCCACCAGCATCTCTAATCTTGACACTAATAAATCCGAAGAATTACACGAACATGCACACCCACAAAGTAATCACAGACTTATATCCCCAGGAGAAGGTAGATTCTCGAAGAGAGTAAAATTATTCTTTGGAACTCACTCGAAGGATTAGTTTACCAAGGAAGTTTGTTATTACGTAAATACTGCTGATATATTAACTTTGGGGCTTCAGGAAGAGGTTTGGTTTTAGAAATAAAGTCAAGGCTCTAAGATAACCAATCTGCTGTCGTTCTGCTGTGTACAAACCATTAAGAATATTGCAATCTAATAGAGCCGGTCACAATAGTTCTGGCAATCACTTGATGAAGACGTCAAGATAAAACATGACAACATTGTCTGACGGTATCATATCAGATGAGAATATTCTGATATAGTTCATAATAGTTATGTCTTTGAGAGATACGAATCACACTTTTATGCTTATGTCATAAAGCAATCAACAAGCATGTCGGATGAAATTAATATACCCGTATAAAATCTTTGAGGCCTTGTGAAATTCTTCGCATTGTTAAAATTAAAACAAAGTTTGATATCGTTAAAGTTGAGCATATTTGTGGTGGTTTCTTAATTAAGTTATCTGCATGAACCCAAAATTGTTAAAGTAAGAAACAGCATTTTTACGCAAAATGTTCAACAAAACGGGAAAATAATCCACACAGCGGAGGCAAACAAAAATAATAAACATGCAAAAACACTACTGGTACTGAATCGATTTGGACAGCAATATTGATCCTCTGTTTTTGTTCGATTTAATACGTGTTGATGTAACTTGAAGAAGATGGAAACAAACAAACAAAGCTAGCGATAAAACAAAGTCAAAACATAAGATTGTATCTCTTAAGTTAATGTTTACAATATTATTGTATTACAGAACAAATGTAATTACAGTAATTCAAGTCGTGACCACGTTAGATGGTACAGGAAAAGTTTTTTCCTTATGTTTGTATGAACGGAAGCGCTGTTTGTTGATAGACTGTGCACGAGAGAGGCTCAGGAGATTACCGACATTAAAACACTTGTTGATGGTAGCTTAGTGATGACTTTCGGAACTCAATGTGATTATTGCACGTAATCTTCGTGCCTAAGTATGGTGTTACGGAGGTCGGAGCCATCAGCGGTACTTACTGCCTGTCATTATGCGATTGTTTCAAGGATAAATTAATTCTATGTTTGCTCGCTAAATATGAGTTTGGCATGCATATTCTCTATTGGGTATTTTACGTGTGGTGTGCTCTGCCCTGCTTTGTAAAGGTCCCCATTTCCGTTCATACAGAGTTATGCTGGAATCCTGCCGGTTAAAACCACAGGGTTCCAATCCTGAGCACATAGACGGGGTATGAATGCACGGGATTTCCGTTAGAAATAACCGGTGCTTCACCAAATCTTTGCCCTCCTCGTGTATTGTTCCCTCTCCCAGGTCCGCTATTGTTGTTAACCGTGGGTTCTACAGATTTATAAGGACAGTTGTTTCAGCTTCAGTAACTTATTTAAAAGCTCACGTTTCAACACTTGTGCAATGCAGACATGTAAATATATCTCATTACCATTTTTGTTTAAACCTTAACAAGATAAAATCTGTATAGTTTCATACCGAATATGTATCAGAAACATTATCAGTGACATGTTTAATGCTCGTGGCATTTCGAAGGGATACTTTGCATTTAATCGCTTGTGGGTCATTAAAAGATTTGCTAAGTGACACGATAGGACTGGTAATAAACCTGATTTCCTTTCAATTAACTGTTGTCTTTAAATCACTTCTAGGTCTATAGAGCAGACCCAGAAGTAGTATTTTATTATTTATTAAGAGCCTGATGTGTCCCACTGCGGGGCAAACGCTTCCCTTCCCTCTTTCGATTTTTCTCTGTCTTTGGCTATTTGAGCCCAATCCTTTTGGTACGAGTCCAGCTCGTCACGCCGTCTACTTCTGGGCCTACCACGGCACCGGCTTCTGTTGTTCGGCACCCAATCTTTAATTAAGTAGTTCGTTAATATTTATGGCAGAAGTATCACTTTCGCGAGATTATTACCTATTTAGATAGACAGCTTCACCATAAGCTGATAGAGAATCGATGGAGATTTGAACCTTAATGCTGAATAGATTAAACTAACTTTCTCAATAATTAATATCATAGCTTTTATTGACCTAGTAGTATGTAACTATCACTACATTGAAACGCTTTCGCTTTTAGGGTCGTGGGTGGGTCTCCAGGTCGCGTTGGCCACTCTTTATCTGGTTTCCAGTTCTGGGATTAGGGTTACGCTCATAAATTATGATCATTTGGTCTAAATAAGGGCTTCCCAAGATTGCACAGAAATAGAAACCACTGGTTTCAGTTAGTTTCGGAAAAGAAATTCATTTCCCACATTCCATTTCCCGGATTACCAAATTAGCATAGGAATTCACATTTTTGCCATTAATAATATGATATTCAACTTTCAAGACATCAATCGTCATAAAAGTATCGACGTTCACAGTAAGATTAGAGGCTGTAGCCGAGATTTCTCAATGGGCGTGTAAGCAATACCTACTAAATTAAATCCAATTAACGAAGCAGACTTCCATTAGTTAATCTCCTCCATCATCACAGGGTAATAAAATTGTAGCTTATATGGGATTACCAAGTTATGGTTGTACGTATGCGGGTCGAGATATAGCACATAAAACATTTATTTATAGAATCGTATTGTTCGGGTGATTAAGTTTGAGCGGGTCTGTTTATGCTCTGGTAAGCTTCGTGTTGGAGTTTCTATTAAAACGATTTTTGGTTTATTCTGTTTGTTGGTATCGTTTTCATAATAGCCTTCAATGCACAGCTCTGGAACATAATTCAAAACAATATTTACCTTATTTACTATATTTTCAAGTTCCTTATCGATGACAGATAAAATATCAAGTATTTAAATAGTATGCATATCTTAAGAACCACGAAACATGAGGATTTCTTGTCAGGTTGTTTGGTTTTACAAATTTAGCTATGACCCATAAAAGCAGCGTCCCCAAGGAGTAATATAATTAGCGGTGCGTGACCCAAGTGTCTAGGGATAAAAGCATTGCCCTGCCTATATATATATATAGCTTAATATCCAATTATAATTTCAATTCTATTACGATCAAGTTCGTCGACAATAATTTGCTAAGTCGTTACTCGTAATAAATCACCTCTTCAAAATATCAAAGCATCTAGGTAACCAGGAAGGTAATCGATAGTTACACGTGTGTTAAAAATCAACCGATAACCAATTTTCATGTTATTTAGATTTCTTGGAAATATTTTCTATTTGAATATCGTGTTCAGAACTTCAGAGAGTGATAAATTGAGGAATAGGCGACCGATGTTGAAGAAGACTCGTCTTGCCATATATCATGTTCTTGAGCAGAACATCAAAGGGTTCAGTTACAACCATTTAAAGAAGAGACTGGTTCAGAACTAGTTATTAATTGACGTTCACTGTTGCGATGATTGAAATGTGAAACACTCCTTTTGAACACACGAAAATAGTAAAGATAAATATAGAATTTTAGGGGAACACTGAACTTGGTAGTATTCCAAGTGAACCTGACGATATTGTTTCAACAAATATTTGTTTGTGAGTAAATTCTGTTGCAAGTAAAGTTGTCGAGCAGTAAAACTGTAGTTGCCTCAACGGTACCTTGATAAAACACCATAAAACTCGGAATGGCAGTGCGTCTCCGATGTTTGTGGTACGCTGACCTCGCTTGAGTGGCCGTTAACCGAAATCGACATCATGGTCGGATCAATTCGTAACTTTTTAGTTTTACCCGACTGGGTTTGGAACACCTCTGCGTTAGAAGCTTTGAACTCGTACGCGTTGGTTACACAAAGGGGCGTATTAAAGGAAACAGTAGAACAGCTCGAAGCTCAAACAATAGGCCGGTCCTTCAAAGCTATTAACGAACTTACACAACCTTTTGTGCTGGTCAAAGTGATCCAGTGGGACTATTGACAATAACTGTATCTTGGCGAAGGTTCCATAGAACTCGATTCCTACCGGCTTCCCTTTCAAAAATAGCACAATCAGTATTCTATAGACAAATAATACAATCACATTAAAGATATGTACTCCAGCTTACCTCTAACAAAAATTTACCCTTCGCTACTGGTATCTTGAATAGTTAGTCATTTTTTCAATGAGTTCTGTTTATCTAGGCATATAAACAATACTGTAGTAAAAATTTGATTTATTGTAAAAGCTATTGAATGGAAGAAAACGATAAACAAGTGTTGTATCATCAATTTTATTGTTCTCTGCGAATAAACTCATAACTTATTTCTATACAGTGCTTCAGCAAACCTCGTTACGATACTCCAGGTAATTTGTTTACTCATTAAAATGAGGAGTGGGAGCTAATTATGATGCCAAATCAATTAAACAAATTGGGTCAGTATTTAGCTAACTCGATACAACGTAGACCTAATTAACGTTTGCAATAATATTTTTGCAAGCACCATGCAAATTCATAAACAGTTGAGTAAATTGCGTCTTAGGACACCGCGTTTACGATTGGTGAAATCATTGAAAGTATTTTGATGAACAGTAATTGTAATGGCCGATAAATTTCAACGGATCTCAGCACGAATCATATGTTTATTCATCCATGTCTTCTTAGAACAAGATTGAGGATGGAGGCGAATATATTAGAAAGCGAACGTTTTATTTATTTTGATTGTTGTGTGATTGTGAGCCTACTTCGGAAGGCGGAGAAAAAATTTGTGACTTGACAGGTGTTGAGTTAATACTTATGTCAGTATTGTGTGACCGTCGGACTGCCAAGTCATAGGTCTCATGTTCGAACCCAAGACACGCACCTCTGGTTTTTCGGACTCATGTGCGTATTGTATAATTATCACTTGCTTCGGTGTAGGAAAACATCTTGAGGAAACCAAAGCCGCATGTCTGAGAGATATTTCTCGACAGCATATAAAAGCTAAGTCAGAGACCAATGGGCGGCATAAAAACTGACACCAGGTTAGGCACTTACCACACAAAAAGAAGAAGTAAATACTTCCGAAGAAGTCTAAAATTCTATACACTATGTGCCTGACTACTCTGAAAAAAAAACAGCCGAAACAAACTCAGAGATCATAGTCTCTTTAGAGGTCCAGACATAATCTTGGTCAACTCACATGAGAACTATGCCACTATGATGGTATTTTGAAGAAAGAACCACACAGGTTTGAGATTAGCAATTTATATAGAAGTATCAACGAGTAAGACCAATTTCAGACTAATCAATATCTTTCTCTTCGTAAGTCTAGGCTAAAAACATAGATAACATTAAAGTACCTACCTGAAAACATATTGGGTTTTCACGTTTCCATGTTTAGAAATAAACATTCCGCGAAAATAGCCGTAGGTACAGACGCCGCCGGCCCATCAAGCTACCCGAAACTGTCAAATTTTCCCAATCAACCTTGAGCTTAATGCTTCAGCAATAAAGTTGAAAATCTATTAAATAAATTTGACTGATTGTAGTTGCTTGATGTGCTGGCGACTGTACATAGAGCTATGTTGAATGTCTAGACAGAACTTAATGGTTGGTATTTTATGTTATCCCAAAGTCCACATAGACGTAGTAGCTGGATAACGACTACAATATAACATTAAAATATGTTTTGTTTGTTCCTAATTGCCGCAATTTCATGAGTCACACATTTGGCTGTGAAATAATTAGCTGGCCATTTTATTTTACATTTAATTAATGCCTTCATTATATTTTTGTTTTCAGGTACGAGACATGTAAAGACTGGTTAACGTGGTGAGTTCAGTCGCCGTGATTTATATTTTTATATGAGTAATTTTATATGGAAGCAAATATTTGATATACCTACGTTTACTTATCACTGGAGCAATAAAAAAGTACACAAATGGATAAAAAGCAGCCATCTTATTCCGCCATTTTGTTTTCGTTACGTAATCGATTTCAAACAAAAGTTGTTATTTATAGCGTCACGGCGTTTATTCCTTGTCCGTATTGTTCTTTATTTCCTATTGTCATTACATAAAGACGTGAAATCTGTAATTAAACGTACTTAAAATAGAACATTAGTGTAACATTAAACATGTTATATGATGCTTACTTAGAATCTGAAACATTATCACAGAGTAATTCGTCATTAAGGTTTCCAAGCTACTTGTGTAATCTACTAATCTGCATCTAACTTTGGTAATACAACACTCTCTAGTATTTATACCAGAACTAATTTAAAATCAGCGAATGTTTATGAAACGGCCATGTTTATTGTACCAATTGTGACATCATTATTTTTAAATCTTTCTACCACGGAACTAATATAAAGTGTGCAGTACACTTTCAACCTTATATTGTTATTGATTAAAACTCCATATAACTATACGACCAAGCAAAGCCACCTCTACAAGTGCTCCCCCTAAGCAAACGGCAATTCAGATAATCTGCTGTAATCGGGAAAGCAAAGATTGTTTTGAAAGAATACTCCTTGGGATTAACCTTCTAACGCCATATTAATTTACCTGTGTATTTTGCGGTCATTTCTATGGTCTCCATGTTAAAAAGTTATAGAATTTCATTAACATTGTTAACCTGCGTGTATCGGAGCGTTGAACCGTTGAAAGTATAGGTTTTAAGCGGGTATTACAACCCTACCGAGGTTTGTTGACCGCTACCGGATAGGAAAATCCAACAAATATCAATAAGTTTCGCCGTCGAAAACTAACACACGATTGTGTTTAAATGACCCCCAATAATTTCATGAACGTATTTATTTTAGAAATAACAGTTTACCATTTTAAATTGCCATTTTAAGAATTGTTGGAGTTTCATTAAAATAACAGAGATTCTTTTGAATACGGCGGCAATTTTAAAACTATTACAGGAATGTTCTGTGAAGGTGCATGAGTTCATTTCGGACTTCAATTAGAGTAGCATGCTGCCGATTCAAATGTAGCATGTGATGGACTGTACAGACGTCAGCACATCAAGCAATCTGTCAAATTTCTTTAATAGATTTTCATCTTTATTGCTAAAGCGTATCACGTTTAAGGTTGATTGGGAAAATTTGACAGTTTCGGGTAGCTTGATAAGCTGGCGTCTGTACATGTGATATTATTACTGGATTGATCGAAATTGTAATAAATTCTCTTAATTTGAATTTTATCCTCCGTCCATAGTCTATCATCCCACGTTTAATCACTTTCCATTCATTTATAGAGCGATGAATTTTATCCAAACAAACGGTGCTGTGGATATTCAATGGATTGAAAAACTAATTGTTTTACCTCTTCTGCGTGCTGAAGTCTGTTATTCAGTAAAACATGAAAATTTTAAAAAGGTACTATGACGTGATTTCATTTCTACATTACGAAAAGAATTTTTTAATAGAGAACATCATTATTATAAAGTCGAGTTTCTGTATATGGGAACAGCGTAACAGAATGAAATAGGGAGCATAATAGCAGCAACAATACAACTAAACCCGTCCTTGTTTGTAATGAAACGCTGTCCAGATTGACAATGGTTCACCCTACAGGGATCAGTCGCGATTTAATTGCAGTTATTACGCAACCCGACCATTAGGTCGTCACACCAATGAGCGGTTGGCCGCGAAACGCGCCGCAGAAAGATTCTCACGTCTGCTTCACTTCACCTAGCTGTCTAACAACGTGATGGAAGTAAACACGGGGAATACACGGCAGTTTGCGTCTTTTATGGCCATGGATCGCGGCACGGTGATTACTTTAAAAAGATGTCGTTATACGTAAGTACGGACTGCTTGCTTTGGAAAACTAAGACCTCATCGAAGGAAAGCCTGGGTAAGAATATTATTTGTTCAAATAGCAAATTATTGCAGTGTAACTTGCGTCTTTAAGCTTAAATTCTTTAACAGTACAGCGTAGTTATGCCTTTATGTCCAATTTACATCCATCTCCAAATACTGAGTCTAAATATAAAAAAAATAATTAAAGCAGATAGTCCTCGTTCCGCACACCGAGCCTCTTTGACAGAACAAAAACTATCTTAGCAACTACTTTAAAAACTCGGAGAAATGAATAGTTCATAATTTTACGGTTAAAAACATTAACAATACAAACGTCGTTCAAGTAAAAATGTAAGTGCACAATAGTTATAACGTGGTCAAAGTAAAATTGCACTTACTAACTCTTTGTTTCAAGTTTGCTTTCAATTTATATAGAAACGATCGGTTTGGGTCGAGTACCGACCACCATTAGGGTTTCTGAAAGCCCGATGGGGCTCGTTTGGCGAAAAACGAGGCGCGGAGGGCACATCCACTGCCTTATTACTCGGTTAGGGATGGAATTTTTAAGACCGCAACATGTGCGTCGAGAGACGAAGTAAGTTCGAGAAATCGAATAAGTAATATGGAGATTCTAGAGTCGAATCTACATGGATTAGATGATGTCAAACCAGCTGCCACAATTGTTAAAGATGATCTAATAATTCCAGCATTGTTTCATTCCAAAACTAACCGTGTCTATGACTTGATAGAATACATTGAATATTTGTTTACAAGCTGGCCCGTGTTATGTTGTAACGGACCACATTGTGTCAGCAAGCAGTCGTATAGGTATTGCCTTCTTACATCACCATGTTTATACGAGAATGCAGTCAGCTGTTGAATTCTTTCGTTTCTTTGCAGCATAAGTGTAAAAAATATGACTAATTATGACGTCCGCTTTCGCCACGTGATGGCCTGATACTGTCATACACAGTCCGCTGATGATGGAGTACCAAAGCTAGAAACGGAATTCACTAGTCAATGACAAGGAATTAGTCTCGTGCAATTTTACATTCGCTGGTCCAATAGAGAGACTTGCAACTCTTGCAAGAGAAATATTAAGTATTTCATTTGTAATTTCATACAGCCAACGGGTTTAGTCTAGCCAGCATAAAGCAAATTGTGCTGGAACTCGGTTTCTTCGTCGACGATGAATTTTTACTGCTACACGTGACGACGGCGAACGGAATTCCTAAACTAGGGGAATTTAGTTACTTGGTTCATTTTTTTATCCGACTGCTGTAATTGGATCTGGACGTTTACGTTCGGCTGAATGCATTTCAAGTATACGCGAATGTGTTGGTCACGATTTAAAGTGCACATGTTCGTGACGATTTCTCGTAATGCCGTCCATAGTCAATGATATTTCTGAATATTCGTATGCAGCTTCTGGAATCATTATTGACATTTGTTTTGTCAAATATGGTGTCAATTTTAATGATAAAACTGCTATGCAGATCATAGGAATGGTCACACCCAAAATCTTTATTATAAATAGAGACTTCGTTTTTGAATTACGTAGTCTTTAGTTTATCAAAGTTATCTATTTCGGAAATGATATTCATTAATGCTTCAGAAACAGTTATTATTTAATTGATTGCTTAGCAGCTAACATTAATCTTATCTTTTATTATACCTTATATCAATGCTACCTACGCAACTGTATAAGCGGTTACGGACAATTTTAGTACGCGCTAAGCTAAAAATATAATGTGCAATTGAGACTCAAGTTCATGGACCTGGTAATGTATTTACTGTGCCGCTCTGTCTAGCACGGAGGGCAAACACCGTCAAACACCACAAAACAATATATTTTTTCTTCCTTCTTACCATGGACAAGATTGTTAGTCAAGATATTGCAACACGGGTTTTTTGGATCTTTACAACTCTGAGATTAGTGGACAATATTTATTGATTTCGTTATCGTTGGCCGGAATATAAAATGCATTATCTTCATCGTTTGTTCTAATGGATTACGGATATAAGAGTTCCAATGGCACAACAGAGAATCGAAGTAATGCAGTGAATAGTGAAGTAGCAACAGCACCTTAATGCGATAGCAAATATGTAGTTGAATTTTCAGATAAAATCTCTTTAGCGTCTATTTCGTCTATTTGATTTTCTCGTATATTCTTAACGCTTATAATATAATAACCAAACGTAAATGTGTGAAAGCAGTGTAGGGTGTGCGTGAAAATTAATAAATGTCATAATCATGCACAAAACGAACGCGCCCCGAGCAACTTCAAACCTTTGACAGCGTGAAACTGAAACGTTCTCACTCCTCCCTTCAGTGTAAACTCTCCCCCGCTTTCAACAGCTAGTCTGAACATTTTAATTTCCATTCGTCGGTAAAACACGTTATTATTTTTACAGTCCTTCTTAAAGATAATTGTGAGACGCTCGACGTTACAGATTCAGCCCGTTTCGTCTTTATCCGTACAGATTTAGAAAATAGCTTTACAAATTGTTATTCTCTTTCCTTAATGATATTTTCCAATTCTCTAGCTTCAAGTTGGACTCGCTGGAAAAAAATATGTTTACCACAATACGGTTCTCTATGGAACTCAGCTATGTTTGCCGTATAATGCAATATCCGAAGATAGCTCATAAAATGTTCCCGCATTGGTTGACTTCTCATATCGAACATTCCTCGTAAACGGATCTCAAGAATGTGCTAGGCTATAAACGGAGTTCTAAGTTATTTGCAGTGATTCCAGATGCTCCTTTGGCGGGGAAACATTGTTCAGAAATATTGCATCCACATTTCGCCTGAAATTCATTCGAGCATTTCAAAAACTGCAATGTTGGGTTGAGACAGTAAAATAATTTCACCATATAATAGCAAAATTAAATTACACAGACGCTGGAAATGCTGACACCCGTTCTGTTCAGGATTTATGAATGGAAGAGCGTTGACATTGATTTATTTTTGGTTCCGTGACAACGCGTTCTATCCAAACAAATGTAGAAAATGGTTTTGTTTTGGGAACAATGCCCTTGCCACAACTCGCAAATTGTGTTTGAATTGCCTTTGTCGAAATTCATCCGATTGATCAAGTTTGGTCGAAGTACTAGGTAAGCATAGGATTGAAAAGGTAGAAGTAGCATTGAACCAGGAGGTAGGGTCGCTGGGAACTGGCGTTCCGTCGCAGAGCGGTGTAATTGAGCATATGATACGTGGCGCGCTGACCGGCTGTGTCCATTCTCTGGGAACGAACTCTGCAGGGCTGGCCTCTGTAACCCGATACATTCACGTTAAACACCTATTTACCACCCAGTGTTATCATATTATTACCGTAATTAATTACTTTAAAACTAAATAGGCTGCATATATTGTGAAAATATTTACCGTAAATATTAAATTTTAGCACACAAACAATTGAGCTGTATCAGGTTATGAAAACGAATTTGCAAGTAAAATGGTATATAATGCTTCCAAGAGTCGTTCAAACCGTGTTTATTATTCGAACAAACAAGATTTATTTAATGAATCTGAACTAGGAAATGTTTGCGAAATATTTCTTAAAATAACGAACGAAGGAAATATAAATGAACAAGATCGAATACCGTAACATAGCAGGCAAATTTATCTCCCTTGGCACGGATTAATGATTCCAACGAAGTACTAATTGATTGTGATGATGAATCGCGATAAACGAAGTAAGTACCCTTATCGGCTGCTAAAGTGATTGTATCAGACTGTATCTTGACAGCAGCACGATACGTGTAATTAACACATGTCACGGACTCATTAATCAACTATCATGTTTATATTGTATAACAATTGATATAAGTGCCAATAGAAGTGGTAACCCTGGAGTATCCTACAAACATCTAAACAGCTATGTACGTGACCACATATCAGACGGGCCGAGGCGTGTGGTCAATCTGCAGCTGTGCTTTGTTTCGCAAAGTACATAAAACATACACACATACCTGCGACGCACAGTTTGTATAATCGTACCTAACCATACCAAAACACGTGTAACCGATCACGTTTTAGATCCTTCACACCATTTCTCAAACGTAACGCGAAGCTTCGGTCACGTACCAATCTCTGTACCTATAAAAATAAACACAAAACCATAACTGGCTCTACAATCAGAAATCTTAACCGTTGACAAATAAAAACTACAGGAGAAAGCCCTCAGTCCCGACCTTCGACACGGCAAATTATTTGCATTAAGAACAAACACTGTTATCGTACCAGATACCGTATCTAAATATCACAAAGGTTTCCTTCTCAGAACGAATTACGCTAATCCCGATTAACTGTTGCTTACTGAAACTTTAAGGAAAGCCGATGACAAAATAAAGTATAAAATGACCGCAGCAACTTTTGCTTCACATAAATGGAAGTGGCGATAAGATCCATAAGTTGAAAGCGTAATGGCCAGTAATGTAAGCAAAGAAAAGCCCGTATCGCCACATCGATCACCGCATTACCTAACACGGAAACATGACAGAAACCCATAACAAACAAATCCCTGGAGTAATAAAGAGCTGCAGTATCTAGGAACCCATTGGATATTGCCGTTGTGAAGATTTAGAGATTAACCACGACCGCGATGCTATTGAACAGGATATTATGTAAACAATAAACATGGTTTTACATATGAGAATTTACTAAAATAATCACCCGACGTAGGTAGAAAGGTTCAACACCCACGTATTACCATTGTACGGACTGCAGTGAATATTTATGTTCAAGCAAATGCTGTTTTTTATTCTCTTCGTTATCTACATGATTGTTGGTTGAATAAAATCGACCTTTTAAACGGTCTACACCCGGTGTTTTATTATCTAGTGGTGGGTTTTACGCCTCAGATATTCTAGACGCTCTCCGGAGAGCCTTTGAACTTCAACATCGTGGAATATCTTAGTATATTATTTACTAGTTGCTCGAGGTGGGTCTTTAGAATATTGTGACGAGCGTTTTCATATTTTTTAAGACCCATCAACAAATAATGTTTGTTTCTTTATGAAGCACTTAAATAAAGACCTTTCCATTTGAAATAATGTATTCTGTAAATTGCCGGAAAATAGTCATGGATTATTGTTTTAGAGCGAACGACGTATTCATTCATTTTAGTTTTATGGGTATTTTATTTGTTTACTCTACGAACAGGCATATCAAAGTAAACAAAAGATTACAAAACTACTCAACTTTGATAAAATGGTTGCATTCAGTATTTAAATCAAGTCATAACAACCTCTTTCTTTTTATCAGTCCTCGAAAACTGGTAAGTAGGACGTTACACTACGCGCATAATGGTCTAGAATCCAACTACTCAGTGTTTGGCCTACAAATTATGACAATTAAGTGCTATAAAACAATACGCCCGTAACGTACGTCCCATATCTTCCCGTGGGTGTCGTAAGAGGCGACTAAGGGAATTACCAGAGAATGGGCAGCAGCGTTCTCTGTGCTTTTTTAACAACCGTACTGCGATCGCCAACCCGCCTGCCAAGCGTGGCGATTATGGCAAAAACCCCCCTTTGGGGGAGGCCTATGTCCAGCAGTCTTTCGGCTGAAATGATGATGATGATGATGATGAAAACAATACGCCTATGTTTGCATTTTTTTTTTAAACTAGTTGGGCTTACTCTTGACCTCAATCTAGTCCTGAGGACAGAGATTAGGTCGACGATGAAACAGGCTAACCCAAAAGAAGCCTATTAACTCGCGAATTAAATATAACAATTCTTTAGATATGACTCATTCAAAAATAGTCATTTCTATGTGACTTATTTAAAACCATAATAGAAAAGACTGAATATATTCTGCTGGTGCTTGGTTACAAAATCCGTAAACACTTTAACATCAGCGGCCTCATTTAGGACTCCGCTATAGAACGTAATAACACAAATAAACAAAATTTAACGGAACCACAAAAACACAATTTAATTAGAGATACTTATCTGAGATTTTATCAGCTGTTTACTATTCTAAGAAACCCTTAAGTTCTGTTTTCCACTAATTGATAAATTAAAAGATTATTAGCAATCTACTGAATCCGATTTAGTTTATCGTTATGCAATCTAAATATAAATTTCGTGTTGTTGCGTCAGTATCATCAATTCATTAAACCATCGTCGATATACTATTTCATTCAAATCTTCAAAATCATGTTCATTCAAACATTTTTCTAACCGATAACCTGTTCAAATAAGATGAACTTGTAATCTGCTATTGACTGCCATCTCTATCGTTCTCGCTATCACAATCTTCTATGTCATTTCAACAATGTGAGATCTTCCTTCTTGCTCGTACTTTTTTCAAAATAGACTGAATTTGTTGTCTTCTATCGACTTTGCTATCCAATTATCCATATCTGTCACTGTTTTAATCACAATCTAACTTTAGACTGCCCATGACGTTACAAAAATGTTGGATTTTCCTTCTACCCCATAATCTTCATGAGCAGGATTGTCAATATTATCTATCACTCATATCATAACTCGTCGATAAATTATTGGTAATCCCTAATTCACTCGTGTCGTCATTCGTCTACAAGTTATTGTTAATCCTTAATTCTTATTCTATCAAACGTGTTGCCTATTCAATACGTGTGTCATGATTAAATTTTCCCGTAGCGGTTACAGTGTGAAGTCATATACGATTATCGTGCGGCTCGTGTTCGGCCGTGGCCCCTCGGTGTAACGTTACTCACGATAAATAATCAACGGCGGTATCGTCACGGTTTCTTTCAAATCTTCTATGGCTATTGTATACTTTA
The DNA here is from genome assembly GCA_905163415.1 of Noctua fimbriata. Lineage (NCBI taxonomy): Eukaryota > Metazoa > Arthropoda > Insecta > Lepidoptera > Noctuidae > Noctua > Noctua fimbriata. Next base: position 5,541,519 of record LR990941.1, on the reverse strand, counting down.
ACTCTCATTTACGAAGGGTCGTTTTACTTAGAAATATTTTCAGTTTCTTCAATAACATCCTCTTGTAAATCCTCAGCTTTAGAATCTCTTTTCATAACGGTGTGTTCTTGACGTAGTTTTGCTTTGAAATTTTCAAAGCTTTCTCGATTTCTTGTAGGCACTCTGTTCTATGTACTCTCTTTATTTATTTTCATGATATTGGAGAGTTCCAATTCCGAATTGTGTATGTAAATATTCTGTTTGGTCGCGGGTTTATTTATTGTCTCTTGGCCCTTCGCTTCTTTCTTGTATACTTTTTCATCAATTTGCCCCATCGGATGTTTAAATTTCGATTGGGACTCTGATATGATTGATTCTTTCGAAATTTTTGTCTGTTTATCTTCAACAATGATCGCCATAAAAGCACGAAATTGAAAATTTGTATTTTTGTAAAATGTTTTACCTTTAGCTTAATTCATTCTCATGATTACTTGTAAAGTGTAGTATCTGATATTTTTCAGTTTAAAAAAATCTTTCTTTTTATGGGCACGATTTATATTGGTTCTTTAATTAATTAAAATCTATTTAAAGATAGCTTTATGAGAGCGTAGTAAAAATATTTTATATTCAATTCATTTCGCTACAGTCTACTCGGGATCGCGTCCTTCAATTGTCAAACACACATTGAACTTTGTGTAGGTCATAGAACTCTTCGCCAGATGTTCTCTTATTTGCAAATGTAACATGTTGCAGTAATAGCATACATAATAATATGTTAATTTTGCCGCGAAAAATCTAGCTTTTTTATCTCAAGGTTGAAATATCTTGTGCAAGTTGACATCTGGCGAAAGTCGTAAACGCAGCCTCCATATGTATGCGTTATAATCTTTTTACTTACTTTCACATGCCAAAGGTGTGCCCAACTGGAGCATATGAAACGCTTTCAAAGACACTCCAGGGAACAACAATAGGGTGTTTTATGTTCAAAACTACATACAAGCGCGAATTATAGAAGACCGTTGCTTTACAAGTTAGAAGTACCCACACTTTCGATGTAAATTGTATTTACATATAGCTAAATCGCAAGGGGAGCAGTTTCGAAACATCGAGAATTTTGAGGGGCGACGGGTTCGTAGAAATTGTGAACCGTAAAGTCGGAAACAATAGTACTTATACCCATTAGAGTGAGAGTAACGAAATTGGACACAATGGGCGATATTTTCGTAATTTCAATGTGGGCTGTGGTTTTGACAACCTAAATATTAAACACAGAAAACAAAACCAAAATATTTAAATGAAACGTGTTATGTTTAAAGCTTCGCATATAGATACTACATTTACAATAATTAGGTATTCTGTTCATATAATTCAAGCTATTTTTTTTTTGTATTCGACCGTTGAGGCAGGTGTCACGAAACGGATGCGAACCGGCCACTGGCTCTGGGTGCGGTCGGAAACAATAAATCCATAAAACGGCCTGTAAGCTATAGTTCGGTTAATTAAACTAGTGTATGGTGAACTTTATTATGTAAATATGTAGGCCGAAATAGTATGAAATTATAGAGGACAGTTTGATTATGTAATTACTTCAGTACTCAAGAGATTTTCAAATTAGCTGGCTTTTAATTAGGTAATCCAAATAGATGTGACTTTATTTATATGTAGAGATGGGTAGAGTATATTTACGAAGCTTTAGATGTTTCCGGGAATTACGGCCCAGGGCTTGGTAACTATGGTGACCGGTTAATCAATAAAATTCCGTTTAGATCCGTAGATTCCGTATGAAAGTATCATACACACGTGCCGTCAACCGCAAATCAGTGATAACCATTTGACTATTTGACGTTGACAGCGCTCGTATGTCATAGCAGTTAGGAGGATTTTCATAGTGGGAGTGTTACTACTTATGTGCGGTTGACTGTACAAGTATGAGACGCAAATAAGCAAAATTGTAAATATTAACAACACGTTTATCAAACTTAACGAATATTTTTATTTATTTTTTTTATTCAAAAGGAACAACAAACAGCTGCAATATAAAACATAGAAATAAGAAATACACAAAAAACTTAAAGACAATATTGCAGCCCACAACGCTGTTCACAGATTAACTATAGGATACATAACAGTGAAAATAATCGCTAGGTTACAAGTACAAAATACAAAAAAAAAATAGTACAAAAAAAAAAGTAATAAGTATGAGCCTTTTTTAACTTATAAGGAGCACATGAAAAAATATCAATGTGTTCAAAAGTCCTATTGTAGGAATCGACCATTCTGCGAATAGGCGAACGCAAGTCAGACTTGGACTGAATATTGACCACGAAAACTTTCAAGTCTGAGATTTAGACAATGAACACGCCTGTATATTAGTTTAGTTGGAGAAACTATACGTCAAGCAATGCAAACTGCTCCTGACTTGATAACTCCTACTCCCCTTTGAAGAGTTATACAATGTACCCATGTATCAGACTCTCAGTTGTACACAAAACATTGTAGTAGGACCTCCAGTGTTGCCACCACCGATATACAAGCTGACTCCCTATTAATAACCCTGTACACCCCTCCATATTTCTACTCCACGTAAAAACCTAATAAATAACTGTCGTCTACACGTAAACATTTATTAATTAGTCTCCACTTTCTTTCATACACACAACTAAATTGTTCAACGTTGCGATTTAAAAATCAGAGTACATAAATTGTTTATGACTACTTACCTCCGAGATCCCTTTTGGGACTCATTTGAATTTATGAAAGTTAATTTAATTATTTTTCCTTTTATTTAATAAAGGGAAGGTTTTTCGTACGCCAGATATCTTTATCCGAGGAAGAATTTTGAAATTATGAAAGTTTTTTTTTTAATGGATAATCTGTCAAACGTCAATCTTATTCCGCGGGTAAAAGATATTTGACACTGGATAAATCAGCCTAAAACCGGATTCTGTCAAGAAAATGTCACGAGTATTTCATGGCTAGGTAGGTAATTTCATTGATATTTTCATCACCATTCTCAATTTCGAATTAAAGTTGGTGGTCGAACTTCGGAATTCTTCGTTTCGTAAAGTCATCTAAGTTATTGACTGGTAAAACTTCAGATCCCAAATTAAGTTTGAAAAAGCATATTGGTGCTATTTAACCCGTCTCCACCCTTTTCCTAAATCGACAGATTTGCTGTAAAAACGTTCTACCTTCATCATCAGTATTCATGAAAGAACTAATCAAGATTTTTTTAGTACTTCTACCTTGGTATGATAAAACACACTTTAGCTTACACCTTAGCAAAGTTTCCATAATGCAGACGGTTATTTTCTCCGGAATGAGACCATAAATTGCAGCCGACGACAAGTACTTACCTTCATGAAAGAACTATGCCCCCGCTTTCCTTGCAGCTTCAAGTATACCTAAATTAAGAAGAGGCTATTAAAGCGCCGTGTAAAGTAAAATAAAGTTTTTTCCTTTTACCATGAAACGAAAATAAGCTACACAATGAACTCTGTAGAAAAAAGCCTAATTTGAACTCCTAGCGATTGAACTTGAATGCAAGCCGTCCTGAACCTAATTCGTATTCAAATACTGCAATACTAAATTTTCGTCTGAAAAACATGATGTGTGTCGTTTTTGGTTTCCGTGACGCCAACATTGACTCCCGAAGTCCCGACACTCCCTCATGCGGTTCGTTATATACCCTCAAATTGCTGCCTACACGTCGCATAAAACTACCTCATATCCCCTGAATTTATTGAGTCACGTATATGCACGCCATCGCCACAAAACCGAAGGATACCTAATAAGGTAATATGTTTATTTCATTAGGGATACCACCTATATTACCTGTATATATCGTAATTTTCGATGTAATGTATATTAAGATACTCAGTCTACATGAGCTGGTTCAAATTAGTTCTCATCTGCATTCATTTACCTGATAATCAACCATGGACCGCCATTTCCCTTCATTTGCATACTACAGACGCATCCACAATTAACGCTGACGGAACGCTTAATTTTGCCAACTTTGACGAGCTTTGATCAGCTCAGACGTCTATTAGCGTCGTTTATAAAGACTTGGGGGCACGTCAAAGTTTCAAGTCGTCAGCTCGAGGACTAATTGTTTCTCAAAGAATTAAAGGACCTAATAATTGGTGAATACGAAATTGCGTGAACGTCGTTCGGAAGTGGGCTACGCAGTCGACGGCATGCCAGTAGGGAAGCCCTGTGTATTGATCGCTCGCGCCCCACGCGTTATGACCATCGGCGACAGTAGGGCGCTCCCGGCTCCACGTAAACACTCCGATGGGCTCAACATGTGTAATAGAAAAAAATATTCCACGCAGCCAGCGAACTAATTTGGGAGTTCTGAGAATCAGTAAAAAAACTATTAATAAAAATGCTGTAATTGGAAGAACATTAAGTAATTATTATTGCTAATTAAAGTTACTTTAATAAAGCAAATTAAGTTAGCGAGATCAGTACTTACTTCGATTTAATAAAAGCCCGTCTGTAGGTCGTCCGTCCGTTTGTCGACCTCCACGACCCGAACTCTAAGGTCTTTGTACCAATGGCCCTGCGCCTAATCGCCGACCCTGAGCCTGAAAGTTTATTGTCCTCCTATGAATAAAGTACCGAACGCAATTTCATACAAATTGTGGAGCGCTCGACGTAATGCAATCAAATGACGTAAATAGCCGTACAAACCCAAAATTTGTTTCCTGGGGTTATTTTATGTCTGCGAAAATACGAACGTTTCGCCTCGGAGATAAGTCGGCAGTGAATCTGGATGGTTATTACCATTGCTAAGATATAGTCACATTGTGTAATATCTGTATCCTTCGATTATACTTTGTCCTACGTTGTGTTGTTTTAACCAGTCTCCTTTATTTGTTATTCCGGTGTAATTTCCCTAATGGAACTGTGTTTCTTTTGAACACAAGTATCCAAAGAACCGGAGATTTGTCCCAGTTTGTAGTCCAGTGTTTTCAATACAAACATTGCGTCGTCGCTCGGACGCAAGCATCCCGTGAGTGAAGGAAGTGGGTTAACCAAATATAATTTAATCACTTTACGATTAAGTTCCTCCGTTGTTTCAATTTACTCTGCACACACGGATTGCTTCACCCTTATCGTGTTACCATCCGTTAGTCAAAAGAGTTACGGAACTACATCTTTGTTATTACCGGAATGGAATTCATTTTTGTTTATCCAACGGGCGTAAATGCGGGTGCATTGTGGTGTCATCCTGTCGTTTATGCCCCGATGTTATAGCTAGTGGTTCCACGAAACTGATAAACAAGATAAAGTGTTCGTTTAACGCCTACCTGTATCTTCTGAGTCGTGGCGTGCCCGGACGGTCAGCGGAAATTGCCCAACCCGAGAGGGTTATGGCACAAGGGGAAATATCAAAGATATTTTCTTGTAGGGGAACGAAGATTTAGGGCGTGAGATAGAAGGCACCTCTATGTTTATCTTCCTTGGGAGCCCGTTGATATATTGGATCTTCATCGCAGCGTTTTGTCCGTGTGGGTCCAGAATTTCATTAAGACTTACCCTCAAGTCAATAGAATTTATTGGCAGTTATATTGGTGTCAATTTTTGAGATTTGTAGTAAATCTAAAGCGATTTCGTTTATGGACAGTTGAACCAAACGTGGTACGGGAGCAGATCTGTTCGTCTATTCAGTACGTAATCGCACGTTCGTCTCGGTAATCTGTTGTATTGTTTGTACAGCTATTGTCACACACAATATTGTACGTTTGTGTACGAAGTTGAAGCACACAACGGTTAACGGCACAAATCTAAACGTTACTCACATTATCGTAACTTTGAGTAAACTTCGCCGTGAGAACTTGTAATAAGTTGGAGCTCTATTGAACAATCAAGTGCAATTAAACCAACTTCGGAGTAGCATTGTTCTTAATAGCCTTAACAGATTTTTTAAAACTTCTCCCCTAACGGTTTCCAAAGCTTTTAACACTAATTTACTCCTTGAAATGCGCAGTACCTTCAAGATCATCAGTTATTACAAATTGCTAGTTCATTACTCATAAAAGTAAACTTCCAATCATGCTTTTCTACATAACAACATCCGCATGTCATTCCATCCCACTCTATACTTTCCCCCAATTCCAAAGAACTTATAAATCAGTACCAGTCTTAATACTCGCTTATTTGCACCACCAGTATAATCTAAAGCACGTAATATAATCTCGAATGATCGATGTACAAGGCATTATATGTCTTAGCCAAGATTTCCGCCGGATAGCGTCTTGCAATACCTTCTTCGTTGTTTCATTCAAACGTGCCCCGAGTTTTAAAATGGCTCATTAAACGTTCAAAGATTCTTACCTGTCTCTGTGCATAGGTTTACGAAATTTGCATGCTTTATACAAACTTTGTCGATAGCAGATTTCCATAGTAATATGGGAAAGATACTTTGGAACAGCTATTTGATGTCTTGGGGATTAATGAGATCGGCTTTAGTCAAGTAACTGACTCCTACCGTGTCTCTGAAGTACTAGTCAACTCATTGCATACTTAGAATTACTGTACGGGACTCTTTATAGCGACCTGGATTGTGGAGTTCAGATAGGCACTCGCTCCATGTAAAATACTGGTATTCAGATGTATGCGGTAAGACTGGAAGCCGACCCCAACAAATTTTTAACTCTTTATAGCGACCATGGAGAAGACATGCTGCGCCAACCCAAATAAATTAGGATAAGCGCAGGAGAATGATGATGATTAATGATGACTCTTTATAGCGACCAAGTATAACAATCATAGAAGATATGTTAACCCTGATTCGTTTAAACCACACAGCGACGATATATGTATAAGCTGCCTCGGGCAGACTTTCACATCCAATAATTGTCATTCAAGCTTCATTGACCTGACACACCCTGATATCGACGCTTTTAGCTCCACCTAAAGGCAAAACGTGTTGGGAATACATACGTAGATATGTACTTGTACATAAGTACATCTTAACATATATTACCGATATCAAGAAAGACATCTGACTCCGATTGCCTCAGATATGTTAACCCATCAGCCTTATCGAGTATCGTGTTGGTCATTACTGCATATCGGAAGCTTTTGGTGCCTTGATACTCTTTGATATAGAGAATATACGGGTATCGAATTGATTTGAAATGATAAGAAGTTAAATCATGGTCCCATGTTGCTGGTACTGTTATTTCCGAAAAATGTTGCAGATATGCAACTTTTCGTTGGCACTTAACTGAATTTACTAGAAATATAATTCATGATCGTGATAGAAAGCCGTAATCAACCTATCAATCATCAGAAAGTTCAGCAACACCAAGAAACCGGCGATCCTTCCTCATTACATCTGTTATTATAAACTAGTACCATACAGCAACAGAATGTTTCCTACATAATCAAAGTCGTCTGCTTCGTGAACTTCCTATTTCATAGTTTGTGTTTACACGCTCCGCTGAGCTGATTGTCTAGTGTAACTTGAGCACCACAAAATGTAAACAATGCTCTGAAGACTCCGTTAACTGCTTCGGAGAGACCGCTTGTTAAAAGGAATTACTGGCTAATTAGCAAGTTCTTGATTGCTTTGTTCAAGACAGGAGTTTGTAAGAGATCCAGCGTGATCTTCGTCATTCTCGCAATTATGCAGTAAAATCAACGGATCGGATGGTCTTGAACGTTAATTTAAAAAACTCGCCGAAAGAAATGGGATGACCCTATTTGCAGCTGTAAAAAATGGCAACTTCAAAGTAGCAGCCAAGTTTGGTAAATAATTTAGGCCGGTTGCGACGCCGTTCGCGGACAAATTGCTCGTTTCCAGCACTTCTTTGACCTAAAAGCTTTTATGCTAGTTAAAAAGTCTCAATTAGGTACTAAGAGCGGCTCACGCCAAGATTTTTCTCAAGAGGCAATTTTAGATGACTTCACTGTCGTGAATCAATTATGCGATTCAAACTTGGGTACCTGTTTTAAGTGGGACTGAAGTTTTTGCATTCGAAATTCTGGATTGTTGCATAAACGTCACACTTTTTAGCTCGTTTCGATTGAATAACCAATCAATATCGTTACATGCAGAATTTATTAATCCACGCCATGAATTCGTTATGCAATGAAAATTAATGTCTGCGTGTTACTTAGCGTAATAGTGGTTTGTGTGGTAATTGTATTAGCATCTAATTTATTAACACCTGCAAGAGTTTATTGCTTTATATTTCAGTTCCTTCCAATGTTTATTTTCATGCTTTCACCTCAGTTTCTCCAAACCGTTGTTTTCGCGTTGTTATCCTCGTGTCCTGGTCTGTTTCTGTAAAGATAGTGGTGAGTACTTTAATCATAACAACATTCAGTGCAGGCAAGCATCCCATTGTGTTGGCCACAGCTGTGCTTGACGACCCGACGTCCTCTAAATACAAATTATTGTCAAGTTCAACAGAAGTAACGCGTTGTGACTCGGTAATGTAAAGCTTTTAAATTCATTGAAATAGTGGAATATGTTTGTTTCCGCAACCTAGCAGAATCCGAAGCACTGTCCGATGAAGATTCATTCTCCGGCGTCAGCTTTCTTAAAGTCTTAGAGATTAGAAGCTGTAAATATGTCAAATATTCATGTAATGAAGTCGCTTTATAAGAGCAATTTCATATTACAACACAACAATAACTAAACTATGTATGAAAAAAAATCACTTTTGCAACCTGTAACCCGTAATGCTTGTGATGTAAAGTCTATTCTCAAGTAATGACATGCAAGCTTAGAGATTGGCATGCTGTTGAACAGATCTGTAACTAACGACTATTAGATCTCAAGTTACTTCCTACATTTGCGGTTTCACGCAAACCCACATAATAGCTTCGTATGTGGGATTTATCAGAAGATTTCGCAGACATGCAAACAGAATTTATTGCCACCCCGAGTTTAGTTCGTATTCCGCATTATAACTTATTCAATTTGATCTGACGCTTCGAATTTTTAAAACGTGTGAAAATCCATTTCAATGTCATACATTCCGCCTCTGCTCCGACTGGAAATCTCATTAATGAATTATTCATATGATCATAATGCATGCCATTTTGATAAATAACTTGAAATTTGTTTTGTCTTCACCTTTTCGGTGTTATTTGTTTGTAAGACGTAAAACTTCATGTTTTGGAAATACCCATGAATTTCCCACGACAAGTCTTTGTTTGAATAATAAACTACAGCCAATTACTCCGTCGATTTTCCAGTCACATATCACTGTCTTAGTTCCTCTATTGTCGACTTCAACAGAACGCTAGACTTCGCGATTTATCACAGAACCTGGGAGTACCACTTCATCCGCGATCACATGCATTTGTCTTTTGAAATTGGATAGCGGTTAAAAAATATAGGTGTTTCCGTATTCGCTTTGTGGTTCAAGTTCAAGATTCCGCCCACCTGGGTTATTGACCGGCCTCAGTACATGCGCGACGGGTGGATTAACTTTTCCACCACTACACGATTTTCCCGAACTCGTACAAAATTGAAAATCTAGCTTTGAAATTAAAAATCCCAGAGCCGTTATTATTCTTTCTTAGCTGCAATCTCGTTTATATTATTTCTAACTTCTTTTTCGATTTATTTTCTACAACAGCGTCTTCACAATACAGCGTTCATTCAACATTTTGGGGTATTGATTATCCTCTTATCTACAACGGTTGTGTTTGAACAAGGCTTCGTTAAGCCCTTTTATTGCCCTTTGAGGCTTAACTACAATCTGTAAAGGACATTGATTTGGTTTTGAAACTGGTCACTTATTTCTTTTGCATCCGGTTCTGCGGCTTTGTTGCTCTAGGTATAAAAAGTTTACCAGCTTAAATATTTGTTCGGTAACTGTATCAAAAGTTATTTCACTGTCATTAGATATGACCACAAAGCTTGTTTGTTTCATTGGCAGTAACATCAAAACTTGTTGGTAGTTTGAAACTGTTTCAAACGGCTCGGCTATGGTGGCGACTAGTCGTCGTTTTGAGGGAACAATGGTGCGTTGGTGATGTTATTGATTGGTAGCAACAGGTGGCTGGGGCGTCCCCCCCGCGTACTGCTCCGCGCCATCACCTTCACTTTCTTCTCGGAGACCAAACAAAGCTTTTAAGAAATCTCCAACAACCTGCAAAAGGCATCCATTATTGACAACCCCGTAATGCTGAATTATTTGTATCCTTTGTTCTACCTTTGTCTGGAGCTGTAAATCTTCATTATAAAGTTTTTCGTGAGGTATTCTATTATGTCCCACCTAATTACGTTTATGACAAACGACTTTAAACCCCAGTTAATAAAATTGGAACTGCTAATTTAAAAGAAAAATGTCAATTAACGCTAAGTATTTTAATAATGTAAATAAAGACACAGCTGCCCGCTAATGGTACACTGCTTCTTAATTAAAATCTGTGAGAATTGCTTTTACCGTTCCTTCTAGTGCTGTAATCGTGATGTTGAGATTGTTGTTTCTTGTACTATTATCTTTATTGGCGTATCGAGTTGATAGCAACGTAAACGTGTTTATCCGCCGGCGATCAATCTCTCCCAGTCAATTTGTTTGGTGTGTTGTGTGTAAATCGGTTCCCGTGCGCTGCGACCGACGTAGTTCGTTGCAATTTATCGATAAGCTGTTTCTATTTACCCCACTACCCTCCCTAGTTGTCGGAAACATGGTGATGACGCTGATAAATGGTTTCTTGATTGTGCTTGGGGATCATAAAATGTAGAAACTCGACCCATCGTCACCTGCATATTCCTCTTTGAAGGTTACGGTTAATTATGTCTGACATCAACGTTAAGTGGTTATGTGATTAGCTTTGTCATGGTTTTTACCTAAATACGTGGTTACCATTATTCTATTTTAAGTTTCCGCTTATTTAATGGAAAAAAAAACGTATGAATTCACTGAACCATGTCCAAGTTGGTTTTATCGCCTTGTATGTTTAATGCTATCGTCTTCCGTATCGTCTGTGTTTATTAATTTCGGGCCTTCATTTATTCAGGGTTCTGACATCTTATTTATTTATATTAGGTGCGAGAATGATTTAATTAAAATTCATTGTTTCTGTCCTTCTGTATGAGTTAGCTGAGGAAGGAAGAACAAAATGTGGAAGGTTTCCTTATTCGTCTCAGGAAAATGACAGATTCTACAAGCAGGATCGGTATGTATCAGTAATGAATGGCACGCACCAGAAGAAATTAAAATATTTACCACAGAAGATCCTTGGAATTGTCAATTCTAACGATAACTGTAGGTTATTAATCTTCTATTCAACGCATTGTATGAACCGGGCGGATGTTATTGTGTATTCCATACGCGTGCAGTGTTGACAAAACGTCGATCGTCGATGTCGACTGCTTTCAGAATTAACTACGAATTCCGTACTTATAAGGAAAACGTTTTAATAACAACCAATCACTATTGCGAAGAGCGGATACGAAACGGTAAACTAGTTGTCAATACTCTGATACAAGTTACAGAACCAAACACCATTATTTTGGGAGTAAGGCATGAACATAATGAAAACAAAAAGATATCAGACTGTTCTTATGACAAAGCTTAGGACACCTACGTTTTACTACTTGGGTTTCCAATTTGTGAGAGTAACTTTCATGGAATATTTTTTCTAGGACTTATACTCGAAACATCAAACAACTGGAGATAAAAGTGAATACTCGTTCTTAGTGTTATTACAAAGAGCATTTGTCTACAAAGGACACCTGGGAGAGAGAAATAAATTCTCTTTGTGCACTACATTGGTTGAAAAACCCTTGCCAAATAACAGAAAGTGGACAGACACTTGAATAATCTAAAATGAAATGAAAATATCGCTGGAGAAAATCAACTAGACGGAGCATCAAAAGCCTTCAGTTGAAAACAAAGAGAATTCACAGTATTCAAAGAAGCACTTACTAATATGTTTAGTTAAACTTAAACGGGAAACAATAAATACAAAAACAACGAAAAAATAACACAAGACTTTAAAATCCATGTTGAATTTAAATTAATGTATCGTAAAACTGAAGAGAATGTCTTTACAGGTTTACAAATAGAGAACAATGGAGACGATTATAAAAAAGATGTAAACGAAAATTCCGCTATTCATATTCCATCAAAAACAAGTTGTTTCTGAACTGAAAACGAAACTAGCTAAATGAATATTTCATCATCATTCACGTTAATTGAAAATGTTTCCCAAAGTTTACCCAGAAAAGCTAAGGCAAACATAAAAACTGTATTGAAAAATGTTTTTTATCGGTTTCTAGAAAACGAATGGAAATTAAAACAGTATCTCACTTCTCTTAGTAACAGCGGAGTATTAAATTAGCGGTTTCGGAATCAATTAACATCAGGTTTTGCCGTTATTCGGTCAGTAGGGAACGATTTCGAGGTCGTCATTAAAGGCATCTTACACCCATGGTGTATTTAAAAATCTGTTGCTCTTGTTATTTGTTCCTTTGGTGATAAATGACTTTTTACTAAAGCCTACGATGTTTTCAATATGCTTGAGCGTTAAGCGCATTTAGTGACTTGTAGTCCACTAGTACCTCAAATTACTAAATTCTCAAAACTAAGCATTTTGTAAACATCGTTCTGTCTCGTATTATCTTCAAACGATTAACAGAAACGGTATTTAGCGGTAATCGCATTTAGCGGATTGTGGTGCAAGCAGGCCTAGACTTGTCTAGTATAGCCTAAGTCTACATTTCCTGATTATCATAAACTATATCCTCACTAATATAGTTGCGGGAGGTCCTTTCTCCATTAATTAGGACTTAATCTATACTAAAACGAAAAACGTCACCTGCCTGCAGCCTTTCATGTGGACATATGATTACTTCGTCAGGTGGCAACCGTCCGTTTCATTCTTCAACAAAAAACCGGAACTCTTAGACGGGTGTATCGAAACCACACATGTCTTCGTTATTTCTTACTTATTAAAGTTTTTTAGCCGTTTATAACCGCCTGTGAAACATAAGGCCTGATAAAGTAGTATTCATCTCTGAATTTGTTTCTATGTTATATGCGGGGTCGATTCGGAAGAAAGTAGTAAAATAAACAAAATAATCCGCTTAACATTTTCCAAACTAAGTAGAGGTCAAGTTTAGAAAAAAAAAAAAAAAAAACTGGGGTCTACCATCAGAACTGCACAACCTACAACGGGTCCTGACACTGGTCCTATATTCTTAGACTGTAGACCAAACTTCCATCCCAACTCCCAAAGGCATATCGTGTTTCAGAAGAAACAAATGGTCTGGATTTGACATAAATAAGGCCAAATTGCCCACACCAAAACCCATAGCTAACACCAGAACCGTTATCTTTCACGCAACTTTCCCCTACAAGTCCAGATAAGTATTTAGCACTATAAATCACTGTTCTTATCATCTACAAACAGCGATCGCTTCGATACATCACCTGTTATCATGAGGTTCAAGCCGTGGGAATACCGCTCAACCGGTTCAACTAGGCCAGCGATAGCTATCGATAAAAGCTTGATTGAACTTCCATGTAATTAAGTAATGAAGCCTTATTTAGTACGAATGATAAAACGCAATAAATTGTCATGAAGGTGCTGTGAAGTCAAAAAGCAATGAATTACTATCTGCGTTTGTGTGAGACTATTCTAAATCCAAGCAGTATTACTGAATAAAGACTACCCGAGCCTTAGAAAGTATGGTGTTCTAAGATGAGTCTCGAATACTATTGGTTTATTATTAAATCCGCCTACCTGACAGATACAACTATTGCTATCCACGAAAAGAGAAGGTCCCCTTAGCAACGGGTATATATTTGTAAAGATAGCCGTAATACTATATCGAATTCCTTATTACCTTTTGTTGACATCAAACCAAACCATCATACTACCTAATTATTTCCTATCCGAGAAATGAGAATTATTATGCCAAAATAACGGTTTTTCCTTGAACGTCAATCGCGATATGTTTTGAACTTCTTTTTTCATAATTTGCCTCAATGGTGCGGGACGTTTGTTAAGTAGATTAGACTGACCGCTAAAATGAACTGTGATATCATTCTGAAACCGCCCACTACGCCACAGATTGCCTAGCTTAATATTACAGAGTACGAGTTTCCTAATAACCTTAACCTAAATGAAACGATAAAGTTACTTGTAGAACTGAATAATATTGGCACAGAGATGGGCACTACAGATGGTACTCATACCACAGCTGGGTCATTAGTGATCTAGGTAAAGGATGATTTATAGGATCGTTTCTCTTCTCAATAGTTCCATATGGTATTTCATGCTAAAATATAGTTAAAATGGTGATCCTGGCTTTCCTGAACACGCCTTCGACAGACGCACACGTTTATCAGTCAAATAGTTCTTGTTAAGAATACATACATAGGAAAAGGAAAGACATATTATCCAGCACCTTGTATAACTAGCACTATATGATATGAAGCAGGCTTCTATTCAACATGATGCTACAGAACAGCGCTGATTTTTTGTTATCAGCAAAAATGACATACGGAAACAATTTCAGGAATTAAAAATAAACTACGACCAAACTAATGATCACAAAATTACAGTTAACAGGTAAATATTGCTGTGTATCCTCTTGACCCCTTTGCCGTTGGGAAACTCTCAATGGTCGCTAACAACACCCATAGGCAACTAAGAGGGTTCTCCGTTCCTATTCTGTGCCTCGCCTCGTCTCAACTGCTAAAAGGGCCGGAAATTCTAGAGGATATCCTTAGTCTCGGTCAGTAGTTAACAAAATAACGAAATCATTACATCCTTAATTAGGCTAAATATAGCACTTGACTGAGAAAATGATGTAACATTATATTTATAACAGATAGCGTTTGTCATAGTAGTCCTACCTACCTACTATAATTGTATTTTTTTGTGTGTTTGTGAGCGTATATGAATGTTGTTCCTTTACGCTTTAACGGCTGCACAGATTTGTATGAAAACTAGACAGGTAGACTATGGCAGGTCCTATATCAACATAGGATACTTTTTATCTGAATACATGAAGTAATTTCCCAAGGCTTGCGATTGGAACCGCGGGCAACAGATAGTCATACTAATATTAACGAAGCCACGTTCATGAAATATTTTGATATATAAAAATAAAAGCAAACAATTTTCAATAATGAACGTCGGATACATACGCCTATTGTCAGCGTTTTTCCAGTTATTCGCTTATTCAATAACGAAGCAAAATATTATCGTCAGGTTTCAATTGTCCTTTAGTTATAAAACTCTATGGCAAAGAATTTTGATGATTTGTTTATTTTTTTTGTTTTATTTTCATTGTTTAGGTTTGACTCGAAAATAACCGTCCAGCATCGTTGGTCTGCTGAGCCTGAGTTACTGGGTTCGATTCCCAGTCGGGCAAGGGGTTATAGCCACGGAGTCTGGATTTGTGCCCAGCAGTTGGCAATAGGTTCGTCCCCTATTATATGGGAATTAAACTTAACTGGCGAAATGAAGTGTACCATTACACCTCTGCCTAAGCCTTCGCGGATGACAGGCGCGATGTTATGTTTATGATCTACCTATTAAAATACATTATAGGTACAGGTGTTGGTTTACCATGAATTTTAGACCCAACATGCAATACCTAGTGTTAAAATCTACGCTGGGATTCTAGTTTCTACCATCATGTGCTGGACTGATGGTCGATATCCCTTACATCGTATATTTCAATTCGTAAACAAGCTTTAACCATACCTATTTATATGTATTTACAATACACTGCCAAATACGATATTCCCATTTTCCTTCCCTGAAAAATGGCTATAGTTACATAAGGAATCTTTTCTACCATTGTCTCAATATTTAGTACTTCTTTATCACACTAGCAGATCATTAATATAGAACACGTTAATAACTCTATTTCTCTCTCACTCTTAGTTGAAATCTTCTGTCTCACCCGTCAACACGTTTTCATTATGTCGGATATGTCAGGATTTACTCCGTTAGGATCGTACATCATGTGGGCAGAAAAATGGGTTTTGTGCAATGAAAACACACTGGGTGCGATACACTGTTTCTAGCAAAACTAACGAATTACTTGAGATTACAACTTAACACATTAACACGGGGCACAATGAATCGGGTACAGTTCCAAGACATCTCAACTCGATCAGCCATTGACTGGCGCCGTCGCCTCGAGCTGAACATCTGTAGAAGCACGCTGTGGTGTGGGTAGACTTGTAAGTAGGTCGCGTGACGTCACCACCAGCGCACTTGCGATTCATTTTATGTCCATACTAACGACCGGATCGGATATATAAATGTTTCGCCAGTACAAATTCAGCCAAAGGTAAAGGGATAATGCCTTTACCTCTTTATCAGCAAAACACAAACTGCAGTTTGAAATGCGCATTTAATTAATACTCCAGTCTGAATTCCCCGAAGCTTCCATATCGTTATTAAACTACGTCTGTGCTATAAAAGTTATCGCTCCACCGCGGCAACGTTTATCAAGCGCAGGGTAACAGCCCAAGTTCATTAGCACCGGCTGATAACGTGACGTGGCCGTTTTAACCCCAAATCGGGGAACCACAAACTCATACTTTTCTAATAAAAAATCTCATCCGTCAAAATGAGCGACGATTTTTAATCTTGTTACTTAGCAAAATTTAAAATTTTTCTACTTTGATATAAGACCTATCTCGTAATAGTATGAATTCCAAATGCTAAGTTCGTGAAAACGTAGAACGTTAATCAATACACTAGAAGAAAATCACTTTTAAAAGTTGTTTCGTGTATACATATTAGTGCTTGTGACTGTACCAGTAAGTACTTTCCGCATGACATAAAAACAATTTTGATGACAATATTTTAATTTGGTATCATCATTAGTTGTTAATTAGGCCCCGTTCACATGTCAATGACCCCTACAATATTTCACAGGAAAAATTGAGTTGAAACGTCAAACGCTCTTTACAGTTAAAAACAAATGCAATATGAAACTGTTAATTTGATCCTAAAATAATGCATCGAAAGATCGCCGTGTGAACGGGTCTTAAGAGGAATCGCACGGTGCAAGGCTTTCATTTAAAAACATTTATTGTTTTTCTTTTTGCTCATATTCTCTCAGTCTCATGATCTCATTACCTCAGAGAGTGGAAGAGAGGCATTCAGAAATAATCTCATAATTACATCATACTTATAATAAACAACAGCTTTACTTGAGTATGTCAGTTATTGATTAAATAAAGATAAATAACAATTTTATTGATAAACAAACATATAAACATATCCGTCATCGAATGCAGAAGCACAATCGTGGTTATGAAATCAACAACATTCAACAAACAGTCATGGTCTACGTGCGGTAATAAAATATTATCATTATTCTTCGATGGAATGATTCTTCGATCTTCATACCATTGTTAAACATTACTTAGGCCCGCTTGCACCACGAATCGCTAAACGCGTTTAGCGTAGAACGGATTTAAAACATCGTTCTGTTTCTATCAATCGTTAAAAGATGCCAGATACAGAATGATGTTTTAAATGTTTAGGGTTAAACGCGTTTAGCAAGCGGGCCTTACAGTCGGTAAGCTCAGCTGGTCACAAGTAAGTCTTTTCATATATTTTTTTGCTTACGCATCAATATTCACTACAGCAGCAGCTGTGAACCTATTTCATCTGCTATATTTGATCGATTTCTACGAAAAAGCAAGTCCAGTTGAAGAACAAAGCAGAATTTTTAATAGTCCTGTTCTAGAGTTAGTTTTGCGTCTGTTATTTATTCTCCATTTCCCTCCATATTCAGTATCTTTACTTACTAGATACCCCACCATGAATTAGGCACAGCCTTGAGAGTCAGAGTCAGCAAACATTACATATTTTTATTGTCTCATAGTTTAGTTGTATTTATTGCCAATTGCTTGGCAAGACAATATGACAATGGGCATATTTCTCGATTTTATTTCAACCAAGAAAATAAGACAGAATTTTATAATAGAACAAAAAGAAATATGTTCAAAAGATTCAAAACAATTATTACCTAGGACAAACACTTGAAAGTTATCTTATTCATATATTATTTTACGAGTATACACAACCAGAACAAATATTTAACAGTGTGTGTTGGCAAAGTCGAAATATTAATTCCAAAGTTTAAATGGTAAATTAACTAAGAGCAAATGTTATATCTATGTACATATAATTAAATTTGCCTATGAGAATCTAAAAAGTCTCTTTAAGTAAATAGTAATAATTAGGACCTCCGATGGAATGAGCAAGGGACATGTCCAAAGAAACGATGGATGATTTGTGTGAAAGATAATTGGAACCCAAAATACAAGGTGTAAACGGTCGCGAAGCCGGGAACCAAGCATTCTGTACATCAAACTAAGTAGCTCTACGCAAAAATTTTTGTTGTTTGTGTTGATGGATATGTTACGGCTAAAAGCCGAAGTAAGGTTACACCTAGTTCTAGCCGGCTATACCTAGGTGTGGCCGCACTTCGGCTATTAGCCGTAAGTCGTAACAGATACATTGAATAGTACGGGAACCATGGAGGTACCTATTTAAAGTAAAGTTATCACATTAAAACCTTCAATTGAAAAAGTTGGAACTTTGACCCCTAATATCTCCGTAACTAGAAGGTTCCCAGGTATAGTCAAGAACAAAAAAAATCTCACAATGACGGGGAAAACAAGTACCTTTCGGCTTCGTTAATGATAACGGACGAGGATGTTTGTGAGAAAACATATTCGCTTTAGGACCACTTTAACACTACAGTAAAAATTATGTACAAAAACACAAATAAATAAACCAAAACGCAACTCGTTCCCATCAACTGGGGCGTTGTTTTTAATGTTATCAGTCGCGATAACAATGTTAATGTAACCTACTTACTTCTTGACGATGATAGTCATGTAGTCACATGAACTTTATTATAAAAGTGTGTGTATGTATAACGAAAGATACGCAGTTACTGTAATGTAGTTAGAAGACTTTAATGTTAGACACAAATAAAGCAAAATTGAGCGAGCATACACCTGAGGGTGTGAAGACGGTGACGTTTTATCAGCGATACCAATTATCGAAAAGTCCATAGGTGGTCCCATTACATAAGTACTGAGTTTCCTCCGTGCTTCGGAAAGCAGTAAGCCGTTGGTCCCGACTGTCGTCTGCAGATCTTTGACAGTCGTTACAGATATTCAGTGGCCCGAAAGTCTGACAACCAGTCTTACCAAGGGGTATCGTTTTACCTAGTACTAACTGGGTTGTGGAGGGCAGATAGACAGTCGCTCCATGTAAAATACTGATATTTAGCTGGATCCGGTTGGACTGGAAGCCGATCCTAACATAAGTAGTTGGGAAAAGGCTAAGTACCTAGATGATGTCGTAGACATACGAGCTGCTTTGAAAGCCATTTGTCTAGATCCTTTGAAAAATGCTGATAACGATGGCAATTAATTATTTTAAAATTACTATAGCGAACAGGTTTAGATTGCAGGAGTTAAAGTTTTAGAAGAACGTGTGTTATGGCAAAGAGAGCGATTTTATTATTAACTAGCAACCCGCCCTTGTTTCGCACAGCGCCATCTATCGGGTCCAGAACTATATCTAATGTAGCCTATATTTTAAGTTAAGCATCTAGCAGTAGAGCGTTGAAAACAGCGTTCAAATCCATGCAGTAGTTTTTGCGTGATGCGCGTATAAATATACAGACAGAAAGACAGACAGAAAAATAATCTAAAAACTGTTGTGTAATAGAGAGACCCTCCATTTTTTATTTTTTCAATATCTTCAATCTACAGACATCGGCCTGTTACAATTTTATTATATGTATAGATTTCTTTCCCAGTACCTGGACGTCACGTCGTAGTCGTCTTGTTTTCATGTTACTAACGTTATATTCTTTTTATTAATTTCAGGAGCGGCTTGGCGCGGCGTAACCGGCGGGCCGCGCCATGGGTAACAAGTGCTGCAGCCGCCGCCATGACCCAGATAGGCCTTTGGGTGAGTTTAGTGAGTTATACAATACAATACTAAACATATTTGCTTCTTTATTTTAACAGCAAAAAGGGTTTGGTTTGCTTGCAAAGTACTTTCATATTG
Organism: Noctua fimbriata; assembly: GCA_905163415.1. NCBI lineage: Eukaryota > Metazoa > Arthropoda > Insecta > Lepidoptera > Noctuidae > Noctua > Noctua fimbriata. The sequence continues at coordinate 5,521,482 of LR990941.1, read as the reverse complement.
GTAAATTGTATCGTAGTTCGGTTTGGGGACCTTATTATATTGGCTTTTCATGTGATGACCTTAGCTTTAGCCAGACCACTTCGTCGATGTTCTGACATGTCAACTTTGCGCTAGTCACGTAAGACCCTCGCTCTCAGCCACCCTAAAAAGTCATCGACTGACGTCATCATCATCCTGACTTTTTGTATTACCCTATTGATATTTGTAGCTGCCCGAATGAGACTGTAGTCTTTCTCACTATTCTTCAGTAGAATATATCGCAGTTGATTGTACCTACTACCTACATTTTTGTAGGTAATGTATGTGTTACAGACAGACAGAAACAATCAGCTAAGTTTGGGGTTCAAACTACTGACTAAAACTTGCATAGCATAATCAGCCTATAATGTTCCCACTGCTGGGACACACGGCCTCCTTTCTATGAGAGGGAATGGGCTATAATCAACCACGCGGGCCCAGTGCGGGTTGGTAGATGTCACATATCTTCAAATTTTTGGTTCTAGGACATACCGGTTTCCTCACGATGTTTTCCTTCACCGTTTTGAGAGCAGTGGTAATGAAATAAATTACACAAAGTAATGCGCCTTCGAACTCCCGACTTACTATTTGTGAGTCGGAGAGGCCACCACTGGGCCGCCTCAAACATAAACTTGAACTTTACCTAATTTAGATAGCATTTTGGGATTGCTTACAAATGATGAATATTCAATGATCTCCGGTCAGCACGTCTCTGTAACCTACTTATTAGATCTCGAATCCCTTTTAGCTGCCACACAAGAGGATACAGTGGGAGTTGGAACGCTAACAAATAAAGACATATAGCATTACCTGCCAATCGGATAAAACAAATTTTTTTAACACTTTACAATTCCTAATAAATAAAAATCCAACCCCGCCTATTTCAAGCGCAGGCCACACCGCTAGCTAGCGAGCGAGCCGGGCGAGCCTTTTTTCATACTTTGTTCGGCTCTTTCGGTAGTTGGCGGTGTGAACCAAATTATGAACAGAGGTCAAGCGATGCCTTTCCCGCCTCGCCTGCTCGCTGGCGGTGTGGCCTGCGTTTTATACAGAGTAGACACATGTCTGAAAAAAGATAAGAATCTATCTTTAGACAGGCTAACCCACCTACATACATCAAAATGTCACAACTCCTTAATAGCACTCCAAATCTGACCACTAAATGAAATTAAAAAGCGATTATCATCAAGGACTCGAAATAAACAACTCCTAGACTAGCGTATTTTTAGCACAAAGCTAAATGAGCAACAAAAATGGATTCCTTTTAAACAACCAAACGGAACCTATTTCCTTGAAAAGAACAATGGTGCTAGATTTTTTCGCACGATGTTAAAAACCGACCATTAGACGCAATTCGCGTTCATTCGTTACTATTCTACATAGCCGCCATTTTGAGGCCACATGCATTGTTTGGAAACAACATTAATTGCAGCTCAATGGTCATATGAATCAAACGCCAATTACAGATTCGATGTTCATAATTAATTGTACTCTAAAAGGTCAAGGGTGATTTGAACACCCAGAATTTAATCTGCAATAACACTTAAGAAATGTGTTGAGCCATTTTGTACACGTGTTGGCAAATTCAATTGTTAAGAACATAATTATTATGGTTGCCCAAAAGTTTTGCTTAAGTAGACCTTCGCTAGATTTGGCTCGTGTGAATAGAAGTCCCTTCCTTTTACTTCAAGAGATGAAACACATAAAATCTGTCAGCTGTTTCTGAGACTCGTAAAAGTCAGAGGAGGGTTGAGAATATTTCAATGCTTTGTAAATATTTAAAGCAAAGGTAGTGCGAAGTAACTTTCGTACTAAATAAATCCGCTTATAGTTCTTGATGAAGGATCCTCGAATCTACTTTAAATTAATAAGTAACAGCACCGGTTCGGGTGGGATCTGTGATTAAGTAGGTATTACTTTACATAATTGATTATTTTTGGGTCAGGTTTAGTCAAAGTAGTTTCCGCTTCTTCTTAGAGTTGTTTCGACCGGCCTTACCAGGGTCCACTTTCAAAAGTTAGTGGAAGCCGCCGTGCGTTGAAAAAGTGCATATTTTATATAATGTACCTTCAACCCCTCTTGATGCATCACCATCATCAACCTATCGGAGGCGTTGCCAATCGCACGCCATTCAATTCGAACCCTGCCTATAGCGAGCCTGCTGCTACCACGACAACTACCTTACGAAGATCGACGCCATGCTTATCTTACCGGTATCTCCCTTTCGTCTGTCCATTCTTCTCCACGTAAGATTAAGTCTACCCGAAGTCCCCAGCGGTTTCAGGTTTTACGGCTAATGTGATCGGTCTATTATTAGCTTGATATCTTCTTAGTATGCATTCTCCACAATTATTTATTGCGTGATAGCCACTAACGTTCAACTACGTTTCTTTCCAGTATATCCGGCGTACAAGAACGAGGCGGGGTTTACAGCGTGCCCGTCGTCGTTGGAGACGCGGTACACTGGTGAACCTAACACAAGAGTGCTGTCGAGGCCTCCAGCAGATATTGTGCGCACACGGAATCCTGGCAAATGTAAGTTAACAACAGGATATATCTGTCTATCACCAGCTTGGCTTTACTGCTGCAAGATCCACCTGCAGTAATCTAATAGCTTTCGTTGAGGTTATTGTAGCTTCACTTGACTCGAACCAGCAAGTCGTGCCATATACACTGAGCAAGGCTTTTGACAAAGTTTCCCATGAAGTGCTGATTCAAAAACTTGCTGCGTACGGTTTGCTGGTTCCCTTCTTAATAGACTGCACTCCTACCTAATAGACAGATCCTTTTATGTCGTGGCCAATGGCTATAAATCTGAAAATATGATCATTACCTCTGGTGTTCCGCAGGGTTCCCACCTTGGCCCGTAATATTTATTATCTTTGTAAACGACCTTCCTTATTGCTTCTTTAACTCCACGCCATTCCTATTCGCCGATGATTTGAAAATAGTCCGCGTTGTAGATTCTCTAGCCGATTCAACATTACTTCAGGATGACCTGAACAGACTCTTAAACTGGTGTAAGGATTATCATATGCAACTTAATATAAAAATGTTCTCAAATTACGTTTGCTCGCAAAGCTAACTTCATTGATTTTAATTACAGCATGAATGGTACGTACCTCAGTAAAGTTGATGTGATCAGAGATTTGGGAGTCCTTTTTGATCGTAAATTAACATTTATTCCCCACATGGACAACATTATTAAAAATGCTCCAAAGACACTCGGTTTTGTGTTGCGTAACGCTAAATGTTTTCACAAACCTAAAACTAAGATTTATCTAGCTGTCTCGTTCGTACTATATTGGAATACTGCGCGGTTGCATGGTGTCCCCACTATGCAACACATAATCTTAGGTTAGAGAGGATCCAGAAAAGATTTTTATACCATCTAGCCTATTCTGCGGCATTAGACAAAAAAAAAACCTAGCTTCGCAATATATCTTCAAAAATTTTGCGTGACTTCTCTCGAAAAACTCTTCTTAATTTAATTTTTCTTTTTAAAATACTTCAAAGTAAAATATACTGCCCCCAGTTGTTAAGTAAATTTAATTTTAATCTACCCCACAATTATACGCGACACCCTATAAAACTATTATGTCCCCCATTCCGCAAAAGTGTATCAGGATCCAACTCTCCCATCCCCAGAATTTGCAGGCTTCTTAATAATTGCGATGAATCAATAGATATTTCTTCCACAATTCTTCAAAAATTCAAGCGCCAAGTCCATCAAAACTAACCACCATATTAAGTTTTTTCTTTACTTTTTTGTCATCTTTGTATTTCTAAGACTACCCACTGTTGTTGAAAGTGTTATTTCTGCACTATTGTTGTAATTTTTTTTATGTTATAATTTAGTTTTTTTGCATGCTGTGTCTATTGTATCATATTGTACACCATGCTTGTAGTATTAGGATAAACAGTGTAACAATTTGTAGATAATAAAATAAAATTAAACTAAAGAACGTGCTAGAAAATAGTAAATAAATGCAAGTCGAGTTTAGGAGAAAAGTTCAGCTCTCTCTTTGTAAAGCTCGATGTGACGTATTTACGACCGGGCATGTACTACTAAAACTCCTAAATCCTCTCTTTATTTCACAACTGTTCAAGGTGTTAGGTCCTGGTGCTTTATAGGCTGTAAGCATGAATGATGCAAGGGTACTTATGCTTATCCCAGGTTTCTGAAATTTATATTATTTGATCTATGATTTTCACACAATGCAACCATCTCTTGTATTCATTCTTCGTCTGCTCAATTCCAGGTATAACAAACGGTGGTCGTCGCGTAGTGAAAGCACTATGTGCGTACACGGCTCGCGCAGACTCCGACATTTCATTCCGCAAGGGAGACCGCATGGAAGTGCTCAGTGATGCCGAATCTGATTGGTGGAGAGTCTTACATCTCACGACGAGGCGAGAGGGACTCGTGCCAGTCAATTTTGTAGCCGAAGAAAGCTCCGTGGAATGTGAAGAGTGAGTGTTTCTTTTGTGCTTAGAAAAATAACAGGTATTTGTAAATAAATGGAGCGGTGTCGTTACGCTGCCGACGCGCGACGTATAATTTATGTCATCACCAGTGCTCACAAAACAGTGAAAGAAAATATCGTGAAGCATGTCTTAGAACCAATAATTCAAAGACATGTGCCATCGCGCGGTAATGCACCAAGCGAGCCCAGTGCGTATTGGCAGTCATAAGAGGCTTTATATCACAAATAAAGAGTCATACTTTCCTACGGATTTTCTTGCTAACAGCTCACGTCCTCGATTTTGATTTTCAAGCGTTCCATTTATTTACCTTTCCCCAACCTAACGTTGAAAGTAAATAGATTAATTTCAAGATCTACAAAAAAAAACACGCAGGCTAACCCAACGCATTGTAAATACAGCCACTACACAATTTCTTACAGACAAACATCGGAACAGCAATCCCACAAGAAAACATAACACTACTAATCATTTACAGCTTCAACAACTGACGGTAACAAAAACTGGTGACGGGTTCAAGACCCTCTTCATGTTATTAATCGGCGACTTTCCGCTAAAGGCCATCATCATGTTGCAGTTGGTTCTTTCCACACGTCTCCCGGAAAGAAGCGGATAAGCTGCTTCTGGCTGAAATCAACCCTCGAGGGACCTTCCTCGTGAGGCCAGCCGAACACAACCCTCACGGCTTCAGCCTGAGTGTCAAGGATTGGGAGGAGGGAAGAGGGTATCATGTGAAGCATTACAAGATCAAGCCTCTGGATAATGGAGGGTTCTACATCGCGACGAATCAGACATTTCCTAGTCTGCCAGCGCTTGTCATGTCTTATACGAGTGAGTTGGATCGCTTTTTATTTATTTTTTTGAAAGGCAAATAAGCAGACGGGTACAGCCGATCTGATTGTTTGTATCAACTGCTACCATCTATTCCGGCACCCAAAACTCTTCAAATTGCAGTAATATTTGCTTTGTGGTAGAAATCGGGGCAGGAAAATGTTGGTAGTACTTCACTGGATGATCTTATTCACATCATCTGCATAGCCTTTTCCCAAATTTCGTTGGGGTTGGCGTCCAGTCAAATTCTATTCCGGTTAGGATGCAGCTGAATACGCCGAAGAAGAGGTAAACCTTTTCAGGTGTACCTATTTAAAACTCTTTTTGTGATATAGACCTGATATGGTAGAATTGCATTCCTTAGATTCGAAGGCCTATTTTTATAAACCCTTAGAAAGCCCTTATAAACGATCAACTAAAAACTATCAAAATAATAATCAGCTCGCAAAGCTACACCCACAGTTGATTTGGTCAACTGTGGGCGCAGCTTTGTGACTAGTGCGAAAAAGAGACGGAGCTACAAGACAAATAACACAATCCCTTTTTCGCATATAAAAAAAAATCTTAACACTTCATAACACCTTAACACTTATACAACTTTAAACAACCCTATCTTAATAAAAGATACTTATGTTATTTCAGAAAACGCGCTAGGTCTGTGCCACGTGCTCGCCCGGCCGTGTCCGAAGCCGGAGCCTCAGATGTGGGACCTCGGGCCCGAGCTGAGGGACAAGTGGGAGATCCCCAGAGCCGAGATTCAGCTGATCAGGAAACTTGGACAGGGCAACTTCGGAGAGGTCTACTATGGGAAGTGGCGGAATAATATTGAGGTGATGTTTTTGTTATTATCTTATTGTGTAGTTGAACGTTTGCCCATGGCTTCGCTTCGGTGGAGTTTGGGAATTATCTCACGGGAGAGGCGTGACAAAGTAACAAACAAACTCACTGACACATTTATTTTTATAAAAATGAAAGGCTCGTAGGAAAATTCCAATTGGCCCGGAAGAAAGCAGCCTAAATATTTGAAGTAAAATTTTACTCTTTAAAATGTTCTTTGATTTTGAGGAGTTAAGAAGTCTTTACGTCATAACTGTTTACAACATAGGTAAATGTCGAAACAAAAATCTTTCATCATCATTGTGGTATATCGAATAATTGTCCTAGTAGGTAGTACCCACTCGAAACCATCACGGAATAATTGCTATTAAGTATTCAAATCTTTAAACCATTAAAGTTACCTATGACTATTATTCATATTCATTTATTTTGTATTAATATGGACCCTGTAAGGGCACAGCAAAGTTTCATTTGCATTCATAAACGGTAAAACAAACTTTTACATTATCCTCCTATCGTTTACGTCGTTTAGTAAATAATTTGCAGAAAATAAATTAAATTATTAATACTTACTTTTCACTACGGATAGCTTGAGATGTTCCGGCTTTTGAATACCTACATAAGTAGGTATACCAGTATCACCACTATACGTACTACTACGGGGTGGAAGGGACACCGACGCGAAAACGACTACCACGTATTCAGTACATCATTCTGAGCTTTTCTGCATAGAAATTTTTACCGGTTATTAAAAAAAACAGCTGTTCAATATATTTTGACCGTGTTGGTACTGCACTTTTGTAGGAAAACAATTTTTTTTTTTAATAACCGATGAAAAATTTCTATGCAGGGGAGCTCAGAATGATGTACTGAATACGTGGTAGTCGTTTTCGCATCGGTGTCCCTTCCATCCCGTATGTGCGAAGTGATTCATAAATAATTGTACTAACATCTATTTTCCCATTACAGGTCGCAGTAAAAACCCTAAGAGAAGGAACAATGTCGACTCAAGCCTTCTTACAAGAAGCAGCCATCATGAAAAAGTTTCGCCACAAGCGCCTAGTGGCGTTATACGCAGTCTGTTCAACACAAGAACCCGTCTACATAGTCCAGGAGTATATGAGCAAAGGATCCTTACTCGAGTTCCTCAGAAACGGAGAGGGAAAATTCCTCCAGTTCGAGGACCTAGTGTACGTGGCCGCTCAAGTCGCGTCCGGCATGGAATACTTAGAATCTAAAATGTTGATACACAGAGACTTAGCCGCTAGAAACGTATTAATAGGTGAAAATAACGTAGCTAAAATATGTGACTTTGGCCTCGCTAGGGTGATTGAGGACAACGAGTATTGTCCAAAGCAAGGCTCACGATTCCCTGTGAAATGGACGGCGCCTGAAGCTATAATCTACGGAAGATTCTCCATCAAGAGCGACGTCTGGTCGTACGGTATTCTGCTAATGGAACTGTTCACTTACGGACAGATACCGTACCCTGGTTTACACGGCAAAGACGTCATCGAACAAGTGGAACGAGGATACAGGATGCCCAAACCAGTCGGCCATTACCTTCCCGACGATATCTATAGACTGATGCTACAATGCTGGGACGCTATCCCAGAAAAACGGCCCACGTTCGAATTCCTAAACCACTACTTCGAATCGTTCACAGTGACAAGTGAGATACCGTACAGAGAAGTGCAAGACTAGTGCTGTGATATAGTGAAGTAATAACGTTTGTATGTGCGGCGTGAGAGACGATGTGTAGGGTCCTCTTAGCAAATATTTTGGAATTATAATTCGTGTGTGGATCACGTACGACGAACGTTCTATAACCGTATCCACACACACTTATAAAACCATCTTTTAGTATTTTTATACTCAAAGCATTATTGAACTAAAACATTACAGGAATGTGAGCTTCTTTTTTATTGGTCGATGGCTTTTCTCTTCTGTTTTGTGAGTCAAAATTGGTATCGAAATACTTAGCCTAAGTCAATGAGAAAACACAGAAACTGATGTACGATTAAGTCCACTGTAAACTTAAGTATTTATAGTATTGGGCAAATTTCACTTTCAATATTATTTATGTAGCTTCTAAGCACTGGTAGCGTTTTTTTGCATTTTGTACAAAACTAAATTGTTCTCTATGGCATAACAATAAGGTTTAAAAACGAAATGGAGCATGATATTTTCATATTCTAAAGTGATATGTGATATTTTTTTATCACCTAAGGCCTGACACTGGAAGATTAAGATCTCGGAGTGATACGCTTCACTTGTGCTTTTGTAATTCTAAAATCCATGCACAATTCCACATTATGACTTGTTTTGCATTCAAATTGATAACTGCCATTGGAAATGACAAACAAACAGAACTGATAAATTCTTCGAGGCTCCTTTGCAATATCCTGTAAATTATTATACAGGGTGGAACGGACACCGACGCGTAAACAGATACCACGTATTCAGTAATTATTCTAACCCCCCCCCCCCCACATAGAAATTTTTCATCGGTAATTTAAAAAAAAAAACAGCTGTTTCTTTTTGGGGTTTAGAACGATGTGCTGAATAAGTGGTAAACGTTTTAGCGTCCGTGTCCCATCCTGCTTGCATAGAAAAACCTTTTTAGTTGTCACGTAGCTCCCTTAATCAAAATTGTCTAGTAAGTACTTCATTGTGATAAAACTGTGCTCAATAATTCCTTACAACACTTGCAAAGGGGCCAACTACCCTACCTGTATAAAGACAAATAATACTAGCATTAGGACCATATACCAAAGAGTTAATTGTACATTAAGAGCGAATGATAGATGTAGAGAGAAGCGTATTTAATTTATAGCGTAGTTAGACCTTGTGACCTGTATAATGTTAATTAATTTGACCAATATTCCAATTTTTGACGCATGTATTAAACTTTAAAGAATATAATTGGATTCAAATGTCAACTGATCATCGATCCGTTGTTTATTCTAGTAACCACGAAATTTAACCTCAAATTTGTTTATTTTTCTTCGCCTAAAAGTATTAAAATGCTTTAACAACTTAATCGTTTTTTCGTCCTAGAACTTGTATAAAGCCAATGAAAATAGTGTCTTAATAACATTCCAAATATTCAAACACGTTAAATTTGGACACTTTTGTATGGAAACGTTTAGATTTTTAAGATTTTGTACATACAATGAAAATAAATGTCATTGATATAAATTATGTATTTTTATTTATTTACAAATATTACATTTACATTGGAATTCATGATTTAAATGCCGTCAACAATCACAATCAATCGTTTTAACGTATAAAATTATCACTTGCAAGTATTATATAATTATCACTTGCTTCGCTAAAGGAAAAAACCAGCATTCCTGACAGATATTTCTCGACGGCATGTAAAGTCAAGTCAGAGGCCCATGGGCGGCATAAAAACTCTGACACCAGGTTAGGCGCACCAACCACACGAAAAAGAAAGAACATGTAAAATTGATATGAAACAAAATTGTCCAACCAGACAATTTATAAAAGTAGTCATATTCGCCATTCTTAAATTAATTACTTTAATAAATTTGAATTCTACGTATGAATGTATTCCATATCAAGGCTAAATAAAGCCTTTCGTATCTCGAGACGAAACCCACATTAAATAGACATACACATTTTTATCAAATGGACTTCTACAAACCATAGATTATCAGAAAACAATGATATAATGTAAAACAAATATCACAAAATCTTTATTTAATGCTTTATTTTAATCAGCTATTCACTATTAAACTTTTCAGAAACGACTTCACTAATATCCAATTAACTAAATAGATGCAAACACTCATTTACGCAAGGAGAAAAACTCGTTCAAAATAGGCGGCTATCGTGAAATTTGCGCGAATTTTCGCTCGCGCTCTTGTACACTACTAAGCTTATGTCAAGTTACTGAATCACCCGACAAGAGTCTGACATAATCGTAGGCGAGTTTATGTTTTTGCAAATGTAAATACTTTAGGACCATAATTGCCTGGCAAGTTTTGCTTCTAGACGGGCAAGAAACTACTCGCATGTGCCTTTACGGAATCATGATTGCTCCTAGGTATCATAAAATAAATGTAAGATGTGAAATTTCACTAATTCAACTCCAAGACTTGTCCAAACTCACTGACTAAAACTGACTGTGCGCTTAGCAACAATTTAAATAACAAGTACCCCCCAGCGAGACAATTTCGAGCCATTGGATTTATTATTTAAAATGCCTCTGCGACGTTGCTACAATCAGCGAAGTTACCCGTGATAGGTAGTTCCACTCAGTCGTAAAAAGTTAATATAGTGTATGGTATTGGCGTTGGCGGAGGGGGGGGGGGGGGCAACTGCCTTCCCTAGAGGCTCAGGATTTTTAAAAGTTATAAATGTTCGTGTTGATGCCATAGAATTAGTAAGTCTAAGTACGTAATAAATTGTAGCGTACAGTAGAATCACTCACATACTAAAATAAGCCTAAAAATGAGTAAAAAAAATGTGTGTGTGAAGGAAAGAAAATATGTAACTGTGTAGCGTTAGTACGACAAACTTACACATAGCGGGTGTTGCGTACTTTGAAGGCTCCTATTTTCGGCCTCTGGATTGGCACTCTATTGGATTTTCGCATGATCAACCGGTATAGACAGACTAAAATAAATTAGGAGCCTCTTGCCCCGTGGCCATAATAGGCAATTATGGCAGACATACACACTGTTGCAAAAAATGGACTATGTGGACATTTTGACCTCAAATTACAGTCTTAATTTATTCCAGGCGAAATGGTTGCATTTTAGATTCTTAGAAGAACTTCGGCTGCATCCGTAAATAGATAAACCCTTACAAATCCCCCCCGGCTCAAAAGCTGGCGACGCCCTTGGTTTATGGTCATTTTGTCGCGGGCCTGACGCCGCCATCTTATTTTGTCAATTCAATTTCCTCAGACAGCTTTAAAAATGTTTATTGCACACAATCTTTGTTCCATTACATTGTATACACATACGCGCTACAAAACATAGTATACAATTTATTTTACCAAATCAAAATCTACTATCAATACAAATAAATCGGATGGACTGTAGTTTCTAATGATGGATCTTGATATGGACATAAAATAATAATCGGTAAAATTAGGCATTCAATCACAGCATTACGTCAAGCCGTGGCAAGCGCCATTCAAGGTTCCCAACTTAGTAATTTACCCCCCAAACTGATAAGGTAATATTAGTGAGGTGCGATTTATTTAGGGGCTGTTTTTTAAATTTAAATAATTAATACATGACGTATGTTGAAAGTAAGACTTATATAGATTACCCTGTTTTGGACATGGGGTATTTATATAATTATTTGCAAGGCATACGTAGCAGGGTTTTGGTGCAAGTGTTAACTTGTTTTAGTGAAATTAATTGTTTACTATGTTTTGTAACTCAATGTTGTTTACACAATTATGGAACAATGGTTGTAGACATTAAAATGGTTTCATGTCCGCGTTTACATATTTTTGGGGCTGACTGTACTAACAGTGACTTTCTAATTCAATCGTCAAAAAAGCAATGTTTGTTTAAAAAATTGGTACTTTTGAAGCATACAATGCTGCATGGTCCTGTCGACTGTCAAAATTTTTGGCTTAGACATAAGTTGCAACAGATAGATATTCATCATCCATTCTCCTGTCCTTATCCTATTTGATTACTTTATTTGGAGTCGGCCCAGCATGTCATCTTTCTCCATATTTTACAGATAAATACTTATTATTAACATTATACTAAACAGTATCCGAATACATCTTGCTCTTAATCCTGAGATATCGATACTCCGACTGGTAGAAGCTCTGCATGTAGTGCCAGCAACTCAGCACTGCTATAGGGACGTAGTTTGGGTGCTTCTTGCTGTAATGGTTCAGGTATATCGCTAGCACGACCAGCATACCTGACCATACGTATCTGAAAGAAAGAGAAGCAACAATTAAATAGTTTTACCATTACATTTTTCAGGTTCTAAGTAACTAATAGTATCATAGACTGAATGTAAGTTTTTTTTTTCAAATTCAAATTCAATTTTTTTTTTAAATGACGGTCTTTCTAGGGTTCCGTTGCCAAATGCCAAAAACGGAACACTTAGAGATTTGTCCTGTCCGTCTGTCTGTCCATCCGTATGTCACAGCCATTTCACTCCGAGACTAGTTGGTACTACACAGTTGAAATTTGTAGAGCAGGTGTCTGTTATGAAAATTGCCCACCCCCTCTAATTTTTAAAGTAAGAGGAAAATTCTAGGATTTGTAGCATGAAAAAAGAATTTCAACTGGACTTTTTCATGAAACTGCAGCGGTAACTTCGTTTTTCATTATCATACTATGAAAAAACATTAAATTTAAAAAACCCCCACCACAACAAAGAAAAACGAACAAACATTTGAAAAGCCAATAAAATGGCTTGAGCCGGTTTTGATAAAACAAGTCTAATTATAATATACACATCATGCCCTTTTATTTGATACCCCACTTGGGTATAGTTGAAAATATTCGATTTTACATACCCACTTTCATCCCCCGTAACTAGTAAATGGCTGCACCGATTTTGATAAAAGGTATCTAAGAACCATCGCCAAGAAACTAGCTTTCAAATAAAAAAAAACTGCATCCAAATCGGTTCACTCGTTTAAAAGCTACGGTGCCAGAGACAGACAGACACACACATACATTGCTGTCAAACATATAACACCCATCTTTTTGCGACGGGGGTTAAAAACAAATTTAGTTTTGCTGTTGCGTGTAAATTGATCTATGAATGAGCGTTAAAAATATTATTATTATTGGTGCTACGGAACCCTTTGTGCGCGAGTCCGACAAGCACTTAGCCGGTTTTTTTATACTTGTTTCTGTCGCTGTCCATGTGAACCTATCAAGGTAGTATTGTCGTGGAGTTTTATTTAGTGTAACTAAATCACTCATCTCAGTAACGGTCATAAAACGTGCGAGGACGATGGACTAAGAACTAAAAAAATATATTATGCTCTCGTCTCGTGTTGTCTCGCTCCCACCTTTTACGACTTCGCCTGCTTCGAATTCCAACGTTTACTATAAAAACATTACTTACTGAAAAACAAAAGGTTTGTTGAATATCAGGAACGAAATGATGATGGATAATGCTTTCCTGAAGGTAGTAACTGTGACTGCGACGGTGGCGCCACATATTCGCACTAGGGTGAGCACTGCTTGCAACCCCATGTAGCCGCTCAGGCTTAGCAGGAAAATGTTTGTGTACATTAAGGCAGGATTCTGGAACAAAAGGATAGTTTGTTTGTTTTGAATTAAAAAAAAACATTCTTAAACCTCGAATTATTTTATCTGACTAACGACAGGTCACTGGAACAACTTGCGACCCACGGATGTCCCTCAAGTTAAAGGGGAAAATATACAAGTCCGTGATTAGACCTGTCGTACTGTATGGATCGGAATGCTGGGCTCTGAAAAAGATGGATGATTAAAGATTGCATGCAGCGGAGATGAGAATGTTGAGGTGGATGTGTGGTGTGACAAGAATGGATAAGGTAAAGAACTAGTATATTATAGGAAGTTTAAAAGTTGCACCAGTTACAGAAAAGTTGAAAGGGAATCGACTGTCTTGGTATGGACATGGGACGAGGAGGGACGAATCGCATGTGACTAAAAAAGTGACGAATATTAAATGTTGATGGACGGAGAGGGAGAGGAAGACCAAGGAAACGATGGATGGATTGTATTTTGAAATATAAAGGAGTAAATGATATCGTGACGGTTGACAGAGGAGAATGAAAGAAAAAAACGTATTGCGGCGATGGACAACATGGAAAAAGGTCAGGAAGACGATGATGAATGACGATATATTTCAGTTAACCGTAGATCGGTATACTTGAATTACGAGAACCGCTCTTTCTGCGACAACATAACAGCGCTATCCATGTCAATTTCTTAGCCCATGGTAAATTATCTTCCCATGAAGCACACGAGCTGCACGATTTTTGGTTCAACAGTGAGCTTATTATTTTTATAGGTATAATTTTTCATTGTCTTGTTGGTATGAGTTTCAGGACAGGAACTCATTTTTTTTAATCAACTGTCCTTGCGTCCTGGGCTGAGATCTCCCCCATAGACTTACACTTCTTTTGTGTGGTTTTCTACGACCAATCTCCCAGACCTGCAAACCATCACGCGAGCGTTTCCTACGCCTCCTCGTCGATGAATCCCGTCATCTGGCACACATAGCGTGAAAACTAGGATTTGGTCATCGCATTTTGTGGAGGCTCTTTTATTGCATACGAACTACACAACAACTGAATAGCAACCTTTTCGATACTTATTGGTTATGGTTCATAAAATTAAAAACACAAAATCACGGTATACGACCATTGACACTCTAGAAATTATTGTAACTCAATGAGAAGAAAAATTTTCAAATTTTTTTTTTTTAGTTTTTCATCATGAAGTTTGAGCAGTCTTTTTGCACATATGTTTTTAATTGGAGTTTACTAGCAAGCCTACATAGCGCTCACGTTACATCTATATCATCTAGAATTCTAGACTGAACTGACGACCTCAAAAAGGGGGCTAGGTCGGGTTTGGTCAGACTGGATGTAGAAACCGGAGGACAGAGACTGTGGCGCAGCTTGGAGAGGCCTATATTTAGCAGTGCCCAGCGTCAGGTTGGATAAATTAAGGCCTACTAACAAACATACACTCACTTTCAAACAATATAAAGCCTTTTAGCCTTATTATACCTATCCTCCTAACAGTACGAGCCGTGTCCAGGAGTATGGTTTTCTGAATTAAGCCCTTGATCCAGCTGCTTAACGAGAGCCTCCGTAGGTATTGGTCGAGGCTCTTAGAAATTAAGCCATTAATATACCTGTCAGTGATGAAGGATTGATCCCAGTACAATGTGATTTTGCCATTTTCGAGAACTGGGTATTTTTATTATTATTAGAGGTCTCTCGTCGCTCCGACGCTAACTAAGCCTACTTACTAACAAGCATAAACTCACCTTTACACAATAATCAAATCCTTCAGTCAAGACCCCGCTGAAAGCCGTAATGATCAACAAGTATACGGAGCCGATGGCATACGAATAGAAGACGACCTCGTTGTTCGAGGCGTTATGTTGCTTCATCGCTTTCTCCTGAACGTTGCCGATGATGGCGTCGCAGAGTAACGCTAGCGATATCACAATAATGCCAAGGAAGTTGAACTTTGGAGAGGTGCTTGAGTCCGCTGAAATAGAATTATGGAACATCATGCCATGACACAAAACCGCTAAAAATTTAGATATTTGGAAGAGTTCTACACTCAGGATTGGGTGGCCAGAGGTTTAAAAAGAGAGAGAGAGAGAAATGCCTGTATTCACGGAAGGGGTGAGTAGTGTTGATCTTCTTCATACATAATGTATGGATGACGTGGGGGTATTCGTACATTTTGGGAAATATATGCATTGGTGTTGTTCAATCTATTGGTTTACTACTATAATGTTCAGTCGTTATGCTACTATTGGAACAATAAGCAGCATAACGACTGAACATTTTACAACATTATTTGTTTTTTTATACAAAATTGTAAAACCTGGTTCAGATTTTATTTGCAACACAACATGCAATGTAACATTTTCCATAAGCCGTGTATGCATGTAGCGTACGCGCAGATATCTTAAGCGTGTGCGTAAACACAGGAAAATGATGCATCAGATGTATGCATGTAGCGTACGCGCAGATATCTTAAGCGTGTGCGTAAACACAGGAAAATGATGCATCAGATGTTGTGTTGGAAATAATCTGTACACTGCTTTAGTTACACGAGCCAAACTCGGTGTTCACTGCATTCACACGTCTCTACTACTACTGGAAGCCACAACGACAGACGTCATTTTAGGATGCCTCCTTCAAAACAAAAAGATGTTTCTTTTAAATTCCATGCTTAGTAATATAGGTACCCTTTTTTACTTATTTTAATAAATATTTAAAAAAAAAACATGAAATCCTAACCCAGAGTGAACATGGTGAGACCAATGCACATGACCACAGCAGCAACATAATCCAGGAACCCGTACCGCTTGCTCAATATAATAATACTGCCGATCATGACTGGAATGAGCTTGCAACTCTTGAAGATCAGCTGGGTGGGGTAGTTCAGATAGCTTAGTGCGAGGTTTGACAATGCCATGGTTCCAAGTGTGAGGGTAGCCAGAAGTGCGTAAGTTCTTAGTGGTACTCTGAAAGAGTGAATAAAATCAAAAATTATTTTTGTTTAATTTGTTTTTACTTTGCATGTTGTCATTGTCAATACAATATATTGATTCAGATTGTTTTCAAATAAAAAAGTATGTGCAGGAACTTTTATTTTCAGCTTAGAATCTTAGTTTTATACCTACTATAAAATTTTTACTGCAAACAAAATAGAAAACCAAAACCATACTCACTTCCGTTTTATAGGATTCCTTATCAAAGACTCAAAGTAACTCAGTACCATCGTCATTACAAATTGTACAAACGTTATATACAAGCTGATAGGTTTCACATCGGATTTGGAAAATATTAGTTCTAGAAAATATCCATAGGCTAGATAAAATATAAATACGAAGACTGTACAGCACATGAACTGCGTCAGTTCACTGTATGGGGTTATGTTAAAGCATAGTATGTTAATCTCTGTTTGCTCAGCCCTCGGGAGGATTTTACTAGTCCCCGGCACATCTATACGTATTATTGCATCTTTTGGTTGATTCATTGTTATCACAGACTTTTGAGCTGCCATCAATTGAGACTCATCACGGTTTTCTGCAAGCTTTCCTGTGTTTTGCTGGAAACAAAAGAATTTCTTCTTAAATTACTTGGTTTCAGAGAGTTATAGAAGCAGGCATCAGGAGTGTACAACGAACAAAGAAGAATCAAGAATGTTAGTCGTTTTCTACTCCATTTTGTGTTTGTAAATAAAGCAATACATAAAGATTTCACAAAACGCATTGTTAATGAAATTATGTCCAAGTCAGGTCTAATTGTCTGTATATGAATTTTGTGGCTACAAATCTGTTGGTCACAAACTTGTAAAGCTTAGTAAATTTTTCTAACTTGATACAGTCTGTACTATAATAATGTGTGGTACTTAATTACTATGATTACTCACAGTGACATGATGGGTCAAAACAAAGTTGTTTAATGGATCCTGCGACATAGTTAGGACTCAATTTATTTTCACCGCTTGAGATTCAACTAATGCAAACAAAAAAGCCCTATATGAATACACTTTTTTATTATAACTGTCAGACGTGTTTGCCACGGACATTTTCACAGAAGCTGATAATAGCACCCACCCACACATTATTGGCTGACAATGTATACTCATAGTGATATGTTGTGTTATGTTTGTTAGTGTTGTGTGGGTTATTGTGTTGTGTGGTAGTGATGTGTTGTTGTTGGTAGTGGTGTATTAGGGTGACTGGACCCTACTGTCAGTGCTAAGTGAAGGAGAACCTAACTAAACCAAAACTCACACTAGATCAGACAGTGCAAGGGGCCTAAAAAGGCCCCTATAGCAGAATCATAATAGGATAGTGATATGAACAATGTCAAAATTCTTAAAATGGTCACAGATGCCGTTAATATTATGAATTCTCACTTTGGGACCTTTTAACAAATTGTAACTAATTCATATTATTATCCTGTTATAGTTTCTGTTAAAGTGGCCATTTTAGTCCAACTGTATTCATAAACAAAATGGTTGAAATTATTCATAGGTTAATAAAAAGAAAAAAACCTATACAGTCAAAATGTATGGAAGTTGTTTTTTTTTTAATAACCATTGAAAAATTTCTATGTAGGGGCTCAGAATGATGTACTGAATATGTGGTAACCGTTTTCGCGTCGGTGTCCCTTCCACCCTGTATGTATTGCAATTTAAAACTCTTCAATGTACTTTGTTTTTTTTTTTGACAACAGTGATAATCGCGCCGGTAATATCCGCTTCGGGTGTTGTGAAAACAACTATTCTAATAAGTTTCTTGGTAGTTAGAATATTATGTGAATTTATTGGATGTAATTTTAAAAACGAGAATAAACATCATCCCCTAACGCCCTAACTATTCAATTGCTTCTTGGATTTTTTTTACAAAACAGTCTTTATAGTTTAGTTAACGTACGCGCATTTTTCAAGTGCATAGATAGTTTTCAATGTTATGTTTCTTATAACTGTTTAATATTAATGTGTACACTACGTTACGGCGCTTCGTAGATTTACGCGAACATAGCACGATATACGCGCTCACATACACTTGTATTCGAAAATTATGATTGAAACTTTGCGTACGTCAACGAAAACATTTAATCGAAACCTACCGTGATGGACTTCAGTGTAGAAACTACAGTTATAAACTCACTACATATTCAACGAATGCAGTGAATTGTGTGAAATAAAATTGAGAACTTTCAAGTAACCAATCCTCCTACACCACGATACCTTTCGCAAAACGGGGAAATTCTGAGAAATGTCATTGTCATCTGTCACGTCAACATTCAATGTCTGTAAAAAAATGTCAACACAACAGCAGCTGCTGCCTGACACCAACTGCAACTGCCTGCAAACAGAATAAAAAAAACTATGAAGCGGGTAATAAATATCCAAGAATATCAAATGGAATGTATAAATACTAGAAATATGTACAATTTGTATATTTTCGATTCTGAAACAACGTGGCACTTCAATAATCTTTTTCTGGATGTTTGTAAAAATAAAATTCCTTTTTTTTTGTTGGCAAGTCGCGGTTTCCGCAAAACAATGCCACTCATAAAAAATGAGAAAATTTTGGTAGAAATTAAAATAATTTAAATATTTACGAATTTCAGTAATGTGCACCCATGGAACTATTACGCATTATTGTGAGCATCTTTCGCAGGCCTTATATTATTTAATTATCTTGTACATACCAGCAGTATTTTTAGAACTTTAAGGGTATATACTTAATATTCTTTCTTCACAAGATTGTAAATGGCTTATTGATCAAAACTTATACTGTCACTGGATATCTTCCGTGATTGTTCATTATTTTGTGCTCCTGATATTAAAAACATAGATCAATCGATATCTGCTCTTACGTACGACGAACTGTAGAATATAATAAAATCGTAAATGTTTTCCGCCGATTTTCCTTCCGCACAAACTTCCCCACTCATATACATACCACACTCATAGTCACCTACACCCACTTCCACATCAACATACCTCCTACACACACGCATACAAGATTTCAAGCGTTTTTTTTTTTAAATCTTACCTTAATCTTAATTACCTTAGCATAGTTATCATGAAACTCTTAAGGTGAAAACGCTAGGGCAGCCCGCGAAATTCAAATTTTCTCAATTTTTTTATAATTTTCAGGTCAATGTAAGGTTTTATGTTACAATGTGATTTGTAATACGCATGTTTACAGAATTATACTAATTAAAATCATTGAACCCCATTGAATAACTTTTTTATAAAATAGTAATTCAATGAGATTAAATGAACTTAAAGGGTATCCTATTGATGATTTTAATGATTATTACTCTGTAAGCACCATTTTTGTTACTTCCGCGACTTATTTATTAATCAACATAGAGTCTGACAGTTTCTAGAACTTAAGAAAAATTGAATTTCACGGGTTACCCTGGCGCTTTCCAGTTAATCTGGAAAGTTGATATCGTCTATGTCTTGTGACACAGTTGCTAACTGATGTGGCTATTATCGAACACAATTAAATTGTAAACATGTCTTTTTGTTCTAATAAAGACTATTATTTTTATTTGTATAAGCGCAACAAAATTAATAAAAGTTATTTCACAAAATTTTATCAGTGGGCCAGTACGGAAAGGTAAGACTATCGCGCAATACGAGGGGAAACCAGGAAATTATAAATCAGGTTGTAAAACAGGCAGTCAAACCGTTAGACGGATTGTGAAACCGTCATAGTATAGGCAAGTATCTAGTAATAGTATCAGGCAAGTTTTTAGTAACGTTCCAGGAGAGTTCTATACTTTTAATTTCATCGGGTGAGATTATGGCGTTCATTTGATAGTTAATTTACAGGACGCAGGTGAGGTAGTTAGTTTATTAATTTAGGGGTCAGCGTGGACGAATCTACAGGGGTCATTAAAAGGAACCTAACTTTAATCATGGATTGGTATTGATATTGATGATTGATATTTCATCCAAAGGGGTACCAATTATCAAGAGATCCAGATCAATGACATTGGTAAATTGATTGAGACTCGTCAACATGTAAGGTTATTTTGTGTAAAATCTAACCAAGATCATGGCCCAATAGGTAGATTCGTGTGGTTAATTAATCATCTTAGTTACTGCTGAGTACCAAGGTTGTTTTTTTTTGTAAACCAAGAGCATAATCACGTAAATGATAATTTAGATGTAACTAATCCAAACAGTGTTATAGCTGCTCTATTTCAACATGCAATGACATTGTTTATTAAAAGAAAAGGGATAATTAAACGAACAATTCAAAATACTAAAATATAAAATGATCTTATCCAAAAACAGTTAGGTACCTAGTAACATTCAAATCAATAAACATTTTAAAATAATTAGTTTCAATATTTACATTCTTGTGAATAATGGATGAAACATCACTACCTAATTGCATTGTAATTATAAACCTGTATAAAAGTATTCTTACCATCCATTTCCGGTTTGTTTTCCAGCACAGCTGTCACTAAGCGCCCTTGGTAGATTTTTTATAAACATTGCTCTGGCCACTCTTAATTGCTGTGGCTGTCTGTCTGGTTGTCAAACAAAGAGAAAATACCTATTTTTTCCTATAAATCTATTGTATTTTGTGCTGTCTATTATTTTTACGAGTCAAGGTGTGTATTTACGTTAATATCGCCCGACAGATAGTGTTGTGTTTTGCTGATACATGCTGTAATCGTGTGATAACTTTCGCAGATCGCATAATCAACCAGGCAAACTGGATTGAAGAAAATGATGGATTCGGACTCGTCCGGCGCGGACTTCTGCCGGTTCTGTCGCTCGGAGGCCTCTTCTGACAGACCGCTGTTCCATCCGTGCATCTGCACGGGTTCAATAAAATGGATCCACCAGGAGTGTCTAGTGCAGTGGATGCGATACTCCAGGAAGGAGATTTGCGAGTTGTGCGGCCACCGGTTTTCGTTTATGCCGATATATTCACCGGACATGCCGCGGAGGCTGCCTATCCGCGACGTGGTGGGCGGACTAGTGACATCCGTCGCGTCTGCAGTTAAGGACTGGCTGCACTACACCTTGGTTGCGCTCGCCTGGCTCGGCATCGTACCGCTCACTGCCTGCAGAACCTACCGCTGCCTGTTTTCGGGATCCTTAGACCCAGTGATTTCATTACCATTTGACATAGTGTCAGCAGAGAACCTTGCTAAAGATGTCTTCTCTGGTTGTTTTGTTGTTACCTGTACACTGTTCTCCTTTATTGGTCTTGTTTGGCTGAGAGAGCAAATCATGCATGGTGGGGGTCCTGACTGGATGGAGAGAGAGAACCTGCCAGCTCCTCCCCCTGAAGACCTGCCTCTACAGGATAATAATAATGACCGTGTGAACAATGGGGCGGGGGAGGGTGAAGTTGGGTTGAGAGATGAAGTGAATGCTGAAGTTGGTGAGGACCCTTTGGTTGGGGATGAAGCTAACTGGAATCCGATGGAGTGGGACCGTGCTGCTGCTGAGGAGCTCACGTGGGCCCGGCTACTTGGCTTGGATGGTTCCATGGTGTTTCTAGAGCATGTATTCTGGGTTGTGTCATTGAATACATTGTTTATAGTGGTGTTTGCCTTCTGTCCGTATCATATTGGAAGGTTGGGGGCTGCCATGGCTGGGTTTGCGGCAGAAGGTCCCTTTGCAGGGCCCCTGACTGCCCTGGCAGGGTATGTGTTGGTGGGGGCTATCCTGGCAGTGCTGCATGGCATGGCCTCATTGCTTCGTCTGCGGAGTGCTAAGAAGGCACTGGGCTTCTGTTATGTGGTAGTGAAGGTGGCCCTACTGTCTGTTGTAGAGGTGAGTGTTTATATTACCTTTATTTAGTCATTGCTTTTAACCACTGGCCTCACCAATCTACATGTGGAAGAGAGCCTAATTAAGATGTGGGTACTCCCAATAGAACATTGAGTATTGCTATAACACCAATATGTATCAGTGGGGTAAGTCAACTAGTGCAAGTAAACCACACACAAAATACCATTTATAGATATGAAAGAAAATAACATTCAAGATCTTGATGTCTCTTAAAACTATATTTTAACCAAAAAGTCATTAACAGCTAATATTGTTGTTGTCCTTATTTTTGAATAACTATTTAAATGTTATTCCTAAAATTAACTATCAAGCCTATTTAACACAAAATTTGAATAACCTGACCTTAGGCTGTGAACAATATGCCACTGATTATAATGTTTTTAAATCAATATGTCAAATCATCTCTGTTTGGTATGTCATTAGTATAAAATTAATATTTTACAAGTATTGTCTCTAGATGAATAATAATCTAGAGACTTTCAAGAATTTAGAGGTTTTCAATATTTTAAAAAACATTTTGTAATTTTAAAATTATCATCTGCCTGTCTTTTTTCAACTATGTTGGGGTTGGCTTTAAGTCTAACTAGATTCAGCTACATTCCAATAAAACATGTAAGACTGGTTGGATTTTAAAATAAGTAAGTTAATGAAAATATTATTATGATCTGGCAGTTTCATTTTAGGTGAGAACGATATATAATTCAAGTATTCATGGTTTAAAAAGTTCTTAATAGAAAACAACAACATTATTTCAGCTAAGTTTAAAAACCTCGAGAAATGTGTAATGTAAATCAGTCCATTCACTGCTGTAGAATTAGATTTATTGTGAATTTGTAAACTGTGACTCATAGGTTTTTAATCAGAGGTCAACAACTTGTCCATTAGGGCATTGATACTAATTACATTGCAGCATAAATTATCCTCAAAGCATAAATATCGTTCTGTATGGTGTCCGGACGTAAAGAATAGCACCATCCCATATCTTCCCGTGGGTGTCGTAAGAGGCGACTAAGGGACTTACCAGAGAATGGGCAGCAGCGTTCTCTGAGTTTTATAACAACCATACTGCGATCGCCAACCCGCCTGCCAAGCGTGGCGATTATGGCAAAACCCCCCTTCTTGGGGGAGGCCTATGTCCAGCAGTGGACGTCTTTCGGCTGAAATGATGATGATGATGATAAATTATCACTTGTTATTTTTTTAATGACAGTAAACTAATGCAAATATGATCCTGGTGGGTTTATAAAACTCATCAAAGTATGGAATACATAAAGTACTTGGTTGTATTAACTCAGATTCAAAAATGATCTCTAGCAGTTCTTAATCAAACAGTACAATGTGAGGAATAAACCTTCAAGTTCTAATCTAGGCTTGATTTCTATGCCTCATTGAAATACCTTTCATATTTTAAATTAAACTGACTTGATTTGCTATTGATGACTGTTGCTAAAGAGTGCTGGACCTAAAGCTGGCTTTCCACAACGCATGACAACTGCTGCTTATATGCCGCGTGTTAGCTGCGCTGATCTCTTTTGGTGTGGTGCACGCTCATAGTTGCGTCGTTATTAGGTTGAAACTGTCAGATACATAATTAGACCTAGTTGTTTCTTGACAAGCAAATGACAACACAATAAAGTGATTACGAGTTCGACTATATATCACATTGTCCACATCGACACGACTGGTGTTTCCACGCGCCGTAGGAAACAAGCTTAACAGAATTATACTTCGGTAAGCGACCGAAACTGCCGCCTTTGGAAGAACACCTTATAAAAGACCCCATTTTCATCTGTCTTACATAAAATATAAAATGTTCTCTCTTTCTTTCAGATCGGTGTAATTCCTCTAGTCTGCGGTTGGTGGCTCGACCTATGCTCCCTCTCAATGTTCGATGCTACCCTCAAGGATCGCGAGTCGAGTTTGCAAGCGGCACCCTGGACGCTCATGTTCATTCACTGGCTAGTCGGCATGGTCTACGTGTATTACTTCGCGTCATTCATTCTTCTGTTGAGGGAAGTGCTAAGGCCTGGTGTGCTGTGGTTCTTGAAGAATTTGAACGATCCTGACTTCAGTCCTGTGCAGGTTAGTTAACTTACCAAGTAACATATCAAGGCAGTCTCACATCTACAGAAACTTGGCGTGATTCTGCCGTTTACGGTGGCGGTCGTTTTCGTTTTCCCACAAGTAGGTGTAGGTGTTGAGAACTCGTTGAATGCTGGAGTCACAGGATCCGTTGTTCAGACGATGATCGGGAATGGCCTATGTCTAGCTGCGGGTGTCTTTCGGTTAAATGGTGATGGAATAACGACTGGCGGCTCAGATGTGCTACACACAATCATCATCATCATCATTTCAGCCGAAAGACGTCCACTGCTGGACATAGGCCTCCCCCAAGTGTCGCCACATTGACCGGTCCCGTGCGACTCGCATCCAGCGGATCCCTGCAACCTTCACCAGGTCATCGGTCCACCTAGTGGGAGGCCTTCCAACGCAGCGTCTTCCGGTTCGCGGTCGCCACTCCAGAACTTTTCGGCCCCATCGGCCATCCGTTCTGCGAGCAATGTGCCCTGCCCACTGCCACTTCAGGTTGGCTATTCTTCGGGCTACGTCGGTACAACACACAATACATCTTCGTAATTTGGTTCGGCCATGGCGGTAAAACCGAACATGTGTAGGTAGATAAACGTTCGGGAAACCATCACTCGGCATAGCCCGAACTGTGCGAAGCAGATCCGAACATGATTCAGCGTTGGTAGATGCCGAACCGATTACTAAAACCGAAAATCTATAATGATTTGTGTCGGTCGGAATGAATGTGCCGACATGAACAAGAGCACCTCTCAATTTGCTATTAATCCTACCTTTTCTGATCCCCAGGAAATGATCCACCTCTCAGTATGGTCACACATTCGTCGCTTGGTCGTATCCGCCATGATCTTTGGCACAGCTGTCCTCTTCATGTTGTGGTTGCCAATCAGAGTGATCAAGTACGTCTTGCCTGGGTTCCTGCCCTATGCCGTTGCGGTCCATAGTGATGCACCGGTCAATGAACTCAGTTTGGAGTTGCTGTTGCTTCAGGTAAGGGTGGTTTTAGTTTATATATTGTGTTATAGCCGTCGTATACCGTTTTATTGTTTTTTTTTTATTATTATTATAAGCCTGATGTGTCCCACTGCAGGACCAAGACATTTTTTTCATTTTTCTTGGCTATTTGGGCTCAATCCTTTTGGTAAGAGTCCAGTCGTACACTGAAATGATTCTAAACCAAATTAACTTGAAAGTATAGCACTGAAATGTGAGCTTTATATCCAGTGACGTAAAGCAAATTTTTTTAGAGACAGTAGCTGACAACATGTGGCAATGTCGTAAATCATCAGAAATCCTATCTTAAAACACACGAAATAAACCTCACATTTCAATTTTACCTTGAGTTAAGTTGGTGTTGAGTCGTCTCGTCGTGTGGCGATCAAGATGAAATGTTACAGTTGAGTATTTTATAAACAGTGATGGAAATAAACCTCAATCGTCAATGTTAAAAGTGTTAAACGGACATCAGGTCTATGACCTCAAACTCACATGTTAACATGGACAATGGACATGCCTCCGAGATTTGCAATTCATAGACATGAATTGCAAATCCCGGAGGCATGGCATCCACAGGATGAAAACGGATCCTAACGCTCTCAAAATATTGTGCGGATGGATGGATTGAATAGTACAGGTGTCGTTGTATGTATGTTGCATGTATTTAAAAAACAACTTGTGAAAAATGTTAGAACTTTGACCCCCAATATCTCCGTAACTAGAGGGTTCCCAGGTCTGGGCTAGAACAAAAAACAACAAGTGCCTTTCGGCTTCCTTAAAGGCATTGTTACACTCTTTTTTTATATAACACGCCCACACGCCAATTCATAAACTACCCTGCTACGATCCTTTTGTTTTGTCCACGTTCATACATCTGGTCATACACGCACAGCGATGGCGAGTGCTACGGCGTTTCCACTCGGATCTGCCTCGTAAATACCTTAACAATTTATAGCGAGCTTTAATAATCTAGGATTACATAATCACCATTTATACTTTTCATCGTCTGCCTAGCCTTTCCCCAACTATTTTGGGGTCGGCTTTCAGTCTAACCGGATGTAGCAAGTAGAATACCAGTATTTTACATAGAGAGACTGTCTATCTGACCTCCACAAGTCAGTCAGTTGTCAGTGTGTGTCAGTTTTAGTACTGGGTAATACGATTATACAATACCCATTGGTAAGACCGCCCCCTATTACATGGGACTTAAACATAACTGGCGAAATGTGGGTGTACTATTAGGTACACCATCGCCTAATCCTCCGGAGATGACAGGCGTGATGTTATGTTATTTATGCTTCAGTGTGGAAAAGAGATGGAGCTAGACGTTCTGTTTAGCTCTATTGGTTGTTACAGTTGTAAGATTACAGTTGAAATCACAATAACATGCACAAATCAGCTTGCATCTTTATCTCTTTCTGTTACGTAGAAGTGCAACGCACTAAAGTGAGAGGTCCAAGCGCACGTTAAAGTGCTGTCAATGCGAATACTTGCGACATGACGTCTCGCTCCACGAGGTCGGCTTCCAGTCTAACCTGATGCAGCTAAATCCCAGTATTTTACATGGAGAGACTGCCTATCTGACCTTCATAACCCAGTTAGTACCTGGTATATGATACCTTTTGGTAAAGCTGGGTGTCAGACTTTCGAGCTACTGACTACCTGTAACGACTGTCAAAGATTTACAAATGAGAGCCAGGACCAACGGCTTATCGTCTTTCTGAGGCACGGAGGAAACTCGGTATGTCATGGGTGGTCACCCATCCACGAACCAACCTAGGCTGTTATTTTTTGGGAACGACCTCCTCGATTTACCATTTATATTATTAAAACAGTCATATACCCTTTTGTAATAAGAAACACTGTTTCTTTTTTTGTAATGAATCACTCAAGTAATAAGACAATGACACTTTAATTGAAAACAGTCTGGATGTCACCAAAAATATATTTGTTTCAATTTGTAAAAATACAATGGATATTTAAATTAGTTACTGTTGTTAGTACAGGGTGCAATACACTTAGGCCTCCCAGTTTTAGCCTGGAACTTAAAAATGGAAGCAGTTCCTATCCAAAGAGAATCATTCTTGCGTTTTCTAAAATCCGTGATTACCAGATCTTCATCTATGGACAACCTTTTTTTTTTAATATAGTATGGTTGAGAATAGAATTGGCATTGTGGGATATGGATTGAAATATGGCACAGTAACATAAGCATATCACAGTCAGCCGGATATGTTCCCAATGGGTGAAGGATGTTATGGCAAGCAAGGAGATGTCTGATGATATGACGAGTAATAGAGAAGTATGGAAGAAGGATTCATAATTATGAATCAACATGATCATGGCTTACAACAGCCCCGAAATATCAGGAACTCAAAACAAACAGTAAACATGGTACATCCCGTTTCTAGTGTTAATGATAATGTTAGTGACCATGATGGTTTAAAAACTTCGGAAGAAGAAGACATGCTGCGCCGACCCCAAATAAATTGGGATAAGGGCAAGAGAATGATGATGATGTTCCCACTGATGGGCTAGGAGCTAGGACACACGTCTCCTCTCTGTGGGAGTGAGCCATGATACGTAATCAACCACGGGGGGATTTGGTCATTCGAATTTTTAGTTGTTAGACATACCGGTTTAATCAGTTCAATATTCTCCTTTACTGTTTTGAGAGCAGGAGTGATGATATAATTGACACGAAGTAAAGAGCCTGTCAGGGTCTGAACATACTACGTGAAGGTCATGACCGTTGTCTCTGTACCAGCTTGCTATGAGGAGACGAGTGGAGCGGTGCCTAAAAGTGCAATATTTGACCTGTCTCATGAGAGCCGACAGAAGTAGATTTCAACCACGATGATTGGATTTAGACTGATGATTAGACTGCCTCGTTAGTTTTGTGGTCGCTAGCGCGTCTGCTGAACATGAGGTCCTGAGTACGATTTCCGGGTCCGGCAAAGTGTTATTGGATTTTTCCATCAAGAATTTTTCAGTAGCAGCCACGGAGTCCGAAATTGTGCCCGATTAATGTCAATAGGCTCGCCCTCTATTTCAACTTAAACGTAACTGGCGAAATGTGGGCGCACTATTAGGTACGACACTGCCCAACCCTTAGGGGATTACAGGCATGATGTTATGATGATTGGTCTATCTTGAAAACAAAAGTTGCGTTATGTAAAAATTTACAAATTTCAGTATGACCATTTAAAGTTTTTGACGCGGCATTTGGGTCAATATCTTAGCAACTAACTGGAATAAAAGACTGCCGTTAATGCTTCTCATCAGTATGACTACCTTATTTAAGTATCTTTTTTGTGGAGTCCGGATTTTATTCGTGAGAATTCAATAGTCTTACAAATACAACACAATCGTTACTAGAATCCGTACATAGCAACAATACATGCTTTGTTTTCATCATCCACAACAGCAGTACATAACAGGGAAAGTGTGAACCGTCATATGCAAAACAGGTTGTTGTACACAGTTGCTACATGTACTGTTTTACATAAATGTTAATGTACTAATGAAAATACATTGTATTGTCTGAAATTTTAATGACATTTAGTTGTCTTGAAATTACGTTGTGTCAAAGATGAATGATCGTGAAATCAGTGAATATTGATGTTCATTGTTAAGGACAGCTAAATGTTCAAATGTATAGCCGACGTCGGGTTTGGTTTATTTTTGACAGCATAATCTGTACATCTCTACAAATAAATATATATATTTTTTTTCAACTTTTTACTGAATGCATATGAAAGTATTAATATACGGTATTTATAACAAAAAAACATTTTTTTGTCGTTCTGTCTGCCTGCCTGTTTGTTCCGGCTAATCTCCAAAACGGCTGGACCGATTTTGACGAGATTTACTGGCATATTGCTGATGTTGTAAAAAGTAGCCTAAGTAGTAGGGTTCCGTGAAATAAAATTAAAAATTAAAACCTTTGGAATTGTTAACAAAATCCGATTCAAATAGGAAAGTAATACTTTTATAATAATTTCACGCGGACGTCGCGATCGCTCGGACAGGTAGTGGTTATATAAAAACACAGTACTTAGTTAAAAAAAAACATTATTTTTACTGAAATCACTGTACAAAGGCAGGGTTTTCAATAAATGGAAACACCACTAAGGTTGAAATAATGTAACTGTCATATAGATTATTTTTTTTATCGGTTATTAGCAATTGGTTGTAATCTTAAGATGATAAAGCAATTATGAGGTCGGCTGTACTTAAAAATAACTGCAATCACCAAACTGACGTCTTACAAACTGATTATTCGGATGATAGTGAGTTTGTTGCTGTGGGTCTATCTTGCCAGATAAGGCATTTAATTTAGGCCAATGTCTGAAAGTGCTCGATTACGACTGGTTGACAGAACTAAAGGCCTTTCCCGTACATTGCCAAACTAGATACGATTTTTTTTTCAGATGAGACGATTCTGAAAGGAATGGCAACTATAAAACATTTTGTAGTTTTCTCCATTACGGTTTATTCAGGTGATCCTACCAGCTTTGCTAGAACAGTCCCATACCCGGACATGGCTAAAGGCGGGAGTGCGTGCTTGGTGCGCCTGCGCCGCTGGAGCGCTAGGGCTTCGCTCCTACTTGCTAGGCGAGATGAGACAGGATCAGCCGATGCCGCATCCGCCTAGGCCACCCCATCAGCTTGGGGCCGCTCATCAGGTAATCGTATGTCCTTTTCTGATTTTAAGTAGTTAGCTGTAGTTTCAAAATGTAGAAATTTCCCAAAATGCGATAAATAAAACCCCCGACCCGAAAAACCTCTATAATCAGTCTATATCGTTCCCACTGCTGGGACACACGGCCCCCTCTACAAGAGGGAGTGGGCTATAATTCACCACGCGGGTCCAGTGCGGGTTGGAAGATTTCATAATGTGTTCGAATTTAAACCTTTTAAAAGGAAAAAAATAATATCAAAATTTTGTCCTATTACATTGTTAATATATCGGGGGACAGCTTTGTTTGTCACTTGCTTTTGTTTGGACTAAGCAGTCTACTTAGCGGTCCCCCGACGTAACGACGATTAGATTAAAATATTCTTCATAAATTAAACGTAAAGGGATTTTTTATTCTCCTTTTTATTCTTTTTTTCGGTCGGGGGTTAAAAATCGTGTTTAGTTTTGCACTTGGGAATGGCGAAGTTTAAAATCGTTGTTACAATTTGTTCACTTTTGATTTAGTTTTAGGTTCAGACGATTTGCTTAAAAAAGAAAAAGGTACTAAACAATATTTTGGTACAAAAACACAGTTCAGAGTACTATCTAATGACATAGAATAATACACTTCATATTCAAGAGGCATAAAGTACAATTTTATACAAACAATTATCACCCTGACTTCTTTACTTCTCTTTCTTATACCAGTTGTTTTCTTGTTTCAGGCGTTGATGCGACGCGACGGTCCCGCCGGCTTCGAGCCTTACGTCCGCGTGCCATGGTTCCCGGTTCGACTGGGCGCGTTACTGGTCCTCGTCTCCATATCTTTGATCATGGCCAGCGCTCTCACTCTTGTAAGTCATCCGTATTTTCTATACCAGCGAATACTAGAATGACATTTAACTTTAAGACGTGTTTAAAGTAGTTAATGATCATATTCGTATGATACGCTTGGTCACAGACGCTTGTAGGAATATGCACAGTAACGGATTACTAATAAGGTTTATTTTTGGATGAAGCTTCGCGTGGCTTAAGTATAAGTTCGTTCTATGGTTTTGCCTATCAGTCTTTCTGTTAAACTGCGCTACTGACCTCCAGACCGCCTTTATTGCAAAGGCAAAATTACTTAGCTAGCGAAACTCCGTAGAAGTGATGAGTATCGATATTTAAACTCGACAAAGATGTGATTATTTTAATAGAAGAATAAGATAACGACCGACTCTCTTGTTGCTGTAGTGGTAGCAAGCGCCACTGCTGAGCATAAGGTCCTGGGTTCGATTCCCAGGTCGGGAAATCTGTCATTGGGTTTTTACATCAGGAATTTCTCAGTAGCAGCCATGGAGACTGTATTTGTGCCCGGTTGATGGCAATATGCTACTAACCCAGCACCAGTACTAACTGGGTTGTGGAGGTCAGATAGGCAGTCGCTCCATGTAAAATACTGGTATTCAGCTTTATCCGGTTTGACTGGAAGCCGACCCCAACATAGTTGGGAAAAGGCTAGGCAGATGATGATGATGGCAATATACTCGCCCCCTATTAAAGGAAACTTAAACATAACTGGCGAAATGTGGATATACTATTAAGTACGAGGTGTACCTGACCATTCGGGGATTACAAACGTGATGTCAGGCGAGCCCAACCGAGCCCGGACTGACAAGGTTAATTAAAACCTGTATTTTTTCCACGACATGAGCCACTAATATTCTCGTATAAGTTGTCTTAAGTAGGGCATGCAGCCGGTTCTAAAAATACCTCGAGAGAGCCGTGTAGAACCGAGTATACTTGGTGTTTTTTGTAGGTATCATTTTTTTATTTTGCACCAACCTCAATAGCATTGGTTATGTATCTTCTAAGTTGCCCCATCGTCTCATGAACTCTGTAGTATAAATTTTGTGTTAGCACTCATGTTTAATTCATTTTGCAGGTGATTCCCGTCGCTATTGGAAGAAGAGTAATGGCGTTGTGGCTTCCCAAGGCATCTGAGGGTGTTCACGAACTGTATACTGCGGCATGTGGTATGTATTTTAGATCTGTAGTAGACTTCAAAACTGGACTTACTCTTTTTGTTCAATTTTGTACAAAAAGAGTTTTTAAGTTTATGGCGTACTTAACCATTTGGTCATGAGCCTCATACGGAAGCAAGACGCGTGTTGTGACAGCTACTCCCGACGAAATAAGTTGGTGCTACGAGCCACGCAACGAGATTTGCGGAGCGCCGATACTAATTCTGCAAAGGAAACGAGAAATGCGCGCGCGTGTAGCTTGTCGCAAAGCGCATCGCGAGGGCTATGCCCTTCCCTGCAGTGTCACAGTACAGATACCTCTCTCGGCCAGGCACGAAGGTAGCAGCAGTCGGTCATAATGTCCAGGTATAATCGTAGGCATGTACGTGTGCTGGGCGGTGGGGCGCGGCGGCACGCTGGCGGCGGGCTGGGCGCGCGGCGGGCGCGCCGTGCTGTGCGCGCGCGCCGCGCTGTGGGCCCGCGTGGCCGCGCGCGCCGCGCTCGCCGCCACCGCGCTGCTGGGGCTCGTGCCGCTCATGTTCGGCTTGCTGCTGGAGCTGGTGAGCTACTACTTTATTATTATGTTAAACAGCCAACAGCCTAAACATTTGAAAATAGTAAAATGAAGAAAACATATCAACCAGTAAGGGAGTGTCGAGGGTTACTACAGAAGTGTTGAAAAACAACAACCAGTTCCGGAACAAAATACTGAAAAATAAGATTGCTTAATTTCAATTCATCGCTTGTCTTATCCCAATTAGTTTTTTATTTGTGATCATATCCGCATTTACCTCCTTTCAAGCAAATCAAATCAAACATCATTACTCAAATTAGATTGAGAATCAGCAGTTTTTGAAAGCCCACCATTTATCACTTTTTAATAGAGCAAGGTCCAGGGCCGCCGGCCGCCAGAAATTACTTATTTTCTGATTATTATATTGAGTATGTACTCTGAACGTATGCATACCTACTAACTAGTACCGGCGACCAATATTTAAATATCAGATGGAACAGTTGCGTAAAAATAATACAAAATTATCTTAAAGCATGGGTGTTGATTTTTTTAAATATTGTGCAGAAGATTGTTAAAAATTAATTATTAATACTACCAGATACATGTGGTATCTGGTAGTGTATCAGAAAATAAGTAAGGTCTAGGACCCTGAAATCTTAGACCATATGTGCCTTAACTGTGCACAAGAAGTGGCAGAAAAAGTCTCCAGCAACACATCTATTAATTTAAAAGAAAAACCAGTTATCGTCTTTTACAACATTCCGTCTTCTGTGTCTTTGGTCATCCTCCATTCTTAAAGCAATTAACATTTATAGAATAAAAAAAAAACAGTTATAATTTCATCTTGTTTCACAGGTCCTGGTAATCCCTCTCCGTGTGCCAATAGAACAGTCGCCAGTGCTATTCGTGTGGCAGGACTGGGCGCTCGGTGTGCTGTACACAAAGATAGTGTGTGCTCTGACCATGATGGGTCCTGACTGGGCTATGCGACGGGCTATCGAGAAGGCGTACCGCGACGGAATTAGAGAAATGGATCTGAAGTAAGTATTGTGTATAAAACTTAGATGAAAAGCATCATTGCCGTTGTGTGATAACAACTGGATGTGGTAATTATTATTATTATTTACTTTATTTATTTTCTTACACACTAATTACATTTTTAAATATTTCTTAACAAAAACCATATAAAAAACAATTAAAAATATTAAAAAAAAAAAATAGTAGCCCACCGGTATCGGGAACAGGGTCCAAGCTACCGGTGGTCAGGGCTCCAAAGAGAGGAACCTCCTAACGATACGCGCCGTGTCCAGAAGTACCGCTTTCTGAATCAAGCCCTTGATCCAGCTGCCTAACGAGAGCCTCCTCCTTATTATTAATCATTTATTTCAGACATAGTCCATATAAAAAATACAAAATTAAAATCACATTAAATACATGTACATTAAAATAATCAATAAAAAATAAAATTACACATACACACTACAATTACATAACCAAATTAAATTAAGCATAAAATTAAATAAAAGAATTAAAAGAATCAGAGCATAACAAAATTAAACACACACAATATTGAATTAAAACATTATATAATACGAGGCGAGGCGCTAACATGAAGCTGCATCCACCTCTGTATCAGGGACAGGTTCCACCGCTCGGACCATACTTAGCCAAAGTACGTGTGTTTATTAATCTCGTCAGTATTGCCCTAGGCTTTAGCTGGTCAATAATGTGATTTGTAGCTTCAACAAACAATTTGTATGAAATATTTTACCACAGATATCCCACTTCATAGGTTTTAGTTAATGTCAAGATCAACGAAAAAAAATTCTCTTTAGTAATATTATGTGGAATAATAAGAAATTATATTAATGTAAATTAATTAATAGGTAAAACAAAAATGAAAAACGAGTAAAAAAATTAATTGAATTATTACCTCGCCCTGCGCTGTCTACATAATCTGTGGCGGTAGTGGCGGCAAGTCATCGCAACTCTGCGATCGCCATCTGATCGGTAGGTGCGGCACGTACTCACGCGGTATGTTGATGCGGGGCGCCATATTTCGAAAATCGAAATGGGTTTTCCTCGCAGTAGGTGCGAAAAGTAGAGTATGTACCTCGGGAATAAAGGTGTCTTTGTCTTGAGCAAGTTTAAATCTTTCGTTGCACTCAGGATTCTAGTCTGAATTCCGTAGCTTCGCTTAGGAGTTAATGAAAAAATCTAAGTCAAAGCTCCCTCGCTGTGCTCGGGAGCTTTAGAATCCCTCACTGCGTTCTAGATTCAAAATAGTGTTCGAAAGATAAGACACTTTTTTAATTCATAATCTAATTCTATTATTCTTTATTAAAACTAAATGCATAAGTGAAAAAATAACAGTGTAAAGGGTTACTTATTACCTAAGACATTTTAAATGTCGTACATTTTTCGTGGGATTTTTTTCTACGCAACTATTGGTTAACTTTTGACTACTATGAGAATTTTGGCTCTAAGCTCCGTGTGCCTGGCAGGTTCATCCTGCGCTCGATCGCCGCGCCGTGCGTGTGCTGGCTGGGCCTGGCGCTGGCGGTGCCGTACGCGCTGGCGCACTCGGTGCTGCCGCTGCTGGTGGCGGCGCCGGCGCAGCGCAACCTGCTGGCGCGCCGCGTGTACCCCGCGCTGCTGCTCACGGCGCTGGTGCTAGCGCTTACTGTCTTCCAGGTACCACTACACACATACAGATACATTTTCTCATTATTATACTGTCTCACATAAAACGACAACCCTGGATCCCACTTACTCATACATACAGGGTGTAAACGGATCCTTCACGAAGCCGTCAACCACTAAAGGCTACTAAGCTCAGTTAAATATGACCACACCTATCTGATACATGGTGTAGATATAAAGACATAGATAAGTTTTAAAAAGCTTCGTCTGTCCTACGATTTGCTGTGTCCACAATGGTCAGAATCCACAAAGATGTAATTAATATTTGAAGTTACCATCTAAATACCTATTGTGTAATGAAATCAATTATTGTGTACAAGCTAAATCCCTTCACTTTTTAAGATTCGAATGATGACGCAAACATTTTAAAACAAAAAGTCTTCTATTGTTTTGGTCTCTGAACCCCTTACAGCCACGCAACAGTGAACTAACACAAACGCTTCCCCACAGATCCGCCAGTTCCGCAAGCTATACGAGCACATAAAGAACGACAAGTACCTCGTCGGCCAGCGCCTCGTCAACTACGACCACCGGCGACACAAACAACAGCAGCAGAGCACTCTCCCCGCCAACTGAGTGACGTCACCGCGATTACGTCACAACGACGACGTGACAAGGCGCGTGACACGACACCTACGATCTCTGTAATTATCACCCTTCTTCTTATAAGCGAAACTTGTTTTTAAATAGGGATTCCTCATTGGCATTAACCTCGCTAAGTAATCTTTTTTTTCAACATTTTTCTCGATGAATTTGGGGTAGATCTAGACAAGCATTTTAATGATTAAAGTATTTTTTTAAAGAACTTTAGGACATTATAATGCTTGCCGAGCGAAATGCTGATCTAAGTACCATAAGATCACGGTACAAAGTTATTTGAATTAGTCGATATCCACTACTATAATATCTTGTAAATAAAAATTTTTTAGTCACTAAACTCTTAGACCCGCGTAATATTGGCATTCCTTGTATAGAAACGTTAGATCTCATAGCCACGCTATTTTATTGAAGCCAAGCTGAGTAAATAGCACATTGTGAATCGTCTTTTCACCGCCTATGTCACGAACCGGAATGTATACTAAGTTTAAGTATCGATATCTATTCGATTATTTTTTTGACTACTCTTAAAACATGTGGAACATTTACCAAAAATGGCTAAAGAGAATACTAAATGTTTAACAATGCGATACGATGAATAAATCGAATAATACATTTTTAGTCGATAAATCACCAGCCCCCGACAAAATGACAGATAGTGCAAAGAAATCTGTCATGGTGTCGACACAATCTGTCATTTTGTCGATTCTTCCGTCAAAGAAATCCTTGTCAACGGTGGTCATGCTACGGGGGTTGGTTAGGAACTAACCACACGATAAAGAAAGAAGAAGAAGTCGATAAATGAATATAATATGTCTCGAAAAATATCGGCTTGAAATCGTAATAGTAGAGCTAACTTGGTCGCTGGTCGTCATTAGTCGACTAAACATTTTAGTCGATTCGCACATCGCTCGTTCGCATTTATTTTAAGTCAATCGGCATGAAATTTTATTTTTATGTAAAAAAAGATTATAAATATTTTAAAAGACGCTAAAGTGAGAGAATTGGAGTTTTTATCGACTGGACACATTTTATCGCCACATGTAACTTTTAAATTACAATTATAAGGGGAGCGGGGTGCCGACTTACAATGCACAGTCGGGGAACTTTATTGTTGAGATTGACACACTAACACCCGTATCTATAAACAAGTTAAAGTGATTGCTAAAAGTCATTATTTAAGATACAATTTTTATTCTGTAGTTTAGTAATTGCTTGAAGTTAGAACTGTCAAAAGTTATAATTCGTAGCTTTGCTTTCTTTGACGGTTTGTTTAAATTCTTGTCTACTTCATATTTTTTTTGCATAAGTCGTAAATACTTAAACTTGACTATAGATACGGGTGCTAGTCAATTTGCCTTGTCATAGCCATTTCATATGACTAGCAAAAAATACAGTTGTGATTTGAATTTACAGACCATTCAAATTGGCAGTCAATTTACTTAACAATCAATTTCCCTGCCTGTTCATAGTATGTAGAGCGATTTCTAAAAAACTAGCTAGAAGTCCGATGGTTCAAGTAATGGGTCCTAGTTTCATCGTAGCTATATTATAATCTGAAACTGCACAAGTTAAAACAATCAGTTTTTATCAGATGGAGAAGAATGAATGAACAATTTTGAAGTTATTTAGTTACCCGAGTTCTTAAAGCAGTCACAATATTCAGTATGCCCCCTTAACCTTTTGAACGCAATTGTCACATAAACGTGACAGCCAAGCGCGTGCCCTGTACGCCAAATGACACAAATAGGTGACAAAATGGTGTGTGAAATTGTGGCTTGGCGTGGAGGGCACGCATTTATGCTCTTGCGTTCAAAACGGCGGAAGCGCCAGGATAGGCCGCGAAATTCAATTTTTTGCAATTTGCAGGACAATGTTGGATTGTATGTTGATTAAGATATGATTTGCGTTCGTAAAAATGTGGCTTTACAGAGTTATAGTCATTAAAAGCATCAATACAACCCTCTAAGTTCATTCAATCCCATCAAATGACTTTTTCATGGCTATTCCTTTGAATGGGATTAAATAAACTTAAGAGGGTTGTATTGATGATTTTAATCATTGTAATTCTGTAACTACATACGTGTGACGGCCTCAAATCATGTTTTAATCAATATACAACCTGACACTGACCTGAAAATTGCAAAAAACGTAAGATAAATTGAATCTCGCGGAGTACCCTGGCCCTTCCACTTTAAGCACTTTCAAAATTACTTATAGAACTGCTAGCTATCGTTTTTCGAAAGCGCTTTCAGCGACACACCCGCTTCCGAACTTGCAGCATTTCTTCTCTATAAGGCGCTTTACGGACGACACACATCTGGCAAGCGATTTTTAATTCTAAACAAATATCAACATTTAGTTGCTTTAAATAAAGTCTAAAATAAATAACCTCTGTCCGCTTTTTAGGTACTCTCGGGGTAAGGCAAGTTTATTTATTTTGAACTTTATTTCAAAGTCGCGCACGGTCGATATTTGTTTGCCAGCCTTGCCAGATGTTTGCGGCTCTTATCATTGTGCAAGTAACAAAAGCACACCAGTGTAACCAGTGTATCAAATCCCACATTTTCTTAGAATTATTTTACTTGTTACTATATAATAATTTGTGGTCTTCAATTTTTTAAAGGCCTACATGTTAATTCGCCAATGTATATTATAATAATATAAAGTTATCATAAATATGCTTCTGTTGTAATCATTCCCTTACTGTTAACTCATATCCTGGGCGTTGGTGATTAGTTTTAATTAGGGTACGCACCCAGGAGGGTTACTATGACGTCTTAGAACAGGTGTAATTCCAGAGTGGAAAAGAGACGGAGTTATACAGGTCGTCTAGCGCCATCTCTTTCCCACACTCGACGTCATGGTAGGACTCCAGTTCTCAAAAACCTTGAGAAGCGTAGAACCGGGTATACACGGCTCTTTCAAGGTATTTGTAGAACCGGATGCAAAGTGTAAATGTTACTTGCACAGTTCGACAAGTTTTTTAGAACATTTTAGACTAAATACCATTGAAAAATCGAAGTTAAAGTATATAGACGCCTAGTTCCGTCATAGTAGCAATTGCACCGTTGTGATGAGGTCAGTTCAGTAACGAATACGTAGCAGAATATTTCTTGCCTATAGCACGGTTTACGAGAAAATTGCAACCTATGGAATGGGCATCTCCTATTGCATGCTGAAATATAAAAGACACAGATCTCGATGGAAGTTTAAATTTCAACAACTACACAGATTTTAGAATGCACCTAAAGCGGGCCAAAGAATATGATCAGTCTCACATAAAATTGGCTTGAATTTCAATTATGTTTACGTATAAGGGTCAATTCACACCGAAGTGGCAGCGGTCGGCAGCCTCGGACTCGGGCCGCGTGAAGTCTCTTGACGCCGCGAGCGGCCGCGCGACTTTCAAACGATACTGCATGCATGCAGCATGCAATGCATTTCCTAATGGACATAAAGCATAAAATGGCTTGACAGTGAACCTGCGCTGCCGACCGCTGCCACTTCGGTGTGAATTGACCCTTCGATTAAAAGGAACCTCTGAATCTTATTCTTCAATTAGTTAGTCTGAGCTAGCCATCACAATATATCCAACAGTTATTGTCTTTTATTATTATAATTTGAATTAACTCTGAATACAATGTTTCTATTCGTATTGTTTTTAATTACCGTAGCACTCGAAATAACGTAGTAGCTTGCCAGTTTTAAAAATAAGGGTTTTTTACGTGGCAACACAAGATAAAATAGTCAAAGATTTAAAAAGTTAAGCACGTTAAGGTTAGTTTCCAGTTCGATAAGGTGACATGCGCTTGCTATGTGGGAAAGGAAAGTGTTCGAAAATTGCTTAAGTTTTTCGCTCCTTGAATGTACTTTTACCATAGGAGAGTGACTGATTGCTCTTTTAAAAGCATTTTAAATCAGGATAGAATGGATTAGCGAGGGTGCCAAAACTTGTAATTT
Source organism: Noctua fimbriata (assembly GCA_905163415.1). Taxonomy (NCBI): domain Eukaryota; kingdom Metazoa; phylum Arthropoda; class Insecta; order Lepidoptera; family Noctuidae; genus Noctua; species Noctua fimbriata. The sequence continues at coordinate 5,481,699 of LR990941.1, read as the reverse complement.
TATGTACAGTGTCATGTACGACAGATTCACTATTTTGCCTCTCGCTCACATATAACAAGTGTGAGTGAGAGGCAAATAGTCAATAGGAACAGAGTGTTTACTATACCTGGTTATTCTCCTTCCATTCATAGTTACATCTTAAAATTCTTCCGCTTTTCATACAATTTTAATGTTACTGTTTATTACACGTAGATCTTTTAATTTGGTTTTTGAGCGAAACATTTTATAGTTAATCAATTCTGGTGAAAAGAGTACGACTTTAAAATGATATTTTTTATATTCAAATTGTTATGAGCAGCCAGCCAGACAGACGTGTCATTTTATAGTGTTACTCTATGAAAAAAAATATTGAGCTAAATAAAAAATGTCTGCCTATAATTACGTAAAATGATTACAAAGCGAAGTTATAAGGTGGTGAAATTAGTAAAAAAAAATATAATTTTTATTTTAATTCCTCTAGTGTTAAGTAGTTTTATAAAAACATTATTTATTGTACACTGCTCAATCTTATATGTGTTTTATTCTTTTTAAAATAATTGTTTTGTTTTGTTTTTAATACACCGGGGTCTATCCTTATTATTTAAAAGGTTTAGTACTGTGTACAATTGTATGTATAGGTCTACAAAATCAACTATGTAGATGTAAAAAATATTAAAAAAAACGACTTAAAAAGTGGTTTTAATCATTCACCCATGTTATTTTATATGGCAACTTGGATCATTTCCGCTTTGACCAGTAATTGAGAATAGACCTCCTTGGTAGTTTAAGATTCTGTCTTTCCTATTCCTTGGCTTTAAGTCTATCTTAATCTATTCCTTCTGTATGTAAATTGTAAAGATTAATAATTTGACTGGCTCGTAGGATGTTACTTCAGTTATCAATGGTGAATTAATATGAGTTAGATGACAGTAGCTACAGGCAATAAGCAATTTGTAAACAAATAAAATGATTATTGAAATAGTTATTTTCTTTTATTAATACTTTACAGTCCACTTTTAAACAAAAATAAATAAAAATAAATAAATTATCATCCTAGCCTTTTCCTATGTTGAGGTCAGCTTCCAGTCTAACCGGATGCAGCTGAATACCAGTATTTTACATGGAGCGACTGCCTATCTGACTCCCCAACCCAGTTAGTACTGGGTAATACGATAACCCTTGGACCCTTGGACTGGTTGTCAGACTTTTTGGACCACTGACTACTAAAAATTAATAAATTATAAACCCCTTAAAATGAAAAAGCCAAAGTCGTGACATATAAGTAGGTGGGTCAAAGATTCAAGGGAAAAGTGAGCTGGATCGCCAAGAGCATAGCTCGTAAACTTATAACCTGCAGTCAATATAGTACTCGTATAAAGTCGGGGAGAATGATTGCTTAGCAAACTGACTTTGTGCGTTTTGTTATCCCAATAACTGTCATTTGTTGTCAGTGACGTATAAACTGGCTAACTGACGCATTGTGTCAATGTGTCAAATGAATAATTTTCCTGACTCTGTTTACATGAAGCTGTTTGCCGCAGTTTACAAAGACTGCCAATGACCGAAGTTTCTTCTGATATTTTTGCATCCATTTCATCTAGGCTCGGTGGAGCGACGATCTTCGCAGGGTGGCTGGTAGCAGCTGGATGAGAGTTGCCGAGAATCGAGTGAGTTGAGTGGCGTGCGATTGAGGAGGCCTACATACTCGTATGTCCAGCAGTGGACTGTTTGGCTTGTGTGGGGGTTTCGCCACTGCAGTATTATCATGTACCGGAATTTTGGCTACAATATAGAGCAAACAATATAGAGTCATCATCATCTGCCTGGCCTTTTCCCAACTATATTGGGGTCGGCTTCCAGTCTAACCGGATGCAGCTGAATACCAGTATTTTACATGGAGCGACTGCCTATCTGACCTCCACAACCCAGTTAGTACTGGGTAATACGATACCCCTTGGTAAGACTGGTAAACAATATAGAGTGCGTACCCAAATAGAAGTTTTAGAGATAAATGGGTGAAACTTTCAGCGGGGCAGTAAAGGGAACTAGCTTAACCGTTGCAGCTAACCGAAAATGGACTTAGGAGACTATCCGTAATTTATCATGAATTTTTTAGCCATACACAGGTTAAAAAGAAAATGGTACAATTAGCAAGAAAATGGCCATTTTACACAAAACATTTTATTGATGTCAACCGGTCCTGTTTCTAATAATGATCAAAAACTTCTATGGGACCAACCCAGGTTGGAGTGTTAAAAAAGTCAGAAATCGCAGAAAAACTTTTCTCTTATTTTGGAAATCTGTGAATGGGGATCAAAGTTTCACGAAAAATTATGGATAGTCTCCAAAGACCATTTTCGTCTAGCTGCAACGGTTCAGATAGTTTCTTTTACTGCCCCGCTGAAAGCTTCTGTCCTGTATGTGTCAAATAATAATTGGATAGCTTTCCCAAACTTTAAAACGAATCTGCTTAGCAATCAATTGGGTAGTTGCAGTAATAATTTCAAGACAACTTCACTAAAAAACACTGTATTTTAGACCTGAAAACCCGATTAATTTTCAGTATACTGTAAAATAAGATTTTATTTTCTTTGAAATCAATAAATGGTCGAGTCATTAAGTTAGTAAATTGGTGATGTCACCGGTGGCTATTGCCATACAAAATGTATGGGGAACCGCGTTTTAATAATAATAAAAAAGTTTTGACAGCGCAAAAAAGTATAGGCGACGAGACGTTGGTAGCTACGCTTCACAGCCTAGCTCATCGGCGTAATGTTGCCTGCCTGTCGGTCTTCTACAGAATGTACTTCGGAGAGTGTGCGCAGAAGCTCCACGACCTGATCCCACCATCACCTTTTTACCACCGGACTAGCAGACGCACTGCGGCGTACCATCCACACTTGGTTGATATCCCGTCGACTCGTACTCAGCGCTTCTCATCCACGTTTATAATGCGCACAGCCAAAGTGTGGAACTCTGAAGGCATCTGTGTTCCATCCCATATTTAACCCGTCTACCTTCAAAGCAAGAGTGAACAGGCATCTTCTGGGCACGCTCGTCCCATGATAGACCTCATCTTTCGATTTCCATCAGGCGTGATCGAGGTTAAGGGCAGGCCGTTTTGTAATAAATAAAAAAAAAAGTCTATTGATTAGTGGTGCAACTACCGTATATACCGTAATATGCATCAACTGCTTGGGGTCCTTCATAGATGCTTAGGTACTAGTACCTACCTACATTAAACTTTTGGTTTATATGGGCATAAATTCTTTCGTAATGTTTTTACATGAGCCAGCGAAAAGCGTCAACAAAGGCACTATATTTTGTAACAAAGCTCAAGACAATTATTACGGTAGCAACACAATTGCCGCGAAAATGAGGCTTCAGCAATGTTCACGACGATTTAGAACATTTACATACAAAACAACTGTGAGCGGTAACTGTGAACATGTGATCGCAGCTTTACCCCGAAGCCAAGACTACACGCTCAAGCAAAACGCGTCTTGCGACAACGAATTGCGAAAAAAAAACAAATGAAAGAAGCTTCGCTAAGGGCAGCCTACGAGCAGCTGCGATGCGACTTTATCAAATGGTACCCATATCAAGGGAATGCATAAAAAAAACTAGTCCGCCATTTTAGAAGTCCACCATATTGGAATTAGAATGGCGTCACTTAACTAACCATGCATTGTCATCCAAACTAAACACGTATGCAAAATTTCAGCTCAACCGGAAACCGGAAAGCGGGTCAAATTTAACTTCTAAGATTTTTTATATAGTGACAGGTGAAGCTAGTAGAACCGTGTTTAAAAGAGACGCGGTTCTTCTTGACGCAAGTCGAAGTCGCATCGCCGCTGGGGTGTTATGCGTAAAAGCGCGGGAATCCTGCCGTCTAATCAAGTTTCCCCGACATATTGCGTTCTGTATCGCACACGCCTTGAATTCATATAAGGCCGACTTCTTATGTTTTATGCCAACGTTAAACCAGTCACGTCGGATATAAACTTATGCCGAGAATCGTTTGTTTTGTAATATGTTTCACTAGGAGTCTTGATGCGGGTTTGTTCGTTTTTTTGCAAGCGATTAAACTATTATAAGTAGAAAGTACCATAATGACTGCCTCGTTGGTCTAGTGATCGCAAGCGTGACTGCTGAGCACGAGGTCCTGGGATCTGTTCCCGGGTCGGGCAAAGTGTTATTGGAGTTTTCCACCAGAAATTTTTCAGTAGCAGTCGCGGCGTCTAGATTTGTGCTGGGTTGCTGGCAAAAGGCTCGCCTCCTATTACAGGGGATTTAAACCTAACTGAAGAAATGTACACCTCTGCCTAACCCTTCATTACAGGCATGATGTTATGTAGTACCATAATACCTTAGGTGCATTTGATTTCCAGGGCTGCGGGACTGTTCGAAAGAGATACCGCGGCCCTGGAACACAAAGGGCAAAGAAGGAACATGGATGGGTTTTAGTCAGTACAAGTCTGACACTCCCTTCCGCTCCGCCCAGACCGGGGGGGGGTCATTTGATGATTTCACATCCTAAAAAAAAAAAAAAACTTCCAAGAAGATGTCTACAGGAAAATTAGAAGGTACCAGTTAATTAATATGCCACCAGCTGCCCTTTATTTTTAAAGAGGTAGGTTCTCTTCGAATAGAACCCCTAAAAGAAAAAGTTTTCTAAAGATTTGATTACAAAATCTGATTTCAGATCATCTGATATTATCCGTTGGAGAATCCCTTCAAAAAGTCCTGAAAACTCTAGTCAAATTCGCTTCTGGGTCAACGAAAAGATCCCAATCTTCAAGTTCGATGAAACTTCTGGAATATCTAAAAAATCAGGACATACGGACGGATACTTCTCCTTTAGATATAAGCCATGTTCTAAATAATATTCATTTCATGCTGTTGGTATTAATAATCGTAACAGCAAGGATCACGTCATCTGTTTTCATATTGGATATTTTTACGGGCGGCTTAGCCTTTAGATATATTATGAAGCAGTTTCTTTACACAGCAATCACTCTTAATTAAATGGTCATAGGGTCGATTGTCTTGAAGTTGGTGTGGAATCAGGGACATGTCATGTGGATTGTTTTAAGCGTGAAAGGGAATGGCTCTGTAAGTAGGTGAAGATCAAAGAAACGTTGGATGATTCTCGATGTTCACTACCAGCTTGTTGACCATTGGTGGACAGCTACTAAAATCCTACATTTGTTCAGAATTTTCCTCCTCTTACTTTATAAATTAGAGGGGGGACACACACATTTTACCACTTTGGAAGTGTCTATCTTTGAGAAAAAATGGGTTTAGGAACCTCAATGTAATTTTTCAAGACCTATCTATAGGCACGTGCGGGGTGCGGGGCCCACACATGGAACACGGATCTTTTATTTTTTTATGAAAATCGTAAAGCGGTTCAATACATCTACCTACCAAGTTTCAACTGTGTAATCCTATTAGTTTCGAAATAAAATGGCTGTGACATACAGACGTACAGACAGACAGACACGACGAACCCATAAAGGTTCCGTTATTTGCCATTCGGCTACGTTCACCAGTGGTGTCTAAGGGGAATAATTTTAAAAGGTTGTGTCTCTGGCCATCACCTGGAGGACCTTTTTAAATCGTGTCGCTGTCCACAAGCAGGTGGTGGACATCGGGAATCATCGGAAACGTTGAATGGATTGAAGGTGCTGCTTTGGCTACAAAGGTAGTGAATACCTGTTACTCTATCCCACCAAACGGTCTCAAATTACCCCAGTAGGTTACTGGGTTATGAAGGCTGTCGCTCCATTTAAAATTATAGTATTTAGCTGCATAACTTAGTATGATCGACAAGAGGCCAGCCAGACACAGATACCACCCCGATACCCGTCGATAAAGTCCATTCGATAATAAAAACAAAATGTTTAATGGAATCTGTTCATTGCAAATTCACGATTGGAAGTCAATTATGTTATATATATAAAAAGGATCGAATACCCGAGCGGTTTATGGGGGCTTAAAAGTACCTTAAAGAAACGGGACATCAAAAGGTTGGGCAAATACATCTCATGCGTTCTTTACGAGATTATTTTTCCGAGAAATCGGCGTTTTGCTTTAAGATTTCTTTTCCAAGATCTGATAGGTAGGTAGAGGTACTTATTTGAGGAATGCTTGGACGCAATCAAGCTGATTGAGATATTTTCTTCGTGGAAGTCGTCTGAAATTTGAAAGCGGGAACCATTTACAGAAGTTTACAACATTCTGTAGTAAGTAGAAGCGAGAATTAAGTAATAACTTGTGTGCTTAACAAAGCTGGCCAATTTATCATATTTTTTTTTAGTTGCCTGTTCTGTCCGACTGCTGGGCAAAGGCCTCCCCTGATTCCTTCCATGTGCTCTTTTTCGTGCCTCCTCGGCCCTCGTGGTACACGTACAGATCGTCTCGCCACCTCTTTCTGGGTCGTCCTCGGCGGCGCCGCCGTCCGGCTTCCTTGGATTTACAAAGTTTAAAAAAAAAAATACTAGGTACAACATACTACCTCGTTGGTGTAATGTGAAGGCTGATCATGGTCATGTCCATGACCATGTTCATGGTCCTGGGTTTGTCAAAATGATGTTGGGTTTTTCCATCAGGAATTTCTCAGTAGCAGCTATGGAATCTATATTTGTTGATGGCAATAGGCTCGCCCCCTATGGGACTTTCATTGAACTTACTGGCGAAATATGGGTGTATATACTACTTGGCACACCTCAGCCTACTCCATAGGATTACAGGCGTGATTTTATATTATGTTGAACAACATAGGTTACATTATATGGATGTTCACGAAGCCGTCAACCAAGCAATCTGTACATCAAACTAAGTAACCCTACGCAAAAATTATTGCTGGGAAACGACTGTTTTTTGGGGTCAAAAATCACGTTTTACGGTAAAACTCAATGTAACCCACTCAAAACATTGTGCTGATGGATGCTTTGAATAGTACGGTGGTCATGGATGTATTTAAAGATATAACCTTAAAAATAATACTTAAAAAAAAAACTTCAGAAAAAGTTGCAACTATGACCTCCAACGGAGATCCGTAACTAGAAGATTCCCAGGTATTACAAAAAAAATATCGTAATGACGGGGAGATCAAGTGCCTTTCGGCTTCGCTTTGGGTCTATTTACACCCTTTATTAATACAGTTCCTAGTAGATAACTGTAACTATTGGTTATTTTGTTTATGTTAATATGTGTTAATTAAAATAAAAAAAAAACGAAATCCGAATCGTCTTTTGGTCGGTCCTAACTAGTAACTGTAATTGGTTGTAAACACAATCGTTGTAATTAAATAAATAAATAAATTGGTAGAATAAAATATGCCTATCTTTAATTGGTTTTCCCTCACGAATTTAATACTAATTTCAGCCCCAGCCAGATAAAAGGAATGTTTTATACAAACGTTTGTTTAAACATACCTTTTATCTTTATTGGTTTCTTCGAGCAGAATTTCTTCAGAATTCAGATATTGAGAACTATATTTAGACAGTTTTTTTATGTACTAAGAGAGACCTATACAACATTATTTTTAGTATATGCGAAACCTGAATATAGTTTGTTCACAATCAGTAACTGAATCGATTCCAATAATTTTTAAACCGTGTCATATTTTTTCCCAAAAATATTTAAAAAAGGCTACAAGTTGGACACCGAGCAACACTAAGTACCTATCGCAATCATTTAGGTACCTACTGCCAAATTATTATTATCAAAGAACTCAAGACGACGCTGGTGGTGACCACGTTTTTGTGCGGACAACCAGGTAACAGAACAAGCTTATAACTTTGTGATTTTTCATGATACAGTTTTGAAATTTTGTCATCATCATTTCAGCCGAAAAGTCCACTGCTGGACATAGGCCTCCTCCAAGAAGGGGGGTTTTGCCATAATCGCCACGCTTGGCAGGCGGGTTGGCGATCGCAGTATGGTTGTTGTAGAATCAGAGAACGCTGCTGCCCATTCTCTGGTAAGTCCCTTAGTCGCCTCTTACGACACCCACGGGAAGATATGGGATGAAATTGAAATTTTGTACATAGATTCTTTACATAAAAATACTGGACACGTGTGTCAGGTTTCGCATATGCTAAAGCTAATGTTGTATAAACCTGGGTCAACTCTACAGTGTTTATTTAAGGTACCTTACCTGTACCTGCTACATGACGTATGGAATTTCATAAGAAGACCTATCATAGGTCTTCTTATGAAATTCCATAGGAGATATTTAGAAACTACATTTAACTAACTTCACTCAACTCAGCGCTAACAAAGTTTGTAGGATCCTTACTTACATAGCCACATAATTATGGAGGTTAGTCAGTTAGTATGTTAAAGTTATCCAGGAAGATAGGAGTACAATGCCATTTAACATTAAAATAACAGACAGTATCATTTATTTTTGTTTGATCTTGAAGCAACAAATAATAAAATTGATACCAAGATGTGGATACTTTCCATGATTTTGAAATCCTTATTTCAGTCTTCCAATGTGTTTGGGGGTTACTATATGACGTCTTTAAGCAGTACTCCTGCTTATCAGTGTGGAAAAGAGACAGAGCTACACAGGTCGTTTATCGCCATCTCTTTCCCACACTGGAATTACTCCTTCTTTAAGACGTTATGGTAGACCATCAGATCCAGAAGAAAGCCCATCATCATCATCAGCCTATAGCACTGCACTACACGGGCACTGGTCAAAAACAGTCAATGTCCTCTTATTTTCTAAACCTGGCTTGACACAATTTCGCACCTAAATGATTACGAACGGATCAAAATAATGGATCAACATGAAAAAAAAACATGCCGAAAAAAGGCTGAAACATCCTAAGTAAATAAGCAAGCGCTGACCCATTTAGTTTGAAAAGTGTTAATCTAAAAGGTTCTCAGTTTAGTCCATTAGAGACGACGGGCGGTCGGCGTCGTCAGTCGATCGCTAGTAACACCAAACTGACGCTGTTTTCAGGATAATCCTGCTTTGAAACAAAGAGGACTTGATTGACCTATTCAGTGAAACAATTTTGAATTTAAGGTCTATTTGCCTAAACTCTAAAATGATAACAACACTTTCTCTAAAACGAGCTTAATTAAAATAAATGAATATTCTTGTTTTTTTTTGTGCTTTTCTTTTCATAGAAAGCCTTTTTCCCGCACACCTTTTTAGAGATACTTTCATAAATAATCAGAAACTATTCTGACAATCAAAGCTAGATAATTAAGTGGATATTCATACCACATATCATGTAGTCTTAGGTCCATTGACCACCACCATCGGGTGATCACTGAAAACTAGCGCTATGCTGTGGGTCCAGCATCTTGTTGAGTGGCAACCTGCTTGTCGCAACGTGCAAGCTGTCATATTTCTTTTGTTGGTCTGTCAATTTATCGATTCTTCTGTCGACAAAACCCGTTTCTACGAAGGTCGTGACCTCCGTAGAAACTACGCGTGCTGTTGTATTTATAAATATTAGTTATTTATTTATTTATTTATTTATTGGATCTCCAACAGAAACTACACAATTACATGCAAGTATACATTAAACAGGGACAAGTACAAGTGTGCGCTTCCAATTATAGGAGACCACATCATTCACTTATAATCTACATGCATACAGTAAATGCATGTTATGCATTGTATGAGTAGTGTTTTTTTTTGTCATTTTGTATGCACGCCCTGCGACAAATATATATTTTCTCTTTCTTTCTTTCATTGTATAGCGCGTGATCTATGAAAAGTTGCTTTTACAATTTATTGTAAACACAGAACGCATACCGAGAAAATGAACATCGCACATGCATATTGCTTCAGTGAGCATTTTGTTGCATTACCTACATTTGTGGTATTATAAAATTATCCATCCCTACCTTCTAAAAGGCCCTCTTACCGACAGTATTGCTAGATTGGCCAGCTACCACGCTGTGATCAAAATGAGGAGAATGACACGAAAAATGGTTTACATGGTGCCCCTACATCTCAGCGCCGAATTGAGTTATACAGATTTGTAGCAGGCAACCCTTTTAATGCGTACTACCATACATTCCTGTATAAAAAATAAAAGACTAATAGGTAAGTATCTAAGCATTACAATAATCTACAAGAATGACGTAGGCAGGTTGACACTAATTCTATTAAAGCAAAAGTAAGTATGGATGTTTGTTACTCAATCGTGTCAGAATGGCGGAACGGATCTGGATGAAATTTGGCACAGAGATAGATTATAGTCTGGAATACTTTTTATCCCGGAAGTACGATCCCGTGGGAAATTCCCAAAATCCACGCGAGTGAATTTTAGATTTACTTTTACCCAGCCGATGTTAAAATCAATGGGTTAGTAATAAGGTTAGCAGTAAGCATTAAAAAATCCTACAATATCTACTTTTAATTACTTATGTCGAAAATATAAAATGTCTGTCTTAAAGAATCATCATTAAAATAATTGCGCCTAGGATTAAAAAGAAAATGTTTTCTTGACCTAAATGTGGAATTCCTTTTTTATAGACAGCTTATAGTAATTATAAATTTTTGTGAAGACTATGAAAGAGGCTTTTAATTTGATTGCTGTACATATAAAACGCTCCAATGTCTTTGTATTCTTACGGCAATTGCTTAAAGTTTAAAAATAAATACTTGCTACAACAAGAATTCAACGCCTTCTTATCCAATTTATGACATAAATGTATTTTACCGTTTCTTCGAGTTGGTCTCATATTCAAGAGTAAATAATATCACTCCTGTAAAATTACTAAAGAGTTTAAAGGTAGCCCATAGATACTACCCACTGGCAAGGTCGATGGCTAGCATCTGAAAGCTCGTAGTCCAATTAGATGGACAGACCAAATTCGCTCATCGCTGGACTCAAAATTCCACGACGCGTTTCACAATGCCAAGGATAGGCACAGATATCGAAACATCGCCAGCAGAAGATAGCTTCACGTCAGGGGATTCACGACCCTCAGTAATGAGGAACACGACGCGAGTAGGAGGATATACTACCGACCGCAACCGTGATGGTGGTAGTATTTGTGCCTTTTTTGTAGATAACAGTTACACTATTTATTATTATTTATTTATTTAACTATTTATGTACACACAGAAGACAACACAGGAAAATAACATTATAATATATGAGTACAAGGGTACAGCTTATTTCACAAGAAATTTCTGCCAGCAGACCACACTACTAGATATACGTACCGATTATCATAAGCATAGCATAATCAGCCTATAATGTTCCCACAGCTGGGACACATGGCCTCCTCTCTAGGAGAGGGAATGGGCTATAATCCGCCGCGCATGTCCAGTGCGGGTTGGTAGATGTCACATTTCTTAGAATTTTTGGTTCTAGGACATGCCGGTTTCCTCACGATGTTTTTCTTCACCGTTCTGAGAGCAGTGGTGATGAAGTAAATTACACAAAGTAATGCGCCTGCCTGGGTTCGAACCCACGACTTACTGCTCGTAACTAGGGCCGCCACCACTGGGCCACCCCTGTTCTCAACTTCGTAACAATTAATTAATTATAAATTATTTATTATTAATTGTACATTCTCTGTGCTTACGAACGACTATTAGGCACTGAATTCTATTTCACATTTTGTCTCTCTCTCTCTCTTTAAGATTCCTCCTACATTCTAATTATGTACCTAAGTAAAGAAGCTTAGTCTGTTCACAGTGAGGTAACCGCAAATAAATTGTTCTCAAAGCTTATATTAATACTCATAAACTGTGAGACGGTAGACTCCCCTTTGTTAGCTTTTGTAATCTAGCTTCAAGATGTACCTACCGTAGTAGGTTCCCATCTACATAGATATTTATGTTAGTGGCTAGATTTACGAGAATATATGCACATATGTTCACATAAATGTTTCTATCTAAAGTTTATGATGCTTCCTTCCGTAGCTGTGTAAGTCTGCGCTAGAAAGGCAAAGCCACAAGGAACTATTTCAGCCAAATGTTGAAGGAGAAAATTAGCTTCGATTTTTAAAGCTCTCTTTTACAGAAAGATAAAACTTAAAGGTACAGTTGAACCACCTAATTGATTTACAGTTTATATGTGACAATGACAGTTACCGCTGTATGCGATGTATGAAACTAATTAGCTTGGCAGACTGTACATTGCCGACTACGGCAGACGGCAGCGGCGTTGTTTGACAATAACAGCAAGCGGCAATGCTGCTGCAGTTTTAATTTCATAAGCTAATTCGCAACTTTCTCTTTTGCAGTTCCGCTGCTTGCCACAGCAGTAGACAGCGATTTCGCCATTTATGGAAGCTTTTTCAAAGAGAGCTACAGCGAAATCAGCAAGTATAAGCATCATGAGCAGTTAAATAAAAACAAGTACTAAAGCTGTGAAAGAAGATCATAAAAGTATGTAAACACCTACGTTCACCTTGTGTGTACTTAGCTCTAGTGTTGACGATTAAGCCGGTCTTTGACGGAGTCCAAACAAATTGAAAGTTAAACCGACTTCAAAAGTTCTTAACGTGCCGAAATACTTCGGAGAAGAGCCCTAAAATGTCACTTTACTTCTTAATTTAAAATAGTGTAATTAATCATCGCTTCACATCACGTGAGTTGCGACCAAATGCAAGTTTATTTTTTCGATATAAAAATAATTAAACTTGTACTATCACTTACGGGATATCTTCCGTGATTGCTCATTGTTTTGAGCTCCCGATATTTCGGCGCTGTTGCAAGCGCCATGATCGCGGGTTGACTGGAGAATGCGGGTGGATGGAAAATAAACAAGACGGAAGATATCCCGTAAGTGACAGTACAAGTTTAGTTGTAAACCGTGAAAGCTTAAAACAGTGTTTATAAAAATAATTGTAATAAAATGAATTTAGGAGGAGAGATACTAACTTTTTCGGTCATAAATGATCCCACGGGAATTTTCTACCGAGATACAAAGTACACTATGTCTTACCCAGGTCATGTCGTTACACCGTAAAGGCGTGAAAAGGTAACAGATAGACGGAGTTACTTTCGCATTCATCATACTAGCTTATGCTCCCGGCTTCGCCCGTGTAGAGTTCGGTGATTATCCCATGGATTCGTACTACTAGGATAACAATCCTATGTGTTAATCTAGATAAACCAAGCTATCTGTGTGTATTTCATCGAAATCAGTTCAGTAGTTTTTGCGTGAAAGACATCCTCACAAATTTTCGTATTTATAATAGTATGGATTGAGTGGATTTGCTTCAAAGTTGAACTATGAATTTTGCCAGGACCATATAACTCATAAATAAGTTTGCTCAAATAACAAGAGAGTTCCACTAAGACACAGCTGGCATATCACCAAATAAGTTAAGACTCTACATGACAATAATTTGATAATTTGTCTTTGCTTGTTGTGTCAGGCAATGAGCCAAAAACCTGTTGCTCCTCGGTTTTTATTATAATTTATTATTGTACTCTGTCTCTCTCTTTTCTTGATAATTTGTAAGTAGTAATAACAGCTGGTTGTACTAATAATGTCAGTCAGTTATTCTCAATTATTCCAAGATGTTTTGGTTTTCGCATAACGTTTCCAATTCAATATACCGAATACACATTCTTTAAATTTTGCATCGAAATTGCTATTTTCCAATAAACTTTTTGTTAAGGCTGTTTATTAAAATACATGGTTAAAAGGAATTTGATTTATATATTTATAGCAATTTAATGAAACATTTTACGTGCCCAAAAATCCGAAGTAGGTACATTGCGATTCCCGTAAATACTTGTCAAGTTATTGATTACGGATAAGCTGACAATTATTGACATTTTATACATGAACAGGATTCCATCGCGTCTTCAGCTGTTGATCTTATTCAACACCTGTATTTTACTGGAGGACTGAAAGTTGAAGTATTTGCGCTTTGTCGAGTTACTCTGAAAGATGAGGATTAATTACTCGACTTATTTTTTAGAGCATTTGAGTGATTCGGGTTAGTCCAAAAATATAAGGTCGATCAGTGCGCTATAGAGCGAAGTTTCTTTGGACTACTAGATCCGAAATGAAAGTATGCGGAAGAAAATTGGAGTTACCGACTGCCGACATAGCTTGTAGAAATACTCGATAGACTCAACATGGCCGGCCCACTGGCACTTAAGCAAGCTGAAGTGCCAGTGGGCCGGGCATGTTGAGGCCTGGAGCGGAGACCACGTATCAGCAAAGATAGTGTGGTTCCTTAAATAGGCTCGCTCCCTATTACATGGGACTACAATATAACTGACGAAATGTGTGTACGAAATGTAGGTACCTACACCTCTGCCTAACCCTTTGTGGATTACAGGCGCGATGTTATGTATTTTGGCGTATTGCCTTATTCTCAGAATAGGGGCTTGAGGTACCCATAAAATGGCTCAGGGGACCCGGCAGGGTGACAACACGTAGTACTCACATGTTACAGTGTACCGCAAGTGTTTGGGGAAGTGACTTTGTTTCCCCCGGAGACAAGGCAAACGTGTAGGTAACTTGGGGGCTTCGGGGGTCCTGAAGATCTCCAAGACCCTCTAATTGCTTGAAGACAAACAAAACATGGGTTAAACTTCGGTTCAACTAAGACCAAATGTATTATTGACGAAATACGGACGAAAATATGAATCATTTCAGACGAAATTTTGAGGACAACACGTTAAACAGTACAGAACTTGTTTGAAGTCTGTTGGCAGTTTGCATCATACACTGCCAGACAACTGCTTCCGATGTTTTCGGTCCAGGGCATAAGATTATCAACGGGATACTTACCATGTGTTTACTGATTGTTTTGAGTTCCCGATATTTCGGCGCTATGATAATGTTAGTGACCATGATGTACATAGTGTACTTTAAACTTATATCAGGGCATAATAAGTTCTTCAAATAAAAGTAATATCAGCCTATCCTTGTCCCACTGCACGACAAAGACCTCTTCTTATTCAAAAAAGGTATTATGAGTATTGATCACCACGCTTGCTTTAGGAACTCTGAAAGTGGCGCCGGTGACTAAAAAGTTGTGTGGTAATCGGTTATCGTGGTATGGACATGTGATGCGGAGGAATGGCGAAAATTTTGAGTATGATTGTGGATTGCTATAAGAGTAGAGGAAGACCAAAGAAACGATGGATGGACTGTGTGAAGGATGATGTGGCTAGAAATGATGTGACTGCTGAGATGACGAGTAATAGAAAAGTATGGAACAAGAAGACATGCTGCGCCGACACCAAATAAATTGGTATAAGGGCGGATAAGGGAGAATGATGATGATGGTCATCACGCTTGCTCAAAACGTTCTTGAACTCTTCCAAATATGAAAATAATCTTCAATTTAAATGGATCCACAACAAATCCTCTTCACAATAAATTAAGAAAACATTCTAACAATTAACGAAACAATCCACCGCCGTACTTCTTCATTTAGTCCTAGACTCAATAACGCTGGAAGTGTCTTTGAAGTAATTCCACTACGCACACCTGAGGCGCCTCATCTAGATAAATCGTTTTGGAAGCCAGGCGTCAGTTTCTAGTCTGTGGAGGTAAAACTATTCTTGGGAGAATTTTTCTTCTTCAGTTGCTAGTGGTATTGTTATAATGTGTTAGTAGGTAAGTGTTAATATATACTGCTGATTAGGTAGGTGTGTTTGTAAGCGATGATATGAATTGGAAAGAAGCTGCTGATTAGTGCCCCTTTTCTAGACAAAATCCTTTACTTTTGTTGTATCTTACGGTGCAACCGCTAGGGACATTCCATTTTTTTCCCGATTTTTTAATTTTTTTTTATTTATCGGTCAGTGTCAATCTGTATGTTGAACAAAATATATTTCGCGACTGTAACACGTATTTATTTACAGAATTATAATAATTAAAATCGTCAATATAATCTGCTAAGTTCATTTAAACCGATTGAATGATTTTTCTTCAAATTTTGTACAAGTATTTTTGACATTCCCATCTTGGGAAGTACCTAGTTGTTTCCCAGTAGCCTGAAAAACCATCCATGTCGCTTGTATAGTCTCTTCTATATTCTTGTAATCAAATTCAGCACGAACCCTGCCTCAAGTGAAAATCATAACCAAAATATCTATATATATTAGGTTATGTTTTTTTTACTTGAGAATACAAAGAAAAAAACAGCACGTGTATTTTCTACGTAATCCTGTATGTTATGCAGACACGTAGTACCTTCAATAAGCCACAGATTTCTATGAAATCTCATAGCAGAGAATACGTGGTAAAAAACAACAAAATATTTTTAGGATACAGATATTATGGAAGTAGGCCGAACACTTTTAGGGCACGTCTTATTTCAAGAGGCTCTAAAATTGTTGTTTCTATACTCTGCCTTCCTTGTTACGTCGAAGAGTGCATCCATTCGTTCCGTATTCATCCACTTTTCCGTATTCATACAGTTTTGTTTGCTCTGGCTAAAAGTGTTAGAATACTCCGAGGGGTGAAGTAACCAGTGTTTTCTAGATTTTTGTTTCTATTTTTTTATCTATGACAAAAAAAACAGGATATTGATTGTTTTCTTAGACGGCATTTGAACAAATGATAAAGACAACAACATAACATAACGACTGTAGTCTCCGAAGAGTTAGGCAGAGGGGTACCTAATAGTACACCCACATTTCACCAGTTATGTTTAAGTCCCATGTAATAGGGGGCGTGCCTATTGCAATCAACCGGGCATAAATCCAGACTCCGTGGTTGGTACTGAGAAATTCCTTATGGAATAACCCAATAACACTTTTCCCGACCTGGGAATCGAACCCAGAAATTCATGCTCAGCTGTCACGCTTGCCACCACTAGGTCAACATGGCAGTCCAACAACGCAATTGTATGAGAAAACACATAACCAAAGCCAAAGTTTCATCAGCTAAGACTCGGGCCTCATCTCTTTGTGAAAGGCATCAATTCAAACACAATCAGAAAACGAAATCCTCCGTACCTAAGCTATGCAAGTCTATTCCATAACCTTTGAATTTCATCCTTATGTGCTTGATTTATGGTACTTATTACAAATCGGTGATTTTGGAGATAAATAGGATGTCATTTGTGAAGCAAAAATAATGTGTGTTCCACACGCGTTAAAACAATTCTTTACAGATATAGGGTAGGACAAAGCAGATTGGCAATAAATTAAGTATAAGTTTATTATAAATCATCCTTAAAAAAGTGCTTAGTGCCCGGTTCATGTCCTCCGGCGACGCGACTTCTAAGCTTCTTGTGTCAGGCAACATCTACGAGTGTCGCTTACTTTCTACGTGAGACGAAAGTCGCGACGCGGTCACTCGCTTGTGCGACGCTTTGCATTATCTCTCATTTGTTTTTTACGCAGTCGCTGTTAAATAGACGCGTGTCTCGTGAGCATGAAACTAGTGGTCAGGGTTTTAGGTCTTTTTTTTTAGTATGGTAAATCATCAAGGGCTTAAGGTCTGGCGTAGGCATTCGTCTAACGTATACGCATTGTAGACACAGCGTAGGCGCTGTCCAAAAGCACACAAGTCCGAAATGATCTAGTCAACGCGACAGCATCAGCTACTCTTGATATACGCGAAGTGTGAAGATATTGGTACAAGACCTATTTACCCAACTTTAACAAATGTATTGCTCATTACTCATTTATATTAGGTACGTTTTAAATTGTACATGTTATAGTGGCACCGTCAACGGGCTTTCAAAAGATTTTTGTTTAAATGAAAAATTATAGCTGTCTTTTCTTACCTTTAACACAATTAATTTTGTAACAGCTTGACTTAAAAAGTAATTAGTAATTTAACTTCCAATTTAGCGAGAGAATTACTTTCTTAGCAAAACATTTTATCGTTAAAACGAAAAGAAAAAAATGCATAAGCCATCTTGAATAGGACGGGCGTACTAATTTCGTTTTAAATTCACAAAACGTGTCCCTGTCACAGTATTTTAATTAAACTTGAGTTTTATTTGTTAATTAATTCCTTGTTCTGCGAATTTTTGGGTTATAAGTCGGTTTTGGAGTTGACTTACGTATTAACTGGTTGGGTTTGTGGGAATAAGGGCGTTTTTCCATTGCCAATGGGTTGGGCCATTAGCGTGGTTTCAGACTAGCGCATTTTTCGGCGCGTATAAGCTCGTATTGGTTTTCGCGCGCAAAAATTGGATGCGCGCACACGCGTTCATTTGTTTGTTTGCTCGAACCGGTGAGTTCTGTCAGTAGCATTATATCAGTATCTCTCGCGGCTTCCGCTTGTGCGAAAATTTTCGTTTCACGGTTGTCGTATGAATAGTACTACAGCATTAACTTTGTAATTAATGTAGGTATAGCCAAGTTGAGGACTATTGCTAGGGACTATCTTAGGAAAATACACGTTTCCATGTTTATTTTCAGTTTGTGACAGTAAGATTGCAACATTTCGCCGTATCGTGTGAGCTTGCCTCTAGATTTATCGAACTTTTAGATATTGAAAAGTTTCGAGACAGAATTTTGTTTTTAACTTTCCGTCTGGAATTGTAACTTTTCCTTCAGAGATAAATTGGGCTGGATTAGCGTATTTTTTTATTCTCGCATATGATGGAATTAAACTTACACCTATGTATTGATTTGTATAATGGTCTATAGCAATAACTACCTCTTCCTGTAACCTGTAACGACTGTCAAAGATCTACATATGACGGTCGAGACCAACGGCTTCACGAGCTTTCCCTTGGCCGACCTCGGCAACCATAGCTTAACCTTGAAGATCAACTTGTGTGGCGGTTCCTATTTAGCCACGAGCTAAGATTCAATAATATACAGAGGGTTATACACTAAAGTAAGGCTTTCTTTAATATTATCCTCCACCCACTAACTTTTTTTAATCAAAATCTCTACATCATCACGCTTGTAATACTCGAAGGGTAGGCAGAGCTGAACCCATTAGTGCACCCACATTTTGCCAGTTATGTTTAAGTCCTATGTTATAGGGAAGGGCCTATTGCCATCAACTGGGCACAAATCCAGACTCCGTGGCTGCTACTGAGAAATTCCTGATTGAAAAACCCAATAACACTTTACCCGACCTGGGAATTAAACCCAGGACCTTTTGCTCAGTAGTTGCGCGTCGTTGCGACCACTATACCATCGAGGCATTCACTTACAATCGTTCAATAATATACAGCGGGTTATATACTAAAGTAAGTCTTCCTTTAATATTACCCTCCACCCATTATATTTTTTATCAAAACCTCTATTTTCTAATATACAAGGTGTAAACGAAGTTCACGAAGCAAACAATCAAGCATTATGTACATCAAACTAAGTAACTACTAACTAACTAACTCTACGCAAAAAAATTTGCTGGAAAACGACTTTTTTTGGGCTGAAAAATCACGTTTTACGGTAGGACTCAAAGTAACGAACTCAAAACATTGTGCTGATAGATGCATTAAATAGGTAGGTATTAAAGTAAAGTTATAACATTAAAATATTGTATTCAAAAAAATGTAAGAAAGTTGGAACTTTGACCCCCCAATATCAGATGCTCCGTAACTAGAACAAAAAAAAACATTGTAATGACAAGAAGAACAAGTGCCTTTCGGCTTTGTTAATTTTTATTTTTACTGCAATTCTCCTAAATAATATAATTTATATAAATTTCTATCCAAAAATATTCCCATAAACTATCACACACAATGTCTTTCTCAAATATGCCAAAGCGCATAATTTCGCTCCTCAGTAACGATACTTTTACGAGAAACTTTTCTTTTATATTACTTGTGACAAATGGGATCGTAAGCTATGAGTTCCCTAATATTAATTGTATGGGGTGATGGGGGCGCAACAGATATCTGTTGCTAACGGGGTGGCCAGCATGGTGAATTTTACCACGAGACTGGGAAGATGCAGTGTGGATCGGTTCTTTTTTTACAAAAGACAAAAAGAAATTAGATTTTTTTTACAACTAATTTGTAAATAAATGTTTTAAAATAAGTTTTTGGAGATACGGAAAAATATTTTGTTTTTCTTTTGCTTTTAGTATGGAGGATGTAATGCGCTAAGCAATATTGTTGACTTAAAATATTCAAATGTCTGATAATAAAAATACAATAGAAATATCTTCTTATTTACATATCGGAAAGCAAGCTCAAGAACAGCATGCAAAGTAGCGAATTTTCTAATACAAACCCACTTCCATATTCTCAGTTTTCATAAAAAGCCTTGGCGAAGAAAATTTCATTATTATAATAAGCCACATTTTGTTCATTAATTCCCAAAAGTCATAAGCAAACTTTTTCAGACCATCGCTATGACGCAGCTGGGCAAAATTTTCTCCCCACTCTATTATTCAGATGTTAGCAAGTTATCGGGTAATTTGATTCGCATCTGGCATCCCCAGAGCGGTTGAGAGCCAGTGTTAAGCGAGAATCGCGCGCGAACACCCGCGTAGGTCTACGGCGTAGCGCTACGAACTCGCTGTGGCTACGAGATTTATTTTTTGTGTGCTACGATCTGAATGTGGTGAATGTTCCAGTTTTCTCTGACACATTTTTTTTTAGTTGAATCTAGTGCAGTGAATGGTTTTTAAAACTGACAGTTTAAATACTTTTTAGTGCTGTTTGTCTTTTATGACGATATTATATCGAGTGTAAAAGTAATTTCGGCTATGTTTTATGTATTATTTTAGTACCGGTACATCTGTTTTAGAGATTTTTAAGTACTTTTGTTGGTGAATGAAAACGGTAATTTTTCCATTTACTTTACGCTGCAAATACAGGTCGATAAACATTCTAGCTAAACAAAAAGCTCGCGTGTCGCTCAAGTTTATTAAATATTCCTTACATGCACGTTCGTTACCGTATATTGTGATCAAGTCATGGTAATAAATAGTAAATCCTTCCCAAGAGTATGGCGAATATCCCATGAATATCCTATAAAAGCCTTAAATAAAAGTCACCAAGATATTTGGAGACGGTAAAAGAGATATAAAAATACGATAGTAGCGTCGTGCTTGGTAAGAAATCTTCCTTCTGTCTTTAGGGTATCGTAAAAGGGTGGGGAAGTACAGCAGAATTCTGCCTCACCTTAAATATCAACACTCTGTAGTTATCAATACGTTTCAAAATGTGTTTATGGTAATTGAGACCCGTATTGTATTATTTAAAGAAAGGAAACAAAGAGTAGTGCATGTGTATTTTATTTATAGGTTTAATTTACATTATTACAGAATTAACTTTGCGGATTTATTAGGGTCAGCAGAGTTTTATAACATCATCCATTTTATTTACGAAGCGTTAGACAGAGATGCACTTAATAGTACCTACATCCCAGATTTTTAAATAAGTTTATTTTTTTCAAACGAGTAAGACAATTTTTATTGGTTATTACAGCCTCTCGTTTTGGAGCTATTAATTCTAATATATCACATTAATTTTGTGAAGGGCCCATCAAAAAAAAAACTCAAAGCATTTATTTCAATTAGACCATAACAGGCACTTTTGAATGTCAGAAAAACAAAGAAGGCGAAGCTCCAGTCCCAGGCACAAGGCATAATAACTTGTGAAAGTACTGTAGTTGCCTGATCTCTATAGAGAAGAATGAGGA
Source organism: Noctua fimbriata (assembly GCA_905163415.1). Classification (NCBI taxonomy): domain Eukaryota; kingdom Metazoa; phylum Arthropoda; class Insecta; order Lepidoptera; family Noctuidae; genus Noctua; species Noctua fimbriata. The sequence continues at coordinate 5,460,176 of LR990941.1, read as the reverse complement.
AGAAACACCATGGACGCCCTTTTCAATATTTTTACAAGATCTTGGTTACATCATTCATGATGAGATAATACATTTATGTGAGAACGATGTAGAAAGACGTGCACACTAAGAGCGTCCAGAGTAAAGATTTAATCAACAATTTAAAAATAAAGTAGTCATCGGAAGATATCATCCTAGCCGACCCTTTTCTCAACTATGTTGGGGTCGGCTTCCAGTCTAACCGGTTGCAGCGGAATACCAGCATTTTACATGGAGCGACTGCCTATCTGACCTCCACAACACAGTTAGTACTGGGTAATACGATACCCTTGGTAAGACTGGTTGTCAGACTTTCGGGCCACTGACTACCTGTAACGACTGTCAAAGATCTACAAATGACCCATCGAAAGATAGTATATTAGGTACAATTTGACCATGACCTGACGCTGCAGCCAGGGTCAATGCCGTCTGGTTTAGTGCCTAAATTGTTATATTATTCCTATAACTCCCACGTAAGCTTGTGGGCTTATCTTTTGAAGACGCCACTTTCTCGCTACACAAGATATCGTCGGCTTTGTGAATGTATAAGTATCATTGAAGCGCAAAATTGTATTTGTCGATGTGTATGAAGATTGTCTGGTTTGATGGTAAGCAGATTTGTAGGGAATTTCTTGTGTATTATTTCGCACTTACTAGTAAATTTTAGGATCATGCAGAGATATGCAAGTTAAGCTCTTAGTTCCGGCTGTCATTTGTTTGTCTTTGACAGTCGTTACAGGTCGTCAGTATCCCGAAAGTCTGACAACCAGTCTTACCAAGGGGTACCGTATTACCCAGTTCTGGTTTGGTAATTGGGTTGTGGAGGTCAGATAATCGGTCGGTCCATGTAAAATGTTGGTATTCAGCTGCTTCCGGTTAGACTGGAAACCGACCTCAACATATATATATATTGGGAAATGGCTAGGCAGGTGATGATGTACAGTTATTCAGGATTTTTCATGTTGACCATAATGAGCTTTTCCTCATCTGGGCATATTTATTATATGACTCTAATCATTCTGTAGTAAGAGACTAGGAAAGGGAATTGTATTTGTATGAACGTGGACGATATAAAAGGAGTAAGAAGTATGTATGGATCAGGGCAGGAGGCGTTCCTACCCACCTAAGGAGTGAATATATGAATTGGCGAAGTTTTCATAAATCTACTCAAGATTATTGGAAGAATTTAAGTACAAGGAAATTAATACGGAAGTATTAATCTCTTTGTAACGGTTTTAAACAATATAATAGGTCTTTAACTATGAAATTGCAGTTTTTTTCTCACATATTATTTTGCCTGTAACTTAGACGTATAGTTATATTTTTTTCTAATTAAATTTTAGAGTTTGAAAACCCGTACTAGTAGTTGCATATTACCTTAGAGGGTGGTGTGTCAAAACACCTGATTCACCTGTGTCGGTTTCACTATTCCAAGTAGGTATATTTTTGTCAAAGACTGTGTTTTGAGAATTTAAGATACGCAGTGCAACGCAGCTTTTTTCATTCTATAGTTTGCAATTGCATCAAACATAATCGTTTCAGACGCATCCAAGAAAAAAAAAATTGTATGGAAATATATCACTCTTCAAATCGTCCATACAAATCGGCAATTTCATAAAAATCTTCAGTTGATAAATCGTCGGTTTTGGCTACTATGGAAACTTCCACTTAGTTATAACCTTATTGAATCGACGTCTATTGAAGATAAATGTGATGGCATTTCACAAAAGTACCTATTACATTTTTCTCCCGTATCGATACCACTTAGATTTGTCACATGGATGAGGTTGTGAGACTAGACAATTTATCTATACTTCTATTATAAATAGGTAAAATTTGTTTGTAAGTTTATATGTAGGGCGTAATCTCTGGAACTAAATATCCAATTCTAAAAATTCTTTCACTGGCTGATAGCTACATTATTTGTGGGTGATATAGGCTATTAATTATATTTATGTCATGCATATTAGCTGAGCCATCACAATTTTTGCGGACGAAGTCGTGGCCAATGTGCTAATTAGAAATACCTATAGAGATAGACTGTAGGAGTCCAAAAAGCAGTTATCGAATAACTATAGCGATTTATTTGTTTATAGTGCTGAAAGAAAGATATTAAAGTTTGCTTTTGAAAAAATACAACTTTAACGTGGACGCGCCAGGATAGCCCGCGAAATTCCAGTTTTCTTACGTTTTTTTGCAATTTGCAGGTCAGTGTAAGGTTGTATGTTGATTAAAATATGATTCGCGACTGTACCAAATACGTCTTAACAGAGTTATAATCATTAAAACATCAATACAACCCTCTAAGTAAATTTAATCTCTTTAAATGACTTTTTCATGAAATAGTCATTATCATCACCATCATGATTTCAGTCGAAAGACGTCCACTGCTGGATATTAGACCTGCCCCAAGTGTCGCCACATTGACCGGTCCCGTGCGACTCGCATCCAGTGGATCCCTGCAATCTTCACCAGGAAATAGTCATTAAATAGGATTCAATGACCTACAAATTGCAAAAAAAGTAAGAAAATTTGAATTTCGCGGGCGCCTAAGCACTTCCCCTTAAGTAGGTTTGTTAAATATAGGGCATACATAATAAATAGGTACTTGTAACACACTGTAGTCCATTTAAGTTATTACTTATTCATAAAATAATTGCGGGCAGAATGCATTTGTGTGTTTAAATAATAAACGCTCCACAGTATAATTAAAAGCATTTGTAATGGTAGATAGTAATCAGACAGTTAGCCCAACTAGGGCAAACTACAAAAAAGGCATTTTTTTTTATTGTGTTTACTGGCTGTCGGTCGTCGTCGATTATTTCACAGTCATACGGTCGCTCCATGTGAAATACCGGTATTAGTTGTTGGTAACTGATTAGATTGGAAGCCTACTTAATTAGGAAAAGGCTATGCAGATGATGATACCATCACGCCTGTAATCCCCGAAAGGTTAGGCAAAGGTGTACCTAATAGTAGGTACACCCATATTTCGCAGTTATGTTTAGTCCCATGTAATAGGGGGTGAGGTGAGGGTACAGACCCCTGCTACTGAGAAATTCCTGATGGTAAAACCCAATAACAATTTGATCGACCCGGGAATCCACCCAGGACCTCATGTCCAGCAGTCGCGACCAGTAGACCAATGAGGCCAGTTCGAGATGATGAATATTAGATAAATTGCTTTTCAATTCATTCTCATTTATCTTCATTACCACTTAGAACAGCCTAAGTGATAAAAACGAATTAAAGGAATCAACACACAAGTATGAACAAGTAACAATTAATTAAAAGTATCAAAAATCCGACTACAAATTGTATTATTTACCTATATATATTTGTAATCTCCTTTGAATTTCCTTCATTTTGATACCCTACTCGATAGGACTTCAATTTCGCGCCAAAAATCCACCATTTTGTTTTTTTTTACAAACACCTATATAAGTACACTTGGGTTACTATTATATGTATAATACGTTATTAGGAAATCCATCCAGCCGTTTGGAAGATACAAGCTTATAAAGAAATTTACAAACATACAAGTTACGCAAAAAACATAACCCTTCCTTGGCAGTCGGGTAAAAAGAAAGGCATAATATATTTAATAAGTCAGGGAATCAAATTAGTGGCGGGGAGTTTCCCTTTTAATAAGCCGAAGCGACTTCGAAGCCATCCCTCCGGGCATCATACATAAGCCTTGTGAACTTAATACTTCTTGTGAGTTGAACTTAGTGTTATGTACACGCGAGTAACATGCTGTACGGGGATTGTGAACATATTAAAGTTAAGTATTTGATTGTCGAACCTGACTCTTCATCTGTCAGAGATGAGAAAGGTTTCCTCGTTGGATTTGTGGTCGCAAGGGCAACTGCTGAGCATGAGATCCTGGGTTCAATTCCCGGGTCGAGCAAAGTTTTATTGGGTTTTTCTATCAACAATTTTCTCTGTATAGGCTGGATCTGTGCCTGGTTGATGGCAATAGGCTCGCCCCTTATAACATGGGACTTAAATATAACTGGCGAAATATGAGTGTACCTCTGCTTGACCCTTCGGGGATTACAAGGCGTGATGTTATGTTATGTCAATTTTTCGAGTAACCGTCTGAAATTGTAATTTCTGGATTTTTTACCAGTTATTGGGAACTCTTCTTATTACGTGGGGCATGATCATAACTGGCCAAATGTGGGTGTACTACACACCACTTTTTAGTCCTCCGAGAATACAAGGCATGTTTAAACACACCTTTTTCCAACACCACCATGATCCATGCATACTCCTTTTGTATCATCTGGTCATACACGCAGTTTACGGGGTGGAAGGAACACTGACACGAAAACGGTTACCATGTATTCAGTACATCTTTCTGAGTGGTACATAGAAAATTTTCATCGATTTAAAAAAAAAACAGCTGTTCCATACATTTTGTCCGTGTAGATATTGCACTTTTGTAGTAAACAGCTGTTTTTTTTAATAATCGATCAAAAATTTCCACCATCATCTTTCATGCCACCCTGTATACTCTTTTTGTATCATCCACGTTCACACATCTGGCCATACACGCCGTGTATTTAAGCATGTAATGAACTTCTACGATTTGGTGTACACTGATGTGCCCAGTATTTGCCACCCCTGGCTTGCGAGCCATAAGTTCACCATCCCTGCCGTTGAGCTTAAAGCAAGGTATCACTTGAACATTCAAGTTTTGATTAAAGTAGTAGCCATATGCGACTTCAGCATTAGTTTAGAGGTTACACTGAAATGAAAGGTCGTGCGATAAAATGCTGATGTGTGGGCAGCATGTAATGTGGGTTACATTGTTGAATCCCTAGAGGAGAGGAGTATAATGTAGGGAGCTAAAAGTAGCTTTATATGAATTTGAAATACTTGAGATATTTTGGCATAAGTGGGTTAGTCTGTCTGTTTTTAGGGTTCCATACCTCAGCAAAGACTGAACCCTTATAGGATCACTTTGTTGTCCGTCTGTCTGTCTGTATGTCTGTCAAAACCCTTTTTCTCAGGATCGCGTAGAAGTATCAGTTGAAATTAATATCAAATACTCAGGGTCTGCTACGCCTTGCAGCAGTAAAAAAACAAACTTATAAGTCAACGCGATCAAAAGATATTACCGTTTATGTCGCATATATAAGGTCTAACTATTCATACACGAAATATTTTAAGAGTAACTTCTATAAGTCGTAAAGTCGCCATAGCAACGAAAAATAAAATTATCAGAGTGTTTTTTTTACGAAATTATTATAATTCTAAAAAAAATTTGAGACTTTTTGCATAAAATCTTTACTCCCATATTCTAACAATGACAGTAGGTAAATACGACGTAGTAAACTAGCGTAATGGATGTTAAAAAATAAGGAGCTTGTATTTATTTTGTGGGTCAAGTAATTTTAAATTATTTTTAATTATACTCAGATAAAAAAAAAATCGCTAGAAATAGCTTCGTTATAGCCGTTAGATGATTCCCTGAAAATATTTCGTGTATGAATAGTTAGACCTTATATTGCGATTTCACAAGAAAATCAAACCTTCAGCAAGAAGCAATATCTTACAGCAGACGTAAAGGAAAAATCTGAAAACCGTAAACATGTAGTTTAATAACAAAAACCTGCAAGTTTATACGGAACCCTAGGTGCGGGAGTCCAACTCGCACTTAGCCGGTTTTTATGTTCCTTCTTGCTCTGTTTCTGTCAAAAAAAGCATGCATTAGCATGTATTTTGATTTTGTAAATATTATTGAATGTTTTTATGTTTTGTCAATTTTGTGTGTGACATTTTTGGATATCATTTGTCTGACTTACTTAATAAATGAATTAAATTTAAAGGCTTTACAATGGAGTAATTGATGAATCTGCAGGCCTAGGTGTGTCATTCCTTTGTTTGAGCAAGATATCTTAGTATTGCAACATTACAGTTAAATCCTCATATTATTTTTGCCACCGACCACAATCAGTCTTCTTTCATTCTGGTGATGTATGAGCCTAAACGGCTAACATCAAATTTTAACCCAAGCCTGGTGAGATATCGTTTCAAAGGCTATGATAATGTTTTCATGTAATATACAAAACGTTCTACAAATTGCTGAGCATGAAGTCTTGGGTTCGATTCCCAGGTGCGGCAAAGTGTTATTGGGTTTTTCCTTCAGGAATTTCTCAGCAGCCATGGAGTCTGGATTTGTGCCCGGTTGATGGCAATAGGCTCGCCCCATATTACATGGGACTTAAACATAACTGGCGAAATGTGGGTGTACTATTAGGTACACCTCTGCCTAACCTTTCGGAGATTACAGGCGTGATGCTATGATATTATGTTACCCTCCAAAAACCCTTTTAAAAGTCTAACACAGACTAATCTCAAATCGTCCTCTCTAAGAATATAGGGACCTATCCCTATAGTATAAATTGTACACACGAATTGGATTTAGTTGATTCAGTCGACCCTCGCAGGTGTCGCTTCTCCTTATGAATAAGTAAGACCATAGAGTAAGAGGAATAGAAGCGACACTCTTGTTCCGAACATAGTTTCTGTTTTCGGACAAGACGGTCGGTTTTGAGTAGAAAGGAGAATGGGCCTCGAAGTATTGGTATCTGCCCCACGGCCCAATAGCCATAAGACCCCATTGGAAAGAGCATTTCAAGGAGAACCTTTGCTACCAACACGACTTTCGCCAATTCGCTTGCCTAGAATAAATACAGATATGTTTTTTGAGATCATAATGTCCACATGCCCTATTTTTTTGCAACCTTGTGTATGTAGGTATGCCATTGGGAGGTATTGACCTAAATACGTGACTAATTGGGCACCGATTAAGATTTTCTTGGTTATCAATAGCAATAAGATTGGTAAGAGCTTTTCAAAGAGAACCCTTGCTCTTAAACGGATTATTATTTTGAACAAAACTTTTGCTAATTCGTAGTCCGCAATGCATTTTTGCAATTCTGCACATACTCCTTTAAAAGGAAACTTAATTCAAGATATGTGCCCGACAGGATTTACCTTTGAGAAAATGGCGAACTTCCATAAAACTTTCAACCTGTATTTAACACCACTAGGGAATGAATTTTCAAAAATCCTTACTTAGTGCTCTAGCTGGTAGAATCAGTGGTTTACTTCAGTTATTTTTTTTTTCTAAAGAAGAGCAATCGGCGACACGAAGAAGAATATACAAAACCGGTCAAAGTTGCAACGTCGCTTACACTGTTAGTAAATATTTCGTAGAGGGAAAGTTTCGAAAATCTATTATGAAAGTTTCGCAAAATAGCGAATTTTTAGGAAAGAAAAAATTGAGAGTTGTTGAGTTGAGTTGATTTGAGTTTTTGTTGTTGTTGAGTTGAGTTGAGTTGAGTTGTTGTTGAGTTGAGTTGAGTTGAGTTCGTTTGTAGACCATCGATTCTGAATTGTGTGTAATCTGTGTAACACCTAATATTTACCGGATATTGTAAGTTTCCTTTCTGTTCGGTTTTATTATTCTATGGCAAGACCCTTCGTAATACACGCTGACAGGAAAAAGACGGATAGGAATTTTGATTCGTGGATTAATCGTTCAATATCCTGAATTTTGTGACGTAATAAAATAATCTCGCTCGAAGACATCTTCGTTATTCATTTATTTTTATGAATTATTTATTGATCTTGGTCCCGGTCTTTATTGAAAATCTTTGTCAATAATCAAGTAGGTTTTATGAAGTTTATTAATGGAACGATAAAACATGATTGTCTTTTGATCGAAATTAAATTCTAAGCTTACAGATTTGGTAGGTCTTCGTTCTTTTTCGTGTGGTTAGTGCCTAACATGGTGTCAGAGTTTTTATGCTGCCCATGGGCCTCTGACTTGCCTTTATATGCCGTCAAGAAATATCTCTCAGGCATGCTGGTTTGGTGTCCTCATGATCTTTTTCACTTATACAAAACGCACATGAATCCGAAAAATCAGAGGTCTTGGATTCGAACTAGAGACCTATGACTTGGCAGTTCGACGGTCACACCACTAGGCTAACAGCACTTTTTATTTGGTAGGTAAGCAGTAAGCTATGGTATTAAGAAGCTATTTATATAAGAGGCTAACAGTCAGTTCCACAGCGGACAGGAGACACGTCTCCACACTGCTCCACTCGTCTCCACTTTGGTTAACACTGGGCCTAATTAGCTTGCCTGTCTGACTGACTACATTTTGTCACAGCTAGAGCTGGAAGCAACAAAAGATACCTACTAACGAACTTGCAATCCAATGCACCAGTTTTTCTGTTTTTATTATGTTGTAGACCCATTAAAAGTTATAGTTATTGTGACAGTCTAGATGTTATTTATTGCTCAAGTGTCTTTCGATTGGTGCTGACTAACTTTTTATCGATATCGCTTCGAACTTTGTCCACTTCTGAAGAAAAAGGAGTTTTTAAAACTAAATAAACAGCTGTTTTCTTATTAAGAGCCCATCTCGGCTGCGATTTTGAAATTTGTTTTGAGAAATGGTTGCGTATTCCATTTTTTTCTTCCTGAATACTTCCTCTAGAACTATCATTTTCATAAAAACAAGGACTAGTATCGACACGTCTCTGTCATTATCTTTTTTTCAGCAACTAATAAGTAAAGAAAGTATGATCTACTACCAGACAAATTCTAAAATTTTTATAGGTACGCACGATTGCCAATCTAGCTTGATTGGCCGTTACAAAACCAGTTTATGCAGATCTGTCATTGTATAGAAAATCTATACAAAGCGAGGCCAAATTATACTGGAAATTTACAGCTTCATGTGCCGCCGTGTGTACCTAGATATATTCTTTCTTAAAATTTTAATGTCTAAAATAATTTAATCGGTTCAGTTTTCGAGTTCGAATTTTCATTGACATTTGAATAACACTGTTTCGCTCACTTATACTGAAAATCTTATCCTCTCTTCTCAATATACGGACGCCAGCACATCAAGCTACCCGAAACTGTCAAATTCTCCCAATCATCCTTGAACCTAATGCTTTAGTGATAAAGTTGAAAATCTATTAAAGAAATTTGACAGATTGTAGAAGCTTGATGTGCTGGCAAACGTACCTAAATGTTTTTGTGGCTTTAGTCTTAATTAGGTCGAGCAAAAAAAGGCGTTAATGATTTAAAACTTGGCTAAACACTTCTGCCTAATCTTTCGAAAAATACAGTTGTGAAGGTATGTTACATTAGTTATAGCGTGATTAACGCTAAGTCTATAATTGTCTTAATTATTAATTACTAAAACAACCGCGTCATCAGAGATATAGGCCGTGATTGTACTAATTGAAACTTGGTCGATTAAGCTAACTGCGATTATAGGATAACACCTGCACGCAATGTAATTCGATGTCCGATGTTTGAATCGATTCTAACCAACAATATAATCGATTCTAACCAACAATATAATCGATTCTAACCAACAATATAATCGATTCTAACCAACAATATAATCGATTCTAACCAACAATACAATCGATTCTAACCAACAATTGAAATCGGTTTGACACGCTGACTGAGCTGTGGCCCATGGGATACGTTTAAACTAGTATCGGTGTTGCAACGGCAAAACAAACCGTCGATTAATATTGCAATTCTATACATAAACAGAATGTTTTTTTTTTTTAATATATTGGCTAAATAATAACAGCCACACGGGTGGATCTTCTAGGTGAAGCAGAGCTTACCAAGGTTGGTAGTCATGCATGGGCATCCATTCATTCCATACAGAGTTTCCTCCGTGCCTCGGAAAGTACATTAGTCCCGGCAGTCATTTTTAAATCTTTGACAGTCGTTACAGGTAGACAGTGGCCCGAAAGTCTGACAACCAGTCTTACCAAGTAGTACCGTATTTACTAACTGGGTTGTGGAGGTCAGATAAGCATCGCTCCATGTAAAATACTGGTATTCAGCTGCCTCCAATGGAAGGTGACCTCAATATACATACATAGTTTGGAAAAGGCAGGCAGATGATGTTTGTATTGTACTTGTATCATGGAACTTTAACAAAACCATACCTTATAAGGGTGTGTAAATGCGTGTGAATATTCCATGGCGATTTACTAATAAATATCCTATGAATCGGATGTTTCTCGAATCGGCCCTATTGCGATTCGGTAATTCTATCATATCGACAAATAAATTAAATCTATTACTTTGCAATACTAAAAATGATACGACAAACTTACATATATATTTCATCTGTTATTAATAGAAAGGATCCCTGTCGCAGAGAAAGGCAAGTCTTTTGGACCTTAAAAAGGTATCGGTAGTGTCCCCGCGTGTGAAATCAATTCCTGGAGACAAAGGCTCAGCACTTTCTCAAAATCTTTTGCGAAGAAAGTAAATGTTATTTGCTACTATATCTTACGGCAGCACAATCGTACTTATACATATATTTTTGTTGTTGGGGGTACCTTTAAATGAGACATGTAATGTCATAAGTTATAAGTTTAAGATATTGGTTTGGCAGGTATGAGTTTGCTGCCTTAAAAGCCTTGATAGCCAAAGATATACATTTTTAAACTGTCATGGTCACTAACATTATTTCGGCACTAATATCGGGAAGTCAAAACAAACAGTAAGAATTGATTTTACTAAAGAAAACATGTTTAAAAGCCCGTTACAGCTTAAATTGTTATAATTTTTTTCTAGCTACGAAAACATCATCAGCATTCTCTTGATCTTATCCCAATTCGTTTGGGGTCGGTGCAGCATATCTTCTTCTTCCATACTTCTCTATTACTCGACATCTCATCAGACACCTCTTTTCTTGCCATATCATTCTTTACACAATTCATCCATCGTTTCTTTGGTCTTCCTCTACTCATATACACATTCATACTCAAAACTTTCCTCACAACATTTTCCTCATTCCTCCGCATCACATGCCCATACCACTACAACCGATTACCACACAACTTTTCAGTCACCAGCGCCGGCGTCGGCGCTACGAATACCTATGATGGGTATTACTTTTCCAGATACTGACTGACTAAAATCACACCGTGCTCCTTCTATCTCAATACGGGGACACATTTGCAATTCTCACGATCACCCCAGCTCTGACGGTTTGCTAGCACTAACCTGTCATTCTATGAGGGCTTGTCACGTCGCGCGTTGCGTGGAAACGCCAAGCGAATAATGGGTATACTTACAAAAACTCAAACCATTTATTTCAATTAGACCTTATGGTAACGGGCACTTTCAAATATAAGAAAAATAAAGAAGTCGAAGCTACAGTACCTGACACAAGGCATAATAACTTGTGGAAGTACAGTAGTTGCCCATTCCAAAGCGTAGATCTCTATGGAGAAGAATGGGCAAGAAACTCCATGGACACTCTTTTCAATCAAAATATTTCTACAACATCTTGGTTACATCATTCACGTTGAGATAATACTAGGTTTCCTACTCCCACTGTGGTTTGTTTTTCTTGGAACATATTATTTTCCCCTTTCTTTAATAGCGAACCCTTAAAAGAGATAGTTTATTTCCTCTTTATGATAACACATCACTGCTATCAATCCATCTTTGTCCGCAAGGATAATGTTGGAAAAACCGCTTCGAAAGCGATCGAGTAATGAGTAGAAAAATAAAAAGGGTAATATATATTATAATAGGGTATGCGCATGTCAAAGTGTCATTATTGTTTACTAGAGCTTTTTGTGTACCTTTCCAAAACAGGTTTTTTCCACAGTTAGTTGTAATGATTATAATGAGTTCTCATAACAAAATAGATTCGAGAGTGATAATGAATATTTAAACATTCATTGCGGTGTGAGGTGGTGGAAACATTTTGTCGGTAAATTGGAAAATGGTAATACTTTTTGTTTTAAATAAAAGTCAAAAATCATTTATTTCAGACAAAAAAGTCTATAGGCAAGGCAAGGCTGTTAGTGACAAGAATTTTGTTTATAACTAATGTTAGTAATGAAGAAACTAGGCACCAGTGGCGAAGGTTCCAAACAGCACGGTTCCTACCGGCTTCCCTTTGAAAAATGGCACAGTTCGTATTCTATAGACAAATAATATAATCACATTAAAGATATGTACTCCGGCTTACCTTTTACAAAAATTTACCCTTCGCTACTGCTAGGCACACTGTCTACCTGTCTACCTGAGTAGGCTCACCGGTCTCGCAACACATGGAGTTCAATGATCCTACTGAGCAGAACAGTATCGGTTCTCTCGCCTATCATCCTGAGGACGCTATTCGGGGTCCCCCGTACTCGTAACACCACCGACATTTTGCCATATAATTTACCAACCTGATTTTCAATATAACTTATTGGTTTGTGTTTTAATATTCCTGGAAATGTTTCAATACTAAATTGTAAATAGCTTTTTCTGGAAACTTAAGTCAAGTGTTAAGTGTCTATGTGGATATCGATTAGCAAACTTAATAATGTTTTTATGTAACGTTATAATCTGCCACCAAGCGAAACCTGCCCAAAAGTAGTTGTTTCTAAAATCTTTCTGTGAGTAGTGTACTTTCAGCAACATAAGAAACATGCCTTTACTTATGTGTACAGACGCCTCCACACCAACTATCCGAAACTTTCAAATTTTCCCAATCAACCTTGAACCTAACGCTTTAGCGATAAAGTTAAAAATCTATTAAAGAAATTTGACAGATTGTAGTAGCATGACGTGCTTACGTCTGTACAGTGCTACAGAGATCTTTTAGCGTTGAATTAACTTTGATTGGATGTGCATTGACTGCCTCGTTGGTCTAGTGGTAGCAAGCGCGACTGCTGAGCATGAGCTCCTGGGTTCGATTCCCGGGTCGGGCAAAGTCTTATTGGTTTTTTCCATCAGGAATTTCTCAGTAGCAGCCACGGAGTCTGGATTTGTGCCCGGTTGATGGCAATAGGCTCACTGCCTATTACATTGGACTTAAACATAACTGGCGAAATGTGGGTGTACTATTAGGTACACCTCTGCCTAACCCTTCGGGGATTACAGGTGTGATATTACGTTATTTTATGTTTAATTTTACATAAGTCATACCCTCGTTTTAATTATATGTATGTATTATCTCAACATGAATGATGTAACCAAGATCTTGTAAAAATATTTTGATTGAAAAGAGTGTCCATGGACTTTCTTGCCTATTCTTCTCCATAGAGATCTACGCTTTGGAATGGGCAACTACAGTGCTTTCACAAGCTATTATGCCTTGTGACTGTAGCTTCGCCTTCTTTGTTTTTCTGACATTCAAAAGTGCCTGTTATGGTCTAATTTAAAATAAATTCTTTGACACTAGAAACGGGATATTTACCATGTTTACTAACAACTGATAACTTTTGTTTGTTTTTTAACATGGTAAATATCCCGTTTCTAGTGTAAATAATAATGTTAGTGACCATGATAGTTTAAAATCTTAAATTCTTTGAGTTTGAGTTTGATTGTAACACCAAATGATTTGAAAAGAGTAACCATGGAGTTTCTTATCGGTTCTTCTCCATAGGCCAACCCGAACCGTGCACCTTTTTTTCGACGTTTTATAAGTGCCCATCTAGGCCTATGTGAAATAAAATATTTTGATTTTGATTTTGATTATATCTAATACTGAACTACCTGTACACTTTGTAGTAAACTTAATGTTTTAATATTTTTTTTATTACATGTCTTTCTAACGTCCGTGTTCTAAGTCCCATTTAGTTCCATCAGCCTTACAAAGTCGTCGATGTTAGATAAAGCTTAGACAAGACACCGTATTACTGCTCTACTTAATCCAATAAGATTAAGTCCAGTTCGTCCAACTTCTCCGATTACTATTCAATTGGAAATCGTTACAAAGGAAAAAACTCGGTATTCGTTCACAGACGACAAATATAGGTAATCCTGGGCGAATGGACGACTTATCTTTGTTACGGTTTAGTGATAAAGGGACGAAAACGAATATGTTTTGTGTAGGTAATTTCTTTTTTATACAACATTATTTTTAGTATATGCGAAATCTGAATATAGTTTGTTCAGAATAAGTAACTGAATCGATTCCAATAATTTTTAAACCATGTTATATTTTTTCCCAAAAATATTTAAAAAAGTTAAAAGTTAGACACCGAGCGACTTTGAGTACCTATCGCAATAATTTAGGTACCTACTGCCAAATGATTATTATCAATGAGCTCAAGACGATGCTGGAGGTGCGCGCTGCGTGGTGACCACGTTTTTGTGCGGAAAACTAGGTAACAGAACAAGCTTATAACTTTGTGATTTTGCATGATACAGTTTTGAAATTTTGTACATAGATTCTTTACATAAAAATACTAGACACGTGTATCAGGTTTCGCATATACTAAAACTAATGTTGTATAATAGTAATATGTTAGGTGTTCAAAATTTAGTGTTATATTCTACCAGAGATATTTGGGTAGAAACTCAAATAACACTATAATAACACTGTTTTAAGCTTTCACGGTTTATAACTAAACTTATACTGTCACTAGCGGGATATCTTACGTGATTGTTCATTATTTTGAGCTCCCGATATTTCGACGCTGTCAACCTGCGATCATGGCGCTTGCTACAGCGCCGAAATATCGGGAGCTCAAAATAATGAATAATCACGGAAGATATCCCGTTAGTGACAGTATAAGTTTAACACTATAATATACTAGCATTTCGCCCACAGCTTTCTCCGCAAAAATTGTGATAGCTCGGCTAATATGCATGATATTAATATAATTTATAGCCCATAGCACCCACGAATAATGTAGCTTTCTGCCAGTGAAAGAATTTTTAAAATTGGATCATTAGTTCCGGAGATTACCCCCTACATACAAGCTTGCATACTTACAAACAAATTTTGCTTATAATATTAGTATAGATAGTATATATATGAACATCTATATCTATTTTTTTAAAGGTATTTTTACAAGAGGTGTCCAAAAAAATTCAATCTTCTAACTTAAAAAAATAGAATGAAAGGTGTACTGATTTGATTAGGTACGGATGGTACAGTAAAAGGTATTTCCACTTTTCTTACTAACTCATTTTTCAAACCAATTTCTTTGAGGTGGGACTTTGATTCGGTAAATTCTTTTAGGTCTTACCTATTGGATTAACTCGCTGATCCATTGAATCAAGGACCAATGACTGGCTAGGTATATATTTTTCAATTAATGGAAATAACGATGAAAAATCGTAAAAATAAGGGTGTATACATACCAGTGGGTTACAATTTTTTATATTTTTAAATGTTTTACATTGTTTTATTCTAAAGAATATTTCAAAATGTAATTGATTTGTAAAGATGTAAATAAAGGAATAATAAGGGTGTAAATAGATCCTTAACGAAGCCGAAAGGCACTTGTTCTCCCCGTCATTGCGATCATGTTACGGAGATATTGACGGTCAAAGATCCAACTTTTACACAACTTTTTTTTTTAATACTAGTTTTTAAGGTTATAACTTTAAATACCTACACAACCCCCGTACTATTCAATCCCTCTATCAGCACAATGTTTTGAGTGGGTTACATTGAGTTTTACTGTAAAACGTGATATTTGACCCCAAAAAAAAAGTAGTTTCCCAGCAATAATTTTTGCGTAGGGTTACTTTATTAGTTTCATGTACTTAATGCTTGGTTGACGGCTTCGTGAAGGGTCCGTTTGCACACTGTATAATCCAAAAATACCAAAACGGAAAATTCCCATTTGTTTTTCTGAAAAGTTTTAGGACGTCAAATAAAATAAGAAGCGTAAATAATTCATAAGTTTTTAATGAAAAGCGATAAGCTATCAGTTAAATGCCCTAAGCCGTGATAAGAGATAAGGAGCCGACGACTTTTTAATTATTTCGGTGACTTTTTGTACTTTTTTTTTAGGTATATGTACGGTACCTACTTAGATATATTTTGTGATTAAAACTTGTCATACGATTTCATAGGAATATTTTTTAGAAACTTTTATTTTACGCTTGTTTCTTTATTCGTCTTTCTACTTTGATACATGATTTGACCATTACAAGTAATTGCATGTATTTCAAAAGGTTCTTTGACATCCGAGTTAGTTTCGGTGTTTTTTCTCAGAATAGTCGGTAAGGAGACACTAAACCTGACGCATAAAAGTTATTTTTAGTATATAATTTACAGACAATCATTTTTCATAGGTTTTTGTCATTTAAATCAGATATTCACAGCTGTTATCATGTGTTTGGCGATCTGGGGGCCTAAAATGGTCGCTTGAGCAGAATCATAATAGTTTCTTTCTTTATTCCCTTATTTATTTTCTATACATATAATTTACATTTATAATATTTCTATACAAAGTAATATAAAAAACATTTAAAAATATAAAAAATAATAGCCCACCGGCATCGGGTACAGGGTCCGAGCTACCGGTGGTCAGGGCTCTTGAGAGAGGAACCTCCTAACTAACCTAACTTCTGAATCAAGCCCTTGATACAGCTGCCAAGCGAGAGCTTTCTCAGATGTCTCTCAACTAGAAGTTTCCCAAGTATGGTCCAAAACAAAAAAAATATCGCATAGTCGGGGAGAACAAGTGCCTTTAGGCTTCGTTAAGGGTCTTTTTACACCCTTTAGATAGATAGGTAGGCACCTAAGCCAGAAATTGGTTGTAAGTAACATAGGACACGATATATACAACATTATTTTTAGTATATGCGAAATCTGAATATAGTTTGTTCAGAATAAGTAACTGAATCGATTCCAATAATTTTTAAACCATGTTATTTTTTGTCCCAAAAAGTTACAAGTTGGACACCGTGCGACATTAAGTACCTATCGCAATAATAAAGGTACCTACTGCCAAATTATTATTATCAATGAGCTCAAGACGACGTTGGAGGCCCGCACGCGGGCGCGCTGCGTGGTGAACACGTTTTTGCGCGGACAACCAGGTTACAGAACAAGCTTATAACTTTGTGATTTTTCATGATACAGTTTTGAAATTTTGTACATAGATTTTTTACATAAAAATACTAGACACGTGTATCAGGTTTCGCATATACTAAAACTAATGTTGTATATCACCAACTCACTAAACCCCGCCATACATATTCCTTCTATATTCTTTGGCATCGTTCGGGTGGAAGGAACGGGCAGAGGCTGACATCCAAGTTAAAATTGCCTACAGAATTTATTACAGACACCTTTTGTCTCCTTTTGAGGGTCGTCGATATTGCTCTTGTAATATAGTGATTTAGAACTACGTCACCTTATGTTTAAGGGAATATTAACGGTTGAGTATATTTTATGTGTACTAAAGATTTTCTGAGTAAAGGATTGAGTAAGGTTCGTGGGTGGTATTCGTTCGTTAATATGAATGCTGTATTTTATCTCACAGAAGACGTTTTAAAATAAATTGAGCCATAAATTTGCTGGCCACAAAGTAAGTAGTCATAGAGTTCCTTAAATAAACCAGCTAGGGATTATTTGCATCACAACATGTAATGCAACACCACGAAGTCTGGATTTGTGCCCGTTTCATGGCAATATGCTCGCCCCCTATTACATGGGACTTACACAACTGGCGAAATGTGGGTGTACTATTAGGAGTACCTAATAGTACACCAGGCCAGGTCAGGCAGAGTAGTAACTCTGCCTGACCCATCTGGGATTACAGGGGTGATATTATGTTATTATAAGATTACATAATCCAATACTCATTCTAAAAGGTTTATGACATTGAAATCTAGAATACTTTCGTCTTGTCTGCCCAGAATAAATTCTACAACATTATTTTTAGTATATGCGAAACCTGAATATATTTTGCTCAGAATAAGTAACTGAATCGATTCCAATAATTTTTAAACCATGTTATATTTTTTTTCCAAAAATATTTAAAAAGTTAAAAGTTGTATACCGAGCGACTTTGAGTACCTATCGCAATAATTTGGGTACCTACTGCCAAATTATTATTATCAAAGAGCTCAAGACGACGCTGGAGGCGCGCGCTGCGTGGTGACCGCGTTTTTGTGCGGACAACTAGGTAACAGAACAAGCTTATAACTTTGTGATTTAGCAGCATTGATGGACAGTTCGTTTAGCTTTGAGCGTCCGAGACCGAAACAGTATGCGCTCTGCAAATGTAGGTTATACCGAAGTATTGAGTGATTGATATGTTACATAAATGATATCTATACAAGTAAATAAAATTGAAGTGTCTGTTTGTAATTTCAAAATAACAGTTTTTTTACTGAAATCATAAATACGGTAAATACGGTACTGATAACGAAACGATTTTTTTTTAAATTTGTCTGTCTGTTAATTCCGGCTAATCTGCGAAACACCTGCACCGTTTTTATTGGCAGATAGCAGATGTTATAAGTAGTAACTTATGGTACTTTTCTTTTAGAAAAAGGATTAGAGATCCGTGCAAAAACAAAATTAAACTCTTGAAATTGTTAACAATGTTTGATTCAAATAAGGAAGTAGTATTTTTATAATAATTTCACGCGGTCGAAGGTCGCGGGCAAACTAGTGTTACATAAACTAAAAAGGTGTTCAGCACAATGATATTATAAATAAAAAAAGAGGTAGATATCGCACTAGCGCGCTCAAATTGTTGCAGACAAATTCAGACAATTGTCGTAATTTAATTACTTCAAGAGCAATAGCTATCTCTTTCTGTATCATACGTTCCGTATTATCTATCGCAATCGTAACAACGTAACGATATTTGAACGCCGCTCAGTATGAACGTAGCGTATCTTTCTTTATAATATCATTGGTTAAGCAGCAGTATTTGAAGGCCTATTTCATACAATGCGCAATTTAATTAATTGAATGCCTGAAATCAGAACAGGGTCAACCTCTTTTCAAGTTGTGATTTATAATGATAAGAACTATGAAGTCCTCGTCATTATGAACAAGTTTACCTAAGGGATTAAACCTGAAATCGTAAGGAAAAAAAAATTTGCTGCTCCATATATTTTTTATCATATCATCATTGTCCTGCCCTTGTCTCAATTTGTTTGGGGTCGGCGCAGCATGTCTTCTTCTTCCATACTTCTCTATTACTCGTCATCTCAGCAGTCACCTCCTGTCTAGCCATATCATCCTTCACACAGTCCGTCTATCGTTTCTTTGGTCTTCCTCTAATCTTATAGCCTCATTCACATTCATACTCTAAACTTGCCTCACTATATTTTCCTCATTTCTCCGCATTACATGTTCATACCAAGATAACCGATTACCACACAATTTTGTTGGTCACCGGAACCACTATCAGGCTTCTTCCATTTTTTATCTTATGACTTGACAAAATGTATGGAACTGCTCTTTCTTTCCTGGCTGCTCTTAAAAGCATACGGTTATCATTTATATTTCCCCAGCCTAACTTTTATACCACCCGGTCTTCAAATCCGATAAAAAATGGTTGGAAAAGGAAATCGAAAAAAACTAATCTCAAACTATTTCAAAGAGACCCTTTTGCTGGGAAATATGATAATTGCGGGTAGTAGGTACGATTCCTTGCATACAGGGTGTTGTTAAAAATATACGATCATGTATAAAGTGAAGTTGAATCGTTGTGACGAGTGAAATTTTGTGAATATGGAATAGGAAAATATCGTTCTATGTCAGCTGTAGATGTAGTTTTTACGAAAATTCGACTCGAAGATGTATGGTTAGAAAACCTTACACCAGTTGATGCTGATTGATACTGATTACTGATTGATTGATAAAAGTATGATTGAATGATAGATGACACATATGAATTATATTCGTGTACTAAATTGGCCGGCCCGGCGCAGGTATAATGCTGACATATTGATATTAAAACTGTGCTGTGCTTACATGCAGTATCGGATAAAAAAAAGTCTCTTTGTACAAGTTCATGACGGGGTAGAGCTTTTCTCACGATCTATTTGTGTGACCTCTGCATACCTGTACAGGGTGTAGTTAAACTAATACGATCATGAATGAAAATAAATTTAAATCGTTGTTACATTACACGTTACGACTGTGGCCGATTTTTGAATTCGAAAAATATTATATTTTCTATTTTATTTTACAAAATCAGATTGTTAGAATTCATTTCCTAATAAAAAGCTTAAGCCACAATAACCAAAGGTTTTCTCTCAGTGTTTTGTTATTTTTGTGTTGCTTTTTTAAAGGCTTTACTGCTGTAAGAGTATTTTTTGATAAACCTATCAAAAAATATTATAATATTGATGTACCAGCTCACGATCAACAATTAAATAGGTACGGTCTACACATTAATTAAAACTTTCTGAAATTGCAATTTAGCCAACATGCCGACGAAATTAAATTTTTAAACTCAATTAAAAATAATCGAACGCAGATTAACGTAAAATTGAAAACGAGACTCAACTTATGCGGTCGGTTCTTGGTACTTTTTTAAAATACTAAAAAAGTCTTTGGTTTTAAAAGTAAAATTAAAAATTAAATGAAAATGGTCTAGAAGCTTCTATTGGAAGGTTCCAAGAATTCGAAACCGAATATAAAGTTCTGGGAAGAATTCTTATGAATATTTTCGTATTCGATGAAAACGAAATGTGCTCAAAGAATGTTTAATATTGTAAAGTTATTTGGTGAATTTAAATTCAAGTCCCTTTACGACCCTATATGCATCGATAGGACCTATCTAAGATGTTTTTCAAACCTCAAGCTGTTTACCGCGAAGGTTGTAGGTATTAACTAAACTACCTACATGCGGTCGTTGACCCCAAAAGAAACCATCTTTTGTTAGGGTTCCGTAGAGGTATTAAACGAAAATTAATATCCAATACTCAGGTCTGCTACCCCTTGGAGCAGTGAAAAAATCAAACTTGTAAGTCAACGCGATCGGAAACGGTCACATCTATATGTCCGTTTATGTCGCATATTTTGCGTTTTCACAAGGAAATCAAAATCTATAGGGACTTCCCGTTGACCTAGAATCATGAAAGGCAAGAAGCAATGTCTTACAGCACAATATCTAAAGGAAAAAATCTGAAAAGAGTAAATATGTAGTTTAATAACAAAATAGCTACAAGTTTCTACGGAACCCTCGGTGCGCGAGTTCAACTCGCACTTGGCCGTTTTTTTTGTTTTACCTTGTTTAGTAGATACTAAAATCCATCACGACTGCAGAGTTTTGCTGGCTAATTTAATTTGATTTCTTTTTTTGTATATATATCACTACATAGTATGCTTAAATCTTTGAAACTACGCAACGGATTTTGATGCGGTTTTTTTTAATAGATAGAGTGATTCAAGAGGAAGGTTTATATGTATATATTGCACCTGTGCGAAGCCGGGGCGGGTCGCTAGTATCAGATAAAACAGACAAACATTAGGCGAAGCCTGAAATTCAAAGTGTCCTATTTAAATCAAGTCTGAAAGCCTCTAAAAATCACGTAAATAAACAAAAAAACAACCTAACAAGTTTAAGTACAAGAAAAAACAAAAAAGAAGTCTCATTTAATAACATAAATCAACGTAAATACGTAAGAAACACGATAGATAACGCCATTGCCAAAACGTCCCGTTTTCATTCACTCGCATTTGCAAGTTTATTTTCCCCGTCTTGCCATCGCTTCTTATTTTCATTATATTTCCTCAAGATGTCAAGTCATGAGCAAGATTTAATATAGCCACAGTCTATAAATATTGAACAAATGTACAGTATGCCGAAATACACTTAAACGTACGAAAGACGGGAGAACGCGAACAAAATGAAAAATTGTAGGTAGGTACGTATACTTGCAAACGCCAAGTTGCTGTCGATATAAGAAGAAGAAAATAAAGAAAAAGTGTAATGTGTCAAACTTGGCAATTATAACTTGAACCAAGTTATCTGTGCAGGCGGGAAAACACAGAACTAAAATAAATGTACCCAGTTTGACATATCGATGCAAATTTTCTTGACAAGCAACGCCACCTTGAACTGCACACTTAAAGTGGTCATACTTGTACGTCATTTTGGCGCTTGAATGACATTGTCGAGGAGGCGCAGTTGGTGAATATTTGTGAAAGTTTGCGATTTTGAAAAAGGATTAGGGTTCCTTGTAAAAAAATTAAAACCTATGAAATTGCTAACAAAATCCGATTCAAATAAGGAAAATATATTTTTGTAATAAATTCACGTGGACGAACACGCGCGGGCAACAGCTAGCTAGTATGTAACAAATATCTTTGTGTAGACCAGATCAATGTGTTTCCTCAACTCCGTCGTAACACTTCTGAGACTGCACTTAGAGTTTATTTTATTATTCGAAGCCATTATCGTTGAACTGGAGTGCTAACAGTCAGTACTAAAACCACAAAGTAGCTTCTTAAAGCTCTATTTAAGAGAAAACATAACCCTAAAAGATTTGGATTGGCGCCAAAATAGCTGCAACACACGTACGTACAGTTAATTGTCAATTTGTAATATTTTAGCACAAAACAACAATACAATTAGTTACGTGTTTTTTTAATATTAACCGATACTGCGAACTACAAACTTTACGAACAAACCTTAATTATTTTTTTGCAATACATGACAATCAAAGTAGACGTCAAAGGGTGTACTGCTATTTTTTTCTCTGTGGCAATGTTTTTACAGAAAATCAAAATGGCACCCCGTATTGGCTGTGGGCCGATGTTTTGTTGGGTTAGTGGGCAATGAACGAGAGCCACTAGGGAAATCTAACAGTTTAACGGGAACAGGTGGCAAACTTGTCGATAATTTCATTTTCCGAGGTAAATATTGTGAGTAGGAAACTTGATCAGTTCTTTTGAACAGGAATTGAAAGGGTAGAACGAGGGTTGAAAAAATAATGCGATGTGTAGGAGGGTTAATCTAAAAAATAACAGCTTTTAAACATAGACTGTATATGATTACGAAAGCACAGAGTAACTGAGGATGAAAACCTATTTATTGTTTCTATGATCGAAAATAGAAAACCGTTAGGCCGTTGGTCCCGGGTAAGGAAGAAATAAAGGTAGTCAGTGGCTCGGAAGTCTGACAACCAGTCTTACCAAAGTACTAGCTGTTGTGGAGGTCAAATAGACAGACGCTCCATGAAAAATACTAATATTCAGCTGTATCCGGTTGGACTGGAAACCGACCCCAACATAATTGGGAAAAGGCTAGGCAGATGATGATGATGATGATGGTCAATGAAAGAATGAACGAAAGAACAGAATACCTGAGGATGACTATTTAGGAGAGCAGCGATTCACCCAGCAATTGGTTGTACCTACAACATGTAATTATTAATGCACATACTTCGCAAAATACTTTGTAAGTCCCTCATGTACTACAAAACTTTTATGTACCTTTATAATTTATTGCCTCTATGGTCCAAAATAGAAAACAATCGTGTCTGATATGAAAATAACCACGCCATTACAAATTAATTTCGAGGACATTTTCTATATCAAAATTCAGGAAGTATTAAACAGATTTTCCAAATGCCAGTTAATGAGAGAACCATTTAAAATAATATGATAATTCACAGTTTCAAGAGATCTTGCACGCCATTTTGAATGCCAACAATAATGGAATGGATTTAATTTCGCTTTCAAACTCATTCATCGACTTCAATTTCCGTCTTTTAAAAAATTTAAAGTCCTCTTCCGCTGCCAAATGCGTAATGAACTTCCGGAAGATGGCCGTTTACTTTGAATAGATAAATTGACCTTTCGGAATACTTACAATGAGAGTTTATTTTTCATACTGGTTTTCGTACAAGTTGATATTTAAGATTTCTTATTTTCCGGGGTCCTCACAAATACTTACAATTGATTCGACAAAGTTATCTGTTTTAAAGTTTAAGCGGGGTTTTTACCCGACTAAGGCCAAGCCAAAAGGAAGGGTTATGATTTTAGCAGTCTATGTATGTATAGACTGCTAAAATCATAACCCTTCCTTATTCGTATTTAAATTTAAACTATTCATCCGATTTTGATAAGGTGTCAATCGATTCGTTATTATGGTCTGGGTAACATAGGCTACATTTAAGCCGACTTCAACAATAGGAGGAGTCGATTTTACCTTGTAAACCCAGAATTTAATTAGAGCGTGATTTTTCAGTAGTCGGGTTTTTAATTGTTTTTTTTTTACACACAAATTCATGTTCTATATCAAGTGCATAGGAACTCAATGTGCGATGATAACGAAATCGTTTAAAATCAATTTTATAAATGAGTGTTATGTCCTCGTTGGTCTAAAGCGCGACTGCTGAACATGAGGTCCTGGGTTCGATTCCCAGGTTGGGCAAAGTGTTTTTGGGTTTTTCCATCAGGAATTTCTCAGTAGCAGCAACGGAGTTTGGATTTGTGCCCGGTTGATGGCAATGGGCTCGCCCCGTTTTACATGGGACTTAAACATAACTGACGAAATGTAGGTGTACTATTACTATTAGGTACACCTCTGCCTTACAGGCGTGAAGTTATGTTATGTTATAAATCGAACCAATGACACAATCATCCAATAGATATGATTCTTTACAGAGTACTGACGTATATTTCAGACTAGCTGTTGCCCGCGACCTTCGTCCGCGTGAAATAGCCTATAACCTTCCTCGATAAATGGGCTATCCAACACTAAAAGAATTTTTCAAATCGAACCAGTAGTTCCTGAGATTAGCGTGTTCAAGCAAACAAACAAACAAACTCTTCAGCTTTTTAATATTAGTATAGATAACTATTCTTCACATAAAAAAACACTAATGCTCTAGGTATCATCATCATTCTCCTGCCCTTATCCCAAATCATTTGGGGTCGGCGTAGCATGTCTCTTTTTTCCATACTTCTCTATTACTCGTCATCTCATCAAACACCACCATTCTTGCCATATCATCCTTCACACAGTCCATCTATCGTTTCTTTGGTCTTCCTCTACTCTTATACCCGTCAACATTCATACTCAACACTTTCCTCACGACTTTTTCGACTAATGCTCTATCATCAATCACTTAATTGATTTATTAGTAATAGTTACCATAATGTCGTCGGCCGAATTGAAAAAAAAAGCCTTCTTCAAATCCAGACCTTTTTCTAGGCTTGCCCAAATCTAATGATTGGAACTACGACAACAAAGTCAGTACTAATAGTCTTACTGTGTACTCTCTAGGGGAACCAACTTGGCTGACCCCTCACATCTCAATTATTCCTGTAGTTTGGTTCAATGTTCCAAATAAGATTTTCGAGGACAGGTCAAGTTATAATGGTTTGTTAGTTGATAACGATTTTCGGAGATTTTTTTTTTCGTATTAGTTGTTTGTTTATGTTGTCAAAAAAATGTTCTTTGAAGTACGGATCTATTAATAGTGGTTGTACCCAATATCTATTAAGACTTAAAAAAAATGGATTGTAAATACGATTCAAATTTTTGTATCACCGTATGTAGCGTACGATTTATGTGAGAAACGCGCGAAATTAAAAATACCCGTTTCACAAAAAGGGTGTAAATAGACCCTTAACGAAGCCGAAAGGCACTTGTTCTCCCTGTCATTGCGATAATTTTTTTGTTCTGGACCATATCTAGGAATATTCTAGTTATGGAGATATTGGAGGTCAAAGCTCCAATTTATCACAAGTTTATTTTTAAATACTAGTAAATTTACTTTAATTACCTCAATAACCTGTTTACTATTCAAAGCATCCATCAGCACAATATTTTGAGTGCGTTACATTGAGTTTTACCGTAAAACGTGATTTTTCACCCCAAAAGTCGTTTCCCAGCAATAATTTTTGCGTAGGGTAGTTTGATGTACAGAATGCTTGGTTGACGTCTTCGTGAAGGGTCCGTTTTCACCCTGTACAATATTACAAGAATCCCTCAAAACAAGTGCGGTGGGACAGCAGAAACAGCTAGATTAGATACGTCTTTTCTGTCTAGACAAATTCTGTAGGAAACATAGACAAGGGTCATTCTCAGCCGTAGATCAAATAGCAAATTCAATCGCGTACCCAACTATTTCCTTAATTATTGTGATCACTAGACTTTGCCCCTCGAGATGGTTCCTATAATAATCATGGACATTATTACTATGGACACTTTTAACGTACACGTCTTGCTACATCGTTCTTACATAATCTACCATCTTAGCATGAATAATGTAACCAAGGTTTTGTAAAACTATTCTGATTTAAAAGAGTGTCCATGGAGTTTCTTGCCCGTTCTTCTCCATATGGGAATGGGTAACTACAGTACTTTCACAGTTTTTATGCCTTGTGACTGGGACTGTAGCTACATTTCATTGTTGTCTTTGTTTTGACAATTTAAAAGTGCCTGTAACTGGCCTATTTGAAATAAATGCATGCGGGTCAATGAACTTGAGTTTCCACCCCAGCTAATTTTAGCACTTTAAACATTAAAGCTGTTAATTACTTTACTAAGTATGAATTAATATCTTGATAATAGCTGAACTTATTATTATTTTACGTCGTAATTTTTAATTAAAACAGTCTTTTGTTAAGTCAAATGGGTTTGTATTTTTGATCCCGGTTTTTGGTTGAATTTTAAATAAGTTTTCAGTAGGTACTTTAATCCGCGACGCCTTGACGTAATACCTGGATATATAAAGGGCGTATTTGATATTAAATATACTTTGGTTTGTAATATATTTAAAAAGTAAAAATACTTTTTTACACTAGCACGCGTAACATGACCACCGTAGAAACGTGTTTTGTCGATGGAAGAGTCTACAAAATGGCAGATTAACACACGAAATCTGTCATTTTGTCTATTCTTCCGTCGACAAACCCCGGTGGTCATGCTACGTGTGCTGGGCTGTCAGCTAAACAGAATGACTGTTTATTTAGTAATAATTATGATATTAACTTGAATATTCGCGGAGGTCGATAACCAAAAGCCATACACAAAACCTCTACAGAACTTGCTTACTAGGATCTAGATCTATCTTTTTCTTGTAACTGCTTTTTATCCCAGTATTATGACCCCATGGGACAATTATCGAACTTCACGCAGGCGAAGCCGCGTGCATAAGCTAGTTTACCAAAACTTTGACTGGGTTACACTCCTAACAGTATGATGGCTACTTTAAACGAATCCCCGAAATCATTAGGGAATTTCCCAACATTGGTGACCATTAATTTCATTGGTAGCTGGATCTGTACAGAATGACCCAATTAAAACTTGTGTGAGAACCGACTAATGTTTGTGGAAATAAAGTTTGTAGTACACAGAGAGTTCAGTGCGAAAATATTCAGAAGCTATGATCTATGTTTTTTTTTTGTTTGAAACGTTCATTTGTCCTCTCTGTAAAGTAGTCTCCAGCCTGTAATCCACTTAATTATGACTTAAATTATGAAGGATTAAGTGCCGATAAACAAGTACAATAGATAATGCACTATATGACATTACTTTTAGTATATACGAAACCTAAAACACGTGTCGAGTATTTTTATGTAAAGAATCTATGTACAAAATTTCAAAACTGTATTATGAAAAATCATAAAGTTATAAGCTTATTCTGTTACCTGGTTGTCCGCACAAAAGCGTGGTCACTAAGCAACGCGCCCGCGCGCAGGCCTCCAGCGTCGTCTTGAGCTCATTGATAAACATAATTTGGCAGTAGGTACCTAAATTATTTACTTATAATTATTTACTTGTAACTTTTTTTAAATATTTTTGGGACCAAATATAACATGATTAAAAATTATTGGAATCGATTCAGTTACTTATTCTGAACAAACTATATTCAGGTTTAGCATATACTAAAAATAATGTTGTAGAATGGTTTTAGTATTAAATTATCGTCAGATAGAATTAATCATGGAATACTAAATTGAACGGTGAGAAAGAACGGTGGGTTTAGGACTAAAGCACGGAGTGAACGTTACGTAAATACGAAGATTTTAAAATTAAAATACTTTTTTAACTTAATTATAATATTCCCTCAGTTTTAAGACGTGTGAGAGAGAGAGAGAGGAACTCGTGGCTCAATGATAAAACAGCCGCATGGGTCGATGTTCGAGGTTAAGGCGCGCTTGCCAAGGTTGGTCTGTGGATGGGTGACCACCCATTACATACCGAGTTTCCTCCGTGCCTCGGAAAGCACGTTAAACCATTGGACCCGGCTATCATTTGAAGAGCTTAGACAGTCGTCACAGGTAGTCAGTGGTAGGAAAGTTTGAGAACCAGTCTTACCAAGAGGTATCGTATTACCCTGTACTAACTGGGTTGTAGAGGTTAGAAAGGCAGTCGCTAAATGTAAAATACTGATATTCAGCTGCATCCGGTTAGACTGGAAGCCGACCCCAACATAGTTGGGAAAATGCTAGGCAGATAAAGACTCAGTTTTAAGATTTAATTCCTATCTACAACTAATACTTATTGTGCTAGTTGCAATAAACCAAAATGCTATAGGATAGTTGCATTGTTGATTTAAAAATCATTCGAGTTTATGTTACGTTAACATCGCGTGTTCTTGCTAGGGTCTCAGACCTTATTTTACTTTCCAACTAGACCACAGAATCACAGTCATTTTTTAAGAATATAATATCGTTTAGCATATCCTTGTGTATGAAACATTCTTTACCTGACCACTACAATAATCGGTTTTCGATAAGCGCGGTGTTGCGGGCGCTGTTTACATTCTAATTTCTAGTGTTGACCGCGTAACATAGGTGCCTGTTTTATCCAAATGTTCAATGTGCGAATGTTTACGCTTAAAATCTACCCGCAGAGGCAACTTTGGACATATCGTGGTTATGTAAACTTCGTTACGTAATGTGTGTTTACTGATGAGGACTCAAAAAGGGAATGATGTTAAAGACTGTCTCGTTGGTCGAGTGGTCGCAAGCGCGACTGCTCATGAGGTCCTGGGTTCGATTCCCAGGTCGGGTAAAGTTTTATTGGGTTTTTCAGTCCCATGTAGGGACTTAAACATAACTAGTGAAATGTGGGTCTACTATTAGCTACACCTCTACCTAACGCTTCGGGGATTACAGGCGTGATGTTATATAGAATTACTAGCTGACCCTTACAGAACGCCTTTGTTGTAATTTGAACCTATATTGGCAAGCTCAAGTTAGAAGAAAGTTCAACGCAAAGTTATAAACAGCTATAGACTGCACGGGGCCAGCATCGCCTCAACTCGACCCGGTCGGGATTCTTTCGATGAAACTCTCTACTGCAACGCAAACTTATTAAGCATCGTTACGGCATCGCCTCGGAGCCAATGATATTATAAAGAAAGATACGCTACGTTTATACTGAGCAGCGTTCAAATATCGTTGAGTTGTTACGACTGCTATAGATAATACAGAACGTATGATACAGAAAGAGATAGCTATTGCACTTGAAGTACTTAAATTACGACAATTGTATGAATATGTCTGCAACAATTTGCGCGCGCTAGTGCGATATCTACCTCTTATCATTGCTAGGAACCAAGATCAGTTAGTAAAATAAAGTGAGGTTATGCCACTCCTGTAGTGAGTAGATCAACTACGAGTATGATATATTATGATGCGCTGATGCGTATAGAAAACTATCCTAATACTCTCGTGTTTACCAGAATAAATAACAAAATTTGGTTCAAAGCTTGTTTATTCCCAAAATTCGGTCCAGCCACGCTAGATAAACAGCATACACATTACACAATGATGACAATGCTGCACACTTCACTGGTAAGTCCAACGTTATATCCACGCGAACTGTCATCGACAGTGCCCAAAAATCGAGCTCTAAACCAACGCTATAAGGACTTGTACAGGTTGATGAGCTTGCGCGTAAGGCGGGCTTGTCATATCATAATGAAATAATTGCCAGGCGCTTAGCGTGACAGGGCTGAGGGACTGAGCGACTTACACTCTTATAGCTTTTCACAGATATTTTGCCTCTAAGAGCAGAAACCAAAAAAAGTTATTATCGATTCAGTAACGTAATTGTAAATCTCTTTAATTTTGCTGAGTGGTAACCTGTTTGTCGCCCTCACGACGTGCAAGCTGACAACTTTTTTGTTGTATTTATAAATATTTGTTATTCGTTTTATGTTTATTTTTTTTTGTCATGTC
The DNA here is from genome assembly GCA_905163415.1 of Noctua fimbriata. NCBI lineage: Eukaryota > Metazoa > Arthropoda > Insecta > Lepidoptera > Noctuidae > Noctua > Noctua fimbriata. The sequence continues at coordinate 5,430,217 of LR990941.1, read as the reverse complement.
CCTACTACGTATAGATATTTTTCTTTTCTTTTCTTTCTTTTTCATATCTTAACGCAAATATAGATAACCGTGATTTAAAGTCAGTGATGGGATAACGCAGAAGGGGCTGCAGCGATTGCGCTTGCAAACGATAGTCTTTTGTTTTGTCCCGTGACAACACAATACATCTAAAGGCCTAGACAAGACAATCGTTTTGTAGGTATTCATATTCATACAACGACTTTATACAGGACCTTCTTAGCTTATGTCAATACATTTTGACATCGCTGTCAGAATGTCATTATATCTAACGACCTCAGAGTGACCTAGTATCTTCTATTGTTTTACAAGTTGGAAACACATCTATCCTCTACTGCCCAATACAACAAATCGCGATACACTGTGGCCACCTAATCGCGCCCGCGACCGCTACCGCTTCCGCTATCGCCTTAGCCACTGCACGATCACCCTGGTCGAGTCCATAGTGTTGTTCCACGCACGAATTTACCGAACCCAAATTCGAATTAGGCCTCGGTTAGTTGCGGAACGAAAACTGAGTTAGGATGGTCGGGATTATGTAAATATTGGGTTTGTTCAAGCCGAATAAGATTTCCGACGCGATTGTATATCTGATTTGGAATTTCAAGAGTCTGGTGCTGTAAAAAGGTTATCTTGATCGAGGGACTTGCTTTCGTAAAATTTGTTGACCAAGCACGATTGGAAGATAATTTTGTGGGTGACGTGCTGATGTTTTTAATGAGAAGGCAGTGCACGAAGCGTATTGTTTCTCCGTTGTAGTTAATTAATGGTCTTAATCATATTAATATACTAGTGGTGTGACCGTCGGCGTCGGACAGTCATAGGTCTCAAAATCAGAGGTGCGAGGTGATTCATGTGCATATTGTATAATTACAATAAGAAGCAAGTGCTTCGGTGAAGGAAAGCATCGTGAGGAAACCAGCATGCCTGAGAGATATTTCTTGATGGCATGTAAAGCCAAGTCAGTGGTTCATGGGCCGCATAAAACCTCTGACACCAGGTTAGGCATTAACCACACGATAAAGAAAGATCATATTAACAGCTCTTGTATCGAGGTCATCACGAACCATACCATACAATCTCAAAAGAAATAAGCAAGTCAGCAAAGTTAATTTCACTCGTAGAGACTCCTATAACTAATGCCTTGTTTAATCTTGCTGAAGTTTTTTGTACATGAGTGAGGTTTATCATTAGCATAGTGATTTTTGAGACAACGATGTGTCCTCGTCAAGACAGGCCGGCTTTAAGCTCCAGCCAAACTAATGCGAATCCCGAACGGGTTGCGGGACGAAATTTGCCCGCAATGATTGCGTCAACTAACTATTGCGTGTGCTAGCTGACATTTGACAATAATTTTATGTAATGGATTCTTTGTTAATTTTATCTTTCCACTATTACTTATAAAAGGGTGACAAGACCCTTAATGAAGCCGAAAGGCACTTGTTATCCCCGTCATTGCGAAATTTTTTTTGTCTAAACCGTACCTTACTTTCTAGTTACGGAGATATTGGGGATGAAAGTTCCAATGTTTTTACAAGTTTTTTTTAAATACGTGTTTTTAATCATGTAAGATTTTTACTTTAAACACCTCCACAACCGACGTACTATTCAATCGCTCTGTCAGCACAATGTTTTGAGTGCGTTACATTGAGGCCTATCGTAAAATGAGATTTTTCACCCCAAAAAAGAAGTCGTTTCCAAGCAAGAATTTTTGCGTAAAGTTACTTAGTTTGATGTACATAATGCTTGGTTGACGGCTTCTTGAAGGGACCTGTTACACTCTGTAGAATCTGGTTCATCCAAACTAACAGACAGGTGTGTTGTTGGGGAGGTTGCTCTGCCACTTCTTCTTCCCAGCTAAAACACTAGGAACTGGTGAAGGTTGGTCGTTTTAGGGGACTGTCTCTTATAAACTTTGACGTCCAAAAAGTGCTGTTTTATCAGCCTAATCTAAATAAATGACTTTTGATTTTTAACTTGTCTAGAGGTGTTCCAAACCAGTCGTTTAACTTCCTAATGATTAGTCGCATCCCGCACCTCGGGCGGGACTCGCCTCAGTGTGACCAAAATTTTATATTTTTTTTTTCAAAATCAAGGCTTTAAACATAGGCACATATATAGGGAACAAAATTGTTCTATACTTTAAGTTGGAAGCGCTAGGGTAGCCTGCGAAATTAAAATTTGCAGGTCAGTGTCAAGTTGTAAGTTGAATAAAATATATTAAGATTCGCGACTGTAACACTATGTGTAGTAACAGAATTATGACCATTAAACTCAATAATACAACCCTCTAAGTTCATTTATCCCCATTCAATGACTATCTCATGAAAAAGTCATTCAAATTACAAAAAAACGTAAGATAATTTGAATTTTTCTACATTTTCGCTTCCACTTTAAATAGAAAACCTAGTTGTAATACTGGCTATCTATAACAGACATCGCCTTTCAAATTTTGATATTGACCTAGAAACGAACAAAGCTAAGAGTGCGTCGTCTTTACAACGTAAGTAGGTAAATTGAAGGACGCGAGATGCGGAGATACCGAAGTGCTTTCAGATGCTGGGCCCATCTATTGTGCGACGGTGAGATAAATCTAATATTTTATTTATGTCAGGTCTTTAAAGCATATTTAGTTTAAAACGTGTGATTGAGATACTAAGGGCGGAATTCACCGTTGATAGGTACTGAACTCGATTAGCACCATCTAGTTCATGAGCTGTCAGCATCAATATTCCACAACGTGAAAACACGATTTAATTAGTAAATGAGCGAATAGTGTTTAGTTATCATATATTAGTATTAAATGTCTATCGATAGTTAAGTGTCCCGTGAATTTTGAACCTTACAATTGTTGTGGAATTCTAAAAGTTCGAGGAAATTCACAGACTATTTGCCACTACTTACATCTTTTGGATGTGCAAGTGAATTACATAGATACAATATTTCACAACAAATCATTTGCCATAGGTAAAATTAGGCATCATATTTTTTTTAAATACTTTTTTTTAGTTTTCTCAAATACACCATTTATTTCCTCATCATATTTCCGATACCAAAGTCCGGATTCTCAACAATAAACGAACTCTAATCCCGCATTTACTCCCGGGATAGCGCCCTATAAATCCCGGACATCCCTGGAAAGTCATGAAAACTATCGGCTGTAGTTGTTGTGTTGCTCTTCCAATTAGAGAGGCTATCGATTTTATTCCACACACTTTTGAAGATGGGTTGTTAGATTCTTAACTATGCTGCTGTAGTTTGAGAGTTTCTTTTTAATTATCTTCTTTATAATCTTCATCTTCATTCTTCTTCTTCATCGTTTCAATGATGCTTTTATCTTTAGAGTATTTATTGTTCTGGTTATGTTTGTTAGCTCATGGCTAAATAATAACTGCCGTTCGAATCGATCTTTAGGTTAAGCCGTGGTTACCTAGGTTGACCTGTGGATGGGTGACCCCCCATTACATACCGAGTTTCCTCCGTGTCTCGGAAACCACGGTCCCGACTGTCATTTGTAGATCTTTGACAGTCATTACAGGTAGTCAGTGGCCCAAAAAAACTGGCAACCAACCAAGGGGTATCGTATCACCTAGTACTAACTGGGTTGTGGGAGTCAGATAGGCAGTCGCTCCATGTAAAATACTGGTTTCAGCTGCATCCGGTTAGACTGGAAGCCGACCCTAACATAGTTGGAAAAGGCTAGGCAGATGATGATGGTTTTCTTTGTTAGTGGAAGGGTTTGTGATTCTTCTACATTTGAAAACATTTCTTTTTCTCTATGAACAACTAACTTTTGCACAGGGAACGTTTTAAATGTAGCCTATGTCACTCGGGGATAATATAGTTTCGTAAGTGAAAGAAATTTCGTAATCGGATCAATAGTTCCGGAGATTACTCCCTACATACAAACTTAAGCATTTATAACGGGGTACAGCCAGTCACAGACATAGCCAGGGATACCATAACATAGAAAACATCTACTATCTATACCCATTGTAGAACAAAACTGCTCATTTAGAGAATACGCGATTTCGAACCAAATGTGGTATAAATAAGGTATTTTTACACTAGGAATTTCTCGTGTATCGTGTACTTATTAGACAACGTTTTCTATCATCTTAATTCAGTAGCGCCCAAGTTTTCCTGATTAAGCATATGATTTAGTAGTAGGCAACTAAGGTCATAATAGTATAAAGGGTGTAAATAGACAATTACCGAAAGGCACTTGTTCTCCCCGTCATTGCGATCATTTTTTTGTTCATAGACCTGGGAACCTTCTAGTTACGGAGATATTGGGGGTCAAAGTTCCAACTTTTTCACAAGGTTTTTTTTTTTAAATACAAGTTTTTATGTGTTGACTTTACTTTAAATACCTCCACCACCCCCGTACTATTAAATGCATCCACCAGCACAATGTTTTGAGTGTGTTACATTGAGTCCTACCGTAAAGCGTTATTATTCACCCCAAAAAAAAAGTTGTTTCCCAGCAATAATTTTTGCGTATTGCTACTTATTTTAATTCGTGAATGATCCGTTTACACCTTGTATGCACTTGCATCCTGTAAAATTGCGTTACGTAATACTTGAACGCAGGCTGGCAGTGCTGCGTGCCGCTGCTAGATTCTGCTACGTGTACAATACAATCGAGGGATTTCCCGTAAGGCATAAACGAAAATGGTTGCCAACTTGAGCGATTTTAATTCTCTAGTTTTTTTTTTTAATAAAAAAACAAAGTTACGTAACGCGTCCTTGGATCCTACCTCCCGCCCCTGTAACGCATAGTAACGTTTTACAAGACCCCCCCTCCCCAAAATTGCGTGACATAATAATTGAACGCCCCCTAACCAGGTATAACTAAAGCAATAGTAGGTACTTACAATCTTCACCTCCATAACCGATCGACGATCCGACAAAACGGCGCGACCGACAAAAATATCATGCAAAAAAGATTCCATAAAGCGTTTCGTGTACTACCTTACTTCCCTTTAACATAATGAACTATCGATTCTGCTCCCTCGCTCAAGTTTCATCTTATTTCCATCGAGACCTAATGACTTCGGCTACGGTGAGATACGCACACAAATCCCTCGTATTAAGGTGCGATATAATATAACCATCGAGGTAAAGTTACCTTAAGAGGTCGATGGGATGGAGGTGCCTTACATACGCTTGTATTATGGCTGATAGCGGTATTGGGTCTTAAATTTAGGTTCAGCAGTTTTCAGAGGTTCTGACAGAAGGTCTAACTTTAGGATATCGGTATTGTTATGTTATTGGAAACTTAAGGAGCGGTACTATGTTAGCATTACATAATAGTAAGGAGCGCGTCATTTGAATTCGAAGTACCATTTATACGGTAGGTGTGATAGTTCAGATTATCAGACTTTTCCCTTTTGGAGGTCAGAAATTATCTCTCGGGAAATATAACATAACATCGCGCCTCTAATCCCCGAAGGTTTAGGCAGAGGTGTAGACACAAATTTCGCCAGTTAAGTTTTTTAAAGTCCCATGTAATAGGGGGAGAGCCTATTGCCATCAAATCCAGCTGAGAAATCTCTGATGGAAAAACCCAATAATACTTAGCCCGACTCGGGAATCGAACCCAGGACCTCATGCTCAGCAGTCGCGCTTACGACCATTCGACCAACGAGGCAATTCCCTTGGGAAAGTACCTATTAATAATATGTATTAACTCAGGTCATGGTCTAATCCTGTGCCGATTTTTTATCGAAATCACCGTCATAAACGGCTGGCAGATATATAGGCAGGTAGAATTTCTTTCGCATCAATAATGTTAGAATGAATAACAATCGGGGCATACCGCATGACGTACTTCCTCATCTATGGATTGATTTTTAGCGAGTACAAATTATAGATATACACAATTATGTCGGATTGTCAGAATTTATTCCGTTAGACTCGGACTCATGTGGGCAGAAGATGGGTTTCGTACAACGAAAACACACTGGGTGCGATACACTGCTTTTATTAAACTAATAAATTACTTTAAATTACAATTTAACTCAATAACACTGGGCACAATGAATACCGTACAGATCCAGGACGTCTTCTCTGAATGTCCTCTTCGCCACGAGCTTAAAACATTACGATTCAGTAGAAGCGCGCTGTAGCTGTGGGTAGACTTGTAAGTAGGTCGCGTAATGTTACCACTGGCGCGCTTGCGATTCATTTTATGTCCGTACTAACGCCCGGATCCGACAAATACGCGAAAGGAGCCACGACTCCACGATGATTTATCGTAGTACCAAACCTGCAAAAAGAACTAAAGTCATTCCAGTGACTGGTTCCTGCTCCCATCATCCAATATCACAGTACAAAGGCATTATTCTAGAACACAAGCTCTCATCATCCTATTAAGATAACACCCAGCAATAATAATGGGTACCTGTCGTCAACGCGACGTGAAAAACGATAACAACGTAATACTGAAATAAAAATCGTTTCACCTTTTATTAGGAGCACACTTTCACAAATGTAGGAGCGTGAAAACGTGTAAAAATAATACCTTTGTTTTGTATTTTATTTTTGTTAAATTGAGCTACCTGAGTACCTACGTGTACCTTAAAAATGTTAGGGATCGGCTTCAGCGTTTTTTTTTAACGCGCTCGAAAATGTTTTGTTCGACGGGTCGATCCAAAGGACACTGGGCAATATTGTATGGGAAGAGGGCTTTATACCAATAGAGAAGGGATTTTTTTTTGGTCTACTCTTAGCCAAAGACACATTAATAAATATTTATAACACACTATCTTTTGCCATCGGCTTCGCTTCCATTATGGTTGAAAATTATCACACGGGAACTTTTTAAATATAACGTATGACACTTGAGAATAATGTAGCATCCCATTAGTGAAAAAAATTTCGGAATTGCACTAGTAGTTTTGAATTCAATAAATCAGGTTTAGCCGCGCTAGCCTAGGTTGGTCTGTGGATGGATAACCACCCATTAAATTACATACCAAGTTTCCTCTGTGCTTCAGAAAGCAAGTTAAGCCGTTGTCCCGGCTGTCATTTGATCAGATCTTTGAGAGTCGTTACAGGCAGTCAGTGGCCCGAACGTCTTACAACCAGTCTTATCAAGGGGTATCGTATTACCCAGTACTGACTGAGTTGTGGAGGTCAGATGGGCAGTCGCTCCATGTAAAATACTGGTATTCAGCTGCATCCTGTTAGACTGGAAGCCGACTCCAACATAGTCGGGAAAAGCCTAGGAAGGTGATGGATGAGTATTTTCGAAAATTACCCCCTAAACTCACCATTCTTTCCCATGAGCGTGTGCAGAAACTACAAAACGCCTGCTACGATTCTTACAAATATTTTTACATCTATACCTACTTATATTAAAAAGAGGTAACATTTGTATGTAGGGGGTAATCTCAGGAACTAATGATCCAATTATAAAAATTCTTCCACTGGCAGAAGGCTACATTATTCGAGGGTGTATTAGGCTATAAATTATACTTATATCATGCATATTAGCCGAGCTATCACAATTTTTGAGGAAGAAGTCACGGACGAAGTACTAGTCCATTTTGTATGTACTACTTCAAATGTAATCACGTCCCGCTCCGCTCTCTCTGCGACAAACGTTTACATAAACCTGCTCCATGAATTGTTTCGTGTGTGGGAGGTTGTATAAAAGCCAGATTAGGATATACAGTCCTCACAGATTTTTGCGAGCAAAAATAAAAGAAGAATATAATCATAACTTTATCTGTCAAAGGTATACCCTAAATAACTTGCTTCGAATGATAGCGGAATTTATATTTTTAGAAACGGGTATTAAGGTAACATAGAATAACATAACATCACGCCTGTAAACCCCGAAGGGTTAGGCAGAGGTGTACTTGATAGTACACCCACATTTCGCAAGTTTTGTTTAAGTCTCATAAAATAGGGGCGATTGCCATCAACCGGACACGAATCCAGACTCCGTAGCTGCTACTGAGAAATTCCTGATAGAAAAACTCAATAGCACTTTGCCCGACCCGGGAATCAAACCCAGGACCTCCTGCTCAGCAGTCACGCAGTCTTAAAAGTATTCTTCTGTGGTATTGCAGCAATAGAGGTAGTTACATTTTTTGTAAAGGTTTTGGACTTCTACGGTGAGGAAATTTATCATTCGACAAGTGATTTTATTTTGTGGTGTTCTTTTCTTAGATAATTACAACATTAATACACAAAACATAGCCTAAGTTTATAAAAACAAAAAAGTGCAACAAAAACCAAAAAAACAATATGTGAAAAATAAAGTGCAAAAAGAACTAACAATGATGAACGGAACTACCGAACGGGGAGGCCTGTCCCTTCAATCATCCCCAGTGAAAGTGTCGACATCCCCAGTTAGGGCTACCTCTAGCCCTGTTCGGGCTCCCCCATCCCCACTCAAATCCTCCTTAGCTAGTGGCAGGAGATCACCAAGGAGGTGCCAGTTTGCTGCACCAGTTGAAGATGCAAGGGATAAGTGTGGGGCGTCATGGCTGTGTCGAAGGGGGGCGGGTATTGGAGAGGAGTCTGACCCTGAAAGGTCACCGGGGCCGAGTGCCCCAGTGTTGCAGGCCTGTGACGATGCTGTTCCTCCGCCGAAGAACTGCTACAGGCTGGTTATGTTGGGGTAAGTGAGCTTCTTTTGTCATCTTGTAGTTATAGTATACGGTGTATGTAATATGCGTATGTTTTGGCACTTGAGCAGGTTATTTTTTTATGTCGTCTGAATTACCATAAGTATTGGGTTACCTACTTACTCATCGCATTATTCATTGTGTATATAGTTTAACTAACGCAACACTTCAGCAACAGGTCGGTATTCCGTGAACATGCTAAAAAAATCATATGTTTAGAATACTTTCTTTGAACATATTACATTGAAAAAGAATTTTATTTGCACATATTATATTTATATACAACATAAGCACGCAAGAATAATACGACGATCATGAATTTTCTGACCAATCTTGATGATTTGTAGTTTCTTACGATTTTTGTCGTTGCGATCTCAGGGCATCGATATGCCTTGTCGACGGCGCGTTCGTGTTTCACGCGCGCCTCAAAGAGATGTCAGCAACATGGGAGCGGTCTGCAAGGGCCGATGCCTGCCAGGGCTGCGGGACTGTTCGAAAGAGATACCGCGGCCCTGGAACACAAAGGACTAAGAAGGAACATGGATTCTCAAAATGGTATACTTCACACTATGCCAATCGATTATTGGCTACTGTATAACTGTATGGGGTGGAGCAGCAAAGACTTATCTTCTGCGAGCGGAAAGGTCACAAAGGGCTGTACTTAAAGTTATGTTGAGGAAACCCTTACAGATACCCTACAACTCAGCTTTACGCTGATTGCAAAGTTCTGACGGTCCGGCAGCTCTTTGTTCTCCGATCTGTCCTGAGGATACATGCTTGTTTGCCTCCATCTGATCCAAGCAAGCGTACATATGTTCCCCCAGGTGTACAGTACAAAACCTCATTTGCACGACGCCAATTCGCCATCAAGCCATCAAGTCTTTAAAAAAATTCAGAAAGAACTAGACGTAATAGACCTAAATAAATTTAACGTAAAATCAAAAACATCGGACTGGCTCATACTGCAGGACTATATGAAAACAGAATCTTTGCTATCATACATCGCTTGACTTATAAAACACAAACCGCACAAATACTCAAATACACATACACACATACATCGGCACACACTTACACTCCCTTCCCACACACACACTCATGTTACACACACCTCAACACTCACACATATTTGATTAAAACATATTAATATTAATATAGGTACCTACATTTAGAATAGTAAATCGACACACTTTCACTCTTGTAAACTTGTATTAAATTTCAATTCTGGCCGATCACTGTCTCTTAAGATACAGGTCTCCTAGTTTAAGAGACAGGGTTCATTATTATTTTGTAAGCATAGACTTATTTTTTAGAGTTAAATCTTCTGTGTACAAAACTAAATTATTTGCTTATTGTATTGTATTTTTGTCACCTTGCTTTGAACTGTGTCTGTGTCTGTTATTCGGATAAATAAACAATTTTATTATTATATTTTATTATTATTATGGATGGGTATTAGTCAATAGAAGTCTGACACTCCGCTCCGCCCAGAGCGGGTGGAGGGTCATTTGATGATTTAACATCCGAAAAAAAGGGCATCAATATACTATACTGGTGCCTGTTAATAATCGTGGTCGTAACGTATCTACGCACTGACAATTTACTAAATACTCTAAGACCAAACCAACATAGAAAATAAAAAGTAACATCATCTTATTGCAACTTTCCTATCCCCATGTCTATAATAAAAGACCATCTGTTCATAATCCAATACAAATTATAACAACCCAATGCTAGAAAAAGAGGTGCTCAATACACCAGCCACGTACCATCGCACCTCAATACCAACCCTTGTCTCGAAAATACGGCGACACATACATATTAAGTAAAATTCCCCACCAACAGGGTTATTCTGCAATCCAATAATCAGAATGATCGGATCCTCAATTGAACCTCTATCGGAATCGCCCTCCACATTTGTCGAATCGAATCGATTTAGTATGAAGGTGAACTAACCGATCGGATCTCGTGTTCTTGGACGATTTGTTGTATGCTGCAGTACGTAAGTTCAAGTGTATCGATTAGGTCGAACGTGTCTAAATTCTTTTTATTTTTATTTTCTCCTGTATCGTAGAGTCGTTTACAAACATTTAAATGCACAAACAGCCAGACCCGGAACTGCTACCTGTAGGCCATACAAATATTAGTTCCGTGAACAAATAGAACCCGCGACATACAGTACAACAGCCAAGTACTCAGTCACTGCGCCAACCGTGCCGTCGAGTTGGAATAGAATTGGTTTATTATTGTATTTTAAAATTGATTGGTAAAATAACTTTTAAAGATACTATAAGGTATATAGGTGACTAAAGCAAGGTATGAATGTTTGAGGTTAGACATCAGGGTTAAAATAGAAAGTACAATCGTAAAAATTCTCCCAGCAAGATTATAGATTTAATTTTTAATCCTCGTACAGAAGATAAAAATGAGCTCGTGGCCAAATAATAACAGCCACTCGGATCAATCTTCAGGTTAAACCGCGCTTACCTAGGTTGGTCTGTGGATAGGTGACCACCCATTACATACCGAGTTTCCTCCGTGCCTCGGAAAACACGTTAAGCCGTTGGTGCCGGTTGTCATTTGTAGATCTTTGACAGTCGTTAGGTAGTCAGTGGCCCGAAGTCTGACAACCAGTCTATACCAAGGGGTATCGTATTACCCAGTACCAACTGGGTTGTGGAGGTCAAATAGGCAGTCGCTCCATGTAAAATACTAGTATTCAGCTGCATCCGGTTAGACTGGAAGCCGACCCCAACATAGTTGGGAAAAGGCTAGGCAGATGATGATGATGTACAGAAAAAAAAAATGGCTGATCTACAGTAGCGAAGGGTCAATTTTTGTAAGAGATAAGCCGGAGTACATATGTTTAATGTGATTATATTATTTGTCTATACAACATTAGTTTTAGTATATGCGAAACCTGAAACACGTTGTCTAGTATTTTTATGTAAAGAATCTATGTACAAAATTTCAAAACTGTATCATGAAAAATCACAAAGTTATAAGCTTGTTCTGTTACCTGGTTGTCCACCCAAAAGCGTGGTCACCATGCAGCGCGCGCCTCGATCGTCGTCTTGAGCTGATTGATAATAATAATTTGGCAGTAGGTAATTAATGTCGCTCGGTGTCCAACTTGTAACTTTTTTTAAATATTTTGGGAAAAATATAACATGGTTTAAAAATTATTGGAATCGATTCAGTTACTTATTTTGAACAAACTATTTTCAGGTTTCGCAAATACTAAAAATAATGTTGTAGAATACTGACTGTGTCATTTTTCATAGGGAATCTGGTAGGAATCGAGTTGTATGGAACCTTCGCCACTACTGATCCATTCTTGCGTATTACACCACGCAATTAGCAAAACAGAGATCGGATAAAGACGATATTAACATAACTAAAATACCCAAAACATTTGGGAATTCGTTCTAAAATAACTCGTAAATTCGCTCACCAAACTGATGGCTTTCAAATTACCCATTCCAAATTGCGTTGTTTATACTCTACAGACCTAAACTACCAAGAATTATTTGGCAAAGATCAATCAGTTGAAACTCGGTACAGTTTACATCTTGTAACAAATCAAGTTTATTGGGAACATTGGAGATCGTAAAAGATCGTCTCAAACAGATTACGATTGATGGTCACTGTTGCTTCTTTTAGCCCGACATGTTATAGGCTATGGATTTATGTCTCACGGATATTGAAGATTTAAGGCTTGGTCAATCCCGTACGTACTGTAGCGAAAGAAAAATCCAGAGATCTTCGTCACTGATTTAATACTTATAATTTGTAAAATAAAAATAACAGTTATATGAAAAAGTACAAAAAGGTATAAATAAGTAGAGGAAAATACGTCAATTTACTTATGCTAGGGATTTACTGTGGCCAATTCGCGATTGCAATTGCTTTTGGGATAAGGATCCTAGTCAGTTAAAATATATTAATGAATTGAACAATATAAACGGATTAACCGGGATTTAGACGTATCTAACGAGATTTAAATTATACTAAATTGATTATAAGATTAAGGAACACAATTTTAGTTCATCATTGACGGTATATGTGCTAAGATACCCTCTGGTGATTCTCCTGAATAAATTACGCGGACTTCCTTCGGACGCGGAGTTACTGCATACCAATAACAATAATAATCCTTCTGACCGTTTGCTTGTACACCGTCTTAAACTCCAGTAAGGAGGTTCTCAATGTAACCAGATCTTTCTCGGTCATGACTCGAATATTGAAGTAAAACCCATTATCGTATAAACGGGTAATGGGGATGTGGTAATGTAATCCTAACGTTAATAATAAATTAATGCGCACCTTTAGAGAGCGGCAAGCAGTGGCACCTGTAACGTTTATATTGACTACTGGCTTTTGCCGCGGCTTCGCCCTCGGGGTTTTCGGATATTATTTCACGGGAATTTACTAGGTATATGGATAATAGGGAATGGGAAGCCGTCACCTCCTTCTGCGAAGCAGTCATGCTAGTGAAGGAGGTGGCGGAACGTGAGAGGGAAAGAGCCTCACGTCCCAGCCGCCGCGGGAGACGCCCTGGGCGTCGGGGGTCACGTGGTGGCCCCCGGCCACCGTAGGCGCGGGCCTGTGGACGGCGAGTTATGGGCTAGCTCGCCGTCTGGCCGTCTTATGACGACAGGCCGTGTCGACGGCGCGTTCGTGTTCCACGCGCGCCTCAAAGAGATGTCAGCAACCACGTAGGGGTCCGCACGGGCCGATGCCTGCCAGGGCTGCGGGACTGTTCGAAAGAGATACCGCGGCCCTGGAACACAAAGGGCAAAGAAGGAACATGGATGGGTTTTAGTCAGTACAAGTCTGACACTCCCTTCCGCTCCGCCCAGAGCGGGGGGGGGGGGGGTCATTTGATGATTTCCCATCCAAAAAAAAAAGAAAAGGTATATGGATAAAAATATGCCATCTCATGGTCTATCTGTTTGCCTAAATCGATTCAGCCGTTATGCAGTGAAAAGATAACAAACAGACAGACAGAGTTAATTTCATATTACCACACACTACGTTTGCAGTATGACAACGATTAAGTATGCAGTTCAAGGTGGCGCTGCTTGTCAAGCAGAAATGTATCGATATGTCAAACTTAGTACATTTATTTTAGTTCTGTGTTTTCCCGCCTACACAGATAAGTTGGCTCAAGTGTACTTAGGTATTGGTCTGCGTAAGTATCATTTTCAGATAATAAATATTTACAAAGTACAAAAAACAACGACCCTAAGAAGTTACAATTCCTTTTTTATTTTAACAAAATCCTAATCGATGAAACAACTATTGATTTATGTAATTCAATTCAAAATATAAATAGGCTCTTACTTTGGCCTCCATTTAAAACTACGTAATATTTAAGCACGCTGTTGTAGATCTTATTCATTCTGCAAACACGCTGCAAAGAGTCCCTGACGTCACTGTTTCAGACATATTTCTTTCTAAGAATAAAACAATGCGGTGGAATAGATACCTGGAGATATTCCCTTGCGACATCTTCCTTCCATTTAAAGCTGCTTATTGAATTGGAAAATAAACTCGTAATTGTAGAATCGCTGACACAGTCATGTTGATTTTTTATTCTCTAAACACGCTATGGTATCACTCCGTGTTTTAATTACTGGTGCTAAAATAATAAATTGAAGCTGGAATAAAGATAACTCAGTAATTAATCGAATAAACAGTTAGTAGGCAGTATTAGCTACTAAGTGTTTACACAATTGGAAACTCGTGTAAAATAAATCAATACAAAGTTTATTGTTTAAGTTTGTATCTTAAATTGGTTCTTAATTAGAACGAAACATAATAACGAATACTTGGTCAAACTTTTATTTCTTATTATTGTTTTTCTCTTTTAGAGATGAAGTATAAAAATAGGTTTATCATGCTCGTGTAGATTCAAGTGTCCTTATTCTAGTATTGTTTTGGGTCAATAAATTCTATCTTGTGGTCTGATCTAATCATATAAGCTTTTGAGTCATTTTTTAAACATAAACTAAATGTGGGTGTACTATTTGGTATACCTCTGCCTAACCCTACGGGGATTACAGGCGTGATCGTATGTAATTTAATACACTCGGAGTTTGAAAAGACTTTCTAGTATTTCATGCACAATGCCGGGACACACTTAAAACTTCAAAAGGATCATTTCTTACAAAAAAGAACTTTCTCTTGTGAAACATTTTTTAGTGCTATAGTGCCTTAAAGAACTTTAAACTTAATTCCTGAAACGTGAAAAAGACAAGTAAAATAAATAAACACGATGTTACATGATCTGCTAACACGCTCGTGTAGCTCCTAGTGTGCAAACACGTCGGGATGGCACTCTGTGAATCAATAAATCAAGGCGACAGAGCAGAGATACAAATTGCAAATATCGTGTTTCGTGTCGTGTTGATGGATCGGGTGAGTGTCGTGTTGCTAAAAATAGTGAAGGTATACAATTAACTTTGGTATTCAAAACTATAATAATTACTCTACTAGATGTAGCTGGCAACTCTAAATGTCACAGTACGGTGTAATCTGCTTTCACGACAAAAAACGTAAAAAAAAAACCGACTTCCAAAGTTCGGAAGTCGGTGAATTTTGTTTGTTTTCTTCATTCCTCCTCCTTTTTTAGGAGTCAGTTAAAAATACAAAGTTACTATTTTTGGCTTCCAAACATCTTAAAAAATGTTATACAGTGATGTTATTATCTTGACTTGGCTAGCGAGGTTGTCGGTATGTGGAATAAGAACTCAGCGATCATTGTACCAATCGTTTCAGCCAATGGCTTAATTGCCACCAATACCTGAGCAGGCTCTCGTTAGGCAGCTGGGCTACAATTTTAAAGACAAGATCATTGCTTTCATTGTTTCACTTTAGATATCTGTTTCAGAGACTAAAGAGTAATAATTACATCATCAACGGATTTGATTAAAACTAAACCTAGACCGATGGTGTATTGTTGATCATAAAATAATTTAAAAGAACATTATAGAAATATAGATCATAAGCTGTATAAACGTTGTATCAATAAATCAGGTCGGGTGACAGTTGCCGCGGTACAAATTGAATATACCGAGCCGCGTCGTAGTGTTGACGATCGTGATACTGATAACCATCTATGTTGGAGAGTCTACCTCTATTTTACCGCTACAATAGGAGCTAACGGCAAAACCAAATGGTGTTACTCCACGTCTGTATCTACCTAAAAAGTCAGGCATAGGTTTAAATCTTACTTTTTTATTGTGTTTGGGTGGTTTACAGCTAACAATACAATTTATAGTGAGGCAATCGCCAACAAGCCTCCACAGTCAGCGTTTTTTGTTGTATCAAGTGTCCCGCTGCCGGGCAAAGGCATCCTCTTCCTCCTTTTAAACCTCTCTATCTCGTGCGATCTCTGGTCATGTTCCACCTTCGCCGCGAAAAGCCTTATTTAGGCGCCTGAAGCTCAATTACTGCGGCCTCAAAAATGGACAATGATCGGTTAGAGCCCGGCAATGTTCGAGCTGTCGCGTGCGGCGACCCCGTCTCCATAGCGCGCGGCGACCCCGTCTCCATACGCGCGGCGACCCCGTCTCCATACGCGCGGCGACCCCGTCTCCATAGCGCGCAGCGACTCCGTCTCCATAGCGCGCGGCGACCCCGTCTCCATAGCGCGCGGCGACCCCGTCTCCATAGCGCGCGGCGACCCCGTCTCCATAGCGCGCGGCGAACCCGTCTCCATAGCGCGCGGCGACCCCGTCTCCATAGCGCGCGGCTGCCTCGAGAGCCATTGTTCGAGGGTTTGCCGGGCATAACGTGGACCTGCAGTAGAACTTACAACCACTGGACCAACGAGGCAAAAGGCAAAATTGCAAATACCGCGCCGTGTCAAAGCGTTGAGGTTCGTGATAACCATCTCTATTGCTGAATGTACTGCTACTGGACCTGTACCATTGGAAATGGACGAAATATTCTGGATTCTACTTTTGTACAGGGAATACAATCTTTGTTTGCGTACCCAAAAATTAAAGACTGCAACTGTTGAGAATTCTATCACATTTATATAAAATAAAAAGTACAAAAAGCCAAAAATAAAACGTTTTACTTAACCGTAAAGAATTCTGACATTCTATCAGATTTTACATTGCAACCAGCAATAAGTGCATTCGAAGCATCTTCTTGGCTGTGTAATTTTAGCTTTTCCGACAAGACGGTTTCTAAGCGATTTGTGCAACGAATTTCAACATAATGGACATAAACCTATCGCTAGCTTATGTAATTTCAATAAATTTTAATTATCAATATCACTATAGAACTTCACTTTTGTCACATTGTCTAAGCCAAGGGTTGCCAAAGCATTGAAAAGTCTCTGGCCCGAAACTACCTTCATCACTTTTCTATAGTTATAATTATACCATTTTCGTCACTTCCCAACCCTCCTTTCATTCCTGAAGAAAAAAAAACATGAAAGTCATTCATCTGAATTGTGAAAACATGTCCCTTTTATACAGTTATCAGGATAAAGGGACGCGGAGACTGTCAGCTGTTTCAATCCCACGCAAGTTCATAAAGTCGACGGATGTAAGGATTACTGTGTGAGCGTAGGCTGTACTTGTGGCCCTAGCACGAGCGCGCGGTGTAAACGTAACGTAATGGATCATTTACATTAGGTCGTTTTCACCGATTCGGTTGCAGCCCGTATTCGGTTACCAACTAGTGTAAACGGGTTTAGCGGTATTAAGCCGCAGACGGTTTTCGGTGACTGAACACAGCTGATGTGTTGAAATGCGCCAACTTTTGTTCAATCGAAGAGCACAGACGGCGCCTGCTTACGCGTTTTGAATTGTGTTGTTTTTTTTTCGTAATGTATTTTTGCATAAATGACGGTCGCCCAATCCGGTAAAGGGTCGCCGTATTCGGTGACCTACTTAATATAAACAGCCCAATTCGATGAATTCATTCGGTTAAACCGAATGCGGTCGCCGCATTCGGTGACCGACTTAATGTAAGCACGCCATAATTACGTCGAGTTGTGATAAACCATTTTAGTTAAATTATTTGCAACAAGCACAAGCAGTAATATCCATAGATATGAATACATTCTTAAAATGGTTTTTTTTTTATAAATCGACGTATTTACGTTATGTTTATACAGCGCGCTCGTGATAGGGCCTCTGTTCTATACAATAAAATGTGCCCATTCATGCGCCGAGAGCACACTACTTGAATAATCTTTGGTGAAGTTAATTTTGGGTTCGATAAAACCTTTCTCGTAGGTGTCAAGAAAGGATATGGGCCCACTAGTATGAATGTGGGTGGATGTCCAATGATCTCGTCATTGAAAAGATATATCATAGCTTATATGCCATCCTTGAAGGTAAAAAGATACAATAAGGAATCTATAGGTTGCAGACTGCCTCATTGGTAAATGGCTGCTGAGCTCGAGGTCTTGGGTTCGATTTGCGGGTTTAGCAGCGTTATTGGGTTTTTCTATCAGGAATTACTCAGTAGCAGCCACGGAGTCTGATTTTGTCTTGAATTGGCTCGCTCTGCCCTATTACATGGCAGTTAAACATAACTGGTGAAATGTTGGTGTGCTCTTAGGTACATTACTCCCTAACCCTTCGGGGATTACAGGCGTAATGTTATGTTATGTGTTTAAGTTGAAAAATACAAGAAAGATTAAAGCCCGCTTGCACTACAAGTCACTGAATTCGTTCAGCACTTTATGTAATTTAAAACTTCGTTATGTTTCTTTTATTCAGTTTAATATGACAGAGCTAGAATTATGTTTTAAATAGCTACATAATATGTCAAGTGATAAACGTGCAGCGTGACTTGTGCTGCATGCGGTCTTAATATGTATTTGTCGGCCCCGGTTGTTAGCTCGGATATAAAATGAATTGGAAAGCGCAAGTGTGCAGTGGTGACATCACGGGACTTACTTACCAGTCACAACACAGCGTGCTTCTACAGAGCCCTGATGTTCAGCTCGAGGCGAGGGCGACAGTCAATGTCTGATCCCGGTGGAGTTGTGTCGTCTTGGAACTGTATCCTATTAATTGTGCCCCGTATTATTGTGTTAAGTTGTAATCCCAAGTAATTCGTTAGTTTGCTAGAAACAGTGTATCGCACCCAGTGTGTTTTCATAGCACGAAACCCATCGTCTGCCCACATGATGTACGAGCCTAACGAAGTAAATCCTGACATATCCGACACATTTAAATTGTTCAATGGACGGTGAAAGAGAAGGAAAATACGGTATTTAAATTAAACGAGTTCAGAGTTAAATGTGCCAACTTATAATTAGGTTGTTAATTTCTGAATTTTATATTCATTACCTACTAGGGACAAAACTAAACTAATTATAGTTTTCAGTTTTGCATAGAAACTATAAAATATCATTAGTAGCTGCTTTGTCCAGCCTTTTTGAGTTAGTTACACTAGGGTACAAAGTGTCAAATTGTTGTTTATCAGGACAAAGTAAGAATTTCAATAAGCTAACAAGAAGCAACAAATTTTCATTTAATACTTCTCTATTGTAATAGCTTTCAGAACTTAGCGATTTTCGTACTTTTCCAGACAATGTTACAGCAAACATAATAGAAGATCACGCCTTTGATACCCGAAGGGTTAGGCAGAGGTGTACCTACATAATTATATTCATGCTCTTTCGCCAGTTATGTTTTAAGTTTCATCATCATCATTTCAGCCGAAAGACGTCCACTGCTGGACATAGGCCTCCCCAAGGGGGGTTTTGCCATAATCGCCACGCTTGGCAGGCGGGTTGGCGATCGCAGTATGTTTGTTATAAAAAATCACAGAGAACGCTGCTGCCCATTCACTGGTAAGTCCCTTAGTCGCCTCTTACGACACCCACGGGAAGATATGGGATGGTGCTATTCTTTACGTCCGGACACCATACAGAACATTTTAGTTTTAAGTTTAAGTAAGACCGAATAAGTACCTTAGGTATCACGATTAGGGTTCCTTGCAAAAAAAAACCCATAAAATTGTTAACAAAATCCAATTCAAATAAATTAAATTTTTATAATAATTTCACGCAGAAGAAGGTCACAGCTAGTTTTAAATATGTTTCTTGTATGCGGTTCTCCCGTTCGGAGGAGCTCGTGGCTAAATAATAACAGCCGCTCGGGTCGATCTTTAGGTTAAGCCGTGCTTGCTTAGGTTGGTCTGTGGATGGGTGACCTCCCATTACATACAGAGTTTCCTCCGAGCCTCGGACAGCACGTTAAACCGTTGGTCCCGGGTGTCATTTGTAGATCTTTGGCAGTCGTTAGGTAGTCAGTGGCCCAAAAAGTCTGACAACAAGTCTTATCAAGGGGTATTGTATTACCCAGTACTAACTGGGTTGTGGAGGTCAGATAGACAGTCGCTCCATGTAAAATACTGGTATTCAGCTGCATCCGGTTAAGTCCGGTTTGGAAGCCGACCCCAACATAGTTGGGAAAAGGCTAGGCAGGTGATGTATGCGGTTCTGCAAATAAATATTTTTCTTTCCTTCTTTCATGCAACACAAAAGTTGCTCACATTTACCCAAATGACTTTCGAAAACAACCAGCAAAGGTGTGTTCGAATACAAATTATACAAGCGCGGTATAGCTACGTGTCAGATTAGCGTAGTTCACATCTACCTGCCTTTGATCGCTCGCCCGGCAAATTGATAGATTACCCGCCATCCAATAGGTTTTCTATCACATTACCTAACAATCGGGTTCGCGCGAAATGTTTGCGTCGCGTTCATTTATCAAGTGGTATCACTTATCTTCTTTTTGCAGATGTCAATATCGTTATGTTTGGGTTGAGTGATTATTGGTTTTAAGATGGAAACGCTTCTTCCGTTCCTGTTGGTTACCTTTCGGGTACAGGACCCTATTACTAAGGCTCCGCTGTCCGTCCGTTCGTCTGTCAGCGGGTTATATCTCATGATCAGTAATAGGTAGACAGTTGCAATTTTTACAGAATGTGTATTTCTGTTGCCGCTATAACAACAAATAATAAAAAAAAATTGACACTTAAAGGGGGCTCGCCTACTACCGTACGGAACCCTTCATGTGTGAGTCCGACTCGCACTTGGCAGATTTTTTTGCAATTTTCAGGTCAGTGTCAGGCTGTATGTTGAACAAAGTATGATGGGCGACCGTAACACGTATGTAGTTACAGAATAATAGTCATTAAAATGATCAATACAACCCTCATCATCATCATCTGCCTAGCCTTTTCCCAACTATGTTGGGGTCGGCTTCCAGTCTAACCGGATGCAGCTGAATACCAGTATTTTATATTGAGCGACTGCCTATCTGACCTCCACAACCCAGTTAGTACTGGGTAATACGATACCCCTTGGTAAGACTGGTTGTCAGACTTTTTGGGCCACTGACTACCTAACGACTGTCAAAAATCTACAAATGACACCCGGGACCAACGGCTTAACGTGCTTTCCGAGGCACGGAGGAAACTCGGTATGTAATGGGTGGTCACCCATCCACAGACCAACCTAGGCAAGCACGGCTTAACCTAGAGATCGACCCGAGCGGCTGTTATTATTTAGCCACGAGCTCCTCTCAATCAAGTCAGTCAGTACAACCCTCTAAGTTCATTTAATCCCATTGAATGAATCAGTATTTCATGAAAAAAGTAAAAAACATTGATTACATAGTTACAAACCCTTTTTGTGTTCCTCCCTGTATTCCACAATGCATCATAGTCTATTCTAGTATCTATGTCTCATCATTGTAGTCGGTATTCCCCCAGCATCCACATTGTTCTCGTGTAACGGCCATCAATATGCGATGCAAGTCTTCTATGTGTTTATACGTTGCGATTGCATTGTGCTCTCTAATAACTTCGTAATAGAAGATGTAATGGGTTGGGGCGTAGCATTTTGCTATCGTTTAAGGACTTGTTTTATTGGCCTCCCGAGTGACCAGTACAGGCTTACAAAAAGGCCACATTTCATTGCCAGGCCATTTGAAATCGACGGGGACACTTTGGGTGTGCAGTGATGAGT
The DNA here is from genome assembly GCA_905163415.1 of Noctua fimbriata. NCBI lineage: Eukaryota > Metazoa > Arthropoda > Insecta > Lepidoptera > Noctuidae > Noctua > Noctua fimbriata. Next base: position 5,408,542 of record LR990941.1, on the reverse strand, counting down.
CCAGTCAAGATCTGCCGGCCGGATTTGGTCTGTGTGGCTGCCTTTCCTCTGGAGTGGAGATGAGAGAAGAGAAGCGGAGCTGTGCAAATTTTAACCAATATAATTGCATAAAATCTAAACGCCGCTCCGCTCCACTATGCAATTCTATTGGTCAAAATTTGCAGTGGACAGGTAGCGTTAGGGAATCACAGAATCTTCCTCCTGGCCGTTTCTCAACTTCATGGTATCGATGTTCTTAAGAATAAATAAAATTAACAATTGAACTCGGCTATCATTGAGCCGATCGTTGTGACGGCCAATGGCCTTATAGCCAAGAGCCTCGACGACCATCTTTCGAGGCTCTTCTTAGGCGGTTGGATCAAGGGCCTGATTCAGAAGGCAGTACTCCTCGATACGGCTCGTATTGTGACGAGGTTCCTGTCTCTGGAGCCCTAACCACCGGTAGCTTGGACACTGCTCCCGCTACCGGCGGACCACTATTTTTAATATTTTTTAATATTTTTTTTTATATGTTTTTTTTTAAAGAAATATTTAAAAATATGTTAAATAAGTTTTTAAAACGAATAAAATTAGAAAAGATCACGAAAGTAACATAGGGTGTCACAAAACCAAAAACTGTTCAATCAAGAGCATCTTCTTTTTCATTACGAGACGATAAGACTCGAATTGTGTTAGAACAGTATGTAGCCATCTGCACAGCTAATTAAAGACCATTAATAATAGATATTTTTTTGGTTGAACAGTCGACTGGTATGGACATGTAATGAGGAGCGATGAAACGCATGTGACTAAAAGAATAATAGACATGAATGTTGATGGATGGAGAGGGAGAGGAAGGCCAAAGAAAAGATGGATGATTGTGTAAAGACTGATATGAAAGAGAAAGGAGTAAATGATGCCGTGACGTCTGAAAGGGGAGAATGGAAGAAGAAAACGTGTTGCGTTGACCTCAAATAGAATGGGACAGGGCCAGGAAGATGAGTCGACAGGAGAAAAATAGTGCGATGAAAGGATCAGTTGAAACCCCTTGAAATGCGAGCAAAGTCAACAAGTATTCGCAGCTATTGATCAAATATTATGGCACTGTTACTGGTATTATTCAGTTTGTAACAATACTCATATATCAATGTTGAGGTGATATTGTCATCGGATGAGCATTGTTTTCTCGATATTTATGAGCCCAATTCATTGAAATAAAACTGGTATATCGCTTTCAAACAGTCGTGACGCTGAAAAGTTGACGTATATGTTGAGTTATGACCGCAAATCAATTGAAATGTGATGAAAGGTTTTATTGGCTCTGTGGTTTACATTTATGAAAATTATTAATGATTTGTTGTGTTGACTGACTCATTAGTCGAGTGGTCGCAAGCGCGACTGCTGAGTATGAGGTCCTGGGTTCGATTCCCGGGATAACCGGGCACAAATCCAGACACCATGGCTGTTACTGAATAATACATGACGGAAAAATCCAATATCACTTTGCATGACCTGGGAATCGAATCCAGGACCTCGTGCTCAGTAGTCGTTCTTGCGATCACTAGACCAAAGTGGCAGTCTTACCTAGAACTACTACTAGACGAGTTAGTTCGAAACAAGTAACGATTACTGACCGAACCTCACCTCTACACTTAGTAGCATTTAAAAATAAATTCACCCACATCAACACGACGCAACACAAGCTCAACATTGAATGATTTACGAAAGTCCAACACGGCAACTGTGTCTACAGCAAAAGTTCTTTAAAATTCAACGTTTATAAATTTAGAATTGGCCCGGATTCCATGCACGGCAGTGTTATCGCCCTGGGGCGTTTTCGTCTATTCAAATATTTAGCTAAAGCAGACGCAAGTATAACATATGGTATATTTAATGGCATTTGTGTAATGGAAATAGCGCGTCCCGCAATAGAGTTAGTCTTGACAGAAATGAGCAATTTTCATATTAGATTTGAGTTAATTTTGTCATCATGTTGCGGCATTACGGGTTGGTAAGGAACGTAGATTAATTTGAATGGGTATTTGAGTTTAGAGAAAATGTATATGGCCTCCCACTAGGTTGACCGATGACCTGGTGAAGGTTGCAGGGATCCGCTGGATGCGAGTCGCACGGGACCGGTCAATGTGGCGACACTTGGGAGAAACCTATGTCCAGCAGTGGACGTCTTTCCGCTGAAATGATGATGATGATGATGTATATGGTTTATCGTTTTACCTTTGTTTTGCCAGCCATTGTCCTAGCACAAAGCGCGGTGTAAACGTTACGTAAATACGATGGATTTTTAAATTGAAAGTACTCGTTTTATTTAATTGTAATATTAAGAATTTATAATTAAAAAACATTTTGCATCTGGTGTTTGCCTGTAATTGGTTGTGCAGTTAGATTTAAGACACAATTACTTATATGTTCCTATCTGTGTAATATCTGTAACAACTTTTGGTGAACCTTAATTTAATAAATAAAAATAAGAATTCATTCATGTATCATCATATAAAAATACCTTTAAATGGTGCAGGATAGTTGTATCATCATCTGCCTAGCCTTTTCCCAACTATGTTGAGATCGGCTTCCAGTCTAACCGGGTTCAGCTAAATTCCAGTATTTTGCATGACTGCCTATCTGACCTCCACAACCCAGTTAGCACTGGGTAATACTGGTCCTTGGTAAGACTGGTTGCAGACTTTTAACTATTAAACTTTTTTTTACTTTAGGTGATTTTGTGAATTGTATAGTCAACTCAGTCAGTACAGTGTCAATTTAGTGTTAAGTTTTACTAACATAGTTTTAAGGTTCTATTTACTAACATGATTTGTATTTTATCATAAGTGTATGTAGTCTGTAAGGTATATAAAGGGTGTAAATAGACCCTTAACATATCCGAAAGACACTTGTTCTCCCCGTCTTTGCGATCATTTTTTTGTTCTAGGGCATACCTGGGAACCTTCTAGTTACGGAGATATTGGGGGTCAAAGTTCCAACTTTTCCACAAGTTTTTTTTTTTAATACATGTTTTTAATTTAAGCTTTTTACTTTACACACCAACACGACCCCCGTACTATTCAATCCATCCATCAGCACAATGCTTTGAGTGCTTTCCGTCGAGTCCTACCGTAAAACGTGATTTTTCACCCCAAAAAAAAAAGTCGATTCCCAGCGATAATTTTTGCGTAAAGTTACTTAGTTTGATGTACAGAATCCTTGATTGACGGCTATGTGAAGGGTCTGTTTACACCCTGTATGGGGCAAAGTTGACTGAAAATAAATGGATGTTATTTATTTATTTAATTACAGCGGTTGTGTTTACAATCAATTACAGTAAATAAAATTATAAAATAAAAGAGAATTTTATCACAGATATGTTATGTTAATTAAAAAATCATTCATATTTACATTACATTAAACACCGCGGACTCGTACTAGTACTTAAGAACATAATCCCTTCCAAAGAATTGAAAGATACTCTTCGAAACGGTGACTAAAAAAACAAAAAAAAAATTGTCTTTTCTTTTTTACACTTAGCGTGGTTTTATCCCACCTCACAATAAAATGAAATGCACCTTTGCAAACGAAATTAAAATGTGAAAAATGCTTTATCTTTTTTTTAATGTAGCTGCAGACAAATTCATTTCATTTTCAAATATCTTATTTACCATAAACAATAACAAAATTCACTTACCCTAAGCTACATTAACACACTAAAATTAAGACACTTTATTAGGCTAGCAATTCGCCTTTCAAAGCTTTTAAAGGACAGGTAGTTAAACAAATTAATATTACGAGCTGATGCAATTCTCTAATGTTCTGTTCTGTCATTCAAAGAAAATATGTCGTTCCATATAATTTACTTTCTTTGTATACAATTTGATTTGAGAAGATTGTCTTCATTGAGTTGGACGGTTGCAATTTTTAGGGTTGAATAATTTCTGTTGCTCAAAATAAGTCAAGTTTTCGTTTGACTCGGTTTGCTTGTTTGAGAGGACTCATTTTGCATCGTATGTACAAGGTTTTAATAGCTAATTTTGTTCTACTATTTTAAATATGGGAAGAACGAATAAAATTGCTCTTGTCTCTCTCAATAAAACTGATTTATATTATCATCATTCTCCTGACTATTATTTGGGATTGGCGCAATGGCTTCTTCTTCCATACTTCTCTATTACTCGTCATGTACCCAAGAAGCCAACCTTTCTAGCCATATCATCTTTCACACGGTCCATAGTTTATTTGGTGTTCCCTTACTCAGCCAGGCCTTTAAATTTCGGCCCCAGCAAATAAATAAAATTGAAGTGTCTGTTTGTAATTTCAAAATAACAGCTTTTTACTGAATGCATATGAAAGTATATACGGTACGTATACAACATTAGTTTTAGTATATGCGAAACCTGATACACGTGTCTAGTATTTTTATGTAAAGGATCTATGTACAAAATTTCAAAACTGTATCATGAAAAATTACAAAGTTGTGTGTTGTGTTGTTTGTTGTGTTGTGTTGTGTTGTGTTGTGTTGTTGTGTTGTTGTAGTTGTGTTGTTGTTGTTGTTGTTGTTGTGTTACCTAGTTGTCCACACTAAAACGTGGCCACCACGCAGCGCGCGCCTCCAGCGTCGTCTTGAGCTCATTGATAATAATAATTTGGCAGTAGGTACCTAAATTATTGCGATAGGTACTCAAAGTCGCTCGGTGTCCAACTTTTAACTTTTTTAAATATTTTTGGGAAAAAAATATAACATGGTTTAAAAATTATTGGAATCGATTCAGTTACTTATTCTGAACAAACTACATATATTCACGTTTCGCATATACTAAAAATAATGTTGTATAACAAAAGAACATTTATTTTTTATTTTTGTCTGTCTGTTTGTTCCGTCTACTCTCCGAAACGGTTAGAACGATTTGGACGAGACTTATACTGGCAGATAGCTGATGTTATAGGGAGCAACTTAAGGGCATTACATGGCTCAAATCCCAAAAACAGCGTATGTTCAAAGAAATTTGTTGATGAATCCCTTCGTGCGTTTTCCGTGTAAAAAAAAGTATGTTATAGTTAAGTTCATCACAAATAAATTGTATTGTTCAAAATTTTAATAAACCTTCTCAATTTTTTTTGGTTAATCGTAGAAAATAGGTCCTTTTTCAACCTTAATTGTAAATTATCTATGTAACGGCTGAATAGATCGGCATGAATTTTGTAACAACAAATACGTAATGATATACTTAACAATCTGTATTGTTTTTATTCTGTTATTTCTTTTAATATTTTTAAATAATAAATAAAAACCGAAATTTTGCGAAATGTGCGGGGCAAGTCAACAAAAACCAGTACAGGGATCAAATCATCAAGGTCATCAAGCAATGTAATGCCCTTAACCTACATTTATTTTAGAACGATTAGAGTTCCGTGCAAAAAAATTAAAACCTTTGATATTGATAACAAAATCAGATTCCAACAGGGAAGTAATATTTTTATAATCATTTCACGCCGACGAAGGTCGCGGGGCACAGCTAGCACAACAAAAATAAAGCGCCAAGTTATTGTAGGTAGGTGTAAGTAGGACCCGCCTTAGGAAAATAATATTTCTTAGAAAAATGAAATAAACTTCCTTCATAATGCAGTCCTGCTGAACTAAGCTATCAAGCTTCGGATTAATTCACTACATTAATCCAGTCCAATCGAGATTCCCCTGTAGGGTACGTCGACTATGTATCTAATACTGTGAGAACAGTGCAACAGGGGTGGTAGCAGCGCCATCTATCAACTTTGTCATGATCTATTGGCGCAAACTGGGTGCTAGACTAGGTAGTGCATTATTAATGCTGGTACTTAATTAAAGTTGTTTGGTTATTGAGGAATTTGAGCTTTTCGTACACTGCGGCTGCCGAGTGGCGAGTTGTAGGCTGTTAGAACGGATCGTTGTACGTTAGTACCTGTCAACACTGAATCTAGTAGTCTGTATTAATTAACTATTGGCAATAGTAATCACTAAATCATAAATTGCGTTCGACATTTATAGTATGCAGCTGTGGATAGGCTACTGGTTCAGATCCGGCTCGAAGGACCATGTACGAAGTTGTCTGCAGCTGTGGGGATGGTGAATTGAGGGAGAGGGTGAATAAAATACGTGTTTTCCTTTAAGACAGTAAATTCAAGAGGGGTCTATATTGACAGATTAATTGACAACATACAGGCAGTGTTGCAAGACTAAAAAAAAAAATGTTGGGATGTCTGCCTCGTTGGTCTAGTAGTCGCAAACAAGGCTTCTGAGTGTGACGCCCAAGGGTCGATTCCCAGGTCGGACAAAGTATTATTGGGTTTTCCGATCAGGAATTGCTCAGTAGCTGCCAGGAGTCCGAATTTGTGACCGGTTAGTGGCAATTACCTCACTCACCTCCCTTTTCAAGGGTGTACATCCCTGCCTAACCCTTCTGAGTTACAGGCATGATGCAATGGTTATGGAAATTAGTCATCGGATCATAATCCTATGTTTTTAACTGCGCTAAGGGTGCTCGTTAACCAAACAATTGTAGGTTTAATTTAAACCCGACCTTTTACTTTTGACTGTTTTAAAATGGGAATGAAATCGCTTCGTTTTCGCTTTTGCCTCGTGCAGCGAAAAGCTTTCGTGGGCGCTGAGAGGCGGATTAGCGAGTTTTATAGTATTTTATATTACTGCCAGAACTGAAGTACTTTTGTGGTTGTTTCCAACGTTAAAAGGTACCTATTCGATTTTTTTTAGAGAGATCTGTTAGAGCCACTCATTTCTTTTAGGGTTTCTATCTTTATTTGCAGAGAGTTTTATGTTGTTGGGTTTTTCCATCCGGAATGTTTCATTACCAGGTCAGAGTCTAGATTGCCGGTGATGGCAATATATGGTCGCTCTCTTGTACATCGCACACAAAATTAGCGAGCAGGGGGAAAAACAGGCGTATGTTATGTATCTATGTTTAAGGAAAGAAGATTTAATAGTGTTATTAAAAAAAAGAGCAGCATAATACGTGCCAAGCGTTTAGATCGCGTTAAAAACATCACCTGGCGCTCCATAACTTAAGTAGCTGATATTGGAGTTAAAACAGCCAAGCTAAAGTGGGACTGGGCTGGCCCCGTTGCACCCGGAGAGGTGGGCAAAGATCGTCAACTCACTGGACTCCTGAGGGTGGACATCGCCGACGAGGTCGACAGCGGCGAAGGTGGTGTGACGATGTGATCATGTTCGCTGTGCAAATTTGGCCAGAAATTGCACAAAACAGAGAGGTTTGGAAGGAAAAAAGGGAGGCCTTTGCTCAGCAGTGAGACATAGACGATCAAAAAAAAAAGTTGTTTTACAGAACATGTCTCAAGAAAAGAAACTTTTCTTTCTCTGTCTCTACTTCTTGAGAAGAGAAGCACGGGATCGCACTTTTCCTTGATCCTTTGTGTGCTGCCGAACACACCGTCGATGCTGCCGCATGCGATAGCATTCCCACTCTGTTTCTCGCTCTGGCAAATGACGGTTCTGAGCGACAGAACAGGATAGGAGCATAAAAAAGTGCGATTCCGTGATGCCATATAAGGTTCAAACCTTAGCTATTATTAAATTCAATCCACAAAAAAGTACTCAGGTTATCAAGGTAGCTACATTATTCATACCTTCACCTTTAAATCATTGAAATCAAGATTAAGTATCTAAAGCTTAAATGGATTGCTCGACGGATCCAAATGATTGTTAAAGCCAATATAGAAATATTCCAGGATTATAAAATGGTGTCAGGCGCGGTATTTTACGTGATTGTCATTTTGTTTTAATCAATTACACAAGAGAGAAGATTTGAATTGGAGAATTTATGAAACTATTTTTCATATAGCCACTGTTGAATAGGGTTGCTATATATGTGATGAACTTATTTTAAATGGATATTGTGGAATATTTGTGCTTAAATACTTATTCAGTTAGACTAGACGCCGATCATAATATGTTGGTGGAAGGCTTGTCAGCTGTGATAATGCAGGTCTGGTATGTGTGTGTGCGCTTTATGTATGGTACTTTTCAATAACTTTATGAACGACTTCTTTTGGGTTACCTAGTTCCATCGTCAACCTCATCTCTGTCCTCAGGACTAGATAGAGGTCAAGAGCCCACTTATTATAAAAAAAAATGTAAGAAGTTTCCCAACACCTGTACTTAAAAGGGTTTAAAAACGGTACCGACGGCGCCACGTATAATGTGCCACTGGGAGCAAGTATCTAATTTTTTTAAACATACCATTTATACAACATTAGTTTTAGTATATGCGAAACCTGAAACACGTGTCTACTATTTTTATGTAAAGAATCTATGTAGAAAATTTTATAAACTGTATCATGAAAAATCACAAAGTTATAAGCTTGTTCTGTTACCTGGTTTTCCGCACAAAAACGTGGTAGCGCGCCCGCGCGCGCGCCTTCTGCGGCGTCTTGAGCTCATTGATAATAATAATTTGGCAGTAGGTACCTAAATTATTACGATAGGTACTTAAAGTCGCTCGGTGTCCAACTTGTAACGTTTTTAAATATTTTTGGAAAAAAATATAACATGGTTTAAAAATTATTGGAATCGATTCAATTACTTATTCTGAACAAACCATATTCAGGTCTCGCATATACTAAAAATAATGTTGTTTATAAGAGTAAGAAGTTAATTATTTTGCATGAGTACAACAAACAAAACAAAAAAAAAAAGTTCAGCATAATGCTGTGACAACATGCGAGGCAGTAGAGCAGTAACTAATTGCACCCTCCAGGACTTGAATGTGTCAAACGACAGAGCTGTCCAGCCCCTGTAGCATGACCACCGTAGACAAGAATTTCTTTAACGGAAGAATCGGCAAAATGACAGATCGTGCAAAGAAATCTGTCATTGTGTTGACACAATCTGTCATTTTGTCGATTCTTCCGTCAAAGAAATCCTTGTCTACGGTGGTCATGCTACGGGGGCAGGTAAATCTCATAAGTCATCGATTCGAGTAGAAGAGAGAAGAAGCGCTGCTTTTTAGCGCCAACTGGTATTTTTCAATAACTCATAACATAATGTAAGCAATATTATGGAAATGAATAACAGATACCTATTATCTATTAGGTTAACGTTATATTCAGGCCATATTTTAACTACCGAACAAACTTAACATAGGATATTATTATATGTTAAATACATAATAATTTAGAATAGGCTTTTCATTAGAAGAGATTATAGAGAGTAGTAAATGAGACGATGTTCCGCACATAGCTCTGATGTTGTTTTAGGTTTAATTAATACGAGGATTTTGAATATCAAATATGGAGCAAATATCATACTGTAGTATCAAAATGTTATGTTTGACGGGTATTGTATGTATACAGGCTGTAACAGAAAGGGAATAGGCATATGAAAGGATATGCTGTAGACCATCAAACTGAACAACTTTCTCCTTGGGTCCAATACAGAAAATGCGAAAAAAATATAAGCTGTCCCGTACATTTGGGCCGAGTAGGTATTGGAATTTTTTACGGGACAGCTGATATTTTTTTAACAATTTCAAGGGATTTCATTTTAATGCCCCGTGCACCCAAATTTTTTTTTTTATATAAAAGTGTCTTAAGTTACTCTTTATAACATTAGCTATCTGCCAGTAAAAGTTCCCGTCAAAATCGGTCCAGCCGTTTTGCAGATTAGCTGGAACAACCTATCCTAACCTACTTACACATGCATTTAGTAAAAAGCTGTTAATTTGAAATTACAAACAGACAATTAAATTTTATTTATTTGTAAATAGACCTGCAAAATTAAGGGTTTTACTGATAAACGCATTACGAAACCTGACTACCTTTTCGAAACGAGACGCCAAAGACACTTAACTTGGTGTAATTTTTTTAATGACGTGGCTCTCAAAATTGTGGAGGAAAACGAGAACGTTGGGGAACCGATATTTCCTAGCAACAAAAAATCAAAGACATTTAATGTGGTAGCAGGCCTCCTCTCCCTCCCATACAGAGGAGGTACATTTCCCAGCCGTGGGAACGTCACTGCGGCTGATTTAGCTATTCCTTTGAAAAGTATCTAAATATAAGTGCTAATACCCTTTTCACTGGACGCCATTACAAAACATGTAAATTAAAATGTTTTCGCCTTTCAAATTAAACGCTTTCAGCGAGGTTGGCGTGGACGTTGATTAATTGTTTTCGTTATACAAAACAAATTAGATGAGTAAGTCCTTAATACTAACTTTCAAAATGTGCTAGGATTAAAACCTTTAAAGAAAAAATAAATAGCTGCTTGGTAACAGGGTTTGGGCCCCTAATATATGGGGTTTATGACCAAAATGCAGAAATGAGGGAGTCCTACACGTCTCTGCCTGTACCTTAGGAAATACAGGTTTAATGTTATGTTCCGTTAAAGTTACGGAGAATACGCAAACTCAGGCTTCCACAGATGGTTGCGATAGTCGTGGAGAGGATCCGGCAATTGGGTCTCGAGGTGGCATTGCACAAGTCCGAGGCCTGTGTTTTCATGGGCCTCGGAATGCGCCACCGTCGGGATCCCTACTGACGGCAGGAGGGGTTTCCATCGGCGTCGGGTCGACGCTGAAGTACCTGGGACTCGTCCTCGACAGCCGGTGGAACTTCGTGGAGCATTTCCTACGTTTGGCCCCCAAACTGGAACGGACCGGTGCTGCCTTCAAGCGGCTCCTGCCCAACCTGGGGGGTCCAATTCCTCCTGCCGGAGGCTCTACGCGGGGGTCGTGCGGTCCATGGTCCTTTACGGGCCCCGGTGTGGGCGCGTTCTCTGAGGAGGCAAGCCGCCCGCTACCTGAACGCGCCCAAAAAGGGGATAGCCCTAAGGCTAGTCCGGGGGTACCGCACGATCTCCGGTGAGGCGGCGAGCCTCCTTGCCGGATTGCCGTCATGGGATCTGGAGGCTATAGTCCTCGCGCGCCTTCACGAATGGCGCGCGGAGGCACTACGTTGGGGGGAAACTCTGCTGCCGCTGCAAATCGCCGCTCAGCGGACAGACCTCCGGCGCGATCTCATGGTGACATGGAGAGAGCGACTGTCGTAACCTCGTGCAGGGCACGCCACCATAGTGGCGATAAGTCCCCTCTTTGAGGAGTGGCTAGAGAGACGCCACGGCGCCCTCACCTTCCGCCTGACGCAGGTCCTCACCGGACACGGTTGTTTCGGGAGGTTCCTGCACCGAATCGGGCGGGCGGAATCGCCCGGGTGTTTCCATTGTGACGATCGTCCGGAGGACACGGTGCTGCACACTGTGGAGGTCTGCCCCGCTTGGGCGGAGCAGCGCCGTGTCCTCGTAGAGGCGATTGGCGGCGGCGACCTCTCGCGCCTGGCCCTGGTTCAAGCCGAGAGGGAATGGGAAGCCGTCACCTCCTTCTGCGAAGCAGTCATGCTAGTGAAGGAGGTGGCGGAACGTGAGAGGGAAAGAGCCTCACGTCCCAGCCGCCGCGGGAGACGCCTTGGGCGTCGGGGGTCACGTGGTGGCCCCCGGCCACCGTAGGCGCGAGCCTGTGGACGGCGAGTTATGGGCTAGCTCGCCGTCCGGCCGTCTTATGACGACAGGCCGTGTCGACGGCGCGTTCGTCTTCCACGCGCGCCTCAAAGAGATGTCAGCAACCACGTAGGGGTCCGCACGGGCCGATGTCTGCCAGGGCTGCGGGACTGTTCGAAAGAGATACCGCGGCCGTGGAACATAAGAGGCAAAGAAGGAACATGGATGGGTTTTAGTCAGTACAAGTCTGACACTCCCTTCCGCTCCGCCCAGAGCGGGGGGGTCATTTGATGATTTCCCATCCTACAAAAAAAAAAAAGGCTTCCACAGATAAAGATATACTAAATAACGCAAGAGCACCTACTTCGTGTGCCCAGCTTAAGCATTTTATGCTTAACGTGGCTACTGTCGCAGCAAGCTAATTTGTTTAAATTTGTAAAACTACAACGTTACAATTAAAGAACAAAAACGTAGTCTATTTTTATTAACCGACTTCCAAAAAGAGAAGGTTATCAAGTCGACTGAATTTTTTTTTTTTTTTTGTTTGTATGTTCAGCGATATCTTCGCCAATTGTGAACCGATTTTGATGATTCTTTTTTTGTTTGGAAGAATATTATTCCGCGGTGGTCTCATTTTTTATTTGGTGAAGATCTGATGCTGATCTTCGGAGATAAACAATGGAACTCTTCAATAATAGACAGCAAATCTGTCGCGATGGCTGCAATCGCTTGGATATTCATTGTTTACACAAAATCATAACATAACATCACGCCTAAACGCCTCTGAGATGTGTACAGTCTACAGTACACCCCCATTTCAATAGTTAGGTATGTTAAGTTCCATTTATTGGAGATAAGCCTATTACCATGACATGTATTGTTAACGATTCACTAATGTTTCACCAAAACTCCTTTGGCAATTTTTAACCGACTTAAAAAAAAGGAGGAGTTTCTATGTTCGACTGTAAGTATTTTTAACCGACTTAAAAAAAAGGAGGAGTTTCTATGTTCGACTGTATGTATTTTTTTTATGTACCTATGTTCACTGATTTCTCCGCCAATTATAGACCGATTTTCATAATTCTTTTTTTATTCGAAAGCCTATACTCCTGAGGTAGTCCCATTGTCACCAAATCAGAATCTGATGATGGAATCCCAGGGAAATCGAGGGCAACCCTCAAATTTTATAGGCACATACAATGTTTTTCAAATACTCTCTAACACAATTCAGATATTTGTGCCGGGTAATCGTCACCTCATGTTGCTGAGCTGATGATGGGAGGTATAAGTCAGGATCAGATGATGCAATCCCAGAAAAATTAAGGCAACCCTAAAATTTTATGGGCATTGTTTGAAACAGTATACTTGCTATGTGGTCGCATGGTCATCATGTCAGGATCTAATGATGGGATCCTGGAGAAATCGAGGGGACTCTCCAAATTTTATATTATCGGTAACTTCGACAATTGTGAACCGATTTCGATGATTTTTTTTAATGTGGAAGAATATTATTCCGTGATGGTCCCGTTTAAATTTGGTGAATCTGATCTTCGGAGAAGAACTAGTAGCGGAACTCTTCAATAGTAGACAGCAAATCTATCGTGATTGCTGAAATCCCTTGAATGTTTATTGTTTACACAACATCATAACATAACGTAACGGCTGTATGCTCTGAGTGGGTGCGCAGATGCGTACAGTACACCCAGGTTGCGACAGTTAGGTATATTAACTTCCATTTTATTGGGGATAAGCCTATTACCATGAAATATATTGTTAACAATGTAAAATAAATGTATAGCAAATATTTGTATAGGATTGTATTATCCTATACAAATATTCGCTATACATTTACACTCAAAATAGAAAAATAAAAAATCTTTTTTGCAAAAAATAAAACCGACTTCAAAAACAAAGAAAAGTGAAAAATTACTTTAGCTTCAGAAGTCGGTGACAAAATAACTGAATCAAACAAGCAAAAGTCACCGACTTCTGAAGCTAAAGTTATTTTTCACTTTTCTTTGTTTTTGAAGTCGGTTTTATTTTTTGTGTACTAACTTTTTTATAAAGTAACTAAATAGTGCTTGAAAGGCTTCCGCCATAGAAGGTAGTCAAAAATGGAACGCTTGATTTTCATACAGATCGTGATATTTGTATTATCTAGGTATATCTGTGGTACTAACTATGCATATGAAAATAAGAATTTACAGTTAGTTTGAAACGAGACAAGAAATAAGAGCAATATCATACAGACTCAAAACTGAATGGATAATTTTAAATCACATAGGAATAAAACATTTATAAGTTTTGACTAAAATCCACATTTCCACGAGTACACAAACGATTGTAATAAAGTACCCAAGTCGTAAATAAATATGGCGAAGCATTTTCCAGCTCACAATGCGCTAAATGAGGATGCCATTCCGAAAACATTGTGGGATTTCCTCATTATTTACACATCACGATAATAATTCAAAAGAACCACAACCTTTTTGAGGTTACTGAAACGTATTTTGAGTCCGTTTGAATTTCGCTTTTTTTAAATTTTGTTCAACAGAAAGTCGGCCGATAATTGTTCCGTGGTAGGCTTTTGCGAAAGATTTTTCAAGATTATTTATGTTTTTCGTTTTGTAAACTACCTTTTGGATACGGAACTAGACATTTTTTAGACCGGTTGTAAGCAAAAAATATAGTTTTCATTCGGACTAAAAACTCTGAAGAATTTTTAATGGACATGACAGCTATGTATAGGATTGGTGGAGTGGTCGCAAGCGCCACTGCTGAGTATGGGGTCCTGGGTTCGATTCCCGGTTCGGGCAAAGTGAAATTTCTCAGTAGCAGCCACGGAGTCTAGATTTATGCCCGGTTGATGGCAATAGGCACACTCCCTATTACATGAGACTTAAACATAACTGGCGAAATGCAGGTGTACTATAAGATACACGTCTGTCTAACCCTTCGGGGATTACAAGTGCGATGTTATGACAGATATCTTCTAATATCATCATTTTAGCGGTCCACAGCATATTATTTCTATTAGGACTTTTAACGGGAGCTTATATAAATCTAATACATTCTAGACAATTCCCATTTTCATTCTAGGTTTTCAATACACTTACCCTAAAAAAAGAAAAATGGCAAGTTTCCATACATTCCGTGTATCGCATTTAGACTTCGCTTACCTTTATAAAAGTTTACAAAACCGCTTTCAAAACATTAACCAGAATATAATCTTTAATTTCCATATTTACATATAAAATTGCATCATTATTCGTGGAATATAAAATGAGTTTCATGCAAATGTAAACAGCGCGCGAGCAGCAGCCAATTAGCCAGATAAGTGCGATACGCGTTCCACTGAGCTTTGGCGAAGGTACCCGGATTATTCCGCCGGAGTGAGCAGCGGATAGTGACGCCATTTTGTTCCACTTTAAAGTTTTATCAAATACTGGCTACTTCCGTGTGTATATTGTTTTTCAACCAAGGGCGTATTAAAAAAAAAATGTCCTGGCTGGAGGCCTTACACTCAAGGCACCCACAGGATAGTCCGGTTAACCAGTCAACAACCTCTTAGGTTGAACTGCGAGATGCCATTTAAAAAAACAAAAAAATGCGGTTGCGGATTTACTTTTTAAACGTGGAATTGTCAGCATTAGTGGCCTAATGGTAATGACCCCGGCTACTGAGTGGGGATGAGATCTTAACTAAACATGACGTTTTTAAAAAAAGAATGAAAATCCTACAGCCGGTTCCATTTCTACATATAGTTTTTTTTTCTGTTCATGCAATTATGCACGTTATTAAAGGAACAGTAACATTGTGGAAAGTATAATAAAACTGTTCCAAAGACGCTGTTCAACTTAAAACAATTACAGCTTCACCTTTTCTTTAACGAACAAAGGAACCTCATGTAAATGTAACAATTAGCGCTTTAAGCCACTTAAAGCGAACTTCGGTAAGGATATCTAAGTCGAAACGTTCTACCCTACTTTTCTGCGATACCGCTGCAGCTTTAATACCAGTTTAAGTAATAAAATGTACGGTTAAAGTCCTAACGGTATAGTTTTCAGCTCAAGTTAGGAGTATTGCGAGCTAACTTAAGTGCATTTACATAATGTTTCTGCACTAATTCGGGGTAATTTTTCAATTCAACGCAGTAGGTAAGTAAGTTTGCAGTAGTTTTTTTTTTTTTTTTTTCACATAGTGTAGTGATACCTAACCTACTCACAAGTTAGCTTTCTTTTATTTATGACTAGCTTAAGCACCCGGCTAAATTATAACTTAATAACAACCACCAAGCGACCCAAGCGGTTGTTATTAACAACCGCTTGGGTCGATCTTTAGGTTAAGCCGTGCTTGCCTAGGTTGGTCTGTGGATTGGTGACCGCTCAAGACATACCGAGTTTCCTCCATGCCTCGGAAAGCACGTTAAGCCGTTGGTCCCGGCAGTCATTTACAGATCTTTGACAGTCGTTAGGTTGTCAGTGGCCCAATAAGTCTGACAACCAGTCTTACCAAGGGGTATCGTATTACCTAGTACTAACTGGGTTGTGGAGGTCAGATAGGCAGTCGCTCCATGTAAAATACTGGTATTCAGCTGCATCCGGTTAGACTGAAAGCCGACCCCAATATAGTTGGGAAAAGGCTAGGCAGATGATGATTATGCACCCGTCTTCGCCTACGTTGATTATCCTACGGGATCTTACTACTGGGATGTTTTGAGTCCCATGTAATAGGGGACGAGCTATTGCCATCAACCGGCAAATCCAGTCCAGTAGCTGCTACTGAGAAATTCCTAATGGAAAAAACCCAATAACACTTTGTCCAAACTGGGAATGGAACCCAGGTCCTCATGCTTAGCAGTCGCGCTTGCAACCACTAGACCAACGAGACCTTTATTTATTTACTAGCGGCCCTCCCCGGCTTCGCACGGGTGCAGTACATACATGTAAACCTTCCTCTTGAATCACTCTATCTATTAAAAAAAAACCGCATCAAAATCCGTTACGTAGTTTTAAAGATCTAAGCATACATAGAGACAGACAGCGGGAAGCGACTTTGTTTTATACTATGTAGTGATATGTTTACTGAATACTACGGCTCCAGAAACAGGAACCTCCTCACGATGCGAGCCCTATCGAGGAGTCCTGCCTTCTTCTTAATTTATTATTAACTAAAATTAATTTTGGAAGTTATTAAATTAACAAAACATCTTCAGACACACTCAGGAAGTTAATTCAACGACTTTCCCGAAGCGAGACCACACGGCAATCACGTTTTACTTTATAAGGAAAGCCAATTAAGTTCGACATGAAACGATATAGAGAAAGGTCACAGCCGTGTAGTTCTACTCGACATCAATTAGTATATTTATGATATGGCTAAATTATTGTTTATTGACAATGCAAATTGTTAGAGGAGCGCTGGTCTAAATCATAACGGATCGATCTTCGAGGTTAAGCCGCACTTGCTAAGGTTGGTCTGTGGATGGGTGACCATCTATTACATACTGAGTTTCCTCCGTGCCCCTTAATGTAGGTGTACTACTAGGTACACCTCTGTCTAACCTTTCGGGGATTGCAGGCGTAATGTTATGTTAAAATGCACGGACAGGTTTCTCACGAAAGCTGTGCCATTTATTTGCATTCGTGCTATTCGTAGACGTGGGTCGCAGCTGTGGTGGCTGTGGACGATCTCGCCTACATTTTCAGACAAAACGAAATAAGTACCTACCTAAGCGAACTTAGCCAATAACTACTAGCCAACAACATTATTTTTAGTATATGCGAAACTTGAATATAGTTTGTTCAGAATAAGTAATTGAATCGATTCCAATAATTTTTAAACCATGTTATATTTTTTCCCAAAAATATTAAAAAAAAGTTAAAAGTTGGATACCGAGCGACTTTGAGTACCTATCGCAATAATTTAGGTACATACTGACAAATTATTATTATCAATGAGATCAAGACGACGCTGGAGGCGCGCGCTGCGTTGTGACCGCGTTTTTGTGCGGACAACTAGGTAACAGAACAAGCTTATAACTTTGTGATTTTTCATGATACAGTTTTGAAAGTTTGTACATAGATTCTTTACATAAAAAAACTAGATACGTGTGTCAGGTTTCGCATATACTAAAACTAATGTTGTATAACTTAACTTAAACTTATCTTAGCCCTGAACTGCTATGGAGCGGTGTCTTAATTAAAATTTATAGATAGAGGTACAAACAACAGTCGATGGTTTTCTACAGAACCATCACCGTCATTACGAGCCTTTAAATAACTAATTTCTGTCAATTCAATGCCAGTTGCATTCGCAACCAGTTAAAAAAAATGTAAATCTTTAGATATCATACTTATAATACATAATAATATCATTTCATTTAGTTTTAAGTAAAGGAGATGTTTGATTTTAGACCACCACTATGTACACTACATAGATAAATAGGAAAAAATAGGGAAATTTCATAAAAATACTAAAAAAATCATTTGAAGAAGGGTACAGGCGTATAAAAATGATTATTTGAAAAGTGTTTTATTAAGATAACCCGGTTTTTAGGGCAGCCATGACAGTTGTGTTTGACATGACGTTTGACGACTTTGACAGTTTTAAGAAGTGATGTCTTTAAGTTTTTCCTTGCTTTGAGTTAGAATTGGATGTGTTTCGGAGTTTTTAGTGATTGTTTTTGTTTTGCGACCCAGTTTACTACTACAGCCATTGATTGATTGCTTCTCTGCTCACCCCGGCTTTGTTTTATGGTTTCTGTTTTTTATTTATTGCAGATATTACGATACACGTCAATCAAATGTCATTGTCAAAATGACATTTTTCGCATACTTCTGATCTGATCCACCATGTTTAATTTTATGTTGTGTTGCTCTCCTTGGCCAAGTTAATTTGAATTTACATTGAAACGAAGTGAAATTAAAGAAAATTAACAATGAAAAACGGTTACTGTATTTTATAGCGATATTTACATATAGTGTATATAGTGCTGGCCCAGGCTCCATATATTTCTGGAACATCTCCTTTTATATTGTATTCAAATTGTGTTCCTATAGTGAATTCTGCATATACCTATAATAGGCATACATACCAGCACTTTGAATTGTTTCACATTAATTCTTAGTATGTACTGCTGTTGGTGTACCATATAAATAAATAAATAAATTACCAAAATCGTTATTTTACACCGTAGAAATTTTACATACTCATAAGGAGTTATGTGAAATTCCTTCCTAATATAGAATAGGGTTTATTTTGTACGCCTTCCTCGCTTCCCTCGGGCATCGAGTTGTCTTCCGCAACACCGTCACAGTGCACAGCAGTACGTGACCGCTACGTGTTACCATCCTCCCCAGGGCAGCTTTACGGACGCCTACAGTTACACTTAGTGCCCGCTTCGGCTTCTAATGGTGGCTGTACACTCTCGCCGATACACTCAGAGGCAGGCGAGAGTGTATATCGAGGGTATAGTGTTTGTTTTATTAGTCCATCTTAATGCATTTTTGACGCTCTTTCTAGTGGTCCAATCCAATAAGCGGGATTCGCCATAGAAACAAAATTACTTGAGGTAACAATCCAATAAAGTGATCCGTTTAGCCAAAAATGAAAAGCTAAAACACTATAAAGTGTGTTATCTTGATAAATAATGTTAGTATTTCACGCTCAAACGACATAAAGCTATTTATTCACGTTCCTATATTTACCGCTCTTATATTATAGGAGCGCTCGTCTAACCTCGGTGTTCCTTGCTGCAATGTACACTGTGTCTCGGCGAGAGTGTACAGTCTCCGTAAAGGTTCTCTGAAAATCTGGCAGTATATTTATTTATTTATTCATAAAGGCATTAAATCCCAATTGAAATACATAATTACTCTAAAATTAAAACATAACAACAAACATTAACAGTATGCACTCAAATAAAAACTTTATCTTCGGTTGGCACTCCGGTGGACTTCGAACCAATACCTGCGGATCGGGCTGTTCCAATCCTCACTAACGACCCTCAGCAGTTGATTGGTGATATATAACAGGTCTATCTTTTGATACACGAAATATTTTAAGAGTGACCTCTATAAGTCGTAAAGTCACCATAGCAACGAAAAAAAAAATTATCTGAGTGTTTTTGTTTTTACAAAATTATTATAGTTCTAAAATTTCTTTAGATTTTTGGCATAAAAACCGTTAGTCCCTATTATAATACTGACAGTAGGTGAATACGACGTAGTAAACTAGCATAATGGATGTTGAAAAATAAGGAGCCAGTATTTATTTTGTGGGTCAAGTAAGTTTAAATTATTTATTATTTATAAAAATTTACCTAGATAAAAATATTTCGTGTATGAATAGTTAGACCTTATGTAGGTCTCCTTGCTGTGTGTTGTATGTGTTTAAGAACAACTAACGTCAAAGTACCAAAAGCAGAGCTAACCGTGTTGGAGATAGGCCACTCGAGATCTCTAATTTCTTGTACCCCCAAAAAGAGGTTTAATTAGGTCCAACCTAAAGACAGAGGGTCACTAATTAGGTCCACACCATTAACCACCACACAATTAACTTCATAAACAAACAAGAAAAGGTCCAAGCCCTCACACAGCGTCAGTTTACGTCATAAACAGCAGGGGATCTGCCACCATCTCTTATAGCCTAGCCTTTTCCCAACTATGTATCTTGGGGTCGGCTTCCAGTCTAACCGGAGGCAGCTGAATACTTAAATACTTATCGTAGTTTTACGTGGAGCGACTGCCAATCTGGCCTCCACATCCTGGTTCGGTATCCGTTGGTAACACTGGTTGTCTTACTTTGGCCGTCTGACTGCCCGTAACGAACAGTCAAAGATCTGCATATGACAGCTGGGACCAACGGCTTAACGTGCTTTGCGAGGCACGAGGAGAACTCGGTATGATATGGATGGTAACCGACCTCGTCAAGCACTGGTAAACCTCGAAGATTGACCCGTCCAGCTGTTCTTATTTAGCCTTTTTTGTCTTACGACGAGCTTTTTTGTTGAATCGTATATTGAGCTATACACCTTGCATAGCTCCAAACACGATCTCTTTGCCACACTGTTACTGTTAGCCGGCGTCGTCCAACTGCTGGGCAAAGACTTCTCCCTATAACTTAAGGTGTTTTGATCCAGGGCTAATGTTGACCACTGATCGTTGGTTCTGTCCAGCTCGTCCCACCAACTTCGTCGTTGCCTCAACGCCTTCTGGCTGTGTCAGGGCTCTACCTAGTGGCTCTTTTTACTCAATATGTGGAGCCACTACCTTATCACACTATTATCATCATCATCATCATCTGCCTAGCCTGTTCGACTTCAAGTTTAACCAAATGCAGCTGAATACCAGTATGTTACGTGCAACGACTGCCTATCTAACAACCCAGTTAGTACTGGGTAATACGATACCCTTTGGTAAGACTGGTTGTCAGACTTTCGGGCCATTGACTACTTAACGATTGTCAAAGATCCACAATTGACAGCCGGGCTTTCCGAGGCACGGGGGAAACTCGGTATGTTAAGGGGTGGTCACCCATCCACTGACCAACCTAGGCAAGCGAGGTTTAATTACTTACTTTATTACACTACTTAAGATAAAAATAATACTGCTCTAAGAGGCGGTAGTCCCTCTTAACATCGTGAGTAGTATGTCGTCAAAGGAAATGGCTCCGTTAATTATTCAACGGCAGGTGAGTAAGAAGCGACCTGCATTGGACCTAAACAAACACGGACGGAGTCTTGAGGGGATGCGAGGATAGTAAATATACAGGTGTGTGTGTAGTTATATGTATGTTAAATGTTTTGGAATTAGGTGTTAGGAGTGAAAATGTTCTTCTTCTCTATCGTTTCCTCATGACTGAGGGTCGTGACTACATGAGATCGTTGCCTTCTCCTTAGTGAAGCAAAAAGTCCGACAACCAGTCTTACCAAGGGGTATCATATTACCCGGTACTAACTGGGTGTGGAAGTCAGATAGATACAGATAGGCAGTCGCTCCATGTAAAGAACTGGTATTCAGCTGCATCCGGTTAGACTGGAAGCCGACCTCAACATAGTTGGGAAAAGACTAGGCAGATGATGATGACACATAACATAAATAATAATTGTTAATATGAAACTTGGATAATCATAATATTGAAATCTTGATTTTTTGTCAAGTTTTAAAACCGTGCGAAACAGGGGCAGGTCAGTAGCAACAAAACAAAAAAACCGTAACTAGTAGTTAATAGGTATGTGGATATTTAGGTCAGTCACGTTTTTTTTACTATCTACAGCACTACTTAAACAGAAATCCGTCACTAAACTTACTACCTTCGCAGAATTCTTCTGTTAGTAAGGATCGCAAGCCATTCCCTGAAATAGTCAGCTACAGCAACACCTAACTATAGGCCGACCGCTTTAATGAGTCCTCGCGAAGGTATCAATTAGTATCGTTATACTTACGTGAATTATGGTTATTTTAAAGCAAATAACCTGTGGGGTATTGTTAGGACTTTGTGGATGCTTAATGTGCCTTTGATGGGGCAAGGCGGAGGACTCATTAACACGGTCGGTCTATAGCTACTAAAAGATCAAAATTTCTTTGCACAGAACTCCTTTAAGATCTAATATAAGTACAGCACAGTATTGTAGATGTTTAAACGATCAACAGAGGCCCTCGCACGAACGTGCGACGAAAATGTAACGTTTTCTGTTACAACCGAATGGTTAGGCAGCGGTGTACCTGTAGTTAGTGTGTAGTAGTATATATTCACATTACGCGCGTTATGTTTAAGTCTCACGTAGTAGGAGCCGAGCTTATTGCCATCAAATGGACACAAGACCAGACTCCGTGGCTGATACTGAGAAATTACTGATGGAAAAACCCAATAACACTTTGCCCAACCTGGGAATCGAATCCAAAACCTAATGCTTAGCAGTATCTTGCAACCACTAGACCAAAGAGGCAGTCAATTTTAAAATCGTTGAATTACGATATGCTTACCCTGCACGTTCATTCTTGGCCCAAGGAGAAACTGGAAAATACATACAATACTTCTGGAATCACCGCGCATCGGAGCGGGGTGTCGGGAAATATTCCCCAACAAATAAAGAGTTTGCACCGGGAGTATTTCCACAAAATAATGGTCCTGGGAATATTGTTCCACGAAACTTTGGCACTAAAGAGGATGTATCAGACAAGGTATTCAAAATTTACTTTGGCCAACTGAAGTATTTTTAATATTGGACCCAAAAAGTACTTTGCTATAAGTTAAGGGTAAATTCAAGTTACTTACATACATACAGGGTGTAAGGGATAGCCCTCCACAAACTGACAGGGTGCATTCAGTTCCTTATTTTGAATCATATTCCATCGGAATTTTTCTCCGGAAATTTTATTTCTTTTATTTATTTTTTTCAGTTGCTATTTATTTATTTCAATGTAATATTACGTTCCTTGTACGCAGCATTCCATTTAATGTAAATAATACGGCTAAAATAAAAAATCCAACAACGGATGTTGAAATAATGTAACGAACGACGCGTGAAATCAGCTCTTAACTTCCTGCCTAGCTACAGAGTTCACCGAACTCGTCGTCCCGCTTGCCGTTCGCTACGTGCGTTTTGCCATGGTAACGATACATTGCGTATGAGGAAATAAAACAAATCCAATTTATTGGATTCCCATAACATTCCTGAAATAATTTCTTGGTCATTTTAGTATGATATGCTGAATTCACCCCGTCAGTTTGTGGAGCGCTGTCCCTTACACCCTGTATTTGTTTAGTCCATTCCTGGATTTGTTCGCCACCGATGCATTCGAGGAACATACGGTCGATACTGGTATCGAGCTGATGTCGCAAAAATAATGAATGAGTTTACATATACATAGGCAGATATTGTTGCTCCATAGTAGTCTGGTATTTGACGAAACAAAAGCTCTCGCATTTTGAATTAAGCGATATTACACCCATCAGTTTAATTTCATCAGATTGATTAATCCCCCTGACTATTAAACGTTTTCGTTTAGTAGGCTGTCACAAATGTTGCAAAAAATAAGCCATCTTTTTTGACATCTACAGTCTTCTAACATCGCGGTAAATAGAAGTAGCTGTAGTACAATAAATAGGGTATAACTGCTTCCTTTCAAGTGTTATTTGTCAGCTCTAACTTACTCCTAAGACAAGACAAGTCCATCCTTATCTTATTCATACTCTCAAGACAAAACATAACTGCGCAGATTGTAGTGCAGCTCGCGTTGTTCGGGAGCACAAAGTGGTGCAATGCTTTGTCTTTGTGTGAACGAGATAACGAGATGTGGTAGACTTGAGTTTAGCTGGTTTTACGTAAAATGCATTTAGCACAAGACTTTGTTTTTCCAGTTTCCGTAGATAGTGGAGTTGTACGGTGAAACAAGAAAAAACATCTTTTTTAGAGAACTAGATTTAGAGTTAGATTAAAAACATTGAACTGCGAGTCCCCCGCTTCCTAACCAAAGAGATCGGTCGCATGAATATGCGATTGTGGCGTTCATGTAATTATGATACTCAATGATTTGAAAAATGAAAGGTGTCTTCTGTCGGCGCGACGCGTTCAGATATGTGCTTCGCGTACCTAATGAACACGACGACAGTCCCTTGTCATAGCTTGGTTATCGCGCTGCCTTAGCTTACCCGAGGAAAGTATTCTTTGACCACCACATGGTTTTATTCGATGAGATCCTGGCATATTTATTTAATATAAATTCATTTATTTAATTACCTGATTGCCATTTATCAAAATATAATCACACTACAAACACAAAAAACAGAACATTAAAATTGAGATAAAAATAAAATAAATTACAATACAAATATAATTGATTCAAATACACTTAAAATTCAACTCAACTCAACTAAATTAAAAAATCAATTAAAATTCAATTAAAATGCAATACAACTAAAATTAATGAATTCCTAGAATTATAATTATTTACAATCCTTTCTCCTGCATTGGTACAGCGACGTGTCAGTCTGTCTATTGGAACAATGTCGAATGATAGGACAGTCAAGCTTTCCCCCAATCCTCGCTTCTCTTGCCCTTATCCCAATTCATTCATTCCCATCACAAAAATATATTGTTAAAAATACTTGTCTGAATAGTTTGCTTCACAGTTATAACAACACATTACTTAAATCTTATTCACACAACTTATACCCAGCTTCCGTCTTCTAGGTTCTCACACAATTTCTCGGTACTAAAGCCTCTGTGAGTTGGAATAAAATAAGTATGAGAATGTATGAGGCATCGTCTATGAAACTATAAGGCTGAAGCCACACAGGCAGGCTTCGCTTAGTCTAGATTCTATGGTCTAGAGAGTCTGGTGTTAGTTGCCTTGTTAATGCCAAAGCAGCCTAAATATAGTGTTCCTACTGCTGGGACAAGCGCTCAGTGAGGTTTGAAGCCACATATCTTCGAACTTTTAGTCCTACGATATGCTTGTTTCCACAAAATGTTTTACTTGACCTTTTTGGGAGCAGTGACGGTGAAATGATTGTGGCAAAACCCTCCCTTTGGGGGAGGCCTATGTCCAGCAGTGGACATCTTTCGGCTGAAATGATGATGATGATGAATGTGAAATCTTACTACTATTGTAATTACGAATGTTTGTGATGATGGATGGATGGATGGATGTTAGTTACTCTTTCATGCAAAACTACTTAACAAATTCGGATGAAATTTGGCATACATAGGTATAGTTTATAACCTGTATTACTTTTTATTCCGGTAGCACACTCTTGAGGGAAAATTACTGAACTCCATGCGGGCGAAGGTACTTATTTATATAAAGTAAAGTGCCTGCTTGCGTTCGTACTTACACAACCTGTAAATCACTCATGCTTACATTACCAAGCAAAATGTACATGTATTCCTTTATAATTAGGGTGTTGTATCCTGTGTACTCAGTATATTCACGTAGCGCATAATCCAGCATCGGTGTGGCCATTGCATTTGTATTTAAACCATGCGTTGGTTTGCAAGAGCTTAGGCGATTCTCACACGACACCGCTCGTCCGCGCGGTCGGGTGGTGTCGTGTGTTAGGCATCAACGGATTTTATATAAGCCCATGCAACACAGAGGAGCGGTGTCGTATGGAATCACATTAGGACTATGCGAAGCTCCTGTGTGTCTTCGGCCTAAGGAATATTGCAGGTGTAGGTCGTACCGGAACGCTTTCCCTGAGGAAATACTGTTTGTTTCTATCAATTTAGCTTGCTTTGACTACGAACACGATATCTACTTCCTATCGGGAATTTTGTTTACTGATTTTGTGAGGTTTTCGTGTCGTGTTCACGTTTGTGGTAAATTCTATGTAGTTTTTATCACTGATGTATAAATATTTACTCTAAGAAATGCTGCTTTCAAAATATTAGTACATATTTAGTAACGTTTTTACTTATACCTACCATAAAAAAGCCAATTACTTCTCTTAATTATGGAACAGCCACACGGGTCGATCTTCAAGGTTAAGCAGTGATTGTCTAGGTTGGTCCGTGGATGGGTGACCATGGATTACATATCGAGTTTTCTTCGTGCTCCGGAAAGCGCGTTAAGCCGTTGGTCCCGGCTGTCATTTGTAAATCTTTGACAGTCGTTACAGGTAATCAGTGGCCCGTAAATCTAACAACCAGTCTTACGAGGGGTATCGTTTTACCCAGTACTATCTAGGCTATGGAGGACAAATAGGCAGTCGCTTCATGTAAATGCGCTGGATGCCGACCCCAACATAGTTTAGAAAGAGACTAGGCAGATGATGATGTTGGTTACCAAATTATATTTTCGCAATAAATTCATAAATATACAAAATAAATTTTGAAAAGGGACTTGAATGAAAATAATAAACTCGCGAACAGAAATTATTTTACTTATTTTTGTAACTGCCAGTCAAATTCAAATGTCCGAAAACACGTCCGAGAACTGTCAAAAAAATCAAGCTCTAAACAACTGGAAATAATTTTTTATACGAACAAAATCTACAGCCCTACGCATACCTAAACATAATATCTTATTAGGTACATTCATTCATAATTCCTACGTGAAATCTAAACAAAGGAACTCCGAAAATACCTGCCAGTAACACCTAAATAAGGTCAATGAAAACCCCTAATTATAAACCTAATTTAAATTCGTTGTAGACCCTAGACCTTAAATTAGCTAGGTACCCGGTTCCCTTGAAATATAAATGAGTGGCATTCCGTAATTAGGGACCTCTTTTCTATAATTGAGTAATTATGAAAATAGAATAGCTTGTTATGACGGCGGGATATTCGGAAGGTATTCAATAAACCTACTCTTAGCAAATTTTACTTAGACAGTCTGTGAATGTGATGACGAGGGACGAATCACATGTGACTAAAAGAGTGATAAATCATAAATCATATTTATTTCTGTAAATTGGTTTACAAAACTCTTTTACATGTCACAACATGTTCTGTTTTAAAACTAGATGGGGCCGGTGTTTCGTACCTGACTAATCTGAGAAGAAAAATCCGAAACAAACTCAGAGGTCACCGTCTCTTTGAAAGTCCAGACATTGCTCAATTCATATGAGGACCATGTAGATTAATGTCTGAGATGGTCTGATGAATATAAATTTTAATTGAGGGGGAGGAAGACCAAGGAAACGATAGATGGATTGTGTGAGGAATGATATGAAAGAAAAAGGAGTAAATGATAGCGTGACGGTTGACAGAGGAAAATGGAAGAAAAAAACGTTTTGCGCGTCTTCCACATGTAACATGGGAAAAGGTCAGGAAGATGATGATGAGACTGTACTGATAAAGACATAAAGATGGAGATGTTTAAGTATGTATTAGACGAGTCCTTGATAGGCGTCTAAGAACAAGATTTATTTATAAATAAATCTTGTTTTTAAAAGTCGCACGTCGTTAAAAATTAACACAGAAATATCAGTTTTGCGAAATACGCATTTAAAGTTTATAGTGTGTGTGCCAACGATTTTGGTAAAAAACTATCGCTGTCGATTCCGTGACTTATTTTACTTATAGCGTTTTTTTTGTCCTCGTGGCGGGTCGATCTTCCGGTTAAGCCGCGTTTGCCTAGGTTGGTCCGTGGATGGACGACAGTTTGACTGCCGATCGTGATCAGCCTGTAACGACCCCACTGCTGGGATAAGAGCCTCCTCTCTATGAGTGCAGGGCGATAACCCAACTTGTCGGCCAAATACAGGTTGGTTGATGTCACATGTTTTCGAATTTCCTGATTCTAGGACATGCCGGTTTCCTGATGATGCTGTCCTTGATCGTTTTGGGAGGAGTGGGGATTTAATAATTCGATTTTTTTGACGACACGGTTGGTGCAGTGGTTGAGGGATTGGCTGCTACGCTGCGTGTCGTGGGTTTGATTCCTGCATGGAACAGATATTTGTATGGCCTACAAGTAGTTGTTCCGTGTCTGGCAGTTTGTGTATGTCAGTTTAAGTGTTTGTAAACACCCACGACATAGGTTTAAAAAAAAAAGAATTGGTTACAGAAAGTAATATCTCTGGCTGGGTTCGAACCTACGTTCAGTTAGTAACCTAGGATGCACCGTTAATTAACCATAAATATTTTTTTCTCAACGGTAACACTTATTGAAGAAGGAAATAGAGTACATTTTCATTTGGCAGTAAGAGATAATAGGTTCAAAATACGCCTCTATAGATAAAATCATAAAGAATAATATTGCTTTAGTCAGTTGCACGAACTGAACGCTCAACTTAATCCATAGAAGCAGTCGAAAATCACGTTTACTCCGCAATTACATAAAGTATCGGACTATCGGCCGATGAAGGACACAAATAAATTGCCATTTACGGGTGATCTCTTCAAGGGTAAACATTAGTTCTACCTAACCCAATCAATCACGAGACGATGTATTAAGTAACGAAGAAAAGAGAAATGGACGAAAAAAGGGGAATGGGCGAATAAGGTGGAATTTTTCTCGCGAAAACTGGAACATTTCTCGTGACATTCGTCTGCGAGTCGGATCAAGTGACCTTTGAAAATCACATTAGTGGAGAAGCGTGATCACCGTAGATTCGTAACGATGTTAACGCGTTTTTAATGTGAAAGGAAGGTGTGATATGGCGTTAATGAAGGACGTTTCGCGATACGTTCTCAAAATATCGTTAAAAGTTGAGTAGTAATCGATTATCGTGATATGGATATGTGATGCGGAGGAATGAGGAAAATGTACTGAAAAAATTTTGAGTATGAATGTAGACTAAAGAAACGTTGGATGGACTGTGTGAAGAATGATATGGCTAGGAAGAAGGTGACGCTGAGATGACGAGTAGAGAAGTATGGAAGAAGAAGACGCCGACTCCAAATAAATTGGGATAAGGGATAAGGGCAGGAGGATGATGACGTCGCAGATATAGGAGCTCTAACAGTCTGGCTGCTTATGCATTCAGACAATAATGTTCCCACCGCTGGGACTCACGCCTTTCTCACGCGGTCCCAGTGTTGGTTGGTGTACGTACCATGTCTTAAACTTGTTTGGCCGTCGGCCTGACTGCTCAATAAAATCATCTGTTAGAAGATTATCACCACCATCCCTCTACGGATGGGCGCTGAGGGCGTGTTGGCGGTTGTGGAGGTCAGATAGGCAGTCACTCCATGTAAAAAACTGGTATTCAGCGGCATCCGGTTAGACTAGAAGCCCACCCCAACATAGTTTGGAAAAGGCTTGGCAAACGATGATGAGGGTTGTGGAGGTCAGATAGACAGTCGCTCCATGTAAAAAATGGCATTTAGCTGCATCCCGTTAGATTGGAAGTCGAACCCAATAAAGATAGGAATAAGCAGGCAGATGATGGTAACTTTGTCAGGTACTTAGCTTTTTTTTTTAGGATGAGAAAACATCAAATGACCTCTCTCGCTCTGGGCGGAGTGGAAGGGACTGTCAGGCTTGTATTGACTAAAACCCATCCATGTTCCTTCTTTGCCCTTTGTGTTCCAGCAAATAACAAAACATAAAAACAGAAATGTAAAAGAGCTACTATTTTAATTCACTGTTCCTTTTACGTTTTTGAATGCAATGAATGTAAAAAAGTGCAGTCATATAACTCTAGTTTAATTATGACGAAATGAAAAAACTGACTGTATACAGAACATTTTTGCTATTCGTATCTACATTAAAAGAATTTTATATGAACATCGTAACGTGGTTTTCATTCCCACTTCAGTGTTTTTTTGTTTCAAATTGCTGATGCAGCCACAAAAGTGAATGCGAAAATGTAATGGTGTAATATAAATGGATAATATTTTTGTAGTTGTCTTTGTTTTTTTGAATGTTAAAATGATGTTAATTTTAAAGGATGTGGTTTATTTTTTAAAGAAATCAAAATACAAATCGATTTTTACTTTTCTGTAAAATTAATTCACTATATATTTTTTACCAGTGTTATATTAGGGTTTCGGGTCAATGTTAATGTGTTAACACACACTTCACCAGCTATGTTTGAAGTCCTATGTAATAGGGGGCGAGCCTATTGCCAGCAACTTGGCTCAAATCCAGACTCTGTGGCTGCTACTTAGTCATTCCTTATAGAAAAACCTTTGCCCGAGCTGGGAATGGAACCCAGGACCTCATGCTCAGCAGTCGCGTTTGCATCCACTAGACCAACAAAGAAGTCCAAAAATAATTGAAGGATGTAGAATTAAGGTACATAATAATAAATTATGAGCCCTGACCACCGGTAGCTCGGACCCTGTTCCCGATGCCGGTGGGCTACTATTTTTAATATTTTTAAATGTTTTTTATATGTTACTTTGTATAGAATTATATAAATATGCAAATTGTATGTATAGAAAATAAATAAAGCAATTATGAAATACTGAGGGTCAACATCACAAAGATTAAGTACAAATGATTTGTGTGAGAAAAAACAACAACATCATTTATTTCAGGCCACAATTACCCATAGTTATACAGGGTGCAACAGAAAGGGTATAGTCATACGAACGGATATGCTGCAGACCATCAAACTGACCAAATTTCTCCTTGGGTCCAATATCGTAAATGCGAAAAAAATATCAGCTGTCATACAAAATTTCAATACCTACTCGACCCAAATATATGGGACAGCAGATCATTTTTTCGCATTTACGCTATTGGACCAAGGACAAAGTTGTTCAGTTTGATGGTCTGCAGCATATCGTTTCATATAAGTATACCCTTTCTCATTAACACTAGAAACGAGATATTTACCATGTTATACCATTTGTGTTACAATCTGTATACCTTATAAGCTACCTTATTTAAAGTACCTAAATACAAAACTTGTGTTAGTAAATAAGACTTAAAACTATGTTAGTAGCACTTCACTTGTTCACACTTCACAAAAAAAAAGTCAATGGTTTTTTTAATGACACTAATCAATAATACGGGTATCTTTGTTTCTTGTCAGGTAATAAGTTGATGTCATAATTGTTTTATCACCGTTTTCTATCTATAAAGACCACAGAATACTAATTGCTCAAATAGGACTCGACACTTGGAGAGTTTTGCTCACTGTCATTAAATAAATAAATAAAGAATGCTGACGAGTGAAACGTCAAAGCTGTTTACAACAGGACCCTTGAGAGGAATGGGAGGTAATGGTTTCCTCTCCGTTTTTCCTGTTTCCTGGACCGAACATTTGAGAGTTCTGATCTGATTGGAACCTTTGATGCGATCATAATAAGAAATATTTACGAATCAGTCATCATTTTGTGTTTTGTCGTCAAATATATTTTTGAGAAGATTCTTCTGTTATGGTATGTCCTCTGTCTGTTTGTAGTTTTTCTCGTTTGTTTCACTTCAGAAGGTTTGATAAAATGCTTCGTTTCTTTTTAAAATATTTTTTATTGTATGTATCTGGTCATCATCTGTGTCGCCTTGTATCTTTGAAGAAAGTTTTTCAAAATTAGGTTGCAAGAGTCCTCCTTCAATCTAAGTAGGTTCTTTTAAATACCAGTCTACCCTCCTTTAAATAAAAGGGCATACCGTTTATTGAAATAAATATTGGAAAAAAATCATATAAGAAAACGTGTTGCTCCGACCCCAAGTAGGACAAATGCAGGAAGTTGATGATATCGATCCTACTGAAAGTACTTAACTCGCTATGTGCCATCTATACTTCTATGCTTACTAAATACAAAACAACACGCCTGTAATACCCGAAGGGTTAGGCAGAGGTGTAACTAATAATAGTACACCGATATTTCGCCAGTTATGTTTAAGTCCCATGTAATAGGGGGAAAACCTATTGCCATCAACAGGGCACACATCCAGACTCCATGGCTGCTTCTAAAAAATTCCTAATGGTAAAACCCAATAACACTTTGGTCGACCCGAGAATCGAACCCAGTACCCCAAGCTCAGCAGTTGATGCGCAAGCGACCATTCGACCAACGAGGCAGTCTACTACTTACCAAATACTTCTATACTATAAGGTATAATGATTACTAAAATGTGTTTGTTTGTACGTAAATAAGCTGTAATCTCAAGAAATACTGATCCAATTACAAAACATCTTTCACTGATTGAAAGCTACACTCTTTATAGCATAGCTGCACTTTCATGCCGTAGAAATATGCCACAGTTTCTTTGAGAACTTCCTAGAATGCGAAACCGTTGGACGCAGCAAGTATCAACTAAACCCATACAAACGTTCTTCAAACTAATTTTCTTCAGTAATCTTATCTTCTAAAAGTCATCTACCTAGCCCCAACTATGTTGGGGTCGGCTTTCGGTCTCACCGGATGCAGCTGAATACCAGTATTTTACATGGAGCGACTGCCTATTTGACCTCCACAACACAGTTAGTACTGGGGAATACGATACTCCTTGGTAAGACTGGTTGTCAGACTTTTTGGGCCACTGACTACCTAACGACTGTCAAAGATCTACAAATGACACCCGGGAGCAACGGCTTAACGTGCTTTCCGAGGCACGGAGGAAACACGGTATGTAATGAGTGGTCACCCATCCACAGACCAACCTAGGCAAGCACAACTTAACCTAAAGATCGACCCGAGCGGCTGTTATTATGTAGCCACGAGCTCCATCTTATCTTCTAAAATTGATAACTGGAAATATAATAACCCTATAAACAAAGAATTATCCTCGACCCCATTTCCTGAAAATAGCAAAGTTCAATCATAAGTATCGATCCTGAAATCGATATCCGAAGTCTTCGCAGTTATCGCTTAGTATCAACTATCTACGGAACCGTAAAACCGGAGATGTCTATTGTCGAAGTTTTAAAACGGTTTCATGAAAGTTTACGGTTTATTTCGGGTATGGCCGACTGACAGTTCCGGTTTTGGCTTTCCCGCGTGAAAGGTTTTGTAATAAGTGTTTTGGGTGAGTTCAAATACAGTTTGGGTGCTGGCAGAAATATCTACGTTTTATACTTATGAAAATTAAAAACATCAAATAACATCATGCCAGTAATCCCCGAAGAGAGGTGTATTTTTATTTTGTTTCTTTACCTAACAGTTCATTTCGCCAGTTATGTTAAAGTCCCATGTTTCCATTCCAAATTTAATAATAATACTTAATGTAATAATAATACGTAATAATGTAATAATAACAATATAATGTAATAACAATAATATAATGTAATAACAATAATATAATGTTTGTATATAGAAATATTTAAAAAACAATACAAAATGCACTTTTGCAAATGAATAAAAGTAAATAAAAATTATTAGTGTATTTACATACACAACACAAATAACCAAATAAAACACGTAATATGTTTGTATAGCCTAACAAATTACGAATATCAGAAAACAGCAAACAGAGATCCATTAGGACATTAAGTTAGCTGATTCACCTCTGCACGGCCCACCGGCCACAGAGACACATTTTTTAAAACAAAAAGTAGGCAAATAAATTATATTCTATTCTATTCTATTAAAGTCCAATGTATTAGGGGGCGAGTCTATTGCCTTCAACGGGTCACAGATCCAGATTCCGTGGCTGTTACTGAGAAATTCCTGATGGAAAAACCCAATAACACTTTGTCCATCTCGGGAATCGAACCAAGGAGTTCTTGCTCAGCAGTTGCACTTGCGACCACTAGACCAACGAGGCAGGCAAAGTTAAAAAGTTTGACTTAAATATCACCAATCTATACATATAATAAAATCGTAGACTTTCCGTGTCTGTACATTACAGATTTTTGCAAAAAAGTCACTGGAAAGTGCGAGAAATAAGTAATAGAAAGTAAAAATACCTTTTTTTAAATTTTTGTCTGTTTGTCGGTTTGTCGGTTTGTCGGTTTGTCGGTTTGTCTGTTCGTTTGTGCGCGCATCACGTAAAAACCCCTCATTGTATTCAAAATCTAAATATTACAAAATAAGAAGCATTGTTGTGGGTATTATTTAGCGTTTATTTCATCAAAATCGACCAACAGACGCAAAAGATATTAACTTTTAAAATTTTGTTAGTAACCTCATACGCGATTTCTATGATAAAAATAATTTACATAAATAGGTTTTAGTCGTAGTGTAGTCAATCGGAATGGCTGAAAACTAATTTTGTTTTATATTTCCTTTTGTCTTTACTCTTTGCACGGAAGTAATAAGTACTACGTACGCACGCGACGGCCAGTCAAGCTTTACAAAACCAGTTTATGCGGATCTCTCATTGTATAGGAAATCTATACAAAGCCAGGTCAATTTGTACTGGTATTTTACAGCTTCATGTGCCGCCGTGTGTACAACTGCAATTCTTGCTTGAATTAAAAAAATGCCACCAAAAGAGAGGTTAACGTTAATTTAGTCTCTTTCTAATAAGGTGACCATTCATTTTATGTAAAAAGTAGGACATGATGGAAAGGCCGAGAATATAACATTATTAAAAATATTTTCAATTTTCGTTTCCGAGGCAATTAAATAATAAAAAAAATAGTAATACGAGAAAGCTAATACTGTATATTAAGCGTCGGTAGATAGATATTAAAAATTAATCAAAATCATAAATCTTTATTTGATTCAACATCAGAAGTAACAGGCACTGGTATATGCACAATCTTAACTAGAGAAAGGTGTCTGAAGTAGGAAGGTCCTGAGGTACAGATCACCTCTCCGGCTTAGATATATCATTTTATTTGCAGCAATTTACAGCAACTCAACATGAAGTTTATTTAAATAATAAAATTACTATTATTTGGATTTTACTATATTTAATGGTGACCAGTGAAATGATGTATAATTAGTAGTAAGATTAGTTCTTAGGTAATAAGTAGATGAACAATATCCCACAAAATAAAAACTTTATGGGGACAATACCAAAATAAGACAATGATGTTGTCAAATTCAACCAGACCACCTTTTTCCAATGTTGCCCGCACACAAACTAAATAAAATACTTTCGTTTGTTTTTTATTAAAACAAGACTTTCAGGATTTCGTATTTTTATATGTGCCTACCGAAATGACTTCGAATACTAATAATTTTGTAGATTAATGATCATGTCCACATTGTGCGAGTGGGAAAAGGCTAAAATCCGGCAGTGACAAGCCTCAGAACGGCTATTTAAAACTTACGTTAACGAAGTAAAATACTTATATGAACAAACTAACATTGCGAATGGGTTGCCTGATAAAGTTAAGTCAAGGCTACCCTTTATTAAAACTAACGGAACTAATCTTTTTTGCAAACCAAACGAAATCAAAATGGAATTAGAGTAAATATCTACAAAGCAATCAAGCCAAGAATCTGTTAGGTTGTCATCTTTTTTTCCCTACTACAGAGTTGTAAGGTATAAATAGATAAATTGATACTATATGTTCACTCATCTATTTTCTTATTAAAATATGTATTAAAAGAACAGATAGGTAATTTTATTACAAACACGATGGCATAACGTTCGGTTGTCTAAGTAAAATCAGTCAAGCCCCACGGTTGTCGCAATTTTAAATAGTCTTCACTTAATGATATCAGGCAACCCATTTGTTATGCTTTTTTTCATGTATATTAAACATATTTTTGACTCAGGAAACATAGGATTTTTTTTGATACTAGACAGGCTTATTTAATATTGCTAAGTTTTAAAACACGTATGACGTAATTTATGGGTGGTCCCTTATGTATCACCTTTGTTAGAATATTACAATTATACGACTAAAATCCTAAAAGTGCGGAATGAATGCACTACAATGCCTTGAAAAACCAAACTTAGAACTTAAAGCGAACTTATAGCGATGTTTGTGTTAATTCGGAAACATGAAGATTCTCGAAGCGCATAGTCTTTCCGGTTCTATTGCTAAATACATTAAATTCAAGCGTTTGCAGTATTTTTCAATTGCATGGTTTTTGCAAATTCTCAATTTTGTTTCCATCGTTTGTGTCCATCACATTTTTTCCATCGGTTGATTGAGCTCTCAGAGCTGAAAGATTATTTTTTTAATTGTTAAGGATATTAACCGTTGGGCCCTAGGATAGATCATGAGTTGCATCTATATTTTGCTTACGTTCATAAACTTTGAGAATGACAATAGAATGTGCGCTCACGTGAGCGAAGCCGCGGGCACAGCTAGTTTGAACAATATAATGTAACTTACTCATATTGCTGCAAACCAATTTTAGAGCTGAAGCCAAATATGACATGAATGTATAATATGGCTGATCATCATTTACGTTATTCTTGCTGGCAAGATGCTACTCTCAATTCACTAATATTCGCTGACAGAAAACATTTTGGTGCTGACCAAAACCTCAATATTTAGCTGCCCATTTAAATCATAATCATTGCTAACTCATCATCATCAACTAACCCCAACCCCAACCTAGCCTTTTCCCAACTATGTTGGGGTCGGCTTCCAGTCTAACCGGATGTAGCTAAATAGCAGTATTTTACATGGAGCGACTACCTATCTAACCTCCACAGCCCAGTTAGTAATGGGTAATATGATGGGGTTATACCCCTTGGTAAGACAATATAAATTGTAATCATTGTTAAGTATCAAGTAGTTATTTAACTGATAGACGCTTTTTGTTTTTAAACTGACATGGTCACTAACACTTAAAACAGGATATATTTTATCATGTTTATTTGTATTGAGCCCAACAAAAATGCCTACCTAACTCTACTGCAGAATAAAAATCCGCCATTTTCGTCTTTTGAAGGCATTACAAGCATCCCTGATTAGGGATTCCGTTAGCTTCCGTGACGCTGAGAGCACGTTAAGCCATAGTTCCGGCTGTCAGCAAAACGTCTTTGATCATTTGAGCACATCGTAACTAAGCAGTGATTACAAAAACTCGTATGGAGTTTTGGTGATTGGTTCCTTTGAAGGTTCATAGAAAAAATAAGAATACTTACGATTTGCTGCTCTTGTGGGTACTGAAAAAGGAAGAAATCGCACTTATTGACACAGAATCGGCGTACACCGGTCAGAAAGAACATTAGCATATTTTTTTCTTTACTTTTCTCCTCACTAGGAATTTCTACTGTATCGTGGGTGCGTTTATAAATATTTAATCTCACATACACAAACAGATAGACCCGGAACAACTATCTGTAGGACATATAGATATCGGTGCATGAATCGAACCCGCGATACGCAGCGCAGCAGCCAATTGCTCAGCCACTGCGCCAGCCGTGCCGTCAATCTATACGAAAAGTCACCATTCCCCTCGTTTTCGTTGGAACTTAGGAAAGCTAAATCAACTGCCAATTATTTTGATGTTCTTTTGTTTTTTTATAGATTTTGGCAAGTCTGGTAAGTCGGGTTTTTCTGACCAGCCAAAGGAGACCCCCACTTTAAAGAGAAATAGTTCGTAAATCTGGTCCTTAGTTATTCATAAGTCTCCAGCAGTCCACTGCTGGACTTGAAGTCATTCTCAGCAACTCTCATCAACATTATCTCTGGTCTTTAGCTTAATACAGCATCATCCTCTCTCTTTTCCAGGTCAGCTCGCGCAGGCAAGACGTCTCTAGTCTCCAGGTTCCTGGGCACAAAGTTTGAGGACAGCTACACGCCAACAATCGAGGACTTCCACCGTAAGCTGTACCGCATCCGAGGGGAGGTGTACCAACTCGACCTGCTGGATACCTCGGGGAACCATCCCTTTCCAGCTATGAGGAGACTGTCCTTCCTTACTGGTGAGTGCAGCTTGTCATTTTAATAATATTAAAGTTTATTCAGTCAAACGTTTATTGCCGAGTTTTGAGCTAAATATGTATACAGGGTGTAAACAGACCCTTCACATAGCCGTCAACCAAGCATTATGTACATCAAACTAAGTAAGTTTACGCAAAAATTATTGCTGGGAATCGACTTTTTTTTTGGGATGAAAAATCACGTTGTACGGTAGGACTCGATGGAAAGCACTCAAAGCATTGTGCTGATGGATGGATTGAATAGTATGGTCGTGGAGGTGTGTAAAGTAAAAATCTTACATTCAAAACATGTATTTAAAAAAAAAACTTATGAAAAAGTTGGAACTTTGAACCCCAATATCTCCGTAACTAGAAGATTCCCTATTATAGTCTGGAACAATAAAATGATCGCAAAGACGGGGAGAACAAGTGCCTTTCGGCTATGTTAAGGGTCTATTTACACCCTTTATTGAAATAATCATGGATACTTTAGGGCTCCGCAAAATAGGTTGATGAGACCTGTTTTGCCACCAGTACGCCAAATACGCGCTTTGGATGTGGAGTTGTGGACACCAGCCCGTTATACAATACAAAAAAAAAAAAAAAAGAAAAGTATTTTATTACCTTAAATAATTGTACAAGAAACACTTATCTAAGC
This sequence comes from Noctua fimbriata, assembly GCA_905163415.1. Taxonomy (NCBI): domain Eukaryota; kingdom Metazoa; phylum Arthropoda; class Insecta; order Lepidoptera; family Noctuidae; genus Noctua; species Noctua fimbriata. The sequence continues at coordinate 5,370,267 of LR990941.1, read as the reverse complement.
ACTATGCAGCGTTACAACTAGGGAAAAGAGTGGTTTCGATGGGCTCAATACAATACCTGTTTCAGAACTAGCATGATTATGAATTGGTTATGGTCTCTATAGCATACAGTACACCAGTATCGGGTGTGCCTAAATAAGTTTAGAATTCAACATGGATATAAAATCAACTGATACAATTTACAATATTAGAGTAGCTGCAAAAAAAAAAAGGTTATCTTCTAAAAATAATAAGTAATTTCGTATCGAGACATTGTAAAAACGAATACCTTATTTCCTCCGAAAATAGGAACAATAAAGGAAATTCAGAGAATGAAGGAAAGCGATGTGGATGGGGTCCTCAACTAATATGATCGAGAATTCTTTGATAAATTCCGATGGCATTCTTTAAATGTCTTTTGTAGAATGTTTGTCATCTCGTTCTTTAGGTTTCAAAAAGAAACGACGATTGGATAGGTAATTAAATATATTATTTCAAAAAAACCAAAGGTATCGATTTTTCATCTTTATTCTTATCTATTATTATGCACTCACTAACGAAATTAATCGTTTCATAAATCTAGATAAAACATCTCTAAAACGAGTTTTTCAACCGCACGAAAAAGGATCTGTTTACACCTTGTATATTGAAATTCATTTGTAGATCTTTGACAGTCGTTAGGAAGTCAGTGGCCCAAAAAGTCTGACAACCAGTCTTACCAGAGGGTATCGTATTACCCAGTACTAACTGGGTTGTGGACGTCAGATAGGCAGTCGCCCCATGTAAAATACTGTTATTCAGCTGCATCCGGTTAGACTGGAAGCCGAGCCCAATATAGTTGGGAAAAGGCTCGGCAGATGATGATGATGATATTGAAATTGCATAATATTTTACTTTCTGCATTTATCACACTAGGACTAGAATATCTCCATGTCGCTTCAACCGACACAAACCATTCACTGTTCAAACAAGTGTTCTAAACAAAAAAGCAGACTACTATAGACCCAACTACACAATGTATGGCACCTACGCTAATCCCGTTTGATGGATGGCGCTGCACGTAGTCCGTTACTGTGTGCGTCCATTGAGATCATAAAGCCGGCTTGTGTACTCAAACTGGTGCATACACACCGTGTTTTAGTGATGGGACGCGTGATGAATCATTTTAATCGAACTATGAATCAAACTCGTAATATTATGGTGTTACGTTATTAACACATAACATCACACGCCTGTAATCACCGAAGGGTTAGGCTGATGTGTACCTAATAATAAGACCCAAAGCTCCACCTTCCCCCTCCTCTCCCCCTCTCCCTCTCCTGGATCTAAAACTCTGACACCAGGTTAGGCACTAACCACACGATAAAGAAGAAGAAGACGACCCAATAATACACCCATATTTCGCCAGTTATGTTTAAGTCTAGGTGGACCGATGACCTGGTGAAGGTTGAAGGAATCCGCTGGATGCGAGTTGCACGGGAACGGTCCAGCAGTGGACGTCTTTCGGCTAAAATGATAATGATGATGTTTATGTCCCATGGAATAGGTGGAGAACCTATTGCCATCAACCGTGTAAAAGTCCAAAATCCATGACTGCTACTAAGAAATTCCTGATGGAAAAACCCAATAACACTTCGTCCGACCCTAATGAAACCCAGGACCTCTTGCTCAGCACTCACACTTGCGACCACAAGACCAACGAGGCAGACCAAACAATTTAGTTCTCTACAAAACCATTGTTCAAAAATATAGTTCCCAGCCACAGACTATAAATATTTGTATTTGTCTATTCAATCTCACCAGTTGAATTGTTTTCAGTACACGTACATCCCTAGTCCGCATCCGTAATGGCCGCTTTGTGAATGTATACGAGTTTGAATGGATTTCCGAGACTCAACTTCGCCGTATTACTAGTGAATGCATTGGCTAAAAGCCTCCTGAATCTACTTTGTGAATATCCTGTTTCTAGGTATGTAATTAGTGATCGTAAACATAGAGTGTTAGTTTTGGTAGACTATTTTCGTCCCAGTTTTTTTTTTTAATAAAGAAAAATTGATTGAGTCATCAAATTAAATAACTTTGAAATATTTTTGTCTGGACTCAGCTAGTGATTCGTTGTTTATGAAACTCATTTTTTCTTATATCAGCCTTCACTGTGCCACTGCTGGGCGAAATTGGAAAGTCATGGGGAGACCCATGACTTTCCAATCTTGTTTATTTATTTATTTATTATATTTTCTCCGACAAATCCGTTAAGAATGAGTCTAAATCGTCACGCCAGCGTTCCTTGAGAGTTTTCCGTTTTCAGGCACCCACTGTGTCTTCGCCCGTCTGTCCGGCTTCAGCCTAAAAACGTGACACTCTAGGGAAAAAAGTGGCCAGTATTTTACTGAATTCCACTCAGACTGACATCCACCAACACGCCCTTCGCCTGCGTGGTGGCTTTTGGAGCAGTCCCTCTCACAGAAAGTGGGCCAGTATCCCAGCAGTCAGAACAAGAACTTTATAGGCTGAAGTGATTAATGCTATGACGAATATGTATGCATAATTGCATCTTGTCACTCAATTTCTTTCGATTCGGAAATGAAAGTCAAATTGACAACATAACGTCATCCGCGAAGCGTTAGGCAGAGGTTCAGCATCTCGCCAGTTATGTTTTAAGTCAATTGACATTCTAATTCACATAAGCACTTTATGTGATCGCAATATTTAATATTCCAAAGTGTTGTTTAATCAATTTTCAAACATCTACATGAAAGTCACGTAAATCAACTCAACAAAAACATCTTAATTAAACAGCACGAAATCAAGTTGAACACGTTCAAAGGTGAAATTATTTTCAACCTGCTTCCGACATGTTCGCACATGTTATAAAACTTAGAAGGGTTAAATAGAAGAAATTATTGCAGAAGACTCACTCACTGAATTCACAAGTACAAAGTCAAAGAAAAATCCACTATAATTATGTCAGCACCTCGGACGGCCCACTCGACGGGCTAGTCCTGGGATTGATTCCCAGGTCGGGCTAAGTAATATTGAGTTTTTCGATCAGAAATTTCTCATTAGGTTCGTATCAGGTTGGTGTCAATAGGTTTGCCCCTTATTACATAGACCTAAAACGTAATTGCTGGCTTGATGATATGTAATGTCACATACAGTCGCGATCTACAGGATGTAAGGGTAAGGAACAGCCCTCCACAAACTGATGGAGTGAATTCAGTACATCATTCTAAGATGACCGGTACAAGAAATTATTTCAGGAATGTTATGGGAATCCAATAAATTTGATTTGTTTTATTTCTTCACACGCAATGTGTCGGGACCGTGGCAAAACGAACGTAGCGAACGGTAAGTGCAACGACGAGTTCGATGAACTCTGTATCTATGCAGGAAGTGATCAACTGATTTCACGCGTCGTTCGTTAGAGTATTTCAACATCCATTGTTTGATTTTTGGTTTTTACCCGTATTATTTACATAAATGGAGTGCTGCTTACAGGCAATGTAATTTAACATTGTAATAAAGGAATAGAAACGGAACAAAAAAATCCTGAGAAAAATTCCAGTGAAATATGATTCAAAATAAGGAGCTGAATGCACCCTGTCAGTTTGTGGAGGGCTATCCCTTACACCCTGTATAGTTCTGTCTCTGAAACTTCTGCACTCCTTTATTTACGCCAGTAAGTTATTTAAACAAAAGTTTGCGTGTATCAGACGCGGTGGCGTGTGCGAACATAACGTGTATTGTTTGCTATCATAACTCGCGTTTCAACTATGTAAAACATTGCGCAATTTGAATTTTTGTATGTAATGTGCTTGCTACAGGTGTAGACTACTTGTGTATATTGTTGTAATACTTTATTTCTAAATTTCTGATCGTAGTAGAACAAAGCTAAATAATAACAGCCTTATGGGTCGATCAACGAGGTTAACCCGCGCTTGCCAAAGTCGCTCCGAGGATGGGTACCCATCCATTACATACCGAGTTTTCTCCGTGCCTCGGAAAGCACGTTAAACCGTTGTTCCCGGTTGTCATTTGTAGATCTTTGACAGTCGTTACAGGTAGTCAGTGGCCCGAAAGTTTGACAACCAGTCTTACCACGGGGTATCGTATTACCCAGTACTAACTGTGTTGCAGAGGTCAAGTAGGCAGTCGCTCCATGTAAAATCCTGGTATTCAGCTGTATCCGGTTTGACTGGAAGCCGACCCCAACATAGGTGTGAAAAGGCTAGGCAGATGATGAAATACTCAACAACAAACAGTGGTCAGCCTCTGTATTTATCACAGAAACATCTCAATACATCCAGGAAAAAGTATTAAAAGACTGAAAATAAGTTCAACAAAGTGCACGCTACAAAGCTCAAAGGTGTAAAAATAACGATGAGGTAAGTACTGGTCATTTTTACTTACCTTTGAAGGACGTTCGCTGTTCGCTCTTACAATAAACTCGTGTAGTCAAGTGCAGATAAACGAGAAATGCCTTTGTCCAGCTCACCTTCACCCTAAGGGGTGTTACAGACTAATGTTATAGTGTCGAGCGTAGCGTGAGATGTAAGCAAGTGGGTCTTTGTTAAAATGATAGTGTAGTTAGACGAGATATAAGCAACGAATGGTAACCAAATGTGTGAGCACTGGTGATTATTATTAAAATACTAGTTGTGGCCCGCGATCTTCGTCCGCGTGTAATTATTATTATAAAATATTACTTCTAACAATTTCAAGGGTTTTAATTTTTTTGCTCGGAACCCTAATCCTTTTTCTAAAACAAAAGTAGCCTGAGTAACTCCTTATAACATTAGCTATCTGCCAGTAAAAGCCCCGTCAAAATCAGTCCAGCGATTTCGGAGAACTGCTGAAACAAACAGACAGCCAGAACGACTAAAATGTTTTTTTTTTTTGTTATTAGTATCGTATATACTTTCATATGCATTCAGTAAAAAGCTGTTATTCTGAAATTAAAAATAAACACTTCAATTTTATATATTTGTATAGATTATTTAGTTGGTTAGATTTTCTACCCTAGTTTGAAAGGAACATGATTTTGAAGTAGGTATTCTGCGTCTTTGAATTTTTATTACATTGGAATAATGATTGTATGCGTTGCCTACTTATGAGCAGTTGCGGAGATACGTTGAAAAGCATAATAGTAATGTGGGATCGCATACGGAACGAGGTGATCTGATAGAGAACCAGAGTTGTCGACATAGCTCACAGAATAAGTAAGCTGAAGTGGCAATGGGCCGGCCATATTGGCTGTAGAACCAATGACCGTTAGGGTAGACGTATTCTTGACTGTAGGCTGACTAGCAGTAGACTGCTGTAGGCTGATGATGATGAATGTTGGAACAGTAATAGAGACGAAATAAAAATCTCAACATTTTCGCAACACTGTTCTTTAAATAATTAATGAACGCAGCGTTAACCCTTGATCATCTGACATGTCCCTAATAGACAACGTCCGTGCGAATGGTCAATAACAACTTTATGAGCTCAACTTTATTCGGAAGGGCTAATGTAGACCAGGGTTTAGTGTCGCAAAACTAATTGGAGAAATAAAACTTGGAATGTATAGCGTTTAGGCATTGTCGGTACAAGTTGGGGAAAGATGGGAATGTTGGCATTGTTAAAGGAAATATGTCATTTACGCCGAATGGACCCATTAATAAATTGTTTTGTCGTATTGGTAATGAAAAATGAGCCTTACTGAAATGCTAAATAATAGTAAAAATACCTGCCATTTATTGCCCGCGGCTTCGCTCGCGTTAATTTACAATTTGACAATCGATTCAACCCGAATTGATTGTCAAATTCTTACTTTGCTTGTAATAATATAATTCAATCATGATTCAAAAGACACGTGGCGCCATCTATTATCATAAGAACGTCATTGTTGTATTCCTCGGGAACAATACTTTTTTTTCGGGATGAAAGGTACCCTATGTCCGTTTCTGTACACCTGACAAAGTATATTCAAAATTTCAGGATGATTGGTTCAGTGGTTTAGGCGTTAAAAGGTAACAAACAAACAAACAAATTTACTTTCGCATTTATAATATTAGTAAATATAAGGATTAGAGAGGAAGTAAGGGAGTAAGGATAAGGAAGTAAGGATTTCAGAATGATTGGTTCAGTGGTTTAGGCGTTAAAAGGTAACAAACAAACAAACAAACTTACTTTCGTATTTATAAAATTAGGAAGTAAGTAAGGATTGCAGCACAAAGGCCTCTTTGTACACTAGAGAAGGCACAAGCATTAATCACTACACTTCCTCTAGGGGGATTGGCGATTTAAGATTTATTATACTAACTATTACTGCCACGTTGGTCTAGTGGCCGGAATCACGACTGGGTTCGATTCCCGGGCCGGGCAAGGGTTATTGGGTTTTTCCATCAAGAAATTTCTCAGTAACAGCCACGGAGTCTGAATTTATACCCGGTAGCAATAGGCTCGCTCCCAATTACATGGGAGTACTGGGAGATGTGGGTGTTCTATTAGGTACACCTCTGCCGAACCCTTTGCGGTCACCACTTTTGATTCTGGCGTTCAGGAGTTGTAGTGGTTTGGGAATAGTGTGGCGGGCTTACTTTCGGAGATTACAGGCGTGATGTTATGTTATGATATCATGTTATGTTATACAAACTATTACTCATAAAGTTAAAAAAAAAATCTACTCCATAACGTAACTAACGTAATGAATGTTGCTGAATTATCAAAATGTATAATATTGCGATTCTGAGTGTATTATACAGGGTGTAACAGAAAGGGTATAGTCATATGAAAGGATATGCTGCAGACCATCAAACTGAACAACTTTGTCCTTGGGTCCATTATCGTAAATGCGAAAAATTATCAGCTGTCCCATACATTTGAGTCGAGTAGGTATTGAAATTTTGTATGGGACAGCCGATAATTTTTCGCATTTAGGAAATTGGTTCCCCCCAGTTTCTGCACAATTCTACTATAAGTATATTCATATCATTTTCTTAAAACATGAAATACTAACCCGGCTTCACATATTCACGACTGAAAACTCAGCTGAAAAACACGGAGATTTTAACCTGATCTGGGATCGAAGCCTACACGTGTGCGCGTGTCGGATGCGGTGCGGAAATCGAGCTCGCGATCTATGCACGAGTCTAAATTGAACTCTCTGATGTTGCAACATGGGGTCATGCATGACAGGTCATGAGGTCATGTTTCAGTGCGTAGTCTGATATTCCTTCTAATTTTGGTACATAAATAATGTTTAAACAATACTTTCGTAATTAATTTAATGAAGGAAGACATCGTGAGGTAATCGTCTTAGATCCGAGAAATTTGAAGACATCTACCAATCTGCACTGGGTCCACGTGGGAAATGTGGCTTGTACCCCAGCAGTGGGAACGTTATAAACACTACCTACCATAACTATTATCTTCGAAACAGTATTTTTTTTTACTGGTAATTTTAATGGTTGCAATCTCTAGTGCAAACTGTGTCGCGCGGGTGGTCCTTCTTACAAAGAAACCTCTTGTGTCGCTATAGTCTGTCATTACGGTTGTTCGGCTTTGTCTCTAAAGGTGCTCCCACACCGCTGTTAAAAATGTTTACTAACATTTTCTAACACTTATACATTTACTAACAAGTGTTAGGAATTATTACATTTTGTTAGGTATTCTTAAATGTTTGAGTGCTCCAACACTGACGGAAAATGTGAACAAACATTTGAAAACATGACACGGTATGGCCCGGCGCGACGTACGCTAGAACGGGCCCCGCACTCTCTGCATACCCTGCTGTCGACTGGATAAATGTTTACAAACAAATGATAACAATTGTTTTATTTGTTACAATTTGTTAACTAACAATTTTGTTTAGAAATGTTTACTAACATTACTTAATATGAAAATAATTTCTTAACATTGCAATTAAATGTTTGTTTAGAAAATGTTTACTTATGTTCGTAAACATTTTTACAGCAGTGTGGGGGCACCATAAGGTTTGCGGTCTGCGGTCGTCTCTGAATTCTCCATTAACAAGCGAATTTTCTTTTTCCTTTTCGGTGAAGTAGGTAGAGAAGAAATAATATTTTAATCATTAAAAACCACGTATAAATACACAACTTAACAAATAATATAATTAGGTACAGGCGTGACGTTATATTACAACTTATTTTCACCACAAAACTTTTACACAAAAACTCCCAAGACGAAGGAACGTAAAACAATTTACGGTCGGCATAGAAACTCGGAGACTCCATTCACACGGCCCCCCGCGTCGGTGTTACTCAAACTTCTCCAGATTTATGGGACAATAAATAGTTTTTTATGTTCAATTTCTGCCCGAGCATCGTCCGTATCGTGATATGGAGAGAGTTCTGTGTGAGAGTGAAATGTAAGGAAGTATACAGTATGTTATTATTACTTTTCTGTCGGAAAGTTTTTGACAACCTTTGGTCAAGACTGGTTGTCAAGACTTGTTGTTAAACTTTTGGGTCACTAACTACCTGTGACCACTGTCAAAGATCTACAAATGACAGTCGGGGCTTAACGTGCTTTCCAAGGCACGGAGAAAACTCGGTATGTAAAGGGTGGTCACGCATCCACGGGTCAACGTTGACAAGCGCGGCTTAACCTGACCATAGACCTGGCCGGCTGTTACTACTTAGCTACGAGCTCCTCATAGTTTAGGTGCCTATATTATAAAAATTGTACCCAGCACAATAGATTCATGCTTCTAGATTCTAGATGGTCTGAAACTAGCATAAATCATCCTTTATTCATTGGACTGACAAGCGTGAGGTTTGACGTGATCCCACTCTTGCATAGTCATCGTATTTAGCTTAGTTGGAAAATAGCAGTTTTCTATCTCGTATTTTCACGCTTTTTAGTAACAGTGCACTCAGGTGGACAGACAGCTGGATTCCATAATTAAAAGATGTTTCTTTCTTTCATAACATAACATCACGCCTATAATCGCTGAAGGGTTAGGCGGAGGTGTACCCAATTAGTAATTAATTTAAGTCCCAATAGTAATAGGGGGCGAGCCTATTGCCATCAACTGGGCACAAATTCAAACTCCGTGTCTTTCTTTCTTTTTAAGTGACTTTGCTATTTGAGTCAGTAGATATTGAGATACCTATGTGATATTTTATTTTTTTATGCCTTGTGGCATTAAGGCCGGCTATGTATCACTCTCGTACATGAATTTTAAATAAATAATATTTTAAGTTAAGAACGCTGAAACCTACGTTTTTCAAAGTTTTTTTTGGGAAATACTATTAAGTATATGAATTACTCACATATTTTCATGGGGAAATACTATTAAGTATATGAATTAATCCCTGACTACGGTACCCTTCACTGTACGTGGTTCGACATTCAATTGGTCGGTTTGGCCATTTGGCTACGGAATAACGGAACCTTAATTTTAGCTAACAATTTACACCACAAAAATTCTAATTTCAATCATTATTCCTTCAGTTAGAAAGTAGTAATTTTCCACCCTAGAGTTTCTCAATAATGCCTGAAAATAACAAACTGTCACAAAAGTATCCAGCTACATACGTGGCTATGGATATTTTTAACTCCTACACACAAACCCTTTTTACTACGTCTGGCAGCTGACAGGGCAGGCAGGCTCACAAACGGCAGAAAGTCGGTATGACATTGACCGTCGGGCTCGCTCAGAGAGAGTTATAATTTCCCGTCTCTATAGATTTTGTGTCAATATTCTGTGTTTGTTGGTGATTGAATGTATGTATACAGGGTGTAAACGGACTCTTCACGAAGCCGTCAACCAAGCATTATGTACACTAAACTAAGTAACTTTTCGCAAAAATTACTGGGAAGCGACTTTTTGTTTTGGGGTGAAAAATCACGTTTTACGGTAGGACTCAATGTAACGTACTCAAAACGTTGTGCTGATGGATAGATTGAATAGTACGGAGATCGTGGAGGTGTTTCAAATAAAAATATTACATTTAAACATGTATTTAAAAAAAAAAAAAACTTGTGAAAAAGTTGGAAGTTTGACCCCAATATCTCCGTAACTAGAAGGTTCCCAGGTATGGTCTAGAACAAAAAAATGATCTCAATGACAGTGAGAATATGTCTTTCGGCTTCGTTAAGGGTCTTGTTACACCCTTTATGTATGAACGGTGGTCATTGTGGCACAAACTTAGATCGTTTAATGACGCCAATAAATATTACCATAGATTGAGTACATCATTTCAGACACCGTTGGAATTTCTCGTCGGTTATTAAAAAATAATCAGCTGTTACCGTACATTTTGACCATGTAAGGAACAGCACTTTTCTGTGCAGCCGGTTTTTTTTTAAGATCACATAAAATTCAACATTGGGAAGTCTAGGATCATGTATAAATGATAAAACTTTGTCTCACGATGTACCACTTCACCATGTATTAAAAGTTGCATGTATATGTTATATCCGGTCATTAGTACGGACACAAAATGAATTGGAAAGCGCACCTGTGTGCAGTGGTGACATCACGCGACTTACTAACCAGACGGTGCACCACACGGTGTGCTTCTACAGAGCTCTGATGTCCAGCTCGAGGCGAAGGCGACAGTCAGTGTCTGATCGCGGCTGAGTTGAGACGTCTTGGAACTGTACTCGATTCATTGTGCCCGTGTTATTGTGTTAAGTTGTAATCTCAAGTAATTCGTTAGTGTTGCTAGAAACAGTGTATCGCACCCGGTGTGTTTTCATAGTGAAACCCATGGTCTGCCCACATGATGTACTAGCCTAACGGAATAAATCCTGACATATCCGACATATATATTTTTAGGTAAGTAGGTACTTATGTTTTTATTACAAGCTTTTATTTAACTTACAAAGATTGTATGTTTGTTTTTTTATAATAATAATAATTCATTTATTTGCCTGAAACATGGTGGTACAGATCTTAAAATACAACAAGTACAAGGTTCTTCATGTTCCGCCTTATTTTACAGCATGCAAATTTTAATTCCGACTAATTTTCTTTTTTTTATATAATCAAATTCTTACAAACAATCCCATTTTATATGTCAATTAAATAAATGCAAATCAATTAAATTAAATAACAAAAACAATAAAATGAATTACAAATATCGAACCCAATAATATGAACAATAAATTAAATTACAAATGTCAATTAAATTGAATTACAAATGTCACTAAGTTTATCTATATGCAAAACAAAAGAAAATGTCAATAAATTAAAATAAAAATGTCAAAGATTTAAAATAAAAATGTCAATAAATTAAAATTAAAATGTCATTAAATTAAATCATAAATGTCAAACAATAAAAAAAAATATAAATTAAATGTCAAAAAGTTAAATTATAAATGTAAAAAAAAAATTATAATAATAATTCATTCTATAATTAAGTTTTATATCTGGCACCGCTTCTTATTCATATTATAATTAAAAAATTCATTTACAGTGTAAAAACAATTTTCAATAAGCCATGTTTTGAGCTCTTTTTGAAAAAAATTCGTTGGCAATTCTCTTATTTGTTTAGGTAACTTATTGAATATTTTAATTGCCATACGACTCGTGTTTTTGTGGCAAAATGCTGTTCCACACCTAGGCATCGCTAATTTTGTTGGATCCCTGGACATTTTACCCATCTTGTAGACATTTTCGCTATCTGCTTTACTGAAAAGAGTAGGATGTTTTTTTACAAATACTCCCATTTCCAATATATATAAACACGTTAGAGTCAATAATTTATGCTCTTTTAAAATGGGTCTGCACGATTCTAACGGACCAATACCAAACACAGCTCTCAAGCACTTTTTTTGAACAATAAAGGCCCTGTCACTGTCTGTAGAATTGCCCCATATTATTAATCCGTATCTTAACACGGATGAGACGTATCCATGATAAGCCATCAGAGCAGCATTTCTTCCTACAGTTTTCCTAAGATTTCTTAGTGCAAATGCAAAGCTCTTCAGCCTGGTACATATATTATCAATGTGTTTTTTCCAATTACAATTTCTATCAATTAATATGCCTAAAAATTTTGTACAGTCAACTTCTTCAATTGTATTACCACGACCAATATATTTTGTTTAAGAAATGTTGACATTTAAATTGTTTTGCTCAAACCATTCCAGTATGGCTTCTACGGCAAAATTTATTCGGTCTTCATATCGTTCATTTTTATTCTCTTTATTTATTACAAGTGAAATATCATCAGCAAATAAAACGCACTTATCCTTTATTACTGCTGGCAAATCATTTATGTATAGAAGAAAAAGTAATGGCCCCAATATGCTACCTTGAGGTACACCATACGTATTTATTCTATACTGAGATTTATACTTTATAACTTCTCTGTCTTTATTTATTCCTAAAATTTCAACGCTTTGTTGCCTATTACTTAAGTAATCTTTCAGCCAATTTAACGCTTTTCCTCTTATTCCGTAATTTTCGCATTTTTTGAGCAGAATATCATGTTTGACAGAGTCAAATGCTCTACTCATATCAAAAAATATCGCAGTGACTGGTTTGGACTTTTTTATAGTAAGTGGGCCTACTCTTGACCTCAATCTAGTCAATGTTGTTTAAATTTTGAATTTTAGAACAGTTATCCCAACCGATCGAACTGAAGTATTGCATACACGTTTAGTTTGGATGAAAATTAATGGTTAGCTAAGTGACGTCATTCTAAATCTAATATGGCTGACTCCCAAAGATGGCGAACTAGTTATTTTTTATGCAGCTCCATGATATATGTAGGTATCAATTAAAAGGGTTTGCTGAGAAAAATACGAAACAACAACCGGCCAAGTGCGAGTCAGACTCACGCAACAAGGGTTCCGTATCATCATAGTAGGGGAGCCGCCTTTAATATATATATATATATGGTCCAGGTCTACGCCCCGACCTCGGCACACCCCGACGACGAAGTGGAGACCATGTATGAGGATATTTCCAAAGCCCTGCATGGTTTCAAGACTCACTTCACCGTTGTCATGGGGGACTTCAATGCGAAACTGGGCAAACGAGATGGAGATGAGCTGCAGGTGGGGCAATTTGGGTTTGGAAGTCGGAACCACCGGGGTCACCAACTGGCTAGTTTTATGGAGAAGGAGGGCCTCTATATGATGAACTCCTTCTTCAAAAAGCGCGAGCACAGGAAGTGGACCTGGCAGAGTCCCGATGGTGCAACTAAAAATGAGATTGACTTCATCATGTCAACCAAGAAGCAGATGTTCAATGATGTCTCTGTGATCAATTCGGTGAAAACCGGGAGCGATCACCGCATGGTAAGAGGCACATTGAACATCAATATAAAGCTTGAAAGGTCTCGACTGATGAAATCTACGCTCCGTCCAGCACAGATCCAGATCCAAAACCCCGAGAGCTTTCAGCTTGAACTCCAGAATCGTTTCGAGTGCCTAGGAAGCTCAGTGGACGAATACAACGATGGGTTCGTGGAAACTGTCCACACGACTGGGTCTAAGTTTTTCAAGACACGTCGTGCACACAACAAAAAACTCTCTGATCATACTCTCGAGCTCATGAAGGAGCGGCGTGAGATGATCCTGCAGTCTTCAGATGAGGTGTGGAAATACCGGCAGCTCAATAGACGGATCTCTAAATCCTTGAAGAGCGACCTCCGCCGCTTTAATACCGAGCGTATTAAAGACGCTATTGAGCGGAATAAAGGCTCCAAGGTATTTTCAAGAGATCTGGCTATTGGGCAGAGCCATCTAATGAAACTGAAGACCGACGATGGCAGGATCGTATCCGCCAAACCGGAGCTGCTGAGGGAGATCGAGAGTTTTTATGGGCAGTTGTACACTTCAACTAGAAATCCTGTTGCAACTCTAGCTAACGACCCAAGAGCTAGACTGACCCGACACTATACCGAAGACATTCCGGATGTCAGCCTGTACGAGATTAGGATGGCTCTTAAACAGCTTAAGAACAACAAGGCACCGGGTGATGACGGAATTACGGCCGAACTCCTGAAGGCGGGTGGAAAACCGGTACTTAAGGCCCTTCAGAAGCTGTTTGATTCCGTCATACTCGAGGGGAAAACGCCGCAGGCATGGTGCAGGGGTGTGGTGGTACTCTTCTTCAAAAAGGGCGACAATGCCCGGCTGAAGAACTATAGGCCCATCTCACTTCTAAGCCATGTCTACAAGTTGTTCTCAAGAGTCATCACGAATCGTCTCGCGCGCAGGTTTGACGATTTTCAGCCTCCCGAACAAGCCGGATTCCGAAAAGGCTTTATCACCGTAGACCACATACATACGCTGCGGCAGGTTATACAGAAGACCGAAGAGTATAACCTGCCTCTCTGCTTGGCGTTTGTGGACTATGAGAAAGCCTTCGATTCGATCGAGACTTGGGCTGTACTGCAGTCTCTCCAACGGTGCCAAATCGACTATCGGTACATCGAGGTGTTGAAGTGTTTGTACAAAAACGCCACCATGTCAGTCCGACTTCAGGACCAGACCTCAGAACCTATCCTTCTGCAGCGAGGTGTAAGACAGGGAGACGTCATATCTCCGAAACTGTTCACCGCTGCACTGGAGGATATCTTCAAGGTTCTGGACTGGAGAGGGCTAGGCATCAACGTCAATGGCGAGTACATCTCTCACCTTCGGTTTGCCGACGATATAGTGGTCATGGCTGAGACCATGGAGGACCTCAGTACAATGCTCGATGACCTTAGTAGAGCTTCCAAAATCATGTTGAATACCCATGTAACACCCACTCCTATCAAGATCGGAGACTCTACACTCGAAGTTGTAGACGATTATGTCTACCTTGGACAAACGATCCAGTTAGGTAGGTCTAACTTCGAGAAAGAGGTCAATCGTCGAATCCGACTCGGCTGGGCAGCGTTCGGGAAGTTGCGTGGTATCTTCTCGTCCAACTTACCGCAGTGTCTCAAGACGAAAGTCTATGACCAGTGTGTGTTGCCAGTGATTACTTACGGGACCGAAACATGGTCGCTCACAATGGGCCTTATCAGAAGGCTTAAAGTCACCCAAAGGGCAATGGAGAGGGCTATGCTCGGAGTTTCCTTGCGTGATCGAATCAGAAATGAGCACATCCGCAAGAGAACCAAGGTAACCGACGTAGCCCGAAGAATAGCCAAACTGAAGTGGCAGTGGGCAGGGCACATTGCTCGCAGAACGGATGGCCGATGGGGCCGAAAAGTTCTGGAGTGGCGACCGCGAACCGGAAGACGCTGCGTTGGAAGGCCTCCCACTAGGTGGACCGATGACCTGGTGAAGGTTGCAGGGATCCGCTGGATGCGAGTCGCACGGGACCGGTCAATGTGGCGACACTTGGGGGAGGCCTATGTCCAGCAGTGGACGTCTTTCGGCTGAAATGATGATATTTTTTGTTATTGCGGCAACAGAAATACACATTCTGTGAAAATTTCAACTGGCTACCCATTACGGATCATGAGATAGGTACATCCCGCTGACAGACAGACAGACAGACAGCGGAGACTTAGTAATACTGTCCCGTCGGTTACTCTTCGGGTACTGAACTCTAAAAATGACGTAATACCTTTGTTTAAAAGCTTTTTTTAAATGTTTTTTTCTAAAGCTTGTTAATATGAAAGTTGGTTGGTTCATCATCATCATCATCATCATTATTTCAGCCGAAAGACGTCCACTGCTGGACTTAGGCCTCCCCCAGGTGTCGCCACATTGACCGGTCCCGTGCGACTCGTATCCAGCGGATCCCTGCAACCTTCAACAGGTCATCGGTCCACCTAGTGGGAGGCCTTCCAACGCAGCGTCTTCCGGTTCGCGGTGGCCACTCCAGAACTTTTCGGCCCCATCGGCCATCCGTTCTGCGAGCAATGTACAGTACATTGCTCGCAGAACGGATGCCCACTGCCACTTAAGTTTGGCTATTCTTCGGGCTACGTCGGTTACCTTGGTTCTCTTGCGGATGTAATCATTTCTGATTTGATCACGCAAGGAACTCCGAGCATAGCCCTCTCCATTGCCCTTTGGGTGACTTTAAGCCTACTGATGAGGCCCATTGTGAGCGACCACGTTTCGGTCCTGTATGTAATCACTGGCAACAAACACTGGTCATAGGCTTTCGTCTTGAGTTGAGAAAGTTGGTTGGTTGGTTTTTTACCTTCTTTCACAACCAGGCTACTGTTTCTC
Source organism: Noctua fimbriata (assembly GCA_905163415.1). Lineage (NCBI taxonomy): Eukaryota > Metazoa > Arthropoda > Insecta > Lepidoptera > Noctuidae > Noctua > Noctua fimbriata. The sequence goes on along the minus strand of LR990941.1, from coordinate 5,354,144 downwards.
CAAGCAACGCAAGCGACATCGGAAAAATATTGCTCCCTTTTTTCAGTAAGATGTTAAGAACGAATAGAAACTTGATACTTACCTTAGAAATTGTATGCTCAAATCAAATCAAAATCAAATCAAATCATTTATTTCTTTGCAAACATGGGTAATAGGTACATAGATGTTCTTTTATAATAAGGTTCTCCACATTTTGCCGTCACATGGGCATGCAAATGGTTTGTTTACAATTATAAATTTAAAATAAAGGGCATGTCATTAGAATTGTATACAATAATAAAAAAAAAAAAATTAAAAAATGTCAATATGGTCAAAGTAATAAAAAATAAAAAATAATATGTAAAGTCAAACGGAATAATATTATGCCAACTTGAATAACAATATTTCAATTAGAGTAAAAGTAGGTAGTGACAGTAAGTATATCAATCAGTCAGTGAATCATCATTTAGAAAGTCGTCAATTAAGTAATAGCTTTTCATAATTAAAATTTCCTTTAGCGCCCTTTTAAATCTTAATACAGTCATGTTTTTTATAACATTGGGTACTTTATTATATATGCGTGGGGCGATACCAAAAAAACTTTTTTGCATTAGTGCGGTTTTACATTTCACTTGACATAATTTATTGACGTATTGAGTCCGTATTGGATTTTTTCTGACCTCTGATAATTTTTGAAATAGATTTGGATTACATTTCACAAACAAAGCCGTTTCTATTATAAACAAAGAGGGCAAAGTTAAAATGTTCAATGATTTAAAATAGGGCACACAGCTATCAATTGTCTTAAGACCGCACATTGACCTGATACATCGCTTCTGCAACCTAAATACCAGCTCCCTATCAGTGGACTGACCCCAGAAAATAATGCCATACCGCAATACGGAAGCAACCAGTCCATGGTACGCTGCTAAAAGTGCCTGACCGTTAACTTTTTTTGAGAGTTGAAATAGAGCATATGCGGATTTGCTAAGTTTCTTACATAATTCTTCAACATGAGGCTTCCATGTAAGTTGGTTATCGATTATAATACCTAAGAACTTAGCTTTATTAGCTTCTTCAATATCACAGCCATTGTAGGAAATGTTAACCTTTGGGTTTGGACATCGTTGATAAAAATGCATGACTTTTGTTTTAGTCAGGTTTATAACCAAATTATTATTATTTAGCCAATTTATGATGTCATGTAAGCAAGTATTGATGTCATTCTTGTAATTATTTGTATCAGTACATTTTATTATAGCGGTACTATCATCTGCAAAAAGAACCATTTGGTTGGTTGTTGCTTTCGGGAGATCGTTTATGTATATCAAGAAAAGCGGCGGACCCAGTACGCTACCCTGTGGGACGCCATATTTTACAGGTCTTGGTTTTGATACATATATGGTTTCTAATTTGCTTTTTGGACATATCCTAGAAACTTCTGAGCATTGTACTCTATTACTTAGGTATGATTCTATTAACTTTAAGATGTTCCCTCTTATACCATAGCTATGTAATTTGTGCAACAGAATCTTATGGTCCACGTAGTCAAAAGCCTTTGTCATGTCAGTGTAAATTGCACAGACTGGAATTCTCCTATCCACAGATGACATGACATTAGCCAACAAGTCAAATAGTGCCATATTAATCGTAGTGTTCTTACGGAAACCCTTTTGTTCTTTGCAAAATAGTTTGTACTTTTCGAAATAGGCATATAAAGAGTTAAAGATAACTTTCTCAATAATTTTAGAAATAATCGGAATTTTTGCAATCGGCCTGTAATTTTTTAAATTAGTTTTGTCATCTTTTTTATAAAGAGGTTTTATAATAACTTTTTTGAGCTTGTCCGGAAAAATGCCATCAGCTATGCACAGGTTAATAATATGAGCTAATGGAGATGCTATTAGTTGTTTGGTAAATTTTAAAACTTTTGTGGAAACTCCATCGTATCCAACAGTATTCGTGTTTTTAAGGTTGCAAATTATTTTTATTATGTCGTCAACGGTAACGGGTTGCATAAATAGTGAATTTAAGGTATTATTATTTAAAGGTGAATTATTCGATGTGATGTCAGCTTTAATATTATTCTCAATTGTGTCAATAAAATAATTGTTAAACTCGTTTGCAATGTCCATGGGGTCTGTAAATGTCAAATTGTCTCTACTCACGCACACTATAGGTTCCTGCGGCAGCCTAAATTTAGATTTATTTATTATTTGCCAGGTGGCTTTTGATTTATTTTGGGCTGTGTTTATGAAATGATTGTTTTGTGCCTTTTGTGTCAAATTTATAATTTTTCTATAACGTTTGGTGTAGTTTTTAAGGACTAATTTATTTTTTGAGTCTGAGTTTAGTCTATATGCCCAAAGTAACTGCCTTTGCTTATTACTACAAATTTTTATTCCGTGAGAAATCCATTTCGTTTTCTTGCTAGTTGGAATGGTTATAATTTTTTCAGGAAAACATAATCTATATAAAAAGGAGAAATCATCCATGAACATGTCAAAAGCTTCGTTAGCGTCATTAGCATTATGTACTTGCATAAATGATAGCGAGCTGAGATGTCTTTTGAAAGTAACTAGATTTTCCATGCATATGTCCTGTTTTTTTGTTTTCCAATATTTTAATTTGCAAGTTTTGTTTATAGGGACTTTAAGTATTTGGGAAGTATGATCGGAAAGGACCAGATCTACAACTTCAGCTTTACATTCGTTCCGATAGTTGTGAGCAAAGTTGTCTATACAGGTTTGACTTTTTAACCTAGTGGGAGTATAAAGCGCCAGTTTTAAATTGTACTTCATAAGAAAATATTCAAGTTCTAATGTAGTTTTGTTTCTTATCAATACATTTATGTTAAAATCTCCACACAAGACGACCTTCTTATTTGAAGATAGACACACTTTATTTAAGATATAATCCAACTTATCATAAAATACTTCGTAATTATTTTTTGGGATTCTATAGACACAAATAATAATAATTCTATAAGCTATTATTTCCACAGCGCAACATTCAAAGATGCCTGAAACTGATTGCTTTGCTATATCCGATATTTCTCTAAACTGTAATCCTACTCTTACGAGTATACCTGTTCCTCCTCTCTTTGTATTTCTCGAAAAGAAAGCAGCTGGACAAAAATTGGGAATATGCAATAAATCCTCATACCCTGTTTGTATGAAGTGTTCTGTAACACAAACAACATCTATACCTGTCCCCTTGTTGATTAATTCTACCAATTTTACAGTTAGTGTATCGGATTTATTAATCAAACCAGCTATGTTCTGGTGTAAGATGTTAAGGTAGTTAACGAAAAAACTGAGAATTTGATTGTGAATTATTAGAAAGTTGCTCACTAAGCATAATAATCATTCGAAACAGTTCTGAAACTAATCTTCCTTTTTATATACTATAATTTCTCAATTTTGTACTAGAATAATAGTAAAATGAAGCAATTTTATAAAAACAAACAGAAAAGAAAAAAACAAGAACAATAATGTCGTATGTCATGTCAGACATACATAAAATTGAAAAACAAATAAAATCAAGAGAATGTTGACCAGAGCAGCAGCAAAACGCGCACGCCTATCGCCTCCGGACCCGTCGCTCAGCTCCGCCTCGCCGCCGCCGGAATCCAGCCCCGTCGTGAGTGCTGTGACACCGGCCGTGGCAGTTGCGTCGAGCTCGAGCGACGAGTATTTCTCTCCGCCCACGACGCCACCACCTGTTCGTCGACAGGGAGGACGCCGGCCGCCGGACGGTTTAGGACCTCGAGGCCCACCGGCCTCTGATAGGGTCCCAGCTCCCGGTGGGAGTGTGCAGCGCATGCGATGGACGCAATCCATCAATGCAAATGTCATGCGCGCATACTATGGGGCTACAGAGGGAGGAAACAACCTGACCGCGTACCGTGTTCGGATGCTCTCTCTGTTTCAGGTGCTTGAGCCAGCTGTCAACGTGTCGGCACAACGACTATCGGATCAGGTGCGAGTCATCCAGCGTAATCGTATGTTGGATGACACCGTACTTGATCGCTTGCGGACTGAAATGCAGAGTAGCCATGTCATTGCCACGCCGCCGCCGCAGGCTGTGGTTCCACCACAGTCTACCATAATACCAAATCGCGATAACGACGTGAGTAATGACATAGTTACTAATGTAAGTACCCAGTGCAATGAGGAAATGAGGAGTGCTTTGGAGGGTGCGATTCGAGAATATCGGTTCATGCAACCCGACCTTAGACCACGCATACCTCGTTTGCCCATGCATAACAAAAATAGGGCGCTGGTGGCTGTTCTGAATTCGCAGTTGTCAAACTATTTTGATAACTGCGAAGACCTCACCGATGCTCACTCAATCCTGTATTGTGCGGCTGTAGCGGCATGTCGTGTAGCTCATGTCAAATTTTCTGTTGACAGAGCTACACGACCTAAACCAGCCGTACCGCCATGGCAGTACAGGATTGAACGTCGTATTGGTGGGGCCAGAGCACTCATCGGCAAACTGATCTGCTTCAGGGAGGGCAATACTCGTCCTAGAGTGATGCGTTTTGTGAGGCGGGCGTTCTCGGGGACTGATATCAGTCCTCGAGACTACATGTCCCGTATCACAGAGCGCATCGACTTCCTGAAGCAGAAAGTGTATGCATGGGCAAACCGTATTCGTAGGTATAAGCGGCGGGTGGACCGATACACTCAGAATCGCACTTTTCGAAGAGATGAAAGGTGGGTATACAGGGCTTGGGAGCGACCGTACCAAGGTGTGGCTAACACGCGCCTACCGGATGATGATGCCATGTGTTCGTTCTGGCGCAGCATCTGGTCGGTGCCTGTTAACCATACCGAGGGTGAATGGACTCAGGAGGTCGAGCGAGCGTGCGATCTAGTACCAGAAATGGGGGCAATCACTATCAGCCCCCAAGACGTAGTTCGTGCAGTCCGTCCGTTGCCTAACTGGAAATCTCCAGAGCCGGATGGACTGCACAACTTTTGGATTAAATGGTTCACAAGGTCGCACGCTCGCCTGGCGATCCTGTTCCAGTCAGCCTTAGAGTCAGGGTCGCTGCCAGAGTTCCTGACAACAGGTATAATCCACCTGCTCCATAAATCGGGTAGTACTGCGGAGCCCAAAAATTATAGACCGATTACCTGTCTTCCGACGGTCTATAAAGTTCTTTCAATCCATTTTGAGAGCTAAAATTAACAAACACATTGATGACAATTCTATCATGTCCGCTTCTCAAAATGGATGTAGGAACGGGTCCCGCGGTACTAAGGAGCTACTCCTCATTGATATGGCCATTAGTCAACAGGTTCGCCGTTCCCGAAGGGATCTGTCGACATGTTGGATAGACTATAAGAAGGCCTATGACTCGGTGCCACATACATGGCTCATGAGGGTGCTAGAGTTGTATAAAGTTGATGCAACTCTGCGCACCTTCCTGATGTCATGTATGGGGCAATGGAGGACAGTCTTTCGCTATCCAGGATGTCGGCAAATCCAGAGGAATAGCGAGCCGATAAGGATAGAGCGAGGTATATTTCAGGGCGATAGTTTGAGTCCACTTTGGTTCTGCTTAGCCTTGAATCCTCTTAGCACGCTGCTGGAGGATTCAGGTCTAGGCTATCGGTTGAGGAGAGGTGGTCAAGTTATATCTGACCTCCAACTCACATGGATGACCTGAAACTCTTTGCCCCCAACGATTTGCAACTGATGGAGCTACTGAAGGTAACTGAAACTTTCAGTAGCGCCATCAGGATGGAATTTGGTGTGGACAAATGTGCGGTCATGCATGTAAAGCGAGGGGAGATTGTGGAATCTGTGGGAACCCAGCTCTCGGATTCCATAAATCTTAGATCCCTCTCAGCAACCGAAACCTATAAGTATTTGGGTATGTCGGAAGCGCTGGGCATCAATGTTGCTGACATGAAGCAATCGTTGAAGGAGCGCTTCTTTGGCCGCCTGAAAAAAGTATTTAATAGTCTTTTATCAGGCGGCAATAAGGTACGTGCCTTCAACGGTTGGGTCATGCCGGTTCTGATGTACTCTTTCGGCATACTCAAATGGACTCAAACAGAACTAGACGCCCTGGATAGGAGGGTCCGTATATTGTTGACGGCATATCGAATGCATCACCCGCGTTCTTCTGTTATAAGACTGTATATCCCGCGGAAGTGTGGGGGTCGAGGCTTTTTAAACGCTAAGACTCTCCACAATCGTGAGATATGCAGTCTCAGGGAATATTTCCTTGAAACCGACGTGGGGATGCATCGAGATGTGGTCGCAGTGGACAAGGGCCTCACCCCGCTTTCTTTGGCTAAAGAGAACTGGCGCAAACCCTTAGTGCTTGACACTAACGACCGCATGGAGGTATGGTAGAGTAAAGAGCTTCACGGACGCTTTTTCCGGGCCCTGCATGGGCCTGATGTAGACCTATCAGCGTCCGTAGCCTGGCTACGTTCCGGGGACCTCTTCGGAGAAACCGAAGGTTTTATCTGTGCAATTATGGATGAAGTTATGATGACGAATAACTACCGGAGATTTATTGTGAAGGACGGTACGGTTGACATATGTCGGGCATGCCACCGTCCAGGCGAATCAATCCGTCACATTATCTCCGGGTGTTCTCGTCTGGCTAACGGAGAGTACTTGCATAGACACAACCTTGTAGCCAGGATTATCCATCAGCAACTTGCTCTAAAATACAACCTTGTGGAATCGGAAGTGCCGTACTATAAGTATGTGCCCGACCCAGTTCTCGAAAATGGCAGTATCACATTGTACTGGGATCAATCCATCATCACTGACAGGACTATTGTAGCCAATAAGCCTGATATAGTGGTGGTGGATCGATCAGAGCGGCGCACAATGATTGTTGACATAACGGTCCCGCATGGTGAGAACCTCGTGAAAGCCGAGAAAGATAAGAAAATCAAGTATCTTGACTTGGCTCGCGAGGTTGTCGACATGTGGGATGTGGACTCAGCGATCATTGTGCCAATAGTCGTATCAGCCCATGGCTTAATTGCCAAGAGCCTCGACCAATACCTGAGGAGGCTCTCGTTAGGCAGCTGGATCAAGGGCTTGATTCAGAAAGCAGTACTTTTGGACATGGCTCGTTTTGTTAGGAGGTTCCTCTCTCTGGAGCCCTGACCGCCGGTAGCTTGGACCCTGTTCCCGATACCGGTGGGCTACAATTTTTTATATTTTTAAATGTTTTTTTTATATATATTTTTTTTTTAAGGAATATTTAAAAATGTAAAATAATTTGTAAAAATTTAAATAAAAGATGAATTAGAAATATATTTCTTTAAGCAAAGCAGGTCACTTTAACAAGGTAAAATGAAAATTCGTTAACGTAGAAAAAGTTAATACAGTCATAATGATCTTTTTTAAGGTGGAAGCGCAAGGATATCCCGCGTTATTCAAAATTTCTTACGTTTTTTGCAATTTACAGATCAGTGTCAGGTTGTATGTTGATGAACAACGAGTCGCGCAAGTAACACGTATGTAGTTACAGAAATATAAATAAATAAAATTTTATTCAGTTCGCATAACAAGGTACAATATTAAAAAGCTAGTAACAAAAGACAATGATCCTTAAACGCTTTTTTTTCAGTTTGGAATTCATGAAATGAGCCCCCCACTCTGGGCGAAGAGGCGGAAGGGAGTGTCAGACTTCTACTGACTAAAACTCATCCATGTTCCTTTATTTGCCCTTTGTGTTTCAGGGCCACGGTATCTCTTATCCTTAAGCGCTAGATTTAATCAATACAACCTCCATTAAACAACTATTTCAAGAAATAGTTGTTGAATGGGGTTAAATGAACTTAGAGGGTTGTATTGATGATTTTAATGAATATAATTCTGTAACTACATACGTTTTACTTACGCGACTCATTTTTCATCAACATACAACCTGACACTGACCTGTAAATTGCAAAAACGAAAGAAAATTTGACCCGGCTACCCTGCCTCTTCCACCTTAACACCAAAATTGGCACTTTTCATCTCGAAAGCTTCAAGTAAAAAAAATCCCAATTAATGCGTATTTTTATCGGTTTAACTTAAATTAAGTCGGAGTTTAAGGGAAGACCAATGAACATTCAACTTTTAGACGTTAGGCATACGGCAGGAATTAGTAGATCCCGATTTTCGTGATTAGTTACTAATTTGGGGAAAGTTTCTTTGATCAGTATTTGATTAGAGTCGTGATTTGACGTCACTTGGGACTCAGAGGTCTCATTAGTACGTCAGTACCACTTTTGTTTCTGACATTTATAAAGTGGAGGAAATGTTGAAAAGTTATTTTATTAATAGATATACAGAAATAGACATTTTAAAGGAGAGCTTTTGGATAGTTTGACCACCCCCGGACAAGTTCTGATAAGAATCTGGAAGGTAGTGTTCCCTCAGATTACAAATCACTATCCGTAATTCCGTAAATTGTAAAACAAGCTGCTAAGTTTAATCTTTTTTGAAAAAAAAAAAATACCTATTTGTGGAATGTTATGTAAGTAAAGTAAAGCCCGGGCTCCACCAAAGCGGAGATGCGTGAAGCGGAGAGGAGAGGAGATGCATGTATAAGCTTTACACCACTATTTTTTTAATTAGTACAAAAAAAAATGGAGCTCTATCCGTACCCGTTACTGATCATATTTGTGTAATCAAAAGTCTAAAAAACGAAATCCCAAAATTGTCCACGGTCATAACTGGTAAATTCATAATTGAATCAATCATTCATAACAATTACCACTAGAAAATAATGCTTTTCCATTCCTGTCGCCATTCATAGGTCCCGGCAAACTATATTTCCATAAATTGAGTGACATTTTGGGATATAAACAAACGCTTATAACTTTGCTGTTTGTGAATATTATTTATTGAGACTTTACATATATAACAACAAGACTTTCTCTAATAAGCCCTTTAAGTATTTGTACTAATAAAAAAATAGTGGTGTATACATTTCCGCAGTGGTGGGTGAGTCCGTAGTGGTGGATACGCCCGTATCCACCGAAGCCGCGTGGAGATGTGCGAAGCCGCACGCCGCTCACTGGACACCGCTCACCGCACGCCGCACACAGCACTTTGCACACAGCGCACAGCACACCGCTCACCGCACGCCAATCACGTCTCCTCGTCACCGCTGGCTTAAACAATTACGAGACATCTCTTCATTTGTGGTTTAAAACACATCTCCTCTCTTTTCTTCTCCTCTCACAACAACAGATAAACTACTTTCATATACCTACTCCATTCATTTAATCAACATCAAATGTGTACCAAAATATTTATACGTTTTTCGTTGTATAAAAACTAAGGAGTCTCTGATGAACGAGTCATTTATCAACGTCTATCCCGAACCGTTGAACCTAGAGGCGTTTTAGGACTATGTATACCGACTGTGGGTAGGCATGGTTCATCGCCCTCAGTAAATATCTATACTTCCATATAAATACCTAGCTGTTGTTACCTACGACGTCGTCCGCGTGCAATTTAATAAAAATATTTGTTTCGTTACTCGACTTTTTTTCTCAAATAGGAGTAGCCTATAACATCAGCTCTCTGCCAGTAAGAGTCCCGTTAAAATCGGTCCAGTCGTTTCGGATATTAGTCGGAACAAACAAACAGACAGACAGACAAAAAAATAAAAAAAGTTTTTTTGTTGTATGTACCGTATATACTTTCATATGCATTCAGTAAAAAGCTGTTACTTTGAAATTACAAACTTACACTTTATTTGCAAAGATAATCTTGTTTTGATTAAATATCGGTCGTCGACCTATCTTCCGATAGTTAAATTGGTTTGTCGATCAAGCCATTCAGGCATTCTCACCTTCTACAGCAACGCAATTGCTTATGTCTATCTTATTTGCCAAGTAGTCGCAAATGCTACTATTGAGTATGAAGTCTTGGGTTTGATTCCCAGGTCGGGCAAACTGTCGTGTTTTTCATTCAACTGTTTTTCCGGTAGGAATTTTTCAGTAGCACAGCCCGGTGTCTAAAATACAAATATAGCATTTGGTTTGCCAGTATTACATGGGAATTAAACATAAGTGGGAAATCTCACTATACCTACTACCAAGTACACATTTCTCCAACACTTTGCTTTTTACTTGATTTTTTAAAGCAACAACTGAGGTACAACAACGAAACAAAATTTTCTGTAACTGCATCCGAAAAACAAAACAAAATGTCGTTTAACTTGTGTGAAGCTCGTTAAAGTTTCGGATTTTGTTGGAACTGCTGTAAAATTTACGATCGTTTTACATTTTATCACTTTGTGTAATTTTAAGGGCTAGCTAAATATTTTTTAAAAAGCTACCCGGCTTGGGAGAGCCTTTTTGAAATCAGCTTTAAGTTAAACTGTAAATATTTGACGTGATCTCAGCAAAGAAAAAGGCCCTTTTAAATGTGCTCGTTTGTTGAGAAAAATGAGAAAGTCGCTTTTTTTTAATTATTGCTTTTACAAACTTGGTACGAAATATGTTGAAATCGTAGCAGGTGAAGCAATTCCGTAGCAAGCGCGTAGCATTGCGTAGCACGTATCTAGGGAGCGTGTGGCAAACGCGATAAAAGTTTTCCAACCCCATAACATAACATCACGCCAGAAACTCCCGAAGAGTTAGCCAGAGGTGTACCCATTAGTACACCCACATGTCGCCAGTTTTGTTAAGACCCATGTAATAGAGGGCGAGCCTGTTGCCATTAACCGGGCACAAATCGAGACTCCGTGGCTGCTACTGAAAAAATATTAAAAACCTGGAAAACGAACCCAGTACCTCATATTCAGCAGTCGCGTTCCAATCAATTTGTAGCGAACACATTTAAGTAGACAGATCTTCGATTTTAGCCTATTCAACGACCTTTAACCATCTGTCTTGATGATAAATATAAAGTTGACAATTTAATAGACATGTAATTTTGAACTTTAATGTATTTAAATGTTTAATTTAGGAACTAACCACGTTCCGAACTAAATGTTGCATGCCTAGTGCAGAATATGGTGACACTAACAACTTTCCTGTTCTTCAAAAACCCACCTGTATAACTATCCATATTGGCAATAAATGAATTTGAATTTGAAAGTTGACGGATTACAGAAACATAGCTCACTTCTTTTCTTGGTCAAAGTATAGCTTAGTATTAAAGTAGCTTATGTTAAAACCTTGCTTTATTCATGAGAGCTCATCGTGTGAAATGATAGATGCGGCCGATGCATCAAAGTTTATATACCCTGGCGTGAAATAAATATGAATGGGTTTTAGTTAGCCCACTAAATAAAAGGTGTAAATGGACCCTTCACGAAGCCGTTAATCAAGCATTCTGTACATCAAACTAAGTAACTCAACGCAAACATTATTGCTGGGAAGCGACTTTTTTTTTTGGGGTGAAAAATCACGTTTTACGGTATGGATGCATGGAATAGTACGGGGGTCATGGAGGTATTCAAGGTATACATTAAAAACATGTATTTAAAAAAAAAACTTGTGAAAAAGTTGGAACTTTGATCACCAATATCTCCGGAACTAGAAGGTTCCCAGGTATGGTCTAGAACAAAAAAATCATGGCAATGACGGGGAGTACAAGTGCCTTCCGGCTTCGTTAAGGGTACTTTTACACCCATTAGATTGATTAGTTTCACTAACTTGTGTTTAGGATTAGCGACCCGACGCCCTCGATGTTTTAGGGAGTTTGTACCTATATGCGAGTTTCGATGAGATTAAACAAACTTTTTACATAAGCCAGTTTTAAATCGAGGTCCATCTATGAATTTAAATGAACGGACATATAAAATGTTTCTCTGCGTATTAGCTAGGCACAGTTTCGTCTGCGTAGAAGTCGAAAATTATACCGTTTAACGTAGGGATAATATTTATTCCGGTAGTCTATTTCGGTCATGTGGGGTGAGACCATGATGAAATAGTATGGATTCTTAACATACAAGGTGTAAACAGACCCTCCACGAAATAGTCAACCACGCATTCAGCATATCAAACTAAGTTACTCTACGCAGAAGTTACGCTGAGAAAAAACTTTTTTTTGAGGTTAAAAATCACGGTTTACGGTAGGACTCAGTGTAACACATTCAAAACATAGTGCTGATGGATTTACTGGACGGTGGTCCAGAACAAAAAAAAATATCACAATGATAAGTCTTCTTCTTTATCGTGTGGTTAGGGTCTAACCTGCTGTCAGAGTTTTAATGCCACCATGGACCTCAAATTTGGTTTTACATACCGTCAAGAAAAATCTCTCAGGCATGTTTTCAATGACAAGTGCCTTGTGGCTTCGTTAAGGGTCTTTTTACACCCATTATTTCAGAAGTCATCTATCTAATAAAACCTATATTTTTCAAACACCTCTTTACTCTAGTCATTAACCTTAATTTTACAAGATAACTTAAGTCACAAAGTTAGAACGTTAAGATGCGATTAAGATTTTAAGAGCTGACCGCTTAGCCCTAAGGCAGCGACCGCACTGGTGGTAGCAAATACGATACTTTTATGAAGTGGCAAGCGATTTTGTCGCTTTTTGTAAGCTTGTTACAGCGACAGAAAGCTACATTCTGGATGGATGTGAAGACCATGCTTCTTTTTAGTTATTTCATTGCGAATAAGGGAGCTTTCGAAGTGAATGGAAGAACGGTGTTACGCACATGTCAAAGACACTCAGAAATGCGTGGAATGTATTTGTATCTCCTGGATGGTAGGAACAGTGGACCTTTAGTCGGTTAGAGTCCGACAAAACCCTCCGTTCTCCCCACATGAAGGGTAGAAATGAGAGTTTCTTCAAACTAAAAAACACTTAATCAAAATCGGTTCATTCGTTCAGGAGCTATGATGCCACAGACAGATACACACTTCAAACTTATAACATTCCTCTTTTTTGTCGGGGTTGAAAAAGATGACAAAGGCTCCGATGATCATATGTTTTAGCATCAATATCATACATGTTTTTAAGAGTTTGTTTGCCATTGAATCGCAACAGTCTTACAACTGAGGCCGCGCCCTTATAACTAGGGTGTCATTACATGAAATATTGAAGGACACTTCAAGAAAGTGGACCGAGAATTTTCACCACTAAACTGTTTGTTTACGCAGTTACTAGTGATCAAGCTGCGTCTACGCCTGCCTCGTTGGTCAAGTGGTCGCTAGCGCCACTGCTGAGCATGAGTGCCTGGGTTCGATTCCCGGGTCGGGTAAAATGCTGTTCGATTTTTTCGTCAGGGTTTTCTCAGTAGCAGTCACGGAGTCAGGATTCGTGCAAGGTTGATGGCAAAAGGCTCGCCCCTATTACATGGAACTAAAACATAACTGGCGAAATGTGGGTGTACTAGTAGGTACACCTCCACCTAACCTTTCGAGGATTACAGGCGTGATGTTCTGTAATTTGTGTCAAGATAACTTAATACCCAAACTTAGTACGTCAAGATGTGATAAAGATTATGTACAAAGACAGCTGACCGCTTAGCCCTTACCATCAGGGTATCGTTACATGAAATATTGAAGGACACTTCCAGTAAGTGGGGCCGGAATGCTCGCCACTAAACTGTTTGATGGCCCTTGTATCAGCTTACGAGTACGTATGTCGGATAGTAAGTATTAACGTACGGAGAATGTGTCTTAGAATAGTAAGTGAAGCCTTTTAAGAGTGTATCCTTAGTAATATTATAAATGCGAAAGTAAGTTTGTTTGTTACCTTTGCGCGCCTAAACCACTGAACCGATCATTTTGAAATTTTGCAAATACGTTGTCAACAGACATAGGGTACCCTATGTCCGTTTCTGTACACCTTTCATCCCGAAAAAAAGTACTGTTCCCGAGTAAAACCACAATAACGTCGTTATGATAATAGATGGCGCCATGTGTCTTTCGAATCATGATTGAATTATAATTATTACAAGCACCCGAATTGATTTTCGAATGTCCGGCCGACGGAACTTATGACGACAGGCCGTGTCGACGGGGCGTTCGTGTTCCACGCGCGCCTCAAAGAGATGTCAGCAACTATGTAGGGGTCCGCAAGGGCCGATGCCTGCCAGGGCTGCGGGACTGTTCGAAAGAGATACCACGGACCTGGAACACAAAGGGCAAAGAAGGAACATGGATGGGTTTTAGTCAGTAGAAGTCTGACACTTCCTTCCGCTCCGCCCAGAGCAGGGGGGGGGGTCATTTGATGACTTCCCTTGAAAAAAAGCCGCGGGCAAAGACTAGTAGCGGATAAACAGTCTTTTAGGTTAGTGTGGCATTAAAGAGTCAGTAACAACACATTGGCCTCACCCCGACTAAGTGCTTATCTCACAACACGCGTTCAGCATATTTATAATCGTTCAAGATCTATCGGTGTCATCATTGCTATGAGACATTTTTATTTATTTATTTATTTTATTTGGCTCTTCAACAATGAGTACATTATTACATATAATATAGTAAAACATTACAAACTTAAGTCTAAGTGCCCCATTACTTAAAGAAGAGCACTACATGCACTATATTATCCGCCTAAATAACAATTAAACAATAAAAAAAAATATTAAAAACACAAATAACAAAAAGAAAACAACAGCAGTATCGATAGTATTAGGTAAGTTATGGTAAGCCAGACAGAGTTAAACTTAATTTATGTTAATTTAAGTTTTTAAATGTACTGTTTGTGCACATAAGCATATCCTCTTCTGAAAATCTCGCAATCTAAGTAAGGTTTGCTGTTAGAAAACCCAATTCTGGGTTAAGCTCGCTTTTGTACATAAGCTATATGTTGTAATTATGTATTTCTCTTATTTTGTGGGCAATAAAGAATACGAATAAGAAACTTAATTATTTTTCAAACTACATTTTAAACATATTCTTGAGAGTAGGCACAGATGTTTGACATATGTCGATGTCTTCGTAATTCTTCGATTGTGATGAGCAATGTTGCCTTAAGTTTGTATTGCATTTTGGCATGCAAAACAGTTAACATTGAACGTGGTTTACGTGTGATCGCATATAGTTTTATTGGTAAAAGTTCATAACATTTATGGCAAGTAAAAGTGTTAGAATGGATGCCTACCTGACCTCAATCAACATTATTTATGAAAAATTATTAATCGGGCGAATAGAAATTTAATTGGCGACCAATATATTGAATGGGCGACTATTGTACCAAGTAAGTAATTATTTATCCGTTCATTGCGGAATTATTATTTATTACGATGTTTCGATAAACAAGGGCCCGAATTTTTGACAACCAGTCTCACCAAGGGGTACAGTATTACCCAGTACTAATTGGGTTTTGGAGGTCAGATAGGCTCCATGTAAAATAATGGTATTCAGCTGCGTCCGGTAAGACTGGAAGCCGACCCCAATAAATTTGTGAAAAAGGCTTATCAGATGATGATGATGTTTTAATAGACAAGGGAAGTCATTGCTCAGCAGTGGAATAATACAGACTAATTATATTGCTTTCGTTGGAATAGTTTGAGCAAAAAAAAAAAAAAATCAATCGCCTAATCCAGTCGCTTTGCTACGCGTTACGTGCTACGCGATGACGTCACGGCTACGCTGCTACGGTGCGTAGCCATATTCTTTGTTTCGTAGCAAATTCCATATTTTCTAAAGACACTCTCCTTCTGCAAGCATTTATGAAGTTGGTCTGTACGAGTTTTATAAACTTTGTTGTACTTCAACTCACAAAGAGTAACAGAATATAAAAATGAACAATGGTCAGCCTCTTTGCTATTTAAATAATACAATAGACGTCCACAATAAGGCGTAGATCAGTAATAATGCCGATGCAGAACAATAGTGGTTTTTAAATTAAACATAAGTCCGTTTATACAAATGTAAAAATTAAAGTGCTTAAATTATTGTTTGAAAAAAATGAATGTTAATTAGGAGTTATGAGGGAACAAAGAAACGGAGATACATACATACCCACATTCATACTTACATACAGGTCAAACACATAACCCTCCTTTTGGGCTTCGCCGCAGTCGGGTAAAAGAAAGTTGTAAAATCCAACAGCGTGATTTTAATTAGGTACTAGCTGTTGCCGGCGATTTGGGGTTTTTATTTTCAATTTGATTTTTTTAACACGGAACCTTAATCTTTTTTCTACCTCACTCCTTATAACATCAGCTATCGGTCAGTAAAAGTTCCGTCAAAATCGCCCAGCCATTTCAGTGATTAGCCGGAACAGACAGACGGACAAAAATAAAAAAAATATTATACGTCACCTTTCAATTATAACACTTTTATTTTATTTTTAAAAGAAAACATTTCTCATAACCAAAATGTGGTAACCCAATGGGCGGTCAATCTAGATAGATAATTCTAGAACTTGCTACAGTATAACAGTAATCTATAAAATAACATAACCTCTTTCAAGTAGTTACCATAATGTCCTCTTCTATTACTTTTTAAACGACATTAAAATAAAAAACTGCTATTATATGATACTTTCATAGATCCCTAGATCCGCGCACAAGACATTATTAAAGCCACGATCTACAAACTTAGTAACAGGAGCTACTTAAACCCGTTCAGTTCAGCACAGAAATATAACAAAAATTTAAATTTTAAATTTTAAAATTCCCCATCGCAACTAAGAAAACCGAACAAAAATTTGAAAGTTAATAAAATGGCTGAGCCGGTTTTGATAAAATATGTCTAATTGTAATATACACATCATGCCCTTTCATTTGATACCCCACTTGGGTATATTTTAAAATTTTCGATTATTCATCACCACTTTCATCCCCCATATCTAGTAAATGCACTGATTTTGATAAAAACGTATCTAAGAACCATCGCCAAGAAACTAGCTTTGAAATAAAAAAAAATTGCATCCAAATCGGTTCACTCGTTCAAGAGCTACGGTGCCAGAGAAAGACACATACACACACATTGCGGTCAAACTTATAACACCTCTTTTGCGTCGGAGGTTAAAAACACAACTCGATGTTTCTGAATATAAGCCGAGAATCTTTCAGAAGTATGGCCGTGCATCTATTTCAGATAAATCCCTTACGACTTTAGAATATTAATCGTTTTATTTCGTTCTTAATGGCTTTAAATGGTTTTCGCCAGTAATATCTGGATGAAGTTGGAAAAACGTCTGGAATATTAAGTGTCTAGCCGATAAGGCTTTGGGAAACTTAATTAGAATTGTTTCCTGTTAATGACTACTGTTCTTGGACTTTAAGATCGTTTTCAGTAAGATACCAAAATGGATGCTAAAGTATTAAAGCTATGTTTGCGTTATAACTATTGATACCGACCGGAACGTTGAAAATTCAACTGTGCACCTTCATTTAGGTATTGCTTAAGTAAGTGAAAACGGGTATGTTTACAAGGTGTAAACGGACCCTTCACAAAGCCGCCAAACCAAGCATTCTGGACATCAAACTAAGTAACCCTACGCAAAAAATATTGCTGGTAAACCACTTTTTTTTTTAGGGGAAAAATCACGTTTTAGAGTAAAAATCACCGTAACGCACTCAAAACATTGTGCTGATGGATGCTTTGAATAGTAAACGGGTCAAGTTATAACCTTAAAAACCAGTATAAAAAAAAAACTTGTAATAAAATTGAAACTTTGACTTACAATATCTCCGTAACTAGAAGGTTCCCAGGTATGGTCCAGAACAAAAAAGTATCGCAATGACAGGAAAACCTTTGCTTTTCAGTTTCGTTAAGGGTCGATTTGTACCCTTTATAAGTGGTCAGATGAACATCTGTCTATAACATCACTGCTGGGAAAAAAAAAAAAAACTTGCTAGATTGCAGCCCATTCAGAGATGGAATGGGCTGCAATCTAGCAAGATTTCTGACTCATTTGGATTTCTGTAGTAATGTTTTCAAGTGCTATGAAAGTGAATAAAACTTGCACAACTGGAGCAAGTCAGACACTGGCTCACTGCAGGGCAAAGACACAAATCACAGGCACAAAATGAAAATTAATCACTGCACTAGAAGTCTAACGTATGTTGACGAGTTCTGAAAATCTAATTTTCAATTCTTGGTTTCCTTACTATGTTACCAGATTTCTTCAATGGTGTCTGAAATTAGGAAGTGTTAAGGTTTTTCGTTTTTGGTAATTTGCAGGTCAGTGTCAGGTTATAAATATGCGTGTATGTGTGTAATGTGGTTGTGTGTGTGTGTGTGTGTGTGTTGTTGTTTGTTGTTGTTGATCTTCTTAATGGTGATTACTCTGTAAAGCCAAACTTGTTACAGTCGCAAATCATATTTTAATCAACACACAACCTGACACTGACGTGCAAACTGCATGAAATGTAAGAAATTTTGTATTTTGCAGGCTACCCTGAGCTGCCCCCTTAATAACTTCTTGTAATTTATAGCCCAAATGACGCCTCCATTGTTTGGGTGGTGGCTTAAGAAAAAGGGGTAACCCATTTATTGAAGCATTTGTTTACCTGCAAATCCCTGTTTCGCAAGATTTTGCCTAATTAGTGTTTTCCTTAATTACGAGTAGGAAACAGTATGGTTAATTATATGGTAAGCACTTTTTACCGAGCGGGAGTTGCTTTTACATGCTTGCGTCTGTACTATTTTGGTTATTAATTGTTAAAACAAAGGCTTAATTCTACAACGTTAATAAAAACAAGGAAGGCATTTTAATTATATTTAAGCATTTAAAATACCCACGGAAATAAAAACAAAGTATCCTTTTATTGCAGGTTATAATCCTCTCATAAAATATCATATAAGTAGCTTTAAAATAATATATGACAGCCATAATAAATAAAGCTAAAGCATTATACTAAACGCTCTCTGTTAAGACCGCAGTTGTCCTGTTGACCGCAATTTTATCGCTCTGCGGTAGCTTCTGTCTTATGAAGTATTGTTTTATAATACCTATCTAATAATTGAAGTATTCATATTTAATACCACCTTTGTTTTTTTTTGATAAATACTGGTTGGACTGGGCTGGCCAGGTCTGCCGTATGCCCGATGATCTGTGGGCCAAAATAACCATGATGCCTTGGCACAGCCAGAAGGCGACGCGGTAAACCTCGCAGGAGATGGCGGGACGAGCTGGACAAAACCAGCGCCCAGTGGCCGACATTGGCCCTGGATCCAAGAATTTGGAAGTCATGTAGAGGCCTTTGCCCAGCAGTGGGATGATACAGGCATATATATAACAGTAACATATTGGTATTCAGCTGTATCCGGTTAGACCGGTAGCCGACCCCAAAATTAGTTGGGAAAAGGCTAGGGAGATTATGATGAACCTTTGTAATAATCTGGAAAACCGGCCATTAGTGAACCTGGTAATGTTACAAGTCGTCAGTGGCCCGAAAGTCTGACAACCAGCCTTACCAAGGGGTATCATATTACCCAGTACTAACTATACTGCGGAGGTCTGATAGGCAGTCGCTCCATGTAAAATACTGTTACTCAGTTGCATCTGGTTAGACTGGAAGCCGACTTACAAACAATAAAACTTCTTCATAATATTAATAAACACGTTGGTAACACTTTCCGCCGACGAACTACAATACTTCCATTACTTTAAATCATAAGTATTATGCAAAATATTTCATTTTAAAACCGCGCTCTTCCTCTTGACCGCATTTTCCCTCACCTCTTAGTCTTAGTGAGACATTGTGTCATAATCACCTACTTTGCAGGCGTGGTTGTAGGTCGTGTTGCTTATAAGTACAAGGTAATTAACTGGAAGATAGAAGAAACTGCAGCTGGAAACATAACCGTAGATGTTGATGAGAAAAGACTTTCCGTGAATAGCACGACACACCTATACACTGCACTGATCTTTGTAGGTTATTAATGTCATATCTATTTTTCCTCTTACAATGAGGCCATCAATGGACACGTTTTAGGCTTACTATGCTTATGTCTATGATCAACTGCTTAAATAAATGTTAAGTTCTAAGTTAGATATACCAGTATTTTTGTCCTTCGAGCCGTATACCATCAAAAGCGCCCGAAAACTATCTAAATTCTAACTTAATTATACAGAACCGAAGTTAACATTCTTGCGTATTTGAAAATTGAAGCAAAATAGTTTAAGATCTTCTTGAATTGAATCTAGGCTTTATAATAACATCTAATCAACACACGCTAAATTGCTGAGCTAAAACTATTAGCGGAGACAATCTCCCGATACACTGGAGACAAAATTAACATTAGACTGGCGTGCAATTCCTTGCACTAACCAGTTTACCGCTTAACTAAGTTGCGACAGCCTCCGATGTGTTAGTAACAACTAGAACTTGTCATTTTGCGTGAACTACAGTGTAATGTTGATGGTTTTGTGGGTAACGGTGTAGTTGGAGTTTAGAGGTTGTGTTTGAAATGTGTTAAGCTGATAATAATTCAAGGAAATGTCTGAAGGAGTTTGTGGTGGTGCTGTGTCTGAACGACTTTGCTTGTCCAGTAAAAGATTTCTCCTGGTTAGTGTTATCATTCTCCTGATAAAATATTTAGTTTGTATTATTTTTTATTTATTTAAAATTATGTAAATAACACCTTAACAGCTATAACGCCAATGCGATGTTACCACCACCAAGATACAATAACTTACATAAGCTCACAAAAATACAATTAAAAACACAATCAGAATACATATAAAAAAGAAAAAAGAAAACCACTATTAAAATACTTACAATAGGAACACCTCTAATTTAAATTTAAATTGATGACAACTAATAGAGAAGTATTTAAGAAGACGACATGCTGCGCCGACCCCAAATAAATTGGGATAAGGGCAAGAGAATGAGGATAATTCTTATTTCATCAGCACTGCTCGTCTAACGGTGAAGAACATTGTGAGAAAACCAGCATAACTTAGAACCTAAAAATCGAAGACATGTAACATCCATTGACCCGCAGAGATTGTGTCCCACCATTGGGAAATGTATAGGCTTATTGAGATAAGCTAAGTTTATTTTAAAGGAGAATAACGTAGTCTAAATCGAGATTCCACGTAGACGGAGAATCCACGACCATTCAAGTATTATTCGAAAGCGAGTATATTTAGAGCCGAAAATAAAATGGGAGTTTAGGTAGGTACTTGAGTCGAGCCTCAAGCAACAGGTTAAGATTCTAGCTAGCTTACGGACAAGTGTACTTATAGAAAAGACGCCATTCTCTCCAGGCTAGATAAATACATATCATTGGTGTGTAAATATTTACCTATTTAATTCCTCATTTTGGTCGCAACTGTTAATGGCATTACATTGCTCGATGACCTTGATGATTTAATCCCTGTACTGGTTTTTGTTTATTTGGCGCCCCTGCCGGCAAACGACCTAAGGTTGAAAAAGGACCTATTTTCTACGATTAACCAAAAAAAATTGAGAAGGTTTATTAAAATTTTAAACAATACAATTTATTTGTGATGAACTTAACTATAACATACTTTTTTTACACGTAAAACGCACGAAGGGATTCATCAACAAATTTCTTTGAACATACGCTGTTTTTGGGATTTGAGCCATGTAATGCCCTTAAATATTTCATTACACAATTTACTTACAAATAGCTAATTCGCGTGGCTTCGCTCGCGTCGCGCTTGCCAATTGTCGCACAGGATTGTAATACCATGATAAAAAAGTGTCCTGGGTGTTAATACAGGACTTACACATAATTAGGCGACGGAGTCTAACCTTAGGTTACCTAGATATCTGATTCTGACTTAGAGTATCATCGTTTTCATCATTTGCCTAGCCTTTTCCCAACTATGTTGTGGTCGGCTTCCAGTCTAACGGGATCCAGCTGATATATTACATGGAGCGACTGCCTATCTGACCCCCATAACCCATTTAGAACTGGGTAATTCGATACCCCTTGGTTGTACTGGTTGTCAAACTTTCAGGCCACTGACTACCTGTAACGACTGTCAAATTTCTACAAATGATAGCCAGGACCAACGGCTTAACATGCTTTCTGGCACGGAGGAAACTCGATATATATTGGATGGTCACCCATCCACGGACTGACCTTAGTAAGCACGGCTTAAACTTGACGATCGACCCGTGCGGCTGTTTTAATTTAGACGCGAGCCATCTGTCCTATTTGTATTAATCTATAATTGGACTTAGAGCTTAGTTATATAATACTCCTTCCATGTAAATAATTGATATCCAGTCGCATATAGCTAGACTGCTATCCCAACTCCACTTAGTATGGAAAGGGCTAGACGGATGATAATTAAGATTGATCCCCTAAATATACCCTAAGGCAGGGGTATTACACCCGAAGCAGTTACCTACGCTGCACCAGGGGCGCCACGAAATCACGAGCTCAAATTGGGCGTGTGTTGCATTTCTCAGTCACAGAGTAGATAGTTACAGAAGGCCAGCTTACAACAGGCGCACACACACATAGTCGCTATGTAGGTATAGTGCTACAAGCTTAGTTGACCAGCTTGCGGTGGCTGAAAGTGGAACTAATTTACTATGAAAAGTGCAAGGTCTATACATTTTTGGTCACCGAATGCACCAATGTTTGACAGTTAATTAATCTCTGTCTTTTCACCAGTTTCAATACCAAAGTGATTATTTTCTCAACGTTAAGGTGGCTGCCAATTCTGTTCTTTCTTTATCTTGTGGTGAGTGCCTAACCTGTTGTCAGAGTTTTTATGCCACCCATGGGCCTTTGACATGGCTTTACATGCCGTCGAGAAACATCTCTCTTCCAAGAGACTTTTTTCATATTGTGAGGAAATCATCCTCACTGAAAAAAAAATCTGTAAAAAATACCTACAGTTATCTTAATTCTCATTGCAATAAGGTCTCTATTCGGTTAATGCTGTCAGACTAAAACTGCCAGATACAGTACTTATATCGCCGTTTTAGACGACGTTAAATACATGCTCAACTCGAGTGCGCTTTCACTCGCTATAATATAAACACTCGTGTCTATGGCTGGATGCGTTTTACATCGTTGTTTGAAGCTGGCCTTCTGTATCTATCTATTCTATGTCACAGTGGAGGCAATTAACGTGGCCCAGTTCGTACGTGTTACGTAACAACCTACTGTAACGTTTAACTGAACGTTGACGATCTCTGGGCTTCATTTGTGAGAAATCATGTCTGTGAACAGTTATGGAAGCTTATTAAAGTACCTTTGACGTGGTTCGCACAATATTTGTAAAGCCTGTAATGTTTGATCACGTCAAATGAGGTGTTCTAATCATTTATTTGTTTTCTGCATTCGATTCGGCATCTACCCTTGCTAAATCTTTATGATCAAGACTTATAACGGGATATCTACCTTGTTTATTATTTATTCAATAGTGTTAAAACCGAAAAGGGCCGAAAATTGTTCGCAAGTCGACACAATGAGTTTCGTGTGTCTGGGTCAGAAACGAGTTGTGAGTGGCAGTGGTAGCAGCTCCGAACGTGCAAAACGTATGAAGGAGTTTTACTGTAGTCATAGTGTAAGTAGCCATGCCAGTATAAAAACTTAGATCTAATAGCACAAGAGCTAATCCGAGCAAATTAACTAGATACATTATTAATTAAAAACTATAAAAAGGGCATCAAAAATCTCCTCCTCAACTCTGTCAGCTGGTAATGTGCACAAGAGACTGGCGGCGTTGCCACGTTGTATGGCTACACTTAGCTTCTGGGCAAGGTCAAAGCCAAGCCCTTGGGTCACGGGAAGTGTCAACTTAACGTTTTGAAATTTCCTTAAGTAGGCTATGAGCACAAGTCAAGATATCCGAGTGGTTCTTAATTTCGATTGTGTCGCACAGCTTTGTCGATTCAAACCGACCCAGGCGTAGCGCCCAAAGCTAACTGGCCAGCGCAAATCTATTGACAAAGTAAACATTACCGACATTTCATTCACATCAATATTAAAGTGAAATTCGTTTGAAGTGCCCAATTGCGCGTGAATTAATGATAAAGGACGAAATGAGCCAACCACCTGCACTGACCACCAACGACGATGGGTTTAATGATAAAACGTGGCTTTCATTAAGGGCATTACATTGCTCGATGACCTTGATGATTTAATCCCTGTACTGGTTTTTGTTGTCTTGCCCCGCACATTTCGCAAAATTTCGGTTTTTATTTATTATTTAAAAATATTAAAAGAAATAACAGAAAAAAAACAATAAGGATTGTTAAGTATATCATTACGTATTTGTTGTTACAAAATTCATGCCGATCTATTCAGCCGTTACAGAGATAATTTACAATTAAGGTTGAAAAAGGACCTATTTTCTACGATTAACCAAAAAAAATTGAGAAGGTTTATTAAAATTTTAAACAATACAATTTATTTGTGATGAACTTAACTATAACATACTTTTTTTACACGGAAAACGCACGAAGGGATTCATCAACAAATTTCTTTGAACATACGATGTTTTTGGGATTTGAGCCATGTAATGCCCTTAAGGCCCCGTCGTGCTTGTTTCTTTTTGTAATGATGCTATATTTAAATAAATAATAAAGTTTATTTGGAACAACTTAAGTTATACAGGTTACACAGGAAAAACGAAGATAGCTACTAAAGTAAAATACTGTGGCGCAGCTATCAACGCCCAATTCAAAGTACATAGAATAGACATTGTTCCAGATTAACCTAAAAAGAGTTAAATTAGTTAAATTATAAATTAACAAAAAATTTTACACTGTGTGGTTACTGTGTTGTGTATATGTAGAGTGGAGGTGGGTATGAGGTGTGTTATGGTGTGTGTGTGTGTGTACCGCGTTTATGACACCATAAGTTGCTCAGTCTCATCATAGGACAGGCACCTAAGCCAGTTGGTCACTTTTATCTTCAGTACATTCCTAGTCATAGCGTATATTTTAATACTTTTATTTAAGGTATTTGACAATGGGGTGTTTCTTTAACTTCTTTGTTGTAAGATAATTGGGATTTTTCTCGAGGATCTTTAAGATCGGATTTTGTTGTATCTAAAAGTGGAAAGTTTTAAGTTTTTGTAACCTATGACTTCGCGTTTAACTCATAGCAATCGGTCTCACGGTTACGCTAGCGCTGGCTCCATATGTCACTCATTGACTACGCTTCGAGTTTGCCGAAGAAAATAAACGCGACGCGCGTCGCTTGTCGAACGATCGCTTGAGTTGGTATGCGGCTAAATGCTTCTCTCTTATATCTATCAGATTGTCAGGATTTATTCCGTTAGACTCGGACATCCTGTGGTGTGTACTGCTTTTATTAAAGTAACAAATTACAATAACGGGTATAGTTCCGGGGGGTCTGATACTGCCTGTTGCTGCGAGTTCAAAACATCACGATTCCATCACGCTGTAGGTGTGGGTAGACAGGCAAGTTGGTCGCGCAATGCCACCACCGGCGCGCCTGCGATTCATTACATGTCCTTACTAATGATCTGATCGGATCCGACATATCTATAATGATATTATAAATAAAAAGAGGTAGATATCGCACTAGCGCGCAAATTGTTGCAGACAAATTCATGATGTGATTTAAGTACTTCAAGCGCAATAACTATCTCTTTCTGTATCATACGTTCCGTATTATCTATCGCAGTCGTAACAACGCAACGATATTTGAACGCCGCTCAAATGAACGTAGCGTATCTTCTTTATAATGTCATAGCATACTTATCTATAAAGAAAAAAAAATATTTAAAGCAAAGATACCAGCCGGTTAGGTTATTTTTAGGTATATGATTGCTTAGATACTTACAGAAAAATAAACATAATTGAACTGTCACAATGACAGCTTTTGCGATTGAGTCTGATACGCAATTAGAGCCAGTTTGAAAATATAAAACCGTATCTATTAAAAGGTTCATCGTTTTTTAACAAAATAACTTAACCGTAATACTTCATCATCAGCCGACAGCAGTCCACTGCTGGACTTAGGACTCCTCAATCGGACGCCACTCAACTCGATTCTCATCAACTCTCATCCAGTTGGTACCAGCCATCCTCCGAAGATCGTCGCTTCACAGAAGGCGTCCCACCTTACGTTAGCCGATTTGTGGTCTCAACTCAAGAACACGTCTACCCCAACGGTCATCGATTCTACGGCCAATATGGCTACCCCATTGCCACTTTTTAGCTTACTTATTCTGTGAGCTATGTCGACAACTTTAATTCTCTGTCGGATCAGCTCGTTCCATAGCTCGCTGAATAACCAAAATAATTGATCAAGAATAAATCAAAAAGTTCACTAACAGCATTATCTACCCTCAAACTCAAAATAGACAAAATTATTATCTCGTTCAATAAGATTATGTACACATGGCGGCACGTGAAGCTGTACATTTCCAGTATAACCTGGCCACGCTTTGTATAAATTTCCTGTACAATGAGAGACCCCCATAAAATGGTTTTGCATAGCTTGATTGGCCGTCGTGCGTACTTAGAAACAAATCATTTTACAAAAAGTTAACTAAACTATGATATAAGTGGATGGTACAGGGATGTCGAATTCTATCCTCCATCAAAATTTGGATGGTTATTGCTCAAGACAGCCAAAACATTGTTTTAGGAGTTCTCAAGTTTCTTGTAAACCCCTTTGTATCTACAACGTTTAAGTAATGAGATTTTTATGTACTTCTTAAGAAAGAAGAAAAATGAGAGTTTTTTACTTTTTTAGAGTTGTGGTCGGACCATGTTCTACTTTCCAAAGTATTCCAAGTTTCCGTATACAATTTCAATTTTGCCGATCTGAGGTCCTAGCACGAGCGCGCGGTGTAAACGTAACGTAAATACATAAATTTTTTAATAAAAAATACAATTATTCTATAGCATTTTAGTATTTTTTTTTGCAACAAGCACAATCAGTAACATCCTTAAATGTGAATACATTCTAAAATGTATGCCATTCAACGTGGCAATGCTGCCAGTTTTCTTGGCTCGTTTCGAAATGACAGCGTTGCGGAGGAGTACTTTGATGCCTAAGTGTCCTATTGTTGTCGTTGTATGTAAGTAAATATGGGTACTAACTTTTAGTCTTAATTTTTTTACATAATAACCTTACTTAAATACGTTCAAAACATTATGAAAATATTATACAAGGTGTAAACGGGCCCTTTACGAAGCCGTTAACCAAGCATTTTGTACATCAAACTACTTAGTTTGATGTACAGAATGCTTGGTTAACGGCTACTAAAGTCGTTTCCCAGCAATAATTTGAAAGAAAAAAAAATTGAAAAAAAAAGACAAAAATATGATGATGATTTTTTAAAGATTATTGCTGGGAAACGATTTTTTTTTTGGGGTGAAAAATAACATTTTACGGTAAAATTCAATGTGACGCAATCAAAACATTGTGCTTATATGCATTGAATAGTAAAGGGGTCATGGAGGTATTTAAAGTAAAGTTATAACCTTAAAAACTAGTATTTAAAAAAACTTGTGAAAAAGTTGGAACTTTCATCCCCAATAACTCCGTAACTAGAAGGTTCCCAGGTATGGTCCCGAATAAAAAAATGATCGCTATAGCGGGGAGAAAAAGTGCCGTTTGGCTTTGTTAAGGGTCTATTTACACCCTTTATTTGAAACGGGTATTTTTAATTTAAAAATCGACGTATTTTCGTTACGTTTACACCGCGCGCTCGTGCTAGAGCCTCTGAACAAGACTACACTGTCATGCTAGGTATACAGTATGCACGTAGTGGCTCGCTGGTTGTTTCAAAATACACTTACACCATCACACAGCATTTGACAGTCTATTATCGCTAGCCATTGTGATGATAGTCATTAGCAGATATCGGAATAGGAAGTTTTTTTTTTCTTAATACTAAATAGGCTTGCGTTTGCCCGCAACTCGCCTGATGTAAAGTGATAAACTCATTAACACTGCCCGACCTAGGGGAATCGAACCGGAAAATCAGTAGCGCTTGAGACCAGAAAAATGGGAAAGTAAATTCATAATATTCTATTAAAATTGGAAACTTCTCGATTAAGTGTTTCTACTTCAATTTTTAACAATTTGCGATCTTAGAAGTTCGTTCGTGATAATTCGGAACTTCCAAACTAGTTATTGACAGGTAACTAAGGATGTCTTGTTCTCAAAAAGTAGGGTAAGTAACGAGGACTGCTTACTGAGGTATTTATTAGGTTGCTTAAAATTGATTTATTTCAACTTAAATTATAATAATGATTTGTTAATTATGATATTTTTTTTACACTAAATGGGCGTGCGTTTGGCCGCAACTCGCCTGATGTGAAGCGATGATACGGCTTAGGGTGGAGCTTGTCTAGAAGAAACCGATTCACTCGAACTTTGAAGACATCCAGATTTTAAAGATCGGGAAACAGAGACAACGCCAGTGAATTCCACAGATTGGCAGTTCGCACTGAAAATGTGGAAGCATAGCTTTGTTCGGCTCCGTGGTACTTCAACCATATAACGGTGACGTTTTGAAGTATCTCTGCTCGTACGATGATGGAATGGGGATGGGGGAATGGAGGTATTATCCACATCTTACTAACTTCCTTGAGCAAATAAACTTTACCTATTCCGATCTCCAGTCATTAGGCAGGCACCTATAAGGCCTAAGCAATATAAGGAAGTTACCCAAATGAAAGTACCATCGATATTAAAAAAGTGGAAAAAATCTAAATCGAAGGTCCAATTTGGCTTCCATATACCGAAAATAATTAAGAATTTTGTACCAGTCCATTAATGAAATTGAAAAGTAATTTGATTCTCAGTTTATTAATTTAAGTTATTTTAGGAATTCATTGAGTTCAAGACAAAGTGAAATTGTTAGGTATATTGAAGTCAATTGATTCGATGTTGTAACATCACGCCTGTAACTGTCGAAAGGTTAGGCAGACGTGTACTTAATAGTACGCCCATATTTCACCAGTTATGTTTAAGTGCCACCATGTAATAGGGGATGAGCCTTTTGCCATCAACTGGTCGCAAATACAGGCTCCGTGGCTGCTACTGAGAAACGTTACCTACTGACACTGCTGGTAACCATTTGTGAAACTGTTTGTGAAAATCCTACTTCTTACTAAAACGAAACTTTGTGAGGATGGAAAAACTACTTTACGGATTTGGATGGAATTTGGCACACAGATAGTTTATAACCTGGATTAACAAATTCGACACTTTTTAACCAGGTAGGACAATAGCCGAACTCGAGGCGGGCGAAGCCACGGGCATCAGCTAGTTGTGTTATAAAACGACAACATGGCGTCGTTGGTTCCGATTAAGGCCACACGCCAAATTAACAATGTACAACATAGTACGCATATTTCTCAGGACGAGCTCCATTTCAAACAGGTCGGTTTTTCATCGTTTTATTGCTGTTTTATGTGTATCAAAGTCTCAGAAGAGAATGTAGTACAATATTTCTAACGTTTATTTACTTGAATGTGAACCTAATTCCTTTAAATAACTATCTTGGGAGCGATAGACAGCGCCATATTGTTATTAAGTCGTAGATTACGAACAATATATTGGATTAGTGGTACGAGAATAATTTATCGCCAATTGAGAGCAAAGTTCGCTGAACTATCATCCTTGGAGAGTGAAGTTTGATACCACAGAGTTGGTGTTATGCTGTTCTTTCACGGAAAAGAATGCACAGTTCTGAAAAAGATTACATTTACAACGTAATCTTTTTCAGTTCTCACTTTCCTTACTTTTTGTATACAGGGTGTAACAGAAAGGGTATAGTCATATGAAAGGATATGCTGCAGATCATCAAACTGAACAACTTTCTCCTTGGATTCAATATCGTAAATGCGAAAAAATTATCAGCTGTCCCATACAAAATTTCAATACCTACTCGATCCAAATGTATGGGATCATATTTTTGATGAGAAAAAAGTAAGGAAAGTTACTTTTTTCTACTTTCTAGAAAAAGCTTCATTATTCGAACAATACGGATATATGACAAGGCCGGACAAAGTCCGTAATGGAAGGCCGTATCGGCTTCAGATCTCATCCTATCTTTAAAGCTAACCATAAGCCAACCATACACATTCAATCACAAAATTTCTTCGGTTGGGTGGTTTCGGAGATCAGCGTGTACGAAAGTAGTTACACTAGATTTTTACATCTTACATCGTGGCTGAGTGATTGCCTGCTGCGCTGCGTGTCGCGGGTTCCATTACCCTCACGGAACAAATATCTGTATGGCCTACAGGCAGTTGTTCCGGGTCTGGCTGTTTGTGTATGTGAGTTTAAATGTTTGTAAACGCACCCACGATACAGGAGAAATTCCTAGTTTGTGCGAAGTTTTAAAAAAAAAATTTTTTAGGTCATGTGCTGGCTCCAGATTTCAGTCCACCACATCGAATAGTTTTACCTTAAAAAGGGCAAACTTACTTTACCACTTACCACTCACAGATAATAATGACAGGCTTCACTTAAGGCTGTCCTTGGCACATCCCCTTAAGTAAGGATTAATCTTTGCCCATAAGAGAAACTTTGGCCCAACCATATAAACTATATGAGATAGAACACAGGAAGTAACTAACCCCTATATTACTTGACCCAAAAGGTCGTAAGCGACGTAAATATTGTATTAACAAGTTCAACCGCCTTTGAAGGGAAAAACTAATGGGCGGTTATGTCGTTACGGGATTTTCTCATGACAAATTAAGGTGTAATCACTTTTGAGTTCAGTTTTATTTTATAGTGATATTTATTGGGTTTTGGAGAAGTAAGGAAGAAATGAAACTACAAAAAAAGTAGGTACATACTACACACGAGTTTTTTTTAAATGTATTGGTGGAGTAGGGACATTTAAAAAACCTTGTTGCTTTGATTTTGAACACTTCTTTCAAACAGTCAGAAGACCTATTGCAGTCAAATAAACATAAGTTTTGGTGTTCTTGAGTTTTTGTAGCTGACGATGTTTTACAATTTCGTTGTATGACCTAATTTCGTCTCTTTCTTGCTGTAATTGAGATTATGGCATTCATACACATCAGAGTGAGGCTCATTAAAAACTAATTTAGTAAACGAAACGTGTGTTTCTCGGGAGTTTGTTTCGCTAATTCATCTCCCCATCGGAACTAAAGCGCTATATCGCGAAATTGCAATGTAGGACTTTGGGTGACGTCAGGAAAGATGCGTAGTTCGTACGTGGCGTTCGTAGATATCACCTCAGCAGGAAAGGAAGCAGTTAAGTATAGCAAACTGAACAGAAGTAATTTCTTTGTTACTAGGTGACCTCTTCGTGCTAGTATTCGCGATGGACAGCCGTGAGTCCTTCGAAGAGGTGATCCGGCTCAGAGAACAGATCCTGGAGACGAAGGCCAGTGCCAGCAGCGGGGGCAGCAGAGGACGGCGTCAGGTACCCAGGGTACCCATGGCAATAGCTGGGAATAAATGTGACAAAGATCTTAAGTGAGTATCCATCATTATTCTTCTCTTTCTATACTCCAGAATAAATCAAATATTTAAACCGTTAGATGTGCTCTCTCAGAGTAAGGTTGTAAGGTTTCCTCAAGATGCTTTCCTTCGCCGATGTCTGTGAAGTCTAAGATAAACTTAGAAAGTCCACATGAATTGAAAAACTCGCCAGATTTGAACGAATGGGAAAACTAGGCCTTAACCTCTGGATGACATGACCTCTGGATGGACACCAACAAATAAGTTATTGCAAATATTTCAGTTTGTCCCAGCCTGTCGCAAGAATAATGAAATGTCTTCGTTGCTAGCCAAAGCCATCTTAGTATTCTCTTAATAACTTTTTATTAAGCCCTTGGGATGCGCCACACTGTCAAGTCATAAAGTAGGAAAACTAAACTAAGCTCTCCATTAAGGCCTCAAACCTAATAGGTATAATCCCAAATGCCTAAGTTATTAGGAAAGTTTTACATGGCTTAGTTCTGAGGACTGAGATATCTGAAGGCCGAGACAAACGCGTTCAAAGCATTTTGTTCTGCTATAAAGTATGACCACTGTTATATTGATTCACCGTCTCCACTGCCAGACACTTTGTGTGGTGGAAAACCCTTGCCAGGCACCTTCAAAGTATGTTGCGTGCAGTTCAAGGTCGATGTATGTCAAGAAAAAATGCATCAATATGTCAAACTTGGTACATTTATTTTAGTTCTGTGTTTTCCCGCCTGCACAGATAAGTTGGTTGAAGGAGAGCGCTGTTGTCATTTTAAAATTGTATCGCTAGTTTCAACTAGGGTTACTCAATACAGGAACCAAAATACCTAATACAAAGATTTTCAATTCAATTCAATTATTTTATTCAATAACGATTTTTCATCATATCTGAATTCCTATAACTAAAATATGCTATAAGAAATATCATCATTATTTAAATCATAACAATTATCCAATAAAATCAAAGTAAATTAAAATCAGAATATTAATAAAAACAGAACGAAATAGAATTTAAAAAAAAAGATATTTCTACTGGGTTGTCATTAGCATTTGGCTTAGCCTATGTCAATCCAATACATTTTTTACTTTCCCATCATTGTTGTCTATAGCAGTATTACAAAAAGTATTACAGCGCCATCTATGACACAAATAAAGAACTAACATCAAAATTCTTGATGGCGCTGTTCAAGTTCTCAGAAAAACCCGACAATAGCTGTCGAACAGTAGCCCACCAGACACCCGTATGGACGGAGGATCCTCTCTTTTCTATGGAGTAATACGGAACTTTACACCCTGTTCCTTATACTCCTAAAATTGTCTTTGATTAACCAAGACCCTCTTTGTTTGCATTATAGATTTTTACGAGTAATTATTTTCATATTAAAGAAGGAAAAAGTGCTCATTATTTTTATTTTTTTTCTCAATAAGCTTCATAACTTAAGTGAAAAGTAATCAGTCTTGTCTTGAATACCAGTTTTTATTTGAAAAGACTTTTACAATAAATAACAAATGGTAAATAGAATTTAGAATGAAAGCGTTTTTTAAGCAATTAATTCTTAATTTGCTTAAAGAGAAGTAAAGAAAACAGTTGGCACTGCTAAGTAACTGACAAGTTAACAAAAAAAACTTCTTTGAACCAATTTGTTTTGCGTCCATCTAATTAAAAACCGTTTTGGGAAATTTTATTTAGGCTTAATAAAAAAATAACTTCCTGTGGGTGTCGTAAGAAGGCCTAAGGGACTTACCAGAGAATAGGCAGGAGCGTTCTCTGTGCTTTTTTAACAACCATACGGCGACCGCCAACTCGCCTGCCAAGCGTGGCGATTATGGCCAAAACCCTCCCTTTGGGGGGCCTATGTCCAGCAGTGGCCGCCGAAAAAACACGTTTATATGTAAAAAAATAAAACACAATTTTCATCTACCAGCGTTTTAGACTCCCGTGATGGATTACGGCTCACTCTCGGAGAGAGAGAAGACCTGTACCAGCAATGGCAACATTATAGGCTGATTATGTAATCCTTCCCTTTCTTACCCCTCACTCATGGTGAAGAATCAAAACAATCCATTAAACTATACTTTCTTTTCACAGGACTGTCCAACCTGAAGAAGCAGTCGCCTACTGCAACACCCAGGACTCATCATGCGTCTTCGTGGAAACCTCGGCGAAGAAGAACTACCATGTAGACGACCTATTCTACGAACTTTTCGTCGTGGCGAATCTACCATTAGAAATGGCACCAAACCACCACAAGAGGGTCAGTACGGCGTTCGGTAGTCCCTGCACCTTACCCCCAACAAGCAGCCAAAGTAGCAGAAGTAAAAAATGTACTCTCTCCATCAAGAGAAGATTATCAGACGCCTGTGGGGTCGTGGCTCCTAATGTCAGGAGGCCCAGCATTCGTACTGACTTAATGATTATGAGAACAAAGACTTGTGCCAAAGGAGATACGGATAGTACAAGTGGCAGTCCGAAGATCACCCTGAACAGACTCGTGAGGTCTCAAGGACAGAGCGAAAAGCGTTCGTGTATTATACAGTGATATTTATTGTTAGTGGACTTTGGGAATATGATGAGACAGGTGCTATAGGAGAAGATGGAGTGTTCTATAATGACCTGTAAATTCTAAGATGCTATATGTATTGTTTGGACCGCTTAAATGGTGATGATCAACACGGGGATAATTTTGAGATGCATGGTATTTCCACAGTCAATCTTAAAAGAAAAAGATTGTGAGGAAACGAAAAGATTTAAAAGACATGATTTCGTGGACATTCACCAACACGCATTGAGCCCGCGTGTTGGATTACGGTTCACTGCCTCTAATAGAGAGAAGGCCTGCCGCCTATGTCACAGCATTGGGAACGTCATATGCTGACTCGACAACTAGTGGGATATTGACGTCTGATCCCAACTATTACCGTAAAATATTGTACTGATCATTGCCAAGTAAACGCCCTAAAACATAAACGTCGAGTTTGATTAGTTGTTGAAGTATTTAAAACTACACGGTAAATGTTGTTTCTAAGTTTGTTGGATTCTCCGTGTTGCTCTGTTAAATTAGTTTCTCTGAATTCTGCTTAATTTCGCAACAAAATTGGTATTTCAAATAACTTCGAAGCAATTTACATTGATGTAGTTTAAGCCCTCGGCCACGATACACGCTCAAGCGAGACGCGTCTTGCGGCAGTGACTGTGGAGAAAACAAATGAAAGAAATGGTTAAGAGTAGAGGACCTAACACGAGTTTTGACGTTTTTCGTAAAATAAATAAGTCGATTTTTTAATTTTTTATCGAAAATATAATAATATATTCTACAGCATTTTAGTTAAATTGTTTACAATAAGCACAATCAGTATCATCCATAGATATTAATAAATTCTTGAAATTATGAAAACAGAATTTGTGAATCGAATATTTTTAATTTTAAAATCGATGTAGGTGTTTACGTTACGAAAAAAGTCAAAAGTCGTGCTAGCGCCTCCGAGCATATCGCACGTCACAGTGACAGTTGACGGAAGTCACGTCGAAAATCGCATAGCCCGAGGCCCTGAACGGTTCATAATATTGCTCTTTATGTTAATATTAAATTACGTGTCATCAAACCCAATGTCTATGCATTCTAAAACGCCATTACTCGACTTGAGTGATCGTTGATTGAAACAATCAACCTATTTTATATTTAAATGGAGTTTGAAGGTGAACAAAGAAAATCGTAAACACCCCATTAGTGTTAATCTTTTAGGATTAATCAGAGATAATGGTACAGTTGTAACTTTAGTTTTAGTTGGAATTGGTTCAATAACCCCGGCGATACTTGGTTGACGAGTTTGATTTTCGTTAGAAACTTATGGAGCAACACTTCTGCATTGTGTGCAAAAATGGATTTAGGTACAGACAACAAGCTACTACGACCTGTCAAATTCCTTTAATAGACTTTCAACTTTATCGCTAAAGCATTAGGTTCAAGGTTTACTGGGAAAATTTGACAGTTTCGGATAGCTTGATGTGCTGGCGTCTGTAAAAAGTTCATTACATTACTGTTTTCTATTTAAAACGACACGCACACAAACGCACGCACAAACTTCTTCCTTCGCGAGGGAATAACCGCATGCGGGTAACAGAATGTATGCGGTCACCGCACTGCAATAGCTCCGTGAGTTTTTAGCGTAATTCGAAATGAAACTGATTGAAACTAATCATTTGCTTTTCACTATAATGACGTGAAACCAAATGATTTGAAGTAATGTGCCGTCAGGGAAATTAATTGTGAAGCAAAATTGACGACTTTCTTCAAAAAGCGGTGGTATTTGGTTAGTATAGACATTTAATGAATTAATGTCTCGTTGGTCGAGTGGTCGCAAGCGCGACTGCTGAGCATGAAGTCCTGGGTTCGATTCCCGGGTCGGGCAGTGTTATTGGGTTTTCTATCAGAAATTTCTCAGTAGCAGCCACGAAGTCTAGATTCGTGCCTGGTTGATGGCAATAGGCTCACCCCCTATTACATGGTACTTAAACATAACCGGCGAGATTTGAGCGTACTATTAGGTACACCTCTGCCCAACCCTTCTGGGATTACAGGCGTGACGTTATATATGACAGTTCAAAGGATGACAATTTAAGTTGGTAGTAAATTAGCTTAACAATCAATTTCCCTGACTTAACTACGATGTAAATATTAACGATATACTTAATAATTTGAGCTGGTGTACGAGCTTGGAATGTGCTAATAGTAACAATGTTTAATGGACTTAAATGTTTTCTCAGTGTTTTTTAATTAAGCACTATTTTAGTTCACCTATTTCTGGATATTAATCACACATCAATCTACTGCAATCTGTCAAATTTCTTTAATAGATTTTCAACTTTATTGTTAAAGCATTAGGTTCAAGGTTGATTGGGGAAATTTGACAGTTTCTGATAGCTTGATGTGTTGGCTTCTGTACCTATTAAGTTATGCAAAACTGTCAGATTCGTTGGAAACTGTGTATCAGTTCTAAATATTTATTCCTATATTTTGCACTACAGTACAAATATTGACGCGAAATTATTTCTGTTTCTTGCAGTTCAATTATCCACAGTATAATTTATTTCAGAGTTTTTTTTTTTGTATCTGATTAGTATTGTATTTTCTTGTCTTTCAAATTATTTTCGCTACACCAGATCGTTTCGAAAATATTTCAATATTCATACTGTTGCGTAAAGAGATAATATATTCTTAAAATAATCTAATTACTCTAAGTTTTGCTCAGTGCTAGAAAATATTTTTATTTGCGAATAAATTATAATGCATG
Source organism: Noctua fimbriata (assembly GCA_905163415.1). Lineage (NCBI taxonomy): Eukaryota > Metazoa > Arthropoda > Insecta > Lepidoptera > Noctuidae > Noctua > Noctua fimbriata. The sequence continues at coordinate 5,317,584 of LR990941.1, read as the reverse complement.
GCTAGTAATTGTGGTTTTCACCCTATATCATTGTTGTGATGGGACCAAAAAATTCGCTGTTTTCTTTGTTGTTGGAAAAATTATCAAATATATGGGTCTCTTGTTAAATTATAAATTGTTGAGCAAATCATATTGTTTATTGAATCTACGTTGTGCGATATTTTTTGTGTCGTTATTTGCGTGTTATGATTGATTGTTGATGTTATTAAATTAACATTTCGTTCACAATAATATTCAATACCAAGAGCGCTCAACTAGGTGGACCGATGACCTGGTGAAGGTTGCAGGGATCCGCTGAATGCGAGTCGCACGGGACCGGTCAATGTGGCAACACTTGGGGGAGGCCTATGCCCAGCAGTGGACGTCTTTCGGCTGAAATGATGATGAGCGCTCAACTATGATACCATTTTTTTGCCCCTAGTTCTTAAACCAGAATGATCTCTCTTATATCCATTCTTGTCATAAATCTGCTTAATCTTTAATTCGACGAGAACGGACGACGCACAGCCTGAACCGCCAGTTTAAAAGAAAGAATGAAAAAGTATTTATTTATTTCGCACAGGACAAATGATTAAATTAACATTAAAAGAAAATTATTTAAAAAGTAAACATAAGAAAAAAAAAATTAAAAATAAGACTTACATTAAACTAAATTGGTCCTATACGAGGCCAAAAGCTACTACAATCTGTTAAATTTCTTCAATAGATTTTCAACTTTATCACTAAAGTATTAGGTTCAAGGTTCATGGGGAAAATTTGACAGTTTCGGGTAGCTTAATGTGTTGGCGTCTGTACAATGATTGTTTTTAAATTCTTCTCCTAAAGAGGTTAAAATGTGGAATTAAAGTTTGTATCCAAATTCATTATTTTAGCTGATAAAATATCCGGACGTTTGCACAGTTTATAATTTGCATTTTAGTGCATTCAAATAACAGTAATTTACCGCCTACTGCAACGTAATTTCTCATAAAAACCCTACAAAAAAACCCACCTGGAAAACTACTAACTAAGTACCTAATAAATAATAAGAAACACCTTGAGAACGGCACGTAATAGCGTCACGTGCGACGTTGCATATAAAATGGAGGAAACGCAGAACATATGGCGAAGAATACACGGCGCTTCCTATACTGCAGTGCTAATAGTTGGGTATTTCATACCTGGTCTACATACGCGAGTAAAATGAAACTAGAATAAAAGTTTGCGTACTTATGTGTAGAAAAAGGACAGAGGAAATACTCTGGGAAAACCATTTACTGATATGTACTTACCTCTTACGTACCTCGGTATGATAATTTTTCTGTAATGTTTTTGATTGATGAATTGATTAGACTTGGCTTGACACACTGTCGTAACTCGGTAGTGTGTCAAGCCAAGTTTGGAAGAGGCTCACTCGTATTTTACGTGAACTATTATTACAGAATGCATTGCATTTAATTTCAAACAAGGGTTTGTTTTTGAGGCACTCTTTGTTAGTTAGTTTGCTCTTTGTTTTTTAGTTTTAACGCCTTAATCTTACATGAAAACGAAACAAAAAATATCGCATAATACCTTACTATTAATCCAATAATACTTAGCTTACATTACAATGTAATTGAGAAATGCCAATTTGTATTCGCATGATTTATATTATATACTTAGCCGTCTAAATACATGATGTATCATTTTGTAACCTTTTATCTATACCCTGTCTTCTTGTCTAATAAACAGTTGTTTTTCAATGTTTATTTGTTTTATTTCTCTGAGGCCTAGATAGCGGCAAATGTGTAGGTACCCATATAGGCAGAAGCGGCAAAAGTACACCAATTTATATAAGGTTTTGCCATTAGCCAGGCGCATACCCCGACTTCGGGGTGCTTCTGAAGAAATTATAATGGAACACAACCAGTCAGCCTCGTTCGGCTAGTGGTTTCAAGCGCGACTGCTGAGCATGAGTTCCTGGGTTCGATTCCCAGGTAGGGCAAAGTGTCATTGGGTTTTTCCGTCAGGAGTTTTTCTCAGTAGTAGCCACGGAGTCTGTATTTGTGCCCGTTTGATGTCTATAGGCTCGTCCCCTATTACATGGGCCTTAAACATAACTGGCGAAATGTAGGTTTACGATTAGATGCACCTCTGCCTAACCTTTCGCAGATTACAGGCGTGATTTTATGTTAGAAAAAGAGAATTTAACAACAACTCTCTAGTAAAGCCACACATACTGTACCTAATCGAAATCTGGGGCAATGCACCTAAAACAAACTTAAAAGACCTACAAATTGCACAAAATAAAATAATTAAAATGCTATTTCATTACGACTACCTAACACCAACAATTAAAATATACAAAGACACAAAACTCTTGAACATCAAACAACTTCACGCATACTCCACCTGCATACTCATTCATAAAATACTTAATAAAACCATACATACACAAATTTCATTCGCCAAAACACATCAACTACATAACCGTAGCAGTCGTAGAAAAGATCACATCGTACTTCCTCGAGTGCGAACCACTCAAGGTAAAAGATTACTTGTTTATGAGGGAGTGCAACTTTACAATAAACTACCAGATGAGATAAAGAGTGCGAATTCGATCAATATTTTTAAGACCAAACTAAAAAAATATGTTTCTCAAAACTTCAATATCAATTAACCTTAAAAGATTATGCTACTAACTTAACCTAACCAAAAACAACTTCTAAATAAAAAAACTTAAAAATAACAGCTGTAAACAAACGTTGTACTACTGACTGATTTATCTGCATTGTGACAACGGGACCGCGCTCTTTATCTCAAGCGAGGGGTAGTTACGCATAGTGTCACAACTTGGATTTTGTAATAGTACCCACAAACTTAATAATTTGTAACACTAAAATAATTTGTTAAATGTAAAAAGGGAGGCCTTTGCCCTGCAATGGGGCAAAATAAGCTTATAATAATAAAATTATAATAATATAATAATGTAAGTAAATAATATTAATTACGTCAGAATAATTGTAAGTCCGAGTGTCGAAGGACAATGATTAATGTATATTTAAATTTGTTCTCATGTAAGTGAAATGTTATTTCTTTATGAGAATTAAATGTCTTTAACCAGAATTTAATTGACTTAAGCTGGCAAAAAGTTGAACAATCTTGTATCAAGCCGTTGAAGAAATACGGTACGCTTCGGAAACGATAGTCACTTTTCCAGGTCCTCTGGACATAAATAAAGGCCGCCATAGACGATAGGTTGTGCATGCGCAGTATTTTCTGTCCATTCAAACTTAGCAGGCATACATGAACTTGTGCAGAAGAAAACTGTACAGTTATCTTTCAAAATCAAAATACTTTATTTTACTCTTATAAAACGTCGAAAAAAGGTGCACGGTTCGGGTTGGTCGGTTCCTATGGAGAAGAACCAGCAAGAAACTCCATTCTTTCCACCACTCACCATCCACTCCTTCGAATGGAACTAGGTTTTGCATGTACATTCAAAACTGTCATGCATGAATTAGGCTTTAGATACCTTTGCATTCGCTAACGTGCACGACCCAGGCATAAAGCATACAAATGTCATCAATCCAGTCTCTATTTAGGCGAGGGCCTTTGACTTGCACTAGAAACTAGAACCTGTAACAAAAACAATTACAAGCTTAAGTGATTCAAAGTTAAACGAGTTCTATATTTGATATTGGTTAATTTCCGACGAAATTACGAATTACACATATTCTTCTATGAAAATAGGAATAATTCCTTTGTTAGTTAATATGACAGCGTTTGAAAGACATTGCTAGGCTGGGATCTCATCATCATCTGCCTAAACTTTTTCCAACTTTGTTGGGGTCGGCTTCCAGTCTAACCGGATGCTGCTGAAGACCAGTATTTTAGATGGAGCGACTGCCCATCTAACCTCCAAAACACAGTTAGTGCTGGGTAATACAATACCCCTTGGTAAAACTGGTTGTCAGACTTTTTGGGCCACTGCTAAGGCTGGGATCTATAAAAGTTATTTAGCGCGTGATGTTTCCGTCGCAGTGTGGTACTTCTACTTAGTTGTGCGAACGATAAACGCTTAGCTAAAAAAACATGCAAACTAACGTTTATAGATCCAAGCTTAAGGCTCTGACTCCACCAAACTGGAGACGATCGAAGCAGAGAAGAGACGTGCAGGAATCAACCAATCACATCGGTTCTAGTCTACTGTGGTTGTTCGGATCGTGCAAACTCTCTCCGCTCATCTCTGCTTTGGTGGTGCGAACGATAAACGCTTAGCTAAAAAACATGCAAACTAACGTTTATAGATCCAAGCTTAAGGCCCTGACTGCACCAAAATGGAGACGATCGAAGCAGAGAAGAGACGTGCAAGAATCAACCAATCACAAATCACATCATCACATCACTTCTCTCGACTCTCATGTGATTGGTCGAATCTAGCAAGTCTCCGCTCTACTCATTTCTGCTTTGGTGGAGTCCGGGCCACAGAGTTCTGTTTACCCTGCTAGGAATAAGAGCGTAAAGAATGAAATTTAAATACGCCACTTTGTTACCGATATGCGTAAAATTTAATTATTTCAATCCATACGTTGTGTATTGCGTAACAAAACATATTGTATCAGATACCTACGCTACGCGGTATATTTATGGAGCCTAGGGTTGACAGATGCAAAAACATTGTTCTTTCTGTGTTTCTCTTTTAACTTGACGATGCTTTTAAGCAATCAAGATAGCTGCCATTTTTAATGCTCAATGAGCTTCTCACATCTTTTTTTATTACCTACAAATTCTATTCTATATACAATACAATATAATTATATCAAATACAATTCTATATACAAAACGTAACATAACATTACACCTGTAATCTCCTAAGGGTTAGGCAGGGTTGTATCTAATAGTACTCCCACATTTGGTCAGTTATGTTTAAGTCCCATATAAAGGGGGGCAGCCTATTGCCCACAACCGATCACCAATCCAGACTCCTCTGCTGCTTCTAAGAAAGTCCTGATGGAAAACCCGAAAACACTTTGACTGTCCTGGGAACCGAACCCAGGACCTCATACTCAGAAGTTGCGCTTGCGATCACTAGACCAACGAGGCAGTCTATTACACAACATAATTCTATTATTTTAAGACTTTCTCGTAAGTGATTTCGCCAGCAACAAATTGAACCTAGAAATCAAATTACTATTGTCAAAGTGGTGTTACACTTCGAGTTGACCTTTTCCATTTAGTTTTGCACCACATAGTTTTGTATTGTTTTTTATTTTTTAGTTTTGTCCTTTTTCGAAATATTACAATAAAATATCCATATATATTATTAATAAAAATCCAAATATTTATCTATATATTTAATTATTTATTTATTTTATTTTTTTATTTATTATTTTTTTATTATTATTTATTTTTTATTATTTTTATTTTATTTATTATTGTTTATCCGTGATCATGGTGCTTGCAACAGCGCCGAAATATCGGGAACTCGACAAAAATAGTAAACATGGTAAATATCCCGTTTCCTGTCTAAGTAATAATGTTAGTGGCCATGATAGTTTAAAATCTTATATTACAATAAAAACCATTGACATTTATGATAAATCATATTGACACTGATGAAGGAAACGATCAAAAAAATTTAGGTACTAAATGGCGAGGTATTCAGGGTGGAAGGGACACCGACTCGAAAACGGTTACCACGTATTCAGTACATCATTCCGAACACAAACATTTTTATCGGTAATTGAAAAACAATCAGCTGTTTTATACATTTTGACCGTGTAGGTTTTGCACTTTTGTAGGAAAAGCTGTTTTTTTTTTTAATAACCGACGAAAAATTTCTATAATGACCTACTGAATAAGTCATTTTCGCATCGGTGTCCCTTCCACCCTGTATATCCCATTAATCTCAAGACCTTTACAATTGGTCAAAAGTAGACATGAACCATAAATTCATTTCGTTAGCTAAATGCCAACCCTAATCCATGCGATTTCAATTTTGTAGGTACAATTTAAATAAAAATCTAGCAAAAATGTTTTGTCGAACAACACCGATGGTTTACGGTTCTATTTTTTGTTTTTAGAGTTCCGTAATTAAACGGACAGGTGGTTCTCACCTCACAAAAGGTTATAATTAACTATTTGTACTATTTTCTGTTTCTTTCTTCTTTTCTGTATTTAGTGTGTACATAAATTGTTAAATAAATGTAAAATACTGGTAATAACAGCTTAGGCTTCTTTAACATCGGCCTTTATTGTGCCGTAAAACTCACGGAAATTAAAAGATATAATTAGATTATGAAATAAGGAATAAAGACGAGAGTACGTTACGTTACTAAAAAGTGTTACAACTTAATTTACATAACATAACATAATATCACACCTGTAATCCCCGAAGGGTTAGGCAGAAGTGTTGTACGGTTTACGTGCATTCCGTCAGGCTGCAAACGCAGCAACCTACTTTTCTCTTTGGTATTTAAAACAATGTTTAATATGATTTTAAGTTAGTTGACGAATTACATACTTACGCGAACACCGCGGATTAGCATCCAACCCACTTTTACTTTGTTGTGATCGGTACTCTAATAAACCTTTAGTGTTACCAAATCTGTGTGTGTTTACATCAATTAGCCTAACTCCAAGTACTGACTTACCACTTCTTACTTAAAGCTACAAGTGTAAGGTACCAACTACTACGGGACCTTACATTTAATGGTCCTTCGAGTATTTCACAGTTTGGGGTAATTGTATCTCTTGGAACGACAGCGAATCGGCTTGGCTGGCCTTCCACAAGCGGATCTCACCAGTCAAGTTGAGAAAGCGCGCATATTCGTAAAAAGAGTACAAGAGCTCTGAGCAATCAACGAAGAGGGGATACTTTGGAACTTCTTCGTGAATCAAGCGGAAAAACAAGACTCAACTGCGGCAACAAGCCAACTACTACTACGACTACTGCTACTACAGCTTCCGGACTACAACGTGAACTGCGGGTAATACGAGGCCTACAAACTAGAAGACACCGAACTACGTGTTCTTCAATACCTACTTTACTACTACATCTTACTACTACTGCTACTTTCGATTACCGAAACGACTACATCAAGATGAGCGAAATCACTGCACAAAACGAAGTCTTCGAGTCAATCAAACGTCTCTGTACTAACTACCAAAAGGACAGCGCGTCTCGGAAAGGAAAGGAGTACCTGACTCAAAGGTTAGTGTCATTGGAAAACCTCTGGCAAGACTTTGGCAATAGACACAATGTATTGCTTGAACGAGAGGACAAAGAAATCCAATATTTTACTGGAAACATTTATGAAAAGACGAAACATATGTATGAATCCACCAGGATTGATATACTGCAGCGGTTGTTGGTCTGGGAAGGAAAACAGGCTGAAGTTGTCATTCCTCATCCTACGGGAGTAGATACCAAGACCAAGGAACTGCTTGATCGACAAGAATGTCACATTAAAGCACTAGAACGGGCGATGTCCAAAATAGAAATTGACTCCATAACTGAAAAATGGGAGTTAGAGGATCACCTGAGCGTCCTGAAAACCAAGTGGGACACTGTAGAGAAATGTCACTGGGAGCTAGAAGCTATTTTGAAAGGGTCAAACGAAATATACAACGACTTGTTCGCCAACAAAGAACGTCAGTACGATGTCATGAAAAGATCTCTCAACTCGAAACTATGGACAAGCGTAAACCACCAAAACTATGCACCGAGGATTCAACTACCGGAATTCACTGGAAACTACAGTCAGTGGATTACGTTCAAGGATATGTTTCTGGAGACAATCCACAACAATGCAAATTCTTCGAAAGCGCAGAAAATGCAACACTTAAAATCTAAGCTTAAAGGAGAGCCGGAACGATTAGTTCAACATTTGGTCGGCGCTGAAAACTATGAAACTTGTTGGGATATTCTTATTCAGCGATACGACAACAAGAGACTCCAGTTTACGAACTTGATGAATACTTTGATGGAGTTACCATCCATCCAGCAGGTCAATGCTGCTGTCTTGAAGAGAATGCATGACGTAATCAACGAATGCATGAATGGCCTACATAACATCGGTCTAAATACATCAAGCTGGGATCCAATAATCGTGTACTTGATGGCACAGAAGTTGGACTCAACATCATATACTGAATACACTAGAGAATTAGAGCATCCAAAGCAAGTCCCGGAGCTGAGTGAATTTTTGGGGTTCTTGGAGACCAAATTCATGGCGTTGGAAGCAGCAAAGGGTTACCAAAAAGATGCATCTAACCAACATAAACAAATATTCAGCAACAAAACGAGATTTAACTCCAATAAACCATCATATGAACCACATAGAAAAGAAACATCAAGAATATACCATGCGTCATACGGTAAATGCCTTCTGTGCAGCGGTTTTCACGTGATCATGCAGTGTCCAAAGTTCATTGAAATGGACACACGGCAACGGAATGACACAGTAAGGAAATTACAAATATGCAAAAACTGTTTGTATAAGCATGGAGACACAGAATGCACGTCGAACAAAACTTGCAAAGAGTGCAATAAACCACATCATACGATGTTACACTATTCAGCGCAAAAACTGTCGCCAAGTTCCAATATGAACAATATGGGTCAACGTTCTCAACAACGGGAACATCAACCTTCAACATCAACAAACCAACATAGTTCGAACCATTTATCAAACAACTACATTATGGAAATATTACTTACTACAGTAGAACTTCAAGTAAAGACATCAACAGGAGACTTTATAACGTTACGAGCTTTACTGGACCAAGGATCTCAAGTAAACCTCATCACGGAGAACGCGGCTCAACGACTGAAACTACCTAGAAAAAGGATGAACGCTACAATTTCCGGCGTGGGTACGATTTCGGGAGATTGTAAAGGACGACTAGAATTAGAGTGTAAATCAAGATGCACTGACTTTGCATTTTCAGTCAGCACTCTAATAATGAAAAGGATCACGAACAACTTACCTAACAAAACATTTAAAAAAGAAAAATGGCCTCAGCTACAAGGTCTGAAACTAGCGGATCCTGACTTCAACTTATCAAGGAGCGTGGATTTGCTGCTGGGAGCGGATATCTATTCGCAAGTTATATTAGAGGGGGTCCTAAAGGGAGATGCCCAAACGCCGACAGCTCAGCAAACCCGTTTAGGATGGATTTTATGCGGCAAGCTAGAAACTTTTAACTGCCATGTCGCTCTTGTCGACCTGAACGACTTAAAGAGATTCTGGGAGACAGAAGACATCATTCAGAATACTGAGGACACATCTAAAGACGACTGGTGCGAAAACTACTACAAAATGACTACTGAAAGAGATCGCGACGGAAAATACATTGTAAAGATGCCACTGATTCCTCGTTATGAAGAAAAATTGGGAAACTCAAAGTCGATCGCAATCTCTCAATTCTTACAACTGGAAAGAAAATTCGACAGAAACCCTAAACTTGCATCAATGTACAAAGATTTCATCCGCGAGTACATTGATTTAGGTCACATGAAGCTTTCAAACACGACACCCGCCAAAGATGCAATCTTCTTACCGCATCATGGAGTACTGAGAGAACAATCAACAACAACAAAACTACGAGCTGTTTTTAATGCTTCCCAGAAGACCATGGGTGGATGTAGCCTAAATGACGTAATGGAAAAAGGTCCTAATCTGCAAAAGGACATCCAAGCATTGATATTACAATGGCGTGGCTATAAATACGTCTACACAGCGGACATTGAAAAAATGTACCGTTCCATATGGTGTCATCCGGATCAACAACATCTACAGAAGATCCTATGGAGAAAGCAACCAAAAGACAATTTACAAGAATATCAACTGCAAACATTAACATATGGGACAAAAAGTGCTCCATGGCTAGCAATGCGAACACTCAAACAGCTTGCTATTGTGACTGTTCGTAAATTACCCTAGGCTGATAAAATTTTCATTTTTCCTAAATCATGCAAATATTAGTATTAATGTCGGCTCCACTCGAAGGTAGAGAGGCCATGCCCCGCCATCCGCATGGCCTTGTAAGATTCGACTCCAAACTTGGGCATCTTTCCACCGACTTCTAACCAACTGACCTCCAGCCCTGTCCTGACTTTAGAAGCTAGGGGACAGGGAGGGGACAGGGTGAAGTTAATATTGGGGGTTCACAGTTAAGACATATACATGAATAATATCGAATCTTTTAAAACTAAATTAATAATAAGGTATGAAGCTAATGAGACAAGAGGGCGCAAAAATATGATATATAATGAAATGTTTGGTAAAGGAAACGTTACGCTTGCGCTTAAGAATTTATTTATTTATTCGTTACGTTAATTTATTTGACTCCAAAATACTAGATGCCGATTCGCAAACGCAAACGATTCCATGTTACAACATGGAACCGTTTTACAACGTTTGTCCGGCGTACGTGTACTGTTAGACCTAAGTGCATAGCCCTACTGAGGACACTGCTACGAACTCTAACAGGACACGTTCCCTAAGCTCTATCTACATGTCTTTCCCAATCCTAAGGCAGTGGGTTGTGAGGCCACTGCCATTGAGGAAGACAGGTTTCTAGTATTTCTACTTATACGCGTACCCACGTTAATAACACCCTTATGGCAGATTACCCCAATTACTATATTATAACACAATTTGCACAAGCGTACCGTAGACTCGGCCTGTAGCAGAACATATTGCGATTGTTATTGGTGGACGCCGAAGTGGTTATTCCATCGTCACTTCACATTTCTTTACTCTGCCCCATGTCGTGGTTGCGTGTCTCGCTAAATAGTGTCGATTCAGTAATAGGCCTGTGGCAGCCGGGGTTTGTTTTAACGAGACACAGTCCCTAGCGTTCCTAAGAACGTAGCTATCCATTCAGTTTAGGATACTTGGTGAAGCCTACCCCCGCTCCCTGAAATGTGCGCCAACAATCTCTACGCAATGTTTCTGAGCTAGACCTTTACAGGAAGCAGTATTCATCAGCAGCATTTGGTTGGTTTGTACCACAAGTACATGTCGGCATTATATTACTGAGCAATATAGCTTGTTTTAATCAATCCTTGAATATTACGGTGCTGCCTACACCACTGAATAATATAGGTTATTCTAATGGGAATGCGAATATTACGGTTCTGCCTTTCATTTGTGGTGAGTCAGATCAAAGTCAATAGTCAATAGTCAGGTGTGGTTTTGTTTAGTGTGTATGTCGTTTGCATGAAATGTGTGTGCAGTGTAGCGAAGGGCGATCTCCGTTCCCTAAAACCAAACGCAGATGACGAATATATGCCAAGGGTTGGATTAGGAGGTGGAACTCATAACACATGAGAAAATAGTATACATTGTGATGATAGAATACCGCTGCTCCGTCATGCTGAAATAAATGATTATTAACACCTCCCCCTTCTCTAACGTCACTGTTATTATCTATAAAATACTATACAAATTACCCTACGAGAATTACATTATGAAAGGTCCGCAAGGATCTACATATTCCTCCACGTTAATTAGTAAATTAAAGGTAACACTTACCAAGTAGGTCCTTGAAGTGAACTGAAGTATAACCCACTTACAATACGCTGCACCGCTTATCAGCCTCGCCTCTCCCGAAGCCCGCGTTCTCTCCTGTCGCCTTTCTCGTCTCGAACTCACTCACTAACTACTCTTATTACTAATACTTATATTTAACTTATCGCAATACTCGCTCGCTCGCTCGCTTATCGCTTTTGCTTAATCGCTCAATTACGACAGTCCTCTGGGACATGTCCATCTTGGTACCAAGATTACGCTATCTACACGAACCTAACCTAGGACGTCCTAGCTCTTTAACCGTTTTTAGACCGACTCCTTGACTCAGCTCCACCTCACGTGTGGACTCTTCCGCGATTTCAAATCAACTCCCCGTCCACCTATCTTTCTCCCGGCTCCAGCCTCCAAAAACCACCACGCTTGGGTCGGTTCCCATACTTTTTACAGAATTGGTTTATTGCTCTTTTTGTGCAAACGTCTCAATTGTTTTTAACTGCCCTCTCGGCGCCAAAGGCCGGAGTAAATTGCAACCAGATGTTGCACTGGTATTCAGAATTGCCTTTAGAAATCAGATATTTTTATCTTTCCTTAAGAATTTGTTGAATTATTACATTCGGACTGTCAGTTAGCTTATGATCTGCAATCCCTTTCCCATTAACTAAAGAATTTATGCGTTTCCAAGTGATGCAATATTTTTTACAATTTAAAGGGAGGAAGGACACTTGGTTATTAATTACGGTAACTTGTCAGCCTGTCAAGCCATAAAATAGAAGTTTAATGTGTTTGTAAGTGGCCCATACCGCGTGATGATTTGAAATAAAAGTCAAGGCTAAAATATTTACTTAATAATTAGGAGTACGTGACAGACAGTCACACTATCGATGACGGCCACAAATACCCAAAGGCCGCTGAAATATTGCTAAATCAGTTCTACGTCGATGACCTAATCAGCGGCCACAACTCTACAAAACAAGCAAAGGAAATTCAAACATCGATCATAAAACTACTGAAGGGAGGCGGAATGAATCTGCGAAAATGGTCAAGCAACGATCCTGAGCTTCTACGACACTTAGACGAAGATCAAATATCGAAAAGTACTGTGGCGAGTAGGCAAGTCAACTCGCACACTAGAACGCAGCACCAAAAATCACGCCACCTTTTAAGCCCCGCCTCTGTGGTAAGGATTTCAACTAGGTGTGCGTAGCGAGGCGCACACTCGGACGACCGGCGCCCGCGATTCCTTTGTCTCGGATGTCGACGCACACACGGAGGCCGTTCACGACGACGTTGACGTAGTTTGTTTACTTGGGAGTATAAATGTTGGTGTCTTGATGGGACTGATACTCATTTCTGCTTTGTTCGCCCGCTTATATAATTGTTATTTTGCCTAAATTATAAGTTCATATTATTAAGCTTATTCGCCTTTTACTATCAATCATCTGCACCCCGACAAGTACCTACCTACCTGCTTACCAACTTGCTAGTGCTCGCACAGCAAGTGGCCCAGTTAGCGTTCACCATCACACACGCACAGCCACTTCATTGGTGACCCCGATTCCGTTGTCAAGAGGAGAAGATGGAGCCAAGCAAGGAGAATGTCGTATTCCAGGAAGCATGTCGAGTTGGAGTAAGGACGCCGTCGTTCAACCCAGACGACCCGATACTATGGTTCGCCCAGTTAGAAGGACAGTTCGCGTTGACAAACATGACCCAGGACACAACCAAGTTCTACTTCGTTCTGTCACAGCTGGAACCACAACATACTGCGGAGGTTAGAGACCTGGTCGTTACTCCACCAGCAACGGGGAAATACGAGAAGCTGAAGGCAGAATTAATTAAAAGGCTTTCTGCATCACAAGAGCGGAAAATAAAGCAGTTAATGATGCACGAAGAACTCGGCGACAGAAAACCTTCACAGTTCCTGCGCCATTTACAACATTTGGCAGGACCGACGGTCCCAGCAGAATTCATCAGAACAATCTGGTCAAGTCGGCTTCCCACCAACCTACAAACCATTGTCGCGTCGCAGACTGCCATGACCCTGGAAGACCTGGCCGAATTAGCGGATCGCATAAATGACATCGTTCCAGTAACCGGGCAAGTAGCAAGTACCAGTACTCGCCCGCCAGTAACGACTGATCCGCAAAATGCTGCTGTGGACGCGCTGACTAAAACCGTTGCCGAGTTAAGCCGTAAGCTGGAAACTATGAGCATGGAGCTACGCAGTCATCGTCGGTCGCAGTCACGAAGATCAAGGCATGGTTCACCACATCGTTCTCGCTCCCGTTCCAGTTCCAGACCCCGAGATCACCCGCTGTGCTGGTATCATTACCGGTTTGGTGACAGGGCGCAGAAATGTACGCCGCCATGCAAGCACAGCAAGCAGCCGGTAAACTCTCAAGGCAGCCATTAGTGGCGGCACAAGACTGCCTAGCTGTAACGAGCCGCCTGTTCATCACGGATCGCAAGACGAAGATACAATATCTTGTAGATACGGGTTCAGACCTGTGTGTATTCCCGCGATCCGCTGTTCGGGAGCCACGCTGCAAGACCAAATACGAATTGTTTGCAGCAAACGGAACAATAATAGCTACCTACGGTTATCAACCACTCACTTTGGATCTGGGTCTTCGTCGAGCTTTCACATGGCAGTTCATAGTAGCTGACGTCTCAAAGCCAATCATCGGCATCGACTTCTTGAGCTACTACAACCTACTTGTTGACTGCCGCAACCAACGGTTAATCGACAACATCACTGCACTGACTGTGGCAGCGACAAATCAAAAGGCAACCGAGGCCATTTCGTCAGTCCGCACAACCACGGAAGGCACAGATTACCAACAGCTGCTGAGAGAATATCCAGATCTCACACGCCCAGCTGGTAGACCTGGAATCACAAAGCACAGCACGGTGCACCACATACGCACTACGCCAGGCCCACCCGTATACGGTCGCCCTCGCCGCCTTGACCCTGAGCGGCTGAAAATAGCCAAACAGGAGTTCGAGGAAATGCTGCAGCAGGGAACAGCGCGCAGATCTGAGAGCGCTTGGTCGTCGCCGCTTCATCTAGCACGCAAGAAGAACGACGGCTGGAGGCCATGCGGAGACTACAGATCTTTGAACGCACGCACGATTCCAGACCGTTATCCAGTACGACACGTGCAGGACTTCGTGCATCAGCTGGTGGGGAGCACAATCTACTCCACTGTTGATTTGGTTAAGGCCTACAACCAAATACCAGTCACAGAAGAAGACATTCCCAAGACAGCCATAACGACACCCTTTGGGTTGTTCGAATTTCCGTTCATGACGTTCGGACTACGCAACGCTGCACAAACGTTTCAACGGTTTATGGACGAGGTGCTCCGAGGCCTAGACTTCTGTTATACCTACCTTGACGACATTTTGATCTCCAGTAGCAGCATCGACCAGCATCAACAGCACCTCAGAAAACTCTTCGAGAGGCTGACAGAATATGGAGTGCTGATTAACACAAGCAAATGCACGTTCGGACAAGCAAAAGTGAGTTTCCTGGGCCACGAGGTTTCAGCAGCAGGAATCAAGCCTCTAAATACAAAAGTCCAGGCTATCCAGGACTACCCAGTCCCCAAAAACATCAAGGACCTTAGAAGATTTCTTGGAATGATAAACTTCTACCGGAAATTCCTACCAGCAGCAGCTTCTATGCAGGCGCCTTTAAACAAATTATTAACAGGACCCATAATTAAAGGATCGCAACAAATAGTAATGACACCAGAGCACCTAGAGGCTTTCAATAGATGTAAGCAAAGTTTATCAGAGGCTACACTGCTAGTTCATCCAGACCCAACGGCAGAACTCGCAGTTCAGACAGACGCCTCAGATACGGCAATCGACGCTGTATTACAGCAAAAGCAGGGTAAAGAATGGCAGCCCTTGGCATTCTTCTCCAGGAAACTAAGCCCTGCCCAGACAAAGTACAGCCCATACGACCGCGAACTTCTAGCAATATACGAGGCCATACGATATTTCAAGTACATGGTAGAAGCAAGAACATTCGTAGTTTTGACCGATCACAAACCACTCACATTTGCATTCAGCAAACCCCGGCAAAACTGTTCCCCACGTCAGTTCAGATATCTGGATCTCATCAGCCAGTACACCACAGATATAAAGTTCGTGGCCGGCAAGGACAACGTGGTAGCCGATGCATTATCACGGATAAACGAAATCGATCTGCCCATAGATTACCAGTCCCTGGCCAGAGAACAGGAAACCGATGCGGAACTCCAAGCCCTCATAGATAACGGCTCCAGCCTGAAGCTCAAGAAAATCAGACTGCCTGAAGCAGGACTTGAAGTATACTGCGACATTGCATCGGGGACACGCCCATTTCTCACCAAACGGTTTCGCAAGCATGCCTTCAATACCCTTCACGGTCTGAGTCACCCAGGTGGTAAGGCAACAGTCCGCTTAGTAACCGAAAGGTATGTATGGCCCGGTATAAGAAGGGACTGTCGACAATGGGCCAAGGAATGTGAAGCATGCCAACGAAGCAAAGTGGCCAGACATACGTCAGCACCTTTGACAGCTTTTCAGACGCCTTCAGCAAGGTTCCGCCACATTCACATTGACTTAGTTGGTCCTTTACCATTATGTTCTGGCTACAGGTACTGCCTCACTATAGTCGACCGCGTGACGCGTTGGCCTGAGGCATACCCACTGCAGGACATCACAGCGGAGACCTGCGCAGCCGCCTTAACGTCAGGGTGGATCGCGCGGTTCGGCAGCCCCGAGCACATCACTACCGATCGGGGCAGGCAATTCGAGTCCCGCACCTTCAAGGAACTCGCTGCTCTAATCGGGGCATCAAATCACCTAACCACAGCTTACCATCCCGCAGCAAATGGCCTGGTGGAAAGGCTACACCGCCAACTGAAAGCCGCCATTACCTGTCACGCCAAGTCCAACTGGACCGAGGTGTTGCCGTGGGTTCTTCTGGGCATACGCAGCGCTTACAAGGAAGACCTACAAGCGTCCGCGGCAGAGCTGGTGTACGGTGAACCACTCCGTCTGCCAGGACAGTTCTTCGCCTCCACTCCAGAGGAGACAGTCGACGTGACCAGCCTGATCAGCAGACTCCGCTCACACATGAGTAGGCTAACACCACAACCTACTTCCTGGCACACTAGTTCCACTCGACCGTTCTATGTGCCCAAGGACCTGACCACAGCTACTCATGTTTTCTTGCGGCAAGGTCCAGCACGAAGGTCACTAGAAGCTCCATATTTAGGACCATACAAGGTTCTGCAACGAGACCAGAAGACCTTCGACCTCGAAGTGAAGGGAAAAAGGCAAAAAGTCACACTTGACCGGCTAAAGCCAGCGTACTTAGCCTATGAACAACCTGCTATGACGTCACAGCAGCAACCTCCAGAAGACCAGGTCATTGTCAACAAGACGAGGAGCGGGCGCACAGTCAGATTCCCTGACTACTATCGTTCGTAGCCAGGCTACGACTCACCAGGGGAGTGGTGTGGCGAGTAGGCAAGTCAACTCGCACACTAGAACGCAGCACCAAAAATCACGCCACCTTTTAAGCCCCGCCTCTGTGGTAAGGATTTCAACTAGGTGTGCGTAGCGAGGCGCACACTCGGACGACCGGCGCCCGCGATTCCTTTGTCTCGGATGTCGACGCACACACGGAGGCCGTTCACGACGACGTTGACGTAGTTTGTTTACTTGGGAGTATAAATGTTGGTGTCTTGATGGGACTGATACTCATTTCTGCTTTGTTCGCCCGCTTATATAATTGTTATTTTGCCTAAATTATAAGTTCATATTATTAAGCTTATTCGCCTTTTACTATCAATCATCTGCACCCCGACAAGTACCTACCTACCTGCTTACCAACTTGCTAGTGCTCGCACAGCAAGTGGCCCAGTTAGCGTTCACCATCACACACGCACAGCCACTTCAGTACATTTGATTTTAGAGGCGACGAATCAATGAAAACGTTGGGGGTGAGTTGGAATCCAAAAGATGACGTTTTCATATTCAACTGGTCCATAGACGACTACAACAACGAACCACTAACTAAAAGAAACCTGCTATCACAAATATCCAAACTATACGACCCCTTGGGTTGGCTGGCGCCTATAACTGAAGTCAGCTAAACTACTATTCCAAAGGGTGTGGCTAACTAAAATAAACTGGGATGCTGAACTACCTACTGAGTTACAAGACGAATGGCGGCATCTAAACAAAGAACTACATCTAATTAAAAACATTAAAATAAACAGATGGATTGGCAGTACGCAGAAAAATATCCAACTACATGGATTTTGTGACGCAAGCGAAAAGGCATACGCTTGCGTCATATACAGCCGAGTAATCGACGAAAAGGGCGACCCAAGGATCACATTACTAGTATCAAAAACTAGGGTAGTGCCGATTACTCAAAAAACTTCATTGCCCAGACTTGAGCTATGCGGAGCACTACTACTCTCCCAACTCATGGAAAAAGTGAAGAAATCACTAACGGAGCATGAGATATCAGCTTATGGTTGGTGTGACTCCAAGGTGGTCCTAGCTTGGATTCAGGGAGACCTCTCAAGATGGGAAAGATACGTAGCTAACAGAGTGGGGAAAATAAAAGACGTAATTCCACCTCAACAATGGTGTTATGTACGATCGGAACTTAATCCAGCTGACTGCGCTTCGAGAGGCTTGCTACCGAGCAAAGTAGTCAAGTTCAACTTATGGTGGAACGGACCTATGTTTCTGAAAAACTTTGCAGAAACAGAAACACCTCATAATGTGAATTGCCACTTTACTACAAGCGAAGCAAACAGGGTCGAACCCAATGACGTCAGTTCGAAAAACTACAACACTGAAAATATTGTTTACAAGTTGTTGAAGAACCACAGTTCGCTGACTTCAGTAATAAGAATTACTGCTCGAATTGTGCGATATATTGCATCACTAAAGCAAAAATTACGACCAAGCGCTACTTACCTAACAACAACTGACCTACAATACGCAGCAGAATATATAATAAAATATGTTCAACAAAGCGAGTTTGCGCAAGAACACAAACAGTTGAAACAAAATAAAACTGTGTCACCAAAAAGCAACATTTACAAACTCAAACCTTATCTGGATAGCAAGGGAATCATTCGCGTAGGCGGAAGACTACAGCACTCTGATCTTCCTGCAAATATGAAGAATCCCGCAGTGGTACCCTACTCCAGCCGCTTCACTGAACTACTGATCGACCAAGCACATTCGATGACGCTTCATGGAGGAGCCCGTCTGACCCTTACTTACATACGGCAACGATACTGGATAGTCTCTGGAAATCGGGCGGTAAAGGGAAGAATACGACGCTGTGTGAAATGTCATCGTTACAATTCTACGGACAATGCTCAACTAATGGCCGATCTGCCAAAACAAAGAGTAACACCAAGCCGTCCATTCACTCACACTGGTGTTGACTTTACTGGTCACGTAGACGTGAAACTTAACAAAAGAAGAGGAGTGAAGACCTCAAAAGCATACATCGCGGTCTTCGTCTGTATGGCTACGAAAGCTGTACATATCGAATTAGTCTCAGAACTAAGCACGGAAGCGTTTATTGCGGCCCTTCAGAGAATGTGCGCGAGGCGCGGAACGCCTGCTCACATGTACTCAGACAACGGCACGAACTTCGTTGGAGCATCCAAAGTACTGAGAGAGGATTTCAGTAACTTCAAGAAGCTACTCTCTCCTGAGTTCTTTGACGAGATTGGGAAACTAGAAATTCATTGGCACTTCAACGCCCCTGCTTGGCCTAGTGCGGGGGGTATATTCGAAGCAGCCGTCAAATCATTAAAACACCACTTGAAGCGGGTTCTTGGGGATCAAAAACTGACCTGGGAAGAATTCACTACGTTACTAGCGAAAATAGAAGCCTGCCTAAACTCGAGGCCTCTATGTCAGCTAACAGAAGATCCGGAGGAATTTTACAGCACTCTCACTCCTGGCCACTTTCTAACTGGCAGTGCTACGTTGTCTCTACCTCAACCGGAGCCTGACAACAGAAAGATGGATCTGAGAAAACGTTGGCAACTAACGGAGCATATGCTGGATCAATTCTGGAAAGCTTGGTCCAATGACTACCTGAACACCTTACAGTCTAGAAGCAAGTGGAACAGAACTGTACAAAACCTCAAACTAAACGACGTGGTCCTAATCAAGGAAACAAACTTACCTCCTGGCAAATGGGCCATGGGACGAGTGATGGAAACTCATCCCGGTAAGGATGGTCTAGTACGAGTGGCCACCCTTAAAACAAAAACTGGAGTGATAAAACGACCCACTGTTAAACTAACTCCATTACCACAGCAAGAAACACTGCTACCTACCGAAGAAACAACAAATAACAAAAGAGAAGAAGATACAATAACTGAAAACCAAAGAAGAAAAAGGAGCACGCGAACCAACAAGTACAGTTTCCTGACTTTCGCTCTTATAACTTTAATAGGAATGTTAGGAACTGCACAATCGTCACCAGTAACAAACAACTATAAGGTGACCTCTATAACCAACAATCAACCTATTTATTTCGATGAAGCCGGAAAACTGCAACTTATACATGATGAATGGACTCTACTGATCTATTACAACCTAACGTCCTACTGGCAAGCTGCGAATAACATGAACGACTACATAAACCAAATTGATAAACTCTGTCAAAGAATCGCGCACGAATTTATACCATGCGAAGCAGTTGTCAGACACCTACGTCATGAAATGCATCACCTTGAGAATTATAACACTATGTTACTTTCTCAGCATTCGCGACAAAAACGAGGCTACTTTGATGGAATCGGAAAATTAGCCAGAACACTTTTCGGGGTTTTGGATGAAGACTTTGCGCAAAAGTACGAGAAGGATATCCAAAACTTGCAAATCAACGATAATTACTTGTCACAGTTGATGAAGAATCAAACTTTGATCATAGAGGCTGAAAACAATGTAATTAAAAACAATACGGAATTTATGGACAAACAATTTCACGCAATACAAACCTACATAAATCAGACTTGCAACATAATCACAAAAATTGAGAACAGAGCACAAATTTTATACACAGCAAATGACGTGAACTCTGCCGCTTTATCATCAACTTTAATTTTGAGCGACTTGCATAGAATTCAAGAAATGCTAATGAATGCTCTCGCCAACATTTATCGAGGTCATTTGGATACACACTTGTTTCCTGCATCTCAAATAATAGAACAGCTGAACATCATCTCTGGAAAACTTCCACAGGGACTAGCCTTACCGATAAAGGACATACAAAGAGATTTCCGTGACATCTACGAACTAATCCATGTCAAGGCTCGGATTACAAACAACTTTCTACTTTTCGAATTGCATATTCCACTGTTGAGCGATGAGGACTACAAAATATACCGGGTAATACCTATACCATTCCAGAAACAAGGACAATTGAGAATCGTGCAGCCTTTCTCCAATTATATCGCCATAAACTTCGTGAAAAATTCGTACATCACTATGGAAGAGCAAGACATGCGCCAATGCACGCCATACGGAGAAGACGAGTACACATGCATTTCACGTCAGCCGGTATTTAGCTTACAAGACAAGGACGCACCTTGCGAGGCCAAGGTATTCAGTCAACAAACTTCATTATCCTGTGTCATCAATGATGTAACTTGCAAAGAAACTTGGATCCAATTACATAAACCTAACTGGTGGTTGTTTACATTATGCGACAGACAGCTGATGCGCGTCATATGTAGCGATCAAGTTACGCCAGCAGTCATCAACGGTACTGGGGTGATTGCCTTGAAACCAAAATGCATACTACAAAAGAAAGATGCGACAATATTCACCTATAACCACTTAGGAAGCAAATTTCACATGGAGGCGGATATTGAAGTACCTACACTTAACACGACTATCAACAATTTATTTGATCTAAGTTGGAAAAACGCACAGCTGAATATGACGGAACTGGATACATCTGCAATAAATATCAGAAACATAGATAAGCAAATAATTCAGCAGAAAGAGCAGGAAAGACTACCACAAGGGATAGATATATCGAGTCACGACATATATCTCTACTCTGTGACTTCTCTGCTGTTGGGAGGAGCTGCTTCGTTTGCTGTCTACATTTGGATTAGGAGACTATGGCATAAGAAAACTAAAAGGCCACCTACAAGACAACCTACAGGAATCGACAACAAAGTCGAAATCGAGATGCAAGAAATACGCCATTCGACACCGCCGGAGCCACTATACAGCGACACGAGGCCGAAACAACTGTTTCACTTTGAGGAGCAGTAAAGCTTATTGTTTTTATGTGTACATGTTTAATTTTACTTACTTACTAATGTTTACTTTACTGTCTTTACTTTTTATTGTGACGTTCTGGGATGTCTTACTTTTATATTTTTACTTACTTAACCTACTTTTATACGGTCTATACTTTTTTATTATTGCGTTTTGGAATTTTTACTTTAAAACGTTTTATGTACTGGATGCTCATCCCGCCTTTTCCCTCGGGAGCATGTACGGTTTACGTGCATTCCGTCAGGCTGCAAACGCAGCAACCTACTTTTCTCTTTGGTATTTAAAACAATGTTTAATATGATTTTAAGTTAGTTGACGAATTACATACTTACGCGAACACCGCGGATTAGCATCCAACCCACTTTTACTTTGTTGTGATCGGTACTCTAATAAACCTTTAGTGTTACCAAATCTGTGTGTGTTTACATCAACTCGCCTAACTCCAAGTACTGACTTACCACTTCTTACTTAAAGCTACAAGTGTAAGGTACCAACTACTACGGGATCTTACAAGTGTATCTAATAGTACACCCATATTTCGCTAGTTTTGTTTAAGTCCCCATGTAAAAGGGGGCGAGCCTATTGCAATCATCGGGCGCAAATCCAGACTCCGTGACTGATACTGAGAAATTCCTGTTGGTAAAATCCATTAACATTTTGCCAGGAGGAACCCAGGATCTCATGCTCAGCAGCCGTGCTTGGGACCACTAGACAACGAGGTAACATAACATTAACAAACGAGTAACATTTTAATTTAAAAAAATGCAAATATTTACTAAGCATCTCAATCCATCACAAACAACAATAACCGAAGTATTACATCGCACTTTCACATAAATCGACATCCAACATCAAAAGAAATCATCACAAAATTACTTAGAGTGCGGAACCCAACAGCTCAAATCAAAATCCACCCCGTATTTCCGATATCTTTTTTCTCTTTTCACAAGCATCCGGACTCCACCGCATTTAATGGATGGAGGAATAAACAAATTTTATATTTGAATGGGACTTTATCGGAAATACGGAATATGCAGATTTTACCAGCGAATATGTCTATTTTGCAAATTGGCTATGTGATTTTTCGGATTATTGAATACAGAATTAATTAGGTGCTCACTTGAGGCCGTTAACGGGCTTTTAGGTACACCTAGTTAACCTTTTGACCGCCATAGTCACATATACGTGACAAGCAAGCGCGTGCCCTGTACGCCAAACGACACAAATATGTGACAAAATGGTAGGTGAATTTGTAGCTTGGCGTTGGGGGCGTTTATGGTCTGGCCTACAGATAATTTCCGAGTTCCGATGTTTGTGCACGTGTAACTTAAATTGTGTCTGCAAACACACACGTTACAGAGGAAGCTCCAAGTGTACGCAACGTCTCAGATGTAATTATGTGTGTCACTCAATCAATAAAACGCCCGTTTTCAGTAAGACTAAGCGACACTTAAATGTATCTTAGTTCACTACTAGAATTTCAACTCATGGCTCAACTCTCAGGGTTGAAATTTCAACAGTGCAGTGTAATCTTTAGAGGAGCTCGTAGCTAATTAATAATAGCCGTTCGGGTCAATCTTTAGGTTAAGCTGTCCTTGCCTAGGTTGGTCTGTGAATGGGTGACCGCCCATTACATTCCGAGTTTCCTCAGTGCCTCGGAAATCACGTTAAGCCGTTGGTTCCGGATATCATTTGTAGATCTTTGACAGTCGTTAGGTAGTTAGTGGCCTAAAAAGTCTGACAACCAGTCTTAGCAAGGGGTATCGTATTACCCAGTACTAACTGGGTTGTGGAGGTCAGATATGCAGTCGCTCCATGTAAAATACTGGTATTCAGTTGCATCCGGTTAGACTGGAAGCCGACCCCAATATAGTTTGGTAAAGGCTAGGCAGATGATGAGTGTAATCTTTAGGGTTCCTTTTGGAAATGAGCACTAACTCTCCAACATTTAGATATTGAGACACCTGCCAATTTTCCCTGTGTTATCCAAATGCTTTTATCAAATAATCGGTAGCGAATATCTTTCATATTCGCGCATTTTTTCCTTGGCGGGGATCCAAACGACAGCAATATGGCTGGGTAATGTTATGTGAACTGCCTATGTATTTGGATATGGCAGATGTAATATGTGATAACGAAATGGTACGTAGGAAAGTACTTTTTGAAATGTGTATAAAGGTATAAGGGACGTCGACGTGCAACTGTACCTAACCATTGAATTCAGCACATGTTTTTTTTTTTAAACACAGCTTTAGACACAGATGTGCTATACCTGTTATTGTAATGTATTATTTTTTAATACAACCGGTTCAAAATGTCAAACATGGAGAGATATGTACTGAATTACCTTTTCATGGCAACAGATTGTTGAAACCCTGTATGTAACCAAAACTGATGCAAATGAATATCATAATTTTTTAGCCTGATGTTTCACTCCTGAACAAAGGCCTTCTCCCATTCCTTCCACTTTTCTCGATGTTACGCTTCTTCTCGCCAATTAACGAGAAAGCCAAGGGATAAAGCGATGAAAAATAGAGAGGGGTATGATGTATTCATTATTTTTTTTTCAATCATGGTTGCGTTTTGAGGAATAAACATTTAGTATTTTTAATTTGTATTTGTGAGCGCAACTAATAGTTGCGCTTAGAGGAATAATTTAGTTGCGCTTAAAAATAGTTGCGCTTTGAGGAATACCCCACCTACACACCCCTTTGCTCTTAGTACCTACAAAGGTTTTTTCCTTAAATGACTTAAGTTGTCATGATGTACTGAAAATCTTCATCAAAATACCAAGATCTCAAGATCTGATCCCAAATTCATATCACTCGAGTAAAACTTACACATCCAATTAAACTACTGTATTCCAATTAAATAAAATCAATCACGAAGAAATAGTTCAATAGCCTGACACACAGAGCCGACCTTTGAGTTTGTAACAAGACTTGAGTGCGTACACTATATATCTTAGACAATCAGGTAGTGAATCAGTAACACAAATAGCTAAAAGAAAACGTAGAAAATCAGACTGTTCTTCTAATACATGGCTTGGTCTAACAAAAACCTAGCCTAGTTTTCGAGAAAAAACTAACAAAACCTAAGAAGTTTAATGAAACGGAAAGTACAGGACGGAGTCTATAGGAGTTTTCTAAGTTAATTGAAGTTATCTAATTAAGTTTTGTAATGAGTACCGAAGATCTCCATAATGATAGTAATGGTATTTCTCTTTAACGGCTTTCTCGACTCTTCCACTGCGTAGTCAGATAAAATGCCTAAAGGTGTATCCAGACAGCGTAAGACTTCCGAACGGCACATTATGAAATGACGAAATTGCTTCCATTTCAGTCTTCTGAGACAGATGCTTAGTGAAAGTTAGCGATAGTGCCAAACGCGTAGTTCAGTTCTGGGGTCACTCATTATCACCATCAACACGCTAAGAAGAATTTCTCAAGAAAAATAAATGAATATGCTCAGAGTGAGCATACAATCATACATGGTGCTCACGTTAGATGTGCCTGATAGGTTTTATTTTTAGGTAACTCTTTCCATGCTGCTCCGGTGAAGACGTTCTTAGATCGTTCTCAGATCGTTCGTTAGATCTTTCTCAGCCTGTCACTTGCACAGGTAGTTTGTTACTGGTCTATTTGAAATAAATGCTTTGAGTTTAAATCAAGTCCAACCTGCCCAATCAACAAACATCAAAACAATTGTGTAAATTGTCATACTAACGAACAGACAAATTCATGTTGCCTTTTCCATGCTGCTCCGGTGAAGACGTTCAATGGAGCAGCATGGAAAGAGTTACCAATCTATCACGCCAACGACGACTGTCGCTGAAAACAAGAGCTGTACCCCTCTCCAGCGACGAGTCATGTTTTAGTGCAACTAAATGGTTTTTTTCCTTTTGCAACGGGAAACGGCAGTAGGCGAAATGATACACAGAAACAGAGAAGCTCACGGAACGGAAGGCTCGGCCAGAGGCAGTGCTTTTCTCACAGGTCAGCCTAGGAGGCTATCGGCTGCTTTATCGGGCTGTGCTGTGGATGCCTCGTAAAATAGCACCTTGAAAAATATGTGTGTAAAAATTTTGTTACAGCTATAATAAGGTCCTATCTATATTTTATAAGGCATCCATCCAGGGCCTCAAGTCTGCTATTACAATTGTGTCAGAATGATCTATCATTGATTTCATAATTGTTGATTTTGACAAGTTTGGTAATCTACTAATATAATGGCGTCATTATGACTTTCCAATGGTCAACTACTGACACTCCATTGAAAGAAATGGCAAAGAATGGTAATCTGATAAACAATAAATAATATGTAAAAATATATATAAATGAAATCTGGCATGAATAAATGTTCTTTAGTAGTAGTTTTTAGAAAATTATTTCTATTCACGGGTTTTATAATAATGGCAATACGACAATGTCATTATAACACAATTCTATTACGAGCTAGCAAAGTGACAATGCGATCGTGTTGGAATGACGAATTTATAAAAATAGCAGACTTGGGCCCCAGGTCCTGAGTTACGATATCCAATTAAATCAAATCAATCAAGTTTGAGATGACTGTAAGCTGACTCTAATATAAATGACGAATTCTAGGGGCTGGACTTTACAAAAAATGTTTTCTACTCGGTTAAAACCAAGAAGTGCCATAAAAACAAACTGTTTACCATAAAGCTAAAATTGAAGAGCAATTACTTGTTATTTTGTTTCGAAACAGTAGACAAGGACCCTGGAGATGGGCTATGAAGGAAAAAATAAAAACAAAAATGAAGTAATTCTGTTATATTTTGTGACGTTAACATTGACGACGCAATGTAATGAAAAGCTGTGGTGTCAGTTAGGTACTATATTTTGAGAACAAAGGAAAGGCACAAACCTTATGGCTTACGCCCTGAGATCCAAGGAAGTACTTACCTATGTGTGTCGAAAAAAGATAGAGGACCATAATCTCCGTCTTCAAAGAGTAAATTCTGTCCGAAGTTCGAAATCTTATCAATATTTGGAAAAGTTCATAACTATTTTAAAAGAGGTGGTTTTATCCTAAGAAACTAGTAACATGAGAGATTCTTAACGTTAGTAAAAAACTAACTATCCATTTGGTTTGGCAATTTGCAATATATTTAAAAAAATTACAAAGCCTTGTAAGAAAATAAAAATGGCGTAGCGTCCGCGCGTAAAGTTGTAAATTCCTATTCGACTCTTGTGGACCATAACAATATTTTCTGTACTAGCATAAAAGAGCTTTTTAGTGAAAACATATTTGGTTAAAAAACGTGCAATATTCATAAAAACCGAGTTTGTACTAAGGATAATCGGCTGTTTTTTTTTTAAATAAAGGAAGAATAAAGAAAACGCATCGTTTTTGTGAAGTATGCTTCATTTAAAATACTATCTTTATGTGGAACTGAACACCATAAGCCATAACCCTCATAGCAAAGATATCTGTTGATATTAGTAATGTGTGGAAGGAGTACCGAGATTATGATGACCCACCCCAAACAAATAAGCATACGGGTTGACGTTGAACAGACCAAGATCAGATTGACAGTTGCTCCATGCACAATACAAGGCTTCAACTGCATGCGTTTGACTGGAAACCTACCACGACTTCATTATCTTCCTGCCCTTGTCCCATGTTACTTGGGCTCGGCGCAACACGTTTTTATCTTCTTTTCTCCTCTGTCAATCGTCACGCTATCATTTACTCCTTTTTCCTTCATATCATTCCTCACACAATCCATCCACCAATATTTACATTCATAACTCTTTTTGTCAGATGTGTTGCATCCCTCCTCATTACATGCCCATTTTTCCATTCTAAGACAAACGACTCCCTTTTATTTCCTATGTAACAGGCGCCACTTTCAAACTTCTTTTTATATGCTTACTTCTTACCTCTTTCCATTTTAGCCACTCCACACATCCATCTCTCTGGAAGCTGACCACGACATAGCTGGGAAAAGACCAGGCAGATGATAAAGTGTTGAATAGACCAAACGTACAGATAACTGTAACTCAGCCTCTGTTCTCTGTCTGTAACTGTGTGTGTCTGTCTGTTTTACTACATATATGTGTATTAGTATGTACCTATTTATGTATATTAATCTATGTTAACAAATTGGATTTTTTCTTTTTTTTTTTTTGTACTCTATCACAATGCTATCCTATTTGACCCAATGTTTGACTGCTAGAGAATGCCTTGTGGCATTAAGTCCGCCTATGTATCACTCTTGTACATGAAGTTTAAATAAATAAATAAATAACTAGTAGGCAATCACTTTATATCTCGGAAACGTGTAGACGAGCGAAACGAAATAAAATGTACTTCTGAAATCGAAATATTTTTGTTAAAAAATAAATACAGACTTAAGTAACAAGGCAGCGAGACAGGCATTGGCAGATGCCAATCACTTTCTGAAATTGAAGAAATACGAATTGTAATTGAATGGAGAATTAACGAACATGTCAGAGGAAACATGAAAATACAACAACGTATTTCTTAAAATCATTTTTCAACTGTGCTGATAATATTTCAGTATTTAATTAAATGCAATGGAGAATGAATGGCGATGAACGTTATTATCGCTGATTTGGTCGGTGCTTTTGTCATAAAATGCTTTGGTTTTTAGGGATTATTCAAATAACCAGAGCATGATATAAAAGTTAAGCTAGATTAGAAACACAATGGTTTCTATAACTTAGATATGTGTGAGTGTGTCCCAGAAAAAGGCGTTATCTAGTTACTGAGTGTTTTGGGAAAAAATAAACACAAAATCGAATCTATACGTATTTTAATTAACAATCACAATCAAAATATTAAAATATTACCAGTCTTTAATTAATCTTAATATCTAAAAATCTAATAAAACTGATTCGACTTCGCACTTTCTTTGGTTGTTTTTGACAAATTCTTCAGTAACAGATTTATTAATCTTTTCTGCAATCGTTCATTATTTAGTGAAGACGTACTTTGCCGCACTTGTGTGTAATTTACCTTGATTTCGTCTATCAACATCATAGATTTAATCTTGAACAGTCTAATTTGGTCTTCAGTCATTGTTTCTATTTCGGGTAACAAGCTCATTAGGAACATTCTCATTGCGCTGTTATTATTGTTAGTGGTGCTTAAATCTGGGGTATTGAAGTTTTTTGGAAATGTTGACCCAATTGGTTTGCTCTTGAGTCTTAGTGGGTCGGTGTAGTTCTTCCTCGCGGGTACGAATCTCCGTCTCTTACGCATGACTGTTGACTTGCGCGTGAGTAGATCGCTTAGTATCCCGTTGTCAGAATTGTTTTCCGTATTATCTGCATGATCGCCATCAGCTGGCTCGTCCTTTATAAAGCTGACTACTATTTCTGAGTCGTTAGTATTTTGTGGGGAGTCGTATTGACTATCATCCGCGCTTTCTATGCCATTCGTACCAGTTGGCTTCAAAAATGGTAATATGAACTTTAGGTATTCGGTGAGATAGTATGGTTTTTTCACTTTAAACCCACTTGGTTTCATGCTCCTTAGGAAAGATGATCTTATGTTCCGCCATTTTTCTTTGCATTCACTAACTGAAACGAAAATAGAATGTAATTAATACGGAGATAAGATAAGAACCAGAAGTCTGGCTGTTTACCAACTTTGCCGCTAAATGTAGTGTTGGGCTTTGTAATAGCGCCCTCTGTGGTGCGCGGCGATAATAAATGAATCACGGTACACGTTCAGTGTTGTCAGGATAAGGGATCTTACTGATTTTAGTGGTGCAGGTGTCGAAAATTTCAGTGTGAAATTCAATTTAATGTTAAAAGCAAGTAGAAAAATCTTTGGACTACGTCATTATATTTTTTACTAAATATATTGAAAGGTATTCAGATATTTTTTTTTTTTTTTTTTTTAAGTTAACACCATACATTATATCTATTGTAATAATAAAAAGCCACAACACCACTAAGATTGCCTTCATTGTTATCACTAAACTACTCAGATTACCCGTCTACTAGTCAAATAATCCTATTACGGAAGATAAAGATCACAAAACCAAGAAACATTATTCATCACAACAATATCTATGGCAAATTAGATTACTGGTTCTGGCAACACATGTCGCGCCCGTCATTCAAATATTACGGCATGGCATTGAGACAAGAGCTACACAACAAAGACACGATATTAACCGTACATAATACATTGACGGCTCTCTAAGGCACTTTGCTTCACTAACTAACATTTTCCAAACAAAACCAGTCATGTACGTCACAGTGACGTCAGTCGTCTTCGATGCGGGCCGTGGCAGGTATTGCCGGCAAACTTCACGGTTGACCAATTTTCAACCTTATTTCTAAAACATAGAGATGCAAACTGGTCGACAACCAACTTTGTTGGGTGTACTTACTTGTCATATTCGTGTTGGCTGCAATGTTTGCCCAAGCTTCCTCCACCATATCCTTCCTGTTATATTGTGGTAGATTGAAGTTATACAAAAACTCATGTTGCTCTATCTGGTTTATCAATTGTATTTCCACCGCCATTTTGGTGAACAGGAATTATCGCGCGGGACAGATGCGTTGTGCTACGCGGCAGCCGATCGCGGCACTGCCGATTGGTTGCCGCGCCGAGCGTGAGCCGCGTCCCCCTCGCGCCGCGCCGCCCTCGTGCCGCGCCGCGCTCGGCCAAACTCGGCATCACTCGGCATGCCGACTGCGAGCCGAGCTGCTGCCGCGGTTATCGACCCAGAGCGGGATAGGAACTAAACATAAATACTATGTCGCATTCGTACGTCAAAGTGTTATCGATGCAAATGTGCTGTTTACTATGTACTAGGTACTAATATTATTGCTGCAATTTAGAATTGTTACCCACTACCTAGTCAATTTATGCGATTGCTAAATTAAATTAGTTTCCGAATAGAACATGCCGATGAAACAGTTCTTTGGATAACTACAAACATGGAATCGAACCGTGCTCGTATTCAATGTTTGACAAATGTTTTGCTCAAGTTGGCTTGCTGATTTGGGTAATCTCGTAACCGTAAGAGATAGATAAGGTGCTGATAATAGAGAACTATGTATTAGTGAAGAAACCTCTGATTTATAGGTATCAACTTGTTAATAATAATTATGTTACCATATACCAAATTACCAGCCAAATTATTATCAATCAAAACACTTTCTCGAAAACTGCACGCGCACTACTATTAGTTTCAGAATGCGGTGTATTTCACACTCGTGGTGTTTTTTTTCATTTATTTCTACTAGCGTTTTATTTGCACAGAGAGAACTATAAAATTAAATAAACTAAGTCCAACTTGGTTCAATTCCTCTACTCAGCAGTGATTGTTTTTTTTTAATAAATCTCAGCAAAAAGGTAGTCTGGTCTGCCTTTAAAGTCTAAATATTTAATGAATATTTAAATTGTGTTTTTAAATAGAATATCATAAATAAACATTACAAGTTTACTTTTATCAGTAAATTAACATTTATTTGTGTTCTAAATTCAAAAATATTTAAATTGTCTATTTTCATACATTTGCTTCTCCTTCAACGTCTGCGAAGTCAGAGCGCGGGAATAAAAGCAAATTAAATCATAGTTTCATAGAATTAATGACAAATGTAGTTTTCGTTCTATTATTTTATTTCTTCGTAAGTGTATTGAAAAACGTCGTTTGATACATGTGGGTATTTGTCACTGTAGTACTCGGCTCCATAACACCCTCGCCTTCGGTTGTGTATTTCTCGTCAACTGCAAAAACAAAGTTCCCCACTTGTATCAAAATGAACTATTGCAATCTATCAAACAGCTGCAATTGAATTTTTTTTTTAGTAGCATTTTTTTTGTAATCGTAAATACCGTTAGATTATAATCTATCTCGCGAGATTCTAAACTGTCGAAAGGTTGTGAACCGTAGCATACTGCTTACAATTTAACGCATTATTTTTCGGTAGATTATAATCTATCGAAGTGAATCATCAAATTGTGAAATGACATGCGACGGATCGCACCTCGCGCGCTGATTGGTTGAACGTCATGTGCCCCGCACTGCCATATTTGTTTCAAATTCAAAATAATTTATTTGCTAATATGGGTATATATTTAACTTATACTGTCACTTACGGGATATCTTCCGTGATTGTTCATTATTTGGAGCTCCCGATATTTCGGCGCTGTTGCAAGCGCCATGATCGCGGGTTGACTGAAGAATGCGGGTGGATGGAAAATAAATTGTTAAGAGCAGACAAATCTATCTACCCTCTTTCTTTGTCTTTTGCTACGCGCACTACTGGAACTTGACACTAACAGTACAAGTGACAGTATAAGTTAAGTTGTAAACCGTGAAAGCTTAGAACAGTGTTATGGGTACATATCGTTGTTAATTCATTTGTTGTTGAATGTAAACTAACAGAGTTTTTAATGGACAGACTCAGTAAATTGTAATATATATTATCAAATGAGATCACATAGGTTCACACGCATAACAAATATAATACAAACACGGAAAATTTATGTAACTTAGGCTACGTTCGGTGACTAACACTAACTTATTTATGGGAAATAATAAAGCTTCCGAAATAAAAAAAACTTTTTTTTAAATTAATACAAAATGAACCGACAGAAAATGTTGTATTTAAGAAAAAAAAACATGAGCTTAATCAAATATTAATTATACGAAAAAAAATAAACAAAATTTCCGAAAAAAATACAATGTTTTCGAAAAAAATACTAAGTTTTGCGAAAAAAATAGGTACTAAGTTTGCGAAAAAAATATACAAAGTTTTCGACTTGAGGCACCCCGACTTTGGGTTAGGTTAGGTTACTTTAAACCCTGCAGACAGAAGTAGGAGCCCCGCGTGGCGGGGCTACGTCGACTACGCCTAATTACAACATTTTGATATTTATTTCTTGACGTTGATTTTATACCTGTTTTATTTATTTTAAGATTAATACGCAATTTAATCTGGTGAAAAAATATTACGTCAGCAAATGCTGTATTGATTTTCGGAATTTAAAGTATTTTATTCGGTCGTTTCTTTGTCGCAAGATTAGTATTTTAAGCAGTAAATTTAATTATTTTGAGTATGCCCATGTTGTGTTTTTTTTGGAGCTTTTATTACTACCCCTTATTTATCATTCACACTGCACTTATTTGGTTAATCACAAATTCATTCTACTTCCACAACAATAACTAATTTTAAAGCTTTGAGTTATTTTGAACACGAAATCAATTTACAATCACCAAAACATTTAACAAGCAAATATGGCGAAACTGTAAACGGGGTATTTACCATGTTTATTATTTGTCTATGTTTTCTTTCAGATGCAATTAAAACAAATGACAAAACATACAACAAATAACTTTATCTGTAATAACGGTCGAATTCAGCGCTGGAACTGGGTCAAAAGCGCTTTACAGCGGAGTGAAGCACTGCAACGGAGCGGGGTAATGATGACTGTATTAATTGTGAAGCTTTCAGGAACCCTACACCATGAGGCCTAGATGAGAGGAGAGGAAGGGAGGGGTGTCCTAATTTTTATGGATTTTTTTTAATGCACAACCTGTGTAAAAAACATCAACCAGTCTTACCAAGGAGTATTGTATTACCTAGTACCTAATAACTGAGTTGTGGAGTTCAGATAGGCAGTCGCTCCATCTAAAATACTGGTATTCAGCTGCTTCCGGTTAGACTGGAAGCCGACCCTAACATAGTTGGGCGAAAAGGCTAGGCAGATGATGACGACTACCGATATACGAAAAACAGAAAGAATCTTTGACAATGGCCTAGAGGGAATGAAAGTGAGAAAACTAATAAGTAAGCGGACATACATAACTGGAATCGACGTAAAGGGAATCGGTCTACTGAAACAATTTAAAATACATAAGAAAATAACAGAAATCACCTAACAGACAGTGGACAGACTCGTTTAAACTAGTCCTTCAAGGAGGTGAGTCTACCCGTCATATAAAAGACGAGGTGTACCTAATAGTACACCCACATTTCTCCAGTTATTTTTAACTCCCTTGTAATAGGGGGCGAGCCTATTGCCATCAACCGAGCATAGACTCCGTGGCTGCTACTGAGAAATTCCTGATGGAAAAACGTAATATAATAACAATTTGCCCGACCCAAGAATCGAACCCAGGACCTCATGCTCAGCAGTCGCGCTTGCAACCACTAGACCAACGAGGCATGCCCAATAAATTGTCTCAAAACGAGCCGAACCGCAAACAGTGTCTGCAGAGAATACTCAGTGTAAAAAACCTATTTGATAAAGCCAATATCCTCAAAAGTAATCTTCTGTTAAAGGTCAGAACCTTGAGTGTAGTCTAGGTAATTCAAACCGTTCATATTTGCCGTCGGCCAAATCCATCAGGTTTGATTACCGAAGTGGATAGCCCTTGTTACCCTACTACGGCGAAGCCAAAAGGAAGGGTTATGATTTTAGCAGTCTATGTATGTATGAAAAACATAAAAAACGGTGAAGGAAAACATCGTGACGAAACCGGTATGTCTTAGAACCAAAACTTCGAAGACATGTGACATCTACCAACCCGCACTGAACCCGCGTGGTGGATAAGAGCCCACTCCCTCTCATAGAGAGGAGGCCTGCGTCCCAGCAGTGGGAACATTATAGGCTGGTTATGCTATGTATGTATGTTTGTATTTACGTATGTTCCTCCGTAGTGCCTAAACTATTCATCCGATAATGATGATGAATAAGGTGTCAATCGATTCGTTATTGTGGCCCGGGTAACATACGCTACATTTTAACCGACTTCAATAATAGGAGGTGTCGATTTTACCTTGTTAACCCCGAATTTAATTAGAGTCTGATTTTTCAGTAGTTAGGTTCTTTAGTTGTTGTATATATACAAATTCTTGTTAACTACTTTTTTGGCTTAGAATAGAATAGAATTTTATTTTGCAAATATAGGTAAAACACAAAATTTCTTATAAAATATCAAAACTCACCAATATTTGCAATCATTTATATTATTTATGAAATATGTACTTACATTGTAAAGACCAGATAAATTAATAAGTTATCATTACCATTCAATAGAACAATTGATAAATTATGTATCATTAGAACAATTAATAAATTATCGTTTTCATTACAATTTTAATTCAATAGATCAATTATCAACAAACATATTATTCTCTTCTTTTAAGAGAAAAATATATTAACTCGGAAAAAAACCCAAAAAAAACGAAGAACGAAATTCTTCGGCTTATGGGCTCTGCCTAAACCTTCGGTGATTCAGGCGCGATGTTATGTTATGACTCCATGGGCAGAAGAATGATGATATGTAGGGACATATCATAGTCGAGTGCAATTAGGCAATAAGGTGGAACGAAGTTTATAGAGTTCAAAAAAAAGAAAAATAAAGCTCAAAAAAAAAATTTCACCGCTGTCGACTTTTTTTCAATTTCCTTTGGAATTTTTAATTTCGTTTAAAATAACCTATATTAACTAACTAACTTAAAAATAAACTTAAAAAATGGCGTCAAAAAACTCCTCCTCAACGTAGTCAACTGGTAATGTACCCAAAAGACTGGCGGCGTTGCCACGTTGTATGGCAACGCCGCCAGTCTTAATTATTAATTATTATCCAGCTTCTTTATTTCGTTTTGAATATCTTTAAATTCGATGAATTCATATTGTGGCGTAATAGTGTGACCTGCGTGCATCCCTTAAACGCCAATTTGGTTGTGTCTTTGTTCATTGTTGTCGATATAATGCATATTTCAAGTATTTTTTGAAAATTTCCTATTTTCTTAGCGGCGAATTTTTTTTTTATTTTCTTCTCCACTCCTCTAGGAAGTAAAAAAAAAGTCCCATGAAAATACGACCACTATAAACTTCGTTCCACCTCTTGAGTATTTTTTGTCTAATTGCACTCGGCTGCCATCATTCTTCTGCCCTTATCCCAATTAAGAGCAGAGCAGAATAGAGAGCAGCGGTGGCCCAGTGGTGGCGGCCCCGACTTACGAACAGTAAGTCGTGGGTTCGAACCCAGACAGGCGCATTACTTTGTGTAATTTATTTCATCACCATTGCTCTCAAAACGGTGAAGGAAAACATCGTGAGGAAACCGGCATGTCGTAGAACCAAACATTCGAAGACATGTGACATCTACCAACCCGCACTGGGCCCGCGTGGTGGATTATCCCTAATTAATTAAAATGTTATCTTTTTCCATACTTCTCTTTTAGCCGTCATCTCAGCAGGCATCTCTTTTTAAACCTTGTTGTCTGTCACACAGGTCACGTTTCTATTCGTACTCAAAAGATTCTTTACGACATTTTACTGATTCCTCTACTCCACATGTACGCTATCTATATCATCATCATCTGCCGAGGCTTTTCCCAGCTGAATGCCAGTATTTTACATAAAACCTGTAGTTTTATGTATACAGGGTGTAAACGGACCCTTCACATAGCCGTCAACCAAGCATTCTGTACATCAAACTAAGTAACTTTACGCAAATATTATTGCTGGGAATCCACTTTTTTTTTTGGGGTGAAAAATCACGTTTTACTGTAGGACTCGATGGAAAGCACTCAAAGCATTGTGCTGATGGATGGATTGAATAGTACGGGGGTCGTGGAGGTGTGTAAAGTAAAAATCTTACATTAAAAACATGTATTTAAAAAAAAACTTGTGAAAAAGTTGCAACTTTGACCCCCAATATCTCCGTAACTAGAAGGTTCCCAGGTATGGTCTAGAACAAAAAAATTATCGCAAAGACGGGGTGAACAAGCGCCTTTCGGCTATGTTAAGGGTCTATTTACACACTTTATGTGTTGTTCTACCTATTCTGCTCTCACTTGCTTTAGAGTAAGTTGTCCTATTAACTTAGTGAAACTTAGTGCATCTTGCGTAAGACTGTTGCTCGCAACTTTGTTGGTATTTATAGGGTAACTTAGATTCGAAGACCGAAGCAGGGGTTCAATATCGAAATTAATTACGTAATGCACTTTTGGTCGGAGAAGGAATGGTATGGTGGGGTTTTTGTCCAGCAGTCTTTGGACAGAACAGGCTAACATTAGAAAAAAATGTACTACCACGGTCACTGACGGTCGATCACTTTTATAAGCCTTATACCCTGAGTAATACGGTTGAAAAGTGGTCGACCGACGTGAACTCGGTAGTAAATCTAACCACCTCTGTCTTTGAGGTCTTAAGTCCGTATTCACAAATGTAAATGTAATGTCTAAAAATGGCGCAATGTTTTTGCACTGCAAATTAATTGATGCAAAAATATTTAGACTTTTTATTTGGTAGTCTTATGTTTTACAACAGACGAATTTAATTAAAATATGGATTTTGCTGGTACGCACGACGGCCAATCAAGCTATACAAAACCAGTTTATGCGGATCTCTCATTGTATAGGAAATCTATACAAAGCGAGGCCAAGTTATACTGGAAATGTACAGCTTCATGTGCCGCCATGTGTTTTTGATTGTCGCAAATTGTTACTTTCTACTACAATAACAATAATTATCTTAACAAAACTTGAGACGTGAGAGCAGCGGTGCCCCAGTGGTGGCGGCCCCCACTTGCGAGCAGTAAGTTGTGGGTTCGAACCCAGGCAGGTGCATAACTTTGTGTAATTTATTTCATCAACACTGCTCTCAAAACGGTGAAGGAAAACATCGTGAGGAAACCGGCATGTCCTAGAACAAAAATTCGATGACATGTGACATCTACCAACCCGCACTGGGCCCGCGTGGTGGATAAGAGCCCATTCTCTCTCATGGAGAGGAGACCTGTGTCCCAGCAGTGAGAAGTCGGTTAAAATAGCGAGGTGAGTGCTGCGGAGTTGCCAGGATTTATTTATGAACTCTGAAACCTTGGTAAGACTAGTGCTTGGTTCAAATGTGGGTAACTCAATTAAGTTAAGGATTTTGTTATGTAACACACTTTGAATATTGAAAGGTTTCATCAGTAATTAATGTAAAAGAAGCCACTTGATTGTGAATTTTAATTAACTCTTGGCATTTTCCAGTAAGGGGTCTATTCTTAGGTTATTGCCATAAATGTTCCTTGTAGTAAGAAAGATCAATTCTAAAGTTCTGAGGTACTAGAACAAACGCGCGGTGTAAGTGTAACGTAAATAAATCGTTTTTTGAATCGAAAATACAATTATCCTATAGCATTTGAGTTAAATTGTTTGCTACAAGCACAATCAGTATCATCCCTAGACATGAATAAATTATGAAAATATGATATGTGAAACGGGAGAGGAAGACCAAAGAAAAGATGGATGGATTGTGTGAGGAATGATACGAAGGAAAAATGAGTAAATGATAGCGTGACGATTGACAGGGGAGAATGAAGAAAAAAACGTGTTGCGCCGACTCCAGATAACATGGGACAAGGGTAGAAAGATGATGATATGTGAAACGAGTATTTTTAATTTTTATAATCGGCGTATTTACTATACAGGGCCTCTGTTCTGCAGACTCAGGTAGGTTGGTACCACTTTTTTGGGAGTTCTATCTAAATATTGTTTTCACCTTCATTTTGTCTGTTCAACGAAAAGATGAACTAGTTATAACGCCTATAACTAGGTGCAACCGGTTTAGTCCAGCCATTCTGAAGTCAGAATGGCTGGCCACTTTCCTCGTAATAGTTTTCCCTCTTTAGCGAGGTACTAGTAATTTCATGTCTGGTACCAAATAGTATATAATAATAGGTATAAAAAAAGCTTGGTATTAATCAAACCTTCAAAATCTCTCTTGGTCCAGTCATCCTGACGCAGACTTCGTTTTTACCTGTTATATACAGTAACTGATAGATAACTTAATTCAAATTCCGTGCCATTTTTCTTTGACAAACTTCATGTCTATTTGTGCACTGAAACAAATCCGAAATATTTTCAATTTCGTTAACAAACCCCCTCCTCTTCACATCCCAATTCCTCTTCAACACTGTTACCCCAATTAATGGCCTTTATTCAAACAAAGCTACAACAACACAAACATAAAATACGTTCAAACTGTTCTAGAAACGTCGACGATTGATTCTGACGCCGGCCGTCGACTGCCGACTAATTAACGCATATTGTACCGAGATCCCGTTGATTGGCCGCCGATACCTGCGAGTACGTCCGACTGTCATAATTAACAGTTTTCCGACGTACGTAGGTGGGAAGTATCTTCATAACTTTGAATGAGAATTGCGGACTCGATGATAAATGATTAGGTACTTTGTTGGATGGGGGTCTTCAGACGAGGGAAAGTGCAGCACAAACGTTAGCCCATCTTTTGTCCTGCTCTTCGAGTGACTCCAGCTGCACTTTAGAGCAGCACGAATAACTTTACTCCCTGTTCTTGATACCCCAAACTCGTTTATAAAAG
This sequence comes from Noctua fimbriata, assembly GCA_905163415.1. Lineage (NCBI taxonomy): Eukaryota > Metazoa > Arthropoda > Insecta > Lepidoptera > Noctuidae > Noctua > Noctua fimbriata. The sequence continues at coordinate 5,278,378 of LR990941.1, read as the reverse complement.
TAAAACAAGTAACCCAATGTAGCACTCACCGAGCTAGTTTTTTGATTTTGCCTAAGATGAGAACTAAGTTTGTCAAAAAAATGTTAACATTTGAAGGAGCACAATTTTACAACAAAATACCTTCATGTATTAAAAAATTACACTCATTCAATGCATTCAAAACTCTGTTAGCGGAATATTTGATCACAAATCCTAAAATCTGAATTCATTGGATGTGTATTATAATATAATAAGTGCTACCGTGACGTCTGTGACGAACTTTAAATATAATTTATACTAAGCATTGTTCTCATGTAAGTGACTTTGTGTCTTTTTTGAGAATAAATATCTTTAAACCTAAACTGGTGACCCCGAAATGGACGTCAGCGCAGTCTTTGAGCAACGTGACGTCATCATCATAAAGATCACTTCCTCGAGCTTTCGAGCAGCGAGTCGGTGGTATAGGTAGGCTGACTTGCCTTCTAGCTTACTTCAAAACTAATAAAATTAGATTCGCTCGCAGTTCGCTCACTTCGGTTTACACGTGCATAGGGAAACCGTCTAATTTACCTAATTATGTCATTGATATAATATCAATGACTTCTAAATATAAACATTTAAGAAGTGTCCCATACATTTGTGTGGAATAAAACTGCGTAAGACTTGTTTAAGAAAATTTATATTTACGTAAGAATATTATAAAAAACACAAACAACACACACAATGTGAGCCATGACATAGCTCAAAGTTCTAAGTAAATAAAGGAAACGGAAATTGTTGCCAGGAATTTAGTGATGTGAACTTAAAAATAAAATAAATACTTTACGGTTAAAGTCACATCACCAAACTCGTTACCATAGGCAAATATATATTCATGGATTGAACAACATTAATCCAAGATTTTAAACTATTATTTACACTAGAAACGGGATATTTACCATTTTTACTGTTTTAATTGAGTAACAGTACACATAAACACAGACACACACAACTTCAGTTTATACGTGATCATGGTGCTTGCAACAGCGCCGAAATATCGGGAACTCAATAAAAAAAGTAAACATGGTAAATATCCCGTTTCTAGTGTAAATAATAACATTAATCCCTGCCAAAGTTTACCTGTCTCAAATCCTTTTAGCTGTTAAACTTAATTGAGTACTTAACTAACTTTCATAAAATACACAATTATGGTTAACGCTTAAATTTTCAAGAACAACTCAAAGAAAATCCAATATATATTTTAGCAGAAGCTAATTTAAACCATTACATATGGAACCGTAATTATCGGTGTGAGTTCGAAAGTTCCAGTCGTTTCGGCATCGGGGTCAAGTGGCGTTTTGGTGCAACCTGAATTAATGGCGGACGCCACAAAATCCTGGTATTTGCAACTCACTTGAAGTCGGTCTGAGTTTCAGGGTACAATCAGTTCTAGTAACTGATGATAAAAGGATGGGTAGCTGTGGCGTAACTTGTAAGATGCCTATTTCTAGCAGTGGTAAAACAGTGATGAATATTGGGTGACAGGTAATTAGTGACCGATACTTATACACGTGATTGAACTCATGATAACAAACAACTTTCCCAATTTTTTTTATGACTTTTATCACAATAACAACAGCCGTATGCAACTCGCACTGTGACCTGCTGCTGCATCAGCTGTTGCTAGCTGCGTGACGCTGTTCTGTCTCATTACTATCGTACCGTGCAACAGTGGGTAGGCAGAGTCACGCGGCTAACAGCTGATAAGCAACAGGCGCGCGCGCGCGAATTTCATACAGCTGTTGTGTTATAATGTATAAAAAAAAATTCTTTGGGAAAGTTGTTTCTTATCATGAGTACAGTCACGTGTTTAAGTATCGGTCACTAATTAACAGTCAGCCTATATAAACGTTAATGGATGGATGGGGAGAGGAAACGATGGATGGATTGTGTAAGGAATGATATGAAAGAAAAAGGAGTAAATGAAAGCGTGACGGTTGACAGAGGAGAATGGTAGAAAAAAACATGTTGCACCGACCCCAAGTGGCATGGTAAGACGGCAGGAGAAGATGATGATGATGATGGTGATGGTCCTATTCCAGTAAAAACGATTGAGGACGATGACTTAATTATGTTTTTTCTTATTTCAACGCCAAGCAATGATATCTATACATATAAAATTCAAAGTCCTGACTGACTGACTGATATATCAACACATAGCCCAAACCGCTGGTCCTTGGGACATGAATTATACATAAAAAGATGTAGATATCGCAAAAGCGCGCACAAATTCAGATAATTGTCGTAATTTAAGTATTTCAAGCGCAATAGCTATCTCTTTCCGTATTATCTATCGCAGTCTTAACAACGCAACGATATTTGACCGCCGCTCAGTATGAACGTAACGTATCTTTCTTTAAAATATCATTGACGCTAAATATATTTTATGACAATCACATATTTTTATTCACTATCTATTAATTAAGTTAACAAATCCACAAAACACGACGCCGTCAACGATTCGTGTCTAGTTATATTCAAATAAGGTTTTTTATATTAATGTATGTAAGGTTGTTTATTAATTGGTTTATTCATGTATAAGATTATTTTGTGTATTTTTATCTACGGGATGCCTAGCAATAAAATGATTGATTGATTGAATACGTCGTGAGGTTTTAGGCTACTCCTCCTCCCCTCACCCAGCAGTATGGTACTTATATGGTTTAAGAACTTTATTATTCCTCATCAAGAATTAACAATAATTCACTTACTAAGAAACTAAATTTCAATAAAATGTTTATGAGCGTACAGAATCTACGCTCATAGCAAAAAGTAACAAATATGAGGGTAAGCGATCACAGCAACAAAAAACAAGATATTATGTATTTAGAGACTAAACTTAAATAAAACATTTATGAGCATACAGAATCTACGCTCATAGCAAAAAGTAACAAATATGAGGGTAAGCGATCACAGCAACAAAAAACAAGATATTATGTATTTAGAGACTAAACTTAAATAAACTTAAATAAAACGTTTATGAGCATACAGAATCTACGCTCATAGCAAAAAGTAACAAATATGAGGGTAAGCGATCACAGCAACAAAAAACAAGATATTATGTATTTAGAGACTAAACTTAAATAAACTTAAATAAAACGTTTATGAGCATACAGAATCTACGCTCATAGCAAAAAGTAACAAATATGAGGGTAAGCGATCACAGCAACAAAAAACAAGATATTATGTATTTAGAATCTAAACTTAAATAAAATGTTTATGAGCGTAGAGAATCCACGTTCACAGCAAAAAATAACAAATATGAGGGTAAGCGATCACAGCAACAAAAAACAAGATATTATGTATTTAGAAACAAAACTTAAATAAAATGTTTATGAGCGTACAGAATCCACGTTCACAGCAAAAAATAACAAATATGAGGGTAAGCGATCACAGCAACAAAAAACAAGATATTATGTATTTAGAAACTAAACTTAAATAAAATGTTTATGAGTGTAGAGAATCCCCGTTCACAGCAAAAAATAACAAATATGAGGGTAAGCGATCACAAAAACAAAAAACAAAATATGTATTTAGTAGTTATCACCAACTAAGTAAACACGGATCTAAACTAAAAGTGAGTTATTGTACTAGATGTGGCAATACATGGTAACATAATAAAGTTTTTTTTTTTTTTGCTCATTATGTATGATTTCAGCATTTTTTTAAAACAAGACATACTTTTAGCTTCTTTTATAACCATTGGTATTTTATTATACATGTTAACACCCTCATATTCAATATTTCTTTTACCGTAATTAACTGTTCTGGGAGGAGGCGTTACTAGGTGATTGTGGTTTCGAAGTTTAATTTTTTGGTGAAATTTAGTGTTGTATGAATGTCTTTATGTAATATTTTACGTATAAGTATACACGTGTAGTACATATATGTTTGTGAAATGTTCATTATTTTTGGATCTTTATATATTTTCTGAGATGATGTTCTAAAATTGTAATTAAATAATACTTTGATTAATCTGTTTTGTGATATTTGTAATATTTCTAGATTAGATTTAGCTGCGGTCCCCCAGATTTCTATTAGATAGTCTATATGTGGTTTAACTAAAGAATTATAAATGATGTATCGAACTTTCTGTGGAAGACATTTATTTATGCTGTGAAGGGCTCCTGAAAGTGATAGCAGTTTACATCTGATTTTCTCTATGTGGGGCTTCCAACACAGGTAGTTATCTAAAATTAAACCTAAATATTTCTCTTTAGTCTTCCTTTGAATTAGTTGGTCATTTATTTTAAGTTCAATATTAACGCTTATTATTTTATTTTTGGGGGCAAACACAACATAGTTGGTTTTTGTAGTATTAATGGTGAGTACGTTAGATTGAAACCAGTCATTTAGTGAGTTTAAATCCTCTTGTATATTAGGTACCATAGCTTTAATTGAATGTCCAAAGTAGAAAAGACTTGTGTCATCTGCGTAAAGTGAGATGTCTCCTTTAAGACCAATCTGAGATATACTATTAATATAAATGAGGAACAAAAGTGGTCCCAAAATTGATCCCTGGGGTACACCGAAAGTGACAGTATGTGAACTACTTTGATATTGTCCTATTTTAACTATTTGCTCGCGATTTCGCAGATATGACTCAAAAATTTGAAGTGCTTTGCCTGTAATACCAATATGAGACAATTTTTATATACTTATAAATTGTGATAAGTTCAGATAGTTAAAGAAACTGTTTAAAAAAACGGATTTGTTTGACACATATCACTTCCTTGGGTTTTATTTATTTAACAGTTTATGTACACACTCAATACAGAAAAGAAGAAAGGAACAGAAAATAGTACAAAGGTGATGCTTATTTCAAAATAATTTTTAAATCATTATTGGTATTTTACTCGTCACACATTAAATTCATGTTTTTCGCCCCTCGGAAAAATACAAGTGATTGTCACAGGATCCCCAACCCCCTCGTGATTAATCGTGATTTTTTTCTGACCCCCTCCCCCTTTTTCGAACCTCACGTGATTAAAGGACGACTCCTAATCTACTTATATCTGCAAGTATGTCACATGGAGTAACGTTATAGATAATTCGTTTTCATTCATTCATTCGAAATAGAATTTCGTCGCCGACTGTATTTGTGAAACTATTTTGAGAGGTAACTACCTTAGCTGGATTTGCTTTCAGACTGCGGTACTTCAATATTTGACACTTTTAGATACGACGGATTTGTTTAACACCGGCTGATTCTATAAATACCTATAAAATCTCTGGAAACTTGAATAGATTCAGTCTATTTTGTTCCAAATTTTTTATACAAACAACTGATTCATAATGTATTTTCCTTTCGTTTCGACTCAAGTGTCTATTTTGTTTCGTCGAGTCAGGGCCGACTTCGACCGAAGTCGACTTAGGGCCGGTTTTTCAATCACCAGTAAAATTTTGACAGTTTGTCATTTTGACAGTTTTTGTGTGGACACTCTGTCAAAACGTCACATTTACTCTTCAGATAAAAGTTATCTAATCTTATTAACAAAATAGACACTAAAATCAATATTTAGACAGACTTTCCTACCTACAACATATTCGATTTAGTCTGAAAACCAATTCATTCCACCTAGCTTAAATTCAAATATACACTTGAAATTGTGAAGAAAACTCTTAAGTAGGTACTGAATACATACAGAGCGTCCAATGTAGCTTCGCCAAACATCTTTTAAACCCGGCTGGGTCGGACCTGTATCGTAAAAAGGATTGCCACCGAATTATATTTGTAGTTCTAAATTCGAATTTCTTTTTCCAAAAAGTTTGTAAAGAAAAAGGTTTGATGCGAAAAAATGTAGGTAAGGAGTTTTTAGGGGTATGGTGAACAGGGTGTTAATCTCTTCATCCCCCGTAGAAAAGGGAGGATCCTCCGATCAAACGGGTGTTATGACTGGTGGGCAACAACAAGTTGTTGCCGGGTTCTCCTTTATAGTCTTAAGGCGCGGATAACTTTACTTCCGCGATGTAGAATTTAGGTGTATTTCGATGTTTAGTTCATCGTTTGATGTCATAGATGGCGCTGTAGTACTTTTTGTTCTATGTTGCTGTAGTACTCTTTGTAGCGCCGCTACAAGTTTAAGTTTTCAATCCTTTTATAGGACTTAAAGTGTTAAAATAGAACTTATAAAATCTCACATTTGATTACAAAGTTTTTATTGCATTTATGTGCAATATAAGCACCATAACAGTTAATGGTGTTATGTTTCTGCCTGATGAATGCATCATCTAGAAATTTTGTATTAAATAATAATAAGGTTTACGATTTGGTTCGCAAGAATGATATTATTATTTTAATAAGTTCTAGGGAAAAACCCCTTAGGTTAACAAGATTAGTATCCAGAAAGCACTTACAAATCTTCGACGAAAATGTTTTAATAACTGTATTTTAGTTTGAAAATAATGAAGTCAAACTAATTGAAATTGAAGCAAGATAACCAGAGCAGTTTAATTAAGAAATCTTTGATTAAACGTTGTTATTAGCTTTGTTTGATTTTGAAATAAAACAACACAATTGTTATGAAAAGCAATAAACAGTGTAACTCAGCAGATTTAATAATACTAAATTTCAATTAAACTGAGTTGTCAACTTAGGATTATTTGAAATTCTTTTTTTAACTTTAAAAAAATATTTCTGAGTACTTTTAATTAAATGAGTTTCTTGTTTAACCTTTTGACGGGTTGTACAGACGCCAACACATCAAGCTACCCGAAGTCAAATTAGTCTTTCATTTCATTCGTCAAATTTTCCCAATCAACCTTGAACCTAATGCTTTAATGATAAAGTTGAATATCTATTATAGAAATTAGATAGGTTGTAGTAGCTTGATGATGGCTTGATGTGCTGGCGTCTGTACACCTGTGACCAGGAGAGAGGAGGAGTGAGGCAGTGTAATCTTTAGAGGAGCTCATGGCTAAATAATAACAGCCGTTCGGGTCGATCTTTAGGTTAAGCCGCGCTTGACGAGGTTGATCCGTGGATGGGTGACCATCCATTACATACCGAGGTTCCTCCGTGCCTCGGAAAGCAGGTTTAGCCGTTGGTCCGGACTGTCATTTGTAGATCTTTGACAGTCATTACTGGTAGTCAGTGGCCTGAAAGTCTGACAACTAGTTTTACCAAGGGGTATTGTATTACCCAGTACTAACTGTTGACATACACATCTGTTACCTCTGTAACAGATGTGTATGCTTCATTTTTTTTTTTTTAAAGCGATACCCCACCTTAGCAATTTCTCCTATATCGTGGATGCGTTTACAAACATTTAAACTCACATACACAAACAGCCAGACATGAAACAACTACCTGTAGGCCATACAAATATTTGTTACGTGCAGGAATCGGAGCCGCGACACGCAGCGCAGCAGCCAATGAAACTATAAATGAATAAAATCCGTTAGAAATGATTTGAATGAATTGAAAAGAATAGATATTGAAGTGTGCAGCGACGACGCTCATTCTATATTCGCTTCACTCGAGCAACTGCAGCAAAAACTCGAAGATACTTATATTTTATTCATAAATTTTAATGCGCACAGAGAAAGTTCCTATCTGCGATAAAAAGGTCACCAGCGATTTAAACAAAGTTTTTAACTTATGCACTTTTTACCCGATTGTTAAAAGAGGTTTTATTAACATTTTATCTGGAAAGTTGGTAACTATATAGGGTGTAAGGGACAGCCCTCCACAAACTGGCAGGGTGCATTCAGCTCCTTATTTTCCAGAAGCTCCGAAGGTCTATTTATGTAAATACTACGGCTAAAATAAAGATTGTAAGTACTCTAACGATCGACGCGTGAAATCAGCTGTTCACTTCCTGCCTAGCTACAGGGTTCATCGAACTCGTCGTCGCGCTTGCCGTTCGCTACGTGCGTTTCGGAAATAAAACAAATCAAATTTATTGGATTCCCATAACATTCCTGAAATAATTTCTTGTACTGGTCATCTTGGTATGATATACTGAATTCACCCCATCAGTTTGTGGAGGTCTGTCCCTTACACCATGTATGGACCGATAACGCTAGGTTTTGAGGTTTTAAAAACATTAAAGGTGTTTGTGTTTCGCATTTAGTTTCCGGACCACTTGCCCAACCTAAAACATTAGTTTGTGTCATCCTAGGTACTTGCATAGGTATTTGTCTTTTCGATCGAAAAAAAAAAAAAATTAAAAAAAAGAACGAAAAAAAAATTAGAGATTAAAATTTTACCTTCATGATAATAACGAAGTTCACTTGGGAGCGAATAAATCGAGCCAATTTTCATCCACGACGTTTATAGATTTTTTTTATATTACAACACAATCAATTGATTCAAGATCTGTCACTGGATCGCGGTGAAATTCTGTTGGCGATAAAATCCTTGGAGACACTTCAAACCTAACCACTTGGCCACAAGCTACAACCATGACGCCTGGATCAGTCAAGATAAGTCGTTATACAAGTCGGCATGCATGCTGCTTGCATAGATTCGTGCAAGGTACTAGCATGTGTAAGCGACACATGTGTTGTGAAAATACATGGAACATATTGCTAAGAGAGCAGGTTAAGAGCGGTTTCAGAATAGCGATTTTTTTGCGCGTATAAGCTCCGTAGCTCGTATCTCTTAAAAACCGAGCGCGCGTGAGCGGGCGCCCGGGAAGGCGTCTCTCGGGGCTCGCTCTTACACAAGCTAAGCGCGTCAATATTCGTACGAGTTGTGTGTGTGGCAAAAGGCGTGTCTACACGCGCTTGTAAAAACGAGCCTTTACGCGCCGAAAATACACTAATCTGAAACCACCGAGTTACCGCGACGCGAGCTTCGATGGAAAGTCAGAAGAAACAAGTAACGCACACACGTGTCGCGTCGCAAGTCGCATCACCTGAGGTAGCGAACGGGTCGTAAATCCATAGGGACCCAACTTTAACCCTACCACTGCAATTAAACCTCTAGATCCGATTGCTTCGTGAAAAATTGCTCCCGGAGGAACTGTATGACGAGATTCATGTTTCTGGCTTTGCAGTCTGCAGTTCGTGTGGTTTTTACTTCTGTTTCAGTATATTTATAGTAACAATTTTGCTCTGTAAAGGTGTGTGACTTTCGCACCCGGTATCTGAGACGGACTTGTTGAAGTGTCAGAATGAAACGCAATTCAGGTGATACGATTAGCTATTTTATTCATTTCACACCATAACAGTTTTGAGGATCATTTGTTTGCTAGTTTTTAAGCGACTTAAAAAAAAGGAAAGGTGGTTATTTTCGCTCCAGAAAACGGGCGTTAGAGTTGGAAAGACAAAAATGCATTTTGTTTGTAGAGTACGAAAAAATATGTAATGCGGAATTCGTTCCGTACCTTCTGCTAATGCAATGCTTTAGTTTCAAATGCAGTTTTTTGATTGAAAAGGTACGAATTGGCATAATCTTGTATTTTTTGTTGAAAAACGGTTCCAAGGTTTGAATATAAAAGTAAAAAGCTTTTCTATGAAATTTTTTTTTCGCTTTGCCACTAAAGGAAGTCGGTGGAGTGAAGACCGGGTACAAGCGAAGGGTGGAAAGCTCTCAGCTAGGTAGACCTGATGACCTTCAAAAGGTGGCTAGTATAGGAGAAACAGACTGAATGAGAAAGGCAAAGGACCAGGGGTTATGCTTCAGCTTGAGAGAGGCCTACGTCCAACAGTGGACTTCAATGTGTTAAGTTGATTGCCAATATTTTTTTTTTTAAATACTTAGGTGTTTTTTTCTACTTTATTCTACGCGAAAGGCCGTTAGCCCCAAAACTTTCCGACAGAAGTTTTCCCAATCTTCAATTATATTTAGCATCAGATCCTATCGAAAGGGCTTCATAATCTGAAAGTGGCTTCCATTATTTTGAACTAATTAAATTTAATGTTTGGAAAAATCTTTCTAACAATCTTGAAAACTCTCGAAGTTATTTTAAGAATTTGCAAAAAAATTGTTTGTTTAACTTATAATATGAGCTGTGCTTCTTCAGTACTTCTAAAAAACCAATTTGAGTGTAATTTGGTTTCTGCACCAGATGGACACCTCAAGCTTTAATTTTAAAAAAATGGAAACAGTCGTGACTATGGGTTCGAATCCAGAGGCAGGCACTTTATATTCGTTACCTATGCTCTCTCAACTGTGGAAAAAACTTGGATATATAACTATAGTTTTAGTATATGCGAAACCTGAAACACGTGTTGAGTATTTTTATGTAAAGAATCTAAGTACAAAATTTCAAAACTGTATCATGAAAAATCACAAAGCTATAAGCTTATTCTGTTATCTGGTTGTCCGCACAAAAGCGTGATCACCACGCAAGTCGCCCGCGCGCGGGCCTCCAGCGTCGGCTTGAGCTCATTGATAAACATAATTTGGCAGTAGGTAATTAAATTATTGCGATAGGTACTTAATGTCGCTCGGTGTCTAGCCTGAATTTTTTTTAATGTTTTTGGGACAAAATATAACATGGTTTAAAAATTATTGCAATCGATTCAGTAACTTATTCTGAACAAACTATATTCAGGTTTCGCACATACTAAAAATAATGTTGTATAGCCCACTCCCTCTACCAGAGCGGAGGTCTGCCTGTATCCTGAGGATATTGAGCTGATAATGAGGTTGAACAGTGAATCACTGTCATCATTGTCCCGCCATTATTGGCGCATCATGTGTTCTTCTTCAATACTTTTCTATAACTCGTGATCTCAGCAGTCATCCCATCATTTCGGCAATTTAAAACGATTATTTTACCAAAGATAAATGATGAAAACTATGATTAATTTCATAATTACTCAATGTATACCTCTGTAGATGCAAAGCCAACGTAAAAACCAGAAACCACCAGAAACCAGAGGAGCCAACGTAAAAATAAATAAATCCGTTTCAGAGCTCTGCAGAACAAACAGTACCTAGTTAATAAGGTGTCTGTTATTGTAGTCGAGACCTAAATGAAAGAATAAACAAAACCACACTATTCAATGCTCAATGTTCAACTCAGCGCTGAGAGTTATAATTCCAACAGGCATTTAGGCAGCTATTATTATTCAAGTGTCAGAGAAACTCGTGGCTAAATAATAACAGCCGCTCGGGTCGATCTTTAAGTTAAGCTTTCCTTGCCTAGGTAGGTCTCTGGATGGGGCTACATACCGAGTTTCGTTGGTCCCAGCTGTCATTTGTAGATCTTTGACAGTCCTTTCGGGTAAACAGTGGCCTGAAAGTCTGAGAATCAGTCTTACCAAGGGGTATCGTATTACCTAGTACTAACTGGGTTGTGGAGGTCAGATAGGCAGTCGCTCTATGTAAAATAGTCAGCTGCATCCGGTTAGACTGGAAGCCGACCCCAATATAGAAAAGAAAAGGTTTGGCAGATGATGATTATTAGGTATTCAAGTGTCGTTTATCATTAAGTGTTGGGGAAAATGGACACTAGTTTCGATTGACACATATTGCCTCCCCTTACAACCTTGGGGTAGAAAGGAGTCAATTCATAGGTCCTTAACGTGTCCCAACGTACCGAAAGCGTCTGTTTAGGGACCTGTTGTGAATGTGTTTGGATGGACATATGAATTTATGTTGGCACGTGGAAGTAGACTGACTGGAGGAGGCAGATAAATGAAATAGTTTGAGTTCTGCTTATAAAAATAAAGGGCTATGGTCGAAATGGGTGTTAGTCCAACAGAATTGAAATTTATCTCAAATCATTATCACTTATTAAGTATTCCAATTCACACTGTTGCGACAAGTACTAAATTCGCCTAGACCTATGGCCAACTAAAAATGCTGCAATTTCCTGTATTTCGGCTAACATTCGGATACATTTTTAAGCAGATCATGTTGAAAACAGTTTACTAACGCACGCAGTAATTAATTAAAACCAGGCCGGCGAAGTCCTAGAATCGACTAAATACTGTCAGGGCTGTTTAACGGAACCCTTTGTTAAACTAGGTTTATTATTGATTTCTATATTATATCAAATCTTTGATAAAATTTAAAAGGCGACATAATTATTTCATTATTTCAGACGGCTTATAGGTACTGGTGTTTTAGTAAGAAGTGAAGTCCTCATTATAAGGTACTATTTGAGATATATTAGGGGTTAAAGGTATGAAATTGCCGATTTATATGGACGATTTCGTAAATAGTTGTATATTATAAATTATAAATAAATAAATTTCTTTATTGCCACAAAACAGAGTACAGAAAAATGTCAGACCCTGGCTCCAGAGCTAGGTTAGAGTACCTGTATTTCAGGAGCCAGTGACTTCTTCCATTTAGATAACAATAGGGCAAGTTTTATGCAGCAAAAAGTAACAAAATTATTTCACCTAAAATTAAGCGTAATAAGTTAACATTAAACATTAAAACATTTAATTACGCATTAATATTATAATTAGAAAAATTAGACTAAAACCAAGTTAAAGAATCTTTTTAAATCAAAAACAAAATTCGAATAAAATCAGGATTGAAACATTAAAAATTGAGTTAAAAACAACATTAATTTTAAAATAAACATCAGTCAGGATGAAACAAAATTAAATTAGAAATAGGGGGTGGAGGTATGTGAATGTGCATTCGAGCGTTTGGGTGTGTGTGGGGGCGTAGTTGTGTGTGTGTGTGGGTGTGTGTGTGGGCGGTGTGTGTGTGTGTGGGGGAGTGTGTGTGTATGTGTGTGAATACAATTTATTTGTGTCTTTATATACTTATGTTGATTGCAGTAAATTTTCAGTTGAGTTGTAGTCCTGTGTCAGTAGCCACATTTTTACCTTCTTTTTTGTTTCACGAGTCGTAAGGGGATTTATGTTCAGGATTTTGTTTAACTTATTATAAAGAAAAATGGTAAGATATACCCGCTGTCGCCTAGCGGCCGCCGTGTGACAGCGTAAAGGTAGGCAAACGTTTTTTATAGTGCGCTTCTTATTACTTTCCGCGTTACAAGGTGTAATACTGTGCTGCTTGCAAACAACTTGCAGAATGTAATTCTGTCTTACTGTGAGTACTTCACACTTCTCGTATAAGACTTTGGTGGGAAATCTAAAGGGTCTGAAAGTCATGACTTTAAGTAGAGATCTTTGGGCCCTTTCCAGGTGAATCATAAAAGTCTTGCATCCACCACCCCAAACAGTAACACAATATCCCACGACTGACTGCACGAGCGCATAGTACACTGTGCGAAGGAGTTCGAAATCGGCTGCGTGTCTAAGTTTTTTAAATGCCCAAATAAGTTTCCTGATACGCGTTGAGGTGAGGTCTATGTGCTGTCGCCAGCCAAGTTTTTCATCTACAATCACACCAAGGTATTTTACATGTGTAGACTTAGTGATAGCAGTGCATGAACATGGCGTTGAAGAAGTTAAGTTGCAGACATGTAATCTAATATCTAAATCAGGAGGTTTAATTTTAGAAAAAGAGAATTGGAGAAATGCGGATTTGGAAAGGTTCAAAGTGAGTCGGTTAGATCTCAGCCAATGGCTTACCCTATGCAGTCCAGGTTCGGCGCTTCGTCGAACTTCGTCCCAGGTCGCCCCATGGAATATAAGTGCCGTATCATCAGCATAGGTAACGACCTTGCCGTTTACAAGGGGTAACTGACACAGGTCATTGATGTAAATCAAGAAGAGGCTTGGGCCAAGAATACTGCCTTGTGGGACGCCATAGGTAACCCCAGCATCAGAGCTAACGTATTCTTTTATTTTAACTCTTTGCGTACGGTCACAGAGAAAATCCTTAAAAATTTTAAGAGCATTCCCGCGTACACCAATCTTATCTAATTTGTCCACAAGGAGAGGAATCATGACGGTGTCGAAAGCTTTGGCCAGGTCGAGAAAAATGCCGACGCATTTCTGTTTTTGGTCTATTTTAAGTGTGACGTGATCTACCAGTTGGTTTACGGCATCTTCAGTGATTTTTCCCGGTCTAAAGCCAAATTGGGCTTCTGACAGTATCTTATTGTGTTGCAGAAAGTTTTTGAGCCTTTTGTTTAGAATTTTTTCTAATATTTTTGATAGCGTAGTAAGAACTGAGATTGGCCTGTAGTTTCCAACATCATCCTTCTTCCCCCCCTTGTGGACAGGAGTAATAAGGGACTTCTTGAAGACTTTCGGAAAAACACCCTGGGTAAAACAGATCTCAATTAGTTTGGTCAGATGAGGGACGATAATGAGTCTAGTAAATTTAAGAAACTTGGCTGAAATAGAATCCCAACCAGTAGCACAGTCATTCTTGAGATTCATAATTAGCGCTTCAACTTCGGCTTCGTCTGGCGGAAGTAACACGATTGAAGTAGGGAATGGGGTTATGTCAAATTTATAATTGTTTTGGGCTGGTGTTATTTTATCTGCTAGTTGTTTGCCAATGTTAGAGAAGTATGTGTTTATCTCATTTACAGCACTTGAACCACTTTTCTGTGGTACTAAAAGGTGGTCTGCAGCAGTTTTTTGTTTTGAAGTACCGATAATAGATTTGACTGCATTCCATTTATCTTTATTACAGTTTGTGTTTTCTAGTAAAGACTTTTCGTAATTTCTTTTTAGCTTTTTCAGAAGACCGTTACAAAAGTTTCTGTACCTTTTATATATCAGTTCATCTGATGTATTTTGTGGGTTCTTCGTATGTATTTTGTGCAGCTTATCTCTGTGGCGGATACATCGCAATAATCCAGGGGTAATCCAGGGTTTAATCAATCTTTTCCTACAGGGTCGGGAAATTATGATCGAGTGTTGTGCTAATGCACTTGAAAGATGATCAACAAAAAGAGCGGCGGCATCATTTGCGTCAGAGTCACTGTTGATATAGGAAAAATCAACAGCTTGTAAGTGTGCAAGGGCAGCATCATAATCAACTTTCTTGTACACATTATTTCTGCTGATGTCAGGATTTAGGTAACAAAGGCTTAAGAGGACTGAGGCGTGGTCAGTCACGGTTGAGTCTATTACAAAGGCCGCAGCAGAATAGGATGTGTTTACCATAATATGATCCAGACAGTTGGCAAGCCTCGTTGGATAGGTGTGTGCCGGAAGTAGACCTAGTTCTGCCGTTAGATTAAGGTACGACGCACTGTTCCTGTCAGTATTGTTCGATTTAATATCGATATTGATGTCACCAGCGATAATTATGTGTTTAGCTTTAATAGGACGTATGATCGCATCTATTGAAGTGAGAAAGCTATTTGTGCAGAGTGTCGAAGGGGATCTATACACAGCTAATATGTTGATATCGGGGTAAACCTGAAGCAATAGAAAACTAGCGTCATTTGACTTAGGTTCTTCAATAGTGCATTTTATATTTTTCCTGACATAAATAACGATACCACCATTTTGATTAAGCCTGGTCTTGGAAGAAAAAGATTCGTAGTTCTCAATAATAGGAAGAGGTTTGTGTTCATTAAGCCAGCATTCAGTGAGGATTATAATGTCGATGTCAAAGGAGAATCTGGCTAGTTGTGCCTGAAAATTATCGAAGTTCTTGTAAATACTGCGAATGTTTTGTGTTATGATTGTAAAAGACTTTGCGGTGCTATGTATCACAGAATTACAAGTTTCAGGGTCACATAAATAGCTGTTTGCCACAGAGATAGTATCTAAATCCGATAAAATTGAATTTGAATTATTAGTCACTGGGAAAAGAATTGAGAATTATGTCACATATAATTGGTGTTTTAATAAATAAATAGTTGTAATGATGGAATCCTTGGAATGGTTCAGGAATGGTCATGTCACTTGGTATATTTGCAATTCTATTTGTGTGATTGGTATATGTGGTTGTATCCATTAATTGGTTTATGTGGTTGTGTGTGTGGATGTGAAATGTATAGTTGTGCTGTAGTGTGCACAGGAAATGTGTGTATATGGGTAGGGCAGATAAAACATAATAATTAACTAAAAATATTACGACAAACATCAGTAGATAACAGAAAATTATATTAGTAGTACAATTGGGAAAGCCTGAGATAATCGCTAGTCATTTGTCCAGACGAAGGTTATTGATGTCAGATTCGCTCTTAATCAAAATTTGCTTACCGCCTTCATTTTTTCGTAGAAAAACTTTTCCGAATGATGTCCAACAAAATTTGTAGCCGTTATCCTTAGCATAGTTTCTAGCAAGGTAATAAAGACGTTGTGCTTTAAGGGTCAGGATTTCAGTTATATATATTGGTTTTGATGGACCTTCCTTTTTAATGTGGGTAGTGTTCAGTTTGTTATGACTGTTATTTTTGTTAAACTGTCGCAAGTTCCTTAGCATGCTATCCTTTGGTGTTGTGGTAGTGAAATCAACCATGATAGTGGAAACGCCATCCTTTTTATTTAAACGGTAGATGTCTTTTATATCTTGACGCTGTAGGTTGGTTTCCAGAACGTTTGCCGTTTCTGTGACTATATTACGCAAATCTTCCTTGGTTTCACCTTGCTTTTTTGGGATGTTCTTAATCTCAATCTTAGACGAATTCATCATCCGTTCGAGGTTCTCCACTCTCTCTTCAAGCTGATTAATGTAAGAGCGGTCAGCTTTTCGTTCCGCTTCCAAATTCTGCAGTTGAATTACCATATCGTCATATTGTTTAGAGATATGGTCGACAGAATCCTTGATTCCAGCATTTTGCACTTTGATTTCAACCATGGCCGTTTGAATTGCTTTCAGCTTGCTGTCTGTTTGGGTTGTGTGAGACTTTAATAGTTCACGAATCTCCTCCATGAAGTCTGAGCAGTCATAAGCACGTTTGCGCCTGCGTGAATTCACATAGTCAGGTTCGCTAGCGGGTATATTTGGGGGGGATACAGCTGTTTGCACGATTACTTTGCCTGCGGTTGATTGTGCGTCTGATTCACTGCATGTAGGCGTCTTTGGAGGTGTACGTCTTAGTGGCATCATAATTTCGCTGAACAATTATCTCTAACAAGTTAACAAATAGAGCCTGGCAGTAAAGCAATAGCAATGTTTTGGCAAAAAGCTGTCGTACAAGTGGCTAATGCGTTATTAAAAAATGCAAAAAGAATCGCAAGATGCTAGAATCGAACTCACGGCACGTTTGTTGCGTGTCTCTAAGGCTCATCACTCGGCTATTTGAACATATCAGTTGTATGTCAATTAACTGATGTATTTCTCACCAGGAGTGTCACAGCAAAGATTGAAGCAGTGGTTTGTGACCATATAAGGTAGCGATTTTTTGTTGTGCGGTGCGATCTGACTCACCGGCTGTTGGCGAATAGGAGAGGAGCGCGCCGTGTGACTCACTGCTAATTGCTTGTTTCTTTGTTCCACTTGCAGTCTTTGTGTTGTTCTAGTACAATTTATACAATAATTTCGTTGGTTTATATTGTAGACTTGTATCACACACTATTATTTTTGTTTTTAATTATTATTTTAAAGTATGGGTCGGGCTTAAAATTTCACTTAATACAGTAAAATAAATAATCACTTATCGGAGCGACTCGCAACACGTCTAGCTCTGAGTGCGCGCGGAAGGGAAGTATATTTCCATACAAACATTTTTTTTTATTCGAAATGTTTTTATAGAAACGTCTGAACCGATTGTGATGCAATAGCAAACTATAGTTTGAGTAAAAAAAGCTGCGCTGCACTGCGTATCTTAAATTCTCAAAACACAGTATATGACAAAAATAAACCTACTTGAAGTAGTGAAACCGACGGCACATTAAAACAGGTGTTTTGTCACACTACCCTATTAGGTAATATGCAACTACTAGTACAGTTTTAAAAAGATACGTAGGTAATTTAACAATTATAAAATAATAAAAAAATAAAAAACGTTTATTTCAATTTCAATAGGCATTTTGATACATGTTATTGGAGATCACCTTTTAAGCAAGGGATTGCTTGTATTAGGAGAAACAATTAATCCAATCAAAATTTAATTAGGAAAAATAAAACTATATGTCAAAGTTCAAACAGAATAAAATGTGAAAAAAAACGGCAATATCATAGTTAAAGAAAGAAAGAAAGAAAAAATATTTATTTGCCGCAGGGACATCCTACATAGTTACAAAAAAATAAACTATAAATAAAAAAAGAAAGACTAAAGACTTATTATTTTATTTCTATCGGTTTAGCACCCAAATTACATAGAAAATTGCCCATGGTCCTTTATGAGACAAATTGACAGTGCTACGGAAAAGTCCGGTGTAACAGGCAACCCCGTGGCCGCAAACTATGCACGTGCAACTGACACGCGGGTTGGGCGGGACTGCGGAGCAAACAAATGTCAGAAATTGTATAAGGAGGATGCGCTAAGGCAGCCCGCGAAACTTAAATTTCCTTACGAATTTCGCAATGGGATTAAATTAACTTAGAGGTTTGATAATGATTTGAATGATTATCATTATGTAAACACATAAAGGGTGTAAATAGACCCTTAACATAACCGAAAGGCGCTTGTTCTCCCCGCCTTTGCGATATTTTTATTTTGTTCTAGACCATACCTTCTAGTTATGGAGATTTTGGGGTCAAAGTTCCAACTTTTTCACAAGTTTTTTTTAAATACATGTTTCTAATGTAAGATTTTTAATTTAAACACCTCCACGACCCCCGTAGTATTCAATCCATCCATTAGCACAATGCTTTGAGCGCTTCCATCGAGTCCTACCGTAAAACATGATTTTTCACCCCAAATAAAAAGTCGATTCCCAGCAATAATTTTTGCGTAAAGTTACATAGTTTAATGTACAGAATGCTTGGTTGACGGCTATGTGAAGGGTCTGTTTACACCCTGTATGTGTTACGGTCGCCTGACAGTGACCTGCAAATTGCAAAAAACTACGAAAATTTTAATTTCGCGGGCCTGGCACCTTAAACCATGCCACGACTCACCGAAATGCCAGCCGCAAGACGACGGGTTTGTCATCCTAAAACGCAAACGAAGCATTTTTAAAAGAGAGTCTTTTTAGACTCTCTCTCAATACTTTTGCAAGCACTATATTATAATTCATCTTGTAAAATTAAGCTTAAAAGAAAATGCATGAGTTTTTCAACGTAAACTTAATCATGGCCCGGTGCGAGTAGCGCCGTCGGTCAGCTAGGCTACTCATTAGATTAGGGATAGTCCTAACGCCTCCGGCACCCCGGAGTTATTTCATTTATTAAAATCAAGACTTGACTCTAGGGTCGTGTAGCTTATGCCAGAAACCAGAAGCCACGTAGACCTACCTATGTACTTTAATCGAAATTTATTTAGCCGTTAAGGCTTGAAAGGTAATGGACATACAGAGTTATTTTCACATTTATATACAACATTAGTTTTAGTATATGCGAAACCTGATACACGTGTCTAGTATTTTTATGTAAAGAATCTATGTAAAAAATTTCAAAACTGTATCATGAAAATTCACAAAGTTATAAGCATGTTCTGTTACCTAGTTGTCCGCTCAAAAACGCGGTCACCACGCAGCGCGAGCTTCCAGCTTCGTCTTGAGCTCATTGAAAATAATAATTTGGCAGTAGGTACCTAGATTATTGCAATAGGTACTCAAAGTTGCTCGGTATCCAACTTTTAACTTTTTTAAATATTTTTGGGAAAAAATATAACATGGTTTAAAAATGATTGTAATCGATTCAGTTACTTACTCTGAACAAACTAGATTCAGGTTTCGCATATACTAAAAATAATGTTGTATATCCCAGTTTTTTTCACAGTTGAGAGAGCATAGGTAATGAACATAAAGTGCCTGCCTCTGGATTCGAACCCATGCTCTTAAGTCAGAATTGTTTCCATTAAAAAAAAAAAAAAGCTTGAGGTGTCCATCTATAATAATGTTGTATAAGTGAAGTGGAAAAAATCGATATAGTCGTCGCAACGTGTAACTGGTCAAGGATATAAACTCACAAATATAGTGCTGAATGGTTCCTTTCACACGTGGCCATAGTAGGAACTGACGCCACGCCATCATGAGCCACAATGATTTTACACTGTTTAATCAACGCCATCTTGATTTTACAATAGAATTTTCACAGATAATTTCACTAATGCACCTTCTTACCGACAGTGACCTGAATCATGGTCGCTGTTGATAAATAGGTAATATCCTTCACCAACAACGAAAAGTATTGCGCTACAAACCATAAAAAAACTATGAACAAAATCACATCCAGTACAAAACTAGATCTGCCTACAAATATGTAGTGGTGGCTTCTCCTGAAACGGACACACGTTATTGTCCCAAAAGGCTTTTTCACAAGAAACACCCAGGAATGCTCACAATTCCTGAAAAAGTATTCC
Source organism: Noctua fimbriata (assembly GCA_905163415.1). Classification (NCBI taxonomy): domain Eukaryota; kingdom Metazoa; phylum Arthropoda; class Insecta; order Lepidoptera; family Noctuidae; genus Noctua; species Noctua fimbriata. The sequence continues at coordinate 5,258,153 of LR990941.1, read as the reverse complement.
AGTAGCATTTTTGGATATACTGTACGTCTCAAAGGGACATGTAATTGAGAGCATCAAACATCGTTTTTATTGTGTGTGAAACACAAAAGCCATTTATTCGAAGTTTATTTTTTATAACATTTTGTAAACATTTTAAATTAAATACTACTGCCTGGTCTGCCTCGTTGGTCTTGGTCGCAGGCTCGACTGCTGAGCATGAGGTCCTATGGGTTCGATTCGCAGGGCGGGCCAAGTGTTATTGAGTTCTTCCATTAGCAATTTCTCGGTAGCAGCTACGGAGTCTGGATTTGTGCCCGGTTGATGGCAATAGGCTTGTTCCCTAAAATATGGAAACTAGCCCGTGCAATATGGGTATACCACAAGTATACCTGTTCCTAACCCTTAGAGATAAACAGACGTGATTTTAAGATGTTTTATCTCTGTAAATTGTTTTGGAAAAACACCTTGACACGTCAAAAATATACAAGGTGTAACATAATAAAAGCAAGAGCTTCCGTGTGATCTCTCGGACCATGAAACTGAACAATTTTTGTTCTACGAGATCTTGAAATTAGCAAAAAAAAAAAATTCTATAGTCCACTGACGTGATCAGCTGATCAACATAATATGGTAAAACTAAAAAAAAGTTATGAATTTCCAAAAGTCATAGAACAAAAGTTGATCAGTTTGATGGTCCGAGACACCTCACGAGAGGTCTTGCGTTTATTATGTTACACCCTGTATAGAGATAAGCATAGCTATTCACAAACGCTTCGATTCCATTTCGACTCGGAAAGTCGTATGTCTATCTCGCTCACTTTCGTAATGCCAAAAAAAGATAGACATACGATTTGTCGAATCGAAATCGAATCGAAGCGTTTTTGAATAGGTATGCAGGTCGGTGTTGTGTGTAAAGGTTCTGAAGTTAGGCACGCTATGTAAACAAACATTGACCGGTATACCCCAGTAAGCGATGATATTGAGTTAGTACCGGTCTTGTCTATAAACTAATTACTACTGACTACGGTCTAGCTTTTACCGCTCAAATGGCTTCCAATCACAAACTTGTACTAAAACAACAGTTTGTTCAGCGTTGTCAATCAACCAGCTATGCTGTTGCGTAATTGCTTAAAGCCGGCTATAGACCATAGGACTATATACATGGTGCAACTGGTGGTCAAACTGTGCAGCTATGTATGAACGTGTGCAGTAGAAAATTATACAGTTATTAATAATTATTATTAAATTTTTTTCCGCGCGCGTTTGGCAGGTCCCATGCTCAGGTCTCAGTTGTTTTCTATTTTTTTAACAAGTAATAAACCGACTAAAGCAATCATATCGTCGTGTGTTGCCGGTGATGGCATGCTTGCAAATGAGCCAACCGACAGGCTTGCAGTCACGTATGGAACCTCCATGGAACTCGGTTTTGCATGAAGGTGGCAAGCACATACAAAACCGTCATGCGTAACCTATCGTCTATGGCTGCCTTTAAGATTGATTTGAGATGCTGTTTTTTCGAATATTTTTAATTTACTCCTCGATTTTACGAACTCAAAAGGTGCTTTACTTAGTTTTAATTATTTCAACAAAATGGCGAAGGAAAACTTCGTGACGAAATTAGAATGTTCTAGTATAAAAATCGAGTGACCTCACTTCACAACCAATTTGCTAAAACCATTATCAAGAACATGTCAAGTCAGTTTCAAGCTTTGTACTAATTATTCTTGGACTTTATTAAAGATAAATTTTTCTTCAGCGTTTTTATAATATCAATTATTTCGCAGTGCAAAATATAAATTCAAAAAGCCCTCTTGCGAAACACAGACCTCTGTAAACAAACAATGCTACCAGTCTTCTACAGCACTCGCATTACATTTCCGATGAATTCCGGATATAAAATGCCATTTTCAGTTTGCAACTGCAGCTTTTCGGCGAAATTAATTTCATCCGCTTTTCAAACTTGTTCACATTGTTTTCTCTTTCAGTAGCACTATTCTGGAGTACTAGATATTCTGAAAAGCGGCACACAGCCAGACAAAGCTTTAAACTCAAAACAAAAAATTGAAATACAGGGAGTAAACAGACCCTTCACATAGCCGTCAACCAAGCATTCTGTACATCAAACTAAGTAACTTTACGCATAATGATTGCTGGGAATCGACTTTTTTTTGGGGTGAATAATCACGTTTTACGGTAGGACTCGGTGGCAAGCACTCAAAGCATTGTGCTGTTGGACGGATTGAATAGTAGGGGGTCGTGGAGGTGTGTAAAGTAAAAATCTTACTTTAAATACATGATGTATTTAAAAAAAAACTTGTGAAAAAGTTGGAACTTTGACCCCCAATATCTCCGTAACTAGAAGGTTCCCAGGTATGGTCTAGAACAACAAAATGATCGCAAAGACGGGGAGAATAAGTGCCTTTCGGAAATGTTAAGGGTCTATTTACACCCTTTATTACTAGCTTATGCCCGCGGCTTCGCCCGCTTGGAGTTCAGTAACTGTCACACGGCATCATACTACCGGGATAAAAAGTATCGTATGTGTTAATCCAGGCTACAAACTATATGTGTGCTAAATTTCATCCAAATCCGTTTAGAATTTTTTGCGTAAAACATCCATCCAACAAACTACGCGCCATGCGCCCGTTTAAGTGAGTTACAGAGAACATCACAAGGCCAAACAAAAGCTCCCAAACATCTACCAAACGTTTACCATCCACAAACTTAGTCACACAAATCTCACGGTCACATGTATTAAGTCCTCAACAGCGTGACACTATAACAGATCCACAGCGAACATTTGACACACTTTATGAATCGTGGCCGACGAGACGGTATCTATCGCGAGTCGGCCGTGTTCCGCTAAATTAAACGGGACGGAACCTCCCGTGGAGCCGGCTGTAGTCACACCGTTGTGTATCATTGCGGCAAATATCCAGAAAATATGATAAAGATTCATGTAAAATTATAATAACGGATAATTTCTGGTCTATAAAGAAGGACGAACGCATAATTTATGTGCGATGGACGGAGAGTTGTGGCAATCCTTGATTATTTAAAAAAGTTAAATTTTCATCATCATTTCCACTTCAAGGCTTCTTGTATGTACACTTCTACTTCTCTTTTTTACGCATAATTTTTGTTTACACTCGCATGATGATGTATATAATTTGTGTACTGTAACTTCCTAACACTTCAGTTCCTTTAGTGGTTTAGACCTCCGACTTCATTAAACACAAATAGCCTATGCTTGGTCATAGCGTGCGCCATTCTTATTTCAACAATGAATACTGTCTACAACACGAACGCGTAAATTCGTAAGATTGTTTAATCGAATATACAACTGTCCATTATTTTTTGAGTCCAGCGCAATAGTATCCCCCAAAGATATAAATCAAGTCTTCTCTATAAGTCAAGTGTTACTAATTTACGTTACGTTGACTCCGCGCAATCGTGCCAGGCCCACCGTACTTAAAGTCTCTCTGACACACTCAGCTGAATGGAAGCCCCGCAAACGCTAACGTTTCACAGAACACTACAATTCTACTCATTACCGAGTCTACGTGGAATGTCGTAATGATCCCGAGAAAGCCTGTAGTATGCAATTAACTGTAATTGCAGAATGCTGGCAGTAAGTCGATAAGGGTGTCTTATATAAGTAATGTAATTGTATGAATATGTAATCGAATAGTTCTGGGAACAGGTTGATTTTCAAGGAATACTTAACTGGGTCTATTTCGTTGTTGCTATGCCCTACTAATATTATAAATGCGAAAGTTTGTGAGGATGTATGTTTGTTTGTTACTCTTTCACGCAATAACTACTGACCGGATTAGGATGAAATTTGGCACACACATAGTTTACTTGATAGTAAAGGCAAAGAAAATTTAGAAGATTTTTTTCTGTTACTCCGGTGTTAGTTCGTCATGTTTTTCTAGAGATCTTGGGAAACCCGAATGGTATGCCGTGAACTCCATCGACGTAACCAGGTTCGGTCAGAAACACGTTCCATTTTCTGTCAACTAGGGCGTACTTGGTTACAGCATTTGTCAAAGCTTAATAGGGATTGAACGGTAATACAACCCTGTATTTGTCATCCAGTTTTAAGGTCTGTTCGACTTTATTTAACCCTCGCCATCGGTGTGTACGTCAGCCGGTTCCCGCCGCCGCTTCCTGGTACACCCACCTCGTCTTCCGTTGCACAGTTGGTCTCACAGTTCCAGCTTTTGTATACCGCTACATGTGCTGTATTCAACTGCTAACGTGAACGTGAACGTGAACGTTCACGTTAGTCATTCTACCGCTACACTGCGTTTGTAATTAATCGATTTAACAAATACTTATTCGATTTTGGAAAAAAACTATTTTAAACCTACACGTAAAGGTCTATTTGTTGTTAGAAACTCAATTATTTTTATGACTTTATCAAAAATAGTAGGTAGTTATTTTGAAATCACTCTAATGAATACTTGCAAAACGTTGATATTCAATTCCATAGAAATATCCTTAATTGGAACAGACTTTACATATGTGCCGTATTCAACAGCAAACGTGAACGCGCACGTTAACGTTGTGGAATGCAGCCCCTTTAAACTCAATACCGGTACTAAGACGTCATGTGGTTCCAGGAGTTTCGGTGTTAAGGTAATTTCGTTGTTAAGGTATTTTGTATTAACGTTTAATGTTAGATGTTGTATTTGGTGTGTTGATGTTAGGTTTACTTACTGCATGTGCCGTATGTATCATCATCTTCCTGCTCTTGTCCCATTCTATTTGGGGTCGGCGCAACACGTTTTCTTCTTCCATTCTCCCCTGACAGACGTCACGGCATCATTTACTCCTTTCTCTTTCATATCACTCTTCACACAATCCATCCATCTTTTCTTTGGCCTTTCTCTCCCTCTCCATCCATCAACATTCATATCCATCACTCTTTTAGTCACATGCGTTTCATCTCTCCTCGTTACATTGTACCGTAAGAATATGAAGACGTTATATTTTTTTGGATTTGAATGAAAGAATTGTAAATAATTGTCGCCAGCCTCGTTGATCTAGTGGTTGCAACCGCGAATGCTAAGTACGAGATCCTGGGCTCGATTCCCATGTCGGGCAAAGTGATATTGGGTTTTTCAATCAGGAATTTCTCAGTAGCAGCCACGGAGTGGGTGGATGTGTGCCCGGTTGATGGCAATAGGCTCGCCTACTTTTACATAGGACTTAAACATAACTGGCCAAATGTGGGTGGTCTAAAGAGACCTACACCTCTGTCTAACCCTTCGGGAATTACAGGGGTAATATTATTTTAAATGCAGATAATTAGACTTTATGGCCATCAAACTTCACTTGTGTGAAAGTGTTTAGCTTACTCCGAAAGGGATAATAAATTCCATCTTATTCATTCTCAATGCCTTGATGGCTGAACAGATGTCGTAGGAAGACATTTATCCTGGTGTGCGGAAATAATACTACGATAATTTCTGATTTCCATCCTGGCGAAACTGCGGAAAAAAGCTTGATGTATTATGTATAAAATTCAACTGTTACCGTATTAAAATACCTTTATAAAATGCAGTATTATTTTAAACCACTTCTTTCCATCTTCCTGAATCCATTTCCATAATTTGCTAGCACGTATTTAGTTAAGTACAACTTGTATAAATTCTCGTGAGTTACGTCGGTGCACTTGCGCGGTTGTTTTAACTACAGCACAACTTCGTCGGCGATATCCTCGCCCTAAGACTGCCAGTACACACTGACTGCAAGACTTGCAAGCTAGGTCACTTTCGAAAGATCATCATATTCATTTATTCATATTCATATTCAATTATTCATCAAATATAAGCTAACAGTTTACACCAAATCGCTTATATCTATTCTAATACTATAAAATTACTTCAATCATTTTAATTAAAACTTCTTAAAATATACATTAACAAACGGAGTAACATAAAATTTTTAAACAAAAAACAACCTTATACAGACAACAACAATTACAATTAACAACTATTTCTTAATAATATTTAAATAAATATGCACATGTTTAGCAATTGTCCATTGAGAGTCAAAAAATAAATCTGCCTCAGGAATATATTTTAGAAAATCATTTATTAACTTAATTGTTCTAGCAGTGGGAGTGTTGTTGGTTCGGGGAGCACGTATACATCATCTGTCTAGCCTTTTCCCAAGTATGTTGGGGTGCCGACCCCAACATATTTGGGAAAAGGCTAGGCAGATGATCGGGGTCGTCTTCCAGTCTAACCGGATGCAGCTAAATACCAGTATTTTACATGGAGCGACTGCCTATCAGACCTCCACAATCCTATTAGTACCGGATAATACGATACCCCTTGGTAAGACTGGTTTTCAGACTTTTGGACCACTGACTACCAGTAAGGAATGTCAGAGATCTACAATTGACAGCCGGGACCAACGTCTTAACGTGCTTTCCGAAGCACGGAGGAAACTCAGTATGTAATGGGTGGTCACCCAACTACGGACCAACCTAGGCAAGCGCGGCTTAACCAGAAGATCGGCTTGAGCGGCTGTTATTATTTCACCACGAGCTCCTCGAGGTTACATTCGAAAGATCTATTTAAATGACCTAATACAGAAATGCAAACCCACAAATAGTGTGTCTGTGAATCTGGACTCTGGACTTAGTCGATGACGATGAATCGTGATTTAACTACTTGGCCATGGAAATCAAATGAAAGATGTTGGCAACAGCATGTCGGAGTTGCGACGCATCTTGCGGAGCCACGATACTCACTCCAAAGAAATAAGTGACACTCGCGCGTTTTGCGTGACTCAAGTAGCCTGGACGGGGCCTGAAGATCGTATATTCTGTATGCTCTGTGCCTGAAACGTGGCAATCGTTTATGCAACTTAAAACACAGCAGTGACCACAACTCATCTTAAATTAGGCCTAAAAGATCATAACATTTTTACGTGCATCAAGCGACCATTTGGATAAACGTTGTTCAGACAAATGAATGACACATTCGTGGTATTTGAGATCCATCAAAACTATGATTGTATTGTATTGTATAACGGGCTGGTGTCCGCAACTCCACGTCAAAGCGCATATTTTGCGAGTGGAAAAACTGTGATTGTACTGATGGTATATACATAAATCAAGTAGCAACTGTTCCCAAAACGCAATGTGCTTAGCCAAGTGCCAAGTGCTTAGTCTTTTGTCGTTAACTGATGCAGCAAAGTCACGTATTACGGCTGCCGTCAAATGGTCAATTTCCCATCTAAGTTACATGATAGGTGATTTGGCAGCGACTGGTCAGTTGGCACACATCTCTATATTTGCGGTATTCTAGGCGAATTCATATTAGGTGGCGTAGCAATCGAGTGCTATAACGTTCTATGCTAGCTTTGATTATAGCCTGTTAAAAGCTTAAGATGAAATTCAGGAACCTTTTTTTATTGTTACAAAGCTTATTACACAACAGGCGGCATAATATCTTAGTCAGGTCAAAAACTGTGATTACAGGCGTGATGTTGTGTAACATGTATTATATTCCTTTCGTTGTTTACACAACCCAGCAGTATTGCACATTATTAGTACAGGGTACACCTATGATCTTGAATACAGGAGCGGCACAGTTCGGCGCGCGGCGGGAGATTTTAATTAGGACCGTCTACAACTTTCTCGACGGATGAAAAGTATAATTAACACCACGTCATCTAGTGTCTGGGTTTATTTTTTGAATACACGTATGTAGGTATTGCTCTGCACGCCTTCAAGCCTAGAAGGGATAGGCAGAAGTGTCTAGTAAACCTTCATTTCGGCATGATGATTGATAATAGACAGGGTCTTTTTTTGTGGGACAACATAAGGGAAAGCTCAAACCATAAGAGATAGCGGAAACTTTCTTCGGAAAATTTAGTTCTTTTTATGAATAAAAAATTGGCATACTTAATTTTTTGGTCAAGTGTGAATTGTCCAAAAAAATTTGCGAAAGTGACCAATTCTTTTTTAATGCCGTCTACGCGGACCCAAATGTAAATATTTTCATACACAATGTAAACATTGTGTATGAAAATATTTACATTTGGGTTAGGAAAACTAGGTTTTATAAGAATTGGTCAAATATCAAATATATTTTAGTACTTACTAAAATATATTTGATATTTGACCAATTCTTATTAAACCTAGTTGTTCTTTTTCAGCGCGGTACGACTCTACGCTCTAATAATATTTTTTATTAGGAGGTTCCTCTCTCTGGAGGCCTGACCGCCGCTTGGACCCTGTTCCCGATACCAGAGGGCTACAATTTTTTTATATTTTTAAATGTTTTTTATTTTTATTTTAAAGAAATATTTAAAAATCTATAAAATTTGTGCAGGTATAAATAAAGGAAAGAATAACAATAATGAGTTTTAAGGAGTCTTCGGGAGTGCTGCCTAGTAGCGAAGGGTAAATTTTTGTAAGAGGTAAGCTCCGGCTTACCTTTAATGTGATTATATTATTTGTCTGTAGAATACTGACTGTGCCATTTTTCAAAGTGAAGCCGGTAGGAATCGAGTTCTATGGAACCTTCGCCACTGGTATAGAGCATATTAAAGGAACACGACAAACTTCAACGTAATACACCACATATGTACAAAGCTTATGAAGAAGAAATACAGAAAATAAATACAAAGTATTTACCTCGATTTAATGTAAGTATCGTCAAAGCCCCGTTCCGTCGGAGTTGGTTAGGCGGTAATATATCAAAGTTCTCGGAACCACTGCCTTGGAAATATCTTCAGCAGTAAGACTTGTTTTTGTACTTAGGTATACAATTATGTTTGATACAAATGATTCGGGGATTTTATCAAGATGTTATTGCTACAAAAGAAGGTGTTTCTTTCGTATTTGTAAGCTTTTCGGGATAAATTAGCTTTACGTCTGCCTGGTTGGTCTAGTGGTCGCAAGCAAAACTCCTGAGCATGAGGTCCTGGGTTCGATTCCCGGGTCGAGCAAAGTGACATTGGGTGTTTTCTATCAGGAATTTCTCAGTAGCAGCCACGGAGTCTGGATTTGTGCTGGTTGATGGTAATACGAGTATACTCGCCGTCTATTACATGGGTCTTCAGCATAGCTGGCGAAATGTGGGTGTACTATTAGGTAGGCCTCTGCCTAACCCTTCGGACATTACAGGCGTGATGTTATGTTATGTTGTGTTATGTTATTAGCTTTAAGAGAGTTTCGCACAAAAATCGGAATCTTCTAACATAACAGACGTGTGGATGGGAAGTTTGTTTCGATACGGCGAAGCGTCACCGTTATATGGTTGGAATCCCCACGGACCCGAACAAAACGCTTTGCTTCCACATTTATTGTGCGAACCGCCGGTCTGAGGAATTCACCGCTGGCTTCGCTGTCCCCGATTATAATCTGGATCTATTCAAAGTTCGAGTGAATCGGTTTCTTCTAGTCGTGCTCCACCTTAGGGCGCGTTATGCTTCAAATCAGGCGAGTTGCGGCCAAACACAAGCTTATTTAGAATAGAATAGAATAGAAGACATTCAATTCAGATGTAGTCCATATACTGTTAGTAACACAAAACACCTTATAAAGCTATTGTTAGTACACACATACAAAAATAAACCCACAGAAAAAAGCGGCACCGCACAGGAGCGCCAGTTTATACCAAGCCCTGGACGCGACCACCTGCAGTGTGTAGTCGCATCCAGTGCCGCCACATCGGCGAGTCCCAGCGGCCCACGAACCGGAGTAAAATTATTTTATTAAGTGTAAAAAATATAATATGAATCATTCAAATTTAAGTTGAGAAAAATAAATTAATCAACCTAAATATCTAAGTAAGCAGTCCTCGTTAGTTACCCAACTTGTTGAGAACAAGACATCCTTAGTTACCTGTCAATAACTGTAGTTTGGAACTTCCAAATTAACGCTAACGAACGTCTTAGTTCGCAACTTGTTGAGAGGTACTTGAAGTAGAAACACTTGATCGAGAAGTTTCCAATGTTTAATGGAAAATTATGAATTTACTGTCCCATTGTTCTGATCGCTTCTTCTGAGGATGAGGTCCCCACGTGCCGAGGAGCCGAGGTACGAATTCCTGGACCGTCAAAGTGTTATTTAGTTTTCCACCAGGAATTTCGTATGACCAACCTGGAGTCTGGACTGGGGCCTGTTTGTTGGCAATAGGTCCGCCTCTATTATACGAAACCCCAAGATTATTGCTAAAATATGGCTGGAACTTCTAAAAACAGGTACACTTCTGTCAAGCCCTACTACACTGACAAGATTACATGCGTTGAAATTATGTTAAAATTGAAATTACGTTTTAATTAAATGCCGTGCGTGTTAAGCTTTAAAAAAATATCACTATCGTTCATTTGAAGTGCCCCGAATCCTGTACCTTAAACTTATACTGTCACTTACGGGATATCTTCCGTGATTGTCCATTATTTTGAGCTCCCGATATTTCGGCGCTGTTGCAAGCGCCATGATCGCGGGTTGGCTGGAGAATACGGGTGGATGGAAAATAAATTGATAAGAGCAGACAAATCTAAAAGAAAAAATTCTAAATAATGAACAAACACGGAAGATATCCCGTAAGTGACAGTATAAGTTTAGCTGTAAACCGTGAAAGCTTAAAACCCTGTACCTTAAAGGTTCTAGGTTTGGGTCGTCGGGTTCAATAGTACCTACCTGTTAATTGAATCAAGATGACACTTAACCATTTTGTTGATCCTCTTGGGTTTGCTCTCGAAGACATGTTCAGGATAATTTATTCATAGAGGTCTCAAACTATTATGCCAAAGGACAATTGAAGACACCAACATAACATAACATCACGCCTGTAATCACGGAAGGGTTAGGCAGAGGTGTACCTATTAGTACACCAATATTTTGCTGTTATGTTTAAGTCCAATGTAATAGGGGCGAGCCTATTAACATCAACCGGGCACGAACCAGACTCCAAGGGTACTACTGAGAAATTCCTGATGGAAAAACCCAATAACACTATGCCCGACATGGGAATCGAACCCAGGACTTCATCCTCAGAAGTTGCCTTGCGATGACCTAGCCAACGAGACAGTCACACATAGATCTTTCGAGAAATATCAACTTCAACTGTATCAGAAAAACAAAATCTTTTTAAGCAATAATCAGAAAACGTCAAAATAATTAAATTCAATTATGCCTGACATCACCTTCGAGTCAATGAACAGCAAACTTCAATAAATACAACATCCATCTTAGACAGTTTCTTACCACCGAGCATCAAGTTCAATGACCCTTAGGTCATTACCTATTCATGTGTCTGTACATTAAGCTACCCGATACTGTCAAATTTTCCCAATCAACCTTGAACCTAATGCTATAGTAATAATATAGTTGAAAATCTATTAAAGATATTTCACAGATTGTAGTCGCTTGTGCTGGCGTCTGTACCAACTCTTTGATGTGAATATATAGTGCTTGAGTGACGTGTTGTTATAATCTTCGGGACTCAGCTCTTTAATCAAGTTCACGTGGCTGTAATGAGAGCGGCGATCTAACCAACCTTTTACCCAGTACCTCCTTTTAATTTATTTTATTTTATAATTAAGAATTGCGAGACTTGCTAAATGTAGCCACCGTCTCCTTTGTTGAACAGACATCTTTTGGATCGAACGGTTCGGTGAATACTGAACAGCGTTGCCAGACGTCCCGATTTTGGCGGGACTAATCAAAATTAAATGTCCCGCGCGGGACAGGCTCAGTCCCGCTTTTCGGGGATAGCTCGACCGTTTTTATTTTTTTTATTTAGAAGACGAATAAGACTCAACTATTTAACGATAGGGTAAATCTGATTTACCCTAATACATTTTCTATGGCTATTTTTACTATCTACTGTCACGTATACGTAATTTGAATTCAAATAAAAAGATAAATATTTAAAAACTTCTGATTAATTATATACGTTTTTTACTATGTCCCGCTTTCGACGAAAGAATCCCGCTTTTTTCAATCAAAAAGTTCCAAAATCCCGAATTGGCGAAAAACATATCGTGCAACGCTGATACTGAACGATAGATGAATGCTGTATGTGTGGACTAAAGCCCGTGCCGTGGTTTTTACTCGACATATTTGCTCGATCGAGTAAAACTGTATGTGAGTACTGAGCTTTAGGGTGTCATTTTGTCCATGAATAAAGGTGCTGTTCCGCAGCGGCAGCGGTGTCCAAATCGAAAGGTAACCGTAGATGGTAGATGGCATTGCCTCCAGTCAGTTTTCATAGTTACATACAAGGGGAAGGGACATCAACACACAAACGATTACCGATTATTCAGTACTAGCGACCCGCCCCGGCTTCGCACAGGTGCAATATATACATATAAACCTTCCTCTTGAATCAATCTATCTATTAAAAAAAACCGCATCAAAATCCGTTGCGTAGTTTCAAAGATTTAAGCATACAAAGGGACATAGGGACAGAGAAAGCGACTTTGTTTTATACTATGTAGTGATATCCAATAAACATTAAATACTTCTAGCGCAACCCGTCACGGCCCGTCCTGGCTGATCTTGTTACATCTCTGGTACACCGACGGCCTACTATCGGAAAACCAAATTTATGTGCAACTAGCTTTTGCCCACGACTTCGCTTGCCTTAATTTAGAATTTGACAAACTCTTAACACACTACTAAAGTTTCTATAATAATATATTCTATCACGATTCGAAAGACACGTGGCGAGAACTATTATTATAAAAACGTATTTTCCTCGGGAACAGTTTTTTTTAGGGATGAACGGGGGGGTTATGTCCGTTTCTATACACCTAACAACGTATATGCAAATATTTAGGATGATCGGTTCCGTGGTTTAAGCGTGAAAAGGTAACAAACAAACAAACTTACTTATGCAACATGAACATCGAAAATGCAAAAGTTTTCTCGTACGCCGATGACACCTCTGTCGTTTTTACTGGGATCTCATGGCACGACGTAAAACTAAAAACAGAGAGGGGCATGGCCAAAGTTGCCAACTGGCTCAATAATAACCTGCTCACGTTAAACACATCCAAGACGAATTACGTATGCTTTAGCGTGAGCAACAGGACACAACCAAGTGACGATTTTACTATAAAAATTCATGTTTGCGGAAATCCAATTAATAAATGTTTATTTATCTCTAAAATTTCGCAGACCAAGTACCTGGGCGTACTAATTGATCAACGTCTATCATGGTACCAGCATCTAGAGCAGGTTACAAATAGAGTTAGGAGATTGAGCTGGATATTTAAATCATTGCGTCACATTGCTCCAAAAGATATAAACAGTAAACGTAAATCTCCTAGAAACATCCTGAATGAGGTATACTTAGCTCTGGTGCAATCGGTTTTACTGTATTGTATCACGGTTTGGGGAGGTGCAACTAAGACCAAACTTATATACCTAGAGCGAGCCCAGCGTGCTCTTATTAAGATTATGTACTTCAAAAACATATTATATCCTACAAATAGCCTCTATACTATCAGCAATATAATCTCAATAAGAAAGTTGTACATAATCCAAACCGTCCTAAAAAACATAAAACCCTACCATATGAATCAGAAAGATTAAACAAAAGAAGGAAAGACTTAGTAGCACCAGTTTCCCAGACTAAAACCGTGTTTGCATGCAGACAATTCAATAAACGCTCAGCCGAACTATACAATAAGGTAAACAAACTAATATACATATACACCAAAAGCACATATGATTGTAGGAAAACCGTTACAAATTGGATAAAAAAACTCACATATGAAGAGACAGAGGCACTTCTACAATACATTAAATAGCAAGATACAAAACATTATGTTACTCAATTGTCACAAACACACATCCAATCTCGCAAAACTGCAATCTAAAAATCAAATACAAACATACACACGCATACACGCACGCACACACTCACACACACACGCACTTTTACACTCGCAATCGTCACTCACACACTTTTACATTATTTTCTTGTTTTTGCTGTTACTATGTTTTTTTTTTTTTTATTTATTTAACTCTTGTTTTTCCTTTTTAAAATAAAAATAAATAATAATAATAGAAATAAGTAATTAAGTATAAGTTTAAGTTTAATTACCTACATATTTGTTACTGCTGTAATTATTATGCTATGGAAGAGCGGGGTCTCTTATTAACACAGGCAAATATTGCTTAAAAAGAGTCCCCAAACACGACCACCCATTGATGTAACAAATTTTTTGAATAAAACTTTTTGTATTTTTGTTTTTGTATTTATAATATTAGTTAGGATATTAGTTAGGATATTAGTTAGGATATTAGTTAGGATATTAGTTAGGATATTAGTTAGGATATTAGTTAGGATATTAGTTAGGATATTAGTTAGGATATTAGTTAGGATATTAGTTAGGATATTAGTTAGGATATTAGTTAGGATATTAGTTAGGATATTAGTTAGGATATTAGTTAGGATATTAGTTAGGATATTAGTTAGGATATTAGTTAAATCTCCAATACCTAGTACCTACCTACTGAGACAGACTACAGAAAAATTGGATATGCCTATAAAATATTGCATACTTCTAGCCAAACCAGCCACGGCCCGTCCCGGCTGATCTTGTTACGTCCATATTACATCGACGGCCGGCTATCGGAAATCCGTGACGCCATGCGATATGTCCAATAATCCAATTAACGGCCATGTTACTTTTGAGGGTCCGTGTATAAGGCGAGCCAATTAAAACTGGATTTTTTGCAGATTTTTTAGATGTTTCTTTTTAATTAAAGTGTTGTGATGCTTCTATAGGATGGGCATGTAATTATGAGTGCTCGTGAATAAAGTGGGATATTTGTGATTTTGCTTCAATAAAAATTGAACAAATTAAGTTTTAAAAAAAAGAGTGTTATTCTATTAACTTTTAAATTGCCCGGAAATACATAGGTTGTATTTACAATCAGGCAAATGGTAGGAATGTGGTCAGCATTCCTACCATTTTACGTATATGACTTTGCGCTGTATGACATTTCACGAAACTGTAAATTTGCTAATCTGGGATCGTAGGTAAGTACGTACAAACACCTAAGATGAATGATGGTTTACTTCTTTGATATCTTTGTAAAAATATGTCACATCAAGTTGACTGGAAACTACATAGTACCGGTTTTAACTAAGACGAAGTGACACCTAATTGATGTTTTAGTATTATAAAACTGTTGGGATTTCAACTCTATCAGCGTCTAAATCGTGCTGGATTCATATGCGTATTCACCTGCTTCGGTGAAGAAAATCATTGTGAGGAAACCAAACAAGCATGCCTGAGAGATATTTCTCGCCGACATTTACTCATAAAGCCAAGTCAGAGGTCCATAGGTGGCATAAAAACTCTGGCACCAGGTTAGGCACTAATCACACGAAAGAAGAAGAAGCACCGAAATTTGAAATTCTAATATTTATAATTCTAAAAATTGGTGAAGATAAGTACAAAACAAATAATCACTCAACACATTACCAACGACTCATATCTTCCAAGCAACATTAAACATTAGATCAGCATTCCCTAATTTTGGTCTACCATACAAATTAAAGTACAACACATTAAGTTACACATTCGCGTAAAATATTACCCCATAATCGGGGTACAGGGGAAATTAGCCGTGGAACCGGAATAAACGAGTTGTAACCGGAACAAACCGGCTTAAACCGGATTAAATTGGTTTTAAATGTTCCTCTTTGTGAGATGATGATGATGCCGTGCCCACGGACGCTTGTCGGGTAATGTTTCAGCTTTTATTTTGAATGAAATGTGTTCTTTGGGGATTATAGAACATGCATGCTCTGTACTTGATTAATTATTTACAATAGATATTGTAGTGCAACATAACTAACATTAAAAACCATATGGAAAATTGACAGCCCATTTTTGATGCGATGTTTCTTTTTACATAAACTGACTGACAGCCACAGCGCAGTAACATACATCACACCTGTAATCCCAGCAGGGTTAGGCAGAGGTGTAAATAATAGTACACTCACATTTATGTTTAAGTCCCATGTAATAGGGGCGAGCCTATTGCCATCAATCGGAAACGAATCCAGACTCCGTGACTGATAAATTCCTGATGGAAAAACCCAATAACACTTTACCCGACCTGAGAATCAAACCCAGGACCTCATGCTCAGCAGTCGCGCTTGCGACCACTAGATCAACGAGACAGTCTAAAGCAGAGACAGCGTAGTGATACTGATAATTGGACACAATATAAAATAAATGAAAAATAAAACTTTTGAGCACAAAGGCACAGCTTATTATAACAGACCTACGAAGGGTGTACGAGATCAAGAAACGAGAAATAAAATACATTTGGCGAATTTGTGTCTCCATGTGAAATATTCTCCGAAATAAAAAAAAAACCATTTATTTCAGAATGAAGATAAGATAACAAGAACACAATACTATCAAACGGTTTAGCGAGAAACCGTCCAAGTGAATGTAGTTTGTAAACCAGCAAACGATGGTAATTGCTTTCCATTGTACCCTTCTATCTATCATCAAAGTACTATGTGTCCTCTTTGACGACTGTTTTGTAATCTTAGTAATTGGTTTCACGTACTATAGAGACAGTGACATTGAAAAGTGTTGATATATCATCATCGTTCTGCCCCTGCCTTTAGTTGATTTTATTTGAGGTCGAAGCAGCATGTCTTCTTCTTCCATATTAGTCGTCATTTCAGCAATCACCTCCTTTCTAGCAATATAATCCTTCACACAGTCCCTCCATCGTTTCTTTGGTCTTCCTCTGCTCTTATAGCCACCTAAATTCAAACTCAACATTTTCCTTATTCCTTCGCATCACATGTGATGGTATAATTTCTCATAATTCTTATATTCAGAAGGGAATTCCCCTTTTGAGTTCCCCGTCTAGTATCATAATTTTTACGGCCAGAGTATAATAAAGCCTCGTTAGTCTAGAAGTCGCTTGCGTGACTGCTGAGCACGAAGTGCTTGGTTCGATTCCTAGGTCAGATAAACATGGCGTTACAAGGGACTTAAAAATAACTGGCGAAGGATGTGTATACTGTTATTAGGTACACCTCTATCTAACCGGGGATTACAGTAGTGATAATGCCAGTGCACAGCCTTAAGATGCAGTTTGTCAACAAGTCATGAATTCGATCCCGGATCGTTGCACTATTAACCAACTACCACTGCGATCAGTTTGGCTTAACTATGAAGAATGAGCACGCACACACGCCTATACAGCTAATGAGGTGCGATCGTTCAATTGTAGATCTAATCCATCATTTTCCATCAGGCAAGACCAAGTTGATCACCATCATATCAGCTCGAAATCACTCACTGCTGGGTATGTACTTCCCGACCGACCAAAATTATAACAAGAAAACTTTTAATAACCCTAAAAATATCATCAACTGTCGCCCTAAACAGTACACGTCACATCAATTTACTTGTAACAATACCAAGTTCATACTATTCGTCACCTTGCCCAGATAACTGTATAATAGATTCGCGACCCAACACATTCTGGGAACACGCTGTAAGAGGAAAGAAAACGTATTACTAGAAAGTTATTTCATTCAGAATCACGAAGAGTGATATTCTAATAGTGGGGATGTGGCCATCGCGTTTATAAGGCGGCCTGCATGCATTGTGATTAGGAATATCTAATATCTATATATACTCGTACATACAAACAAATAAAATTGAAGTGTCTGTTTGTAATTTCACAATAACAGCTTTTTACTAAATGCATTTGAAACTATAAATGGTACTTATGACATAAAATCATTTTTTTTGTCTGTCTATTTGTTGCAGCTAATCTCCGGAATGGCTGGATCGATTTTGACAGTACTTTTACTGGCAGATGGCTGATGTTATAAGGAATAACTTAGGTTACTTTTTTTTTCTCATACACATGCACACTCACATACACACACACATACACACACGCACGCACACACGTACACACACGCACACACACTACACTACTCTGCTCATACCGTATATTACCTTTGTTTTCATTCTATTTCCTTTCTAAATAGTTTATTTGCCCGTTTACTTATACTGCATAATGGATTAGTCATATTTTTTGTAAAATGGCATGTATGTACTAATTGCAATTAAGAAACATCCACTAATGGGTCGGGCCCAGCATCTTTAACACAAGTTGTCTTTACAACTTAGCAAAGGTGTTGGTGTCGCCACAATATTGTTTAATTTTCCTTAAATTGTATGTATCAACATGTATCTAATGTAAAATGTTAAACTTGATGCAAATAAATTATTATTATTATTTTGGAAAAAGTGTTAGGGTTCCGTGCAAAAAATTAAAACGTTACAAAATCCGATTCAAATGGGGAAGTAATAGCCAGTATAAAATAAATAGCAACTACAGATTGGAAAGATAGCATGCAATCCAAGCTGTGTTATGACCTAATGATACAATAATAAAGCAAAACAGAAAAGTTAACAAAATAAATACTTCTTCAAATGTCATTAAGCAGTCCTTAACTTACCTGAATTATTTGTCACAACGACACATTTTAGCAAAGTAACTGTGTAATTTTTTGTCGCGACTAACTACTAATTGTGAATGAAGTGTCCAGAAATGAACTTAACCAAAAAATAAAGAATTTGTTACCGAAACGTAGTTATACCTAACTTGTATATAGTCGCAAAAGCTCCCTAGAAAACTCTCGTGTGTCTTGCCCAAAGTAGAATGTAACACGTTTCGCTGCACCCAGACGCGACCCCGCAACCTCGCTCGCGTGGAAAATATATTCATTGACGTCTAATTCACTTCTCTGTTCCCAGTTCCCTTTTTACTCAGCAATGGATTGCGTTCTAATATTACATTGTGTATTGTCAATTTCGTAGGCGACGTAGATTTGTCGTAGAGTGTCTACGGCGTAGCTGCTACGAAGTGCTACGCCGATTTCTGTTGGTTGTAACTTTTTCTTGTTGTAAAGTTATTTTAAGAAACTAATATTGTACTGTCACTTACGGGATATCTTCAACGATTATTCATTATTTTGAGCTCCCGATATTTCGACGCTGTTATTGCTTACCAAGGGGTATATATAGGGTGACTGGTAATTGGTGACCGATACTTAAACACGTGATTATACTCATGATAACAAACAACTTTCCCATAGAAACATTTTTTTTATACCTACCTGTTCACTTTTATCCCAATAACATAACTCCCGTATGAAATTAGGGCGCGCACGCCTCTCACCTATCAGCTGTTAGCCGCGTGAGGCCGTTCCGTCTCATTACTATCGTACCATGCAACAGTGGCACAGTGGGAGACAGAACGGCGTCACGCGGCTAACAGCTGATAGGTCACAGGCACGCGCGAGCGCGAATTTCATACTGCTGTAGTGTTATTGGGATAAAGTGAACGAGTATAAAAAAAGTTTCTTCCGGAAAGTTGTTTGTTATCATGAGTACAATCACGTGTTTAAGTATCGGTCACTAATTACCAGTCACCCTATATATATATACTAACTGGGTTGTGGAGGTCAGAAAGCCGTTCCATGTAAATACTGGTATTCAGCTGCATCCGGTTGGACTGGAAGCCGACCCCAACAATGTTGGGAAAGAGCTAGGCAGATGATGATGAACGCTGCTGTCACACACATTCACGAATAATGACTGTGTATGCATAGATTATATGTCAGCAGTGTAACTCTGTTTGCCAAGCCATGTGTCACAATTATAACTCCGAAACATAATGTTTGTTGGCACACAAGTCATATTTCACGGATGCTGTGTTTAATTGGGATTTGTCGGCGGCATGTGTGAAATTTTAAGGCAATTAGACTAAAATATTATAGACTAACACACATTCATAATGTGTGATTAATTATGAGGACTTATCGTTAATGCCATATTTTTCACACATAATGTTGATGGCTCTGTGATTTAAAGTATTTATTTTAACCTTTAATGTAGCAAACAATTGTTGAACGTTTATTTAAAAAGCCAAAAACTTCTCCTTCAAAATAACTTTATTGGTATTACAATATGATAATCATGAACAACTCGCTTCGTAGCTCAAAGATGACTGCCGTGGAATCACTCCTTGGTCATGAGCATGATTCTCAGCCGTACGTATGTACTCAACTGACTACTAACGACATTTTCCCGCCGTTACCGTATCGGAAGTCAAAATTGAGCTACGAATTTAAAATAACATTATGAATAATATTACAAATAAAATATAAGATTATTCTAAAAATACAAGTAAAAATCAACATCACTACATAGTATAAAACAAAGTCGCTTTCTCTGTCCCTATGTCCCTTTGTATGCTTAAATCTTTGAAACTACGCAACGGATTTTGATGCGGTTTTTTTTAATAGATAGAGTGATTCAATAGGAAGGTTTATATGTATATATTGCACCTGTGCGAAGCCGGGGCGGGTCGCTAGTAATTTATAGTATAATAAACAATAATTAATATATTACTTAAAACAAACTTCCGTAAATCAACAAGTTTTGGTAGAATTCACAACTTATTTATATTTAAATTGGCAAAGGTATTTAAAAATGCACAATATTTAATAGAAATTAATACATGAATATTAATCAAGCTTACAATTCGTCCATCCTGATTAATTTCGCGTCCCCGCGAACGACACCATTAGGCAAAAACAACTATTTGAATATATTACATAAAAATAAAAATTACCCAAACATTCGATACTTCATAGTATTAATTATTCTAAAATGACAATGTTATGTCAGTTATTGTGCACATTGCACTTCAAAGTAGTCTTTCGCTCATAGCGACTCTCATAGTTATGTGCACATTGCACTTTAAAGCAGCCTTTCGCTCATAGCGGCTTATATAGTTATGTGCACATTGCACTTCAAAGTAGCCTTTCGCTCATAGCGGCTTATATAGTTATGTGCACATTGCACTTCAAAGAAGCCTTTCGCTCATAGCGGCTTATATAATTATGTGCACATTGCACTTCAAAGAAGCCTTTCGCTCATAGCGGCTTATATAGTTATGTGCACATTGCACTTTAAAAGTAATTCGCTCATAGCGGCTTATATAGTTATGTGCACATTGCACTTCAAAGTACTTAACACTCAAGCTCATAACAGTGTAGGTTAACAATAATGTAATTATCAGTATTCAATTTAGTAACAAAAGTTTGCATTTAATAATCATCCCTAAAAGAATATTCTAAGTTATTCATTTATTTATTGTTTTTAAAACTAGTCTCTGTACAAATCACATAAATTGTTTCATTACATTTAACAAATAAAATAAAGTGTTAATAAACTTAATCATTATGAAATTTACTCATTACTATACACATACATTAAATATTCAGACACCGCAACATAGGTTTCTCTTACTCTAATCTTATATTATTTTAATCATCTGTACTCTCGCCAGAAGATGACTCACTACCTTTATTATTAAAACAAAGCCAAGGATGTATTTTGTCTATAGAAAATATACCCTTATACTTTGACGCTCCTTTCTTTTTAGTAATAGGAGTATCTTCAATCTCATACCTATCGTGATCCAAAACTTTAGTTATTCTATATGGCCCTGAGCATTTAGCTAATAATTTTCTACTTTTCCCTACAGTATGTACTGCTCTTTCAACTCTCACTAACTCTCCAATTTTAAATTTAAGCGGTTGCTTTCTTTTTTTATCGTACCGATTCTTCTGTTTTTCCTGAGACTTTTTTGTATGATCGTCCACTTCATCCCTAATCTCACGTAATTTATCATAACAGTTGCTTAATTCACTTTCGTCGTGTGTGTTTTTAACTATATCATCATCAATTTCCGAAACTAGGCTACCTTCATTAATCCCAGTAAGCCTTAGCCCAAACAAAACCTCAGAAGGGGTTTTACCCGTACCTTTGTTTAGGGTGTTGTTTAGGCCCCACTGTACCTGTAATAGTCTGTCATCCCAAAGTCTTTCGTCTTTACCATGATTTTGTGAAGCTAAAGAATCCAAAATTGTTCTATTATACCGCTCCACCTGACCATTTGCTCTAGGTGAAGCCACTGCATTTTTTATATGATGGACTCCTATTTCAGTAAGAAAACTTTTAAACTTCGAACTTGTAAATGACGTGCCTCTATCACTGATAAGTCGTTTTGGTAACCCGAACGTACCAAAATAATCTCTAAGAACTGCAATAGTGGAAGTGGACTTGGTATTTTTAACCGCCTTTAACACAATAAATTTTGTGAACGACTCTACAATCACCAAAATGTAACAATTTTTCCTTTTTGATTTTACGAATGGACCAACATGATCCACATGAATAGTGTGAAAGGGCGTATTTACTTTAGGTATAGGGTGCAAGAAACCCTGTTTTTTTTCCCGCCGGTAATTTATTATGAGCACACTCTAAACAGGAGTTGACATATTTTTGAATAAACTTTCGCATGCGAGGAAACCAGTAATGTTCTTTTATTTTATCTAAAGTCTTATCGAATGCAAAGTGACCTATTTCATCATGATTTTTCTGGAGGATTTGCCACCGACAACCCTTTGGCACCACCCACCTTAATCCGTCTTCAGTTACTTTATAAACCCTATCGCGCTTTAGGACGAAATTCTTACGTATTTCTACCATGTCATCGAAGTCTTTGTCAGAAAGAATTTTCCTGATGCGTTGTATTTCGGAGTCCGCTAGCTGTACCGTCGTTAACCAATCATCAGTTATCGTCATAATATCAAAAGTGTCAATAGCCTGAATTATCCCTGCATTTTCCATAGTCGGGTTCCTACTCAATGCATCAACGTGAATCATGCCTTTACCGGATTTGTATACCACGTTACAATCATACTCCTGAATCAAACTCCACCATCGCGCAACTCGGGGTAACATGTCTCGTTTTAAAAACGTTGCTCTAAGAGAGTTACAGTCTGTTACAATGGTGAAGTTTAACCCAAGTACGTATGTTCTGAACTTTACTAGAGCAGCAATAACGGCAAGAGTCTCTAACTCATACGACGAAAAATGGGACTCCTCAGGTGAAGTCTGTCTACTGTAGTAAGCTACCGGTTTGAAAACTCCATCGATTTGTTTTTGAAGTAAAACACTACCTATACCGTGTTTGCTCACATCTGTGTGTATTTGAGTTTCAAGATTAGGATTATACAATGCTAGTACAGGCCTAGAAATCAGTGCATTTTTCAGCTTAACAAATGCTTCTTCTTGAGCTTGTGACCAAACCCAAACAGAGTTTTTCTTTAATAATTTTGTAAGGGGACGAGCTATCTCTCCGAAACCCCTGATAAAACGACGGAAAAAACTGGCTAGGCCGATAAACTGTCGAACATTGTGGACATCTTTTGGCTTAGGAAAGTTTTTAACGGATTCAATTTTCTTAAAGCCCGGCCTTACACCTTCGTTGGAAATTTCAAAACCTAAGTAGTAAACATGATTTTGAAAGAAATAACATTTTTGCGGTTTTAATGTTAAGCCTGCCTCCCTAAACTTTTGAAGTACGATTTCTAATCTTTCGATGCCTTCGTCAAATGACCTACTGGGTACCAAGTTATCATCCATATAAGCCAATGCAATATTATAGCGTATATTGCACGAGACCAAATTGATAGTTCGCTGGAAAACGGCTGGTGCATTGGCTAGACCGAAGGGCATTCTAGTAAATTCAAACTGCCCATCGGGCGTTACAAACGAGCTTTTACGCCTGCTTTCTTCAGTAAGTGGAATTTGGTAATACCCAGATGCCAGATCTAAAGCAGAAAAGTACCTATTCCCAGCCAAACGATCAATTTGGTCCTCAATACGAGGCAGCGGATAATGTTGCTTAATAGTTTTCTTATTCAGGGCACGATAGTCTACACAAAGCCGTTTATCTCCAGTTTTCTTTTTCACTAACAGAACCGGACTCGCGTATGGAGACTGAGACTCTTTTATGATGTCATATTTTAAGAGTTCGTCAATCATAATTCTAACTTCTTCCCGTTCTGAATGACTTAACTTGTATGGTCGATAAACGACTGGCTCCGTATCTACTAACTGAATATTCATTTCTGCAACCGTTGTCTGACCTAATTCAGACAAATCCTTGGCAAAACAATCGCGATATTGGTTCAAAGTATTGAATAATTTAAGTCTCTGATTTACGTCTAAATTGTCATCAATATTGAGATCATCCAATGTTAATGGAGGTTTACCGCCGCGATTTTGAACTTCGTGTATTCTATTAATGATTTTAATATTATTATTAATTCGAAAAGCACGTGCCAAGACTTGCCCCTTATTAAATTGAATTGATTTATTATCATGGTTTAGAATAGTTAAGTAACCACTACCATTTTTTATATTGTAAGGGCCAATTTCTACACTATAGTTTAAGCGATGACCATTTTCAACGAAAATAATTCCATTGAATTCGAAATCGGTAAATACTTTTACAGAAATACAACCTTCAGCCTTAACAGTTTTGAAAGACTTCAAAACCAGTCGTGAATCATCTTGCACTCGTTTATCATTAATCACCAAATTTGTATCAGATTTAAATACCCATATGTGGGGTTGTTCCGTAGCCGTCTGACCAATAAGTAGGTCATAGTTTAGATAACTATCAGGTACAACAATCGCCTCGACAGAAATTTTAGCATTGTCAATCATTAACGAAATTTTAGTCTTACCTAATGCATTCACGTATGTATTACCAAAGCCTTTAAGAGACGGCAAATTATTTGTCTCCCATTTTTCACGCGGTACAATTACTTTTATAACCGATTCCTTGACTAACGTACACTGACTACCAAAATCTACGTACCCGGTCAACTGGACATTATTAACGTTAACACCTTTGATAAATTTGCTTTCTGCCCCTAAATTTCTACTATTATCTAGTCATAATGTCTTAACTTCGGCTTTTGTCCAAACGCTTCTATTACAGCTAGGATCATCATGACCAATACGCTTACATTTTTGGCACTTAACAATAGGTTTTTTACATTCTGGTACCGTGTGACCAGTTTCATGGCAGTTAAAACACTTCAAAACTCTAACCACTTCATGTTTTACAGGTTTACGCGTTTCGGTTACAGAACGTACTGGTTTCTTATTGAACCTATCGAATCGCTCATGTTTGACACCCCTCAGATAGCCCAACAATTTATCAGCATCCTCAAAACCTACTGCTTCTGCTCCGTACCGAACTGATCTATCATCTATTCCGTAAACAATGCAGTCAATCGCATTCCTACCTTCTATACCACACCTATTCAAAGCTATTAATTTTTCATAATAGTACTCTTCTAAATCATCTCCAAACTTTGCCCTTTTAGCTAACATTTCCGTAAGCAAATGGCCATAATTTTCGTACGACGGAAAAGCAGATTTAAGTTTTTCGACCCATTCATCCCATGTAAGCAAAATTGATGGCTGTCCTTCATACCACTTTTTGGCAGTACCTACTAGCTTTGGGAGAGCATAGTGAGCCGTCTGTTTACAATCCCAGCCGTAGATCTCAGAGCATTCTTTAACTTTATTCAACCAAGTAACAACTGTTTGGTTTTTCAATTTAGGATCGAATTCTGGAACTACATTACTATTGGTAAATCTTTCTTTATGCTCTGGATTTACAGCTGAAATGGATTGCAACGATTCTTTGATTATTTTAAGTAATTCATTATTAACAGCATCGGTAGATGCAGGTTGCGGCGGCGCAGATGTAGTGGTTTCATTCGTAAAAGAGCTGACTGGACTACGTGATCTATTAATGCTTTCTCTGCGAGGGGTCTGCAATCTCAGACGCCTCTGCCTACTAAGACTACGATCTATAATTCTAGCTCTCGCTACATGTGCATGCGTGTCCGTTGGTGGCGCACGTGGTTTGTGATGCGGTAATGGCGTTATTACGACTGACCTGCTTCGACTTCTTGCCGGCGACTCCACACGTCGAGATGACCTTCTGGATCTACGCCGCTCGGAGCAACGAATATCGCTGCGGGGTGCTACCGACGAGCGATGACTTTGTCTCGAAGTTCGAGCACGTGTCCGGGATCGGCTGCGTCTCGAGGACCCTCCCGGCATGACGCTGTGATGACTTCGATTGGACTTCTGTCTGTTCTCGGACCGGTCACTAGGCATCATCCAATTGTACTAACAGTGCAATGTCCAATATACTGAAAAAAAAATTGAAACAACGAGTATCTATTTCATATAATTGTCCTAAGTATTAAACATGTTATTCAAATATTAGGCAATTAATTGAATAAATAAGGTCATAAATTCGTTACTGTGGTTTATTTTATTTCACACAGCAGAAAAATAAATACTTACAATACAGGTGGTAAAGTTGATTTCAAATCATCCCAATAACATACAAGAATAAACCCCGGTCAGTGGGTCGTCTTAGCCCATTTATGAAAATAAGTAACTGCTACATCACGGCCACACTAGCCATAGGATATATAATTTTTTTTTTAATTTTTTAAACTCATCATCATTTGAGTCACAGAGTACTCAAATGATGACCTACATAAAATGTAAAAACATTGAGCAAGCAGTGTTGGGAAAGAGAAAAAATACAAGAGAGAAAAAAATATAGCTTGGAACTTTGATATTTCAGCTCTCAAGTTCGTTCTTGTACAGAAAATGATCGTAATTTCCAGTAAAACACGTGACTTTCGGGTTCGCTAAGCGTATTTTACACCAATATGTACAAAAAAAAATCTAATTAGTAAATAATCTTTAAGCAGAATTGCAACAATACGGATTTTTTTTCCTTTATGGTAGGTATCAACGGAAAAATTTGGCACAACACTTGCAAAAGAAATTACACAATAAAAATCATATTGAATATTCAAATGCACTAATAACATACCTTGTTGTAGACGTATGATCACACCAGGGTGGCAGCAATAGGTGCACCAGAATCCTTGGTGTAATCCCACTTCTGAATTGTTGAACGTTTATTTAAAAATCCAAAAACTTCTCCTTCAAAATAACTTTATTGGTATTACAATATGATAATCATGAACAACTCGCTTCGTAGCTCAAGATGACTGCCGTGGAATCACTCCTTGGTCATGAGCATGATTCTCAGCCGTACGTATGTACTCAACTGACTACTAACGACATTTTCCCGCCGTTACCGTATCGGAAGTCAAAATTGAGCTACGAATTTAAAATAACATTATGAATAATATTACAAATAAAATATAAGATTATTCTAAAAATACAAGTAAAAATCAACATCACTACATAGTATAAAACAAAGTCGCTTTCTCTGTCCCTATGTCCCTTTGTATGCTTAAATCTTTGAAACTACGCAACGGATTTTGATGCGGTTTTTTTTAATAGATAGAGTGGTTCAATAGGAAGGTTTATATGTATATATTGCACCTGTGCGAAGCCGGGGCGGGTCGCTAGTAATTTATAGTATAATAAACAATAATTAATATATTACTTAAAACAAACTTCCGTAAATCAACAAGTTTTGGTAGAATTCACAACTTATTTATATTTAAATTGGCAAAGGTATTTAAAAATGCACAATATTTAATAGAAATTAATACATGAATATTAATCAAGCTTACACAATAGGTAGGTTCCAGCCACCCTACTAAAATCATCAAAAAAAAAAGTCGAAAAAACTCAGGTAGAGTTTAAAAACTATAGACCGACCGCTATAGTGAGTCCTCCGCCTTGCCCCATCAAAGCCACATTAAACGTCCACAAAGTCCTGACAATATCCCACAGGTAATTTGCTTTAAAATAACCATAATCCACGTAGGTATTACAATACTAATTGAACCGTGATCAATCTTCAGAATATTTCATTTAAATTAATACCTTCGCGAGGACTCATTAAAGCATTCTGTTCATCAAATTAAGTAACTTTACTCAAAAGTTATTGCTGGGAATCGACTTTTTTTTTTGATTAAATACACGTTTTACGGTAGGCCTCAATGTAACGCACTCAAAACATTGTGCTGACGGATGGATTAAATACTACGGGGGTCGTGGTTAAAGTAAAAATCTTACATTAGAAACACGTATTTAATAAAAGTGCGTAACCACTATTTAAGTCACAATAAATAGCTCTCTCTATTAGAAGTCGAGTCATGGTAATTATTGTTAGGTATCTCGTTTTTTATTTTGGTATTTGTTAAAATATGTATTAGTTTATTTTATTTGTATATGTGTATTAGTATCATTATAAGAGCTTATATAAACTTTCGAAAGCAAGAAGTTATTTTTATATATTTATTTTGTTCCCTATCACAATGTTTTCTTATTTAACCCAAAGGTTGACTGGTAGAGAATGCCTTGTGGCATTAAGTCCGCCTATGTACCACTATTGTACATGAAGTTTAAATAAATAAATAAAAAAAAACTTGTGAAAAAGTTGTAACTTTGACCCCCAATATCTCCGTAACTAGACGGTTCCCAGGTATGGTCTATAACAAAAAAAATTTCGTAATGATGTGGAAAACAAGTACCTTTCGGCTTCGTTAAGAATCTTTGTACACCCTTTATAATTAGTTTTGTTTTCGAAGTACTAAATACTCCACTCTTAGCTAAAGGCAACGCACAGTCTCAAGAGACCTTTTCGACCGAGAAATCACCTAAATTGGCATGAGCCAACACTGTCTCAAGCAGATGTCTCATCTCATTAAACATTCAGATGGAAGCAAGGCCCCCGTTCCTCACATCCCAACACGACATCCATCACACAAATCCAAGCAATAAATCGTAAGTTTCATACGGAACTGTCAAAGCTTATCCAAGATTAGTGTAACGGCTCAAGGTGTGACTTCGAAACCCTGGCTAACTGCCAACCGAGTGAGGCGTTTCCTTTAAATTTATAGCAGAACTTTGGCAGAATTTCCTTCTCGATTTAGATACGAGTAAGTGCTTACTTACAAGCAAAGGATTATCTGATAAAATTCACCTGAGAGCCAGCGATTTTTGAAAATAGAATACAAGTAGCTTTAAGGTTCGGTACATATACCTCGTTGGTCTAGTGGTCGCAAGTAGCGTCTGCTGAGCATGAGACCCTGGGTTCGATTCCCAGGTCGGGCAAAGTGTTATTGGGTTTTTACAACTGGAATATTTCAGTAGCAGCCACGGAGTCTGGATTTGTGTCCAGTTTATGAATTTCTCAGCCACGGCGAAATTCCTGTTGGCTATAAAAGTAGAGGAAGACCAAAGAAATGGTGGATGGACTGTGTGAAGGATGATATGGCTAGAAAGGAGGTGACTGCTGAGATGACGAGTAATAGAGAAGTATGGAAGAAGAAGACATGCTGCGCCGGCCCCAAACGAATTGGTATAAAGGCAGGAGAATGATGATGACTTTCTCAGCCACGGAGTCTGGATTCATGCTCAGTTGATGACAATAGCCTCGCCTGGACTTAAACACAGCTGGCGAAATATGGGTGTACTATGAGGTATACCTCTGCCAAACCTTGCAGGGATTACAGGCGTTAATGTTATGTTACATTTATAGTAAGGTGAGTTTTTTGCGTTCTGGATTCAACCAATGTATGGCCTAATTCCATTATCGTTTTATTTTATTATTTTACTAACCATAATAGCACTCTTTCTTTATATTGAAGGCAACGCAAACATTAAATTCTATGGCACAAAATAACTAGACACAAACCCACCCTTACAGAATACAGTACCTTGTATTGGATTTCCAATCCAGCAATTTGGCTCTCAAAGGAATCAAATTAAGGTGTAGCTATTCGGGTTAAGGCGATGACAGCTTCGGACAATGCCGACTGATAAGTTACTAGAACATGAAAGAGGCTGAAGTCTTGTCTATGGTTTAGTGAGACAGTAGGTCCTTTTCGAACGGTATAACGGTCTTAACGGGGACTCCCATTGAAGTCGTTTAGTAAACCGTACTGAAGGTGAAATCTCTAGTAAATATCTTGAGGGTAGGGGGGGACAACCAGTCTTACCAAAGCTTATCGTATTATCCAGTACAAACTTAGTTGTGGAGGTCAGATAGGCAGTCGCTCCATGTAAAATACTGGTATTCAGCTGCATCTGGTTAGACTGGAAGGCGATACCAACATAGTTGGGAAAGGCTAGGCTGTATGTTGCTACATACTTCTTCTACTATTATTTCGCGTTTAATTAAAAAACAAAAGCTTACATCTTCTTCGTTAGTCAAACCGTCCAATGAAACCGTTTCCTTTAGATTGATCAAATTGCGTGTGACACCCTGTTGCAAAATACCCTCAGCTCCCACTCTTATATATGAAGGCTACACGGGATAAACATGCTATGTCACAAAGACAATGAACTGAGAAATTGTTAAATTAGTCTTTTAATCCTTGAAAAAGGGTACATGAAAGCTCGAGATGAAAGAAATTTATATTTATTTTACTGCAAAGTGTGTTTTGTCGTTTCGTTCTACCTTTGTACTACACAATGATATGGCTAGTTCAAAAAACATAAAAAGTGACATTGCATGTTTTTCCCCTGTGCCCTTCATATGCAAAACCTCATCATTTCAGCCGAAAAGTCCACTGCTGGACCTAGGCCTCCTCCAAGAAGGGGGGTTTTGCCATAATCGCCACGCTTGGCAGGCGGGTTGGCGATCGCAGTATGGTTGTTGTAGAATCAGAGAACGCTGCTGCCCATTCTCTGGTAAGTCCCTTAGTCGCCTCTTACGACACCCACGGGAAGATATGGGATGGTGCTATTCTTTACGTCCGGACACCATACAGAACAAACGCGCAAAATGCAAAACCTGGCTTATAACAAAAATGGGGTTACTAACAACAAAATATCAAACACACTTTTTCCCTTTGTACTCAGATCCGCTTGAAAATGTCCATGTTTTCACAAAAGAAGCACTGTGTTCGGTAAGCTATTGAAATTGTATTTCACTTGTACACAGTGGGCTGTTCTTGATACGACGGGACAAAAGTCCGTAGCGGTATGTAGCTTTGACACGGACGCGATATTCACTGGAACCAATGGAAGACGGCCAATAAAGATTGTGGCCACAAAATAGACGATTATAGATAAGTGTACAGTAAAGCCGCAGTGTATCTGAACTGCAAAAAGTGCTGTAAAGGTAGAGTTGCCATACGTCAAAAAAATGAGAAATAAGAGAACAAACACTTGATACTTAAATAAATTTATTTAAAAAAAAAAAAAAACAACTTGTACTGCACAATTTAAAAGAAAAAAAATGTATTTATCTTCAAATATGCGGAACTTGCTCCGGAAAAACAAAACATCTGGGAACCCTTAGTAAGGCCCGTCTTTAGTGTGCAATGATTCATAGAAAATGTACGGTTGTGGCATAGGATTTTTTTTTAACGCGGTGTGGCCCACCCTAATCAACGTCAGCCTTAACGGTCTACCCTGGACTATCCCATCACCTCGTTAGAAGTTCCAGTTGACTTTTCTTACAGATACAGGTTATTTCTTTGTTGACACGAAATTGTCGATATTGGTTGACTCAAAACATAAATTAAAGTGTAAATCGACTAAGGAATACCTGTCATACCCGACACCACACCGAATCGAAGACATACTTAAAAACAATAAATTAATATTAAAAACAGAAAAAATTGTAAATTTGAATCTTCGAACCACTGGCCTGATTTCATAAATTCGTTCACTAATGGGAAGCTACATGATCCCCGACTGTATATTTCGGAAATAAAATAATCTCCAACCACAGCGCGAGCGATAAGTATATTCATAATCTCCATTTCTAAGGCCACAGGTCGCGCGAGTGTCCCCCGCTCTCAGTTCGAGATCGCGTCGAGTTCGCTTTGATTACGCTTCTTTATCTCTGCCTACCCCAGTCCCCAGTACCCTCCACGGACAAAAGAGCCGAATTGTCGCGTAACAGCTCACAATATTATATATGACAGTACATATTGCCGGTCCACGAAATACAACGAGAAGGTAAAGATCCGAAGAACGTTGGGTGGTAATAAATTTATCTTATTATAAAAAAACTGTTTTAGATTTAAATGAAATGAAAATTAGATTTATCTATCAACTAGCTGTTGCCCGCGACCTTCGTCCGCGTAAAATTTTATAGCCTATAACCTTCCTCAATAAATGGGCTATCCAACACTAAATGAATTTTTCAAATCGAACCAGTAGTTCCTGAGATTAGCGCGTTCAAGCAAACAAACAAACAAACAAACTCTTCAGCTTTATAATATTAGTATAGATATTGAACGCGTATTCAGTTTCGTGTCCATACTATTAACCGTTGTGGAGTTCTTTCGTGAGGAGGTGATTCTGGCTGCTGGATCAAATCATATTTGCCATAAAAATGTAGTGTCACCTTGGAGATGGTGTATGTAAAATTTCAGCTCAATCGGAT
Source organism: Noctua fimbriata (assembly GCA_905163415.1). Taxonomy (NCBI): domain Eukaryota; kingdom Metazoa; phylum Arthropoda; class Insecta; order Lepidoptera; family Noctuidae; genus Noctua; species Noctua fimbriata. The sequence goes on along the minus strand of LR990941.1, from coordinate 5,225,833 downwards.
ACAAACAAGTGGTCGAAAAATGGTTTGCTTTTGAATCGGACAACTTACATACATACATACGAACAGTACTAGTTAAATAAAAGCTTGTAAAAAATCAAGCTAATCACGCCAGAACCGCTAGTTGTCAGTTCTATTTAACGCTTTGTTACTATTATGGAAACATTTTTAAAATGTTCCACTGACTGCTGCGCACAAAAATAAACTCCATCATCCGAATTTGGTAAAGAGCTTAATTAACTTTTGTCCAAAGCAAAACAATAGCACTTGCAAATGCTACACCGTGCAGTCTCAACAATGTCAACAGTGGAAAAAAAAAACGGAAGAAAAATAAAGCTCATTCCTCTACCGCAATGACTTTATAGCCAGAAAAGCGCTTGAAAGCGAAACCATTTTTACTCTTAGCGAGACGGTGATTCGTTCCCAGTTAAAAGCAATATGATCTGCCTCTATTTTTACATAAATTTTAATTGTCCTCCTGCTGCATGGCTACAGCCTCCATAGTCTTCCACAACTTACATGCGATTTAAAGATATACAGCACATCTGTACACTCCCTTAGAAAGTACTCCTTTAACATGGTTTTTTTTTTAATAAAAACTTTCAATAAGTCAATGATCAAATCAAAGGGGTGAAATAAGGGATGAAAGTTTCACAAGATTTCCAAATTAAATATTTAAATAAACAACTGTTTTTGTTAAAAACTGTGTAAAAATCAATTACATTATTGATCTTTTATATTAGTGTCATTGTCAATTAATAATAAAAAATTATAAAAGATCAATAATGTAATGGATTACCAAATTAGGAATGAATAATAAGCAAAAAATAATTAATATACATGTAAACTACAGACTGCCTCGTTGGTCTAGTAGTCACAAGCGCGACTGCTGAGCATGACGTCCTGGGTTCCATTCCGGGGTCGGGCATAGTTTGATTGCGTTTTTCCATCAGGAATTTCTCAGAAGCCGCCACGGAGTCTGAATTTGCCTCAAAATGTCCACTAAATGCAAAAAATAAACCATTAATCAATAAAAAGTAATATGTGAAATACAAGAATAAAATAAGTAATCTGTTAAAAACCAACATGAATGGGAGCATGAGTCGGGTAAATATTTATTGATTTTTTCAGTAGCAGACACGCGATCTTGATTTGTCCCCGGTTGATGGCAATAGGCTCGCCCCTTATTACATGGGACTTAAACATAACTGGCGACATGTGGGTTTCCTTAAAGATACACCTCTGCCATACCCTTCAAGGATTACAAGCGTGACGTTATGTTATGTAAACTACAGAACACTGCCGCCATCAATAAACTCAAGCTTAGTGTACAACTACTGAGATTATCTTGTAACACACAACACCAACTTTGTCGGATTGCCGTTAATCCGACACACAGTGAACGTGGAACACACTCGCGACATCACAGGCTTTGTCATGTTAGCTGACAAATTATATTGTTCTTTATGTATTGTGAATTTGGTAATCAGAGTGTAAAATAACAACAGCCGCTTGGGTCGATCGTTAGGTAATGACGCGCTTGCCTAGGTTAGTCCGTGGATGGGTGACCACCCATTACATACCGCATTTCCTCCGTGCAAAAAAAAGCACGTTAAGCCTGGCAAGTAAGTAGTGGCTGTCATTTGCAGATCTTTGACAGTCGTTACAGGTACTCACTGACCCGAAAGTCTGATAACTAGTCTCGGCTTACCTAGAGGTATCGTATTACCCAGTAATAACTGGGTTGTGGAGGTCAGATAGGCAGTCGCTCCATGTAAAACACTGTCATTCTCCCGCATCACACGTCCATACCACGATAACCGATTACCACACACCTTTTCAGCTACCGGCGCCACTTTCAGACTTCCTCTTATGTACCCATTCTTCACTTTATCCATTTGCGTTACACCACACGTCCCCCTTAGCATTCTCTCCCTTAGCAGCCACATGCAATTGCCTTTCATTCATCCCTTTTGTGCCCCAACATTCTGATCCACACAAGACAGCAGGTCTAACCACGCTTTTATAAATCTTCCCCTTGAGTTTCGTGACCTGCTGCCATTTCATCCATCCAGTATTAATTCTGTGCTTAACACTTTGATCTATTTCGCTAATAAGAACTAATTTAACTTAAAAATATAATCGAAAGAGAAGACACATATTCCCAATAGTAAAATGATACGCTGCCAATACCTTTCTAATACGATCTTACAATATTTCGATTTATCTGCCTTTTATTTATTTAACACTATCAATATCTACAATATTAAACACCAGACGTTCAATATCACGGACAATCTACGTCAACGTCTCGATTATGATGTCACAATCTTGTCTGATACAGAATGCCTATTAACTTAAATAAACTTGATATTAGCACGTAGACTTTTTACTTAGCAGCTGACCTTAATATCGGTACACAAGGGTAGGTTATGAAAGCTGAGCGAAAATTAAGCGATGAGCCAGAAAAAAGGTGCGTACCTAATTTAGGTAAATAGTTGGAGAATATTGTCTGCGTGTACAATCACGAGCACCAATGAAGGGTGTAAATAGACTCTTAACGAAGCCGAAAGGCACTTGTTCTTTCCGTCTTTGCGATAACTTTTTGTTCTAGACCATACCTGGGAACCTTCTAGTTACGGAGATATTGGAGGTCAAAGTTCCAACTTTTTCACATTTTTTTTTTTTTAATACATGTTTTTAATGTAAGATTTTTACTTTAAATACCTCCCCGACCCCCGTACTATTGAATACATCCATCAGCACAATACTTTGAGTGCGTTCCATCGAGTCCTACCGTAAAACGTGATTTTTCACCCCAAAAAAAGAAGTGGTTTCCCAGCAATTATTTTTGACTAAAGTTACTTAGTTTGATGTTCAGAAAGTTTGGTTGGCGGCTTCGTGAAGGGGCTGTTTACACCCTGTAAGTAAACACTTAACAACTTTTAAACGTTTCTCCTACTGTTCTGATTAAAATTTCATGTTGTTACGAATATAGTATTCCGGAACTAATATTTTTTATGAAAAAGATCCTATCTCCAAGTTACAATTGTTATTTCTCGCGAAAATTGCTTTTAAGTTTAGGAAAGTGTATACATATTGGTGCTCGTGACTGTACATAGTCTTCTTCTTTTTGAGTTGATGGCAAATGTACATTTAGGTGTTACTAGCTGTTGCCCGCGACCTTCGTCCGTAAAATTATTATAAAAATATTACTTGCCTATTTGAATCGGATTTTGTTAACAACTTCAAGGGTTTTTATTTTTTGCATGGAACCCTAATTCTTTTCCTAAAGTAAAAGTAGCCTAAGTTACTCCTTATAACATCAGCTATCGGCTAGTAAAAGTCCCATCAAAATCGATCCAGCCGTTTCGGAGATAGACGGACAAACAAACAGACATTAATTAAAAAGATATATTTTTTGTTATGAGTACCGTTTATACTTTCATATCCATTCGTTATAAGCTGTTATTTTGAAATTACAAACAGTCACTGCAATTTTATTTATTTGTATACAACATTTTTTTTAGTATATGCAAAACCTGAATATAGTTTGTTCAGAATAAGTAACTGAATCGATTCCAATAACTTTTAAACTATGTTATATTTTTTCCCAAAAATATTTAAAAAAGTTAAAAGTTGGATACCGAGCGACTTTGAGTACCTATCGCAATAATTTAGGTACCTACTGCCAAATTATTATTATCAATGAGCTCGAGACGAAGCTGGAGGCGCGCGCTGCGTGGTGACCGCGTTTTTGTGCGGACAACTAGGTAACAGAACAAGCTTATAACTTTGTGATTATTCATGAAATAGTTTTGAAATTTTGTACATAGATCTTTACATAAAAATACTAGACACGTGTATCAGGTTTCGCATATACTAAAACTAATGTTGTATAAACTATAAGAAAGCATGTGTTTTAAAATGAAATTATCCTTACTAAAAGGCATCATTGCGTAACCGCGCGGCATGTCTATGGAGTGCTACGAGCGAGGCAGTGCTAACTGAAAACTTTAAATTGTTGACGATTTCTGAACTTCTACTTAAATCGATTAATTCCAAGCATTTATTTCAATAAGACCGTTAGAAGCACTTTTCAAGATCAAAAACATCAGGATGAACTGATGAAGCTACAGTCCCAGTCACAAGGCTAAATAATAACTTGTGAAAGTACTGTAGCTGTTTTTCTTTCCTTTTCTTTCCTCAAAATGTCCACCAAATGCAAACAATAAATCATTAATCAATAAAAGTATTATGTGAAATGCAAGAATAAAATAAGTAATCTGTTAAAAACCAACTTGAATGGGAGCATGAGGTCCTGGGTTTAATTCTCGGGTCAGGCAAATATTTATTGAATTTTTCAGAAGCAGCCACGCGGTCTGGATTTGTGCCCGGTTGATGGCAATAGGCACGCCCCCCATTACATGGTACTTAGGTACATCTCTGCCTAACACTTCGGGCATTACAGGCGCAAGATTATGATGTTATGTATGCATTAAATTTCACGTTTAACTTGATTCCCGAATCAACAAAATATCTATTCAATTTCAAAAATATCCTCTGATATTCGACCTTGTACGTTGAATTCTTAGCACACAGCATGCATAGGCATCACAAACACCGTGTTGTTTGGACGACGCACCGCAAATTCCATTACGTGTTAAAAGCTCCCAAATTGAATTCGTAAGGCTCTGTATTTGTGTGTTCGAACGTTCGGCGATAAGTCTGCAAACAATGTGCCTATACGTACAGGCGCCAGCACATCAAGGTACCCGAAAATGTCAAATTCTCCAAATCAACCTTGAGCCTAATGCTTTGGCAATAAAGTTGAAAGTCTATTAAAGAAACTTGACAGATTGTAGTAGCTTGATGTGTTGGCGTCTGTACACACGCTCGTCTATAGCCATCTCCGCTGTGTCACTTATTCAGTAATGGCGCCTGAAAATTGGTTTAACGTTAAATATACAGAATAGGCCAGTAACTGAGTTGTAGAGGAAGTCACTCCATGTAAAATAATGGACTCATCAGCATCCGACTGCACTGAAATCCGAGCTCAACATAGTTTTGCAGATGGTTCACACTTGAGTACCTAAAGGATATAAAACAATCACATCACGCCTGTGATCCCCGAGGGGTTAGGCCGAGGTGTACCCAATAGCTAAGTACACCCCAAAGACATTCAAATATTATTTCAATCTCTTTGATACACCCACATTTCGCCTGTTAAGATCAAGTCCCATGTAATAGGAACCTATTACCATCAACCGGGCACAAATTCAGTCTCCGTGGTTGATACTGAGAAGTTCCTGAATCCTGATAGAAAAACCCAATTAGGTACACTTTGCCCGACCTGGGAATCGAACCCATTCTCTCAGCTTCGTAGTCGTGATTACGACCACTATACCAACGAGGCAGTATACCCAATAGATGAATGATAATTTTTTAAGAGATTCAAATAATGTTTGATGAAAAAAATGCCGTAAACCTATTATCAGCCAATCTCTAGTAGAGATTGGCTGATAATCTCAAAATATGGAGTCAAGACTGCATAAAAAGCTCTCGAATATGAGCAAATCATTAAAAGGTCCTAATTAGAGTGACATTGTGTTCTCATTACTAGTTCTCATACCAACGTCTTTCCACGAAATATTTCGAAATGAAAATCACTAATCTGCTTACAAGAGATTTGCTTTTGTAATTAGTTAGTAAGTATTCAATATTTCAGTCTGCTATTACGTGGAAAATCACGATGACAAAGGAGAATATTAACTTTGAGGTACCGCTTGCTAATTTAATGAACGTACAGCTTTTAATTAGTTCTCAAATCTTGTAGTACCTTAACATGTATTTCACGATTTGCAAAACATGTACACACACACCTTGATGGAATTTATTCCCTAATCTTATAGCGTAGGTATAATAAGTAACGATTCACAAAACATGTACAGTCTCATTTGCTTTAGCCAGCCCGCGCCCCGCTCTGGGCGGAGCGGAAGGGAGTGTCAGACTTGTACTGACTAAAACCCATCTCTTTCGAGCAGTCCCGCAGCCCTGGCAGGCATCGGCCCATGCGGACCCCTACGTGGGCCCGCGATGCTGAGCCAGTAGTTTTATATCAGCTCCTAAATAATGATCTCATTCAGTTTCAGTCTGTCCCTTTGCTGTCCTCCCCAGTGGCTCCCTAAGCCGAGGCTCGTATCCCACAGGGGGTGCCCATAACGTGTAGTCGCTTAGTTTGTAAGTTTTATTGCCCCTGGCAGACTTGACTGACCCATCCATGTTCCTTCTTTGCCCTTTGTGTTCCAGGGCCGCGGTATCTCTTTCGAACAGTCCCACAGCCCTGGCAGGCATCGGCCCTACCTTACGTGGTTGCTGACATCTCTTTGAGGCGCACGTGGAACACGAACGCGCCGTCGACACGGCCTGTCGTCATAAGACTGTCGGACGGCGAGCTAGCGCATAACTCGCCGTCCAATTGCCCCTGGCTGGAGGCCTTACACTCAAAGCATCCTCAGGATAGTCGCGTTAAGCAGAAGCCAGCATCATAGGTTGACCTGCGAAATGCCATTACGAAAAAAAAACATGTAACCAACCAGCAATAAAATGCACTTAACATAATTCAACAGCGACAATAACGGTTTCTAAATACTTTTAGATGAGACCTTTTTCGTAATAGTGTTCTAGAAGATTCGAGAAAGTTCTGGAACTTTCTCTTAGGATGATGCCCCACTAAGAACTGCGAGGAAGGTTCCTGAAAGTTGTGGAACCTTCTCGAAGGATCGGTCGGCATATAAATAGCCGTCGTGTTTGCGGGAACAGTCAGTCTGATTTTGGCTACACAACGAAGCGAATCGGAGTGAAATAGAAGTGCGATATCTAAGTGAATAGTGATCAGTAGTGTATTTGTGATTAAGTTTTAAGTGTTTTGTGATTATTAAAGTTATTTGTGGTTTAATCGGTAGTTTTTAATTTATCCCATGCCCAGCTCTTAACAATACTCTGTTCGTGAAAATGTTAATCGGTACCACCAGTAGCAGAAAGTAATTTTTACATGAGCTAGCGTTTGGCCGCAGCTCGCAAAGCTTCAACCATATCACGATGACTCTTCGCCGTATCTCTGCTCGTCCGATGATAGAATGGGGATGGTACTTGGCTGATCCATCCCTAAGATGCGAACAGTACTCCATAATCTATTTGAACTTCAAAAAAACACCTACTGGGTCCTCCTGCAATATTGCTCAATGTACTACCGAGGTCACTGAGGGTCCACTTTTCAACCACACTCTCCCCCCCTCCCCTCTTTTCACTTTTTTTTTGTAGCCTTATTCATTCTACCACCAATCGATCGATTGATGGTAGAATGGATAAGTCGACGTCGATCGACAGTTTCTACTACACCAAATGTTTTTCAGACTAGTTGAACGCGGTCGGCGGGCCAATTCAAATGTGTTGGCAGTTGACAGATTAGTTGATCTAAGCGACTCGAATAGTTACAAAATAAAGGCACCATTAATCATAAAGTATGCCAAACATCCTTTCTAACTGTTTTTGTTCAAATTTGTACCGGTAAGCAGTGACCGCGAGCATAGACAAACTTTGTTAAAGGGTTCTAAACTCTATCACGAGCGGGTTGAGGTCAAAACAAAAGTTGTTACTTTGCACATCCTGTTACCTACGGTACTTGTATCAGGGCTGGCCAAATGAGTAAATGCAAAATATAGTCCTTCAATAGTTATGTCACGGCTTATTTTGTGTCACTGTGATCCATATCCTTGTTGGAATAAGGTTCATGTTTGTAAAATATCTGTAAAAGGACTGGTGCCACTGAAATTAAATGATGTCGTCAATTTGAATCAAATTCGACACAGTGACAATACAACAGTCATTTGTTTTAAATGAGTGGCCAATTGACAGTCCGCCAAAGAGGATTTCATTATTTTTTTTTTAATTATTAGGTACGATCTTGATCTTATTTAATGGATGATGCATTCCAAATTTAAGAATACGCGCAAATATGATGCTATTAAGACATTCAATTATTTACGAACGATAGATGGGACAAGACGAAGAAAATCGTAATCCAATTGTTGTTACTACAGTAACAAATCGGTCTGTCTTGGTCGAGTGTCACACCCGCTTGTCATTGTATTCATGTGTCAAAATCGAAAATGTTTGGGATCAAATTTTTTGTATGACTTGATTCCGAACCTGATTATCAGCTCTAATTAATAAATAATTGTTTTAAATCTCTTTGTATTTAGGTTAGATCAAAACAGTATGGACAGTGCAACAACTGTGAAACTAATGGCGCTAGAATAGCAGATTCAAGCATCGTCATTGGTGCAAAATCTGGCAATGTCATTTTATATTTGTCGGATCCGTTCGTTGGTATGGACATAAAATTAATTAGAAAGCGTGCCTGTGCGCAGTGGTGACGTCACGCTACCTACTTACTAGTCACAACACAGCTAGCTTCTACAGAGCCCTGATGTCCAGCTCCAGGCGAGGGCGACAGTCAATGTCTGATTGCGGCGGAGTTGAGACGTCTTGCAACTGTATCCGATTCATTGTGCCCCATGTTATTGTGTTAAGTTGTAATCTCAAGTAATTCGTTAGTTTGCTAGAAACAGTGTATCGCACCCAGTGTGTTTTCATAGCACGAAACCCATCATCTGCCCACATTATGTACGAGCCTAACGGAGTAAATCCTGACATATCGGATATATTTAAAAATAGTTTGACTTCATTGGGAACTAGCTATGGTCATCTACAAGTAGCGGTCTTCCCCATTGCCAAGATTGATACGTTACACTTAATCTACAGCAACCAGTTGGTAATTGCAAGTAGATTACTGTTTAGTTCCGTTGTCTCATCTATCTTCAGTATATTTAAAAACGTCTTTGCCCCAACCCTACAAGCCGATATAATCGAGATACACAAACTAAATGGTAGCTAACTAGCTGCTATGTAGATAATGGGCGCTCACGTCGCCATTGCCACTTCGCACTCAAGGACGGGAGGAAACACAGGCAGCCTGGCACAGTTTGCGATCGAACGCAGTTTGATAACACTGTTCACTGAACTACGTAATGATCTGTCTATACCTAGGATCTACAGCGGAGTTGTTCGAGCTGTTGCTGAATAATTTGATGGGCAAAGACTAGGTACCACAATTTTTAACGTGTTTTTTTGGGTTTAGCATGTCGTAGTTATAGGTACGCACGACGGCCAATCAATCTATACAAAACCAGTATCTTATTGTATAGGAAATCTATACAAAGCGAGGCCAAATCATACTGGAAAGTTATGGTAATGCATACTTTGAATGTCATAAAAATGTTGAGTATGAATGTAAATGGCTATAAGAGTAGAGGAAGACCAAAAAAGCGATGGATGGACTGTGTGAAGGATGATATGGCTAGAAAGGAGGTGACTGCTGAGATGACTTGTAATAGAGAAGTATGGAAGAAGAAGACATGTTGCGCCGACCCCAAATAAATTGGGATAAGGGCAGAAGAATAATGATGAGTTTTAATGGCATAAGTCAAATTAGCACTAAACAGAAACATGATATAACAAAAAAGAGTAAATTACAGAACTTCTAGGTATAGATATTCAATAAAATGTTGTACGATACCAATTAAAAACTGGCCAAGTGCATGTCGGAGCCACTCACGAAGGGTTCCTTTGTTCCTTATATTAAAGAAAAACTACCTGTGTGACAAATTTCATCCAAATCCGTTCCGTAGTTTTTGCTAGAAAGAGTAATCAAAACTCATCCATACATCCTCACAAACTTTCACACTTATAATAGTAAAAATATAGAAAGATAAGATTACAGTTTCAATTTCAATAGACAACAAACAACAACCAACAACAAAACAAATAAATAAAGTTTATTTGGAACAACTTAAGTTATACAGGTTACACAGGAAAAACGAAGATAGCTACTAAAGTAAAATACTGTGGCGCAGCTATCAACGCCCAATTCATAGTACATAGAATAGACATTGTTCCAGATTAACCTAAAAATACAACCAACAACTCGTACACGACGACTCGACACGACGACGACGACACGACGACGACGACACGACGACGACGACGACGACGACACGACACAACACACGACATGACTCGTACTCGTACTCGTTTTTTAACAATCTCTTGTTCTTGTTTCATTTGCCATGATGAATAAAGAAATAAAGCACACCATGCACACAGCCAAGACGACACGAGATGGGTGGTCTCGACACGATACGTTAATGCATAATTATGTCCCACCGCTGACGAGAAAGTGGTTAGCTATCGACGATTTTTACGCTCAAGAAAAAACGCTTTTCTCGCTCGTACAAAAGATTGTTAGTCATGCGCGAGTTAAAGAGATTAATTATATGAATAGTTGTTAGCCAACTTTCAAGCCACCGCTTCCGTGTCCGCTTTGTAGCCTTCCGTTACAAAGCGGACTACAAAGCGGATAAAAAGGCTATTTTGGGACACTTGATGTGTCCCCGAATGTTATTAATCTCCAAAATAGTATTCTTACCCGTTTTTCGTAGTCAACAAGCAAAGGAACGCTTATAGTTTCGCCATGTCTGTCTGTCTGTCCGCAGCTTATCTCAATGACTCTTAGTACTAGAAAGCTATAATATGGCATGAATATACAGATTGGTTACACCGACAAAGTGGTTTACTAAAATCCCGAAAAGTATTGTTTTTAGGGTATCTCCTGTATCACGTAATGTGGCGATTTTTTTTTTCTCGCGTACCCTATAATGTGGTATGTTGTTGGATAGGTCTTTAAAAAATATTGAATCTAGTTTGTTGAATTAATTTTTCGATTAAAAGATTCGTTTGTGAAATATTTAGCTTTAAAGTGCAAATTTTTGTTAGACTCAAGTTTCCCCCGCTCTACCTGCTAAACGGCTGTGTTTGGGTGTGTGAAAAAATTCACTGTGGAAGTATACGATCTTAGTTTTAGTTTAAGAGAAACCTGAAACACGTATCACGCTCCCTCAGCATCGTCTTGAGCTCGTTGATAATAATTATTTGTCCAACTTGTAGCTTTTTTAAAATATTTCTGGGACAAAATACAACATGGTTTAAAAAATATTGGAATCGATTCAGTTACTTATTCTGAACAAAATTCAGGTTTCGCATATACTAAACTATAACGAAATTAAAAGGAAAACTATCACAGCTAAGTAGGCTTTACAAGTTTACGATTAACAGTCGACCAACATATAAAATGTACTTGGATAACATATTTTCTTAAGAAAAAACCTGTGAAGTTGAAATACCTGTGGTGTGAGGTTTTTGAATTGCAAATGTAAGTTTGTTTTTTATTATTACAACTAGCTGTTGTGCATGTGTGAGACTGCCTCGTTGGTCTAGTGGTCGCAAGCGCGACTACTAAGCGTGGGGAACGATTCCCGGGTCGGGCAAAGTGTAAAAAAAAAAGTTTATTTCAATTACATAAAGTTGACACACACATGATTTGGAGATCACCTTTAAAACAAGGAGATGCTTGTGTTTGGGGGCGTCCATTAATTACGTGAGGCGATTTTTCCCCCCTTGGTGGGAATGTCGTGAGATTTGGCTAGATAAAAAAATAAATAAACCCAGTGAGACCCCCCTCTCTCCCTCGTGAGATTGGGTTATATTTGGCGCGACCCCAACCCCCCCCCCCCCTTAAATGGCAATGGCTGCCGCATCCGGAGGGCGGTTGCAGAGCCTGCGATGCCTGGCGTACCGGTGCCGCGCAGCAACGCACGCCTCACGCAGAGACGTCTGATCTCGCGACCACCAGTACACCTGACGTCGGGCGCTTCCTGGCCGAACTCGGGGCATTGCCACGTCGCAAATCTCGGACATGGCCTCCTGGAACCAACCCGCCTCGTTGTTGATGTCGGCAGGCCTGGCCGGTGATGACACCCAGGCCTGCACGATCGAGGCTTCCAGGAGGAGCTCCCGGTCGAGCTTCTTCAGCGCCCATCGCGGACCACTCGGGGCCTGTAGGACCGGCGCACTTGAGGTCTGGGTGGAGACGTCGAACCGGATGTACCGGTGGTCGGAATAGGTCTCCACCCCCTCCATGACGCGCCAGTAAACGACACGCGGCGACAGAGCGGGTCTAGCGAACGATATGTCCACCACCGACTCACCCCGCATCCGCACGCACGTGGGGACAGAACCCCGATTTAGGACGACCAGGCCTGTCTCCAAAGCCCAGTCCTCCACCATCCTACCCCGCACATCCGTGTAACGAGAACCCCAAGCCAAGTTCTTGGCATTGAAGTCCCCGAGCACAAGCACGGGGAGAGAATGGCTCCCGATGGCGACACTCAACTCCCTGAGGGAGTTGTAGAACTCGGCGAGAGTTCGGTTCGGGGAGAAGTAGACTCCCACTACAACGATCTCCCCGAACCGTGCTGCTACGCACCCTGACCCCTCCTGACACACTCAAGGGTCGGGTTGATTGATTACCTGGAGCATGGAACCAGTATTACAGGTCAATATTATGCAGCTTTAATTCCCATGTTGAGGAATGCCATCAAAGAGAAAAGGAGAGGGAAACTTCGAAGGAGCGTGCTGTTTCATCACGACAACGCACCCGCGCACAGGTCGGCAGTTGCGATGGCTGCCATTCAGCAAGCTGGCTTCGAATTGGTTGACCACCCCCCTTATTCACCAGATCTAGCGGCTAGCGATTTTTATCTGTTCCCCAAATTGAAAAAATACTTAAGGGAAAACAGGTACGAAGACGATAACGAGGTGATGGATGCCGTGGAGAGCTTTTTGCAGGACCAAGACAAAACTTTTTTTGTGAAATGGATTGAAGCCTTGGAAAAGCGCTGGACTCGGTGTGTAGAGAGACTCGGAAACTATGTAGAAAAATAAATTATTAAGTTATCAATGGTCATATTGAGATATTCTATCTCATTCTCACTACTTTTTGATCCCTCCTCTTAGGTACTTTCAATAATATTATCAGTGGATTTGAACTTTGTACACATTTAGGTAATTACTGCTCTCACCGACCTCGCTGTTAAAATAATATGAATTATGATTTGAATATGATTGGAATTATTTAGAGTAATATAAACTGTAGAAACTGTATTTAAATACTTAAAATATTTTTTTAAACCAAAAAAGAACATTTAGAGAACGTTCAACTAATGAAGACAACGCAATTATTAAATTTAAAAATATATGGCATCCGCTGTGATAAAGATAAACACGTATTTATATTGTTAAAAGTGTACTTAGCTAAAATTAATTAACTGCATCAATACCAATAAAATGTATACCTAATTAAAATAAAATAAAAAAAAACAAAAAAAATCAAAATCAGCTTACACCAAACGTTTAAAAAAAGCTACTTAAATGAATGATAACAAAAACAAACACAACGTTAATTTAATCGAATAAACTAATTAGGTTTTACTTCAACAACTACAGAAATTGTTGCGACAGGTTTTCGCCAATTTGCCAGTAGATCAGCCAGAGTAAAGTTTGGTTCTGCCGAGAAATGCATAGGGGCAAATGATAAACTGTTATTTTTATCAGCTTCGCCTCATGAATCCTCGTGATCACTAGTAGGTACAATTACAGTCTAGCTCGTTGAATTGACTGACACAGTCACCGTTGCCGTTGATCAAATTAACAGGAACGTCGCATTTGTCATCGGCATAATCGTCTAAGCATTGGCATACTGGGCCGCCTTCTTCATTCAAGGAACACGTGCCGTTGTTCAAACAATATGCATGGCACACGTCGACTTAGCACCAATATAATTTGTAATTAAAATAAACATATGTCATCCCTAAAAATCGAAATCAGCTTACACCGAACGTTTAAAAAAAAAATGCTACTTAAATGAATGATAACAAAAAACAAACACAACAGCTCGTTGAACTGACTGACACAGTCACTGTTGCCGTTGATCAAATTGACAGGAACGTCGCATCTGTCATCAGCATAATCATCTATGCATTGGCATACTGGGTCGCCTTCTTCATTCAAGGAACACGTGCCGTTGTTCAAACAATATGCATGGCACACGTCGACTTCGCACCTGTCACCGGTATAGCCAGTATTACATCTGGAAAAAAGAAAATGTGGAACAGTGAATAAATTATATCAAGCAAGGATCAGTAAGGGCTTGCACAGACCAGATTGAACTGTAGACATTGTGCAGACATCAGCTGCAACGATCAACTAGGTGCCGTCTGACTAATTGCCGCTAAACTTTGTGTACTTTAGTATTGACGTTTCTGTGGCCAAGATTGCGACTGCGACCACGACCAGTCGTTGTTATGGCCAAGTAGTGCGTGACGTAAGAAAAGAATATATTTTACCTGCATTCAGGAAGTCCCTCTTCATTGAAACTACAGTTCCCTCTGAAACAGTAGTTCTCACAGACGTAAACTTCACATCGCTCGCCGGTGTACCCAGGTGTGCATTTGCAAAGAGATTGTCCATTAACTTTAACACCATGAACACAAATTAGCTCTTCGGATTCTCTAGCAATTTTTAATGAACTATTTGAAACTAGACTTGTTAGCGCTGGGCAGTCCTGATTTTAGTGAAATTGTTCACTGATTTTATAATTGGCGACTACACTAAGAAAGCTTTGAGTATAGTAGTGAAGTAGTTTCGATAAGAAAAAGTTTTCATCATTGGTAGGTACTATGTTAGATTTTGGAAATTTTGAAACATTTATTTGTGTTCTAAATCAAGATATTTGATTTTCTACTTTTCATATTAGACTGTTTAGTGGCATCATACCTTTGCTGCTTCAACCTGGCGAAAGCAAAGCGCGGAAAAAAAGCAAATTAAATCATAGTTTCCTAAAAAATCCTGACAAAAAAACTTTCCGTTTTCCGTTTCGAAAGTGTATTGAAAAACGTCGTTTGATACGTGAGAGGATTTGTTACTGCAGTTCTCGGCTCCATAACACCTTAGCCTGCCTTGCAATTAAAGTTTCTCCACTTATATCAAAATGTATTATTTTTTGTGTTCCAAATGCAAATTTCCGGAACTATTTAAATTCGATAATCTAAAACAAAATTGACGCTCCGCCTGCGGCAAGTAGATGCATAAAACTCCAATAATACATAGGCTTCCTTGCAATGAAGTCTGCAAATACTTCTGTTTAGGTGCCTACGAGGACGATGTGGTGAAATGCTCGCTCGGCTCTCGCTCGCTCTTTTTGTTAAAATTTCTTTGACGATTTTAACCTTTTCCAACAGACCTACTTGTTTAATTTCAATTAGATGTACGTACCTAACACCTAACTTATCTAAACGGCTAAAATTCATAAATTCGATTAGTTCGTCACTCAATTTATCATTCAGGTGTAGAAGACATTAAAGATTATTTTCAAAAGGAGTATTATTAACGCACACACTTCTTGTCCCTCAAAATCTAATTTAATTCGCTGTATAACAGAATGATAGGTCCCAACTACAAATTTTCTTTGAAAGCTTAACTCAAACATCTATGAAAGTTTTAAACATAAATTTTAATATTTTCTAAACTTCTTGTCATTCATAGAAATCAAACCTTCTATTCACGCATATTAAGATAAGTATTTTCAAGTAAAAAGGTTGCAGACCTGCATATACAGAGAAAGAAAAAATGCGCCTGACTTCAGTTAAACGATACAATTTAAAAAAAAACCTGTTATTAAAAAGAAACAGATTTATTTTTAAAACAACCGACAAAAAGAAATTGGGTGCCAGCTTACTTATTAAATTCCATTTTCAAAAAAGGTCGTGGCGAAATCCAACCTGTTTACTATTTTTTTATTATATTACCTACCAACAAAATTGTCTGTCTGGGACCTTACTATATTTTCTTAATTAACGAAGAAACCGCAATTGAAACAGGGCAAAACGAAATGTAATCTTGGCCAACATAGTTGAATGTCCAGCATTCACGTTTGAATCTGTGTTATACAGGGCCCGCCTAAACCATGTTGGCACCTCGTAATGTAAACTAGTGAATTCTTGTACCTCGCTCAACTTGCTAATTGCCGAACTCCCGATTAATTAAGAACCAAGGTGCGTCATTAATCTTTTAATGTCTGCCCTCTGTTTTTGTTTGTTGAAATCCTAACTAATATTATAAATAGGAAAGGAAGTTTGTTTGTTTGTTATCTCTTCTTGGATTCTAATCTAACAGACGATTTGTTTGCTGATGGATGGACGACGATTTTATTGGTATGTCAGAAGTACTGTGAGAGGAATTTATGAAAGTGTTTTGACCTTCTTTAATTTGTCGGATATGTCAGGATTTACTCCGTTAGGCTTGTACATCATGTGGGCAGACGATGGATTCAGTGCTATGAAAACACACTGTGCGATGCACTGTTTCTAGCAAAACTAACGAATTATTTGAGATTACAACTTAACACAATAACACGGGGCACAATGAATCGGGTACAGTTCGTTCCAAGACGGCTCAACTCCGCCGCGATCAGACATTGACTGTCGCCCTCGCCTCGAGCTGAACAGGGCTCTGTAGAAACACGCTGTGGCGTGGGTAGACCGTAAGTAGGTCGCGTCATGTCACCAGTGACGCGTTTGCCGATTCATTTTATGTCCGTACTAACAACCGAATCCGACATATTTATGTTTTCACTTCAAATTTTGCTTTACTTTGTTATTTTGTATATTTTAATATGTTATAATTGTCTCTTTTATTTTTAAAATTTAAGTTACTGTAATTGGTTGTAAACACAACCGTTGTAAATAAATTCACGCCTAAACCACTGAACCGATCATCCTGAAATTCTACAGATAAGGTCTAACTATTCATACACGAAATATTTTCAAGGAATCATCTAACGGCTATAACGAAGCCATTTCAAGGGATTATTTTTTTTTATCTGAGTATAATTAAAAATAATTTAAAATTACTTGACCCACAAAATATAATTATACTAGCTCCTTATTTTTGAACATCCATTACGCTAGTTTACTAAGTCGTATTTACCTACTGTCATTGTTAGAATATGGGAGTAAACGTTTCATGCAAAAGTCTAGAAAATTTCTAGAATTATAATAATTTCGTAAAAAAAAAACACTCAGATATTTTTTTTTTTTCGTTGCTATGGCGACTTTACGACTTATAGAAGTTACCCTTAAAATATTTCGTGTATGAAAAGGTAGACCTTATAAAAGTTGTTAGGTGTACAGAAACGGTTATAGAGTACCTTTTATCCCGAAAAACTACTACTGTACTGTTCCCGAGGAAAACTACAATAACGTTCTTATGATAATATACGGCGCCACGTGTCTTTCGAATCATGATTGAATTATATTATTACAAGCAGAGTACGCCACATTGTCGCCACGGGACCGGTCAATGTGGCGACACTTGGGGGAGGCCTATGTCCAGCAATGGACGTCTTCCGGCTGAAATGATGATGATGATGAAGCAGAGTACAACCCGAACCGATTGTCTAAATTAACGCGAGCGAAGCCGCGAGCAAAAGCTGGTTAGCTATAATTTTACCAAGTAGTTTTGAAAGCTTAGTGGTTTGATTCATGCTTGGGAACCATCGTATTGTAGTTACATTTTATTTGACTGACGATAACGACTACCATAAATACGACATGTAAATCGGCTGTCCTCCGTGTTCACTTGTTGACTGTACTGAAAAATCGTTACATGTGCGGTCACCCCACAGATATAGATAGACCTAGATAACGCAAGTATCACGATCTGTATGAAAACCAAGCGTGCCATTTTTTGACTACCTATTATGACGTCACAAGCACTATTTAGTGATGGGAAAATCAAACCGATTCAAAGACGCCGCCGCGGACGGCGTCCCCCGCCATGACGCCCACTGACGT
Organism: Noctua fimbriata; assembly: GCA_905163415.1. Lineage (NCBI taxonomy): Eukaryota > Metazoa > Arthropoda > Insecta > Lepidoptera > Noctuidae > Noctua > Noctua fimbriata. The sequence goes on along the minus strand of LR990941.1, from coordinate 5,207,966 downwards.
CCGACTCTAGCGCTATGCTCCGATGCAGACTGAGTTCGAAATTGGCCACTTACGATTTTTGTACGTAAGCTACATAATAATATGACACGCGAAGTAGTTGCTCTCGCGTTATCTAGGTCTATCTATATTTGTGGGTCACCCTCAATAAGATTGCTCGAAAAAGTTTTAACACTGAGAACAGTGAGACATACAATACGAACGAAACATTAACCGCCGATGGACACATCTAAGGATTTAAATCAGTGCCTGCAGTATCCTGAAGCAAATTATAATCTTTATATCAATATACAGAGTTCATCGGCTACAAAGAGGCACCAGTGCATTCTTCAAATTGTTTTTATTTAAGCATTATTTATTAGATATGAAACAAATTCAATTAAAATATGCACAGTTTAGTTATAGAGTCCACCCCTATAAAGATAACTTGTACCTACATTGTATACCAATATTGGTTTAAACGTGACCTGAATAAATATTGAAAGGCCGGTAACAAGGAAACTCTTGATATTTCTGAATTCATTTTCGATAAATTACAAAAAGGTTACTTAAATAGATAAGATTTAAATTATATTTGGCATAAAATCAAATTATCGGTGGTTTGGTCGGTTTTATTTTCGAAAAGAAAATTAATAAATTCAGCTCACAGAATAAAAAATGATCAATAAATACCATAAACCTAATCCTTTCTAAGTTTATCTGGACATCAACAATTTTGGAAGGAAAACGACTTATTATTGATAAAAGCCTGAAATCGCCAAATCGCCTTGAGGAAGAGTGGTGATCAGTGCACATGCCTGCTGAGAAGAAAACACAGATTGGTGTGTAGATGATTTTTTTTTGTGGAAAAAACTACATTATTGAGTGAACCTGTCCAGTCAGTGCACGCAATGGAATGGAGAATCCGTTTGTTGCACTTAAGTAATTTTTAACCGACTTCCAAAAGGAGATAATCAAGTCGACTGAATTTTTTTTTTTTTTGTATATTCAGCGATATCTTCGCCAATTGTGAACCGATTTTGATAATTCTTTTTTTGTTTGGAAGAACATTATTCCGCGGTGGTCCCATGCAATGGAAATCTTCAATAATAGACAGCAAATCTGTCGCGATGGCTACAATCGCTTGGATGTTCATTGTTTACACAACATCATAACATAAAATTACGCCTGAATGCTCTGAGATGTGTACAGTCTACAATACACCCACATTTCTGTGTTTCACTATGTTCCACCAAAACTCCTTTGACAATTTTTAACCGGCTTAAAAAAAAGGAGTTTCTATGTTCGACTGTATGTATTTTTTTCATGTACCTATGTTCACCGATTTCTCCGCCAATTGTAGACCGATTTTCATAATTATTTTTATTTGTTCGCCTACATTCCTGAGGTAGTCCCATTGTCACCAAATCAGAATCTGATGATGGAATCCCAGGGAAATCGAGGGCAACCCTCAAATTGTATACATTCAATGTTTTTCATATAATCTCTAACGCAATTCAGATATTTGTGCCTGGTAATCATCATCTCATATTGTTGAGCTGATGATGGAAGGTATAAGTCAGGATCAGATGATGGAATCCCAGTAAAAATAAGGGCAACCCTCCAATTTTATGGGCATTGTTTGAAACTGTATAGTTTCCATGTGGTCCCATGGTCATCAGGTCAGGATCTAATGATGGGATACTGGAAAAATCGAGGAGACTCCTCAAATTTTATATTATCGATATCTTCGACAGTTGTGAACCTATTTCGACGATTTTTTTTTTTATTTGGAAATATATTATTCCGGGTGGTCCCGTTTAAATTTGGTAAAGCTGATCTTCGGAGTTATACAATGGAACTCTTCAATAGTAGACAGCAAATCTGTCGTGATTGCTGCAATCGCTTGGATGTTTATTGTTTAATATCATAACATAACATAACGGCTGTATGCTCCAAGGGGTACGCAGATGCGTACAGTACACCCAGATTGCGACAGTTAGGTATATTAACTTTCATTTTATTGGTGATAAGTCTATTACCATGAAATGTATTGTTGACAATGTAAAATAAATGTAAAGAAAATATTTGTATAGATACTACAACTAAAAATGAAAAAAATCTAAAATCTTTTTTGCAAAAAATAAAATCGACTTCAAAAACACAGAAAAGTGAAAAATAACTTTAGCTTCAGAAGTCGTTGACAAAAAAAGTAAATCAAACAAACAAAAGCCACCGACTTCAGAAGCTACAGTTATTGTTCACTTTTCTGTGTTTATGAATTCGGTTTTATTTTTTGCAAAATTTTTTATTTTTATTTTTATCCATGTTGTGGATTGGATCCTTTTCGCTTAACTACGTCCGCATGACCAACATAGATCTAAAGGAGCTAAAACTAGGCTTACTTGACTACCAAATATAAACAAAAACGTTCAAACAATAATAACACCAGTTTATCAACCCAATAATAATAAATAAATAAAGAACTACGAACACGTTATTACCTTTTCCTTGTAGTACTCCAAAACTTTCCTCCTAAAATCTTCCCACTTAAAGTTGTGAACTAATAATTCGTTTTCCAGACTTAAGTTAGTTGTCAGTTGACAGCTAGTGATGAAAGTTAGTAACAATATAAAACGTGCTAACTCCCTAAGGGCTGGTACTGTTAACAAGTTGCCGACACAAATATTTAACGAAACGAATACAAACTGAGGGAGTTGGGAATAAGATTTGGAGCATTTGATTTGGGATGTTATATGCAGAAGAATTTTTTATTTTTATTAATTATTGTTCGATTATATACATTAATAAATTAAAATAACCTATATTAACTAACAAACTTAAAAATAAACTTAAAAAATGGCGTCAAAAAACTCCTCCTCAACGTAGTCAACTGGTAATGTACCCAAAAGACTGGCGGCGTTGCCACGTTGTATGGCAACGCTAAGCCTTTGGCCAAGGTAAAAGCCAGCCCTTGGGTCACGGGAAGAGTCAACTAAACGTTTAAAAATGTCCTTGAAAAGGCTGTGAGCACTCGGACCCCACGGACCTAGAGTTTCAACCCCAAACGGCTCGAAAATATAGTTACCAATAAGGTTACTATATTTGGGATTAGTTAAATGACTAAAGGAAAAGGAGGTTTCTCCTCTGCAGTGGGACAAAACAGGCTAAAATTACTTAGATAATTTCTTGTTATTTAGGGTTCAGTTGCCAAAAGGCAAAAAACGACCTTATAGACTAGGTCATGTTCGTCTGTCTGCCCGTCACAACCATTTTACTCCGAGATTGTTGGCACTGCTTGGTTAAAAGAAGAGCAAGTGTCTTCTTTTAACCGCTGCACAACAGTTTATCACTCCACAGTTACGAATAAAAAAATAGGGGTGGGCTTCCATGCACGTAACTGAAGGTTAAAATAAAAATCTACGTATGTACTAACTGTGTGGGTCGTCTATCGACAGCTCTTAAAAAAATATATCGAGAATCCTCAAATTTATATTACACTAGCTGTTGTACACGACCTTCGTCCGCGTGAAAATTTATACCTTCCTCGATAAATTGACTATCCAACACTAAAATATTTTTTCAAATCGAACCAGTAGTTCCTGAGATCCTTCAGCTTTATAATATTAGTATAGAAAAGACATGGTTGATGAGATATTCGCCGTTAAAATTGACCTATGAATGATCGTTAAAAATATTGTTGTTATATTGTCTGTTTCTAAAGAACCCTTTGTGTGGCAGCCCGACTCACACTTGACCGCTTTTTAGGGTACTGGTGTGCTTAATGGATTGCTACATAAACTTAAAAAAGACGTCAACTATTTATTGCGCAACATACCTATCTTCTCTTGCGAGGAATTATAGTCTATTCTTATATGTTTATAAAAAATACAATCAGCAGTAAGTGCTACTTGCAAGGACGGTAGCTCTGATGACTATTCGATTTCTTTGGACTTAGTATAATCGCATTATCAATCGCGCAATCAATTATTCATTTCACCATGCAAATAAGCCAGACGAAATCCGTCATGAAGTACAGAGCTAGGTAACTGTTTCACCAAATGGTATTGCATGAAATTCATTTCTTTGCATGGTGGGCTAAGGACACTCCACACTTCTCCATACTGCTTTGTCACTTTTTCTATTTCATGGTAATGATTATATAAGAATAATATAATGAAAGAAAGAAAGAAAAATTATTTATTAGAAACGGTGTAAGGTGAAGGTGCGGCGCAGGCGCAGCCATCGTACATTTCCATACAAAATGTACAAATGCGACGTGTTGTGAATCACACTCAAGCGGCCCGGCGCAGGCATTCTTTCTTTTCTGCGCCTGCGCCGCGCCTTCACGCCGCGCCTTACACAGTTTCTGTATAATTCGCGCCTTACAGGTAGTCAGTGGCCCAAAAGTCTTACCAAGGGGTATCGTATTTCCCAGTACTAACTGAGTCGTGGAGAAATTATCTTAGTTACTAGGCAATAATAGCAACAGCCGCTCGGGTCAATCTATAGGTTAAGCCGCGCTTGCTTATTGTTTATTTTTTTTGTAATTTTGTATGATGCACGTCATATCCCTGCGACGAATACATATTTCTTCTTTCTTCTTGCCACTAGGCCCACCTACCTACCTACCGACCAAGGACCAAGGACCTATCTACTAAGGTAGGTCCGTGAATACCCATCCACGGACCACTCATTACATACCGAGTTTCCTCCGTGCCTTGGAAAGCACATTAAGCCGTCGGTCCCGGCGGGGTCATTTGTAGATTTTTGACAATCGTTACAGGTACAGTCTTACCAAATCGTATTATATATCTTACCGTATCGTGGAGGTCAGATAGGCAGTCACTCCATGTAAAATACTGGTAGCTGCAGCCAGACTGAAAGTGGACCCCAACATTATTTGGAAAAAACGCTAGACAGATGAATATATTTAGCAGTAGCGAAGGGTCAATTTTTGTAAGAGGTAAGTCGGAGTACATATCTTTAATGTGATTATATTATTTGTCTATAGAATACTGACTGTGCCATTTTTCAAAGGGAAGCCAGTAGGAATCGAGTTGAATGGAACCTTCGCCACTGATAATTAGAATATAATTGCCTACCCGCGTTGAGCAAGCGTGGTGATCATCAATGCTCTTACTTCTTTGTATGAGAAGAGGCCTTTGCCCAGCCGTGGGACAGTAATAGGCTGGTATAATATATATTATTTATTATATTATAGTTACATTGTTATTGAAATTCAAATTATAATATTCTACGTTAATTATACAGCACTAATAAAGCTGTAGTTAATTAATAAATTCTGCGAATACTTATTGGAAAAATATCGGTAAATACATTTCGCTAGTTATGAAAGAGATTTGCTCCAGTATTTTATTAATACACAATTGAATATCACACCGCTCAATAGTATTGCTTCCAGAATATTATGTTAAAGCATTCCACATTAAATACTTGTAAGTATTGAACAAAAGAATATAATAAGCTTTATGGAGTCTGTCCACTACACCGTACCATACCATGACCGTGCTATGAACGTATCAGACACGGAAAGAAACATGACACAGACTAGTATGCCTACTAGAACGTATCAACAGCGTAACATTCCTGTTAAAACGAGCTTAGAACGGTCATCATACGCGGTGAAACCCTATATTCTTTGCATTGAAAGTGTGAGACCATGCCCACTAGATGGTTCCGTTACCATCGCGTGCCATGCATGGATCGTCAACAATTTTCGGCGAGAACATTTTACCGGTGCCAATATGTATAAAGGGTGTAAATAGACCCTTAACATAACCGAAAGGTACTTGTTCTCCATGTCTTTGCGATATTTTTTTTGTTCTAGACCATACCTGAGAAACCTTCTAGTTACGAAGATATTGGGGGTCAAAGTTCCAACTTTCTTACAAGTTTTTTTTTAAATACATGTTTTTAAAATAAGATTTTACTTTACACACCTCCACGACCCCGTACTATTCAATCCATCCATCAGCACAATGCTTTGATTGCTTTCCATCGAGCCCGACCGTAAAACGTGATTTTTCACCCCAAAAATAAGTCGATTCCCAGCAATAATTTTTGCGTAAAGTTACTTAGTTTGATGTACAGAATGCTTGGTTGACGGCTATGTGAAGGGTCTGTTTACACCCTGTTTATATAAATACTTTTACTTTTCAATATAAAGTTTGTTTTTTGCTTGATACGCTCATAGTACGGCCATGGTATACGGGCTAGTATTCATAATCCCTTAATAATAATAAAATCTTTATTAACAGGTGATTGTTCAAACATCAGTGTAGCTCTGGCTCTTGTACTAGGATTCCCTGTATCACAAGAGCCAAGAAGTATGCTGAGGGTCTTAACAAGTGACAATCACTTTTAAACCGGTTCGTATTTGTACAACGACTTTTGGCAGGATTGACGTAGTATTTATTATCTTCGGTACATTATGTTATTCAAAGGCTTAGCGTTGCCATACAACGTGGCAACGCCGCCAGTCTTTTGGGTACATTACCAGTTGACTACGTTGAGGAGGAGTTTTTTGACGCCATTTTTTAAGTTTATTTTTAAGTTATTTTAATTTATTAATGTATATAATATTTACTATGAATAAATTAAGTTATTATCTGTTTAAAAATAATTCTATAACATCTTTCTTGTAACTATCATTGGTATCTTCGATAAAATGCAACTGTCTTGGTATTCTGCTCGTTTTACAAAGGAGTTTGAATTTAATGGCCGGCCTAACTTCCGCCATTTTTTTTTTTAAAGTTGCGGCCACCCATAGAACCTATGTTAATCGATAGCTGGTATAAATACAAACAAGTTTTACATGAGTCAAAATATTGTAAAGTGTCACGCTTCCGAGTTATGAGCTACCAAAGTTAAAATTCACTCACTGATGGCATCTTCAGCATAACCTTGATAGCTTATATCTTGATTGTATTGATACCAGCTAGATCGATTAATATATCGATTAAAAAATTAAAATGGCGGATGTTAATGTTACCAATGTTATGTTACCAAGATACAGGCTATGCCTAGTTTGGGGCCCAGGGCTACTTCCACTTCTGCACTCTTTTAACTATCACTGTTGTCACTTGTTTGTATGTTTCCTAACTTGTGTGTGTCAATAAATTGAAATTGAAATTGAAATTAAGCCGATCAGGCTTCATATAAAAATCTTCCAAGCCCTTTCTGCACAAATTTACAAAAATAAAACAGAAAAAGTAACTACTTTTATAAGTCCACATTTTACACTTCAGCTGCACCGATTTCGATGAATAACACCCTTAATACTTTTAAATTACGAATCCTTTGTTACTCTCGAAACTTTGACATTTCTCCGAAAACCATTGACGTTATCATAGCTTCCGTTACGTCACAAAACTCCATTTGAACTTCGAACATCGAGTGGCAGTTTATTAAAATGTCATCTTCGATTCAAAGTTTTAACGGTTTGTTAAACATTTCATGACTTCCTGATAAAAATATTTCAAAGCGAAAACGAAAACTAAACCAATTTATTTACCCGTTCGGCCTAAGGGGTCGTCAATTAATCACGTGAGGCTTGAAAGGGGGGGAGGGAAAAAATCACGATTATATCACTAGGGGGAGATGAAAAAGAAAAATAAATACACATGATGTGTAGTTATTTTTTCTTTGAACGCGCGATTTCTAAACCGAAAAGCGGTGTGTGACCTTGACATTTTTATCACGGTGCTTAATTTTCCAGAATCAAATTAGATTATACCTGCTAACCTGTATTTAAAGATAATATTCTGTTTTTTTTTTTTAAATACTTTGTACCAAAAAAATACACGTGATTTTGGTTATCGGGGAGGGGTAGTCTAAAACCTCACCACGTATCATCATGGGGGATGGGGGGGTTAAAAATGAATGACCGGGGTAAAGAGAGGTCAACATCCCAAAACAGACACATATCGAAGGCCTATTTAATAAAATCTAGAGACTACAGCTCTATCCTACAGTCTATTTAACCGACTTCTAAAAAAGGAGGAAGTTTTGTATTCCACCAGCATTTTTTTTCTTGTATTTTCACCGATTTCTCTGTGATTACTGGTTCGATTTTCGTGATTCTTTTTTCATTTGGTAGAGGAAACTCGCGCGGTGGTCTCATAAACATTTTATTAACATTACTTGGGTACTTTATGAGTTATATTCTCTAAATACGTATTTTTCTTCTTCATCTATTTTGATAACATGATGATGATTTATAATAACTTCTTGTTACAAAGTAAAATTTAAATATAACAAGAATTTGTGTAGGATATCTCAACTAAAGAGGGTGATTTATTTTTTTGACAAATAAGCATTGTCAGATACATAACTTTTTCAAACAACTATTTGACGAAGATTCTGGGCACCATATTTTCTTCTTGAATGGATACTTTACTGTAAGAAAGTGATATTTTTCTTTACAACCCAAGTAACACTACTAACTAAACAAGTGTATTTGCAATGGCACCCAGATTGTACAATAAAATAGCTAAACAAATTAAAGAGTGTAAAAGCGTCAATGAATTTAAAAACAGACTTTCACAATTATTGATAGACAAAGTATATTACTCTTTTAGCGAATGTGTATAGTTTAGATAGTTTCAGATTTTTTATATTTATTATACCACCTACTGTTTACTTATGTTCACAAAATAAATGAATTTGAATTTGAACACATTTCTGTGACCTCATCTTGACATAGTATGACAGTAACTCGGGATGGGTCATTAACTTCTATTTGTTCGCGATTAACGGACCCAGACGTCCACATTCTCATGTCCCGTTACATTTGCATAATGTGGCATTAAGGTCTGATATATTTCTGAAGAATAACTTCAGAAAAAGGAGTAACACAGCTTTCTTCAACGGAAGAAAGTTGAGGGCAGGATGCACCTGGAACCCCGGATGGTCTATTAAAACATAGACATCACAGACATCATAGACATCCTTTGTTCTATTCTATTTCTTTTGTTCGCCTCATGTCACTCCCATAGATTCATGGTTATGTTTGATCACAAAGTTGTTGGCCTGTCACACTAGCCTGTCTCACTAGAAGTGTAAATCCAGAACCATATTGGTTCTGGATTTACACTTCTAGTAGCTAACAGGCTACTGCTTCAAGAAATGGTATTCTACTTCACCAAAACAAAAACTACTGGTTGTGCATGTACTAGCGACGACGGCTGCTGCGGTGCGTGTTGTGGGTTCGATCCCCGCAAGGAACAAATATTTGTTTGATCTACAGGTAGTTGTTCCGGATCTGGCTGTTTGTGTATGTGAGTTTAAATGTTTGTAAACGCACCCACGATACAGGAGAAATTCTTAGTGTGGGGCAACGTTTTTTTAAAAAGAAAAAGAAAAAAACACTAGCCTAGTTTAGCTGTAAAATAGCAGAAGGTATCTGCCAGCAGAGCTCGACGGTAAAGGGCTGAGCTTTAGATAGCGAACACCTAACGCCACGGAGCAATACTAGCCTTATAATGATTCACTGGAAGCGACAACAGGCATAGTCATAAAAAGATTGGCGAACCGTGTTTAAAATTAAACAGCTAATGTTTAATTTAAACGCTTATCAAAAGTGTCGCATTGATCGCTGAAGAGTTGAACGGAAACAACTAAACATCAAATAGATACATTAATGAGTATCTAAATACATAGATAGGTAACTACTAAATTCACAAATCTATACTAATATGTGTTATGTTAATGTGTGTATTATTTGTTTTGTGTTGTGTGTGTGTGTAATATAATAAAACTGAATCGTTGTATTGTTTATTTGAGTATGCTTATTTCTGGAACCAGTTGGATTTGTGAAAATCTTTTTGCATTTAATAACCCAATTCTTATGAAATGTTATAGTCTATTTAATATCAGTCTACGACCCTAATAAGCCGAGCAACGGGGCACAGCTAGTATCAGATAGAGAAGTACTAAAGTTTGTCGTTATGTTGTCGTAAAGGGGCATTTCGGCCGATTAGGTATTTTCCATTTTTATCAAGTTATTTGAATCTCCCGTAAATGCCGATACAGTCAAAACAAACTACATCTTACACATTACGAATCCACTGTACACTCTTCAATGGCTACCACCCCTTACAATTTCCATCGTGTCTAAACATCTATGTTCACTGAGCATTCCAGACGGGCAGCTTCCTCCGCTACTATCGTGAGCATCTCCGCGTGACACTATTCACTAAATGAATGCCTTTGCAAACTGACGACCATTCTCTGCCGATGCTGTTTTGAATGTGAATGCGTTTAGAAATGTTACTTATTCACTTTTGTTGTGGGGGAGGTGTTTGAGAGAGATTTGTTTGTGAAGTGGAATATCTTATATTATCTGTGTGACATAATGTAGATTGGATATCACACTTATGAGCACGGATGTCCTGGATATGTCACCTTTAGGATGTGTCAAAAGTTTTAGTAACAGTACCTATTGTCTTTTTCGTAAAGAGTTTTGAACTTGGTTTTGACCGCACGGTTGGTGCACTGGCTGAGCGATCGGCAGCTGCGCTGCGTGTCGCGGGTTCGATTCCCGCACGAAACTAATATTTGTATGATCTACAGGTAGTTGTTCCGGGTCTTGCTGTTTGTGTATGTGAGTTTAAATGTTTGTAAACGCACCCACGAAACAGGAGAAAGTTCCTAGAGTGGGGCAACGTTTTTTAAAGAAGAGAAGAGAAGAGAACTTATTTCTATGGAAACTAACATAGTCACCTCGTCATCGTAATTTGTGCTGCAATTTTTTTATCCAACTTAGCGCCCCACTGCTGGACAAAGGCCTCCCCTTTCTCCTTCTAAATATATCTATCTTGTGCGATCTCTGGCCATGATATCCAGATCATCACACCACAGTTGCCGCGGTCGGCCTCGACGATGATGTCTTCCCTCAGGCGTCAGGGTGCATTCGTGCGGCGTGGCCCGTTCACTCCCACTCCAGCCTGGCCATTTTGTCTCCAACATCAGATACATGAGTTACGGAGCGCAGGATGGTGTTTCAGAGAAGCGATCTGTTCGCTTACCACCCGCGCCGCTGGCAAATTTTGAATTTGGAAAAGGTAAATAAAATAAATAAGTAACTTGATAGAAAAATAAAAAATGGCGATAGGCAGGACACTATGCCACTTCGTAGGGTCCATATTGGCTCACCTAAAGTTCATTACCCGAAATTGTTCTTCCTAATGATTTGTAATCCGAATGAGCACTCTTCCTAAAACTTTTCATCCTAAAGTTTTCATTCATACTATTTGTAGTGCTACCGGCGATGTTCATAACACTCGTGTTTCCGAAAATTGTAATTAATAATATCATTAATGTAAATATATTTAAACTCCTACTGTTTTTTATCATAACGCTTTTTTTCAAATCAAATCAAATCAAATCATATTTATTTCTGTAAATTGGTTTACAAAACTCTTTTACAACATGTTGTTTTTTAAAACTAGATGGGGCCGGTGTTTCGTACCTGACTACTCTGAGAAGAAACATCCGAAACAAACTCAGAGGTCACAGTCTCTTTTAAAGTCCAGACATTGCTCAAGTCATATGAGGACCATGTAGATTAATGTCCGAGATGGTATTTTGAAGAAATAACCACACAGATTTGAGTGGACCTGTCCAGACAGTGCAAGCATTTGTCAGTGATCGTGTAGCTCGACTCGTAATCCAAGGAGCTCAACGACACGACGAACAATACCAAAGAAAGGACTTTTGGGTAGGCCGCATAAAGTACTCAAACTGCCAGACAATCGTGAAACTAACTTAACTAAAAAATTATATTATATTTTATCCCTAAACATAATTAACATAATATTTTAGTTTAGAATGATTAAAGGTCGTTTCACTGATTTTTGTCTTAAATGAATGAAATTCAGGTCAGAGTGTCGTCTTTGGGGCACTATGAAAAAAATACTTAGAAAAATTTCGCGACCAATTTCGAGGTAGCGCTCGCCGGCCGCTGCCGCGGCACCGCTCGCTTCGCTCGCTCGGCTCGCGCGTAGTTGGTCACAGTTCTAACCTAACCTAACCTATAGATCCCTTCCACATCGTTTTTACGACAAACGATTAGTCGGAGACAAAAACACCAAGACACTTTTAGCCTTATATTTAGGTGTTTTATACGATAGAATCGAGAAAATAAACGATTTTCTAAAATAACACTTTTTTGGAAAATAAAGTTTCGCAAAATTTATGTGTATAATACTGATTATTATGAATAAAAAGAAATCTAAACAAAAAAGATATGACATAAAATAATAGTGTAAAAGATGTTTATGTTGAGAAAATATAGGAAAACAAATAAAAGTATAATAGATGTTTATTGCTACTGACATTATGAAGTTGAATGCTTCGGAATTATGAACATTAGAGACAGAGTAGATAGGAATTGTGATTGTTAGGATGAAAAATGTTAGGAAGAACATTTTCGGATTTCCAATTATCGGAGTTGAAAATTTAGGTGAACTTTGGCGCACCCCACTTCGTATATATGCTCTTAAAACAAATGCTGTTACCGATATATCTGCCAAATTGGTGCGTACGAGGCTATATATATATAGATATGTTCCTAACTACATGCATCACATGCATGAACCTTCTCCCTGGTCCTGAAAAAAGCAATCACAAGCTTGGTTATGTATCATGAGGGTCTGGGGTTTGATTACCAATCATTGTTGTTAAGATTTATGGTGACAGGATCAGCCCGTATCACATGAGGACTTAACTCAGACGAACCGTGCCAATCAATGCAATGTAAATCTTATATTACAGAAGCGTTGAGCATTGTGTCCATTGTCCCAAGCATGGTCATTGAAAAAGTTGCCAAGAACAATGAAACCGAGGAATAATAAAATTCTTAAACACCCCGAAAAATCATCCGAACGACCACCTTGAACTTCTCAAATGAAACAAAGTAGGGCATTAAATTTAATATTCAAAGACTTTTACGCAAAACATAAGAATAATGCGCCAAGTTGAATGTCCTTATTACAAACTTCCCTAATCTATATTTAAGAAAAATTGCCATAAAACTTGAGGAGAGTTCCATTGCGGTTCGGTGAAAAGTTTCCTAGGTAAACTTCGACCATTTGTTTACAATAAATGTTTTAAAAGCTAAAGCGATATCTTGAATGGGCGCCTTCCTTGAAAGGTATAAATTGACGTTATTTGTTTCGATACAAACTTCCATTTATTTTCGACAAAGTTTTATTTGTTGAATATAAAAATAGGACGGAATTTAAAAGAGCCTCATTAACGAACATCGCAGATTTAATTTAAGCACCTTAAGTCGTTTAACAACTTTCAATAAATAATTATTGTCAATTTATTCGGACCGTTTTCCCTCTTGCAAAAATGACGACATTTTCTCTTCACATTTGGAAGTTACGTTATTATCCGGTACCAGGTCTTGCCAGCGACTTCTCCCGCGTTTAGGTCAGAAGTTATTATTAGTATATAGGTAATTGGAACTATTACTATTATTAGTCTGCTTAGCTGTAACTTTTTCTGAAAATAAAATAAATAAAAAGTATCCTATACCCTAGCCCAGGAGATGATCTCGCTATGTGCCAAATCTATTTATCCGTTAACACATAAAAGGATTAATCATTATGGCTCGCTTGCACCACGAATCGCTAAACACGTTTAACGTAGAACGCATTTAAAACATCGTTCTGTTTCTATCAATCGTTTAAAGATGACAGAGACAGAATGATGTTTTAAATATGTTTAGCGTTAAACGCGTTTAGCGATTCGTGGTGCAAGAGAGCCTAAGTATTCATAAAGTAAACTCCAAAAAAAAGCTCTCAATGCTTAACTTTTCAGTGCCATTTCAAGCAATCCCTACTAAAACATTTCGCTACGCTAAGGTTCCCGTTACCCTTTCCCTACAGAGCATAACTAAGTTGTGGTCGTATTGTATATTCGCCACAATGCAGACGACTGACTCGGGTTAGCCCACAGCGGTGCCAACGAACGTACATACCTATTGGCAGGGTTATGATGTTTCAATGTTCTGGGCGTATATGGTTACTGATTCCCAATTTGATATTTTCTGATGAAAAGCCGGACATCTTACTTTTGATCTTCTTCCTTGCGTGTCCGATGGGCATAACATCACTCCTCTAATTCCCGAAGGGTATGCAGTGGTGCACCTGATAGTGCCGTCGCATTTCACCAGTTATTTGTAAGTCCCATGCAATAGGCTCTCCCCCTGAGAGCCTATTGCCATCAACCGGGCACAAATCCAGACTTCGTGGCTGCTACTGAGAAATTCCTGAAGGAAAAACCCAATAACACTTTGCCCGACTTGGGAATCGAACCCAGGACTACAATCATGCTCAGCAGTCCCGCTTGCGACCGCTACACCAACGAGGCGGTCCGATTCCGATTCCGGATCCAATGGACTCTAATTATATCCGAGCAGTATGTAGCCATCGGCACAGCTCTTCGGATTTCGTTTAAATCCTGGAAAATACAGGTGAGTTTTTTCCATTCTGTTTTTCAGTCATCATTTCATCATCATCATCATTTCAGCCGAAAGACGTCCACTGCTGGACATAGGCCTCCCCCAAGAAGGGGGGTTTTGCCATAATCGCCACGCTTGGCAGGCGGGTTGGCGATCGCAGTATGGTTGTTATAAAACACAGAGAACGCTGCTGCCCATTCTCTGGTAAGTCCCTTAGTCGCCTCTTACGACACCCACGGGAAGATATGGGATGGTGCTATTCTTTACGTCCGGACACCATACGGAACCACCACACCACATATTTTTCAGTACCATTAATTAAAATTATTTATTGCCTTAAAGAAATCCTCTGTGTCGAAAACTCCGGACATATCACCAAGGTTGGACTAAATCAAATCGGAGCAAAAAAACCGGATATTTTCGGACAAATTTGGACGGATGGTAACCCTAGCTGTGGGTATGTGTGACAATTCTGTGCATATTCCTTGGCTACCTTAGTGTTGACATGCCTCAACTTGTCCCGGATTTCTGGAAACCTATTCAATTAAAGCACCATGTACACAAATAACTTTATTGTTTCAGAGGTACATTACATCAAAAATAGGTCTCTGGTCTCCACACTAGGGTTCCCTGTGACGTGGAGGCCAGTCTCTTTCGTTGCAGAACAAAGAAATTTTATATTTACGAAGAATTTAAGAAAAACGGAACCCTTATAGGATCACTCGTCTGTCTTCTGTCCGTCTGTCACAGGCAATTTACTCCGAAACTACTGGAACAATTGAGTTGAAATTTGGTACAGATATGTAAGTCGGTGACCCAAATACGGACGTGTAACGTAAATTAACGAATTTGAAACATGGGGGCCACTTTTAGGGGGTAAATTCTAAAACGAAATATAACAAGATACAAAAAATAGTTATTTGCCTAAAGATTACAGGAAAACCTATAAGAAAGCTATAACAACAAATAATAAATAATAATAAAATACCTACCATCTGCTACAAAAGGCAGTGATATTAAACACATGCAGACTCGTGAGAAAGTTTCTGCAATGTGAATCAGAAAATCTTCATCTAAACTCAAATACTCTACCATCTTCCACACAATTTTCTGCGCGTGACCGCAATTCATCTATTCCTGAAAATCCCTTGGCTTAGGCCCGTATTATCGGCTCTTCCCGGCTATCCGAGAACATAAAATGTATGTCAAAATAATAATAATAATTTATTTTTAATAATAAAAATAAATTAAAAACTAAATGGCGCTCGCCTACTACGATGGTAAGGAACCCTTCATGCCGGTTTTTAATAATAAGCACCACGCAAAGGTATTCTCTATTGTGCCTCTCACAGAGAAGTGGCTTGTTGCAATGGGAACATGATTAGGGTGATTATGCTTCCCATACCCAGCATGTCACAGACCGAATAGGTTACAGCGACGAAGCAAGGTCAAGCCGATAATACTTAATTTAAGTAAAATCTTTTAAATCAAATTTCCATTTATTTCAGCTTTTGTCTGATGCTGTCCCTAGGAATAGACGCGATAATTTCAAACTCTGTGTTCACGGCGCTAAAACAACTCTTATGGATAAGAGCATCTTTTGCATGGCTCCGACCATTTTTATTAAATTGCCCAAAGCATGGAGAACATTAAATATATCTGCTCTTAAAAGAAAATTGAAGAGTTTACTAACTGAAAGAGCATATTACAGTATAGCAGAGTTTATGAAAAAGGACAATTTCTTCGATTTTGAGATGACAATGTTGTAATTTTGACATGTTATTGTAATCTAATTGTAATTTTTTATTGAAATTTTAATGATAGTTAAGTATTCATATTTTTATTGACTTATTTATTTAATAACTACCTTGACATTTAATTTTATCTGACAATATGCTTGCTGTTTATTAATGATGTTAGATTATGTACCTACATAATTTATATAATGTTAATTTTGATGAATGTTATCACGGTTTACGCACCATCTCTTCCTACCAATTTGTACGCCACGATATGCGGCTGAACATGTTAGAACTTTCTGTTTCTTATTGTTATCTTGCATGCAATGTATGTACACCATGTTTAAACAAATAAAATTTTATTTACTTACTTTTCAAGGACAATTTTATGACTTAAAAACTAATAGCCTCCGTTTAGTCCACTTTTATACATAACTAGCGATCCGCCCCGGCTTTACACGGGTGCAATATACATACAGGGTGTAAACAGACCCTTCACGAAGCCGTCAACCAAGCATTCTGTACCTCAAACTAAGTAACTTTACGCAATAATTATTGATGGGGTGTAAAAATTTTGGGGTGATAAATCACGTTTTACGATAGGACTCGCTGGAACGCAATCAAAGCATTGTGCTGATGGATGGATTGAATAGTACGGGGGTCGTGGAGGTGTTTAAAGTAAAAATCTTACATTAAAAACATATATTTAAAAAAAGACTTGTGAAAAAGTTGGAACTTTGACCCCCAATATCTCCGTAACTGAATATTCCCAGGTATGGTCTAGAACAAAAAAAATATCGCAAAGACGGGGCGAACAAGTGCCTTTCGGCTTCGTTAAGGTTCTATTTACACGTTTATAAACCTTCCTCTTAAATCACTTATTGATGAAAACTACATTCAAATCCGTCGCGTAGTTTAAAAGATCTCAGCGCACAAACAGCGGGAGCGACTTTGTTTTATACTATGTAAAGAAGCATAACATAAGCATAATCAGATAATCAGCCTGTACCGGGTGGAAGGAACACCGGCGCACAAACGATTACCAAGAATTCAGTACATCTATCTGAATCACATTCATTCAATTAATTCAATTCTGAATCTTACATAGAAGTTTTTCATCGGTATTTTTTTTTTAATTGCCTTTCCTTACATTTTGACCGTGTAGGTATGGCACTTTTGTAGGGAACAGCTGTTTCTATGTGGGTTGGTTCAAAATGATCAACAGAATACGTGGTAACCGTTTTTGCGTCGGAGTCCCTTCCACCCAGTTTACAGAGTGTAAACGGACCCTTCCCGAAGCCGTCAACCAAGCATTATGTATATAAAACTAAGTAACCCTACGCAAAAATGATTGCTGGAGATGACTTTTTTTTGGGGTGAAAAATCACGTTATTTATAAAACTCATTGAAGCACAATCAAAACATTGTGCTGATGGTTGCCTTGAATATTAAACGGGTCATGGAGGTTATCAAGGTGAACGGGTCATGGATGTAATTACTACCTTAAAAACTAGTTTAAAAAAAATACTTGTGTAAAATTTGTAACTTCAAAGTTAACCTTCTAGTTACGGAGATATTTGAGGTCAACCTCAAATATCTCCGTAACTAGAAGGTTCCCAGGTCAGATCAGGTCGCAATGACGAGGAGAACAAGTGTCTTTCGGCTTCATTAATGGTATTATTACACCCTTTACACTTTATAGTGTTCCAATCTGCAAGGATACACGATACAGGCCACTCTCTATGAGAGGGTATTTTTTCATTTCAATCACAGCACACACTACCCGAAAAATACAAACTACGATCCCTTACCCACTCACAACTCATATACATGCACCAATCCGCTATACACCTCCAATTTTGCGAAACCTTCAAAATATTCGCCGCTCACTCGCCTCTCACTTTGGCGCCATATTTCATTTGCCTACAGAAAGATATCTGAAGGCTACTCTACACAACAACAAATATACGGATATATAGCCTGAGATATGAAACGTACGTGTGTTTTATATTTATACTAGCGACCCATCCCGGCTTCTCACGGCTGCAATATATACATATGAACCTTCCTCTTGAATCACTCTATCTATTAAAAAAAACCGCATCAAAATCCGTTGCGTAGTTTTAAAGATCTAAGCATACATAGGGACAGATAGACAGCGGGAAGCGACTTTGTTTTATACTATGTAGTGATATGTTTTGTTCTAAGGTAATTTGTCGAGAGAAATGTCTGTGTAAATAGTAGATACGCGCTCTTTTAGTTTTCAAGGTTACCGGTAAATTAGTAACATATGAGATCTTGGATTCGGCTTTATGTTATCTTAGTATGGTCTATGAGTAATTTTTCTTCGATTCAAGGCGTTGTTACCATGAGATTATTTCTTTTTTTAAACTTTGCCCCACATAAGGAATTTCTCCTGTATCGTGGGCGCGTTTACAAACATTTAAACTCACATACACAAACAGCCAGACCCGGAATAACTACCTGTAGATCATACAAATATTTGTTCCGTGCGGGGATCGAACCCGCGACACACACCGCAGCAGCCGATCGCTCAGCCACTGCGCCAACCGTGCCGACAAATATAGATAGATATCAACGTATAACCTAAGAGCTTTAGAAATCCTCTTATGATTCAGAAGATATGTGTAGGGTAGAAGCATCATCAGCGTAGATATATTATTTCCACTTTTAAGACACAGGCATCGTCTATGATAGATAGAATGTTTTGAGGGTTGGTGAGATGACACCATCCTCATCATCATCATCTACCTAGCTTTTTTCCCAACTATGTTGGGGTCGGCTTCCAGTCTAACCGGATGCAGCTGAATACCACTATTTTACATGAAGCGACTGCATATCTGACCTCCACAACCTATTTAGTACTGTGATATGATACCCCATGACAAGTAACACCATGGCTTATGGCCTCAAATTTTTCTTTCTGTTTTTTTTTTTTCACAAGAGCCAAATAATAAGTACGTAACTCGCTGATGAATCTCATAATTAATCCGTTGCTTAATAACTTGTTCTTATTAACTATTTGAAGGTAAATTACTGTATCTAAGCACCTACATAGTTTATAAGCTAGAATACTTTGATTAAAATGTTGTTGATTTTCATTATGACTGTTTGTCTTGTGTGTGTTGTGGTAATTATTTTGGCATATAATTTCAGTAGCTAAGTTTCTAATATTTGGCTATATCTTAGACCATATTATATATGACGGAGGTTCGTTATCAGTGGGTCGCGACATCGGAAATAAAACTCACAAAACCTTCGTTTACACTTTTAATTACTTGCTAACACGCACTCAATACAAAATAATCAAGGATGCCTCAGATATGGCTCGATTAAGAATTTAGGAACGCGGGAAGTTTAGCGCGGAGTAACGAACGTCTACCCAGACTGCCGGACCGATTCAAAGTGCCCCCTCTCAACTGTCACCGCACACGTGTACTACCCCCGTTACAGGTTAGCCAACCTACCTGTCAACGTCAGTACCTGTCAGTGTCGAATACCTGATTACACTTCCGGATCGACATTTGACTCGATTATTCGTTCAGTGTCGCCATTACTCCACGCTAACCATCCCCAAGTTATTACTTGACGTTCCCAAACATTAGTTGTCAAATCTAACTACATAGTTCCTTCAGTGAGAGATAGATGGCGCTGATCCAAACCGTATATATGCGTCGACGCTTCGACATATAGGGTCGTTTCGCCGGTATCGCGACCACCTTCAGTAGGCGACCATTTGACGGACTAAGTTTCTTTAAATCAAGATAATAATATTTGTAGAGGTAATATAAATAAAGAAAAAATCTTACGTGCTTCAGAAATAATTATGAAATAAGAATTTACACAGTTTAAAACAAATGGGTTAACCCAGAGCCGAAAAAAAATTGCTCAGTGCGCGTCTTGATTCAGTGGTGAGTGGAAGTACCGCGACTTAGAAAAAAAATAGCACGGCGCGCGGCGCTCAAAGCTAAGTTTTATTACTTATTTCATGTTTTACACACAAGTTAGATGTTAAATTGAACAATCGATAAGTTTTGGTCATTATCTTGTTGTATTTTGCTATTTTTAAACTTATTATTAAGATAAAATCAAGTGGTCGGTAATCGAAATGCTTATTTATCAAAAACGTTAGATAGCGACCACATGGTCGCAAACCGACGAGAACCGCGTTATTCTATTTTGATTAATATGATCCTAATGCTTCATAAAGGACTGTTACAATTTTGAATGTAGCATTGTAAAGGTTTTTCTTTGTAGTTCTTTAGTAAGCGACCACCAGTTTCTTTGAAAGAACTTTGTTTAATTTACGTACAAAATTGGATGCTAAACAGGTGGTCGTAAACCAAAATAATCGAAATAAAGTCATTGGTTTCCGGCCACCACAATTTAGTATGAGAGAAATAACGGCCGCTAACAGAAATAAGTATGAAAGTTCATTGAGTATGCGACCAAAAAAAAGACTGTCCAGTACACTGAAGAAGCCCTGAAAAAGCTCTTGATGATATCCGAAAAGAAGGGAAGGAAATAAAAAAAAAGAGAAACATGTAGACTGTTTCAGATCCCAAGGACCACGATATAAGATCGGCTTAATTATGAATAAGAAACGCGGAATATCATCATCGTCTTCCTGCCCTTGTCCCATGTTACTTGGGGTCGGCGCAACACTTTTTTTTCTTCCAATCTCCTCTGTCAACCGTCACGCTATCATTTACTCCTTTAGCTTTCATATCGTTCCTCACACAATCCATCCATCGTTTCTTTGGCCTTCCTCTCCCTCTCCATCCATCAACGTTTATATTCATCACTCTTTTAGTCACATGCGATTCGTCCTCATCAAACGTCCATACCAAGACAGTCGATTCCCTTTCAACATTTCCGTAACTGGCGCAACTTTTAAACTTCCTCTAATATTCTCGTTCCTTACCTTATCCATTCTTGTCACACCACACATCCACCTCAACATTCTCATCTCCGCTACATGCAATCTTATTTCATCCATCTTCTTCACAGCCCAGCATTCCGATCCATACAGTACGACAGGTCTAATCATGGATTTGTATATTTTCCCCTTTAACTTGAGAGGCATCCGTGGATCACAAGTTGTTCCAGTGACCTGTCGCCATTTCATCCATCCTGAGTTGATCCGCTGCTTTACGTCTCGGTCTACTTCAACATCCCCTTGGACAAGCGACCCGAGGTACCGAAAATCGCAACAGATCGATACGGGCGTTCCAGCAAGTGTTATGGGCACAGGACTGGAGAGACCGCCGAAATCACAGAATAAGTATTCTGTTTTGGTCCTACTGACTTTCAGGTCAATATTCTCCAGTCTTTGCCAATTGTCTTTGCAATCTGCTCTGGACCTCTAGGCCACTCTCGGCAAACAACACAATGTCGTCGACAAACAGCATACACCAGGGAGGGAGCCTCTTCCTGGATGTCCGACGTAAGTGCGTCCATTATCACAAGGAAGAGGTAAGGGCTTAGAGCCAGCCCTTGGTGCAAGCCGACAGCCACATTGAAGCTGCCGGTAGTGCCCGCTGTAGACCGGACTTGGGTATCGACTGTACATCGCTCGGACCAACTGCACATACTTCCCAGGCATACCTTTCTCTTTCAGGGCCCACCACAAAACCTCACGAGGTACCCGGTCGTATGCCTTTTCGAGGTCGATGAACACCTTGTGCAAGTTTTTGTGCGCACTTCTGTATTTCTCCCACAGCTGGCGGATGGCAAAAATGGCATCCATCTTTCCCCGACCAGGCATAAAACCGAATTGGTTTGGTGAAATTTCACTCTCTTCTCAGTCTCTCTTCTCTTTCAGTCGTCTTTCAATAACTTTCTCTCAAACTTTCATACTGTGCGCCATTAGCTTTATTCCTCAATAGTTATTGCACTCCAGCACATCGCCTTTATTTTTGAAGATGGGGGGCACCAGCGAACTGTTGCACTACTCGTCAGGTATGGCTTCTTGCAGCAACAACTTATTGAAACGCGGAATATATTTCCTAAAAATAATTTTAAATTGACTAATGATTGTTAATTCTATTACAACTATGACAAGTTCCTACGAAATCTAAGATTGTTATTTTTTAATTATAAGAAAACATTACACCAAAGGATTACCATATTTGTTTTTATTAAGAGGCAAATATTAAAATATTTTTAAAGCGATTATAATTGTTTTAATGACATATTTTTCATATTAAAATAGCGGTCGCATACTAGCTCACTGGTGGTCGTAAACTGATAAAAATGGTCGCATACGTTCGTTTTCGCTATATTTTCACTTTTTCAGCATTTTATAAATATTTTTGTATTAATGTATTTTATTTTATGTTTTGAATCCAAACTAGACTATATTTGGGACAAATTCACATTAACATATACTATTTTGCGCGTAGACAACATTTTTTTTTCCTCATCTTAAGTGGGCAACTCAGCTAACTGGCCGCTAACCGGCGAAATGACCCTACATATGTAAACTTTTAAACTTATAATAAATTATAATAAAGAGGTAAAATCGTTTGTTTTTTTTAACAGGTAATCTCTACAAGTACAGTCATGAGCACCAATTTCTAAACATTGGAGATAGGATTTTTTTTTTCGAATGGTCTTAGGAGGCTATCCATAAATTTTTCGTTAAATTTTGATCCCCATTCACAAACTTTCAAAACAATGTACAGTTAGCAAGAAAATGGGCATTTACACAATTCTTTTTAAAGAGGCCTATGGATCCTGTTTCTAATACTAATCAAAAACTTCTATGGGACCACTCTGTTTAGGTAATAGGTACCTATCTACAGTTGATTTGAAGAAACTCTAGTACCTAGGTAATAAGTTCGATTCAAATTCAACGGAGTCAACTAAAACCGATCTTTTCCTGGCACACATTAGCTATAACGTCAAGTTATCGACATTTATTGTCAATAAACTTAAGTTCGCACTAAAATCGTTGCTTACATCCCATAAAGGTAGTCTCGGCTGTCGTAAACTCAAGACAAGATAACCCCATAGACTGCGGTCGGCGCACACCATCGAATATTCAGTGGAAATTAACCATCACTTTACTATCAAAATTTAGTTAATAGAACAGTGGTGGTCTCCTAGAAATAAACAATGGGTGTAAGAAGCCGAAAGGCGCTTGTTCTGGTGGCCTACCATGACGTCTTAAACCAGGAGTAATTCCTGTGTGGGAAAGAGATGGCGCTAGACGACCTGTATAGCTCTGTCTCTTTCACACACTGGAATTACTCCTGCTTTAAGACGTCATAGTAACCCCCCTGCCCGTCATTACTATTTTTTTTTTAACCTCCTAGTTTTGAAGATATTGGAGGTCAAAGTTCCAACTTATACACAAGTTTTAAAAAAATACTAGTTTTGTGGCCCTTTACGAAGCCGTCAAACAAGCATTCTGTACATAAAACTAAGTAACATTACGCAAAAATTATTGTTGGGTGACGACTTTTTTAGGGTTCCGCATCCGAAAGGTAACCAACGGGACCCTATTACTAAGCCTCCGCCGTCCGTCCGTCTGCCTGTCAGCGGGCTGTATCTCATAATAGGTAGACAGTTGATATTTTCAGAAAATGTGCATATCTGTTGCCGCTATTACAACAAATAAATTAAAAATTAAAGGGGGTTCCCCTACTACGATGGTACGGGACCATTCATGCGCGAGTTCGACTCGTACAGTCACGAGCACCAATATGTATACACTTTCCTAAATTTAAAAGCAATTTTCGAGAGAAATAACGATTGTAACTTGGAGATAGGATCTTTTTCATAAAAATGAGCTCCAGAACACTATGTTCGTAACAACATGAAAATGTAATCAGAACAGTAAGACAAAAATACTTTTAAAAGTTGTTAAGTGTTTACAAATTGGTGCGCGTGACTGTACTTGGCCGGTTTTTTAAAATTACCAGTGAAAAATTCCCCCCAGAGGTTCAAAATGATGTTCAGAATAAGTATTACGTAGTAACCGTCTGTGTCGGTGTCCCTTCGACCCTATATTTTACGGACACAAATATCAGACTAAGCTCCTAATCCAATCTAAACTCAAACTCAAACTCAAAGCATTTATTTCAATTATACCATCACAGGCACTTTTGAATGTCAAATAAAACAAAAAAAAAAGCGAAGCTACTGTCACAGTCACAAGGCATAATAACTTGAGAAAGTACTGTAGTTGCACATTCCAAAGCGTAGATCTCTATGGAGAAGAAATTCCATGGACACTCTTTTAAATCAAAATATTGTTACAAAATCTTAGTTACATCGTTCATGTTGAGATTAAACATATATGTGAGAACGATGTAGTAAGACGTGCACATTAAGAGCGTCCAAATCGCATTTCTACGTCTAAACTTACCTACCAACTTACGTAAGCAAGACTATCAAAGAGGACTGACGTTTTATTGCGTTTTAGACTGCAGGTGTAAAAGCAATCTGTGTTTATTAGCCTAATAGCCGGCAACAGTACCTATTGGAACACAGTTTACCTAAGAACTTAAGATCCTGGATTATTTGATTCAATTACAAGTCTGGCTTTGTGTGCCCCGGTTTTATGTAGGAAGATATCTACAGGCTTTGGTTCAATTAACAATATTGTCTTGAATTAGGTTGCTTACATAAAGAAGCAGGATTCCGGTACTAGCGGGTCGGTACCGACCGGAACAGGTATTAATTTTTATGTTATCTTATGCGCTCACTTGTAAAGAAACAGGTTTAAACTTGTCGGTGCTGACTACCTGGAACGAGTCATACGGGTTCAAATCATATGGTCAATACGGACAAAGGAGATGTTTCAAATCAGGCCCAGTATGTGTACAGTACCTCAAAAATCGAGAAAATTCCGTGGAATTCGGGAAAAATACAGATAAATAGCTTAAATGCATAGTTTTCTTGTAATCATTTCATATTTTTATCGACTTTCAACATGGTGTCTCACCAATTTAGGTACTCTATGGATAAAAAACATTGACAGTAAACCATACATCGATCATAGATCGTGAACTGTCTACTGTCACTGTGGTTTGATGTTCGGTTTGTTTAAATTTCTTGAGTTATTTTTAACAACCTCGCTTTAGTTTTTTGGATTATTAATTTGAATTAAATGACTAACGTTGTGATTCTCTTTTACAATGTAATATGACAGAAATAAACATGTCGACCGTCAATAAACAATCAACATGACTGCTTACCGCCATGACGGGTTTTTGTTGTGTGTTGCAATTTCAAGTGTATATTCTTGTGCTTTACTACCAAACAAAGCCAACTGAAAGTAATTGGGTTGTTGAAAACTGTTTTATGTGTGTTTCCCCATTTTTGAGTATAATGTACAAAGACCTGGCCGGGTTTCCATACAATTTTGAAACATCTCCTTTAACTGTTTCTTTATGCAAGTTAACCCTGCACCGATCGGTACCGACCCGCACAGATTTGTCTGTACCGGAAACCTGCTTCTTTAAGTAAGCGCCCTTAGGCCTCAGTCTGGAATAGCCCCGGTTAATAGTAATAGGCTCGCCTCCAATTATTTTCCTTTACTGTTAATCAAATTATTCAAACGTACGTAACACCGAACACGGTAAATTGACATTAGTTGCTTAATAATTTAATTCCCTGACAGTGACATAACTGGCGAAATATAACACCTAAATGTAGTAGGTACCTAGGTCCTCCGTGCTTTATTTTATGTTATCTATATATCTTTCAGTATATCATTCTAAGATGACCGGTATAAAAAATTATTTCACGAACGTTATGAAAATCCAATAAATTTGATTTGTTTTATTTCCTCATACGCATCGTATGTATCATTACAGTGGCAAAACGCACGTAGCGAACGGCAAGCGCAACGACGAGCTCGATTAACTCTGTGCAGGAAGTGAACAGCTGATTTCACGCGTCGTTCGTTAGAGTATTTCAACATCCATTGCTGATTTTTTTTTATTTTAGCCTTATTATTTACATAAATGGAGTGCTGCTTACAGGGAATGTACATTTACATTGAAATTAAGGAATAGTAACTGAAAAAGTAATAATATTAAGTCTAGTGGTACCGAGCGCAACTGCGGATCATGAGGTCCTGGGTTCGATTCCCAGGTCGGACAAAGTATCATTGAGTTTTTCCATCAGAAATTTCTCAATAGTAGCCACGGAGTCTAGATTTGTGCCCGATTGATGGCAATAGGCTCGCCCCCTATTACATGGGACTTAAACATAACTGACGAAATGTCGCTGTACGATTAGGTACACGTACACCTCTGCCTAACCCTTCGGGAATTGCAGGCGTAATGTTATGTTATATTATTTTTCTAAATTATAATTACCTACCGTTTGCACACAGCCAGTAGTGTATTTTAGAGGGAGAATTATGAATGAGTAACCTCACAAGAACCTCGGAAGGACGTAAGTACAGATTAGGCTAGAATTTACTCCTAGATCCCACATCTACCTAATTGTTTCAAGCTCTACTGGTTCTAGCCAACCTTCTTTAAAAATTGAGCCAGCCTGCGTTCCTGTACATGGGGTAGGCAGATGTGTTGGTGTAAAAACTACACTACAACTACATTTCGCTATTCAAATCAAATCAAAAATTTTATTTCGTTCAAGAGTCCATATGGGCTAGTAGTGAGTACTTAAAAACTATGTTAGTTCAATTTTACAATCCAAATTAATCCAGTTCAATATAATTTACTTTCATCATCATCATTTCAGCCGAAAGACGTCCACTGCTGGACATAGGCCTCCCCCAAGTGTCGCCACATTGACCGGTCCCGTGCGACTCGCATCCAGCGGATCCCTGCAACCTTCACCAGGTCATCGGTCCACCTAGTGGGAGGCCTTCCAACGCAGCGTCTTCCGGTTCGCGGTCGCCACTCCAGAACTTTTCGGCCCCATCGGCCATCCGTTCTGCGAGCAATGTGCCCTGCCCACTGCCACTTCAGTTCGGCTATTCTTCGGGCTACGTCGGTTACCTTGGTTCTCTTGCGGATGTCCTCATTTCTGATTTGATCACGCAAGGAAACTCCGAGCATAGCCCTCTCCATTGCCCTTTGGGTGACTTTAAGCCTTCTGATAAGGCCCATTGTGAGCGACCACGTTTCGGTCCCGTATGTAATCACTGGCAACACACACTGGTCATAGACTTTCGTCTTGAGACACTGCGGTAAGTTGGACGAGAAGATACCACGCAACTTCCCGAACGCTGCCCAGCCGAGTCGGATTCGACGATTGACCTCTTTCTTGAAGTTAGACCTACCTAACTGGATCGTTTGTCCCAGGTAGACATAATCGTCTACAACTTCGAGTGTAGAGTCTCCGATCTTGATAGGAGTGGGTGTTACATGGGCATTCAACATGATTTTGGTTTTGTCCATGTTCATTTTAAGACCCACTCTTTCGGAAGCTCTACTAAGGTCATCGAGCATTGTACTGAGGTCCTCCATGGTCTCAGCCATGACCACTATATCGTCGGCAAATCGAAGGTGAGAGATGTACTCGCCATTGACGTTGATGCCTAGCCCTCTCCAGTCCAGAACCTTGAAGATATCTTCCAGTGCAGCGGTGAACAGTTTCGGAGATATGACGTCTCCCTGTCTCACACCTCGCTGTAGAAGGATAGATACAACCCCGGACCACGAATCACACTCAACAGTCGCGTCTGCCACTAAACCAATAAGGCAGTCGTCGTTGGATTTAATTAACTTGAAATTACTCCTCATTCTAAACTAGGTAGGTACCTACTGTAATTAGTACAATATTTGACTAACCAAACGCTTCATATGAAAATAGTTGGGCTAACAGGAGCGAATATGTAAACAGAGAGTAGGTATGCAGGCTCGCACGCAAAGTTTCGGGACGAGCCATCAGTTGCCAGTTGAAAACGGTCACTCGCAAATTGACGGCTTGGAGTTTGAGCTTTTAGGGACCTTTGCCTACAGATTTTTAAAAAAGATTGGATTTTATTTCATTCCACCTCTCGACACTAAAATCCTAATTTCTACTAATATTATAAATGCGAAAGATGCGAGGATGGATGGATATCAGTTACTCTTTCACGCAAAAACTACTGAACGGGTTTGGATGATTCATACAGATAGCTTATAACCTGGATTAACACATAGGATACTTTTATCCCGGTAGTATGATCCCATGGGACAATTATCAGCATAAGCTAGTACTACATGGTTGAGAGCAGTCGTGGCCCAATGGTAACGGGCCCGACTTACAAGTACTTTACTTTCACTGGTCTCGCAACGCGGTGAAGGAAAAAAACGTGTAGAAATCGACATATCCCAGAACCAAACATTATTAAGACATGTGACAACTTGGCCCGCGTTTTAGATTACAGCCCACTCCCTCTCATAAAGAGGTGGCCCGTGTCCCAGCAGTGGGAACATTATAGGCTGATTATAATCGGCGTAGCACTGTTCTCGTCGACGTTAAAAAAAATACGACTCCTAACTTTGTTGAATAGTTTCAAACTTAGACGTCGTGACACTATCAACCAGCCATTACGCAAAAAAGTGCCGAAAATCGAGTGTTGCATTTCGAATGAAATGAACTGAAAAGATTCAAAATGGCTATCGTCTTGAAATTGGAAGATTGTCGCTTGTTCTAACCGTTTCAACTGTGATTTAGGATCATTGCCCACAGTCTAGACAAGGGATTTGTTTTACTGATATTAAGTAGGTAGGTACTACTTTGTAGACAAAAACTTGTAGGTAGTGCATCGAACTTTTGAAAATAATATCTGTCTGCATAGTTATAGGTGTTAATGTTCAAGTCTGCAGTAAATGGGTCTGGGGATTTTTTTTTACGAAGCAAGACTAACGACCGAACACCAAGTTTTTGAACTTAGAACCTCGTTTTCACAGGCGAAACCAGAATGAATGACTAAACAAAAGCGAGTTGTTAGATTTTCAATGCTAGGCTCGGCCCAGAGAGTTAAAATTCCAATACAAAGTATAAAATAAAAATATAATATAAAAGCCTTTTATTCTACTATACCATTTTAAAATATAACTAACATAATAATATGAACACTAATGAACAGGTAGGCCTCCTCGGCGTAGGCCCCCCCATTATTCTCCACATATTTCTGTCCCGGGCTTGGATCATCGTGTCCGTTTCGACCGCGCGGCCATGGCGTTTTTTTTAAATAAAAACCATCCCAAGTTTTTGTAAAAACATGTAAAAGTCGATTCCCAAAAACCATAAATTTGTCAAAGCAATGGTTAAAAAGTTATAAGGGTTTGAACGTGGCCGCGCCATCGAAACACGGCGAACCGCGCGGCCATGGAGATCTTTAAAACTAAGCGTCGCAGAGACCTGAAATTTTGGGAAATAGTAGATTGAATTTGTAAAAAATTTATAAAAATACAGAAAAAAATCCTGTGTTTATATTTTAGGAGCTGTAAGGCTAAAACCTCATGGCCGCGCCATTGAAACGGTGACAAACACGTTATCGCCGATATCTCTTGCTGAAAAAGCATCGCAGACGTCTGAAGTTTTTTGTAAAACACAGATTTGATTTTGTCAAAACTAATAAAAATACAACAAAAAACCCTAGGTTTATATTTCAGGAGCTGTTGAAAAAAATCTTTAATATGTCGATTAGGGTGACCACGGATTATTATTTACAGAGAACTTTCCACCTATTTTTATTAGAAATGAAATCTCAAGGATCCGATGGCTATGGCTATTTCTTTAAAAATCACATAAATTAGAGATTGTTCGCTTACACTAAGATATATTATATTTCTTTAAAAAGTTATTATTAAATTAAAAATTCAGATCGGTGTCAGCTTGTAACTTGATTCATAAATGTAAAATACGCGATAGTAAAGAATAAATACATCGGTCTAACTTAAATTTGTGCAATATTAGTTAGATTTCAGAAATTTGATTAAGGTACCTGTCACTTATACGCTAAATGCAAAAAACACAAGAAAATTTGAATTTCGCGGGCTATCAGTACGGTTCCACCAATGATACACAGGAGCGAATGGAACGCGAGTGCAGCGCGGGAGACTAAGCCTGGCCAGGCTGTCTAACCAATTACAGCAATCCAAACAGATAACCCGCCGTCGCACACCGTCAAAAGCTTTTTTGCGATCAGTCGTCGTTTTACTTTAAGTTAGTTCATACAGAGTACCTAATTGTTTATGTTTTAAATAACTGGCATTCCTATGGACTTGATTTTGCACACTGTTCGGATATTTGTGTGTTACATGTTTGGAAAATTAAGTTCAAAAAAATAGGTGGAAAGTTCTCTGTAAATAATAATCTGTGGTCACCCTAATCGACATATTCAAGACGCATTGAAGATTTTGTTCAACTCCTTCTGAAATATAAACTTGGGATTTTTTGTTGTATTTTTGCTAGTTTTGACAAATTCAAATCTAGGTTTTACAAAAAACTTCAGACCTCGGCGATGCTTTTTCAGCGAGATATTGGCGAAAAACTAAATTTTCACCGTTTCGATGGCGCGACCATGGGGTTTTAGTCTTACAGCTCCTGAAATATAAACCTAGGATTTTTTTCTATATTTTTACAAATTTTTTACAAATTCAATCTACTATTTCCCAAAATTTCAGGTCTCTGCGACGCTTAGTTTTAAAGATCTCCATGGCCGCGCGGTTCTCCGCGTTTCGATGGCGCGGCCACGTTCAAACCCTTGTAACTTTTTAACCATTGCTTTGACAAATTTATGGTTTTTGGGAATCGACTTTTACATGTTTTTACAAAAACTTGGGATGGTTTTTATTTTAAAAAAAAACGCCATGGCCGCGCGGTCGAAACGGACACGGATCATTCAGTTTGGTCCAACGTTCTCTTTGAATGTCTTCCCACCTTTTCTTTGGCCGACCATTAAGGGAACACGGGGGAATCGGAGCCACGGGGTAATGAGAACTCCCTTAGTTTACGTGTATCTAATCAAGTTAGATCCAGATTTGTTTTGCATAGTACAGAAGAACGTGGGAGATATACGTGTGACTAGTCGCATCGCTATTTATTTTACTTTTGGTGCGTAAAAAGACCGCACATCAGTTTTTCGGGCGCTCGATCTAATTTTTTACGATATTCAACTACAAATTGTATTAAAATTATGTAATTAAGTTTTAAAATTATTTTATTAGTGTCGCCTCTTTTAACCAGTAACTTTATCATTCCAAAATTGAATAAAAATGTAAAAGAATACATAAATAAAAAGGTAATACATAAATAATACACGGTATTTTGAAAATTATATGAAAACTTAAAAAAGGGCATTTGGGGTAATGGGAGCCCAATTGGTTCCCATTACCCCGCTTTATAATTGCTACTAGTATGTTCCAGGTGCCTCATAACGGGTTAGAATTTCAAAGAAAACAAAGCACCAAAAGGGAAGGGTTGAAACATTAGAGAAAAAAAGAAAAAAAACTATGAACAAAGTAAATGAAAAAGATAAAAAACCCTATTTCAGACCATCATCAGATGAGTCAGTCAATTCATAATATCTGCAATGATGATAGTAGTGACTACATGCAACATGTTTATGATTTGTTGTGAATCTGTAAAATCAGAGTAGTCAGACAAAAACATCAGACAGGCCCTGCATCTGTACCACAACAGATACAGAGCCTGTGATGGCTAGGCACATGCTTAATTTTCAGGAAGTAATTCCACCAAACATTATTATGTTTGTGATTTTTCTATTAGGCACTAATTGTTTTTAATTACATACTTAACACTAACTCTGATTTATGTTTCTGAATATGAAAATAACTTTAAGTTATTAGATAACCCATAAAAAATATGTTACAAGAGAATATAATATATTGGGCTACCATTACCCCGGTGGATCTCATTACCCCTTACTCTGGTTCTTATTACCCCTTACTCTTGGGCAATGGGAGCCAATGGTACTTTTTTTTTAATGTTTGTAACTATCTTTATGTGCCATTTTTTAAAATTTCTATGTTGTTAGGATAAACCTGTTTACTTATTCTATAATAAAAACCAAAAATTAAAAAGTAACTATTGTAAAAAGTTATTGGAATTTTAGCTTAAGTGACGCCAATGCCCCCGTGTACCCCTACGTCTGGTTTAGTTTCTAGGTATCCATTCAGTAGCTTTCTTGGTCCAATTTTTCGTTTCGTCTTCCCAGCTAACACAGCGGGCATCGTGGGAGACTGTCATAAGTAATTACGATCAAAAACTGCCGATTATCAGACTAATTTCAACAAATGACTTGATTTCGGGCATTAGACACCATAAAAAAACCACATAAGGTAGGCACTAACCCACTCCTTTAAATAAAAAACATTTCTACATGCCACAGTCATTAGTTAGTTACGGAACCCACACGGTAGACTCTCCGAGTCACCGCTCTCCAAAACATGAATAGCCGGCATCATTCTGAATGTTTAACTGAAAGTTCGTTCATTAAAAAAATACCGGTTTCGTGCTGAATACGGGATGAATGGTTTCCAAGTAAAGACATGATAACCGCCGCTTAAGACCCCACTTTACATATTAATGAGGATTTAAACTCTGCTGGGAACTACAAGTGGTCTTCAGAAAATATGGAGTAAAAGTTTTGTGAAGGCCACTCGCTTAAATAGGTTAACTCTCTTGGTTGTGATTGGTCGCATCAGGTTTTCAGTAACATTAGGCGACGCTTAAAATAACTCAACACATCAGTAGCGAAGGGTCAATTTTTGTAAGAAGTAGATAAGCCGGAGTACATATCTTTAATACCTGTGCCATTTGTAAAAGGAAAGCCGGTAGGAATAGAGTTATATGGACCCTTCGCCACTGCAACACATAGTTAATCCATAATAGGCTGTACTATCGAAACTATCGTTTTCCGTCAATTCCGTCTGCCATCTTAATCAAAATTGTAGTCATAAGCTCGTAACGTTCATAGCACCGTATCATTTCCTCTACCCATAAACATAACATCACGCCTGTAATCTCCGAAGGGTTCGGTAGAAGTGTACCTACCTAATAGTACACCAACATTTTGCCTGTTATGTCTTCAGTATTTTTCTCCAATGGCGCCAATTGAGGATATGTTCTTTTCTCTTCAAATAATAAAGGTCATTAAATATTCCGTCATTATTACTGTTCACTCATGTCACTATCGGATTATCACACATGATTAACGTTTATTTGGACAGCCATCACAAAAAGCGCGGGTAATTTTCGCGGCCATTTGCTTGTGGAATAAATCCAGTCGATTTGGCGCGGCTATCGGAGACCCTCAGGCTACACATCGGCTAACAACCACTGCAAACAGCCCGCAAATTATTTATGAGCACATTTTGTTTTATTTATTTCTGAGGACGAAAAAACGGACGAAAAATTACAATGTGGCCGTTGTTAGGTGGTTCTAGGTGCATAACAGTTTTGCGTTTATTAGAAAAGGTCATTTATATATAGTGCGATGCTACGACCGATAACTACCGAACGTAGGAGAAACCAGTGTGTATAATCTGAAAAATATACCTTACCTTAGTATCAGCAGCTCCGTAGCTCGAGACTTAATAATTACAGCCGTTAAGCCGCGCTTGCCTAGGTTGGTCCGTGAATGGGTGACCACCCACACATACAGTTTCCTCGTGCCTCGGAAAGTACGTTAAGCCGTTTGTCGCGGCTGTCATTTGCAGATCTTTGACAGTCGTTACAGCTAGTCAGTGGCCCGATAGTCTGACAACCTGAGCCTTACCAAGGGGCATCGTATTACCACTAACTGGGTTGTGGAGGTCAGTTACGCAGTCGCTCTATGTAAAATCCGTTTAGACTGGAAGCCGACCTCAACGTAGTTGAGTTGTTGAAAAAGGCTAGGCAGATGTTAACCTCAGTATCGGTAGACAGGCAGAATGGTGGGTAGGTAGTAGATATTGCATAAAATGCATTACTTTTATTTTGGTTTTAATATTATAGGGATTGGGAGGTGCACACTAAACTTCATTACTTATTTTAAGTCAATTTACTAATCCAGCAAACTCGACGAGTGTAACGTTGAGCGCCATCTAGTGTTCCTTTTAGGAAGCAAAAGTTCCTCGATTCGAGTTTGGAACTTAAGAAAGGGGTTTGAATAAATTGGCCTGAATACGGGCCCGTGCCTTCATTGACGGATTTAGACAGTACTACCTGACCTACCTAACTTCCACCATTTTATTCTAATTTAAAAATAGCAGCCACGCCTATAACCACCAACAAACCTATGTCAAATAAACCTGTATCGATTTATACAGGTTTTATACTTGACTTCTAGGCACGTCATCGTCAGAGGGTCTACTCTCAAAGTCCGTCACTTAAGATACGAACCTATCCTAAAGTAGCTAAAAACTTCGAAATTAAGTGACCATACTCCCCTTTATTTTCGGATTCATGAGAGTAGTGACAACAGACTGACCAATAGTCTTCTTTTTTGTTTTTTGTTCGGGCTCCTAATCAGTCTTATGTCCATATTTGTGGTAGTAAAAACTCGTAACTGCGGTTGAAACTACGAGTTAAGTACTTATAGAGTATACCTCCTGGCTTCATACAAAAATATTCAAACCGCTTTCCTATTTCTTCGTTAACAAAGTTGTAATCAATGTATTCACGTGTCTATCACAGTCATGTGCAAAATGTTGAAAGGAAACCACACTACTTATTCCCAAACTTTATTGAAAAAACCTATATTTTTATAATAATTACATAGATATTTATATACTTAGATCTTTCAAACGTTTACTTAACATAACGTTTTGCTTATCAACAGTCAATGAAAGGCTTTTGGTTGTGGCATAATATTAGTTAGTTCTAACCTATTCAGTACTTCTTATGAGAAAGATGTTGATTTAAAACATTACAAGCTTTATAAGCCTTTTCGGAGGACATCTAGCTCTATCTTAAGGACAAACAATAATGTCTTTTATATTTAACAAACTTTTGTTGTTCTCCCCCACATTTTATGACTTATAAGTTGCCATCAACAAAAAATATACTTTTTTTTTCGCTACATTACAGTTAGTCACTACAGCAGCTAAAAAGGGTGATCTGCTCACACTAACATACAAAATCAATCATTTAATAATATTCCTACCTACTACTCAAACAAGATTATATACAAACGAAAACCTTCACCACAAACAATCCTTTGCTTTAAATCAACACCTTATTGGCAACATTATGCATCAATTCAAACTAAAAAAAAATTCGTGATTGAAAAATTGAGTTTTCTTCTCCTATAAGATTGAACATTCTGAAAAGATATATCTTCATTGGAAACGGATTATGATCACAGTACAATATTAGCAGTTTGACGGAGGCTCAACTTAGATACTTAAAAAAGTTAAGAAACCGAATAATTACTCCACAATAGTGCACTTAAAAAATTGTTGATGTTCTTTTTATGAGATTTTAGACATTATTATATCGTCATAGCTTATATTTTAGGTAGATAATTATATAATCTAAAATATAGACTAAATAACTCTTTATTTAAAAACATTTCAAAAGCCTTGTGATAGTGCTGGCATCTCACTTTAATGACATTAATTAAAAGAACTGAAAGACCTTTTAGTTATTTCACCTCTAGTTTTGCAATTTTTTACTGTTACCACAGGGTTGCTATCACTAACAAGTTTGTCATAATGACTGATCTTTATTCCTGGTATTATAAAGTTGGTGTTGTCAGAGGTAAAATATAATTGATGCAGTAAAAGGACTTTTGAAGCGTTTATAAACAAAGGCGTACAGATTGTAATCATTAACATAGAAAAATAAAAATTATAGTTGCTTAACTTTACCACAGCTTATGTCAAACATATTTTTCTAGGAACCTAGCAACTAGATGATATATATGGAAGTATACAGTAATAAAATAATAACAGTTAAATTTAAAATATCATAGTATAATATAAAAAACTAATCTATAGCTGAAGGCGCGAGAAAGAGATAGAGCTATAGGGTTACTAGCGCCAACTCTTTTTCGCATTAGATGATAGATAACTTTATTTACGTCATCAAGCCCTGTGCCTTGATGCCTTAATTAAATAGTTTTTGGCAGAAGTAGCCCATAATGCCCTGTAAAACTTACACTTAAGGCTATTTTTGCCATAAACAAGTTTGCTAAGATCTTTTAAACAAGTTCAGTCGTCAGCACATCAAGTTACCACAAACTGTCAAATTTCTAGAAATGATTTTAAACCATAAAATTTTGAAGGTTATGTTCAAAATCGAATGTTAAAATTTGATAGTTTGTAGTATCTTGATGCGCTGGCTACTGTACCAACCTTAGAGGAAGGATTATTTAGCAATGGCACTGATGTATGACAAGTCCGCATGACGTGATGTTTCTTTTCCTCAACCATTTTAACAATACAATACCTATTCTGAGAAAACACTCTTTTATATCAAAATAGTTAGTTCCAGCGTTAAATAAATGGCTGTCGCATTTTTTATTTTTCATTATTTTATTTAAACTTAAAATATGATATGCTAATGGATAATTGAATAAAATAATTAATTTGGATTATACATACAATTATGACTTATATATTTTACAAACACAATTTTTATTTTATAAATTTGCTTACTTACAAATAATGGGGATCAATGAGCCAATGAGGCGAATTTTGTGAGTTTTATTTTCATATCAATGAGTCTTATTTATTACTTTCCTATGTAAAAGGCAAATAAAAATAGACAGTTTCTTGAAGGGCTATCAATACCGTTACTGTAAAATGTTGACATATAATTGTAAAATAAATCTTTTTTTTTTTTAACAATAATTACGAAAATTTACAAAAATTTGAAACTAGCATAATAATCACATAGGTAGTTTTTTTTTTCAATAAAATAATTAGATGGTTAGGTAATTGCATTTTAATTATATGTTTTTAGAGATTATATCTTTTTTATGTATTGAAACACTTTGAATTGCACATATTTTTATGGCAACACTGAATGTTTTAAACATGTTTTTCAAAAACAACAATTTTTATTAGTGCTGTTTGTATACTTTATCAGCTTTTAACAAAAAGTCACTAATGACTAACATAGTTAGTTCAGTTTCCTTATCTCTGATAATTACCTGTTGTGTGTTGGTTAAATGTATTCTGGTTTTTTCTAGAGATATTTGAAAATAGTAGTAAAATAGCAACATAAAAAAGGATTTAAACTTTGATGTCTTGGTCACAGAGCATGGAGGGGGTGTATTGTCAACAAGACAACAATTCTTTATAAACCAAGTGTGTTACCGCTTACTTGCAATACAACACTGATGACATATACAGAAACTGATGGCTTTGAAGGCAGTCCATGAAAGAAGTTGTGAGCTGAACGCACTTTCAATGCCACAAATTTTATAAATACTGCTGTTTATAGAAGCAACCATCTAGGCGATTCCATGCTCTCTGGTCTTGGTTAAAAAAGAATGTTAATAGTTTTCCTATGCACGAAGTAGGTGCTGAATGTATTTCATAGATTACAATTACTTTTAACAACTTTCCTGTCTGATTCATGATTCTCATTAATTATTTGATATAGGTGTGTTCCGCAGTCAGAAGTTGTTAACAACTTAAAAAAAATCTTTTTTAGAACACTTGTTCTCTAAAATATTTTAGTTCTTTATAATGAGATACATTGCTTATTACAGAAATATCTGTGTAATTATGGCCATGTGTTTTATTACAGATGCATACAAAAGAATTGGTCTTGTTAAAATGTCAACTTTAGTACAGTAGACAATGCGTTGCTGGTAACACTTTGACCTTGACCTGGCCAAGCATGCTACGGAGTTTCAATAGAATGCGAGGTCAGTTTACACTGGTTTTAATATCACTAATATGTAGCGTGCTGAACAAACTCCGTTTGTTAACAATTTCATTTCATTATAAGAGTATTTACAAGCCAAATATTACTTTGTACGGAAGTGCAACAACACAGATTTCTTTTTGTTTCCTTCCTAAGTAATTTGTTAACATAAAAGTTCTTTAGTACACATGAAACAAATTGAATTCAGAAATAATATAGAAGACAATCTAAACTAATTAAAACTGTGCAAAATTAGTTTCAGAAATTATTTTATGTAAATGCATGTTTTTGTAACACTGGTTAATACACTTCACTGACCTTGAAGTGATGTAATGAATAATTGACCGACAGCGGGTTGCATAATTGTGATGCAAAAATTAAAAACTGACTCTGCTTATGTTAAAACATAGCTTAGTATTCATTATTTTTTATATCTTATCCATGAAAAGAAAGCTCCTCAAAACATTTTCTTCGTTTGCAATCCCAAAGTGCAAAAACAACTTAGTTAACATTAAACAGTAACCATTATTACATTCATAAACCTTTCAATATTTAACATTTCTTATCAAAACATTTAACAAGGCTCGTCACACCATCTATCCAAACAGGGCTCCGCAATTCGAACATCTTCTGTTTTTCAGAGCGAGACAACATAATATCCCCAATGGGAAGAATAGTATGGCACATAGGATGCCAAGACATGTGAAGTCATCTTCAAGAATGCCTACGCGACAGGCCGGGCAAGCCCCCACGGCGATAATAGGGGGTGGTATTATAATGTTTGTAGCTCCATAATTTGGCACAAAGCCTGTACCTGGTGGTGGAACACCATACGGAGTGTACCCTGGAGGAGGAGGCGGGTACGGCGCACCCGGAGCACCCGCCGGCTGAGGCTGCGGCGTAGGAACTGTAATTGTGTTATTTACCCATTACAAGACCATCTACGAATACGTGTTTACCAACCATTATCTAAGAAAACAACTTTAATTATGTTCATTGGATAGTAAATACTTAAGATTTCTTTGGGTAATTAAACAAAAAAATGCTAAGTCGTAACATTACGCAGTTTAATCGAACAGCTTATCTTTATTGTGATTCATTCACACTAAGGTTTCTTTGAAAACAAACTTATTTGGGGATTACCTGGGAAAACTGTAGCCGAATATGGTGGTGGCTGCTCAGTAACTGTTGGTTTTTCCATATTGTTCACTGTTTGACGCCTCAGGATTTCTTTGAGAACAATGTGTTGGAAGAAATTATTGCACAAAAAGTAACAAAACTGAGAAACTGAGTTCACAAAACCAGCTGTCAAAAACAATGTTGCCAGCACGTAGCACGATCACCGCAAGCAAACAGTAGAATACTTATACCTGTATGACGATTTCTGTATCCGTCAAGGTCTCTCAACTGTCTCAACTTATGAGTATTAATTATATCAAATGTAGGTGAGCAAATATCTTTTTTTTAAAACATTGCCATCCTAAAAATGTATTACAGCAATTTTGAGGTTTGGCAATGTCAAGACAAGAGTGACAAAATCAAAGAGTATAGTAATAGACAAAATTAAAGGCGGGATCGGAATCATCGGAATTTATTTATTTTAGTTCCTCAATCGTGCCATGCAAAATAAAGAACCCATCTTTTCCTAAAAGTAATCAAGTACATAATATTTGCTAATAAAATTCCTTAAGTATAGTTTTTTGCAAGTTAGGTATGCTTTTTGTGCTGTTATTTAGAAGATCTCGGGAAATAAGCGCAAGTAGTCCTACAAAAAATGAATCATTAGATTATTACATTTATTTTCTTATCTACTTGTACCGTCATTAAAAGTAAACCATTTCTCATAAAATGTGTTCTTGCATTCCATTTAATTTTACTCGTTTATAGGAAGGCTCGCTCACTTTTACATGAAACATTACCATTGAAAGTGGATGTAGGTATACATCTGCCTCTAACCCTTCGACAGCCGTAATGATACGTTATGCCTTTAGGCTCGTAAAGGCCGGCTTGCCATATGGCTGTGCCAACGAGAACAAGATTACTGGCTGCATTGAAAATAGGGTCGTAGGTGCGCGATCGATTCGCAAGCATGCACGAGGCAACGCTTGATGTCCGCATCGATATTCTTATAATCTTCTACTTTAACTAATGGTAATACGGTCCTATTTTTAGTGCAGCCAGTAATTTGCTTGCGCATTTCTCCGTACTGTCTGAACTGACCGTAATGGTTTTAAAAAGAAGATCTATGATATAATAACATTGTAACAGGCGAATGCCTGCACTTTGAGGTTTTTGAAAAAAAAATATACGAAAGATCTATAATAGACCAACAGAAGTCAAAACAGTTTTTAGAATTTTTGAAAAATTCTGTCTTTCTGTCTGTATGTTTGTACGCGCATTACGAAAAAACTACTGTATGGATTTGAACGCAGTTTTCACCGCTCTACTGCTAGATATAGGCTACATTAGATTTAGTTTTGGACCCTATAAGTGGCGCTGTACAAAGTAAGGGCGTGTCGCTACTTAGAAATACTGGTGGGAATGGGGAGAGGAAAATAAAAACAGACACATGAATCTTTTGAACTTTCAATATATTCATAATATTTCACAAAACAATAACTAATAACGTCATCTAACTAAATCTAATTGATACTATAATATTTACAACATAACTTGTTCACATTTTTCAATCTATTTTATAAATTCATTATTCCTGCCGTATACCTAAAAGGCAAGAAGAATAGACAGTAATTATAATCTAAAACGGGAAGTAAATAAACGAAAATGACAAAATATACAATTATCATAACTTAATAACATTATCTTTTTCATATTTACACACAAAATTAATCTGGCAACATTCTGGAGAACTAGGTTATATAGGTAGGTAAAAGCGTCGCATCTGAAACGAATGGAGAGAAATAAGCCTTCTTTACATTTTGTCCCTCAGATGCGCCCCTTTTTGTTACGACTGCAGAATAACTGTGTCAAAACTACGTCATGTTTAAAGTTTAAAACAGTTCTACTTTATCCTAGCCAAGTTCAACAGCCGAGCTAATCATTGGCCCCAACAATACAAGTAAAATTCAATACGTAAGACTTATTTATGAGATATTGTTGAAACCAACGCATGCTGGCAAATTTTTTACTTTTGTTCATAAATACAAATAAAATAATAACACGATAATAGACAATTATCACAATAAAACAAATTTTGTTTACATGTACTGTACGTCAAAAACAACACATCTTTGAAAATCTTAAAACACAACATACAAGTCATTTTATTAATCGCTTCGAATTGAAGTCAAAATAATATTATATTTTCTTTTTTTACGACAGAACTACAGTACTTTCACAGTTTTTATGCCTAGTGACTGGGACTGTGGCTACATATCATTTTTGTATTTGTTTCGACAGTTCAAAATTGCCTGTAACTGGCCTACTTGTAATAAATGCTTTAATTTTTTTGATTTTGAACTACATTTTTTTTATTTTAGACGCAACTATTCCTTTTTTGGTTACACATTTCACAAAGATCTAAGCATGTGAAAAGATTTCGAATTTAATTTTCTTACCCTAAAATAACGTTTTATAAAAATAAATTACTACAACTTGGAATAAAGGATTATTTCTTTTTTTTATAAATTAATGATTAAATGTTGTGGTAATATGGCAACCCTGGCAATCTTGTCAATATTAAACGAGGATACTTATTTGTCATGGAATGCGCTTACAAAGCATGAACATATTCCATATAATGGCCTGAATGAATGGTAAAAGCAAGTTATTTGCATCCAAAGGTATGCATATTGTCTTGCATTGCATTCTTTACCGGTCTAATGAATTTGATAGAAATAAACATTTCAATATTTAACTCGGAACGAGAAGTCACATCACATCTTTGACAAAGTTTTCATCATATTCATAGAAGATATTGGCACCTGACATTGATCAGAGATCCACATTCCCTACTTGAATTGTGTTGTGGAGTAGAGATGTGTAACTCAGGAGTGATTCGTAAAAAAGATTTAAATCCGTCACAAAAGATGTATAAATCAGTAACTCCCTCGTTTTCTCAATACATCTTTAAATCTTTATATCTAAGGTTCATTTCAGATTGATTGAATATGACAAGATGTAGAGTGAAATGACTATAGCAGGATTAGGGGACACAAAACGAGACGGAGAATGATTTGTAAGTTCAAAGTCTGTGTTAGCGTACTGCAATGATCCCTGGAACTCATATTATAGTGTATAAACTATTTAGTAATCTGTGGTATAGTCTATGCCCTGGAATTTAAAATTTTGAATCTCGCATATAATGTACGAAAGAAACTATTTCTTCTACCTTTGAGGATCGCTCATTATTTCGTTGATTTTGTTTCCATTTTTTTAAACATAGTAACAGTCGTAAGCCGTGTACATTGTGTACAAATTACTGTACAGCTTTACCAATAATCTTTGCATTGTTTGTGGCTCTGATTTGAACTTTTAATTATTTTGCTGAACTTTGTTGATAAATAAAGTGAAGTTTATTTTGTGTAACTATATAATATATATATAGACTTAGTACGAGTTTGAACGGATGTTTTGTAAAATATTGATTCAACAATCAAAATGCATTGAATGATTATTCAATTCTGCCGCGTTGAAACATTGCTTTTGGTTAAAAGAAAAAAGATGCAGTGATTGACTGAGCTATTTAGAAGATGGGAGTTATTTGGGATTTAAAGATTTAAAAGAGTGATTTAAATCTTCTTATCAAAAAGATTTATAAATCTCTGTTCCTTCAAAAGATTTATTTTGCGCATGTCTATTGTGGAGGCAAAATCCAAACTGTCAAAGCGCCTGCAGCCTTGCCACAGATCTCTCAACGTTTCTACTACCAACCCAAAAGAGGAGTATTTTCTCTTTAGCCGAAAGTGACGTTTGCCCTTCCCTACAGTCCTGGGGGGCGCTTTAGCAAATCATAATAGGATCATACTATGAATATACGTTACAATTCGTAAAATGATCACAACGTGACTATTCATAATATTAATTGCGTCTGTGACATTTTTAACGCGGTTCATATTATTATCCTAATAAGAATCTGTTAAAGCGGCCATTTTAAGCAGTTACGTCATATTTTTTTTTTTTTGTTTTTAATTCAAGAAATATATTTCTCTTAGGCTTTGATACTCATGTATCATGGCCTTATTACAAAGCCCAGCTTACCAACATGTCTTTTCGTCATGGTTTTGCATACGGTTATGTGTGAATAATCATGAAGCAATAGTTGCTACTGAAATTTTTATACTCTGTCAATATTTTGTCAAGAAACTACCTAATGTCTTGAATATTCGCCTCAACTCTAATATAAAAAACAAAATACTACTGATGTTTTTAGACGTGGTTGTTTATCAGCATTTTTCTTGGGGTTCCATAGTTTAGAAACGCATGGGCACCCAGCAACCAGACTGTTCGTCGCGACGGTAATAGTGCGCGCGGTTGTCAGGGAACACTGTCACAGCTGGGAATGGGTGCTGCTGGATGAACTTCAGTGTTAAACGGATCTGAAATATAAAGATAAATGTTAGTGTAACCGCGTGCTAAAAGTACCTACTTTGACTAAGTTTTATGTAGAACTAACTGTTGCCCGCGACCTTCGTCCGCGTAAAATTTTATAGCCTATAACCTTCCTCGATAAATGGGCTATCAAACACTAAAATAATTTTTCAATTCGGACCAGTAGCTCCTGAGATTAGCGCGTTCAAGCAAACAAACAAACAAACAAACAAACAAACTCTTCAGCTTTCTAATATTAGTATAGATTAAGGCCTGAGATCAATAAACGTTAATGAGCACGTATAGTATGACCAAGTTGGCGCTACTTGTCAAGGAAATTTGTATCGATCATATCGATACAAATTTTATTATTTTATATTAGTTTCACATATTATGTCAAACTTGGTACATTTGTTTTAGTTGTGTGTTTTCCCGCCTGCGCAGATAAGTTGGTTGAAGTGCAATTTGACTAAACGTTGGTCATGTCACTGGCGTACAAAGTTATGTACGTTTATAGAACTTAGGTCCAGACTTTAGGACGTCGCTAAACCTGCGTACTCATTAAAAAAAAAAGTTGAGAAACAGTTACTTGCGCAACGTTCAACAGATTCGAACTTTAAGTATGAATCTTGACTATGAATCTGGTACCTACTGCCATTGATACTAATAAAATAAAATCTTTATTTCTACAAAAACCTTCAACATTGCTTAAAAACTAGGTCGCATGAATTTAGTGAATTAAAGGTCATACAGATTGAGTAAACCCTGACTCCCAAACTAGAAGTTCCTGTGACTTAGTAGTCAGTGTTCTGCTGTCACTATGAAACCAAAAAACCTTTTACTAAAAAATGTACACAAAATAAAGTGCAATATCAGGTACTACTACTGTGGGCTGCGGGACTGTTCGAAAGAGATACCGCGGCCCTGGAACACAAAGGGCAAAGAAGGAACATGGATGGGTTTTAGTCAGTACAAGTCTGACACTCCCTTCCGCTCCGCCCAGAGCGGGGGGGGTCATTTGATGATTTCCCATCTTAAAATTAAAAAATTAAAAAATAAAATAAAAAGGTACTACTACTGTACTATATTTGAGTCATGATTCATATTTCAACCTCCGAATATTGAGTAGGTTCACTCACATTTGGATATTGATTTTGCTGATAACGTTGTCAGCAAAATCAATATCAAAACAAGTGAGATTCCGATGAGGTGACAGA
The DNA here is from genome assembly GCA_905163415.1 of Noctua fimbriata. NCBI lineage: Eukaryota > Metazoa > Arthropoda > Insecta > Lepidoptera > Noctuidae > Noctua > Noctua fimbriata. The sequence continues at coordinate 5,163,165 of LR990941.1, read as the reverse complement.
GAGGCGGTGGCCTAAACAAATACAAACGACTCAGAAAATACTTGGAACTCATAAACGGTAGCGTCACCGGCTGATAACACGGACTCGTCAAGAATTACCTATCTGCCCTTTAAACGTGATAACAGGTGTGGTCCGTGTGGTGGCGTGAGTTTTTTGACTCCCGGATAATGACTATGTTTTTTGTAAAATTGTGGTTCGTTTTCGTTATTTGTATTTTTTTTGTGGTAACATGTATTGGGTGCATTTATGGTCAGTAAATATAACTATAATATTTTCCTTCTAAGAAGAAGAATCAAGCCTATGACTATCAATACGATTGACGGCTCGGTTGGCGCAGTGGCTGTGCCATTGACTGCGGCGCTTCGTGTCGCGGGTTCGATTCCCGCACGGAACAAATATTTGTATGACCTACAGGTAGTTGTTCCGGGTCTGGCTGTTTGTGTATGTGAATTTAAGAGTTTGTAAACGCACCCACGATACAGGAGAAATTCCTAGTATGGGGTAACGTTTTTTTTTTTTAAAAATAACAAAAGAACAGGGTGAAAGGGTCACCGAAGCACAAAAGATAACCACGTACTTAGTACATCATTATGTAAAACTTCGATGTGGGTGCCGCCATCGAAATTTTGGAACGGTAATTACAAAAAAACCAGCTGTTCAATACATTTTGACCGATTTTTCTTTTAAACAGATTTTTTTTTACATTTTCAATGAAAACATTCTAAATAGGTTCTGAATACGTGCTTTCCCGTTTGTGCATCGGTGTCCCTTCCACCCTGTATAACACACCAAAATCAATCAACTCAGCCTATTACAGTCCACTGATGGACATATGCCTGTCCCATGGCGTTGGCATAACGTATCATCTACCTCATTACCAGAGGTGTACTGTTCAAATTACATTGTGCACAAAGTGATGCGGTTCACGTGATGCTCCAGCCACAGGTCTAAGCATCGCAGTGGCTCGTAATTGAACGAGTCGCATCATCTACCTCATTACCAGAGGTGTAAAGTTCAACTTACATTGTGAACGAAGTGTGGCGGTTCGTTAGCAGGCGTGGTGCTAAGATGCTGCAGTATGAAGTCATCTGACTGCTCCAGCCATAGGTCCACGCCACGCAGTGGCTCGTAGTTGAATGGCCCGATGCGGAGCATGCCCACCGTGTTGTCGTATATGTCTAGCACCTGGATAGAAAATATTGAATTAGGTCGGTAAACAAATAGTTTTTAAAGGACCACCGCTACGCGATGATGCTACGGTTTTTATGATAAAAAAATGTGGCTTACAACGGATCATAATTTCATCTATAATTTTTATTTTATTTTCTCTCTTTTATATTTCATGTTTGTAAACACTTTTAATGCATGCCATATCTTACAGTGTATCCCACATTTTTTTTTTGTGTCTATGGTTTTTTATATGTTCCCTGTGAATTGAGAGGTCTGGCTCTTGTGATACAGGGAATCCTAGTACAAGAGCCAGGACTACACTGATGTTTGAACAACCACTTGTTAATAAAGATTTTATATTATATATTAATCAAACCATCCTTTCGAAAGTAAATTTTTGCTTTTGCAGTATCTGTAGCTTACGAAAGAAAAGGAGAAATCTCCCATTATATACTCGCTGACAAGAGAACGCCAATTGGTTGTCCAACATTCTCCTTTCCAACGTTTCCTTCCATTCCTCACCCGTTCCGGTCTCTGAGTCCCGATAACATTGATCTTAAAGTTGCCTTTCTTACCTGTCCCGAATGTGGTCCACTAGTAATCGTCCGGGCTCCCCTTAGCGGCAACTCAGGCCCCTTGTCAGGGAATGTGGCGGGGAACAGGTCTCCAGCGCGGATGTCTACACCGACGCCCGTCACTAAAGGCCCGGCCGACCCACCGCTTAGTGCTGTGTTCAGCTCACAACAGCACGCTAGTGTGAGGTCGATCTCTACTGAGAGACGGTGGAATGATACTGGAAATAAAGGAAAAATATGCTTTAGCACATAGGACATAGCTCTCAGTACAGACAGGGCTGAAAAGTTCTAGAATGGCGACCGTGTTCGAGAAGCCGTTGAATCTGACTGGAGGTTTTAATATGGAGGAAGTTCCAGATCTGTTGTTGGTAATGCTTGGAAACACAAGCATCCTATTCAACGACCGATTCTGAGCCTTGCTATGTAAAATCCGTTGACGTTTTACCAAATGATACTGATAATGGTTAATTATAATATTGACTGACACATTACATCACGCCTGTGAAGGTTCAGGCAATACCTAATAGTTCCCCACATTACGCCAGTTGTGTTCTAGGCGAGCCTATTGCCATAATTGCACAAATCATCTCCTAATTGAAAAACCCAATAACACTTTACCCGACCCGGGAATCGAACCCAGGACTGTATGCTCGGCATTCGCGCTGGCGACCACTAGACCAACAAAGTGATAATTCAGTATTGTTTTCCTATTTGAAAATAACAGCAATAACAATCTAACTATGTAATAAACAAACTGAGAAAGAAGCAACTGTTTGACTAAACATTACTAGAACGGTTTAATATCCCGATGGCCGGATTGTTTCGTCCGTTCGTCGTCTTTCTGCCCTTCATCATCATCATCTCCCTGCCTTGCCTTATTCTCTTCAAAATTATTAATAAAGTCGCATGCAGTCTGTCATGATTTTATCTAACTACCAAAACCTTCAAATGATTGATACAGGACATACGACATCACGAACTGTCGAAGAAGAGAGATCTGTCACTTCTCTCGGTTATAAATTCCTCAAAAATCAAGATGTCCCAAAGTGAGTCACGAAAGATCGTCAGGTCCTCGGAACGCGCTACGCAACAATAGACGCTCCGCCCACGCACATCTCGCTAATATTCGCGCGCTGGCAAGCTGACAAGAGTCCACCGGATGACCTCTGCGTCAATTCTAATTGTTTATTTCCGAGTAAGCATTGTTACAACATTACCGGAACATTGATATTATGATATAAAAAAGTGTTTTGGACCAGACAGAAGGTGTTGCGGCAGACAACCAACTGGCCAAACAAGGAAGCTGGGGCAAGCATACAAGATGGAAGGACACCGACGGATGAACGGTTATCACGTATTCAGTACATCATTCTGAATCCCCCCACATAGAATTTTTTCTCTATTTTTGCGCCAGACCACCATGTATATCCACAGAGATCGAATTCATGAAGAGGGATTCTCTTCATGAATTGCAGCTCTTTCTTCTTTGTGATTTCAGTATTGGGATGAAACGGGCTGACAGTAATCAGTGTACTGCTCAACAGCCACGCGTTAGGCCCCGGCGAGGCACCCCGGATCGACGACATACCGTTGTAATTACACTGATACTCATAACCCTCAAATTGGAACACAGAAATACTGCAGAAATAGATATGGTAGTTGTACAGTATTTCATCGGACAAAATCCTTCAGGAAGACATTTCATCATCTTCCTTTAAGCTTGGAATCAGTCAATGCTGGATTCAGTCCTTTCGTTTCTGCCGTACTTCCCGGTTCGTCACTGGTCCAGATGCTTCCTAAGACTGATGATATCTTCGATCCAACGGGCTTTCGGGCACCGGGTTCGTAAAGCCTGACCTTGGCCAGTTTTTTGATTAAAACCTTACACACCTTTCCTACTACCAAAAAATCTTATAAAGGTTCAACTCACACATAATATTCGCGAACAGCTCATCAGAATAACGGTGCGGATCTGTGAAACCACCTACAAGCTGTAACTCCAGCCTGCCCTCTGGGTATCCAACGGCCAATTGTTGGACTCTTGATACCATTGCCGCTGATGCTTCTGCGGTGCCCGAGCCGTCTAAGTGAGCTAGAGCTACTGCGCCTGAACCTGGAACATGGAGGACAAACGAATGTAGAAATATACAATTTCGATACTCAAATTTTATTTGCCATGATCTAAGATGAAACTTTTTGTTCGGTGCTAAATGATGAGCTTCCAAGTTTAGCCATCTTTATAATTAACAGTTAAGCAAATACATTATCTTTTTGTCAAATTACCTGAATGCCTGACAACGACGATTATACATGATGTGGCGTCATCTGATCCTATGATGCTGACATTTTCTGAAAATAAGAACAAAAAGCTTCCATTAGTTAATAATAAGTTTATCTTCTTTATAAAAACATCGATTTTACAAGTAGATTCTTCAAGAAATGTTAGCAGAGATCGTATACTAGTTTTTGTCATACTAATACGTTAAACTTGATATCTGAAAATTGGAGAACCACACAGCCAGCCTTTAAATTGAAGTCAATACTAACTGTCATGCGGAACTACAGCAGCTAGTTCTCGCTGTCCGACGTACAGGAGTCCCGGAGGAGGGACGACTCTCGCCGCCGCCGCCAACAGCTGCGCGGCCGCATCCCTATAGCCGGGGTGCGCGACCAACAGTGCACGCACCGACGTAGGACACTCGTCCGCGAGCACGCCGTTCAGCACCACCACCATGCTAACACTGAGGACAATTAGAGAAGAATTTTAATGAGGGAAATTCATGAACAGTAGGTATTCTGTATTAGAATCATTTTAAAGCACGTCAGGCAAATTTTAATTCTAAATATTTTATTTCGCATAAAACTACATGGGAACGTATCAACGTTAGAAGTTAGGTGCAAAGTTCGAATTGGTCGTTTTCGATTTTAATGACCACATAACCAATACGTGTAAGCTGCCTGCTTAGGTATATTACTGCTACGTCAACTCAAGATCATGATCACTGACTTGCAGCTCGAATGTACTCGTATCAGCCGTTGGGCAAATAAAATCATAATTTGACTACTGCAGCGTCATTATTGGGGTGTGTTTTGGTTTAAATTACTTAGTTTTCATGATTATTATTTAAGCCGAAAGACGTCTGTCGTTGGGCATAAGTCCTGTGCTTTTCGCTTTCGCTAAGTTGGTATTATGGCATTCCTAAATTATATGCATGTCTGATCCTGATGAGTATGTAACACAAGCGCCTTTGTTAGGCGTTGTGCGGGGCTCTAGAGGTATGATGTCCGATACGGACCAAAGTCCCATGGTATCAACAGACAACAGTAATCATTCTGGCGTGGTCGCGACACATACTGGTCTAGGAACTGCTCTGTGTTTCCTTTTAAGTTCAGAGTATTTAGTTAGTAGTAGTGTTAGTAATTGAGTCTGTAACAATGATCTGTGTACAAGCTAAAGGAGCTATCTCTCTAGTTTACTATCTCATTCTGCGCCCACAACTGTTTGACACTTTGTATGTCACTTAGTATGTCCTGGCCAGGGTCCTATGTACCAGGATGCGACATGCATAACAATCTTTTAATTTTACTTGAAGCAAAATATTATTGAGTAAATTCTTTGGAACTTATGGACAACAATAGGTGTAAATAGTTTGAGTTGGAGTAACAACTAAGTAGGCCTAAATACACATGGTAATTTACGTGGAGGAAAATTTTAGGAACATGCGATTCTCTCCGAGTTATCCAGAATCAGCTGTAAACTGACCTTGAAAACAGTTGATAAGGAATATCCAATTAAGTTTTAACATTAGGATCATTAACCTACCCCAACGAAACCGGATAAAACCAGTTTAAACAAATAATTTTACAAATACCTTTTATATGGTATGTAAGTTATTCACCTACAAACCATATTAGGCTCAGATAGGTATAATATTAGAAATAAACTAACAATATGGTCTAACAAGAGTTCATTGAACAAAACTGTACCTATTACGATTAATATCTTGTCTTTAAACCGGATACAGGCATTTGAAGTGTTTATGTGACCGCTTATATAGATGAGAATGAATATTTAAATGACCCCCCCCCCCCTGCTCTGGGCGGAGCAGAAGGGAGTTTCAGACTTGTACTGACTAAAACCCATCCATGTTCCTTCTTTGCCCTTTGTGTTCCAGGGCCGCGGTATCTCTTTCTAACAGTCCCACAGCCCTGGCAGGCACCAGCCCATGCGTACCCCTACGTGGTTGCTGACATCTCTTTGAGGCGCGCGTGGAACACGAACGCGTCGATGCCTAATGCTACCAACTGTTCTTTCCTGTGTTGAGTCTACTAGATCCTGCTTGGTTTTAACTGTACAGTCACAAGCACCAATATGTAAACACTAAACAACTTTGAAAAGTGGTTTTCTCCTACTGTTCTGATTAAAATTTCATGTTGTTACGAACATAGTATTCTGGAAGTCATATTTTTATAAAAACGATCGTATCTCCAAGTTACAATCGTTATTTCTCGCGAAAATTGCATTCAAATTTAAGAAAGTGTATACATATTGGTGCTCGTGACTGTGTGTTTTAGAACCTTCGGACCTACTACAAGGAAAAAGTATCCTAAAGAGCTGTAATATAAGCTATTACAGCTCTTTAGGATACTTTTTCCTTTGTTCTTTCCAAGTCTCACGATCGTTGGGGCCGGCTCAAAATGATTTTTCTCTTGCTATTCTTTGATTTTATTCTCCCCTATTTGCTAATACATAACGTAATCATACATCTCATCCAATTCACGCATCTTATTCTTTGGTCCCTCTCTACATCTCCATCTCCATCTATAACATTTATAGGCTCTGGATTTAGAAAAGAAAATTCGAAGTCAGAGTCTTCCCTCAGGAGACTTTCTCTGAAAAGGCTAGTTATTCTGATCTGCAAATTAACCACCATGATTAAAAGTGTTTAAGAGGATCAAATCGGAAGCATCATTCTTTCTGGTACTCTCCCAAATTATTTAGGGTCGACGCAGCAAGTCTGCTTCTTCCATATTTATCCATAAGTTGTTTTCCCGGTAGTTCCATTTCTAGCCATATCATCTTCTACACACAGTCCATTCATCGTTTTTCCACTCTTATCTCCAGTAAACCACCTAGGCCTCCACCACAGGCCTTAACAAAAAACGAAAGGTGGTAAAGGTACTCTCACACATAAACCATCCACACAATTATAGAAGCATCGTCGATGATCGACGCCACACTTACTCAATTGTCTTACAGCTCGGTAATGTATTCCGAATGGCGGCGGGTCACACGAGTGACACGGCACAAGGCACACGGCGCACTTCCACCGCGTGCTCATTTGCATTGCGCCGGCGCGGGCGCCGAATATACGGCGTAAATCCCTACGAACGAAGCTAGATAATAACTTTCCAACGGATAAGGAAAAAACTGGACAGAGTAAAGAGCCTCTGAGTAATTTTAAAATTCATAACAAAAACACTTGGTTTTTCTGAGAAAGTGAAGTTTTGCAGGTCTACATTCTGCGACTGTGATTTCACGGTTTGAAGTTCCATTTTGTATTGAGATGTAGACGACGAAAATAATGTTGTGTAAGAAGCAAATGGAGCGTAACTAAAACAAGACGAAGCGATAATTCAAGAAATAACTGTTAGTAGTGAGATAAGAGGAAATTAGTAATGCTCGGACGATAAGCGCGAGTGTCGGGTACTGGTGTACCTACAACTAAAAGTATAGTCCCGATAACTAACGTAGTTGCACGTCAAAAGCTCATCAATAAAACTGACGAGTAAATAAGCAATTAAAGCGCTAACGATGTAAGAAACGTTGTAAATGCAGCGCAATTAAAGCAGTGTAAGAAAAAACCCGAGCGCAAATCGCACCTTGAAGGTTGTCGCAAAATGAAAATTGTGAATTCTCCAAAGTAATTATAATTATGTACAATTTTGCAGCAGTTTTTAATTAAATACAGCATAACAAAAAAAAATGTTATACTTTATGTAAAAATATAATACTACTTATACTTAATGCAAAAGAATCAGTAATAAAAGTGTTTACTGAAACTCGTTGGAAAAATTTAACAATTTACGTTGTAGCTAAACGTACAACGTAAATGATTACATTTTCTTTTATTTAACGCTTTCATTGAAGCGGTGACACGCTGCACTGCACTTGCAAAAGTGCCGCAGCTCGAGTTCCTACAATAGTTTAAACAAGTTATACAACAGGATGATACCCATGCATGCCACAGAAAAGAGTAGCAGATGATGGAACAAGGCTACCACTGATGATGATCACTGCAGATCGAAAACCCTTCTTGGATCATTTGATGAACAACATTCTTAATTTATATAACTAGATTATCATAAAAAAAAAATTATAGGAAAGAAACTTACTCTGCAATAAACTAACTTAGAGTTTTAGTATCACACAAGGAGTAGGCGAGTGGCCTGGGACAGGGCAAGCAAAGGACAAAAGTACTAAAACTAGGCATCCCGTATAAGTATCCTTTATTAACTGCAGAGATAGTATGTAAGCGGTTTTTTTCATGGATCTATCGAAGGTACTGCTGAGTTCGGCCATTGGGCACAAGTCGTACTGAAATAAGGAATCTAACTAGGCTGACATTTTAAAAATGGAACAGCACCAAAATTTTTTTTTTTATTTAGACGTTAAATGTTGAATAGAGGAAGACCGAAATGTACCGTAGAATGGAAGAAGACAACTTCGGCGACACACGTTTTCTTCTTCCATTCTCCCCTGTCAGACGTCATGGCATCATTGAACAGGATAACGATTATACTATTTCAAAAAAGATCGATCATTGTATAGGCAGTGTAAGTAACCGTATGGAACATTCCAACCTGCATACAACATTTATGGTTTCAAGACTTTCCCAGTAAATAATACTGGGTCAGACGCGTTAACGAGAATATCTCCTCATTGCCAATATATCACCTGTGCTCGCATGACACCATCGTTAATCAATACAGATAACTATTTTTAACTCTATCGGTCCCCTGCTAACTTGCTTAAAGTTTATGCAAAATATGTGGCAAATATTTCAAGGAATTGAGAAAGGAGGCGATAAAGAAGTTATAAGTTGCAAATTGCTTTACACTTTGTTTGGGGATTCCCGGTTTATTATGTTTGATACAAATAAAGAAGGATATTCTTTTAAAAACTACAAAAGAGGCCAACAAGAAACATTGTTGCTAGCAAACGAAGAGAAATATGAGATGACGGCTTAGAGAGATGCATTGACCGAAAAAGATATACTTTACCAATCTCAAATAATTGAGATAAAAGCAGGAAATGATGATGCTTTCAAAAGTAAAATGCTTTACATCGCAAATAAATAGGGCAATCTTTCGTCGACTGTCCCAGAAAACACGAATATAATCGTTAATTGCTTGATATACACGGTGGAAGGGACACCGACGCATAAAGGGTTACCACGTATTCAGGACATCATTCCGAAGGTAAGGTTGGTAAGCGTTTGTGCGTCGGCGGCCCTTCGGTGGAAATAATTAAATGAATACCTGTTAATTTCCAAAAGAAAGATACACGTGCAAATTAACACTACACTTTTCATTTTCAATAAATTTTACTCTAAAGCTCATGCACAAAAATAAAATTGAAAACCTTAAACACGAACATACCACAGCAGCACCAATCACAAAGTTAAAGAGAAGAATAAAGGTACAAAAGCCAAGTCAAGGTACCAAGAGCAATTAACAAAACAACCATCAGAATTCATAATACACAATAGGTACATAATATAATATAACACACTATGACAGTACTAACACTACACTTCACTGCCACTTTAGTACCGGTAGGTACATAGCGTCAAATACATGTGTATTTTCAAGCTTGTTTTCAATTTGTAATATCACTCACTAAATTAATTTCCGATTATAAACTTGATGCCTATTGGTGTATTGATAACAGAATAACAGTCACTGATAACCAGAAGTACCTACAATGTATTACTTCAGAGCCTCAGATACAGGCACAAGTGACAGTGAAGAATATTGATGTAGATAATTTTAAACAAGTAATTAAATATCATAATTAACTAACTACTTATAAGTATTCATTTAGGTATGTTTATTGATAACTGTCGGTTTATCTTAAGTATTTTATGCTTTGATGAAGATCTGACCAAAAATAGAGACTTCTGTTTTTGACTGAGCTTTAGAGAGAATTTCATTAATTGTATCCACAAAAGGTCGATCTAAAGATTTGACAGCGAACCATAGCTCACAGAATCAGCAAACTCGAGTTATGCTGGCCATAATTTAACCGTGGAACTGATAACCGTAGAAGTTTTCGCGATCTTCTTGAGCGGAGACTGCAAGCATAGGACGGACGCTTTCAGGCTATGTGACTACGATGTTCGCAGGAAGGCTGGTTGCACCTTGGTGGAAACAGTTGAAGAGCACAGAACAGAACAGCCCAGAACAGTTGATCGAGTAAAATGGCAAGCGAATGGAGATACTTCTGTCCAGCAATGCAAACTGATAATATTATTAATACAAAAGTAAATATATAGCTTCACCGTTTCAACGTGTTTACATATTTGCAAAACTTAAACAAAACAATACCCATTGTCCTTTTGCATAAAGTTCTAAGTAGGTAGCATGTACATTTTTTTTTCGTACAGCTCATCCAAAGGTTGCCTGGAAGATATCAATGATAAGACCGCCATTGTAACCATAGAATTAGCAATATTGTAAAACAGTTGTTTTAATTTTAGTGTACAGTCGCCAGCACATCAAGTTACCACAAACTGTCAAATTCCTCCAAATCATTTTAACTCTTAAAATGTTGATGGTTAAGTTCAAAATCGAATGAGAAAATTTGACAGTTTGTGGTAACTTGATGCGCTAGCGACTGTACAATAAAGTATATTCTATTCCAACATGGATGGATATTATTGAAAACAATGAAAGGAATGAAATGTAACAGAATTAAATGGCACAGGAGCGAAGGGATTGACACAAGAAAAGGAAGACCTATGCTCACCAGAAGGTGAAGGCAGGAAGATGATGATAATGATGAGCAGACTGAATAGAGCGCGTGAAATGAGAACTTTAGAGAGTAGAACTTATCCCAATGAGAATGATCTACCGAAAACAGACTAATTTACAAACCTATTGAGCCAAATAGAGTAGCTTAATTTTACAAAAGAAACCAATTCAAACAAAACAAACTTTCGCGAACACCACACAAGTGTCAGTCAATTCAAAAGGCAAAGTTTTAAAGATTACATAAACACCATATCTTTGTCCTTCGACAAACAAGACGCTGATTGATGAACCCACTGCCTGCTGGGAAATTGAGACCGTACCGCGAACGACCCATTCACTCACACGGAAAAAAACCTCATTCAACAACGAAGAAGAACTACATCTTATAATTTAACTTCAGTAAACTCACTATTGAACGCTCAATGGCAACAATAGCCTAATTATACATTTCAAAAGTAAATTACTTGAACCATCAATCACGAATGGAGATTTCGAAATGTCTATTGATCAAGAAAGTGATGCTGGCATCATTGTTGACTTATCGTGTAGATAGTTTAATATGAGAAGTAAGAAAAACCGACTCACATTGTTCCCGTGGACTAGTTCAGTCACAGAGACACTTGATTCCAAATATTCACAATCACCGACACATTTCACTTGCTTGATTGAGTCACAAATTTTTGTTCAACTACTGCTTTCAATATGAATTTTATTTAACAAATAAACGGCACACACAAGTGTTGTGTATAGCTTCTTGCACAAAATCCAACTGAGACGGTTTGTCGGGTTATCGTGTTCCCGTCATGAACACATCGAATGCCGCGAGTTACTAGCTTGTTATTGTTATGATAATACTTATTATGTTGGAAATAGTGCTCCGATAGTGTCCGTATCATGCAACGGGTAATTAAGAAATATACCATCGGCGTTTATCGAGACGCGTAATAACAACACAGCCGCGAGAACCAGCGCTGCTTACACTTACAGAGACAATTAATTATTCATAATCTTCTTCCTGGAAAGTGATGTCTTATCGCACTTGCCTATAAATAAACACGACTTGATTTGTTAATAGTAGCGAGTGGATGTTATCGACAAATCGGAGTAATTCAGAAGTCGGTAGTTAATCCGTCGGCGGTGTATCAAAGAGGTGCTGCGAGTTGTGGGCTAATTGGACTTAATTGATGTACGGACGAAGCAACGCTCCACACCAGTTAAATGGATTTACAGCTGTCCGTTAAAATTGAAGCAGCGATTTAGCAATTGTCGTCGGTGACTATAAAATGAATCTGTGTCAAAGGTAATAATGAGCTAATTATAAGTCGATCACTTTAATTCTAAACGACGATGAAGAAACTTAATTAGATACTGAAGGTCGATTAATAATCCTAGAGACTAATTAGGTATATGAAAGAGACAATATTTCGAAGGTGTATTTACGTTATAATAAAGACGCCATTATGTAAAAAGCATTGCGGCATTTTACACGTTGCAGATTTGCTCAAACAATAGCAACATCCGGTACTCGTTCAGCAATAATTGCAAAATCATTTACAATGTCTACTGCGACTATATACACGGAGAAACAGAAGTACAGGCTTTCGAAGCCAATTTCGATTAAATCGAACAAGAAATTAAATTCGCGATAGCTAATAAAACGCAGAATGAAACCATACACCATTGTCCGTAGGTGTGTCGAAGCGCGTAGCTATCCAGATATCCAGGAACATTGGAGTCTGCGATCGTAACTCCCCCTAAGGCCATTAGGATACAAATTCGTGACACGAGGCTAGAACACGGTTAGGCCCGTTATGGCGCGCCGGCCAATAGAACTGTCCAGCGTCTTATTAATGACCGCGAGACAATGACACTAATGCTATTAAGTGGTCGCGGTCGCGAACGGGAGCACTGCGCTTAAACGCGTGCACCTTGTCGCTGTCAACTGCGCATGAGTCGGCCGATTTAATGTCCACAGAACCGCTGTTCCGGATATGAAATATTGCATTTGGGCCAATTAAGCCCGTATTCCGAGTTCAAAGCTCAACATTGCAGTGGAATTCAATTAAAATATGAATAAATTTTCACGTAATTCTAGATTGGCTTCGAACTGCGTTCCCTGACGCAGAATATTTATGATACAGTGAACACAAATAAAAAACATTGCAAGTTCGCTATCATTATGAACGTACCTATTCAATAGTAGTTTTATTGAGCAACGAAAATTAGATGTCTCGTGTCTTACACTTTCTGTTCCCACGGCATATTAATGACTAAGCAAAAGTTTAGCACAAACGCGCACCTTTTATGCGGCGTCCTCCATTATCCGGCTCATTTGCGGCAAAAGACAAACGGTCGATCGGAGGCGAGCACAAATTTCGCCGATATAATCGTCCGGTAAGACAATGGTTATCGTTGGCGCGCGATACCGGCACAGATAGGGTACATCGAGAGCTGATGGATGCGGCACGCTCGACAGATACCATCTCCATCGTGACGCCCGCCCTGCTCGCCTCGTGTGCACCAATTATTATTCAATATCTCCAATATTGGTCCAAACCACAGCCGATAGATCACTGATACCATTATTGAGGTTAACGTTTGATTTGATTCCCCGGGTCTGCTCCGGTCAAGTGACAATCGTATCAGGCGTGCGACGTGATCGTAATTGAATAATGATTTTATTTGTCAGGAGCATCGATGGATTTATCATTCAATCAATAATGAAACAGTCGACGGGAAAACGATCACTGACAAAATATAAATTCATATCTTGAATGTTTGTGATTTTATCTGAGAGTTTATTTCGAACTAATGAAACTAACTGTTTACCGAATTGTCTATAAATTCAGGCCAACGTTTGATTAATTTTGGATGTGAGATACGTTATCAAAAATACATATTCGGTTAATTAAACTTTAAGATAATTTATTTATAGGGTCCAGTGAATGTCATACTCATAACATACATACTAATAAAAAGTTGAGTAAAGAAAGCAATGACCCTCACAAGGAAACAAACAATGCTTCACAGTGGAATATTTCTTGCAAAAATTAATTATATTGTTGACTTACGTTTAATAGGTGGAGCTGTCGATGTCAAGATCATTCAGGTCGCTGAGCCACCTGTAACAAAAACAATGGCATTTATTGATGCGATTATAATGAAGGTGCGTACCGGTAATCTTTTATGGACATCTCCTTGTAGGTACGTAAATCTTAGCACGCGGGAGCATGGGGAAATGCGGTCCACACGTGCCACAGGTGCCGCACGGTCCAGCCGTGGACAGAGATGTGAGGATTATGCGTCTAATACTATCGGGAGAAGAGATCTCGCACGATTCCGCAAGCCGTCGTCGGGGAGCGCGACGACGACGCACGACGAAAATTAAAATAATGCGACACTGAATTATGAGGCATGCCTCTGCCCGAGGACAACAATATCGAGAACAGCGGTAATGCTAATTCAATAGCGTAATATCTCCGTATCTCGATGTAGTCCCCCGCGGTCGATCCGACCGAGATAGTCTACGATCGCGCCGATATGGTTTTGTTCGTGATTTATTTTGGTCGCTCCCATATAAGTACCGTGTACGGCAACAATGGGCCGGGACTTGGGATTTACGACAGACGATTTGGTAGCGATAAAAGATTTAACCGCGTTCATGGAAGGGTTGGAAGTACCTATGCATTAACACGAGTCCGGTTCCACAGTCGTACCATGCAAGTGCAACTACCTACTGCAGAATAAATGAAACTAACATTAGTGTTCATGTCAGTGCGGTTGGATTCTAAAATACCTATACTGGCAGTATAAACAAGACGCGGGGACTGTAGATAAGTGAAGAACTTAATGTACGCGCATAAATTTTAATTAGATAGGTACCTCGAAGCATTCATAATGTGGATGCGTAAATAAATTGGTCGTTCCTTCGTCGTTTGCAATTCCAATGGACTTAAATTAATCAATGATCGGGTTGTTTATTAAAAATATGCTAACATTCTATTACTCATCAACATTTGATTAAATGGCGGTTACTCCATGGCCAGGAATATTAATCAGGTTATTTATCAAATTGTATCTTTATAACGATGGACACAAAATTTCGCAATCTAGAAATATTGAACATTGCTTGAAATCTGCATGTAAATAATAAGCTTCTGAAGTGTTTATACGTCAAACTGTAAAAGATAGTGGCATGCGCATAAACTATCGACGCTAAATGGACATCTAGTGCCAAACATTTATCACTAAGAATGACGTCAACAGTTATTAGAGTAAAGATTCATAAATAAAACTTTTGTAAAATTAGAAATAGTTTTAGTGAAAGTGTACAAGATTTCGACAACACTCATGAAAACAAATTAAGGGTCTCCCTTTATTATAAAAACGTTGTTGATCACCTTGATACAAATGCTACGATAATTGTACTTTTCTGAAGTTCGGCTTATCTTTCAATTACGTTAAATGAAGATCAGCTAAACAGCTCAGCAGCAGCAGTTCAGCTAACTGGGTTGTGGAGGTCAGATAGGCAGTCGCTCCATGTAAAATACTGGTATTCAGCTGCATCCGGTTAGACTGGAAGCCGACCCTAACATAAATGGGAAAAGGCTAGGCAGATGATGATGATGAAGATCAGCTAAACTATCGGAAGCAGAAGTAAAGCCTAGAAAATATTCATGGTAAGGAGAAAGTAACTGTAACATGACAATTCTGACGTATGACAGGTCCTATTAAATTTCAATCAACAGTTTTGCCCACAATGTAATGCAGATAAACAGCAGATAGGTACGTCATGTTGTACATGTCTTATTTTAATTGAACTTTTAAAAACCAAATCTATATCTGTATCTATCAAAATTTTGACAAACAAAAAAGTGCACCTGAAATGGATTTGCAAAAGGGTTTTACCAAAAAAGTATTGCAGTTATATGAGTGCTTCAGTGGCGAAGGTTCCATACAATTCGATTCCTACTGGCTTCCCTTTGAAAAATGGCACAGTCAGTATTCTATAGACAAATAATATAATCACATTAAAGATACTCCGGCTTACCTCTTACAAAAATTAACCCTTCGCTACTGGAGTGCATAGATGATTTTATAATACATTGAAAAACTTGTTATTGTAGATCTCCATTTCTTGCATACAGAATACTGGATTTTCTACTTAATCCGCTCTTCTTAGTGTAAGATTTTGTTATTTTGTAATCAGTGTTGCTTCCCATGGGTTATTGCAAGTCGTAACCATAAGAGTTATAATTAGAATCATATAGAGCTGGAATTAGATTTAAGTTTCGAATTTAAACCGGTACTGAATTGCCATGGGCGCCATGTATCGTGTTCAATCGTGTACAGGATGTTGTTTTATTTAGGACTAGCACTTAGCCCGCGACTTCATCCGCAAAAATTGTGATAGCATCATATAACTATAAGAAAATTTATAGCCTATGTTACTTCCTGATAATTTAGCTTTCTATTGGTGAAAAAATGGTTAAAATTGGTCCAGTAGTTTCGGAGGTTATTCGATACAAACAAACAAAAAAAACTTTCTTCTTTATGATATTAGTATAGAAAAAAAAGAGCTCGGGGGTATTAACGTGTGTTTTTACGTTTGATGAGGAGCAGAACATGTGCCAAAAATAGAGTGAAGTGTGAATGGGGTCGGCTTTAAGAAAACAAATATGGATAGTTTTTATGATGATATATCTGGAATAGTGTGATGACGGCTGGTAGTGATAATAATGAATGGAAAAAAATATGATGTAGCGCTCCGACCCGAAATAAATTTAGATAAGAGAAGAAGAATGTAGATGATTTGAACAAACAAAAACAATTTATCCAAATAAAGCATTTATGAGCAAAAATGACACATACTTTTATTTAAAGATCGATTCACACGAAAAAGTAAAATTGATTCGTAATTATAATTATTGCGATAACCCAAAGTGACTGGCTACGGATGAGTAATGTTATAACTATGTTACATCATCTGTCAAAAATATACTATCTCTCCATTTATTATTTTATTCATAGTTACATAGAAATGAACGCTTGATTTGCATACAAGATAATCAATTTGATCTCGTAAATAATTTTTATATGAACAGGAAAATAACACTAATAATAGTATGCGTAGTGTAGGCATAAATGATAGCTATTAATTTAAATGTACTTTTTCTACACTGTATAGTAACATAATCTTAAAGACAGTTACAATGTTGTTAATGATTTGAACTGAATAGTAAATGTCTTCGCTATCATTTAGTTTTATCTTAATTTCATCCCACTTACAGCGGTCACACGCTGTATAGTTCTGATCGGATCTGCGCAGGAGTTTATCTAGCGTCGCCGGCGCGGGCGCATTAACGCAAATTGCGCTAATTGTGGAAACTCGAGGAAAGTTAACTGCGTCTGATGAGTGTTGTCGTGTTGTTTACTAGTTTGTCTGTATGTTGAAATCTTGTTTGCAACATCGGGCTTTTATAGCACCCAACCATCAAAGCCTGTATATTGACACGAACGTGCGTAATAATTAAAATGACAATAGCTTCGAGTCGTGTCGATTTTGACACTGATATCGTCGTACTTTAAAATAACAATGGGGAGACCAAAGTGTGACGCCATTTCTTCATTTGCTAGAATTTTAAATATTCACGTGTTAGCCGAAATATGAAAAGTGGATAAACAAAAGGGAATCATGATGAATCACGTTTTATAGTAGAAATATTTTAATACATAGCTCTTGACAACAGCTACTACTAAACAGCATTACAGCTGCTATTTAAAAACATTGTTCCAAAAACACTAGGCATAGGTTAGGTATAACTATAGATATCTTAAATATATTTCTTATTTGCTGAATTTGTCATTGCTTTGTTATAAACACCCTAAATGCAGCAATTAATATTTGTTACAAAGAATAACAACATCATCATCATCATCTCAGCCGAAAGGCGTCCACTGTTGGACATAGGCCTCCACCAAGTGTCTCTACATTGACCGGTCCCGTGCGAATCGCATCCAGCGATGTTTTACTTGTTTTTTTTTTTAATATTTTTGTAATGTTTCACTGTTTGTTTTCACCAATAAATAAAACAAAATAACAGAATTTATGTTATCGCAGGAGATGGCGGGACGAGCTGGTCAGAACCAACGACCAGTGGTCCACATATAATCCTAGATCGAAAGATTTGGAAGTAATGGGGAGAGGCATTTGTCCAACAGTGGGATGACACAGGCTCACAGTAGTCACAGTAACAGAATTCAAAAACACTCCAGGATGTTAGATAGCCAATTAAAAAATATATTTATTTTGCTCAAAAATTGCCATTTTGTAACATTTATAATTAAAATACCACGTCGCTTCAAGCACTATAGATAAGGATCGGTCCTAAAATGCAAGTATACGTATTACACATATTGGCACAGTCGATGATTGTGAAACGCACAATGCAGGCACGGGACGCGTTGTGAAATCACAGATTCAGTTGATCATAATCGGAAAGACATTCTATTATATTATTGCTGGTCAAAGACACAGATGCGTATTGGCGACATCGATTCGCGTCTTTCCCAATATCTTTTGTTAAATAGTCTTTATAATCGCAATCGTTATAAGCGAACAATTTTTATGTCGAGAAAGGTAAAATTGGTAATCAATTATAAAAATAACTGAATTTTATGAGTAATTTGATTGGTAATTAAATTCTAGGTATTCGAATTTCATGAAAGTCATGCATAAATCCCATCCGTTATCGGACATTTTCTTTTGAAATGATTTGATATGCTATCATATAAGACAATCCAAATTCCCGTAAGAAAATGCATAATAATGGGTAGAACAACTCTTCGACTTCCTCGTTGGTCTAATGGTCGCAAGCGCGACTGCTGAGCATGAGGTCCTACGTTCGATTCCCGTTTCAGGCAAAGTGTTATTTGTGTTTTCCATTAGGAATTTCTCTGTAGCTGCCATGGAGTCTGGACTTGTGCCCAGTTGATGGCAATAGGCGACCCCTAATACATGGGACTTAAAAAATATTACTAACGAAATGAGGATGTACTTTTAGGTACACCTCTGCCTAACCCTTCGAGGATTACAGGTGTAATGTTATGTTTATGGGTAGAGGAAATGATACGGTGCTATGAACGTTACGAGCTTATGATGACAGTTTTGGGATGCCTAGACGGAAAACGTCGACAGTACAGTCAATATGTATTAACTATCCGTTGAATGAGTCTGCAAACATACGAGAAGACGATGTAGAATTCCTGTCTGAAAAGCTTTGACAGTTTTCTGGCACTACATTTCGATATTTCAATCAACTGCGACCAACTTCCGTTGTCTAATTACGTAAAGGTCCAAGATCCCTTTCGCGACAGCAACGCGCCCCAGCAAAGGTTTCTCCTGGAGATTATCTGTTTACGTAATAACACCAGCATTAGAAATCAAACAATCTCGAAGTTTGCCACACCATATCCGCATGGCTTATCATGGAGCGGGCATCGTATCTACAGATTCGCGTGATTGCAACCAATGAGTCACAACACTCACTAGTACTGCGGTACAGGAAGTCTCAGCTACCAGACCTATCAGTTGACATCGGCACACGCGATCACAGCCCACCCTATAATTAATATTTTTCATCGCGTATAAATTGACACGTCTACCTCTTACTACGCACACATTAAGGCCGATAATCGGTTGACTTAAAAGATTTATAGTAAAAGGACTACATTTAAATAACGTTGTAGAAGAACGATGCAAATTAGTTTTGAAAATTGTTTATTTGCAGTAAATTAAACATTGACGTGATAAATATTTATAGGCTTGTAGTTGATAGCGTTACTAACGCGATATCTTTAATTACTGTTGCTCGTTTTAATTGATTAAACACGTAACTGTGTTTTCTATCTGTTATCAATGCAATCAAAGCCAGAGCCAGTTGTTTTTATGAATGATTTAGCTCAGTAAGAATAAATATATCACCCAATAATGAAGGCGATCGAGTGTAAAATTGGCGTAAATCATGGAGCTAATGAGTCGCGGTTGCGCGGGCGGCGAAGTGCGGGCGCTGACGCGCGACCAAACGCCAACTATGCGCCTGCGACCGTGCCAAAATTCACATACTAACCCAATATTTGAAATATTGAGAGTGAAATGGTGTTTTGGGAGAAAGAACAAATCTTATTCGAAGTTCAAGGGCTCGCAAATATGGTATCCATTCGCACAATCCTACGTCACACAACACATCACACTTGGGCCACAATGCCAATAGTATCGATTTTGACAATCCAGTCATATTTATTGCGCAAACACATAAAGTACTTGATTAGGAACTTCCATCAGAATGCCATTCCGATTGAAAGTGTGTTACGCAATTGAGGTGCTTCTCTAAGACTAGGGGGTAGGCTGAAACAGACAAAAGAAAAGTGCTCTAAGAAAGAATAATATAGCCTCGCAGTCTATGCTTATACACAAGTTTTTAAACTGGCATGGTCACTAACACTATCATTAAAACTGAAAACGGGATATCCTAATCCTAACTAATATTAAAAATGCGAAAGTAAGTTTGTTTGTTTGTTACGTTTTCACATACATACGTTTGTTTGTTTGTTACCTTTTCACGGACATAGGGTACATTTCATCCCGAAAAAAAGTACGTTTCCCGAGGAAAAAAAACAATAACGTTCTTATGACAATAGATGGCGCCACGTGTCTTTCGAATCATGATTGAATTATATTATTACAAACAGAATACAATAGATTGTTAAATTCCAAATTAACGCGAGCGAAGCCGCAGGCAAAAGCTAGTTTACCATATTTACTATTTAACAAATAGTTAACTTGGTAAATATCGATCGATCGATCTTTAGGTTAAGCCGTGCTTGCCTAGGTTGGTCTGTGGATCGGTGACCACCTATTACATACCGAGCTTCCTCCGTGCCTCGGAAAGCACGTTAAGCCATTGGTCCCGGCTGTCATTTGTAGATCTTTGACAGTCGTTACAGTGGCCCAAAAAGTCTGACAACCAGTCTTACCAAGGGGTATCGTATTACCTAGTACTAATTGGGTTGTGGGGGTCAGATAGGCAGTCGCTCCATGTAAAATTCTGGTATTCAGCTGCATCCGGTTAGACTGGAAGCCGACCCCAACATAGTTGGGAAAAGGCAAGGCAGATGATGATATATGCTCGTACAGTTAGCACATCTAAGATCGAGTGAGAAGACTGGTCGTGTTGTCGCTCCCTATTCTTAAAAGCCTACGTCAAGCGTCTAATAAAGTCAATCAAACATAGAGAGATACTAAAAGGTAAGTACTAATAAACATCAAAATGTCACTTTATCAGTACAAGGCTTGGCACTCGATTTTATCAAATGCGGTAAAATTGTAACAAAGCTATCTATTTTTGGAAATGTATCTGATACTGCAACAATGTTAGTATTCAATATCAACAATCATCATATAGACTCTACCTACAGCATATTTGAATAACATACCATCAATAGGAACAAGTTTCATCACTTTATAGGATAGTTAAAAAACATATCTTTAAAATACCGGTATTCGAGAGCACCCTGTAGAGTAGCTCCGAGTTAATATCTCCCTAATCATTTCCTCAGTGTCGCAACTTAACGATATTCTTTATAGACCATCAAAATATTTCAACAACGATGTTCAGAGATCTTAATTAACAAACAAATTCAAATAATGTTGTATCAACAAGGAATGGCCATTGAATATTCAAAATTGATCATTACAATCGGATGATTGATCATTTACATAAATTCTTTCACGCCTATGCGCAAGAACATCGGATAAAAACTAATATCTTAGTCCGATTGGTGCCAGCTTCCGAAATTCCATTGATTATCTCGTTTCGCTACGGAATGGTGATCGAGTTCTGAGAATCCGTTATTTTTTATTTGTGGCGAAAATTTTATTGTAAAAATGAATGATGCCTACTGATAGTTGCCAACTGCAATATATACAGTTAAATAAATTGTTGCCAGACTGCTGAAAATATCCGATAGAACTTCTAAAATTGAAATTAAAGACTAGACAACTAGCCATGTTGAACCGAGTAGATATCTAACAGAGATTTGTATTATAAGTGATGTGAACACAAAAGGGCAGTCGACAGATTAATATCCTGCAACGGATAAATGTCAGAACCTGCTATAATGTCAGGCAACCAACACGACACGTCTCGTTCACAACTAAGTAACTGTAACTTCTCAATCAACAAAGGAAATAGACAATGAACAAGAAATAAATACACAACTATCTGTCTTCATAATTTTTTCTACTAAAAAGTTGATAAGAACTTAGAGATAAGATGACAGAACTTGGAACGTCTTCATCGCTTTCGATTATGTAGAACAATAATATATTATCAGTGTACATTTGATAATAACTAGGTCGACTCAACGCCATTATGTTATCCTAACATACAAGTTTTATAGTTCGAAGAACTGTTTATAAATGCAATAAAAGTAAACTACCTACTGCAGCAAGTCATAAATCCATAAAGTATCTGTAAATACTAACATCATAATTATATTTTACGATTATAATGCTAACTTGTAATTATAATAATCATAAACATACCAGTCAAGTCGATTCTATTACTCAATCTGTACGTAATTACCCTGTACAACTATAAAATACAAACAGAGACAAAACACATGGTGGAGATAAATCAATAATTACTGAAACACAATAATTTAATGATCACGGCAAACAAATAACTTCCCTACTAAACGATGCATTAAAGCATATGAGGGCAGCTGAAACCCAAACTATAATATTTAAAAGTTTCCACAGTTGAAAACGAAAAAACTCCAGCATCCAAACATGACACGAACAAGATAACAATAGCGAAGCTACCCAAGCGGCTATGAGTGTGACGACTGACGACTAAAAACAAAAGAAAGGGCCGGCAAGAAACTGACAAGCTCGTAGAACCGAGGGGTTAACAGTCAACGTTAGTAACAAAGTGTATTTTAATTCAATTTTCATTCAATCTGCAATAGAGAACACGGAACATGTTAGAAACGGTGAAAGCTTAATGTGATTCGCATAAATAGAATTTCATGTTGGACATGTATATCTGTCTAGACGGTGGAATTACAACTAGATTCACATAAACTCGTTATTTATGAAGATTGCAACACGCAGGGTCGTGATGACAAGGGGCTCATGAGGAAATGTGCTTGAGATGGGTTTATAATAAAATGGTTCGGATGGCAATAAATTATTCTAGTAGTTGATTGCATTATGGCTTCTAGCATCTTATTGAGCTAGATACAGGGAATTCTGCTAGAAGCTTAGAGACATGATATCTGAAGTATCTCAAAAATTGCAATATCTAGAAATTTAGTAATGAAACCAGGGTCGTCTAAAAGGACTTTGGGATGACAATATCGTGATCGTGACTGATGCGACAAAACAAGTATGGCAGAAGAAAGGTCTATATCCAGCAGCGCATGATTTATGGCCGAAATGATGATGATGATTCTACCTGCCACTTCCTTGTAAGTAAACATATACACTAGACACATCAGGCATCAATATATTGTATCTTCTACCACTGCCAAGTTCAAGAACCAAAACACTGCCAAAGCTTGCTAAATCCTGCGCTAAACAAACATTTTCTAACGTAGCAGCTGAAAGGAAATCACCAGCGATAAATCCGGTGGTTGTACAATGTTCATCGTCACCGGCCGATCTACATGTCCTGCGCGCGTGGGAAACCGCCCGTTACTTACAAGCTACCTACTAGATTCTGTGTCCGATACTACGCTAGGATTACTAGTCAATACCTTGTAAACAAACTGTCGACAACGGTGGGCAAAGAAAAATACATTAGGACTAAGGACTTAAGGAGAATAACAAACGCATCGCTACGATAGTGAACACTTCAAATGAGCCTATCATGCTATGGTTAGGAATGTTAGAATACTGCTATGAGACTTAACGAAGAAAGGAAATAAAAAAATACCAATTTGTCTGGAAGGGGATGTACTTAGATTCCCTGCATATAATTACTACAAGCTGGATCTATAAAGATCGCCAAGTCAACAAAATTCTATAATCCTTCCGATGACTTCATTCAAAAAACTTCATTTACAAGACGCTCGTCACTTTATCAACAGACAAGGATACGTCAATTTTAATCTAATAGAAACAGCAATTCAATTAAAACGGTCGTAAATCGTATCGCATTAAATAAAGATTACAGTCAATCTCGATTCTTAACGCGTTGCTATTTCCATAAATCATAATCATATAGTAAAAATATCTTCTGATGATATTTATTTGCATAGAAAAACTATCAAATTGCAAACCGACATTATAAAAACTACTAGAATTAGCAAAAAGAAGAAGCATAGTGATATTTTATAACTTAGTATTAATAGCTATTAAACTTTGAAAGAATCAACTCGATAGTATCAAAAAAACACGATAAAAGAATACAAAGAAGGCGGGACCGCTTCCTCATTGCTTGACAAGAAGAAGCACGAAAAAAAGAGAGACGCAGAAGAATTGGGGGAGGCCTTTGACCAGGAGTGGGACAGGCCAGGATTACAAAAAAGGAACGACAATAATAATTAAAAGAACAGCGATAAAATAAATAAAAAAGGTTGTTTAATGCACGGACGCATGTAGTGCGATGCATCTAAACGCGTAGATAATTGCACACACGTCGGGCACCGCATCGAACCAGACGAAGGCGTTGAAGCGCCCGTAGAGAATCAGCGCTGAAACACTGCATCAACGCTAGATGCTAATGATAAAATGGAATATTAAAGAGAAAGGTTTGGACTTACATGATCCTCTATGCTTATAACAATGAACTTTTGTGAAACCAAATATAAAATACACATTTATGCAAATGTAAACAAAAAAACACTCGAAGTATACTGATACAAATACAAATTTAACGTAACAAGAGAACAAAAAGTCTGAATACTCATAACCGCAGCCACGCAAAGTACTCGTAAAAAAGTTAACTGTAGTGCCCATAGAATACACAAAAAGTAACCGACGTAAAAGAGTTGGCGCGTTGACCGTCATGCGTTAAAGAGACGCTTGAACAAAACTCATTTCACAACCTGCTTTAATCCTTAGCAAATTGCCCTTCCAAGAAGCCTAGTCTCTCATTAGCCCGCAATAATTACAAGTCAAAATGAACCAGGAAAATAAACATCCGTCTCTGTCGCACACAGCGGCGTACCCTTATAGAAGAACGTGACAAACCGATCTAGATAAACGTATCAGATGAGATCGAGATCAGAATGCGGTTCAGATATTACTATTACAAACGTCTCATTATTTATTGCGAAATTTTCTGTTGTAAGTAACAAGTAGTGTTTATTAGCTCCATAATGAGTCTGAATTACGTAACATTTACCATGGTATGTTGCTTTTAGTCGTAAAATTGCGACAGTGTTGATATCATCTGTGGTTGAGATGCAACTGCGCTACCCCATTACAAAACCTAATAACTGAACTTATAAAACTTCGAAGACTAGACAAGTTGTAAACAAACCCTTCACGAAACCGTCAGGATTCTGTACATAAAACTAAGTAACTCTACGCAAAAATGATTACTGGGAAACGTCTTTTTTTGGGGTGAATAATCAATTTTAACTGTAGGACTCAATATAACGTACTTAAAATATTATGCTGATGGATAAATTGAAAAGTAGGGGTCATAGGTAAATACAAAAATACTAATACGTTAAAAACTTGTTTCCAATAAAACTTGTGAAAAAGTTGGAACTTTGACCTCTAATATCTCCGTAACTAGAGGTATGGTCCAGAACAAAAAAATATCGCAATGACGGGGAGAACAAATGCTTTTCGGCTTCGTTAAGGGTCTTTTTCAACCCATTATAACTATTCAGCACTTTTTATTCAAACGATTTTTAAAGAAATGTAGGGCTGAGAATGCTTCCTTGAGGAACCCATTAACATATTATCTTAAATAGATAACGGGTGCAGTAAAAAAATATCTCAGTTATAACGATATATTATTATGAATATTATATTCAAATTGTTATAGAAACAATCGTAAACAGACTAATAAATGTTAGACATTGGCGATGTTTACAGCCGATAAACCAAAGTATTACTTAAATCAAATGCAGTATCATTAAGGTTTCCTCCATTACACAACACAACCATCCACCAAATAAGTACAGACGCCAGCACATCAAGCTACTACAATGTCTTATTTCTTTAATAGGTTTTCAACTTCATCGCTAAAGCATTAGGTTCAAGGTTGATTGGGAAAATTTTACAGTTTCGGGTAGCTTGATGTGCTGGCGTCTGTACAATCATAAAATGTAA